>CM054116.1:117182194-118574694 GCA_028673005.1 Tanypteryx hageni
AGAAACGTTGGAGATTTTGTAAGTTGATACGATTGATTGTCAACCAACCTCAAAACTCATAAAATTATTGCCGAACAGAGAATTGCAGAAAATCTAGCTGTTGTTATAAAATTTCTCTATAAATAATATCCCCGATTCTTGGTGGTCCATCCGGTAAAATTACTCTCACTTGACCGAACCTTTTACTCTTGACAAAGTTAACAAGATGGCAAAGTATACTCCATAAATGGAATATAGAGAGATTCCAAAGGCGTTCTTTATAGGAAATAAGTACAAAACGGTATCGAAAGATTGGGCGCTTCTTGAATTTTTATACCCGAAATTAAAGTCGTAATTATGTGGTCTCGCGGACTGATTTGTGGCAAATGTTGTCCTCTGTCAGAATAATTTTTAAATCTATACCGTGCAGATCATATAAAAGCTAGGGAGAGAAGTTTATGGATTTTTAATTGTTTCTCGCCGAGAGAACCGTCTTAACGAGCGATGTAAACAAAATATGCGATGTTTTGTTCGGGACTTTCTCGAATTTTTATCTCCGAAACTATAATTCCTAATTATATAATCTCGCGGACTTCATTGTGGTAAATAAAGTCCTCTATCCAAATAAATTTTTTAATCTATATATTAAAGATCATATAAGAGCTAGGGAGAGAAATTTACGGTTTTTAATTGTTGCTTGACGGATGCCATTTAACTAGATACGAGTATAAGTTTATAAAAGTGTGGACACCGGCGGAATAAATATCGGTAGAGGAGTAAGACAAGGCTGCTGCCTATCGCCAACCCTATTCAATATATATGGAGAAAGTCTAATGCAAGAAGCTTTAGAAGGCACAGGAGATTTCAAAATTGGAGGAAGGATTATAAGAACAGTAAAATACGCAGATGATCATGTACTTCTAGCAAGAAAGGAAGAGGAGCTACAAAAAATTATAAATAGTCTAGTGATAACAGGAAGAAAATACGGTATGGAAATAAATATAGAAAAATCCAAGGTCATTCGAATATCGGGTAAAGAAGAGAATCTGAACATAAGTAATGGGAGAAAGCCTTTAGAACAAGTTTCAGAATATAAATACCTTGGAAGCATCGTAACACGAGAAGCAAAATGTACGGATGAGATCAGAACTAGAATAGGAAAAGCAAAAGCGGCTTTCAGGAGAAAGAAACAACTACTTACAGGGAATATAAGGGAAGATATCCGCAAGAAGTTGATAAAATGCTACGTATGGAGTATAGCATTGTATGGGGCAGAAACATGGACGCTTAGGAAAAATGACATCAAATACTTGGAAAGCTTTGAAATGTGGACTTGGAGGAGAATGTTGAAGATAAAATGGACAGATAGGATGAAAAACGATGAAGTGCTACGAAGAATAGGAGAGAAGCGAATGATTATACAGACTATCAGAAAGAGGAAGGCTGAGTTGGACATTACCTGAGGAGAGAGAGTATGATTAAAGACGTGCTAGAAGGAAAACTAGATGGGGAAAGGGAAAGAGGTAGGAAATAATAATCACGGACCTGTCTACGGACAGACTACCTATGATGATAAAGTGGAACTTCTAATTGACGGGTGCAGTTCAAAATCACAATTGAGCGATAAATTTTAATAAGAACCACTGATACTTAGTTTAATTAAAATCCGTCTAGCGATTTAAGAGCTGAAAGTTACGACAGACGGACGGACAGACGGACAAGACGTGCCCTTAAGGCGTTCTGCTACTACCACCTCGCTGGTGAAGAACGCCTAAAAACGATTGTTCGTGGGAATATAATGGCTGCGTTAAGAAGAGCCCAATTTTGATGAGTGTCTAACCCGGTGATTTACTTAATGTTAATGCAAAGTCTGGTCCTACTGAAAACTGCCTTCTTTCTAAAGGGAATGGTAAACCACATTCTGACGGCAACGCCCTTGTACCAATAGCGGTGACTACCTCAATGATATTCGTATAAAATGACCTTACTATGAGTCGTGTCCCATTACCCATTCCCATTATTTGGAGCGAGATTTCTCAATAGCATTATTGGAACTCCGACTTATAAAGTTTATGCATGTGGAGGTATCCCAGATGGATTTAAATTGCTAAAATATTCTGTTAGGCATGATTCACAGTGATGTAAATCTTCAGTACCATCTGCACTTTTACATATCTTACATGTACCAGGAAATGTATCAATTGAAGCAATATATATAACATCAATTTAATTTCTGGTTTTTAGTAAGGCGTTTCACGAAAAAATATCAAATATTTTAAACATTATGAATAAATGGTCCACAAAAATTGCACTCGCTACGGCAATGAAAGGCGGTTTAATAGTTAAGTTAAATGCGAGAAATGAGAACTAAGGTTAAAAAAAGATGTTTCATTTCCTGATACTCAGAATAATGATAGAAGCTTAAGATTTAAACTATGAGCATGCTATTCTCTAAAAACTTTTCCAGCGTAATAAAATATTAATGATTCTATGAAAATAAGCAAAATTGGCTTTGTTCTTTTGGGATTACAGAGATTTGTTTAACAAAAACGCTGGATGGTTTCATCGTAGAATGTCATCAATCGCCGGAACGAGACTGAACATATAAGCATAGAGAGATCAATGACGGAGAGAGAGAGAAGAGGAGTTTCCTTCTGAGAATCGTGGAGTTGGGTTATTATGGTTGGGTTAGGGAAGAGAGAAAAAGACTGGATTGGAGAACAAAAGGAAAAGGCGAGAATTAGAGTAAATTGGTACTGGGCGGCCATATGGTCGTGGCAATACGCAAGAAGAATCGAGAAGGTGTGGGTGGGCGGGGGCGTGAAAACCAGGAGTTGCATTGATTTACAATGAAAACGATGGAAGGGATAATAATGGGGGAAACCGGGTCTCTAGGTGGTTGCTTTGTGGTGGAGTGGATCTGGTGTAGCGAACGGCTGAAAGGAGGGGAGAGTGAGATTGGAGGGGTTGGTCATTAACTTAGGAGGAATGATTGTTCTGTGCATGGGAAAGTATTTATAGTTGTTCAAGCAAATAGAAGTGGTAAAAAAGAACCAAAGTATCGTGTGTTTGAATTACCGTAAGGTTACGGCTCATTAGGTTAAGCACATAAAATGTTAAAAAGCAATTAAAATTATTTACCATAAATGGGTACGCTAATATCAAAACTTCAGCGGAGTTAGAGCTTCAGTCGTAATAGAAAATTGAAAATGATATTGTCGAAAGTTAGAAAAAGAAAGAGCCAATTTATAATTTCACAGATATACCGAGAATATAATACTTTGACGTTCCGATTGGGCAATTTCGCAGAAATTTTGTAATAACGTATTCATATTCTTCTGAATTGTTACTTTTGGAAACCGAGATATATAGAATTGGCGCTCTATAATAATTAGAGATAACATGACAAATGTTTTCCCCTCCGCCGCCCCCAGGTTTCTAACTCCAGCCTTACTCCCCACTCTGTTAACCTCTGCTAGCAACTTCACACGAAGCCCGGCAATTTTGAAACTTTTCCAAAAATCAATATTGATTGACTTGTGGACTTTAAACATCAATCGCTTACGTAGTGAGAGTTGCATTCAATGCCTTTTTGTTTAGCTTTACTTCTGCCCTGCTATTATGAGAAACATATGCAGAGCCAAATTTTCCAGTCCCTAGATTCTCGTTATAACTTATTTCGAGTGTGTTTACGCGCGTTGGTATGTGTATGCGCGTGTGTATGTGCCTGTGTATGTATCTGTATGTGTGTGCGTGTGTGTGTATATATATGCGTTCTTTGTGTGTGGGAACAGAGCAAAACAAAATTTATGCGAAAACTTTGGTCTTTTCAAGCGAAATAACGCAGAAAACGTCAAAGCGAAGCAGGAAAAAGTGTTTTCCCCGAAAACCCCCACTGAAGCCGAAAAATAGAAAAAGTGAAATGGAGCAAGATGGTGAAAACACTCGGCGTGAAAAGAAGAGAGGCGGAACGAGATGGCGATACGAGGGACGGACGTGCGTTAGGGCAGAAGACGCCGCAGAGGAAAATCGAACTAAACGAAAAAACGGAGTGCGTGCGTGCGTGATGGATTTATCTACGCGGGTGGAGGAAAAGTATCGAGGGAGAGGGGCAGGGAGGCGAAGGGAGAGGAAACGGACCCCTTGGAAGAGCATACCAGATTGATTTATTAAGTTACTCCTGGTTATGACTTCGAAGTCTTCGTAAGCCTTTTTCTTTCTTTCGTTTACTTTTTGGAAGAGGCGGCGAGGTAAGACGGCGGGAGATGGAGAGGAAGAGTGCGCGATGGCAGAGGGGAGGCTTCGTCTGTGTTTTTGTGTATGTGTGAACAGGATAGAGCGGGAGAGGTGGGAGGGAGAGGTGAGGGAGTGAGAGAGAGAGAGAGAGGAATCCGCCCATTTAGACAGATGGATTGAGTGCTGCATTGAACTAGTCATGTCTGCAGGATCTCTTTGTTGTGGTGGGAAAAAAGTGAAGTAGAAGGACCGCATCGCCTCTGAAAATGCAGAGAAAGCTTGTGATAAGAAATTGGCAAGTGTGAAAGGGAAAGGGACAAAGTGAGAAGATTGAAGATTTAAAGAGGATTACAGATGTATTTTTGGCTTCGGAGAATCGCTGCGAGGCGAATATAAACTGATAACATTTAATGGGCTCGTGATACTAAATGTGCCAGCAATTTATTTCTTCCTTAATCACTGAAACACCTTTTTAAGCATTCTTTCTCAGATCGCAATCGCTTCGATCGTAGTTTTCTATTTTTAGAGAGTATTTCTTCGAATGACAGGATATTCGCACTTCCAACTTTTAATTGCTAAATGACCATAGCAAATGAATCTGCCACTTAAGCTTACCTAACTTGTTCGAGGTATAAAGAGCATCGCAGCAAAATGTAGGCGACAGAAATGCGCATAATGACTAAACAAACAAATAAATAAATGTAATCTTCCCATAGGGAAAATTCCAACTTAAAATAAGAAGTGGATGAGAGAATACGAAAATTTCACGAACACTTGTTTGACTAATATATATATATGTGTGTGTGTGTGTGTGTGTGTGTTACGGTAAAGGTACATAATCGGGAAATGTGCACATTTACCACCAAGCTCGGTAAATGTAAGTTTAAGTTTTCAGAAATACGCATTATCCGTACATTTCCCGGTAAATGTGCACTTTTACCAATGTGCCTTGGTCAATGTGGAAATAAGTAAGAATGAGAAATGCTACACTTTAATAATTACGTTAATTTATAACAAAAATCATCGAGGGTTCGACTCCACTCGTATATTTTAAGATGGACGCTTCCCAATCCGAGGGGAGAAAACAGTGAACGTGAGGAGGAACCAAAATCACTTCGACTAACCTACCCAACCCGGTGGGACCGAGTAAAATTTGCCTTCATGTTCAAATCTAGTTTAGTTAGTTGTGCACATTTACCAGGAAATTTACACATTTACCGGATAACGCACATTTACCGTACTTCTAAACTGCAACAGATGTTCGCGACGCCGCCAAGTTGTGGCCTGTGTTGCGACGTTTATCCACATTTACCAGTGTCTCTAGGTAAATGTGTACATTTCCCCAATCCAATCGGTAAAAGTATGTTATACTTACATATACCGAACTTGGTGGTAAATGTGCACATTGACCGGGAAATGTACACATTTACCGGACTACGCACATTTGCCGTGACATATACACCGCCTTATGTGGATACATTCTTCGGATTTCGAATCTGAAATAATAGTTAGTGTCAGAAAAATCAGATAGTACAGATGATTAAAATTTTCATACATTATTCATGGATCTAGAGAAATTAGCTCAGCACTTCCAGCCACATACACATAGGGAAAACAGTGGCTGTCAGTGATGTGATATTCTGGGTGGACACTCCACTATGAAGGATATTTCTCACATATAGGTGCAAAAATGTTTTGAAAGGCTGCATCTGAAACAGAATCGTCAAACCATAAAAAGCAACGACAGCATCTGATCTAGGGGAATTAGTCAGGAGCTCTAGATAAAATTATCAGGGTCTTTTATCCTAGTCCCAAGGGCTTAATCTGTGACTTCGAATCGAGATTTGTGCGAAATGGGTAGATCGACCTTCCTAAATAGGATCCGTCACTGCTTCAATAAGAAATAGGAATTCCTTATATCAGTTTTTATATGCAAACCAAAAGCTCGGATAATATATTCAACTCCGAATAGGTATTTGGGTAAACTGACTCCAAGAAAGACGAAAAGAGATTTTTTTCATTGAAACTTAAGTAAATGCTTATCAAGACAAAATAAACGCTCTTCTGTTAAGCGATTTATTACCAAAAAGCATTAATAAATTGTCGCAGGGGAAATATTTTAAGGAATTTATCGACAAGGATCTGAAATAAAGAAACTTCTGAAAAGGTAATTTGGGTGTTTCTCCAAAGAATAGAAAAGTGTCCGACTGAAAAAAGAGGTCGTAAAGAAGATTGCGTAGGGTGAGAGAACAAACAAGGATGCAGCTTGTGAGGTAAAATATAAAAGGCCCATCACAAGGACTAAAGAAGCGTAGAGAATGGATAGGGATGTCAAGAAGGAGGTGTTTGGAGGACGGACGATAAGAAAGGTTGCGGAAAGATGAGCCAGAATTGGAACAAATGAGAGAGAGATAATGAAGTATGAACCGGGGAAATTAAGAATATTTTGGTTTTTATTTTGTCTAATAAATTCAACCAAGACAGGGAAGTTGAATTTTAATTAGATTTATTATTAATTTACACAAAAGGTTAAGACTGTAGGAACTAATTTGATTTTTCGTTGAATCTAACCTTCTATAATCAATTCATAAATGTCAGTATCAATTCATAAATGTCAGTAGATCTCATTCTTTCTGGTAGGTACCCACTTAAGAGCCAAACTCTTGGTTTAATTATATGAATACCAATGAATATTATCGAGCATGCTATTCAATTCACGACTCAGAGATTTAGATTCTAAATAGAAACTTCAATCACTATACCAACTTCTGAATATGCAATTAAAAAGGACGAGAAAACCTAAAAAAACAAAAGTAAATCCCATCTGCTATTCAGTTTTAAAATAATACAAAAACATGACGCTAGCGGACCAAAAACTCAAACATTCCCTCCCTTTGGGTAACTGGAAACTATTTTGGCAGAGGGAAAAGGAAATTGGGCTCTTAACGAGCGTCGCGTCTCGAAACAAAACCGAAGGAGCGTCAGAATTGGCCGAGAATCGGAATGAACGTAAACCCCTCCACACTGGAAAGTAATTCCAGCTCCGAATCGAAAAAAAATGAATTCTCGCAGCAGACATATTGAAAAGGATTGCGTAAATGTTTTAACATAGTAACTCCATATTATATATTTTTGATAGTGGTTCCATAAATATTGGGCACGAACAATTCGTAGTCATCTCACATTAAATACTATTAGCAACTGTAAAGTTATCCTTTCGAGTTTAAGAGGATTGGAGAAGAATCGATTGTGAAATTAGGATTTCCAGGAAACAAAAAAATCTAAAATTCATTTTTTTTTTATATTTTGATCTCCGTTTTCAATTTTGAATTCTCGATACAAAGCGAAACATACGTGTCGGGCGTCATCAATAAAAACAAAGCCACAAGAATCCTATCTATCCACTTTGCAAATGAATAGCCAGTGTTCAAGTTTCGTCTACTGGAATCTATGAACATTTTGCTTATCCGATGGCGAGACGCGATCTAAAGCGTAAACTATTTAAGACGATAACCATCTCTGCGAAGCGAGGCAATTATTTTGGCGCGCTATTTACGGAAAAGGTTGCACTTATGGTTTCCGAGACGGATATTTTAAGACTCCGCATTCCTGATTTAAAGGAAAACTCACCCTGCGCAATGAATCAACCCTTTGTTCTCGGATAATAAGCGAGGCTTCCATCGGAAGAAGAGGTATTAATGGCCTTCGGAGGGACTATAAACACGATGGACTATAAGTGGGAAGCGAAGGTTGGCCGACGGTCGCCGTCATAAACGTTCTAAACCGCCGATCGGAATTCAACCCCTTGTTTAGACGCCCAGGGAGATTTGCCAGGATACCCACTACGGGACCTTTAAAACAAAAAAAAAGACATTCGACGTTCGAGAGAATTTACGAGTTCATCGCACGTTACGAATGAAAAACAATGGCCTCTGGGATGAGCTCGCTATCGGGCAAAAGAAATAATATCCGAGCGCATTCCGTTCCGCCAATCAATCAATCAATCCTTCCGGTGGAAGGAAGCTTCGGAACATCTTATTCATTCGTCCGCTTGTTAAAGACATCCGTAAAATGCATTGACTTTCAGGCGAAAGCGAGGCAGTGACACGAGGAAATGCATCGGAATTTGATAACTGTCGCTCACTCTGTCTCTCCGCTCGAAAGAATAGGGAGAAGGAGGTGGAGGGAGGGCGGAATGAGAGTAACAACAGGTTGGAGGCGGAAGTGGGGGTGGCGAGGGGGATGAGGTGAGGAAGGGTGGGCCTTTTTTGGAGATCTAGGTGGGTTCGAGGAGGGAGTGAGTGAGAGAAAGGGAAGTTCGGTGTGTGTGGCTCTCGCAGCGTTGGCGTAGTGAAGGTGTGTTTTCTCAGGCCCAAGGCGGGGATGGGAAAAAAGGGATACCAACTGAACAAATAAGGCCGTTGAAAGGTAGTGGGGTGGGGAGAGAGTGATAGAGAGCAGAGGAAGTTAGTTTGGGAGCGTGAGGGAGAGAGAGATACGGAAGGAGAGTGATCGCAAGGATGGAGGGAGAGAGAGAGAGAGGAGTGGAGGCACGGAGAGAATGGAGAGACAATCGTCAAAATCAAGTAAGAGCAGGGGCGCACCGAGAGGGGGGGCTGACGGGCTTCAGCCCCCCTTAAAAGATCTCTTACTAGCCTTGTAAACGTGTATTTTCACAGGAAATATACTCTTGACTTTTTATATTTATCTCAGCTTATAATTTATAGTCATTATAAATATACTTCTTTAATTACGCATATTTATATCGTGCGACGTTTCTAACAACTAGCAATCTACCCATGTATTTTTAGGGCTAAGCCCCTCCTAAGAGAAAATCCTGGGTGCGCGCCTGAGTAAGAGTATAGTAAATTAAAAACTAGAGAGACCATTTGATCTGTACTAAACGGCAGATGTGAAACAAAAACAATAAATACGTAAAACCCATCAACGAAACGGGAAAGGAGAAAAAGAGAACTTAAAGCTGACAATGTAGGTAAATATGATTCAAATGGAAATTTGTAGATAACATTAATAATTCTACGGCTACCAACAAAAGAACTCCGTACCTCGGTACGATGGCTCTTATTTCGTCTTCCGACATTTTAATCACTTAGTTGTGCGTTATAGATTGTTGAGCCTGTATTATTTAGAATTTAGTAGCATAAATATCGTTCTGCACCGGCAACGTTTCGAGCAACGCTTGGTGCTGGTAGATCAGCAAAATATGAGACTCAACTTCCTAAGTATTCGGAAAGATGTTTTGAAATGACATATTCCACCTCTGAGAATATGGATGGCCCTTCTTTGCGCGTGAGGAAATAAAGACCGTAGTTACGATAAATCCCGCCACCAAACGATGAATTTACTCGTTGAGAAGAAGATTCGTGTGTGTCGCAGCGGGTGTCGAGACGAGCGAGGTGGTTGGCAGGGAACCTCTCTCCCTCCCTCCTCCCCCTCCTCGTCCCAGAGGGTGTTGCGTCGAGGTTAGAGTTGCTCCCTCTCTCGAATGTGTGTGTTCAAAGGGTGGGGGAGGAAGATCGTCTAGTGAGAATGCTGATATGTTCATTGGGTGCGGCTGCTTTGAAGTGATGCGGTGATCGAGAATCGCCTCTCCCTTCTCTCTCTCCCTCTCACACACACAAACTCCCCGAAACTAACTCTCCTCTCCACCCACTCCCTTTCTCTCTGTTTCTCCCTTTATCTCCTCTTTCTTACCTTCCCTACTCTACCGCTCTCATCTCTCACAACCCTCATTCAACGATTTTCAATGTCCAAATCTTTGAGCAATCACAAAGGGTTTTAAATATTAATTATTGCACAAGGCGGCTTCATAATTTAGGTTAAGGCATCTTTTATATACATATTTAAATTTAGTAATAAAAAATAATTACGTAGCTATGCATAATTTATGGGTAATTGTTTTATTGATATTTGCTCTATTATGTGCAGCAATAAAATTATAACAAAGTCAGTACGATTAATTCTGTATCTTTAGTTAGTGGCCTTTAAATAACCTAAGTGGTAAAGCAACACTAAAACTGTTACATATCCTGGTAAATTTCGGTATTAAAAATATTTATTAGGAGCAAGAATTATGCGTGAAGCGGGTAAGTAAATGGACTGTATGCTGTGACATTATTATATCGAGGACCATAGCTACTAACACCAATATTAAGACTCTTATTATCAAAAACTATCGCAATCATTACTTAACACCACCCGGAAGAATTATTTCGTTGTCACCTTCATATTAATGCTCCAAGTTTCGTAAAGTGAGCACAACGCACAAAGGAGGAAGGGACAGCAAGAAAGCGATAGAAAAAAAGAGAAGCGTGTGCTTGAAGAGGGGCGTGTCCACGTGTAAACATTACTCTCCAACGTAACATTTCGGAATTTGTGTGTGCGTGAGAGGAGGCGTGGTTCTCCTCCGAGAGGATGGAGGAGGATCGGAGTGAGAAGGAGAGAAAGGGAAGGAGAGGGCCAGGACTAGTGCCGTGCAGCACGAAGGCGTCTCCTATGATGCTGTCAACGTGAGCGAGGAGTCGGCGAGGCGGAGTTTGAGGGTAAGATACTTTGAAGAACCTGGAGAGCGGGGTGTGGCGCGGAGGTGATGCACGAAGGAAAGGAGTTGAGGAGAGGAAAAGAGAGATTGGAGAGGGGCGGAGTTGAGGAACAAGTTTCAGAGGGGGCGAAGTGTACGCTGGAAGTCCCAAAATTCTATCCAATTCGGTACAAAGAAACGTTTTAAAAATATCAAAAACTATATTGCCTGTAAAACCAAAAAACGAAATGGAATTGAAAAGGAAATACACCGAATCAAAAGTAAAGCGTAAAATCAATGAGTATAAAGACAGGGAGGGAGAGCTAGCACGGGAGATGATAAAAGAAAGGTTCTGGAGAGAATGGGAGAGGAGAGAGAAATAGAACGAGGAGAGATGGAATGAGCGAGGTGGAAAGCAGAGAATGTGGAGGGAATGAGAGCTAGCCAATCATGGAATAAGGATGGAGAGGGAAGTAGAACAAGACGAGTGGAGGGAAAGGAGTGCGAGAGAAGAAGAGAGGAAAAAAGAAGCGGCGAACGGGAAGGGGAGGAGAATGAGAGGAGGGAGTTGGGGAAGGAAAGGTTTAGAGGAGAAAGGCCGATGGAGAAGGATGACTAGTGATACTTCAAGTGTATGAGGTAATGGGAGATTGAAAGAGGCGGCAGAAGGATATTTTTGAAAAGTGGGAGGAGTGGTGGTGAACGGTGATAATGCAAATGTGAGAACTCTGCTTTCCTATCGTGCCACGCATCTCTGCCGAGAAAAAAAAACAAACGCTTAAAATAATAAACGCATCGCACTCGAGCCAAATTTTGATACGAGCAATAGCTGTGCCAATTCACGACATTTCAAGTTCCATTGTGTCTCGTTCGAGTGCTCGCAAGCAAGTAGGATACAGTGGACGGGGAAGCGAACGCCCTCCGGGATATAGGACAACGCCGCAGATCGAGGAGAAAATTTTGTCGTCTAACACTCTCCGACGGGTGCGATGAATAGGTGATCGGCGGCAGAGTGACGGAATTCGATGCTAAGCACGTTGCCAGTCATCGCCATCAACTGATCGAAGGGAGAAACGTAGATAAATCTCAACATTATGAACGTAACGTCCTTCGCGGATTTGAAATCAACGCTCGCAATCCACGCATTTTTTGCAATCGCCGTCGATTTTTTTCATCCCATTATGTAAGACATGAGTTGCGATATCACTCTGAAATTAGTACAAACCATCAAAGCAATCGCGCGGCTGTTTGTTCAAACGATTGCGCGATTTCAACAGCAGTCTGATCATTAATCGATATCTAGATTCGCCTGAACCGTATTAGTACTACCCTTTCCGCGTTCTCCGCCGCACGCGTCCTTCTCACGCTTCGAATCCGCAAAACATTCGCACCAACGTTAATACGGTCGCGGGGGAGCGGTCCATTCGACGCTCGGCTGCCTCATTCCCCGCCACCCATGGCTCCCTCGCCGTCCCTTTGATTGACGCTTCCCACCCTCGCTCGCACCCACTCCCTCCCTCCATTCACGCGCCCAGTCCATCCCCCTCCACTCCCGTGCGTCTCCACTCCTGCAATCACTCCATCCCTCCTCTTGCGTCCACTCCATCCCTTCACCTACTCACTTCTACTGCTGCAATCAATCCCTCCCTCCATACCTGCACCAAACCTCTCCATCCACTCTCTCCCAGGAGTCTCCTTCCTTCAGATCCCTCCGTTCTCTCTCTCTCTCTCCTTGCCTCTCTCTCTCCTTTCCTCTCTCTCTCTCCTTTCCTCTCTCTCTCCTTTCTTCTCTCACTCCTTTCCTCTCTCTCTCCCCACTCCGTTTCCTCCTCACTCCTCTCCCTTCCTCCCACTCTCTCCCTTTTTCTCCTTCCCTCAATAAATTCCTATTTTCCCTCACCGCCCGCAAACTCGACCGCCTTTCAAACTCTTACGAATACATCTTCCACCGTGTAACCGCCAACCGCCTCGCCACAACGGTTTGCTAATATTCCAAGTTCTACGCGTTCACCAAGTTTAATTCCACCACTCGGTCACCCATCCTTTTGATCGTATGCCTTTCCGAAGGAAATATCAGATTACATCGTTTATGACACCGATCGAGCGATGTATTTTGCTCCCGCTGGAGAGAGAGAGAGAGAGGAGGGACAGAAGTGCATGCAAATGGAAACTAATTCGAGCGATAAATTGTGTATACCCCTGTTGTCCAATAAGCTTGCCACATGCGGCGAATCGACTATAGAGGCGCAATGAATTGATGCTTTACGTCAGTTAAATTTGTCTTTTAATTTCGTTTTTCGAAATTACGTTTTTGTGTTTTAAATAATTTAGTTATCTGGAGTCTAATATTAACCGTGCTTTGAGTTTATTATGGATGTGGTAAAGATACGAATATGATATATACTTTGTAGACCGACAGATACGAAATTGTAAATTATTCAATAGATACCGCGCGTTTAAACGTGATCGCCACAAGTATGGCGAGTATCAGAAGTGGGAATAAAAAATATAATTGCGCTTGTCAAAATATATAAAGAATGAAAATTTTGATTATTTGCTTGGAATTTGAAAAAAACGTGCAAAATTTCGTGTATTTTTTCCGAAAAATCATTTCATGAAATCTGTACAAAAGGTTCTCCGTATTAAAATGAAATTTCTTAATATAATATATATACATATATATATATATATATGAACAAGCAAGAGATGGAAACATATAGACCCTCACTAGACCTTCTCATCCGTGAAAACATCACTCCACTAGCTTCAGCAGTTAGGCTACAATACTATTACAAAGTTTTGAATTTTCCGACTTTGAATCGGAAAACTACAAATCGGAAACTATCTGAAAAATGCAATCAGTGGTAAAGTCATAAATTGATAAGAGTTATCTAATTCAAGAAGAATCTTCCAAATACTTCTTAAAACAGAAAAGTTAACTGTCCACAGGAAGAAGGGCAGTCCGGGTGAACACACAGCACGTTTTTGCTATCAAGAAAAGTGCCAAAAAATGGTATAAACCAGATAGGAATTATCCATTAAAGTACGTTAGACAATAAAAACAAACAAAATAGTCCCGGTAGGTAATGTTTAACGGAGACGAATTAATGTATATTACGAGCTGAATGATTGGTTTAGGAGAAGAGAAAAAGTGATGAGAAGGGCAGAATAAAGTGAAGGGAGAAAGAAAATAACTCATTTGGAAATACACTCGAGAAGGGGAGAGGACAAAATTTGATGCGATTGCAGGAATAGTAAATAATGGAATGAAATGAATCAGAGAAAAGGGAAGAATGGAATATGAGATAAAAACGTGTAGGTACTAAACTGGAGGGAACAAAATTTCCAACGGCGTTCTTTGCCATCGCCTCTTTTTATCAAAGCCATATTTTTCCTGTTTCCTTGGGGGCCCGAACGAATTTCTAATCTCTGCGTGTAGATGCAGCGCAACACGATCAAAATGGTTCAAAGGCATTTTTCTCCATTCGGTTTTTATTCAAGTTATCAATGCCAACTTTCTAAAAGAAGTAAATACTGATGAAATTTTTTATACTACGTGAGGATTCCCATAGAAATTAGTCAGTTAAAAGTTAAAATTTATATTTCTTTGAACAAGACAGCAGTGTCATGATTTAGGCACGAAAATGCAGGCGATTCTGATATAAAAAGATATACGTATTTCCAATTTCATGAAAATATGTGAGATTATGCTACAAATTTAGCTTACATTAATATGGCAGCCCTGATAGAGACAGGATAATTCAACACGCCCTTTTCGAAGGCATTTTTTTGCTCTCCAAATGGTAAAATTGTATGGAAATCCATTCTTTTGTTGACAGAAGCGGTATAAGGTCGGGTGGACAAACACATCAGAACCCCAAGACATTCTAATCCAACGCTTCGCGTAAAGAAGGCGTAAAAAGGACAAAGGAAGAAAGAGAGGGGAGATAACAAGAGGCTTGAATGTGGGAAAAGGGAAAGGAAGGAGAAAGGAAGAGAGACGGGGGTGTGTGAGGAGATGCAGCCTCACTTCATGAAGAAGAACGAGGGAGAGAGAGAGAGAGAGGTTACGAGAGAATGGCAACAGCAAGAGTGAGAGGAAGAGGCGGAAGTGAAGAGAAACATCAATTACCACTCGACTTAAAGCAGCTTCATGAAACCATAATCCCAATTCCAGACATATTTACGGTAACCACTTGCCTAATATATTGCTTTATCATAAAGATGATTCTCTTCAGTGAATTTAAAAAAAGAGTATACATTTAATTAAATCGATATAAATGGTGAAGATCGAAGACCAGATTTTATTAACAATGATTGACTCCATTCGGACCGATGATCAGATGCTAAATCGTGAAATCATCGTTTACATTTTTAATTACTGGCATTTATTCGTGTCGCAGTTTCATTTGATGAACCGTTCAAAATCACACCGCCGTGAGCGAAAGCGGAGGGGAGGGTACGAGCAAATAGGTAAGAGCCGAAGAGAAAGGGAGGGGAAGGAAAAGAGGGAGGGGAGAGAGAGAGGAGAAGGAAATGGAGAGGAGGAGAAAGGGAGGAGAGAGAGGAATAGGGGTCGGGGGAGCAGTAGGGGAGAGGAAGAATAGGGATATGGGCTGAGGTTTTGGATGATGGCGGTAAGCTTCTGTAGCCAGCGCCTTAGGGTACATCGTTAATGCTCTGCCAACTCCAGGCCGCTCAAAACTCCCTCTCCCTTCCCACGCTCTCCATCCTCCCCCCATCCCCCCTCCCTCCGCATCCTACACTTTCTTTCTTTCGAAGAGGTTTCTGCGGAAATAGGGTCAAAGCAACAAGGGAAGCCTAAGGGTTCAAGCTTATCCCTTGGGTCAAATTTATTACAAACACTAGTGATACCTCGGAAGCTTTCCATTGGTTATTGCCAAAATTAATTTTAGCCTTATTTGAATGAACATTTTGATCAATTAGCCTATCAAAAAGTTTTCCAATATTTTCCCAAAATGTACACAGGCACTAAAAGGATGCATATATAAGTTCTTACTGTTGCCTGGAAATATAAATCCAAATAATGTACATAACGAGGAATGGTAAAATATTCATGATAGGTGTTGTTTGTATTTAAACACACCATCGCAATATTTGTTATTGCAAATTTAAGGAGTTCTTTATGCGCGAGATTAATCAGAACAAATTGGAAAATTACCATTAAATTTATCGTATCTCTATTCTATTATAATAAATACAATGTTTGAATAAATTATGAAACATCTACATCTCCTCCGGAGCTCAAAAAATCTTTATAACGTCGTGCGCATAAAGATTTGTTGGAAGAAAAACTATTTCTCATTTTATACATCAGTAGAAAGATAAAAAATGTTCTCTATCCGAGATAATCCATAAAAAATAACTACCGACTAAAAATCTTTTTCAAAAATATCGATGGTCACCAAGGGTGTATGAGAATTTTAGTCGCATTCAGGAAAGTCGATTTGAAGTTTTTTCTACAAATTATCTTCATTTCTCTCGAACTTTGCCACAAATACAAGGAATCTTTTCGTTGCTCTATTAAACGCGAATCTTGTCATAATTTCTAGTAATTACGTATTTCGGTCATAGGTATAAGGTACGTCGAAGACTAACTTTGAGCAATCTCTCGAAATCCCCTCTCCACGCACTCTCTCTCCCGCTCATCCTGCTGCTCCCCTCACTGCTCCCTATATCCAGAGATCAACTTCCTCTGGCTCTGTCATGTTACCCTTAGGCGAATCAAAAAGGGTTCTCTTGTAAGGCAGATCAACCAGCCCTCTCTCTCTCTCTCTCTTGCTCTCTCCTTTACTCTCTCCTCCGTCTTCCCCACCTCCTCCCTCTCCCACTACACTTCCTAAAATCCTCTTCTCCACATATCTTCCTCCCTCCCCATCTCCAACTCCTGTTCGCGTCTCCTCTTTCACGCACTCCATCACCCAATCGTGGCACGGAGCTTTTAAACTCCTTAGCCGGATTCAAGCTTCTAACTTTTTCTCCTCTAATGCTTTCCTCTCCTATGCGTCGCTGCCCGTTATTCAGATATCCTTCCCCAGAGAGAGCTTAGTGTCAAATCGGAGCCAATCATTTAGCGAAGAATGGTGATGATGGAGGTAAATCAGTTGATTTCAAACGCTGAGCAGTCTTACGTAACTATCACCTATCATCTCCTGACGCGTCAAAAGAGCGCTTCCGGTCCCTGTATTCTTATACAAGTAAAATTTTAAAAATGGAATTTACTTCCTACTTATTGAGTTGAAAAATAATCAAATTGAAAGCGATAAAATTCGATACAATCTGGATCATTATTACGTTTTGGTAACATTTGTTATAATACGAAATAGCGAAACGTCACTTAATACATCGATGAATTAGTTAGTTTCAAAAGTCATAAAAAGGTTGGGAAAATAAGATGCGATTTGGAATACATCTGTGACGATTTACCTATGGTTAATTATTTTTTAAATATTGCTAAACCTCGATAATGCAAACTCGGTTAATATAAAATGCTACTTAATTAGTAGTGTAATTCAGTCCCCTGCAAATGCTCCTTGTTACAAGGAACTCGTTTTTATAAACTAAGTTAGTACAAAACATGAAATTTTAGGTCCCTAGAAGTTTGTACTAACGAGATTGTACTGTGAAATGTGTTGACAATTTTTCAAGCAGAAGCAAACTAAGAGACAAGCTCTTATCGAACATAATTATTTTGTTACTATTATGGAATTCACAAATTGGGCCTAAGCCATCGAACAATATTGTTTTAGGGGATTAAATAATTTTAATGCATTTTATTTCTTAATAAACGCTTGCTTGATACTGTAAACGAATAAAAACATTTCTGGTATTATTTTTGTCTAATGCATGGATATACAGTCGCTTCCAATGCTGCATCGCATTATATCAAAACATATAACGAGTTGATTTGAAATCATTTCCGAAATAAGCGATGGGATGACATGGAGAAAGAGAGAAGATGGATTTAGGGAGGAGGGAGATGAAGGAAGGGAGAGGGCAAAGGTAGGAAGGGGACTGAGAAAGGATGGAAGAAAAGAGAATGGCAGGAGGAGGGATATCCTTTTAATGCTCCCAAAAACATTCACCCCAGGGCAATCCAATTCCCCATCTTCCTATTCTCTCTGCCGTTGCTTCAACGAAGAGAATAAGGGTAGACGGAGGAATGATGAATGAAACAGAGAAGTCGAGAAAAAAGAAGGCACAAAAGCGAGGAAATAAATCTGTGGGAAAAAGCGAGCGAGAGTGGAAGGAGGAGTCTGTTTTCCTGGAAGCGGCGACTGACAAACTCCATAAATCACGTCATACAGCTGGCTACACGGCCGATGGAAATAAATGACAAATGAAATTAATTTAACGCAACAACTGATCCGATAAATACGTTTCCGCCGTTCGTTTCGCTGATTAATTAAGGCACGGCATTATATACTGCGCTTAGAGGAAAGTTTGACTTTGCATTCTAAACCAATGATAGGTACCTACTGTATTTTTTCGCGGTCCCGCATGGGTTGGAAGAATTTTTGTGGCTAGGGATTTGCCTCTAACAATATTTCCCATTATGTGAAGGCTCAGTTTCTGGCTAAGTAATGGAAGATAACAGTGAAACCGCACCCAAGGTTCTGGCCAAACAGCGCACACACGATTCCTGGCAAAATAGTATTTACCTACGTAAATTTTACACGTTCACAAAAAACAACGTTCTAGCTCCCTTCCATTTTCCTAGGACGATAAATAACCTTTTCCGTGAACTCTCGAATTTTGCCAACTCATTTAGAAAAATCCATTATACGGTTTAACTGAAGGAAATAATTGTTTTATTTCACCTTTTACTTGCGCCTGTGTAATAAAGTACGTATGATCGACATAAATAAAATAAAGAGACTCTTGAATACGTTTTTTGTTGAAATGGATGAGCTCGAATGACAAGCTTCGCTTTATTAACAATTTTGAAGCATATAAAATAAAGTAAAAACAAAAAGTAAAAGCGAATAAAGCAAAAATAAATAAAGTAAAAAATTGCTAAAGGTTATCAGAGAAGGAAATAATTTCACGGATAATTTTACACTAGATTTACAATTTAAAAATTAAATAAATAACACATCAGTATTCAGCGTCAATTTATTGTTCCGAAAAAACTTATTTTAAATGTCCTGCAGCTGTAATCCAAAATCCCTCATCCAACAAAGTCCGTCGATAGAAACAAAAGGTAGAGCTAATAATGAATCAAAATTACAGCGTAGTATATGATGGTAAGAATTATTCCTTAGCTTTAATTTGCGAGGCTAAGTAGGAATTCTCGTTTATGGCCATACTATATACGACTTTCGCAAAACCCATTCTTTGACGGATGTAAAAGACCAATTCCCTGTATTCAGAATCTCGGATTTTGAGAATAAATGGCAGCGTTGACAATTTGAAGCGCTGACCCACTGTGGAACGTTAAATGTCCAAAGGTCAGCGGATGTCGCTTGCCCGAAAAGGTCACCCATTGGCCCAAGTTTCCGCAAAATCGGATTCTTCAGTTAAAATGACAAATGAATTAAGATTATATCACTCATTTCTATAAATCGCGAAATGTAAAAATACAATTACACGCTCGAAAATTCCTCTCCATATCTTTAACTTGTTGCTATGTACAAAATTATAATCATTCAGGTAATTTATTTATTTCCCCATATTTACTATAATGCCTTAATTCGAAAGAGAAATCATGTATTGAAATT
The DNA here is from genome assembly GCA_028673005.1 of Tanypteryx hageni. NCBI lineage: Eukaryota > Metazoa > Arthropoda > Insecta > Odonata > Petaluridae > Tanypteryx > Tanypteryx hageni. Next base: position 117,201,692 of record CM054116.1, read on the forward strand.
AATATTGCCTGTTAAAATTCGTCGAATGGCTTTGATTTTAACAGAAATTTTTAAACTAATCTGCAACTAACGTAACATCAGGTATCAAGAAAATCAAAAGCGCGAATAAAGTGCTATAGCAGCAAATGGCCAGAAACAGGAAAGGGCGAGGTAGAGAGTGAGGGATGGGGTCGAAAAGAGAGGCGAGTAAGAAGCCTGGGAATGGAAGAGGAATACGAAAATCGGAAAGCGCGCGGAAAAGATAGCGCGATAGAAGCGGCGGGGGACAGATGACGAAATAATTACCAAGGAGCTGGGGAAAAGTAAGCGGAGAGATGGAGAAGGGAGAGAGAGAGGAAAAAGATATTCTTGAGAAAGGGTAAGGGAAGGGGATTTTAAGGACGGGGCACGTCGTGGAAGATAAAGGGAGGGGGTAGAATGCGAGTGAGAAGGGAGGAATATGTGCATGGGAGGGAGGAATATGTGCATGGGAGGGAGGAAGGAAGAAATGGAGAAAAGTGTAGATGATGAATTATGAGGTGGCGAGGGAATAAAACCTCTTGATTTATATCGTTCCGTATCCAATGAGAAACCTTTCGGGTTATTAATCGGGAGTACAATGCAATTTTATACTCTTGTCAGCTTTAATTAAGCCGTGTTTACCAACACTTGCACATGACTCGAATGATATAAAAAGCGATACATAATTTAATAGCTCATAAATGTAACTCCTTTAAGTCACTTTAGAAATAATTTTGGCGAAAACTAATGGAAATGTTCAGGAGCATTAATTCTGAAGAGAGGAAATGGAAGAAAAAGGCTTGTAAGGAAAAGAGGACATGAGAGTAGGGATGAGGAAATTGACGACCGGAGAAGGAATGAAAACGAAAAATCGGGGTCTAGTTGGTGATTGGAAATATGCAGAAAGAATGTCAGAACAGAGAGAGGATGGATTAGACAGGAGGAAGGAAAGAGAGGAGCAACTAGAAATGAGATGACGAGACAGGGAGATAATAAGAGGACGAAGAGATTGGAAGGAGGATTTGGAAGATATCTAAGATGTTGAAACGAGAATGGAGTGAGATAAAGAAAGAGAACGAAAGGTAAAGGAAAAATGGATGGGAATGGAGAGAGGCGAAGAGGGAGTGAGAGGCAGAGGAGGGAGACGGAGTGAGAGGCAAAGGAGGAGGAAGAGGGAGGGAGAGAACGGGGAGAGGGGAAGGCAAGTAGTGAGAGAAGGGCGAACATTCCGAAAGGTCGTGAGGGGTTTGGGGAAGGCAGAGGTTAGGAGCAATGTAGTGGAGTAGGAGGGGAGTTGTGGCAGAGGGAAGGAGGGGTGTGGCGGAGTTAAGAAATGATTTACGTTGTGAGCATAAGGGAAACAGGGTGCTCACAAATGAAGACGTTGTCCTTAGAGAAGAGGAAAAAGTATGGGGCTGCTCCAAGAGTGTAAGGGAGAGCGCGAGTATTTGGTGTTGTGGCGTGGCGTGGGTGGAAGCGGCCAATGAGAAGGGAAGGAGAAAAGGAGTTCGAGAGAAAGCGGTGGAAATTAGTGAGCTACTGGATGTATGTATGCGTAAGTGGGACAATGGCGACGGAGATTTCTAAAAAATTTAATATTAATCAAGTCATTGTTTGCTTTTCTTTTCTCTCGTTTATTGCCTTGCATTTCACAAATCAAGTTATTAGAGAAATTTCCCCGAATTGTTTTTATGAACTGCCCCCCCCCCCCCGTTGTGCGTCACATTTCCGGACTGATAAATATTTACACCATCATATTTGATGTGGATTTCAGCGGTCGTCCGGAAAGCACACAGAGGATAACATTTTCACACTGTAAATATGAAGTTGTTGCACATGATCAAACACGAAGAGGACAGTTTTTACCTAAATTTTTGCTATCAAAATAAAATTTTCCGGTTAAATGATAATGTTTACATCAGAATAATGAACAATATACACAAATGTATTTCCTCCTTTCATTTTATATTTATATCTAACAATAAAGAATTATTTTACATCAATTTTCGTAACACAAGTAAAATGCCATCGATATAAAAGAACTCGCCATTTCAAACTGCTAAAATTTCTGTCTGTGCGAATAATATTATAAATTTCTGCTTCTAATATATACTTAAATGATATAGAAGGATGAAGAATATGAAATTTAGGTACTTCTAGAGTGGCTGGAGATCTGAAATTTGCCATTATCATAGGTCGTTAGGTATGTACTACATACAACCGACGAGAAAATTTCGAAATTCCATTTTTTTAAAGTTTTTCCGACTTCATTGTTTCATTCCTACCCCCATTAAGAAAAACGAAGAAATCGGTGCATAGCTTTATAAAATTGTATTCGTAAATTAGTTAACATTTAGCCATAAAATCGGGACATAAACAGTTCTATAGCTGAAATAATGAAGTTGACTTTTTCAAGACAAAAGTCAAATCCGTGTCGAATTGACGCAAAAAATGTATTCTTAACCAGAAGGGAAGGAGAATTTTTACGGTTTGTACGTAGCAATGAAAAATATCCGTGGCCACGAGTACAATGCTTTCAAATGGAAACTAATTATCTATATAAATAATAAGATAATTGTTACTCGGTCACGCTCGAAATACGATACGATTAACTCGAGAATGACTGATTCGATTTTGACATTTCTTTCAGCGTTTCGTAGGCGTGACGCCTAAAGAAGGTTAGGGTAATTACCGTGTAAGACAAAAGCCCGAGTTAGATCCCAGGAGAGTTTCATTCCTCCATTTGAAAAACATGTGAATGTGTGTGTGTTTGGCTAATCAACCTCTTGGATTATTACAGACATAACTCCTTCCACACCGAACACGATCACAAGGGAGGAGGGAAACCCGGTGCCGGCATTAGCCTACTCTTAAGGAAGAGCACCAAGGAGGCCAACGGCTTAACGTCCCTTCCGAAGGACGGAACGCTGACTTTGCGCGGTGTTCTCGCTTATTTTTTATTTGGAATGTTTTGTTTACCATTTAGTTTTATTATTGTAAAATGATTTCTTCTATAGAAAATGTAATTTCACGGCAGCCGACATTATTCCATTAAATTTCTGTCTGGGTAGTGAAAGGCTCATTTCATAAAATATTTATTCGATACATCTGCCTCGTTCGTACCCAATCGCCTCCTTTATTTCGGATCCCACCGTGGGCATTACCGTTGCTATTCGTCGTTGTTGATGTTAATATGCGTCCCACTAAACGGCACCTCATACATTAATATAAATAAAGAATAGTAATCTCTGTTTGCCTTGAGCATGCAACACAAAAAAGGAACTTTAGATGGCAGCTTAAAAACAACTTCTTGTTTTTATAGCCGGATCAAAACTTATTCTTAAACACGAGACTTAATATAGCAACAAATTAAATTTTTGCAATGGAGCTGTTACGGTGAGAAGTTTGCCACAAAAAAGAAACAAAATAAGAGTTGTTGTTAGACCTTGACGAAAGAGGAACCACAGAAGAAAAGAGGGAAAAAATCTTAGGGTTACCCTACTCCAAATATTAGCCTCTATGATCTCACTGCGCCCAGAGAAACCCGACCTAGATAATGTCGGGATAAAGAAACTGATTCACATCCACGTTCTATCCGTTGCACTGATTTTTATCCGTGGGTATATAATTACAGTAAGGCGTCGTAATTTGATTCAGAGATAAATTACACAAGCATTTCCACGAAAAATAAAAAAGTCTCACAAAACAAGCTCGAGCCATCCGACCGTCGCTTGCGCGCATCTTGCTCGGCGCCGTGTATCATCCAAAAAAGCAGACACCATACTAAAGTTCCTAGAGAAAAAAATTCTAAACCTTTTAGAGGCAGACCGAGGGTATATTCCCTCTCTCTAACGACCGGCATCAATAACACGTCCAACTATCGAGATATCGAAAGAGGAGTCAATGAGGAACTTCTGAGACGCCATCCGTGCGGGGAGCAAGAATCCTGAGATGAGCCTCGTAAGCCACACGACGGGTCAGTCATAGATAGCGCTGTTGGAAGGGGAATAGAGAGAGAGAGAGAGAAAGAGAGAGAGAGAGAGATCATATTTATTTATGCTCGCCCAGTGGTCCAGAGAAAGCTCAGAATCGCCGCACCCACAGAGATAAAGTGCCGGCGAAGCACCATGTACGGCATTTGGATGGTTTCTCGTCCCAGCGGGAGACCTTCCAACCAATCAGAAGAAAATATGGCCATTAACCGTCAAAGGAACGACCTCGCTATTGGTCCAACCAAGCACGCCGTTGCGATATGCTAGGAGAGATGAGGTCAAAGTGAAAAGGCAGAAGAAAATGATCATTGAGGAGATTTCGCCGTTTCCGCGAGGAGACAAAAGTTTTACCTTTTTACGGCAGCGGCAAATACAGACATACATAAAATGTTCTCATGCGAAGCCAAGTGATCGGAATGCAAAACAGGTTATGAATAAGTTGTAGTTTACTCGGGTAGATTTATAATCCTAATGTGCATTCTTTTTCTAGAGCAATTTGTAAAACACAGAAAAATTGTCTTTGCAAAGTAGAGTAATGAAATATATTATATAAAATACAAGAGCCAACATAAAAAGAAATTTTTATTAATAACCTTTTATAGATGATACCAATAATAATAGTTGTTTATTTTGTATTATTATTTATAGTAACTGGTGCATATACTGTATTAATTGTATTTCGAGGAAAACATAAACTCCTTGGCAAGGATTTTCTGCACGTGCGCATGCGCAGTTTAAAATTTGAATTATAAACCCGACAAGAATACAAGACGCCGGTGAGTCTAGTAAAACAGTTATAAAAAAAGTCGGACGAAACACGGTATATTTAATCAAGTTATATAACATTTATACGAAGGTTTAAGTGAAGGTATCAAACCACTCTTGAAGAGTCCCAGATTTTCGTTCGCGAAGAGGGAAAGAAGAAACAATTTACTCGCTAGCGGGCTGCCGTCGGGGGCGCGGAGGTCGGTCTGCCTGAGGGAGCGTATCTTTTTCCCGATCGCCTCATCCGAATTCATTCCTACCGCCGCCGTCGCAGCCGAGCACGGGCCGTCTTTGGAGCGGACACGCGCGGGAATCTCCGTCGCCGTTTTTAAATCTCGAGGGAAAAGGCAGCGGGGAAGACGGGTAGGGAAGGAGGAGACGGGAAGGTTGAAAAGGAGAAGAGGAGGAGGAGTGAAGGGCTGCAGGAGCGGGACGTGAGAGGAATATCCACGCGGTGCGACCCACCGCTCGCCTAATCCGTCCAGACCCGCCCCCGACCGTTCCATCCCTGCCCCTTCTCTCTGTCTCCATCCCCCACGACCCTATCCCCGCTCACTGCACACCTCTCTCTCTACCCCATTCCTAGGCGAAGGAAAAAGGTCCGTTTACACGGGCTCTTCGTATGTAACAGTTCGTCCCTCGGACCTCCCGCTGCCTCTTTGTCTTACCTCTTCGTCTAATTTCATCCGTTTAACTCGATAGAGAACTCGCCATGAATGCGCGCCTAGCGTTCCGCTACAAATCGAGATGGTCTACGAACTTTTCTCCTTGGGAAGACCGTGACCCCGCAACTATCATTATTTCCTCACTAATCTTCCCCTGACGTGCGTTCGGGTGCGCCTGTCTTCGGCCCTTCGCTGCTGATGGGATTTCTACGGTTTTTCTTGGCCGCTCTTCCGAGTCGGTCCAATAAAAGCGGCGATGACCGTGTCCCGCCCGTCCTTCCTTTCGATGCCTTTTTACGACACATTCGTTTATTCCAGGTGTCAACTTCTGTCACTCCTCTTTAGAGTAAAACCGGAATATCGCCTTTTTGTATGCGTTGAATTTTAATCAGATCCCATGTTCATTCTCTCCTTTCTCTAAAATTTCTTTTTCCATCGCTGGATTGTTTTAGTTTTGCGATCCATATAACAGATCTAAATGTTAACACTCAAATTTTTGATTAAATCCGAACTGATAGCCTATTTGCTAAGCTCTCATATGTATAATACCTTCAATACCGTACCATTTCTCATATGGCCGAGAAAAATTTGAAGATGAAACATTTATTGAAAAAAGGTGGGTCTTTCCATGGCACGTTTAATGCCAACATACTTATATAATACAAAATGAAAAAGTATTGTGCTAACCTTATGGCTGGAATCCTAATGATGGTAAAATAACTCCACTAGCCACAAATCAGTAGAAGAAAATCAGATCATTAGAATGAAAAATCGGTAATCACCATTGAAGCCGACATGCGCATTTGGTCTTATGAACAGTTTTGTAGCTTAAGAGTTAACGCCATTATCAATTTTCGTTTAAATACCTTTTCTTACTCTCATCGTCAGAAATCTATTGCAGGAAATTTGTTTGCAAATAGTTTTATCTTAAAATTCCTATTATAATCTACGAAAAATACATATTTAATAAATGTGTGCGCTCCAGATGCTATTTTCTTCTAAATCGGAGTTAACACTATTTTCTTTCACTAATTTTAACTAGTTAATTTAAAATTTTCGGTTCTCACTCTAAGTTTCCCTGGATTTATTGTAAATAATATAGAGAAAATGATAGGCGTATTCTCTCTTTATCTTTAGGCCACATTCCTACCGGCTGAATATTTTAAATTCTCTCTACAACGTTGTTGTCAGGGCTGATCCGCGCGTCATGGCCGTTCGTGAGCAAGGTCTTATTTATCCACCCTCTTTTGAAACATATTTACGCAACGAAATATATTTTTTTGTTCGAATTTCATTATTTCAAATACGGTATGCATGAAAAATTAAAGCGTCTATGGCGGGCAATCAGCCTTCTCTGATTACTTGGCCAATCGTGAGTGTAGAACGCATCAGACGTATTCCTCCGATCTGTTCCTTATTTTGAAAATGATGATTAGCCGAATTTTCTTTGATAAGGAGAATATAGTAAAATAAATCTTTTTCAGTAACACCCAGGATTTCCATTTTTGTTTGGTGAAAGAAAAAATAAATACGCTGCTTATAGTGTCTTATATAGAATGCTAAGCGCTTTGAGTGTTTTCGTGGCTGCTAAGAATTCTTCTCCTCAAAATGCACACCTGTGCTGTTTTAGATTCAGCGACCGTCTCTCTCGTGCGGTGAAATTTGAACGAAATATTCCGATTCGAGAGAAGTTCTGCCGTTTCCTTTTCACCAAAAAATTTCCCAAGAATTTTCATGAAAAATAAAACTGCGTTTCGTTTGAAATTGGCGAGAATTTTCCGTTTCCATTGGGAAAGATAGGCGGGCATGGAAATCTTTACGAATTCAGAGCGCGACTCTTGAGGAGACTTGCCTCACAGATCAGCTCCCAAACGGCGGAGTTGAAAACATAATCGAATGAGGCCGCGTAAAAAGCCATTTGGCGTTTAGTCCGAGGAAGTCCATCATTATAATACATTCTCGATTATTTTATTTCATTCTTTCTCACGGCATCCAGGTACCGCACCATATAATATACACCACGGTCGAAAGATTGAACTGCTGAAATTGTCGATGCCGAAACTTGTCCTTCATTTTGTAATGGTTGTCTTAAGTTTTATCGCTTCAGACTTATATTGTACATAAAATCTGGAAACTAAACTGAAATGATTTTTACAGCGATAATATGTTAATCTGCGGCATGCTACATTATTTTGAAAAAATAATAAAATTTTATAATACATAAATGTTGAAAAGGAAATCTTTGCCAGACGTTAAGGAACCTCTCGACAACGGGGGAGTCCAGCCCTTCCGTTGTTTCCGCATCCACTTCTTAGGTCCCGTAACACCAGTAGCCTTCGAGTTCTTGGGGTCCTGGGCAAGAGAGTCATTTGCGGTCCCTTAGACTACGAGGTGTGAAAAAGTTCTATGACTGGCAACACTGTAAACGCTGTGTAGGTAGCAGAGTGCTAGGGTAAAGTTGTTTAGATTGTATATACATCTGGTTAGTCGTGATCCAACGCTTGTTCAATTTAATTTTGTCTATCGTTCTCTACAACAGCGGTTCTCAACCGAAAGTACATCGCGGACCTTTTTAATAGCAGAAAGTTTACCGCGGACCGGTGTATTATCTGAATAATCCACCAAGGACCGATAGAATCAATTTTAAACCACCAATCATTTTACATTGTTGCACTTTGACAACTAAAACACAAGCCTTTCATTAACCAGTGCTGCACATTATCAAATTTTTATGAGAAAAATGGAATATCACGGGCCAGCCAATATTGGACCGCGGACCGGCAGGGGTCCGCGGACCGGCGGTTGAGAAACGCTGCTCTACAACGTTCTTTGTTACCGAGAATTTTGTACCTCGTCACATTTTTTTTAATGGAACAACGGGCGAACATCAAGTTTTGTTACAAATTGGGAAAAAGTGCGACAGAAACATTCGAAATACTAAAAATTGTTTACGGTAATGAAACCCTCTCTCGCTCCCGTGTTTTTGAGTGGTTTTCTCGTTTTCTTGATGTTTGGGAAGACATTAACGACGATCCAAGAAGTGGTCGTCCGGGCACCTCAAAAAATCAAGAAGCGATAGAAAAAGTTCGTCAAATTTTGGAATACGATCGGCGATTGACTCTAAGAATGATGGAGGAAGAGTTATACGAATTGAATCTCTGCTGATATTTAATCAGCAGAGAGTCAATTCGTATTGTTCTGGAACAAGATTTGGGTAAGAGAACGGTGCGCGCGAAATTTGTCCCACACAGCTTGAATCCCGATCAAAAAGCCTGCAGAATTGAAGCTTGCCGAGATTTCATTGAAACTTGTGATAACGATCCTGATTTTCTTGACTTGATTGTTACTGGTGATGAATCCTGGGGTTTTCAGTACTATCCGGAAACAAAGAGGCAGAGCATGGAATGGCGTTCAAAGAATTCTAAAAAAATCCTTCTCCAAAAGTCGAAAGTGAAGACAATGTTGATCACTTTTTTCGACAGGAAAGGGATCATCCACAAGGAATTTGTGCCGCCGGGTATTACTGTCAACAGTAAATACTATCGGGAAGTAATGGAACGATTACTGAAAAGAATTCAACGCGCCAAACCGAATTTTGCAGAACGCGGAAGCTGGTCGCTTTTGCATGACAATGCTCCATCGCATTCAGCGCTAAATGTGAAGCAATTTTTGGCAACAAAGGGGGTCGTGGAGATCAATCACCCCACTTAATCACCTGATTTGGCTCCTGCGGACTTCACGTTGTATCCAAAACTAAAATCTGCCCTGAAAGGAAAACGTTTTGAGGACATTATGGACATCCAGAAAAATGTAACCGTCTAGTTAAACACAGTTTCTTCAGAGCAGTTTAAAAAATGTTTCCAATCTTTATATAATCGATGTAAGAAGTGTATAGAAGCTGGTGGAGATTACTTTGAAGGATAATAAATTAATTTTTGTAATCTGATAATTGTTACTTTCTTTATTCACTAAGTCCTGGAACTTTTTTGTCACATCTTGTATATGCAAGTTGTGCATTTCAGATCTAAATTTAACTTTGCCTTACTCATGAAGCTGTAATGAATGTATGTGAATTATTAATTTAATTTACTGTAAAAAAGACGTGGAATTTAAGCCAATTCCTTGTTAATTTATCCTATAATTTATTTTCAAAATTTTGGGCTCCCCGAACGTGTGGAGCCCCTAGCGGTCGCCCATTTGCTCATACCTTCTCTTTGAAGATTATCTACTTTATAGGAGAGATGAAACTTTACTTACACTAGATACCTATTTTCCGGCAGAAAAATTAACTCGGAGAATGTTGCGATTCGCTATTCAATAACATTATCAGGCAAAATTTATATCAAAATGCGATGAAAAATGCATTTATCGCCTTGGAACAACCAATTAACTTTTGTTAATATAAAGATTAAAATTATCGAATAGCCGAAATATTTGGAACATGTGTGCTTTGCGGAGCCGAAGGGGAAGACGCAAGCTACAGAATATATCAGGAAACATTGAGACCGTCGCATCGCAAAGTGATTAAAAACCAGGAAAAAGACACGCTAAGATTAAAAAACAATGAATACGTCCACAGACAATCGAGAATAAATGTAAGAAACGAATTCTCTCGAAAAAATCAAGTCGAACGAAAGGATTTCCGAGCGACGGCGGAGCGATATAAGGCGAGCAGACGGCATGTGTTCCAGATTGAATGGCGGGTTCGTCGCGGTGCGACTTGTACTAATGGAACACTTGTTATCCGTGGAGACGCTTGAAGGCGGTTAAAGGGGATTGCTTAGGAATGATGTTTGGGAGACTCGGTCGGAGATGGAGTTAACGGACACCTGTTCGACGGGGTGGTTGTCTTCATTAGAGTCGCGCAGAGGAGCGGGCCGCCGTTTACGGGCATTTGAACCTATTCGGAATCGGGAAGGGTTATGGACGGTTAAAGACGGGAAGAGCGTTAGAAGACGGAATGGAGAATTAGGGGAAGGGGTTAAAAGACTAAGGTAATGGGGACGCAGGAGCTGGGAAGTGGGAGCGAAGGGACGCAATTTGTCTCCTCAAATGAACGCATCACCGAGCGTCCGGATTCAGTTATCGAACGACGCACTTTCTTTCCGTTCGAGTCAAAGATCTGAAACTTAGTTCCATAGAATGTGAGTTTGTGTGGTCAGGGCTAGCAGAAGAATGATGATCGTATCATTATTTAAATAAAAAAATGTACGCGACAAATTATCTTATTAATTATATTGGAGATAACTAAATACTTTGGATGCATCAAAATGTGAGCCTATAAATATTAAAATTAAAACAGTGCATCGAGGTTTTCAACGTGGGTTTTTGATTTATTCTTTATAATCTATCCCAGCTGATGTTCTTCTCTTAATTTTCTCCTATCAATCTTTTCGCTACCAAATATCCATTATCATTTTCTTCCTTTCATCGCTTAATCCATGAGTCCATTTCCACTCAAAATCTGATTCACCATTTTCTTCTATCTCTTTCTAGTTTCTCTAATTGGACTTCTTTCTTCTACAAAATTTAATACCTACTCATTTGCCTTCTGTTTGGTCCAGCTAACTTTCTCTAGTCTACCTCATGCTCGCGTCTCAAAAATTTCCAATCAGCTAACATCTTCATCCCTCCGAGTTCCTGTTACACAGGCATGCAATAATCAACTTCATTTAAACGTTTTCACGTATTTCTTTTATTATCCTAATTAAAACTATCTGTACAAAAAGTACCAGACGAACAGATAAAGTCGTTTGTATAGCAATCTATTTTGGTTCATATAATTCATCTGAGATTTAATGAATGAAGAATCTTTATGAAATAATTTTCCGATAAAATCTATATAGTTCATATATCGTTATGTTAAGTTCGCCCTTTTTCTGATAAAAATAATTTTGAATTCGATTATTCTTCCCAAGTCCTTGTACGTACTTCATCAAGATGACGTAAACCTTAAGCAGAAATTATTGTTATAGGCGATAATAATTGACATTTAGCAGTTTATTAACTCTATTGTTTATAAAGTTGTAGAAATATAATTTGCAAATTTCGATACTGTGCTGATGATATGTGTGGCTTAGTAACAGGGGCGGCCATAGGTATTTTGGAGCCCCGGGCGAGAAACCGATCTAGCGCCTCCTTTCGTAATTTTTGTTAAGATAATTTTAAAAGAACTTGTTTATTTATTCATTGATCCGTAAAATAATTGGTAATGAAAATTAAAAGGAATTTTATCTAGGGTCCTGCCTGTTATGCGCTATAAATTGTTATCCAACATTTATTCGTTTACAAGTTATGTATAGATAGATGATCGGATTAGCGCCCCCAATACTTGGGCGCCCCGGGCAGCTGCCCGGCTCGACCGTACCACGGGCCGGCCCTGCTTAGTAAAGATCAGAGCATCAGAAACTAAAAATTGAGTATTATAGCTTTCTTTAACCAATATTCTACATAAATTCGTTGTGATGATTTAAAATCTTTCTTAAATTTTCTGTAAAATAACCAACGAAAGCGTAAATTCGTTAATAAAAAATTTTTGTTACAACATTATTTCTAAATCGACGACATTTATAAATAAATGTAACAATATCTTGAAATCTCAAAAGGTGAGTGAGAAATGCATTTTTTCCCAGAAATGTTGGCTTCTTCCGCTAAGCCTACCACAAGGGGCTTGGCACTAATAGGGTAATAAATCATTACTACTTCATCACACCATATAGAACCATTTGACTCAGCTGCTGCATTAATTACTCGTATTTGTCAGCTTCGATAAGTGAATTAGTTTATTCCAATATATTAACTTTATGCCATTAATACGCGAAGAAAATCTTTCGAAAACGAATAATATATGATGGAATGACAGCTGCTTTAAATCCTTTACTAATTTTTTTAATGCTGTGCGTAATAATGCTTTGTTTAACCGGAAAATAAAATATTGCTCAATAATAGATAATAGAACTTTGCCGCTAGACTCTGAATTTAGTCTTTGTCATTTTCTACAGATATTTAACTCCTCAGATAAATTATAAAAAGCTATATTTGTTATTCCGAGGACTCACTTGTCATTTGTGACAGTTACGTTCGGGCCGATCCGTAACGAGCGGTTAACGTTTACTCCTGAATGTTGTGTAAAGAAAAATCATTAATCATACTAATACGCAAGCAAGAATAATATTTTTTAATTTATATAATTTAGTTGTTATTGCAAATATCGAATACAAAACACTGAGGCATATGTTGTATCTTTTTCTCCGATGTGAATTTTATCCAAAAACATACTGCATTATAACAACACGCGATCATCTATGCGTAAAATTTTCTCGAATTCGGTGCAATAGGTATCGTGAAGCGTTTCCAGAAAATTTATATTTCGATAGGATAAAGTACATTCATAACACACACACATATATATATATATATATATATATATATATATATATATATATATATATATATATATATATATATATATATGCCTAAACACCCAAGCAACTCGCAAATTAAATATGAAACTTACTTGTTTTAAAAGCGTAACGATATCGGTTTCATAGAGCATTGAAATAACGGGCCAACGTATTTTTTTAGCGTCTCGAAAGAACAATCTCGTTTGTTCAATTTGGCGAGTCAATTCTCAGAATTTTATTAGCTTGCGGTAAAACAGGTCGAAAGGTCAAACAGAGGGAGATGACGGGGAAGAAGAGGGAGGGCGAGGGAAGAGGGAGAGAGACGGCGGAATATATGGAGTGAGAAAAGAGAGGAGAGAGGACAGAGAGGGCGAGAATAAAGAATGGAAGAAAGAAGGAAAGCGGTGAAAGGAGAAAGGGAAGGTGGACGAGGCGGAGAAAGATGTTTTGTGAGGAGGGAAGCGAGAGGTGAGAGAGAGAGAGATTCCTTTGAGATAACCATCTAGCCGACGGTCGACCCGGACATGTCCCCACCATTTCCAAACCATATAAGAGCAGCATCATTACCAGCTGAGGAGTACGTACGTAGAGTGAAGGGAGGTGAGTCGAGAAAGGTGGAGGAGGGAGTGGGTGGAGGAGAGAGGAGTGAGGTAAGGAGAGAGGAGTGAGGTAGAGGAGTAAGGTAGAGGAGTGAGGTGGAGGAGTAAGGTAGAGGGGTGAGGTAGAGGGGTGAGGTAGAGGAGTGAGGTAGAGGAGTAAGGTAGAGGAGTGAGGTAGAGGAGTGAGGTAGAGGGGTGAGGTGGAGGAGTAAGGTAGAGGAGTGAGGTAGAGGGGTGAGGTAGAGGAGTGAGGTAGAGGAGTGAGGTAGAGGAGTGAGGTAGAGGGGTGAGGTAGAGGAGTAAGGTAGATGTGTGAGGTAGAGGAGTGAGGTGAGGAGAGAGGAGTGAGGTGGGCGATAGGAGGAAAAGAGAGAGATGGAGGGAGAGAGAAGCGAATGGAGCGGGTGAGAACGGAGCGAGGAAGATGAGAAGGGAAAGGAAGGGAATAAATTGGAGGAAGAGGTGGCAAGGGCGAGTGGAAAGAGGCGGTGAGTGGAGGAGGAAGGGACGATGATATAAAAGTGTAATAGGTTATGTGCTCGCGAGAGAAACAAGAGTATCCGAAGGATGCGTAAAAAAATGCGGCGTTTCCCGCTGCTTCTTATATTTTCCCGTGACCAGACGAAAAACAGCTATCGGATAATCTCGAACAGATAGGAAGGAATCTCGTTTCGTTGGCTCGACATTATTTTTATGCGCAAAAAATACGCTTTCGCTACAGCTGCATTGTGTTAGGCGCAACCAGTTGTAAATGTTATGCAAACCAAGGTTGAAAATATTTTCGGTTTAATGTCTAGCCTCTACGCAAAAGAATTACGGTCGTTTTTAGTGTGATTTTTTAATATCCGCTCATGCGTTCGGTTTGTCAGTCTGTTTGTCTGGCGTGCTAACTCCTCCTAAACGAAAAGTGATAAGAGGCTTTGTTTATTCGCCAATCGATTCAGTATTTTTTCTCATTGTGCATGTTTTCTTGGTTTGTCTACCTATCTGTCTAAAAGAGTTTCCTGAAAAACCGCCATTTACTGTCTGCTTCAGCTGCTCTTTCCTTACTTGTTAAAGTAAATTTTAGAAATATTTTTTTTTGGTAAGACAGAAATGCAGTAAAGCCAGAACGTTTTATTTTAATGGTTACTCACGAAAAAATCTGTTTGATTTAACTCCAGAGAAAAACGCAAAATTCAAATTGTTAGATGAATTATCTTTTTGTATTGATCGAAGTGTTTGAAAATATTTTGAGAAGTAAATTTTAACGTCCTTTCACTGATAAATCGAAATTCAACAAAAATATCAAATAAGCTATTAGTAATAGTGTATGTTTCATTACAGATGATTCGATAGTAATGCGCAGCCAGTGATATTTCATAGGAGGGGATTGTTATTCAGGTAGTTTAATGAGGTAACTTTGGATACGAGAGCTTTTGACGCCTGTTTCAGTCTACGTCCATCGAACTGCGGTTTTTTAGTATAGCTGAAATGTGTTCACGGACACATCCTGTCAGCAATATTTATTCGAATAACATACAGCGCTACATTTTGATGGAAAAATGTTCTGGAGATGTTGAATCTCAAAAGGAAACCAAAAGTGGAGATATTTTTGAGAAATCATAAGGGAACGAGGATTATCTAAGTAAACCAAACATCCCCTAATGCATCTTGCATAAATCATGCGGTGCCAATGGAATTTAGGTTTATTCTCTGTTAATATTAGGACTACTATCGAAATAAAATCTATAGAAATAATCTTATCTTGAACTTAATACTTACGTTTACAATATGGACATTTACTGCTAAGTTGTTTAGGATCGATGTTCAAAAGCTTATTTAGCTCGATCACACCTATGGCATAAAGAGACTCCATCTATTTATATACGTACGTACTATTTTAAACGGGAAAATGCGATGGAAGAACTTCTCCTTCGGAAATCCCACGATGGATTGCGAAGGTAAAACTGGCAACGAAAGGAGTGAAAGGAGAGAGGGAAAAAGTAGGAGTGAGCCTTTTATATTGCAGAATTGAATGGAGAAACATGTGCCGAGAATGAAATGGTGAATGACATTACCCTTGATGGAAGCGAAATGGCGCTTCTGGCCAAAGCTTCTTCTCTTGCGACCACAGCGCACTTCTTGCCACTCATTACGTTCCCACTCCACCTTCCTATCACCTCCTCATTCCACTCTCTCCGTTTTCTCTCCACAAACCTCAATAAAAATATAAGGGAAGCCCTTGCTTTAAAATCCCTTTCCTCCGGGAATCCTTTATTTTCCCTTTTAACCCTCATTTGTCACTCCGATGCCCAATTAAAACAGCTTGACCCTCTCCTCCCCCGCGACCCCTTTCCCCCTGACTCCACCCCTTTTCTCCCTCATCCTTTCTTTACACCTTCCCTAAATACCACCCTGCCAATATCTTCCTCCGCCCCCTCGCCCCACCTCCGTGACCCTCCTCCACAAAGCCCCCCTCCCCAAAGCCCCCTTCCCCAAAGCCCCCTCCCCCTATTTCAGGCCCTTCCTCGCTGTTGCCCATCCAGTTGGCTCGAAACGCTATTTCTTAAGGGTCGAGCGTGTTAATCCCCTAGTACGAGGTCGACTCTCGAGTCGTTGCTGTGGAGATTATATGCATGCGCATGGACGATCGATTTAACGTCATTTCACGCGTAAATCCTTTTCGATGCATAATGTTATGCATAATTATCGCCATTTCATATTCTACCGTTTACTCCTTGCGTATAAAAAAACGCTCCTGATCCATTCGGTTGAAAAAAAATCGGCTTAATCGAGGCAACGCATTTGTTAGAGAGAATCACAATGTACGATAAAGTTGAAGTTATACTTTGATAAAATGCAAATATAATTTGATATAATTCTCTGCTGCTTAATTCCCTATCATTCACGAAGGGTCATTTTTAAAGACAGTCAAACGCAGATGGATAAATATGATATTTTCTTGAGTTAAACAAAAAGAATTATTACGTAAATAAAAATTAAACAGATACGATAAAGAGCGCCAAATGTTTCAAAAGATATTATTCGTAACTGGCATCGAAAAAATAGATAAAAGTTAGGTATATAAAACTCGGTGATTGCTCAATCATGTTGGATTAACTCAAGAGAACAGAGCCTGCCGTAAGTGAAAAAAGGAAGAGGACGATATCTGAAAATGTCTTAATAAATGCCAGAGCCAAAGGTTGAAAGGGGGAAGAGGTATTGGAAGGAGAAATAAATGAGGGAGTAGAGAGAGAATAGATGGAGAGGCGTGGGAGAGTTTTGGCTGGAGGAGTAGGTGCGCGAGGAAACAGAGGATATACATCGCCCGCGACAGAGGAGGAAAAAGAGGTAAGCGAGAGGGAAGAAGGGGGAGGCGAGAGGGAAGAAGGGGGAAGCGAGAGGGAAGGAGAGGAAGCGGAGTTAGAGGGTGAGAGGGGCAGTTTTGGTGAAATACTGTATATATACGTGCGTGTGTTTGTCTCGTGTGAATTTATGTGATTGTGAGTGTGTGTACCGACGTGTCCGGTCGTGAGTCTTCACGTGTCACGAAGGTACAGCGAAGGGTGGAAGGGGTGAGGAGCGGGAGATGAAAGGGTGGAAAGAGGACAGCGCGCGTCCCTTAATCCGGTGGCGGTCGCTTTAGCCAGATATCCTCGGATCGGTATGCGAGTCACGTGGAGGGTCGAGGAGAGGTCGGAGAGCTAGGATGGAGAGGGAGAGAGAGGGAGGGAGAAGAGAGGGAGTGGTGTTACCTCGGGAGAGAGGCGACAATGATTTAGATGGGGAGGGAAGTGAGTTAGGGATGGCGGGAAAGTCGAGCGAGGATTCGGAAAGAAAAGAATACTATCTGCGTGTGGCAAGAGGGTGGAAACAAACAAACCATTTTTCGAAACTCTTATGTGAATCGCCCCTAAAATATGACGCATAAAAGAAGGATTAAACAAGTAAAGAAAGAGCTGCTGAAGCAGACAGTAAATGGCAGTTTTTTCAAAAGCAATTTGTTAATACAGAATTTTAAAATTTATTTATGCAAGAATGATTAGTTTGAAATAATATTATAAACAATAATTTAATATAATTGAGAAGAAGAATTTTTAAAGCAAATGTTTATCAAAAAAGGAAATTTAAATTAAATTTTTACTCCCCATTTTGCTGGCCACTAGAACCTCTACAAGAAAACGTGTGCAACGAGACAGATTACTGAATTGATTGGCGAAAAAAGGAAATCTGTAGCTCCTTTCGTTTGGGAGGAGATAGCGCGTCAGACAGACGGACAAACCGAACGTATAATCGGATTTTTTGTAAAAACCGCTGAAAATGTTAAGCATATCATATCGAGAAGAGAAGAGGTATTTCTCAATGCCGTACGGATCTTTTTCATAATTATTGCTTCATGAATAGTCGAGAACTTCAAACAAATTCAGTTCCCAAAGACACTGCTTTGAGCAACAGCACTTTTAGTAAGTCGACTTCGCTTTAGCAACTCACCTCGCAAGATCGAATCTTCCCGACAATATTTGAGCGACTATTTGAGACCGCGTCGCACGCATTGATAATACAGTTGCGCTCCGGTTGCTCAGCACTAGTCCAAACTACGAGGGAGTTGGTCGTGACCTCACCGCTTCCATTCGGGAACGGCGCTAGGTGTGGGAGGTCCCGATTCGAAAGACGCGTCCTCCTCAGCGATTCATAAAAGCTCTCTGGGAGGCCGCGAAATCGGACCGCCGCGGACGACCCTTTCGCCGGAGGATGTTTGACCGACGTGACAAGGCGACGACTTTCTACCGTCGAAAGGAGGCGCGTCCTTTGCAGTAGACGAGCGCGCCCAACACGGAACTTTTTGCATCGCAACCCAGTCGAGCGGAAGGCAATATGTTGAAACATGTTCTGAATTGAGTTTTCATTAACTATCGATAAAAAGTAATACTAAGAGATTGGAGTTTATATATTAAGAGCATTTCGTTCCATATCATTTTTGATATATTTCAGTCGGTTATACATTGAGTGCTCCGATTTTCCTCGTGAATCTCGATACCCAGTTCTGGGTCGCGACCCGTACTTTGAAAAACACTACTACAGAGTAGCGCCTCTCGACCTTTTTGTTAATACGATCCACATAAAATAAAAGAAACCGATTTATTAAAATTTTCATTGCTTATTCAATATGTTTGCTTTTTTACGAAATATTAAGTTTTTGCTATACCATTGGTACAGTTTTCAAACATTGCGAACCGATCTATTTTTTTCAAAGTTTCGTGACCCATCTCAAATCCTTTTGCCGGTTGGGAAACTGCACCACTAGTAGAGTGACACTCGGGGATTATCAAGCAACAGAATGGGATGACCGCGTGTGACGCCGTTCTGTCGCATTCAAAGAATACCTCGTCAATAAACGGGATTTCGAAGGAATTAATGGTCCAGCTTCTTGCGCCACGACGCGTCGAAGGAAAGCTCGTGTGTCGCAGATTGGTCACGAGGAGCGAACATGCAGCAGTTTTATAGCTGTAGGAGTGTAACCGTATGCGGGGAATATTGTGCACTGCGATGCGAAGAATGGCCAACTCCCGACTGGCGAGACGTGTTGGCATCTTAGAACTGCGTAGCAGACAAACGCGTATGCGTTCGCGATGTGCCTCGGTCTTCCGGAAACGAGGCTCCGGCGTGAGCGGCACTCACTGTTGAAACGCCTGCGGCACGCTTATGCGCTCTTCCGGGATGGTGGATCCGTCGAATATTCCAGTTTGACGCGGATTCGAGGAAGAATTTGTATCGTTTTCATTGATGATCAAAGCCTTTACCTTGAGGCGCACTGCCTTGGGATTTTAACAAAAGTCAAAGCGAATTATTACTTTTATTTTTTGTTTAGCGCAACATAATTTGCTTCCGTCGTTTGTTCATTGGAGATAGTCATAAATCTTAGAAAAAATGAATTAAAATTCTCAAACAGTTGCTTCGAGAAAGGAGAGGTATTTTGCAATTGCTGGCAGTGTTTTAGTCTTCTACGTACACAAAAGTTATGAAATGTTATAGAAGTTAACATTTTTAAACAATAAAAGTAACTTTCAATGGCAGTGGATTAATCTCAAGATTCTCAATGAGACAATTCATGAATAGTTATAAAGTCGAACGCTAATTCAAACTCAAGTTTTGCCAGAGACTTCATGTCGAAGGAAAATTGCAAGAAGGTGACTGAGGGAGTTGTGCTGTCGAGGAAGCTCTCACCATCTCCCTCTCTCCCTTCCTCAATCTCTCTCCCTCTGTCTCACTCTACCTCGCTCTCACCGACTCACTGCCTGTGAATCGACGAGACGGTAATAACGCTTTCGCTAACTGCTGTGCACTCACTATTGTCTGGGAGAGCGTTCGCATTCAATCAAACTCTTCGATGCGAGTTGGAACAAGATGAAAGGCGAAGAGGAAACCTTGGAGGAGGGAATGGGGTTGAGGAGGAGAAAGGAGAGGAAACCAGGAAAGAGGGGGGACGGGAGGAAGAGGAGGGAGAGGGGAGGGAGAGGGGAAGAAGAGGGGAGAGGAAGAATCTCAAGAATTGGAGAATACAGAAGAAGATGAAGGAATAGCAGAAAAGATCTTAAAAATACTTAAAGAGAAGTAAAAGTGAGAGGATAAGAGCCATCTTAAACGCGAATAGAAAATGGCAAATTTTGATGGATCCAACTCCAAAGAAGAAAATAGAAAATTAGGAGATAAAAGAATGTCAAAATAGAAGGCGAGGAGTTTACAAAGAAGAATGTAGAATAAAAAATTAGGAGTTGACAGGAAGCAGGAGAAAAGTTCTGCCTGGACAGGGAATCGAATTCGGGTCTTCCACTTGCCGCGTAGATATTTTACCACTGAACTTTCGAGGTATCAGGATCAGGATGAGAATTGGTGAAGAAGAAGAATAATAAATAGAAATGGATGAGAAAAACTCGATTAAGCAGATGTTAAAAATAAAAGATGTAGAGAAGTAAGAAAGAACAGAAAGAGGAAAAGGGAAGGATGAATGAAGCGGAAACAGAAGATGACAATGTGCGAGAAAGAAAGAGAAAGCGGAAAGAATAAAGAAAGATAAGTCAGAAGGAAGTAGATGAGAATCCGAAAATGAGGGATGCGGAAAGAGCATTCTCGAAGTAAGAAACCCCGGGTAACTCAATGCTGTGCAAATGGGAGAATGAAATATACGCAAAGTTCGAAAGAGATGAGTGTGAAAGCATAAGGAATGGCCGATGATAAAATATCAGAACAGATTCGAAGAGAAGAAGTCTCGGAGAAAAGAGGGAAAGGAGTGGAAGAGTGAGGGAAAAAAGGGGGAAACCATTAAAGGAGATTAAAAGAAACTTCAAAGGAGAGGAAGAACAGATAGGGGAAAATAGGAGGTAATGAAGAGACGTAATAGGTGAGAGAAGGGTTCGAATAGGGAACGGGGAAGGGAAGACGAGGAAAAGAAAGAATGAGCGAAAGATGATAGAATAAGGATGAGAAAGGGGCGCGGGGAGGGCGACGAAGAAGAGACTGCGTGGAATGAAAGAGAAATGAAGAAGAATGGATGGAAAAGAAAAAGAAGAGAAGGTTGAGACAGCGCATAAGCCGAAAATGGTCAAAATGGATTTAAGGGAGCGGAGGAAAGTGGCATAGGGCGAGGAGGAAACTGCACATGGGGAGGAGGGAAGGCAGGAGGCGAGGAGGGATGACAGGGGGCGAGGAGGGATGACAGGGGGCGAGGAGGGAGGGCATGGGGCGAGGAGGGAGGCACGCCTCACCACGGATGACGGCAGTTTGTCAATCGGAGCACGCGCGTTGCAGTCCCTTTGGAGATGCAAGTGCAGGGAGACAGGAAAGGCATGGGAGTGAATGAAGGAGAGAGGAGTGGAGGAGATAGGAGGGCGAACGGCGAGGGGAGAGGTAGGCGAGGAGGACGAGTGTGCGAGGGATGAGTGGATTACCAACGCGGATAAAGGCGAGGATTTGAAACCCGGCGTTTAATGCTCGGAGCAAATCCTTTGGAGATTTTCACTCCCAAAAAGACGATAAAATAAATATTCGTTTTTCATCTTTTACATTTTCTTGAGAACTAAATTAGGTAAAATACCTTCTAATAGATTGATACCTCTAAGAAAAATTTCCGATCCCTGTGAAAATATCTAATTTAGGAAAGTATATATATATATATATATATATATATATATATATATATATATATATATATATGATAGATTGTAAAATTTAATTGTTTATAAAATTTTAATAGAATATCATTCTTTAATAGCTTAGTTTTTGGAATATAGGAAGGTTATTAATTTTTTATTCTATTATTTGGCGTTTCTCCTGTTTTTGTGTATTTGATATTTTCATTTCAATCCATTAAAATTACGTGGTTTAAAACAAGGGAACTTTAATGTGCTTGCTTATGGAAAGTTTATGTATGAGCATGAATGGATTATTTCTCACGGCCTGACCGCTGTTACCGTGGAGAGGTTGCCATATGCTCATCATGCAACGTATACATGTGATCAAAAAGGTAATAATTTCACCTACATAACAAACAAAATACCATTTAAATACTCATGAAATTCTCGGCTTCTCTAGCCATATAACAAATAGAAAACGCCAGGCTTTTCAGCTCAAATACATGGAAATACTATAACTAAAGATATTAGGCAGTGTTAAATAAAAATATAAGAGAGGAAACATTTTACATCAATCGTATAATTCTGAATTATGAAGAAATCAAGGTAAGAAAGGAATAATGAAATAATAATTTCAGTGAATTATGGAAAAGTGTTTCAGCAAGAATCTAATATGGAGTGCCACGTTATCATCTATTGCAGCAGATAATAGCGAGGAGGAAGTAAAAATCATATTTTGGGCATGATTTTATTTTGTATGTCAAAAATAAAAAGCAGGGTTTGTATTGACGTAAAAAAACGAACTTTTTCGAAAAAAATGAGCGTAAACTATTGAGACCAGTGTCGGGTGCAAGGTGTTTTGGCACCCAAGTCATAGGTTTAGGATTGCGTCCCCTCTCTCACAAGTATGCTAGCAAAATACTAAATAGACGAAGGAAAACTTTTAATAGAATCCTTTGTATGCGATGTTCGAGGCTACATAGCGCACACTTTTCTGGCATCAATTTAATGGCTGATCTCGGTTGGAAAGGAAGTGAACTCCTTTCCCTCCAAGAACATCAACAGCTACTCCAAGTGGCGCCAAACCTTGGGTATCCTTTTTCTTTATCGCGGCATCTCAGGATGTCGTTAAGAAGTTTGCTAAACAATGATTATGACGAGAGTGAAAAAGACGTAGTCGCTAATAAGCCCGACACCTCCCCACCGGCCCTCAGTCCCTTCCGCTCCACTCTAGATCTACTCTCCAACCTTCCCTCGTTCACTCCCTTACCTTCCTCCACCTCGTCGACCATATTCCTACTTCTTCCATGTCTTTCTTCCTCTAAGCTAAGTGGTGAGGAGGTAGAAAGAGATCATTAAATAATGACCACGTACGTAAGTGCTCGCTTAAATATCCGAAGAGCTTGCAACATTGAAATAGTTTTAAAGAAATATAGGGGTAGTGTGAAAGAGATTGAGAGAATGAGATGGAAAAGTGACATAATTGAGAGCTCTCTCCACCCACAAACAACCTTTTGGTCGAAAATTTTAATAGCCTTTATTTAACATAGAAATCGATCGCGCCATATGTAATCAACTTGTTATTTAAGAGGAAAGATAAAAAGATGGAATGTTGGAAAATGTAGTTTTTATGAGTAGCCGCATAAGATTGATCACAAAATTGAAGTTCGAGAAGGAGACAAAATTCCTGAACTTGGCCGGGAATCGAACACGGTTGTCCCACTGGCTGGGTAGGGTAGGTGCTTTATCGACTAAGCTATCAAGCCAGCTTGTTGGAAGTTGCCAATGCCTTGGTGGGCTGGATTAGAGTTTAAATCCAAGTTATTTAGAGATACTGAGGTGTCACATAAACGAAAATCAAGTCTAAATGAAGCTTTTAAGGTTAACATTTCAATATTAAATGTTTTAATATTATAATATGAATTTAAAAACCTAGTTGTACCTATGTTAAATTTTATCGATCTCTTTATCACCATAGCATCTCGGATAAAACGCTCTGGGGGCCACATGCGGCCCTCAGCCGTCTATTGCTCACCCTTTCCTTAGAAGGAATTCTAACATGAGCACTGCCGCGCATCCATTCTCTCCTATACGGCTGCACGCAACGGGCCCCGTGATCGTGACTGCTCGACAACTCGCCTTCTGCGTAACGAGCAATCTAGGCGTTCCTAACGTTCGAATTGGAGGCATTGTGGGTTCCCGAATGAGGAGTTGCGTGGCGTTCTTCTCACACTTGTTTCCACTTGAACCTGTGGCCACGGGCGGTAATGGACGGCTCGGAGCGGGCGCCATTACGAGGCAGTGGTGTGATTGATTACTAAAAAAGGCACCCTCTTTAAGGGCTATATTGACCTTTCGTGACCTATCCCTCGGAGAATTCCCAGCCATAACTCTCCTTCGATACTACAACACCAACAACAGAGCCCATCTGTAAGGGGTGCCCGCGGCTAATGAAAGATTAAGCAACACAACGTTGCCGATCATTTTATAGCGGACAGATTCCAAAATAACACGGCGGTCATGGATTAAATCGACACTCTCGGTGATAAGTTTCGAGGTATATTGCGTTAGTACAGGCAAATGCTTTCATCAGTTCTCATATAGTAATCTGACAAAGATGAAACCTAACGATGCTTTCTCGACATAATGTTCGTTATTATGGAGATTTGTTGTCCAATGCACTCGCTAGGTTTTGGCTAAACCAAGAAGAGTATATCTCGTCAGTTATTTAACCTTCTGAGAAAAACGAAATTAACCTTAGCCTCGTTAACACCTCCGAGAAACCGTAACCTCAACGATGGCAGGGACAACAATTTGCCTGCTATGCTGAAACGAACATTCAAATCGTGAGCGACGAATTCCTCTATCGCTCAATTTCAAACGAAGCGAGCTAAGGATTTAGGAGGGAAAATCCTTTATTCTGCGTTGCGAATCTACCAAAAGAAAAAATTGAAAATTATTACGAAGATCTCAAGATTACATTTAAACAAATAAGGGAGGACTGTAAAGCAAACGTTACATATAAACGGCTATTTATGGATAGAAACTTCTATTTTGAACACAATAACCATACACAGGATACACTCAAATGCGCAGGGCGAGAAAGGTTACAAGAAAGGAATGAGCCTAAACAAATATTTACGCTTGAGTGCATTTTGGTAATAAAAATAAAATTTGCCAAAAATTACAGGTGACTATCAGCTAGATACATAATAATAAAAATGAGGGAGAACTTTGAAGACACAAGTAATGGGTAGGTATGGGTTTGAGATGCATGTGAAGCTCTTAATCCAACATTGTGTCGAGAAAAGTTGATGAAGATATGCTTATAGTTAGAAAAAAAGAGGGAAAGGGGGTCCACGGAGTACAGGATGGAGATGGAGAAAGAAAGAACAGCGAAAGCGTGCTTGGTTTGGACAGGAAAGGGGAAGGGAAAAGCTAGGGGAGCCACGGAGAACTGCGGAGATACAAATGGAGTGGTATGGGAGTATGAAGAGGAAGAGGCGCTGAGGAAAGGCTTGAGTGATAGGTGGAAAGCGGGATAGAAAGAGGCAGAGGTAGGAGAAAGAATAAAAAAAGGAGTGAGATTTCCCGCGCAACCTCCCTCCTCATTTCCTCCCAGTCACGTGCTGCCCCCCTACGGGGAACAATGGTGGTAATTAGTGACAAATGAGTATCAGGACCCGTCTGCAACAGGCATCGGAGAGAGGAGGAGGAGGTGGAAGTAAGAGGGGGGAGGAGGTTTCTTAAGTCTTTATGAGATTGAGAAGGGAGGAGAGAAACGGAATGGGAGAGGCGGGTGCGTTTGAGGGAAGCACAAAAAATCATCTTACGGCTTTAAGACTCAGAAATAGAAAATAAATTGACTTAGCGGCGGAGAGAAACATGCTCGGAAAATGGTTTCATTGGATGTTAAATTGAATATTATTAGCGTCGAGTATAATATAGTTTTCACTGTAAAATGCATAGCTGAAGTAGTTTATTGATTTCATTCGTCAAAGGCTACTTATATTCAGGAATTGCTTCAATTAGGTATTATTTTATGTTGAATTTTAAGCTGTAAAATTCCATTTAAAAATACAATTCTCTCAGAGTCGAAATGTTAAATATTCAAAGTATCAGGGATAGCTCCTATTAAATCTCCTATATAGATTGAGATAAATAATGTTTTTGGAACGTTTTAGATAGTAAAGTGAAATAAAAAACGCTGAAAAACCGGTAATATTCATTGTCATAGTGTCAAGGGAAACGCATCAGCACTCCCCAAACTGTGTATTCATTTCCTCTGATTGCTGCCATTCTCTCTTTCTACATCACGGGAAACAGGCATTTGTAAGTTCCGGTACCTATTTCAGTTCATTGAGAAATATAAACGTCAACCATCGAACAACACGACGCGTCCACGAGGTTCCTCTGCTATTGACAAAGATTCCGGTATATCTTTGCTAATTAAGCTTATGTTTAACATTAGTAAGTAGTAGATTAAGCCATGATGATGACGGTTATCAGTTGGCAATAAAGTAAATAGATCATTAAAGGAATTCGTTTTTGGTATAGATATTGCAGGGGCTCCGTTCTTTATCCACCGTTTTCTACCACCTAACATTTCATTTCAAGAACTTTGACGTTTTATAATTGATAGTAGCTCAATAACTTTGGCCAAAACTAACAAAAGTAGAATACTCCTTTAGCCAAAACAACTAGAGGGCTGCAAACTGCAGTTGGCTTCCAGCCACTGGTGAAACAGGTTCTACCCCTGACGATGCCCACCTTGTGGGCGAAATGCATTGGGTTTGCAGCCCTCTAGTTGTTTTGGCTAAAGGAGTATTCTACTTTTGTTTGACGTTTTATGTTAAAATATTTTATAGCTACTATTAATTTAACTTCACATTCTAGTGTATAGAATCTATAATAAACTTCACTGTTTGTCTGGCTATCCAAATACACACGCTTGGTCCTAGAGTCACCAAACTTGGCTTGCAATCTAATATGATCGAAAGGAAAAGTGCAGTCGGGAATTGGGGACGAAATTTAAACCTCCCCTCCAAATTTACCTGTTTGTACGTATGTAATGCTCTGTGAACGGTTATAACCCCGCCATTTGAGCTTCATATCCAACCAAATTTTAGATTTAGACTTATGATGATGCACTGAATGGATAAACTGTGGAACATTGAAACAATATTGGTATTTCCTGTGGTCAGCACATGACTTTCCGATAGCTAAAATTGAGAGTGAACGGAAGAACCTACCGAGGTATATGACGGCTCATTTGAGTCTAAGTCGCTCTGGCGTCGGGAAACATGTTTGTATTTTCACGTGGCTAGCACATGACTTTTCGATACCTAAAAGTAAGAGCGAACGAAAGAACCTACGGAGGTGTGTAACCACTTATCTCGAGAGTACCTTGAGTTTGAATATTAGCGAGTGATATGAGCATGAAAAATTCGAACTGTTAGCCCGGGACAAAATTCGGGTAATTAGTTACTATTTAATAAAATAACAATTCGAACCTCAAACCTAGGTACCAGTAGGAAAAACCCTAACTAACCTGCGACGGTAATCTATCCAAAAATTTGAGATGAATAAATGCCTACAGAAAGATAAACACTAGAACGAGAGATTTTCAAAGAATGATCCGCGACCATCCGTAAGAAAATTCAATGAATACTCGATTCCTGATTTATTGTCAGTCTTCTCAGATTACAACAGTCAGTTTGATATGATCTAAAATGTGAATTTTATTTAACTTAGTTGGGCACTGATTTTAGAGCAGGCAGAGCAACCCCTGTCTAAGGAAGAGTAATTAAAAACGGTGAAACAAATTGGAAAACCAATCCAATCTCCAAACGATTAGCATGCATGACAATTTAACATTGATGTATTAACTTTAAGTTGGCATTTGCTTAATATCCCGGAGCATCAGTTACCGTTTTTGACGCTGAAGGCAATACCTGTCGAAATCTGAACTTGCACGATAAATATTTATGAAAATATTAAAAACTATTACTTTTCGGAAAAATCTTTTTGGATAATTATTATTCGGAGAATTTCTTTCAGAAGGATTGTTTTTTTCGGTAATTGTCTTCTAATAATTCCGTTTTTAAGATCTTTTCGAGGAAATTTCCCTACCCCAACCCCTTCCAAGATCTCTTCCTACCTCGCCCTTCTCTACTCCAATCCCTCCGCCATCTAACAGTATTCTCGTTCGCCTTTCTCTACATTATGACGCTGGGGACAATTGAACTGCCAAGGCCGTCCCAATCCATCTCGGGGCATCGACATGTCACGAAGAAAAATCCGTCTATTCACATCTAACGCCGTAACACTTCCATTCCACTCCAAAGCCGACGAAATATACGCAATAAAACAATAGAAAAACCATATTACCATCCTAACAGGGAGGTATTATTACTCTTCCATATCTTCCAATCTCCCCATCTCGCCCTTCCATTCCTCTCCGTTCAATTTTCCTCCGCCTTCCCCCTTCTTCTCTCCCCCTCCTCTTCCCCCTCCTCCTCTTCCCCCTCCTCCTCTTCCCCCTCCTCCTCTTCCCCCCCCCCCTCCTCTTCCCCCTCCTCCTCTTTCCCCTACTCCTTTTCCCCCTCCTCCTCTCCTCCTTCTTCTCTTCCCCATCCTCCCATCGCAACTCCTACCACTCCCAACGACCTCCGAATCCGAAACTCCGATCCCTGACTTTCTCGCCAACACGTACAATCTCAGAGGGAGAGCACAAAAGAGGAATAAAAAAAAATATTTTTCGTTTTTTTTATTTCTTCAGACGTATAACTGAAAAACCTTTATCCGAAAAAAAGGAATACACGAAACGTAAAGAAAAACTTGAGAGGAGGAAAACATTACGCCTCGGAATACGAGGTTAATGGGGAGAGTTAGTTGCGGAAGGCGGAGCAGGAGTTTTCGGAGGTGGAGGGGAGGAGAAGGAGGAGGAATGAAGAGTAGGGAGGGGGCAGAGAGAGATAGAGGGGGAAGGATGGGAAGAGAGGGGCTAGAGGGGAGGAAGTGAGGGGGCAAGGAGGCGGGAAAGAGATGTTCAACGGTAATTAATGTTTCGAGAGGGTGTGTGGGATGGGGCACGCACAGTGGATGTAGAGCGAGAGGAATTAAAGGGAGAAGAGGGGAGGAGGAGTGGCAGGGCAAAGTCGAAAGGGAGGGCGAAAATCGGAAAAGAAAAGTAAAAGAAGAAAAGAGAAAGAAGTATAGAGGGAGAGAGGGGAGGTAGAGGGAGGGGTGGTAGAGGGAGGGGTGGTAGAGGGAGTGGAGGGGGAGATGGGAGTGGGCGGGGGAGATGGCGGGGGAGAGGGAGGGGGTGAGGGCGGGGGAGAGGGCGGGGGAGAGGGCGGGGGAGAGGGCGGGGGAGAGGGCGGGGGAGAGGGCGGGGGAGAGGGCGGGGGAGAGGGCGGGGGAGAGGGCGGGGAGAGGGCGGGGGAGAGGGCAGGGAGAGTAGTGAGAGAGGGAGGAAAAGGAGGGAGCGGGCGTGGGTGACAAAAGATAATTACGATTGCGGTTTGCTAGGAAGACAACGGCGTTTACATGCGAAGAGAAATTACTTCGACATCGCGATTTAAGGTGAGACTGAACGGAATGAATATAAAAAAGATTGGAAAGGTGTACTCCATGTCGGAGTACACAGAGTTTCCAAATGCGCTCTTTAAGATTTCACAATGTTCTCAATATTGTTCGCTCAGATGAGTATTAAACGAGAAGCAAGCGAGGTACGTTGTAAAATACATGCAGGTCTTCATGTAAAGTGGTCATCATTGTTGTCCAATTTTGACCAAAATTGAAATCGGTCGACCAATTTTATCAAAACTCCCTAATACCAAATGTATTCATCATACTACCGGCGGTTTCTGAGTTTTAACTTGCGGACGGTCGGACGGAAACGACCTCCCCTATGTGTTCACTTTGTGCACTTCGTGCAAAGAACGCATAATAACGCGAAATTAAGCATGAAAAATAATTAAGTGGCGGAATCGTTCAGTGACGGAATGCATTTATCCTGAATAACATGTGTTTTACTCTTTCCCAAAACATGAGATTTTGCTAATTATGGTAGATGGGAGAAGTTGTAGAAAGAGAAAGCAATGCCGATTCGATTCTGTTTTGGAGAGTCCATAATAAGTGCAATGCGGGTAACATATCTCACCGCCGTGTAGTGACAAATCTCTTGGTCGCTAAGACCGCGGAGTGCGAGTGCTCAACTTAGTTGCCGTAATTACAGAATTGTCAAAATGTTATTTCAGGAAATTTCCTTCCGAACTTCAATATCGTTTAGCTAACCAGATGACCACATGTCTAAATTAAATCTTTATTTGACGCTTTGCTTTTGAAAGAAAAAGTTAACGATATTCGTTTACACTTGTGTTCGCCCAATAACTTTATCGTGGCAGCATGTATTTTTTCTGTATTATTCTTCCGATTATCTTTAACAATCAAGATAGATATTTCATCTATAAATAATGATAAATATTTCTGTTTTAAGCGAAGGTATAAGAGCAAGTAGGATTTTATCCGAGGCCACCCGGCCCCGTGTGTTCGGTTTGAGGAGACCGCGCAAATTCAGCGTTCCGTCCTTCGGCCTCCTTTGTGCCTTTCGTAAAGAGTAGGCTAATGCCCGCACCGCGTTCCCGTCCTCCCTTCTGTGTGTCCAGTTGAAGACAAAATGACCATGGCCTTCGACGGCACTTAAAAAATAAATTGCTACTACGAAGAAGATATAATGGATATCATTCTGATCTAATACTATAAAATCTAAATAACTCCTTGACCGTAAAATTCAAAATTAGAGACACACGATGAAAATGGGGGGGGGGGGAGGGGGGAGGAAAGGCAGGAAAATGCAAAAGACAATAAAAATTATAAACTTCCAGGTTTAGGGGTTGTTACCCCACGCCAGGGACCTGATGTCACTCACACATTCACTCACTCAATCGCGCAAGCACTAATCCTAAAGGTGGAAAAGGAAACGGGACCGGGTTTGCGAGAAATTACTCTGCGCCAGGGACCCAAAAAATCACACCGTTGCTAGAAGGTTTGTGAGTCAGGAAGACCGCGACAGGGACCTACTAAGCAACCACAAACACACGTACACGCCAAGAGGTAAAGGGAAAAAATAAAGGGGGAAGGAAAGGGGAAATAATACTAGGTTTACGGGAGATTAAACCACGCCAGGGACCTAGTATCGCACACAGTGGCCTGTAGGTTTATGAGGTTTATGAGTAACAACCCCTAAACCTGTAAGTTTATAATTTTATTGTCTTTTGCATTTTCCTGCCTTTCGTCCCTCCCCTTTTCATCGTGTGTCTCTAATTTTGAATTTTACGGTCAAGGAGTTATTTCTATTTAACATCAATTTCGCCGTAGTCTCCATCTTTACTTATTTACTATAAAATCGTTTCCAATCGTCAATGGAGTTCAAGAAACTTTAACTTTTAACTGTGGTTGGCAGTGAACACAGTTATCCTTGAAAACAAATACGGCTCTGAGAATAATGCTGCCCATAAAAATGTGAAACTTAAATCGAAGGAGAGGAAAATATATATTTACAGCACGTCTAAAAGTATTAAAACAAAATAAGTCATATATGTTTTGTCATAAATCCGAGTAAGTAGTTATGTGAATTCACGTATATACGTAAAGCAATGCACATATCATGTTATTATACATAATTCGTTCATCGAAACTATTTTGGTTCGGTTTTTTTTAAGAGCGCTGGGCAGTGAAAATATAATAGAATGCGTTTCTTATGATAGAATTTTAATATTATCGTATTTATCAAAGACAACCATACATTGCTTCGATACTCAGCATTTAAATTGATATAATAGAGACTTAACGAATTCTTCTTGTGGCTAAAACAACTTAAAAAATGAGCGCTTAAGAATAAAAAATTAAGTACTTTTATTAGGTATTTCCAACATCCATAACAAGGTTATGAAAATCTGTTCTTATTTTTAAAATCTACTCGTACTTTCGTTGAATCACCACTGAAGACGGCTGCATTTTAACTACTAGTATTTGGTTTTTCATGACCTTGTTATGGCTATTGGAAGTGTCTACTTATTTTTTCCGATATATTTATTTTTAAGTGATTATTTTATTTTATTAGCATTTACATTGGTTTAAATCAATAGGTGTGTTGTGTATGTATGCCTATAATGTATTTTAATATAATTTATATTTTACCATAGATTGAGAGTAAAAAGCGAAAATAATTAAAATGCCACAATTTAACGTAATGCCAAATAAGTCACGAAAGCTAAAAAAACTTGAATGAAACACCGAAATATAATGAATATGATTGTTTTACATTAAAAATTCTTTGAATTTCTGCTCACATTAAATTACAAAACTCAAATTCACGGAATGCGGGACAACGAGAGGAGATTTGATGAATGTCCCATCTTGAGGAACCGAGGATGCGAACAAGAAGTTCGAATGAGAGAGAGATGCGAGGGGGCGGAGGCTAAATGGGGCGGAGCCGGAGGGGAGGGAGAGAGAGGGGCGAGGTGAGGAGGAGGAGAGAGAGAGAGAGTGAGATGAGGGGTCGGAGAGGGAGTGTCAGGGATTGGCGGTTGAGGGTGCAAAGGCATCAAGGCAAGGAGGGGGGCGAGGAGGGAGGGGTGGCGTGGGTGGGAGTGGAGATTGAGAGGGCAGAAGGGTGAAAGGTGCGAGGGCGGAGGTGAGTGAGGAGAAGAATAATAGAGCGGCAGGTCTGAACCGTGCAGAGATAATGATTGGAAGGGGGATGGAGAGCGGAAATAGGTGAAAGGAAGGAAGGGAAAAGGGAGAGAGGGTTAGGGAAGGAGAGGGAGGGGGCGGTATGGCGAAAAGAGAGTTGAAGTGTTACTCGTCTGGGATTATTGAAAGTGAGGGGAGCGTGAGATAGGATGAAAGAAAGAGGCTGAGGGAAAAATGAGTGAGAATAAATGAGAGATAGAGAAAAGCGTTTAGACGAGAAGATGAAGATGGGGAAGTTGGTAGTGACGGAAGAGAAAGGAAAACATTTCTTATTGGATATTACTGTTTTAACAGAGTCATGTGCTCCACGTAGGTGTTAACGATATGCGTTTTCTGTAATACCCATAATTTTCTCCGCGCCTAAACTGATTTTTCATCTTGTCGGTAATCTTTCTATAGTTCCAATAAACTAATTTTCCTCCCGAATCATGTCTCGCATGGAATATGTCGTAGATTAAATATTTAAATCGTGAACACTTCATTTATGTTCAAAATTTGAAAATGACAGAAATTAAAAATATATTTCACCGCAAGCATTAAAATTATCGGTAATTATTTTCCAAGGAACGGATCCATTTCAAATATATTCGGCAAAGATTGTTTTACGGAACCTGATATCGTTTTTTATGGGTGAGTTAAAAAAGGTATGCAAAGAAGGCACCGCACATTCTCAGAGACTTCTCTTTCAGCACTCAATCAATAACACGGGAAGGTGTAAAAAATATTCGGGCGCCGCTAAAAGGTCATCTATGCTAAAAAAGTAAAAATCAGTGACCTTGATTGGCCAAGGGCAAGTCACTTCAAGCAGTATCAATGATGTAAACAGAAATTTATTCGGTCAGTTGATTGAATCAAGTTCCTTATCATTCGGTTGGTATAAGAGTGTTCCCTTACAGACGTATTTCTCTTTACCCGAGTATTCTCCGATTACGAATTCGCACCTTAAACATCTCGTAAGAGTTTCTATATTTCGAAACCTATCTATCTCCATTTCCGCTACTCCCTCTCTTTCTTACTCTCTCTCTCTCTCACACTCTCTTACCAACTTCTTCTCCGTCTCTTCCTCTCCTTCTCTATCCTTCCCTCACATTTCGCCTGCCTCCCCCTCTTCTTCTCACCCCATCCCATTTTCTCCTATCCCATCTCTCTCCCTCTCCTCCTACGCGACTTCATTCACACGAACTTTTATGTTCCTTCCCTTTGCATTCTATCCCTCTTCCATATCCCTTCTCGTTTTATGGCCGGCACTTAAAAAAAATCTAATCCTTCGGCCATCGAACGAAGGCGTGTGTGACACTCTTCTGCCTTTTCTCTTCTCTCCGTTGGAATGTGCAGAGAGAGATAGAGGGAGAGAGAAAGGAAGCCGATATTTCGACCGGAAGATATGCGAAGAGTGACACGATTTCCGATTTAGGGATGCGGTGCAACAACAAAAAAGCTCTTTCTGCTTGCCGAGCCTTAGTTTACCCCACGTATATGTCTGCCAATTGTTTCTACCTTATAAAGACATCGTCCAGTCATTACTTGCTATTGACGGAATGAAATGTTTTTGAAAGAGGATGCAACGAGTCGATCATGTTAACGCCTTCCACTTTTCGTAGACCGTGAATACATTGAATATAGAATCAAACTAAAACGAAGCACTGTTTGAGAAGACGAAAAGCATTAACACATGTATCAAAAGATATCATTATTCTATCATACATTTGCTGAGCCGATGTTGATCACTTGAACCGGTTAATATGAATGTCACTAAATTAATAAATACTTAGAAGACAGGAAATTACATACTTACGTAGTTGTTTCTTTTTTCTAAATATGATTATCACTACTTACCACAAAGTTGAGCCCAACTCCTTAGGTTATACAAGAAAAAGTATTTGTAAATGCGACAAACGAAATGTACTGTTAACTAGAATCTATATCTGTCTTCATATGCCTAAATTGCGAAAGAAACATTCTTGAACGATGAGAGGCGGCTAAATGATGTATTTAGTGCAAATAAATACTTTCTGAACCACTTTCTATAAATAAAATATCTTGTCTAGGAAAGTTTGAACGCGGTACGCTTGAATTATAAATAATGAAAAACCTTGTAGAGTGATTAAAGATAAGAATTTTGAGGGGGAGCTTTCCCGACGGATGACCCGGAAGTTTGAAGTGCGAGGTTTTTGGATGATGGAAGAGAAGCATGGAGGAGAGGGGGGTGGCAACAAAGAGGATGATTCCAAGGGGTAAATGGATGAAGGTGAGTAACTCGGGAGGGCCGAGGAGAAACGAGGGCGTGTGGTGCGGAGGAGATTATTAGCGAAGTGGGAAAAGGCGATCTGCGGAGGAGGATGGCGATGCGCGAGGTGATGCTCTTAGGATGGTGCGTGGTTGATTGCGTGAGGGCGAAGGTAAGGGAGGGAGTGATGCGGCAGAGAAGGCGAGCGAAATGGGAGGGGTGAGAGAGTCAGAAGCATTACGAATCGGCCGAGACGATTAGAGAACGGTCGAGACGATAATTTATTCCGACCCAACCCAAACTTTCTCCGCAGGGAAGTAAACGCCCTCTTCCGAGGATCACTTCATTGGGATATATTGAGGCAATAGGATAAAAGAGAAAGATGATATGCATCCGGCCTTATTACTGATAAAAATTATCTCTCGAACGAGTCCCAGTCTCACGCCGTTTTCTATGCGATAGCCTCGAGTTCAGCTATTACAAAAAATGGTGAGAGGAACGATCCGAGAAGGCCGATATCGACAGCGTCACCAATCGTAGACGAAATTTATACGCATGATAAGTGGCCTCTCGCACTGTCTTTGTCTACTAGCTCTCGAGAGAGTTCATGCTTGAAATTTATGGACCAAATATTTCGAGTAATTACTGGTGAGCGGAGATAAATATTGGTTAAAACATTTTAAAATGATATTCATTATCTAAGACCAGCGCCGTAACTAGGGCGGGGCAAGTGGGGCATCTGCCCCAGGCCTAACTAAAGAAGGGGCGCAAAAATTGTTAAAGGCAAGCTGTGTATGTCACAAGGACAGGGGAGAGTTCACTACTATACTTGTTCCAGACATTACGCATAGAAGAAACTATAAATTTCGATGATGCTATTGATGAGTTAGCTGCATTAAAACCACATAAAATAACTCTTTAGTAGTAAAATATTTATACTTTCTGTATTTAAATTATGTATGCGTGTAATTGTATGTAATTATATTTATAATTATATATTTAAATTATGCACATTTATAGTAAGAAATTATACCATTTATAGTTTATTTTTATTTATTAATTGTTCATCCTAAATCCATATAGGTATTAGAGAATTTTTATGGTGGTTTTCCCCGGGTGCTAAAATAGCTAGTTACAGCGCTATCTAGGACCATGAGAAGGTAAACCCTCTCCGATAAATATATACATTTCCGAAATGCCTTTTGCGTAAGGGCAGTCACTTTTCATTTCCTCCACTCACCCTTAGGCGTGAATAACGGTACGAAATCATTAAGTTGGCCAATTAACTCAACATTTTACCGCTGGGTTGAGGATACGATTTTATAAATTGTACCATAAGACCTAATTTATTGCATATTTAAGTTCTTTTTTAAAAGATGGAATCACTGTTATATCAGTCGTAAATTTTAATGGTAGACAAAACTTTAATATATATTTCTGATAAGTTATTCATATAAAAGAAATAAAAAAGTTACCTAAGCAAATCTTAATATGTTTCATTCATGAACTATCCATCTAATTATCAAAACATTAAATTTTTTGTTCAAAAATTAAAGATTAAGTTGTATGCTGTACATTTGGGGAAATATTATATTTTGTATCAATCATAACTATATAAATGAAAGCGATTATTACAGGATCTTTTTACGGAGAGTTATTTAGCATAGTTACCATGATTGACTTCTGGAAAATTTTCTAGCTCAATATGTAAAAGAAGGGCATAAATAATTTCCTGGCATTTAATCGATTATGAACGTTTATCGCAGCTTTCTGCAAAAAATATAAAATGGAATCAATGATTTCGCAAATTAGTCAAACGTGCATTATATGATGTCCAGAATAACTGCAATTTAAACAATCATAATCATAGGATGGGAAACAGCAAAATC
Organism: Tanypteryx hageni; assembly: GCA_028673005.1. Taxonomy (NCBI): domain Eukaryota; kingdom Metazoa; phylum Arthropoda; class Insecta; order Odonata; family Petaluridae; genus Tanypteryx; species Tanypteryx hageni. Next base: position 117,238,104 of record CM054116.1, read on the forward strand.
TTTATTCTTCTCAAATCGATGAACAATTTTTGCTCGAGTCACAGTATTGGGAGTATGAAAAGTTGAAAATTCGTTTATAATATGTTCTCGAAATTCATATCTAAATCATATCCTTGTTAACGTTATTTAAAATCCAGATAAATGTAAGCGAATGTCAATCACTTCGTTTATGTCATGCATTTCCTCCCACACACTTCCTTCATACTTCTTTTTGTTCTGCGTCTTTGTTTGATCGTTCTTTGGCATTTTTACTTTCCCACTTTTAAAGAAAGTATTGTGATAGCGACAATTTTAAAATTCGAGATTTTGACGAATGTGCATGTTGTAGGTATTCGAAAAATTGTTTTTTACCGACTTATATTTATTAAATTTTGTCCGCTATTAGTCTGTCGTTCTTGTGCGGCTCTAAGGGCTAAACCAGTGTTTCTCAAACTGTGTGCCGCGGCACACTGGTGTGCCGCAGTAGATATTTAGGGGTGTTGCGAAAAACTTTGTTTAATAAATAAATCAATGATTTGCATGTGTTGGTGGGTAATTAGATCAATAATTTTTCTTCTAATAAATTGATCATGTAGTAGCATCAACAAATGGATGTGCCAAAAAGGTTGTAATATCTATATCTAAAGATATATAAAGCTTGTCACAAGGCTGGGGTCCCGCGAAACCCTCTTTGTCTTTGAAAGTGTGCCGCGCAGATCAAAAAAGTTTGAGAACCACTGGGTTGAACGTTTCCACAATCTGAAGATATTCCGCATTTACTTAGAGTATCATACTGAATATAAACATTTTTGAAGTAAACAATAACATGCAAAACCGATTACCACAAAATGTTCAATTACTCAAAAATAGCTGCAAGGATTTAGAAAATTCATCCGTAATTGTCTCAAAAACACTACCCAAGTCAAATGCTTACAAAAAATAACTAACAATAAATAGCCTCTAGTTACATTAAAATGTATAGATTTTAACGCCCAGCTACTAGCATACTCTAAAACTTACTATGACGTCATGAAACGACCCTCGGGCTCAGAAGTCATCTCCTTCATTCATCTCCCTATATCCTCCCATCGACTTATTAAAGACCGCCTAGAAGTAGCGTTGTTACTTGAGTTAAACTTCGGGAAAATATTACTTATCAATGTAACTGGAGACATTGCATAATTAGAAAAGAATATCACGGATTTGAGTAATTTTCTGCAATTTATGTTGCGTCGATTTTTTCCAACTTTGAAGAGTCGCATGTAATATAAAATTTCGGAAAGGCAAGTCCTTTATGAATCACCAGATAAAAAATTTGAGGGTATCGTTATCGAAAACAAAAAAATCAAATTTTTCAGTAATCATCTTCAGCTCACCAAGAAAAGAAATTTGGGGGTGAAGAAATAATTACATCGGGTGTTGTAAGTGGTGTTTGAAAATTAAACGGGGTGTTTTATCAGTAAAAATACGACAATTTCTAACAATTTTTGCTGACATTATATTTAATTCTAATAATATCTTGTGAATTCATTCATTCAGAACGTTTGCGAGATTATAAATAAAATCGCGGTCGTAGAACCAATTATACTACCAGCTGTTCACAAAATAAACGAAAATTCCTTTAAAACTACCGTCTTTGGACATATAGTATAAGGAGTAAAGATTCTTTTCGCTCTTTACTCAACACGCAGTATCTATAAAATATATTCCAAGTCGTTAAACAAGAACACGTAACAGCGAATCGATAACAACAAATTTTATAATATTTTTCTACATTCTTGTAACGTTTGCTTTTAAAAAATAACGACAAAATCGAGAGGTAAAATGAGCGGCGATACACAAAACCATGTTTTATATTTTGGAAACTACGCATTTTGTGAAATGATGTGTGTATAGGGGACAGGCTGGGTGCGGGAAAATGATATCGAGTGATCCATATTTGAAGAGAATAGCTAACTCCAAAGGCCAGAGCCGTTCTTGTATCGCATCGACGATAACTTTGCCGAAGAGGCTCACTTGCTCCGACGCATCTCGTAGAGAGCCGGGCTTAATTTCGGATCCCATTTATCACGGATTTTGCTTCGTCTGCCGCACGTGTTTCTCCGGATTTCGGTCTCACGAAACGCGCAAATTTTCGCGCGGCCCTCGAGGGCACCCCAAGGTCACCGTCCTCTCCGAAAACGACGTCCTCAGGAGCGCCGTAAATAACGCCTCGCGTCCCGACACCTCAAAACCATTCGTGAGACTGGTTCCCGGACTCCTTAGCTTGGCGGCGGAGGCGAATGCCGCGTGGCCTCCGATTCGAGCGTCCTATCTCCAGTTCCATGGTATACACCAGTGGCGCAATCTTTTTCTTATGGCGAACCCAAAATTACTTGAAACCTTCGGCCTGACCCCCACTTAAAATATTCTTTTCTTATTATGCGGCGAATAAAATCCATTTATATTTATATAATCATATTTCAACGTTAAATTACTCACAGAAGTAAATAGGTAAGTAGGAGAATGTGATAAAAATCATAAAGGTGTAAAAAAATTATTTCGCGGCCCACAGTTCGCGAAAAACGATCTCTCCTTCGTTTATTTGTTTTGTATAATTATTTGGCGTTCTTTACCAGCGAATCGGAAGTGGCGAAACGCCTTATGGGCACGTCTCCTCCGTCCGTCCGCATGTTTAAACTTCGAAAATACTGGGCGAATTTTAATTAAGTATTAGTGATCCTTATTAAAATTTACCGACGAATTGTGATTTTGAACATCATTCGTCAATTAGAACTTCCGATTTATATAATCAGTTAAATAAACTTATACTCGTATCTCGTTAAATAGCACCCGTCAAGATACAATTAAATACCATATTTTTCTCTCCCATGCTCTTATATGATCTATTAGGTATAGTTTGGAGTACACTTTTCTTTATTGTTGATGATGGTGTAGTGCAGGATCGGCCAAGCTACGGCCCGCGAGCCGTATGTGGTCCTCTATAGCATTTTATGCAGCCCGCGAAGCCATGATGAAAAAGCGATCCGTAAAAGTTAACACACCAAACCATATTTTTGGAAACATTATGATAGAGTAAAATTTTCAATTTTGAAAGTTTAACCCTAAAAAATCATTATTAAGACTCGATTATCACTTAAATTATACTTCAGAATCCATATCTTCCGATTTATACTCTTATCTGGCACGACGAAGCATTGGCAATGCATTAAAATACTTTCAAATTTTAAAACAATATAAAAGCAGTATTTACTAGGATATTCTTTTACGGCAATACTCCCTATATATATCTTGTCTGACATAATCAAGCAGTGGTGATGGTAACCTGCCCGTAGACGATGCAGAATTTACCAAAATCTGAGTTATCACGAAGCTTTTCGCTTAACTAATATCTCTTCGTTTTTCTTTCTCCTAATCGCCTCGGGGAGCAGCGTGCAACTGCAACCTCCACGCCCGCCGCTGTCGCTTCAACATGGAGCTTTTCAAGCTGTCCGGCAGAGAGAGCGGAGGGGTGTGCCTCAAATGCAGACACTTCACCGCCGGCAGGCACTGCCACTACTGCAGAGAGGGCTATTTCCGCGACCCCACCAAACCCATCTCCCACAGGAAGGCGTGCAAGGGTGAGTGAGGGAGGAGAAAGGGGCAAGGGGAGGTAGGAAGGGGGAGATGTAGACTGAAAAAGACGTAATTGGGTGTAGTTTTCATAGCAAAGAAAATTTGATCTGTTATATACTATTCGAACAATTTTAGACTGCTTATTTCTTGTTGCCGATTATAAAATAACTTATTTTGGAATAACGGTCTAGTTTGATCTAAATTTAACGCAACTGGTTTGTATTCGCTTTTTACATGTCATAAAAATCGGAAGCAAATGTTATTTGATATCATCTCTGTTTTATGTTTTGAATTATCATTAGGAAATGCTAGCAAGATAGCATTTAAACCCTTGCTATTTCAAAGGGAATATAGATATTCTCCAGTATTTTGCAGTAGCGGATCGGTCCGAAATCATCGGCTAATGAGAAATTTGGCCATTACGTGTGAAAATAAAACGAAAGTAAAGGCTTCTCCGAAATGTATCGTTTAAAGAAAATCTCATCAAGCCAAGGAGAAAAAAGAACCTCTGGTCCGACAGATGGCAGCAGGTGAGCGAATTATTTGCATAAAAATGGTAACAACCTGCTAAATATTCTCATAAAGAGATCGGTATTAGGAAAAAATCCGATATCAACAGAGATACGAACAACAGCGTCACAATACATTCACCTACGAAATCGTTAAACATGAGACCAAAAAAATGGACAACACAGGAGTTATTTTTAAAAACTAATCAAAAAACTTATTTGACGCTTTTCGGACAAAGAACGTTCTTTAAAAACGAGCGCCGATTTGAAACGATAAGTACACCCATCCGATCTCTCTCATAGATGTCCAGTTTGGGGGCATTCACTGGAGGAGTATTCCAAACATGGCGACTAACGCGGGGCACCGTATCGATTCCCGGGATCGATGAGTCGAAATAATCGATGGTGACATGGGTGGCCGAGTCCTCCAAAGGAGGACGCATTCATCCTTGCTTTAAAACGTGGCTTTCCACAAACACCTTCGAGCAGTCTCAGGGCGATGGCAGGCAATACCTCTCGCCAAGCGGCGCTATCAATCGACACTTATCTCGAAGCGATCGCCGCTCGCATCGCTCACCCTTTCCTACTCTGGAGATTAAAACCGATTCCATCTTCACATCTTGTCATCGAGCCCATCCTTTATATAGTAGCAATGCGAGGAAAAGCACCATATACACTTTACTAACTTAAGCGGCCACACCAAAATAATGTCCGTACGATCCCGCATACAACCGACGGGATTTTTAGTCTACGGCCATTTAGAATTTTTAACAATCGATTATTCATTCAAGTCCACCTCTCCCTAAGCATACTCAACGATGCAAGAGAAATCGGAAAGATAAAAATTTATGCTTTCAAGATAACATTTAGAGGTAACGTTTTATGTTTGCATAGAATACGTTTTCCCCGTACGCTACAGCTCGAGCAGTGGAAAGAAAAATAAATGCAGATGGCAGACGTCTTTGGCATACTTCGTAAGCACATTTTTCTATTCCTACACTTTTACATATGTATGCTGCGGATGCATTGAAATGATTTTCTTCGCACGTGCTCGATAATCTTGAAACGTTATCGATCGCTCTTTCAATAATCTAACGTTGAATGACTAACAAATATTCACGGATAAATTCCATTTGTGGATGTAACATTTAAAGTTTACGGCCCGCTTACTGATACCTAACCTATGCATAAACGCGAAGATGTAAAGTGATTAACAACCTTAGGAAAAGTCCTAGAGAGAACGCGTGAGAAATATTTGATGGAAATCGTACCCTGCTCTAAAGTTCGGCGTGGCGTTTCTCTTTTGTCGCCGACCACTGTGTCCTACCAAACCCCGCCCAAAAGATAGCCTCACGGATTCTTCCCTCCGATGTAAGCGGATACTGCTTACAAAAGCTCTCCGTGTTTTTTATGCCTTCCGTTAATGTAATCGCTTGCGAGAGAGAAGGAGAGAGGGGGCAGAGGGGAGGTGTGGAAGAAAAAGTAGCAGCGAGAGGAAATGAGTGAAAAAGAGAAGGGGAGAGATGGAGGGAACGAAGGAGGAAGCAAAAGGTGGAAAGAGTGGGGAGGGAGAGAGAGTGGGGAGGGAGAGAGAGTGGGGAGGGAGAGAGAGTTGGGAGAGGGGGGAGAGGGAGAGAGGGGGGAGAGAAGGAGAGATGGAGAGAGGGGAGGTGTGGTAGAAAAAGTAGCAGCGAGAGGAAATGAGTGAAAAAGAGAAGGAGAGAGATGGAGGGAACGAAGGAGGAAGCAAAAGGTGGAAAGAGTGGGGAGGGAGAGAGAGTGGGGAGGGAGAGACAGTGGGGAGGGAGAGAGAGGGGGGAGAGGGAGAGAGGGGGGAGAGAAGGGGGAGAGGGGGAGAGTAGGGGGAGAGGGAGAGAGAAGGGGGAGAGGGAGAGAGTGGGGGGAGGGAGAGAGAAGAGACAGTTTCCCGACGACATTACAACATACATCACAGCTCTATCCGAAAACCATGCTTCGCTCTCTCGATCTTTCTTGACATCAATCCAATGCGATAATCTCTCTCTCTGACCTTTGCACGCATGAGTAAACCTTGTTTATCCATAAAAAATAATCCCATTCATAGGTGACACGTTTTCCTTAAGGGCCTGCCTCATTCTCCCTTTTATGAAAGTGTTGGTCATCAATTTTTGTTGAATATTAAAGAAGCTAATATCTAAATAGGGAAGCACCGAGCTCTCTACAGAATTAACGTCTTGAGGGAAAGGGATCTCGATTTTCCATCAATGATACAGCGAAACTTCGATATAGCGAGAATTTATAAAATTCATAAAAATACTCGTTCTAATGAGTACTCGTAATATCCAAAAGTGAAATTCAATATATGTAACGTTAAGAAATAGACGGTGTTTCCGCTCGCTATAATGAAGTTCTCGTTATATGCCGCACTCGTTCCATCGAGGCTACAATGTAGAAGCTATCGCGCCGCTGCACCTGGAACGGAGACGAAACAATTTTGCAGAAATTTCAGCGACTGAACAAAGAGTGGCGACAGAAAAACTTTTGAGGAAACCGCTTGCTTCAATGGTCGTAAAAGAAACTATTATTCTGGTTTTTCGATTTGGCAGAGCCACAAAATTGAGCATTTTTTCGGAAGCGAGGCTCTTCGTGATTAGATGTGCGAGAAAGGGAAAAGGGAAACAGTTGCCAAGGAAATTGCCGAAACGAGAGAGAGAGAAAATTATGAAGAGAGAGGAGTAGCCGAAAGAGATCCAAGCGGTGACTTTTGATGCGAGGAAGAGGATGAGAAAGTTGATGCCGAGGACGTAAAAAGGGTGCCTTCTGCCGTTTGACCTCTTCCTTCGAGATGGCTGCTCCTCTATCTCTTTCTCCCTCTCTCTCTCTCTCCCATAGGGTTTCGGTCAAATGGCGTTAAGAGCCACGTGGGGATGCTGGGAAGTGATTGGACGAGGGCAACAAAGGGAAATGTTTAAGGGAGAGAGAGGAGCACATAGGGATGGGAAGGAGAGGGTGAGAAGACGGAAAATGATCCTGTGGGGTCAAAGGTCTTGAGATTGCCCCTTGGGGAAAATGCTGCGGCGGATGGCTTGCCTGGTACGTTCGAGTGAAAGCTCCCTCGAGAAGAGTTGAAATCGAGCACGAAAGTAGGGAGGGATGGAGGGAGGGAGTTATTGTGATAAGGGGAATGGGATAAGGGAAAATAAGAGAAAGCTAGAAGAGTGGAAGGATGCTAGAGAAGAAAGGTAATAACAAATATGAGTGAAATGGTAAAAGAGGAGAGAAAGGGAGGATAGCGGTGGTAGTGAAGAGAAACGATGGGGAAAAGAGGACCAAATGAGATTATAAAGAAAAACGGCGGAGGAAGAAAGAGATTTAGAAGTTCTGGATCGAGGCAGTTATAAAGTAAAAGTAGTACATATTAGCAAACAGGAAAAGCCACATGAACAACTTGGATAAGATTCTGAATTATAATTTCTAGGAAGTAAATGAACTTTGAAGTAGACTGCACGTTAGTAGTTTAGCGTTTTCGTGCTCTTTTTACTATCCTAGATAATTGATGGAATAATAGGAAACTATGCAGAAAGGCATAAGCTGTTATTTTAGGAATAACTTTGAAACAGAAAAAAATTCTGCTATGACCGGGAATCGAACCCGGGTCTTCCACTTGCCGGGCGGATATTCTACCACTGAACTACCTTAGCAGATAATCTTTCCTGTTTCTGAACGCGGGTGTTTTTCTAGATATCCTAGATAAGACAAATATGAGCTTCATGTTTAAAAACTTAAAATTAAATTATTCCACCCCGAACTAATAATACTATTATTTTACTCTCAAAAAAAAATTATCTCTAATACGCTTGAGAAGTACTACAATTACTAAAAACCGTTGTAGAAAAGGCCCGTGACCGATTTGAGAAGCTAATAATTCTTTGTATGTACTTAGGAACAGGAAGTGTGAAGACAAATACTTGTGAAAATAAGAGTATTTTGTCTTAATTTCCATTATTTGAATCATCCTTCCTTATTTATTCGGTAATATTTAATTTTTTTTACTCCTTTCACTTTATTTGTCTATAATTTTAACTTAAAATCACTTTTGTAACGTAAATTCAATTACTTCTCCAACAAAATCTCTATAATTGTATCATTCCTAAAAGAGGTTTCTTTCAGAAGGAATTCGTTAGTTATATTCCGTTCAGAAACCCAAGAAACACAGAAAATAGCAAGGAAATAATCAGCGCTCATATTTGCCGCTTCCGAAATTACTTTGGACAACATCTGTTTTGGACGCTCAAAAGAATCATCACTTCCGCCTCAATGGCCAGATACCTACTTAACGTGCAGTCGGACCCACAGGACGCGCAACCGAAATTGTAGTCTTCTACGATCGCAAACATGCTCCCCTAATGTCCCCATATATGTCGCATAATCGCTGGACTGCCATAAGGAGCCGGTAAGGCCAGCAGTTGTGTTCGTAAGTATTTAAGAGCACTTGATGAGGACTGAGACGTAATTGAGCATATTGTCTAGCAGTGGTGAGATTGTGGAAGCTCTTCACGCAATACAAACACCGGAGACCTCGAGTCTGCAAGTGTGCGTGTGTATGCATGAATAAAACATGTCGTTCGCGGCTCAACTTCCCTCTCCTGCGATCCTCTTCGACCAGCGGACGTGGTAGAGAGATGGAACAGTTCCACACGGCTTCGGTGCTTCGGCCGAAGTTTCGCAACAAAACTCATTCATTATTTTATTTAAACGCGTGAATAACATATCAAAACAAAATAAATTCAGCATAAACTAGTCGTTTTAGAAAAAGCAAATTCCTGTCATAAACATAAATAAGCCATCTCTATGGGCTGAATGTCGTATATTCAATTATTTTTTCGACGCTTTGCTTACAAATAAACTATTTTTTGCTCGAATCATTTTCGGAAGACAAAAGGACGTTTAAGAGGTAGTGAATACGTTAAGGATGGAGCAATATCTGTTTCGTAAATTCACAGCCGATATTATGATTTTCATCATCATCAATTTGGCTTAATATATCGTATCATGCAGCACGTATGCCTTTCACGAGGTTATTGAGCTTAGGTTTTTTTATATTGTCGCATGAACAACCACCGATAACTTTATATAACTCTAAATATCGCTTTCGGTCAATTAAAGAAAGTGCTTTGAAAATTAAATGTGATATTAATTGGATTTTTATCATTTATAAAATTGTGATGGTAGAGCAAGTTCTTCACCACTATTTTATATGTATTTCTTCGAAAAAACTTTCACTCCATCTGCTGGTCCCAATTTTATCTAGAAAATTTATCATAAAAATGCACCGGCTTACAATTAGAGCACTACAATAGACCGATTTATATTGGACTTGAAGAAACTGATATGTAAATAAGGTGCATATAATTCCAAATTACGTTCACCCTATATTAATCTACGATACGTCATTTCAATGTTTAATTAGTCATTTGCTTGAGCATCTTTCATACTCACGGCATTTTCGTATCATAAAACTTCATTGAAATTATGAACATGACCTTAATCGTAATTCGTGATTTTTGTTGATTTAATTTTGCGCTACACCCTAACTTTATCTCCGTTTTTACGGTTGAGTTCGTTTAATATCCTGGAGTTTACCGACTTAAGAGGGAATTCGATCATAAATCCCATCGATCTGGAGAAGTTCCCAAAAGGAAACATCGTTCCGAACGCGACGAAGAATTGGAAGATTAGACGACGAAGGCATCCCAAAGGAAAGGAGGGGAGAGTATGTTAGGCGAGAGGGAAGAAAAGAGGAAGAAATAAAGCAGAAAAGTGCGGAGGTGTAGGTTGGAGGAAGAGGGGATTGAGGCAGAACATGGTGAGGGGTGGATGGGAGGCAGAAGAGGCCAAGCGGAGGGAGGGAGAGGTGGAGGGCGCGAGGTGGCGAGGTTGTTGTGGGCAAGTCGTAAAAATCTAGGTGACTTTGGGGGTTTCCTTCGGAGCGTGAGGGAATGCGACTCGACTCCTATGAAATGACCGCCTCGCCAACACGTTGTCTTTTGGACGTAAGGCCCCGGCGTGGGCAGCCGACGAGCCACATACGGGACTCGCCGACTATCAGCGCTCTCGCCCGCCTCTCCATGCGATCCTGCACTCGAATAGAGCTAATAAACATCTACCCACATGCGTGCTGGAAAACACTTTATGAAAGTACTTCTTTTGATACTGTGCAGAGAATGAGGTTTTGTAAAGTGATGCAAGCCTGGAATATTCGTTCGGTATTTAGTTTTTTTTTCATAAGAATAATTTTCAGAAACTGCCCAGAAAAACGTCTACTTTCGTTGAAACGTAAATGAAATTATCATCGTTTATTATCATTTTCCTGTTAATTTTCGTCAGTCAAAATTACAGTCTAAATAAAGTGACGTGGGGAATAATTTTGAAATGAGAAAAAAGTCTGCTATGACCAGGAATCGAACCCGGGTCTTCCACTTGCCGGGCGGATATTCTACCACTGAACTATCTTAGCAGATCAAGTTTCTCATTTCTTAACGCGGGTTCGATTCCCGGTCATAGCAGACTTTTTTCTCGTTTCAAAATTATTCCCAACATTACAGCTTATGCCTGTCTGCATAGGATCTTTAGATCGCTTTATTCCATCAAAGTGACGTGGTTTAGTTAAAAGCAATTCAAACGCCATCCGCAAGTGAAAATCCATGTTAAAATTTTTGAGCGATAATAAATGATAAATAATCAGACTAAATATTAACTAAAACTGTAAGTGAAATGTTATGTCGAAAAAATGAAAAATCTGCGAATGAACATTTCCCTGAGGTAGTTGACGCAAGAAGGAAAGGGGTCTACGAACCACGCTCGCATTAAATCCGTCACGGAGTAGTTTTACGTCGCAAAATACAGGCGCCGATATCGTTGCCAATTTAAAAAAAAGAGAGATATCATCATCGAGGTTCACTAACTCTGGAGCAGCCAGAAAAATCGAAAGAAAACGCAGAAGATATTGCTTCTAGAAATTTAACCAGTAACTAACCAACCTTCGTGAAAACGTGTTGCCTATTAGATTTCCGCAACTAGAGCCAAAGGTAGGAATTTCGCCACGGTTTTATTGACCTTCGGATAAGACATGCACCGCGTGAATTGTTTAGTTTCCGGAGACATTGGGGCGGCGCTGTGGAATACGAGACGACTGCAAGATGAGCGCGTATCAAAGGAGTGCGTGAGGGAAAGAGAGGCGGAGTGGGCAGAAGACAATGGCGAGCGCGGAGAGGGGCGAAAGGCGGGCGAGGAAGGGGAAATATGGAGTGGAGGAAGGGACGGAGAGGGAAGATGCGGAAGAAAAGCAGACGAGAGAGTGAGAAAGGGGCGAGACGAGAGAGAGAGAAAGGGAAGCGGGAGGCGGTTGATGAAAGGACGCCTGAGAATATTCAGAGCTACGAGTTGGAGTACACGTGTGCGTGTGTGTATATGTACATGCACGTGAGAACTCCAAGGAGAAGGATACAAGATGGAAGTTGCAAAAGCGATGAAAATCCGCGATTATGTCAGTACCGTGGCCTGAGAGAGAGGGCAGCAACTGGTCCACTTTTAATGGGATCATTCGGACGGTCGGATTCAAAATTCCCGTATATTTTCATGGACTCCATGACTAGACGGAAGAATGTGAAACTATCTAATTTTCGAGATTTAATGCTTGACATTAAGAATTTTAGATCAAAAAAACAATTATGAGGAACTAGTTACAACAATATTGTATGAAAACGTTATCGGTTTATCGTTAGAAAACGGTTCCCAAACTTTTGTTGCTGTGGCCCACCAACAGATCTCTCCGATCCTCAGGTTTCCGATAAAATTTATATATATATGGATGGCAACAAGATGTTGGGATGAGGAAGCCCAGTGAACACTCACCAATCGGACGACTTCAGGTTGGCGAGGCCCTGGGTATGTCGAAGCGACACACGTAAAAGAACACTAAAACACAGAAACATCACAAACGTAGAAGCTTTCGGAGTTATTCCTTCATCAGCTACAGAGAGAGAGAGAGAGAAGAGTTCTCTCACTGTAGACAAAGTAAAATCTATACGTACGAAGATGGAACTGTGGCGTAGCCGCCTCGACTGCCGAGAATTTGAAAGTTTCACAACTCTTAACGATTTCCGGGGAAGAAATTGATGGGCTGATTATTGAAGACTTCAAAGCGCACCTACGAGGCATTCGCGAGAAATTCGGGAAGTATTTCCCAGAACCTGAGAAAGGATCAGGAATCCTTTCGCAATCATGGACAACATTGAAGATATCGATATCAAGCTTCCATCAAAAGAGGTGGATAATCTTGTGGAACTTGCCTTGGACATGTCACTGAAGTTGGTTTTCAGCGAGAAAAGTTTGACGGACTTTTGGATGCACGTAGCGTTGAAGTACCTGCTGCTGTTCCCAACAAGGTATAACTGCGAGGTGGGATTTTCAATTTGTGGGGATGAAAACCAAGAAGAGGAATCGGCTGAACGTGAAACCCAACATGAGACTGAAACTCTCCAGTTTGGAACCAGACGTAACCTCATTGGTGTCTCATCAAAAGCAGCGCCGTTCTTCCCATTAATTCGGACGATATTTTTGGTGCTATCGGAGAATAAAACCCTTTAATTTAATGCGCCTAATAGTCTAAATTTTTTAGTACCATTTTCATTATTTTGTTTCTCTCCAATTCTTTGTTATCACCGAGTTCTTTTTCCACTGGAAAGTGGGAACGGATGGGGTAGGTGGACCGCGGAGACTTTTGCCCCGCCTAAGTGGGCCGCGGTCAAAAAAGTTTGAGAACCACTGTTCTATAGGGACATTTATATTTCAATAGTTACTAAATTCATGTTAAATTAGTTTGAAAATAATAGGCAATCAAACCCAGACGTCAGACGGAGTCAGGGGCAGTGCCCCTAGTATAAAACAAACGTTCCTATATACATTATGCAATTTTTATATAATTTAGAATTTTTTATTGAAATACTGAAAAAGTTATGTGTTATATCAGCCAGATTATTTGAATAGGTGATAAATACCTTCGAAATTCATAGTTACAGAAAAATTCTAAACTTGATATTGTAATAGCCCTGTTTAGCCGACCTGGTTGAAATACAGTATGAGTTCCTTTCCAACCGCAGGTTCTCCAACTGCGGTTTCCAGTATCCGCGGTTTTCCAGCTCGCGCCTAAATGTATGCAAAACCGCTCCGACTCGCGCATAAATGTATACAAAACCGCTCCAAATTCTTCTGTCTGATTGCCTACATAAGTGCTCAGTGTGAATTTCTATATCAAAGTCTAATAGAAAAGGGGATAAATATAATATATACAATTAGAAAAATGTTGTTGCTAACATTTTATAGTTTAAATTATTTTTTAAGTGTTGCACCTCTTTTATGTTAAACCTATAGTTTCGATCAAACTGAACACTCGCAATAACGGAGAAAATCCACGTGCCTTTTAATTTGCGTTAAATTTACGTTTTCTCAAAAGTGGCATAGTCTTAATTACCCACAGTTCTCCGCACGGCACTATAATGAACAGATACCGTCATTATTAAAAGTTATGTTATAGAAGAGGCTGAAAGCTCTACTGGGTGTAATTAGTTCACGCAAAGAATGGTGCCCCTGTCTGATGGCGATATTATGTATTTACATCTTTCTATTTACTCTTTGCATTTATTTATTCTGCAAAATATTTTGCATATTTAATCCTCATGTCATTTTGGTAACATCCCTCGGCTACTATCTCCTCTCCTCATTACAGCTATTTTTTTAATTTTTTTTTGTATTTTCTGGTATTAGTTTGTCTTTCTCAATTTTGTATTTTGGAAAACATTCCTGTAATGGCTCCCGATCACCGCGACTTTTATAACATTATTTGTTATGTATACATTATCTGTACCCCTTAACTGACTATAAATTAGTTTTATTTTACAGATTTATCATATAATTTTTATTAAATCGTTTGCCAAAACATTATCTTCACCGAAAGGAGGAAAAACAAGTGAAAGTATATAACTAAATTTTCATAACATAATTTTATATAGTTGAAACCTTAATAGGTATTTTTTTAGTTGAAACCGAGTGCGTATTTTAGTCATAGATTCCTGTCCCGAAAAGACTCAAATATATTTTAATAAAACTACTAAATTGAACCTTATAGGCGTGTAATAATATCAAACAGAAAGTATAGGGTAAAATTTCTTTAATCCATAAACAAATATAAGAAACCTATCAACTATTTTAAATTTCCAGTCGACACTTAAAAATGCTGATCTGCGAGAAACTTCTATCTTATTCAATGAAGAGGGTCACATCAGTTATTAAAATAATTACTAAGGTTGTGATATTTTTAAAAAGGCTGCATACCAATATCATCAATAGTTTCCGCGATTTTGATGGATATATGCAATGTCGGGAGCGCGCTGGTTGGCAAAGCAGTATTGAGGCCTTAGCTGCTGGAATAGAACCAAACTTTATGGCTATGTATGTGCGGAAGAGGATTTTAATCTGCGGACCTCCTCGAAAAAGGAGGAAGGGAGCAGGAGGACCTCCCGCGAAGAATTTTATAATATATTAGAATTATAATGATAACAAATGCGATAAATAGAATTTTAAAGCGTTTTATATGTATTATAAGATTTAAGGTATATCTCTCAAGGATCAGTCCCCCTAACCCCCTATCTTCCATAAGCATCTCCAACCGCGGTCAAGCCAGGAACGTATCCACCGCAGTTGGAAAATATTTCTGTTATTTATTTATATGAAGATTAAATAAATATTTGGTTAAAATCCATTAGGTCAGTTCTCTATAAATATATGTAAAAGAAATATAATTTAACTTTTTACTGTGGTAGCCTTTAGCTCCGTTTTAAACATTTTGATTTCATTACGGTATGTTGCACAAATTTTATATACAACATTGAATTAAAATTCGTTCAGCCAATTCATTTCAAAGCCTTAATTACTGAAAGAGTTTAATTTGTAATTGTGGCACTCCTGTTTGGCAGATTCAGTTTAAATATGCTAATATGGTTTTGTATATATGTGTATAAATATTAAATTTGATTAAAATTGATGTGGACAGTTCATCACAAATACGTGTAAAAAGAATTTTTTACTCCTTTTATTGTGGCATCCCTGCTTTCTATATCTATACTAAACATCTTGGTTTTGTTATTTTATGTTACATGCCTACTTCATACAAAATTTCGTTGAAATCGGTTGGGCCAATTCCTTCCAAATTCATTATTACCGAAAAGTTTAACTTTGCAATTGTGGTCCCCCTGCTCAGTCGATCCGGTCCAAATATGTCATTAATTTATGTAAATATTTTGTATACCAAAGTTAGTGTAAATCGGTTCATTCATGAAGAAGATGTTAGTGGGACACACACGGGCACCGAGACGATCTCATAAGACTACTTTCCATTTTTACTTTCTCCATATACGAAGTATAGAGAAAGTATTGTTTTCATGAAAAAAATCGAATTCGAGATTTCAACGGAAATACATGTTTTAAGGTCCCCTGAACACGTTTTGAGTATTTTCTCGATGATGTCTGTGTGTCTGTCTGTATGTAATAGATTTTTTGGGCGCTCTAACTCAAAAAGTAATAATCAGGTCAACGCAAAATTTTATATTTAACATTTTTATAAAAGTTAGAAGATCTGATTAGTTTTTGGTAAAAATCGGTCTACCGGAAGTGGGTGTTTACTCTTGTCACATCCGCTATTTTTAAATATTTGCTTTAATATTTGATAAATATAAAAATGTATCAGAATAAAAGTTGTAGGAAATTTCATTTTCTACAACCTTGGATACATTTTTCCATATAGTGCATTTTTTAAGAGATATCTTATATTTTTAGCTGCCACCACCACGCCACCTACCGAAGACTATTGTTAACAATTGACGCTTAGTTACGTCTTAGTAACGCTCCTTTTTCTTTTCTTAATTGTCAACCGGAAGTAAATATTGACAACGATCCCAGAGCTAACAACATGTAATTTGCCATATAAATATGGAGAAAGTCATGTGTTGCCCACATCAGTTTATTTTGGAAAGTAGGCTAAAACGAACTTCTGAAACTCTTTCGGTGAAAAAAGCATCTAATAAATAAATACTGCTAAACAAAAAATGAATAACGAAATCGTTTATAACAATTCAACAATGAAATCTATATATGTAATAGCATTGTTTTCCTCGCGTAACTAATAAGGTCATAGTCACGTAGCCCCAGCCACGTAGCCATTGGCATAGATACATTTATAAATTTGGCCCGCCATTAGCCCGCGAGATACCTCAAGTCGTCGGCTAGGCGAACGCAGGGACGATTAAGCACGAATTAATCAAAACTTTTTGAAATGCATTTCTGATGATAATGCATCTCTGTTTAACACTATACACATCTTTTAAACAGCTTCCTACGGTAAATGGTAAGGAAGTTGATATTTTTCGCTCAAAGGTACCAACCAGTGGGTTTGTTTCCTGCGATTTCTGCCAAATTTAATCGCTCTTATTTATCACGAGGCGACATGACACATTTATTTTTATTTTTTGTTTTTTGTTTTATTTTGTTTAAAGTTTGCTCAACTATGAAATTACAGAGAAAACTGTATTATGTTCTCACTCCAACTACCATGAGTTTTAATTTCGTCCTGCTTGATTTTTGCGCTTGAAATATAAAAAATGTGACACTAAATTTTGCAGGCCCCTTAAATGCTATTAAAATAATATATTTTAAAGATCAACGGCCAAGATCAACTAACTTATTACCGTATTTAACGCAACCCTCCGTATGTTCCAGTTTATGTTCTGATGGAAGACCCCACGTGAATAGGGTGATCAGATGCTGATTGTCACGACCAGGTCAAAATGAGTTTTGAAGGAGAAAATCCGGGACATTAAAAAAACGGGGCAATGGGGATTTTGCTATTTTTTTGTTCTATTTATATTTAAAATAAAAACGTTTAGAAAAGAGTAAGTGCATTTATAATTTTAATAACGATTTAATTTATATATTTCATGAATAATTTAACAGTATTACAATAAAGTAGCCAAAGGTTTTTTTCAGTCATATTTTATAGTTCTATCTGCCTTAATCAACTTTTGATCCTTTTTTTATCATCTCATAAAAAACATTAACAGGTCAAATGTAAGTTAAATTTACACAACAAAATGCAATCGATTGGTTTTGTATACGGAAGATTTCGTTCGTCAGAGGGGAAAGCGACGGAGTCACAGTGCAGACGCGGAAAGAAAATCTGCAGAAAGAGCATATCCATCGGAGCGGGACCATATTTGCTGGGCAGAAAGTTGGAATAGATATTTTTCAATCAGTAGCGTTGGCGTGGGTATTGAAATATCTAACATCTGTTATTGTTAGAGAAACCAGACATTGCCACGAGACAATTAGGCGACTGATATATTGTTTTAGGGAACTTTTGTCCGCGTGGTTGGAGGAGGATTCGTCTTAAGTTGTAGGCCCAGGACACATAGTTGAGATTGATGAGAGCGAGCGCTTTTGGCCGTCGGAAATAAAATCGTGGGCGACTGACTGAGACTAAATGGATAGTCGGCGGAATTGATAGGACGACACGCAGCACATTCCTATGCGTGGTTAAAAACATATATGCGCCAACATTGGCATAAAATCTAGAAGCATATACCTATCTTTGTTCCATATCGCTGGCTATATTTTTGAGAGTGAAAGGGAGAATGGGAAGTGTTTTAACTTTATTTTAAACTTTATTCATGCATATCCGTCATTTTTGACAGGAAATTACACAAGTAGTAATAATTCGCATGCGTCCGTCCGTCACGGCTTTTTGGAATACTTTCAGTTGGAACTAATTGCAAAAATTTTGTACATGCAGAGATGACTGTAAGTTATTACCCAGGAAAACTGTAAATCTCATAAAAGAGTCCCGGGTTCCAGGGGCCTTTCTCTCCTCCTATACCATTGAAGCAAGTATAGGGTACTTTTAATTAGCATTTTAAAATGTTAGAATCTAGATACGAAATCGAGTACCAAAAATGGATTGAAGTTTATTTTTATTGCTAAGATAATTTGAAGGTTTCCGAAAAGACGAATAAAAATTCTGCCTTGACCGGGAATCAAACCAAGATCTTTCACTTTCCGGGCGGATATTCTCACCACTGAACAACCGAGGCAGACTATTTCTCCGCTTCAGAATCGGGTATTTCTCGCCCTGAGACAGACAACTGGAATCCGAAAAAATAGAAATTTTTAGCGTTTTTTACAATAGCAACAACCCTCATTGTTACCTCATAAGTTTGATTTATTAAATTACAAAATTCAACCACTAACAATAAGTCAGAATTTAATCGCAGGGAATTCATATTTTGAGAAAGAAGGCCTTATCGTCGGGGCCGCTTTTTCGCCTAGCCATGGCAGGCAAATGCTGGGGGCCCGCGATTTCGGGGGCCCATTCATGAGCATTTATTAATATTGTATTTTCCATATAATGTAATGTGGAGACTGTTACAAAACTTGTCAGTGTGCCTGCTGTGTACATACATATTTACCTAAGGTAGATGCGCCCGGGCCTGTCACCCGGCATAGAAATATTTCAATCACTCGTGCACTCGCGCGTCACGATGATATGCGAATATATGCGATCAAGATCTACGTCCGAAGCGTACCTGTCAAGGCCTGGCAGCAGTGAAGTCTGAACGGCGCTGAGTGGGGAGTCGAAATGTGGAAATAGCGATGCATAAAAAGTTGCAATTTGTAAAAATAATGTTCCTAATATTGTAACGTTTTTTGAACCTTGATAGCATTTAGTTTTGACGGATTTCGAAATAAAAAAGATTGTATTGTGATTATAATAAGATAAGAGACAATAATAAATTGGGGTATTTGTATAATATTATAAAGAAATTAGAATTTTATTATTTACTTTTACGTATAATGAGGTTTGGCGCATGTAACGCATTCTATATTTTTCAAGATTATTTATGTATCCATTATAATGGCGTTTGGCGCATGTAACGCATTCTATATTTTTCAAGATTATTTATTTATTCATTATCACCTACGAATTTTTTTTTTCGGGATGCATAAAATATTCCGGTTTTTTTTCTTGCAAGCGTGAAGCGTAGCGCGTAAGATGTAATCGATAAAAGTAGGAATAGTGATAATTGATAGTAGCTCAATAACTTTGGCTAAGATTAATAAAGGTGAAATACTCCTTTAGCCAAACAATTAGAGGGTTACAACACCCAATGCATTTCGCCCACAAGGTGGGCATCGTCAGGGGTAAAACCTGTATCAACAGTGGCTGGGAGCCAACTGCCAGGTTTGAAACGGAAAGTATTAAGAAGACGACCGAGAAACAAGTGAAACGCGGAAAATTTTTCGGCGTGTGTGTCGTTTAAATCTGTCAATTTGTATAGGGTCTTGTTAAAATCTGTGTCCGTGTTCATAAGTGTATCGCGGTTTTTGTAAATGTGAAGGTTTTCTAACGAGTTTAGTGAGTTATTGGCTGAAGTTATCAATGTTAAATCGTTTACGTGTATACTATGACCTGTTTCAAAGATGTGGTTGGCAACGCTTGATTTTTCAAAACGATTATATTTATAGTGAGCCATGTGTTCCTTGAAGCGTGTTATTAGTTTCCTTCTTGTTTGTCCTATGTACTTTTTGTCGCAGTGTGAGCATTGTATTTTATAAATACCGGACTTGTTCAAAGATTCTGTTCTGTCTTTTGTACTGCCCAGTAAAATTTTCAAATTATAAGGATTTGTATATGTTATGGTATAATTATTATGTTTAAAAATTTTGTTCAAGCCTCTGTTTAATGGTGGAAAATAAGGCAATTTTACATATTTGTCCTCTTTTTTTTTGTCTAATTTGAGGGAAGTGGCATTGGACAAGGTTTTATTAAAGTTATGTTTTCTCACTAATTTATTAATTAAATTATTATCGTATCCAAGTTTGGCGGCAATTTGTTTTATGTGTTTAAGTTCCTTTGCATATCTGATTTTATTGAGGGGGATGTTACATAATCTGTGTGTTAAAAATTGAAACACAGCTATTTTTTGGTTCATAGGGTGAAAGGAGTTGTTAGGAATAAAGTTATCAGTATGTGTAGGTTTTCTAAAAATGTCAAACTCAATGTGTTGTCTATTATTTATGATAAGCAAGTCCAAAAATGGCAAGGTGTTGTTTTCTTGAAGTTCATAAGAGAACTTAATTGAAGGATATATGTTGTTTAACTGATTAACAAATTCATCTACATTTTGTTTCTTTAAATCAAAGATTGTGAATATGTCATCCACGTACCTCAACCGTATATCTGGAAAGTAATGAAATTTTTCTTTGCAATCGTTTTCAAAATAGGACATGAAAATGTTGGCTAAAAAAGGAGATAGAGGGTTTTGTGGGCGAAATGCATTGGGTGTTGTAACCCTCTAATTGTTTGGCTAAAGGAGTATTTCACCTTTATTAGGAATAGTGATGCTAAAAATTAAATTTAAACTATTGGTGATAATCTTTGACGGAGGCTGGGTGGGAAGTCGACCAGGACCCCGCAACTTGGACGTTCTGAGCCACACTCGGAAAGATGTAACGTGCGAGGAACATGAGAAAATTGCTCTGGATGTGTGCTGCAAGCAAGATTAAAATTGGATGAACTTATGTGCTCATTGATGCTTTAGTCTTCAAGCGGAGAACAATCGGAACCCCTGTCTGTGAGAATGCTTATAGTTCTCTGGTCTGCGTCTCGAGTTTCTCACTCAAAACACAAACATGCACCGATCCCTGTTATTAATATTCTGGCATTTGGGCATCTGCGTTTCAGTTTAGGACTTCCATTGGTCGATCATATGCAGTAGTTGGCGAGCCTTTGACCTGTGTGCCAGCAGGCGATAGCGAGTTCTTGTCCTCTGGAAAATGATTTTTACTGCTAAATGGTTGTTATTTGAAAGTCTACTAGATCATCAGTTTTGCGAATTTATTATAATAAAAACGTGTACTATTTAAATATCCAATTTAAATCCGGTAGCCGGATCTACGGTGGGCATTTAAAACCGTACCATAAAGCGTATGCCGCATATCCAGTGAAGTGATTAAGAAAAGGGATCGGGAAACCAATGAGTACACTTTAAAAAATATCGAGATCATAAATCTCTGGAAATAATATTAGTGTTTTATTAAAAATATACCACTTTTTTCGTTATAGTCTGGCGCCGAGTTAACAAGTGTTCAAGTATTGTTCAAGTTTATCGCCCTATATGTTCAATAGCTTAATTTTTTACAGGTATGCAAATATCTTGTGTGTTATGATCGTTACTGATGATCAAATCAGTACAGATATTTCCATTCACAAAGAAAGTTTATTATATTTTTACTTTCTCCATATACGTAGTATAGGGGAAAGTATTGCATTCATGAAAAAAAATTGACTTCGAGATTTCAACGGAAATACACGTTTTGAGGTCCCCTGAACACGTCTTGACCGTTTTCTCGGCGATGTCTGTATGTGATAGCTTTTTGTGGGTGCTTTAACTCAAAATCTATTAATTAGGTCAACGCGAAATTCTATATTTAACATTTTTTATAAAAGTTACAAGAACTCATTAGTTTTTGTAAAAATCGGTGTACCGGAAGTGGATGTTTACTCTTGTCACTTATACGTTATTTTAAAATATTTGCTTTAATATTTGATAAATGTAAAAATGTATCGGAATAAATGTTGTAGGAAATTTTAATTTCTGCAACTTTTGTTTGAAATATTTTCCCATATAATGCATTGTTTAAGAGATATCTTATATTTTTAGCTGCCACCACCACGCCACCTACCGACGACTATTGTTAACAATTGATGCTTAGTTACGTCTTAGTAACGCTCCTCTTTCTATTCTTAATCGTTGGAGCTTTGTGGCTATATCCAATGTCAGAAGACTATGGTTTGCGTTTATTTCTGTTCTTTGTAAAGTCTAAAATTTTCTCGGTTTCTTAAAATATTTATTATTATGTAACCTATCTGGAATTTTTAGAAATGTTACAGATATATGGAGAAAGTCATTTGGTGGCCACATCAGATTTTTTTATAAACTTTAAGTCCAAGTTTACATTAATTTATCAAAATTTGGATCTGATGGTCGAAAATATTGCGTATTTTGTACATAAGCTGTCGAATATAGTATATAGTATATATATAGTAATCACAAACGGAAAAGATTTTCCCCTTAGTTGTTCATTAATTTTGCAATAAAAAGGAATTGAGATTAAAATATTAAAAATTGAATCGCTACCTAATGAAACGTCTGATACCATTGTCGATTTCATCATTAGCGCATTTTACGAGTATGGGATCGATCTAAAAAAAATGCATTGCAAACACAAATTTTGAGGGACTGTTGAGAAAAGGCAAAAACAATGTCTTTTATAAATTACGCGAAAAAATTAATCGCAATTTACTGGACGTTGGATGTTCAGCGCATGTTTTGCATAACGCTATGCCTTTATTAATCCTTTATTTATTTCTTCCCCCCTTTCCTTGGCACGACCCCCTCTATATTACAATATAATAAATATTTTTAAAAACTAATTTATATAGTTTCCTTAAAAGATATTCTGGGGGGGGGGGCTAAATTTATGTTTGCCTAGGGGCCCAGGAGATGCCTAAGACGGCCCTGCTTATCGTGCCGATTTACATTGTGGATAACAAAGAATTGAAAGTTAAGGAAACTGAAGAATAAAGGAAGATACCTTAACATACAAGACTTTGGTCGAAGAGGGGAGAGAGATAAATAGGCAGATGAATGAATGGAATACAAACAATGATTTAGTGATTGAGAAGCGGAGAGGAAAGAGGAACTGGTGAGTGGAGGAGAGAGCAGAGAGGTCGCTATTCTTAACCGATTAGCATTCCCTCCGCCAAATTCTTGTCTTTCACATTCAGTTTTCAGCCTCTGCCGCATTTGTCATGTAGTTGTTAACTATGATGAGTTCGTTCGATCACCACATGTTTAGCGCCGAAAGAGTTTCGATGAATTGAAGATGTATGTCGACTTATTCAACGAATTTTATTATTTATTACAAATATCAGAGGTATCGCTTAAGAAAATTAATGAGGGTATTGTATTTATACATATTATTTGATCCCGTTTCCAATTTTTACAAACAAAATTCAACGCCAGCACCCAAGAGTGAGATGTTTTTTGAAAGCTTCGCGTCGATATTAATTATTAGATTTGCACTCTATAATTAACTTAAATTTGATTAAAGCTAACTATATATATATATAATCAGCCCTTTTCACTCTATTGACGGATGAATGCCTCCCCTAGACTTCCAGTTTTCCCTATCAACCTCCTCCTCCAAGTTGTTCCTAAGAACTTCACAAGATCTCTGCCTCATCTGTCTTTCTGTCTTCTTACTATCTCAATATAAAAGGGATTTTTATAAGACTTCTAAACCATCTTACTAACGAAATTTATAATAGATAACTGAATTAAGCAGACAATTTTTATATTTTAAACGCATTTTAGAAAACACTGACATTTAAAGAATGTGATATTAATGTAAGTATACAGTCAAATTAAACCGCATTGCAAAAAGGAAGGAGCATAGTCGGAAATAAATGAGATATACACTAAATTTTCAAAAGAAACAAATGAATTCACAAAACATATGGTACTGAACTTAGAAAGAGGATTCCTAGCAAACTACAATATAAAATAGAATCTCAGAAACGGTATTTAAAATTTAGAACTAGGGTATACTGATACGAAAGTACGATGAAAATAAACAGGAGTATAAAAAATACGTGACCCGAGCTAAATAAACTTCAACATCATTACGCTGCGCAAGAAGATTTCCGTAAAATCCTCGGGAACAGCGAAGATGATCGCGGGGAGTGACGAGGACGGCCCTCGTGCAAATTAGTGCTCTGCAGAATAAAAGTCTTTTATCTCTAGGCTGAATCTGCCGGTTAAACACGATCGGAGATAATGTAACCTCTTCTCTGGCACAAAGCGAAAGGAAGTCGCCAAGAAAGTGCAAGGGAGAAGGAAAAGATCCAAAATTATGAGAAGGACACGATGGGAAGGAGGGATGTTGATGGGGTAAGAGCGAAGAGGAACAGTGAGGATGGAGGGAGAGAGAGACAGACAAATGCCTTTATTTGTGCGAGGCTAGCAATAAGGCTTGCTAGCCTCCTCTTACACCTAAACCCAATTGTCGAATGTTTTACAACTTACCATATAAAATGTTAAAACGTGTTTACAGATCACAGTGAAATAGTAAAAAAGGATTTTAAAAAGTAAACAAATAAGTACAATTGGACTATCAAGTTTGACAGAGATTAAAAGATTTAATGAAATGTAAGTGAGAAAAGCTAAGTATGAAAAGAGCTCATCATATTTAGTAAAAACCCACTTGCATCAACCACCCACAGGAAGGGGTGTCTGAAAACCCTGCGCAAATCTACAATAGAAGAGTTAAGGAAATTTATCATATATGTAATTACGTGCATGTACAAAACACTGAAGATGAATAATACTAGAGGACAACCTGTGTTACAAGACAAAAAGAAAAGGAAGGAACCGTCTTGGTAAAAGAGAGAGAGAGAAAAATTGGAGAGTGTTGCATAGGATGGAGAGAGGGAAGATAGAAGGGGAGTGAGGAAGCAGATGGAAAAGGATGAAGAAAAAAGAGAAAAGACGATGAGTAAGGTGACGGATAGAAGTAGAAGATGAGGACGTGTGAGAAAGGGAGACGAGAGGTAAGGAGGGAGGATATAGGGCGAGAGAAGAGGCCAGAAATGATGGAGGAAAGGAAGTGAGCGGGGGGCGGAGGTGAAAAAAGAGTGTGAAGTTGAGATTCAATGGATTGAAGTCAAACGGTTCAGCCGATGAGAAAATCCGTGCCCTCTCTTTATGAGGCCACGAACCTTAAGGCCCTCTCTCTTAACTCCCTCAGGAACTCTTTTCTCTCTCTCGGGGTCCTCGGGGAGAATCGTGCCACTGCAATCGCCTCAGGGCGTTAAGGCGAAGCAGGGGAAAAACTATTCTCTCTCTCTCTCTCATTCCCTCGGCCTCTTTTACATCCACCCACGGACACACAGACAGTTGCATGCGATACATGCTCACCGAAACAGAATACAGGCGTGTTTGCGTGTGAGACGCTTCCAGTGGAGGGGATGGGACCAAGAACAGGGACCCAAGGAACATAAACAAGGTGAGATAGAGGAAGGAGGGTGAGGCGAGGTGGGGAGAAAGAAAGATGTGCCGCAGCGAGGGAAAGCATTGAGAGAAAGAGATAAACTGTTCGAAGTGAGAACTGGATGGAGAGAGAGAGAGAGAGAGATCTGAATCGAGAAGAGAGATGAGGTAGATACTTGCTTCCTTTTACCATCAAAAAATAAATGAAAATTAGGAGGGCACACATTCTCACGTTCGCCGTAGTTTGGCCGTGACATCGAGCGTGGTATATTCTTTTTATAGCTTGGTATAGCATGAATTGCATTTTTTAACTTCAAGAAAGAACGGTCGTCGTTTTTATAACCCGGTAACTTTTCTTGGCGGAATGTTTGGTCATTTTGGTCGCTGACACGAAGCGACTCGTCATAAATGCATGTGAGCGTAATAAGGAATGTTTACTCTCAAATTTCATTTTTTATCGCTGCCTCCCACATAACTTTAATCAATTCAACTGTAGTAAATGGAATAAAAAAGAAGTGATCTAAATGAAGTGAAGAACAGAATAAGGAGGACTGACTGGACTTCATGATAGCTGTGAGAAAATGTCTATAAAAATGCACAAAAGGGTAGAGGATGGAAATGAGAATATCGCTAAATCATGAACTAGAATGATGTGAAGGTCGTGAGGGAGAGGAACCTAAATGTGCCTAAAGTGGTGGATTAGAAATGTGTCAGGATTACCGTTTTGGTACCATTGCATTCCTTCATCTCATTCACATTAAATTGTACATTCATCCTGTAAAATCCGCAATAACTCAATAGATAACGGCTCAAGCGATCGTCGGAAAAAAATTGCCCTTTCCAGAATTTGCAGGGGCCATACAAGACTGAGGCACTGGAATCTCATCCTTAGTGATGACCCCCTAATTTGAGCATCATATGTCAACTACTCTGGTCTGTAAAATAATTCCGAACAGACTGTCTACGATATTTACGTCCTCGTGACACTCGGAAACGATGTACTCGTCATATCGAGAGACTTTTTCCTACAAATTAAAGGACATTTAAAGCTGATAATTCATTGGAACTTTGACGACTCTCAATAAACATTTTTAAAAATTGACTGAGTATATTACCGAAACGAGAGCTCTGATCATTAATTCATTCTCCATTTTAAAATAAGATTTTTATTTTTTTATCCCGATTTTAACGAGACGTTTGCGTTTCTATTCAGACCATGGACAAGCGTCGATTTCATTAATTATTTATTTATGTAAAGTAGACGAATACAGGCATTGTCCAGGTTGAAAAAGCTAGCTCATCGTACTTTTCCACAGTCGCTAATAACTCGACGCGCTTCTAAAACACGCACCAACCCATTTCGAATGGGAAGTAAAAGAGCGGTTGATGTGAAAGATGTGTGGTATAAACGAACATAACTTTAAATTATTCATAATTGTATGCAAAGGTTACTCTTGAGCAGAGCTAGGAAATGACATTTTTGTGCCCTAGCCAAGGTTTGAAAATTACGCCCCCTTACTAATGAAAGTACACAATACAAAATTTTATCTCCCAGAACAGTAGCTTATTTACAATGTAGAGGTAAAATAAAACATAAAATATAGATAATATATCAAGTAGATTTTATAATATAAAACGTTACATTTGTCTCGTCCCTAAGGGTGCTGCGCCCTAGTTCAATCGAAGTACTGTGGTAACTCAAAAGGGAATTATCGAGCTCGTACTATGGCTGAAAATTTTAAAGAACAAGCACTTAAAAAATATTTGTCTCAGGTATAAAAAATAAGATTGGTGTATATCATTTTATAAATATCAGTCATGTTAGAAAAGAGCCATTTTAATGAAGACAATAGCCAATATTAATATCGAGCTCTTAAATGGGGAATCAACCCCCAAAAACTTAGTTTTGGCCGCATTTCAACAGATACTATTCATCGCAAATTCTGTTGCATGCAATCAATGGTCATATCCCTATTTCAAACAATATCTGTCGATTTTAAATCTTGCTGGTCATTGCATCAAACACGCATGTGCCTGAGATATAAACGTGATAATCAAAGAATATGTTTAGAGTAAAAGACAATCAACTATTCTTCAAAGCGACAAGGATGTATTTTTATTAAAATTCTTGTGCGAATAATAAATAAATGAGATCTCAAATCCAACAATCGCTCAAGAATTGCCTTTCGTGAGAAAAAATATAGCGGTTAAATTAAGGAACGAAGATGTGGAATATGCCTTAATAGAAAAAGTGAACCGTCGAGAAAGGCTGCCCCAAAACTAGACTCGCCCTAATGCGTCTGCAGTACAGGATGTGATCCGTGAAATTATGCCGGCCACCGGAGCCGGAACATTTAATTAAGATCGCTATTAAGGTCGGGGATGAGCGAAAATATTTCGAACAAATCCTGGGATGGATGTCCCTGCGGGTGCACGTGGTTAAGTAGGGATTTCTCCGGCCGCCGCGGTCGTGGTCTGCAATGCAGCGCACGGCTTATCAGGACAGGCCCAGTGCCTCCTCGCGCGCGCGGGTGGCGGGGGTCGCCCATAAATGCACTTCCGGAGGCAATAGAGAGAGACGCGGGAGAAGGGAAGAGAGGCAGAGGGAGGGAGGTTGAGGGTTAATTTAGCCATTTTTCTCTTTCGTGGACAACCGTCGCGGAGGTTCCCGGAGGAGAGAAGTGGCTGAAATTTTGCCAAATTGGGTGAAACGTGTGGAGGTCGCTCTGGGCGGAGTGTGACGAATGTGAAAATATTTTTTTAAATTTTAAGTGCTTCTTAAGCTATGGGGCGAATCGTAATTTTAACACTTAAAGCTTTACGACTGGATTTTATTTCATTATCTTAGGGTTATGGCTTAACTTGAACGATTAGTCTATTTAGTCACCATGTCCATTTTATGGACATTCAATTACGTTATTGTAATAACTTCGGATGAATATTATAGACACAGTTATGGGTACAAAACATATTGTAATATACATGCCCTATTAACTAAAAATTTAATAAAGGAATACATGATGCATTCAGAATTAAGATGTAATTGCAAAAAGAATTTATTCCCCCAGTAAAGGCATAGATGAAAGGGTTAAATACTCTTAATAGTATTCTATACGCAAAACAACAAAAAATTTCAAGTTTCATCATGGAATTAATTTTTTCATTACATATGTTATTACAGACTGAAATAGATCGCTGTTCCAATCGTTCCTACCCCCCTCTTGAATGCTCCACTGCCGACGACCCTTTAATCTTAAAAACTCTATCCCTGCCAAAATCTTTCTTTCTCTTGCCCTATGGACAGAATCTGCAGTGCAGAATCAAGGAGTGGGTCTAAGAATGCATCAAATGGAGGGCAATGTAAACATTCACGGAGAGGGCCCTCGCCTTGGATCCGACACTGCTTTATATTAAAAGAAAAAGGAATTTATCTGCAAAGATCCTACAATTTTTACGTAAATTGCTTTTACTCAAGAATTCAGCTATAAAATATCCAGGAAAATTGTGTTTAAATACCCATAGAAAAGTTTAAAGAGAGGGTTGCTGTGTCATTCATCGAGAACAAGAATTTTATGAAAGCAATGAAGTCGAGCTGAGCCAATTACTTCACGTACCATTTCTAATAGCGTAAAATATTCCATGACTCGTAGGCATTGCTTATGCGAGTAAAAGTTTTATTTATTACGACGGATCCAGCCATAAAAAAAACTCAAAATTCCTTAGCGACGCTTGGGTATCTGTTCAGTAGATTAATTCTATTTATCACCCTTGAGTTCAAAGTGAAGTTTCCAAAAGCCTCGAGCCTATAAGTCGTGAAGAAGAAATCTCGCTTTATGAGCTTTTTTATGTTTCTTCGGAGGCACCTTGGCTAGTCATTGTCGCCGAACAACAATGGGACACGGAGAGAATTGTTGTCGCGGCTGTAAAAGTTCACGGGAAATTCGTCGTGACTGGAGATTCTTCGCCCATGATGCGATAAAAAAGCGATGAAAGAAAAAAGACATCCCATATTTGGTTGGAATAAACAGTGAACGTGCGGCAGAGCGCAACTGCTATTAAATTAAACGGCGAAAGAAGGGACGCTATCGAACCCAGCAAACATTCCTCGCCATCACAAATACATTGATTTGATGACCTCCCAAACACTGCGATTCATGAATCAATGCAAAATGAAGTTTAATGTACGTTTGCTCCAGCGGCTTTAAAAAAAACGGAAAACTTCGAAATAACGGTAAACTTTGGTTCATTCGAAATCTGAAAAAAAATTATTTCGTGTCTACTAAATTAACTTCAAAGAATCTTCGAGAGTTCGCCGACTGTTGAATTTTCCATTGTTCCGTTAATATTTTAAACACTTTATTAATTTATTCGTAAATAATAAGTTGCATGATATTACTAATGATATTAATTATAATAATTTAAAATATCATGACATACATAATATCCAGGAGAATTAGATTTTAGATTAGATAAAATTCTGAAGGGAGAAAAGTTTACATTTTAGCCGTTGGCGATTATTCTAATTTAAAAAGTTGAACTTCTACACGAAGCCTGTAACTCTTGGGGCCGCCATACGATTTTGCTCTCCCGAGAAACTGACACAATCCACAAGGATCGTAATCCTAAAGAAGGGAAAAATTGACGATAGGACATAAATAAAAACGGTATAAATAAGATGGCGTGCATTTATGTGAATAATATGGACATTTTGCAGGAAAGTGAATTTATGAAATAATCGAAAGGCTCCCTAAGAGACGAAATAAAACGGAAGGGGAAGACTGATGGTGCGGAAGGCAAGTTGAGAGAGAAAAACACATAACCGATAAAATTGAAAGTACGGGGAAATACTTCCAAGCGTTAGTAGACAGAAAGATTCTCTCGATGATAACTCCTTTCCAGAATTGGCCAACAGTCCTGCGGAGCAAAGATTTGAGCGAAAGATTACAGTACTTTTGGACTTTCATCCGTTTATCATACGAGTACAAAATAGCAATATGTTCATCTAAATCTTAGTCTGATTTTAGATATAATTCTGATTTAGGCGTATCCTGACAGCTAAATATTATAGGTATTTTCTTCGATGAAATTTGGTATAACTCAACATAACCATAAACCACACACAACGTGCAAATTTAAATGTGAGAAAAAAAATCATTTCCCTTTCTCGTGCTTAAGTTCAAGAAAAGAAAACGATCTCTAATATGATTAAATTAGGCAAAAATAAATGTGGAAGGGAAGCCATATTCAACCGCGAGTTACTTTTGAATGGCTAATTTATTTTCTGTTAAATAAAGTTCTCGCGAAATTTTTACGTGGAACAGTTTTTTCTAGATGGCACAAAATGTGACAAACCTATATATAACTAAATCCTGCCAAAATTTAACTGTAATGTAATCCAAAAACTTCACACTAATTGTAAGTGGCGTGTTGGCGACTACTACACTCAAATTGGACGATTTATGCAGCTTTTTGAGAAGCAGTACCAGAAAACGAGATTAATTCCTCCTCTTGTAATATGAAATAAATTTTGTGGAGTTAACGATGTTTCGCAGCATGGGCGTCCGCAGGGGGGAGGGCAAGAGGGGGCACTTGCCCCCTCCCTGAAAATGCCGTCGTCATACGTGCGCCGATCAGAGATTACCACATTTCTTTCGTGAGATAGGTTTTTGAATATGAATAAAATTGATATGTCATAACTGGAAACTTTGTGCTTAGTATTCCTGCTTTATTCCTTAAATTTTATTTTATTTATGCCTGCCGTACGTAGAGGTTAATTTTAAATTCTAGGGGTTGTGACCATGAGCCTAAGTGGCCTCTTAGACCTCTCTTCTGTCCAGAAACATGCGTCATCCTATTGAAACCTTTCACTTGGAAATTAGAAATTCGGAAATCTCCGTGGCATACGGTCAATGCCTTACTGCGTTCGGAAGGAAGAGGCGCCGGAGGTCCTAGCTAAGAAAAGGAATGGTCTCCATGAAACGCTTTAAAAATGCAACATTTTTTAGGCATTGTTTATAGTCGCGTCAACAGCTAAGGTTATTAGCGACTATTCACAATATTCAGCTCTTTCTGTTTTCTGGGGAGCACATACATTCATGCCTAGAGTGGGATTCGAACCAGAGCGACCCTAGAGTTGGGAGTCAGACACAAACCTCTCATCTACCGGGGACGGTAAAAATGCAACATAAAATAACTCCGGGTGACCTGGGACCTGCTCCCTCGTGTCAGCTTGTCACAACAATGTAATACATTCTTACATACGAGCGGAATTGCCCGTTGACACCAACGGGATTTTTAGTGTGATTAAAATATAACTTCTGAGGTGTGTGTGTGTGTGTGTAAAAATTTATATATATATAGTAAATGTAATTGTATGATTAATTAATAAATTCCTGACAATCATTTTAATTCTCCCAGAAAACGAAGCGCTTGAAATTTATTACATTCTGGCATCAATATACGACTTGATTTGCCACTCTTTGGCTCCGTTATTCTTCCTCTTCGTATGTTTACTGAATAATAATATTCTTTAATTATTTCCGTTGCAATATATTAAGTTTGACATTGCGCGAAGCGAATAACACAATTCTTTCGTCTATTTGAAGGCTTAATAGACGCTAATTTATCAGAGGCAACAATAAGGCTCGCCTTGGCAACACCCGGAAAGAGTACGAAAAAGCCATAAAATTTCAAAAAGAAATACGTGTTTCTGACAAATTCTTCCATTTAACATCTAAACATTGCAAGAATAAGATATTTATAGCTTTAGCCGTCGAATAAAACAAAAATGGAGAAATTCGGTCAATATTTACATATTTTAATGAAAGAAGGAAATATACCTTGCACCTTGAAAAATCGAAAATCCCGTGTAAACTCATGGGAAAATATAATTGTCTCCCGGAGTCGAATCCGAGACTTTTTCCTGGATGTTTGAGTTTTCTAGAGACCATCTCATGGGGGTTTAACGATTGTGAAAGTTTCAGCTCTTAATTCCATTGGAAAATGTCCAAAAATACCGGGACAGACAGACGAACACTTGAGAATTATTATATAAGGGTGTACCAATTCAGCCTACATTGTAGGGCCAGCGTGATGGAGTACGTAGAGTATGCTACGCATAGGGACTCCCATCGAAGGGGGTTCCAAATTGCGCTTGCAGTATCATCCATCATCCTCGGCAACCGGTATAACATATTTACATTCATCGGATACAGATAAGTAGGCTACGGTTAAGAATAGGATTCTAATACGAAATCCATGCTTTCCTCTAGTTTCAAGCTACTCCGACAACCGATAATAAAAAGCGGCACGTGGGCTGTCTTGTTCCCGTTTCGACACACTTTCGGAGGCTTTTCTTTCACTTTCCCTTCGCCTTCTTCCCCGTCTCTTTGTTTCCCCATGCGGCCATAAACCCTGGAAACTCGAGGGATGGAGGCCCTGAGCGCAGTGCTGCCATTCTGGCTTTTAACCAGCTGAATCTGGCAGATTTTGGAGTCCCTTAGCGGGAAAAATTACCGAGCGAGAAATCTAGCATGAAAGATTTAACTTTTGCCTTTTTCTGGCGGAATTTGAGAGTTGAAAGCGGTAATGTATCGCTGCATAGCACGCGATCGCCAGGCAGTGACTGTAAGGTCCCAAAATCTGGCGGGATGGTGAACGGAAGACACCCCGCATCGAATGAGAAAAAAGTTACGACAGGGTATTTGTCTTGTCTCGTGAAGGGTAAAGCAAAATGACCCTGGATCCCAAATAGCATCTAGATGGAGGAGTCAGTTAGCATGCAAAGGAGACAACCGGTGGATTTCGAGGAAATGTTTTCTATTTAAGAAATACGAAATAAGGAAATAAGAAATTTTCAAACCACATTTGGGAAAAGCAGAACGCTTTTAAGGCATCAGTTTCACAAGGGTTGCGTTCGAAGCAAGACCAATTGTGAGAGTGCGTCAGTGTTTTTTGGATTTTGACTGCAAGTTTTGTAGTTTGTGAATTATAACTCGTTAGCATTTTCATCTGATATAATTAAATCGTATCTTAGGGTTTTCGCTTAGTATATTAAATTAATTTTGAATTGTGCACTTTCTAAGGAGGAAAAACTTGGTTTCGGGAGTGATTGGTTTCTTAAAAATAATAACTTTCTTTTCAACTATTCTTACAAATTCATAGAAATTTCCCTGACGTCAAATTTGCAGCATTTGGTAAGCCATAATTAAATTAATTACTTTTTAATGCAGATATTTTTCTCAAATAATAACGTGGACATTGTTGTTATTTATAAATAGGCCTACATGATTAGTGAAAGAGCTTGAATATAACCTAAAGATAGCTTTAATTTTTAAAATAGCTATATTGCTAGAGTTTGCATATTTTTATGATCAGTGGAGTTCCGTTGCATTGGTTTTTTAAATTACGAATAAACATAACGATTGACTATAATTTAACTTGAGTGCATATGACGACAGAAAGCAAACTATTTACTGAAAATTGCTCTAAGAATTTTACGCTAAAACGTATTCTGTGCTGTCGATTTGCACATTTTAAATTCCTCTCTCCGAAATGAAAATGGTAGATTAAATTGAATTTTAAAGTGCCACAAGTGACCGAGTAGAATTTTATGTACTGCTACTCATTCCTTCTAAATACCTCTTTAACACCATCACCTTCCTTCTTGTTTTAAGTTACCTTGTCTATGATGATTCATGATTGTGTTAGAGTATACTTTAAACTATCTTGTTTATGACAGTAAAAAACAGTTTTACAGGTATATCAATTTTTATGAAAATCTCGTAAATAAAAACTAAGGTCCAATTTAAAGTAATAAAATTATTAATATATTATTTTCCTCTTTTGGATTCAACACCCGATCTTAGTCATGTCGACAAGTTAACAATTATTCTTAGGTACGTATAACCAAATGGTGAACCCACTGAACGATTTTTGTTTTTTACCTATTTTTTCACATACTGGAGAGGCCTTAGAATTTACTGTTCTAAAAGTACTTGAAGAGAAGCAAATTACCATTCAATACTGCCGTGGAGAAAGTTACGACAACGCCGCCAACATGTCGGGCAAATATACAGGATTAAATAAACTGCGCAATATACATTGCACAAACTTTCTCATAGACGTACATATATATGTTTGGTCCACGGTGTACGCTGCAAAAGCTGGTATATTGCATAAATACGAGATATCATTCGATTTAATATACGCGTTTGTGCCTTAGGACGGCGAACAGACAGACAGACAGACGGCATGGCGAAAACCATTTTTATGGACCCCAGGGACACCTAAAACGTGTATTTCCATCAAAATCTCGAAGTCGAATTTTTCGCGATTACAATACTTTCTCAATATATTACGTATATGAGAAAGTAAAAATAGGATTAAAAATCAGTCCTGCTTTTTACATATCATATTCAAATCTTTAAATTTGATTGGTAATGCTTCAACAGGGTGTTGCCTGGAAGCAATTTCATATTTCAACTTGATTCAAAATATCTATCTGCTTCCACACATCGATTGAACCCACTAAAAAAAATTTACCTCAAAAGTTATTATTCTATTATAATTCTATTCTTTTCTAATATAATAAAAATAAAAATATGTGATACTCGGTGGTCGGCTAGAGCGGATGCCATTGCCGCTATTAAATTAGGTTACAATGAAATCATCCTAACTTTTTAAGTTATAAGCCTAAAATTGCTATATTTTTGTAACAAATACGTCCAGTTAATAAAAATGACATTATATATGATAAAAACATTCTATGAAACCACGCCCATTATCTAAAAAAATAGCAATGGCGCTCTTTCAAAAATTGTTGCCCCCCCCACACTCCTGGAAAAATTTCTGCGGACCGCCGTTTAACAGGCTAGATGAATTCAGCATTCCTAGGTTGCATGACGGCATATCGAGTATTAAGGATATATTCAGATAGAGGAAAGAAGAAAAGTTGATGACATTTAATTCAACGTATATGCGAAAAGAAATGAGTACTTTTCAATCCCCGATAGCTATTTTGCCTGTGCATTAGCCCTCTAAGACAGTTTTGCGTTCTTTGCACGAAGTGAACGCATATAGGGGAGGTCGATTCCGTCCGTCCGTCAGCATGTTAAAACTCGGGAACCGCTGGACCTATTATGATGAAATTCGGTAATGGGGAGTTTTGCTAAAATTGGTTGACCGATTCCAATTTTGGTTAAAATCGGACAACAATTACGATCAGTTTACATGACCTACAAATAGTTGACAATGTTCCATTGTTTCAACTCGGGAACCGCTTGTCATATTATAATATAATTTGGTATTGGGGAGTTTTGATAAAATTGGTCGACCGATTCCAATTTCGGTTAAAATCGGACAAAAATGACGACCACTTTACATGAAGACCTACATGTATTTTACAACGTACCTCGATTGATTCTCGTTAAATTCTCATCTGGGCGAAAAATATTGAGAACATTGTGAAATCTCAAAGAACGCATTTGGAAACTATGTACTCTGACATGGAGTACACCTTTCCAATCTTGTTATTTTTCAAATACGTGTTACGCCTTCTGCATAGCACATCCCGTTGTGTGCACGTGAAAATCCGCGTACTCTCCGCGTATTCTGATTCGCACAGTTTGTTTTGATGAATCGTAACGTACGTCTTTTGAAGCGAATTACTGATCGAGGCGTAATTCCATTTCCATCCTCTCCCGCAGCTTGTGAATGCCATCCCATCGGCGCCTCGGGCAGGACCTGCAACCAGACAACGGGTCAGTGCCCTTGCAAGGACGGGGTCACAGGGACAACGTGCAACCGCTGCGCCAAGGGATACCAGCAGAGCAGATCTCACATCGCACCGTGCATCAGTGAGTGCCCTCGATTTTCTGACCAACCCGGTGGAAATTCCATGATGCCCTATAGCGCAAATTTGCGCCGAAAAAATTACTCGATTTGAGTCCTAAGGATCTATGATTGTTCCGGTTTGCTTTTGCCCTCTATCAATTCGCCTGCTACTAATTTGTGTTCGTATGGCCAGAAGGCAGAATAAATATTTCATTACCTAAAATTGTCAGCAAATTATAATATTTATATACTGAATTCTAATTGAATGGGCGATTTAAAATTACTGATTAACAAATGCTTCCGGACTATAACGGCGCTCATATTATTTTCTCTTTTTCTTTCGCAGAGATCCCGAGGGTGGTTTCGCCTGTCTCTGGAATAAATGGCGCAGGTAAGTTTTCTCAAATACTTTACATGAACTAATTGTCGCCATGAATTTTCATTTAGGATATAATTACACCGTGAGCTTCTTCAGCTTCCATTGCTAGAAGCGCTAATGCAATATCCTTGTCTTGCGTCATGGTAGTTATTACATAGTTGACGATGATCAGTATTGAAAATGATCATTCCGCAGTAGTTACTGTACTCGGGAAAAAAATAAAATAATATTATGACCGGTATGAAATTA
The DNA here is from genome assembly GCA_028673005.1 of Tanypteryx hageni. NCBI lineage: Eukaryota > Metazoa > Arthropoda > Insecta > Odonata > Petaluridae > Tanypteryx > Tanypteryx hageni. The sequence continues at coordinate 117,274,865 of CM054116.1, forward strand.
TTGAATCTTGAGCTATTTTATTATTAAGACTCTGATGGGTATTAAAGAGATTTGATTCTAGGATTTCAATTTTGAAATTTTTTTAAACGAAATGAATTATAGAGAAACTGAAAATAGAAGCTGCGTATGTATTTCCGTGGTTGGGCATTAAGTTCTCAGATCCCAAAAATTCCCTCTTTCGCGGCAGTGGGCCTTTCTCTACACCAGAGGGTACACCCTCGAGAGCGTTTTATGCGGTCCGCAAAGCTTTGAATAAAAAGCGACCAGTTTTATTCAATACAGGCAAATTTATGTATCTTTCGATAAAATTATTGCCACAAAAACTTTACGGTGAACTTCGAGCGTTAAAACATCGGTAAGAACTGAGGCTAATTTTTATAATGATACATAATCTCTTGAGTAACGATGTACATACACTCTTATCGGGCCCGCCGGAGCACTCGCAACTTCTAATGCGGCCCACCGTGTAAAATGTTTGCAGAACTCTTCTCTACGCCAATGGCCTAGAATATATATTTTGTAATTCCGTAAGTTAATGACGGGTTCGCTTGCTAGTTAGGTATTATTTCCACTGTTTTAAAACTGACTTGATATTTTGTCCGAGCACGGGCTACCTCTCTCTCATTGCGCGCACACTTCAAACAATATATAAAAATTAATTTTACAGAGAAGTTTGTGTTTGATTTTGCCATCATTTACCACTTATCCCTTCCTCTTTTAATTATATTCTGTAGTTCTCTTGGTGTTTTCAAATTGAATGGATTTTGTAATAAAAATGTTTTGCTCATTCAAGTTTTATCTTATTATTCGACGGAAAATTGGAGTGATTTTACGAGTTTAAGTGATAAGGACGCACTCACAATCTAGAGCAGTTGTTCCCAAACTGGGCTCCGTGGCACTCTGAGGTGCCAGAGCTGAATGTCAGGGGTGCCACTACAAACATTGTCAAACATAAAATCAACGATTTTGAAAGGCTTTCAGGCGATTAGAACAATAATTCCTCGAATTAGTTGATGAAAATCTAGTACTAACAAATGAATGAGTCCAAACATTGATACCCGTATGCGTAAATGTAGCGCCTTTTTTCAAGGTGGGGTTGCCGCTAAATCCTATTTATCTTTGAAAAGTTGCTGTGCCTATAAAAATGTTGGGAACCACTATTCTAGAGAGTAACTGTCGACTTGCCGATTTCAGCTTCTTCATCTGAAGGATTTTTTTCGTTTTATGCAAGGAAATATATTCGTTCATACCAATTCTTTTTTGCATATAACGGCATTAAACCTAAGAGATGACCCGATAAAAAAAATTACGAACAGGCTTTAAGTTAGCGACTCGGAATATCGTCCGGCATCTTCTCATTCAAACTGACGAGTGAATTTCGTGGAAAAGATCGTCTCACGTGTACCGCAAATGGCAAATCCCTTCAACTCGGAGGATTAACTTCGATGGACAAATGTTTCCGAGTCAATGTCTCGCCCGCGTCAGAGAACCGAAAGCGGGCAAAATAGAAATTGTCTGCTCATTGGCATCGCCGACATTTCCTCGTGTTCGGCTGGACAGAAGGGGTAAGGAAAGGCGAAGGAGAGATGAAGGTGAGAAGGGAAAGGTGGAAAGGAACAAGGGGGATTAGAGGAGATTCTGGGATATGGAGCCAGAGGGTGTGAGATGCTGGGAGACAGTTAGTGTGGAAGGGAAGGCGGGTAGTGGGGGAGACTGTAAACGTGCCAGGGGGCAAAGGCGACGTCTTTCGCAGCAGAGGTGGGGAGGTGAGGTAACTTGGGCAGGGCGGGGGAGGAGGACACTGAATCCGGACGCGCTGAATGGCAGGTCCGAGAAGTTGGTACTCGGGTTGCCGCCTCCTCCTCGCTTCCCCTCACCGATCCCTCCCTTTCGGCCACCCTACCGCTCCATCCCAGGTCATATCTTAGCAACCTGACCATTAAATTTGCCGTCCACCTTTTTGGACAAACTACAAACCATGCTGCGAAGGATTACGCCGCGTTTTACGTTGGTAATAATTGAGTTACGGCAAATGTACCTGTAAACAGTTTTTATTGTAACTTCGAACTGTGGATGTCAACGTAATCTCGTGTTAATGATTAAAATTTCGTACATGCGATCTTAAAATCATTTTAAAAACCGCCTAATATCATAGATATTTAGTAAAATTACATTGATTTGTCAGGAAATACATAACTGAAAGTTGGAATGCAGTTCACTCAAGATTTAAATAAAGGAAAAATTATTTTTGAAAAAGACCTTAAATGAATAAGTCGCTAGGATTGCGAATATGGTAAAGGACGCACATCTACCTCAAATATTTTATAAATCAAAATTAAGTGCATTACGAGTTCTTCGCAAAATTTAATTGTCCTCGCGAATCTAACTCACAGTCGACGCTGTTATTTCATGGAATTTTGTAATAGTAAAAGGGACACGTACATTGTATAAAATGAAGAAATAGTACTGAGTGAATATCGTATGAGCTTTCTTTTGCATGTTATTATGATATTGGGGTTAGCTACGTCGAATTTCGTCAAAGATCATATTAAACGAATGCGAACACATTGTTCCAAATCAAATGTTGCTTATTTTATAGCAGATCTACAATGCATTATGTGGTATTCAAATTTTGGAAGAAGAGACCCACCAGGAATTGTCATAGATATATATATATATATATATATATATATATATATATATATATATATATATATATATATATATAACAAAATATCCTTAATACCACAAGCATAATAAAAATCTCGTGTCCATTGCTAATATAACCATTCACTTCAGTTAACGCTACATAACCTCCAGCGAATAGATAATTGCTCAAAAAGTCTGAAAAATATTACAAAATTTGTTATTTAAATTTTTGTTGACTCGAAGTAACACATTTGCATTTACCAAGCTAAGCGAGTCTAACTATATATGTGTAGTTAATAGTTATCGTGATGATGATATAATTAGATTAGGTCGACGAAACAAAAAAACATTTAGAATTTAGAATTATTATCGGCGCTGTTTTCAGTGTCTTGTAACTCTCTGGAGAGCAGAAGCGCTATAACGCCATTTGTAAAGACGTCATCGCAAGATGTGTCTTGCCTTACGTGACCTTAGGTGAAAAAGACTCGAGTCCGACGAAAAACAAGAGAGCAGAACAGGCGCCCCAATTTTCTCCCCCCCCCCCCCACCCAACCCACTACTCCACTATTGCTGACTCAGCCTCCCTCTCCCGGCCTCTACTCACGTAGTCGCCGCATTTGACTGCATACCCATTCGACCTCCCATTTTCCCCATCCCTCCAGTTCCCTCGGGCACTCATGTAGGGAGAAGGGAAGATCCTGCTGACCTCCGTCGGTCGGGAACAGAACTAACTCGATGATGGGGCAAAGGGTACCCTTGGGGCCGCAGATTTCATTAGAACTCAAACTATCACACGCACACACAAAATACGAGCTTACTCTCCTTCCCTCTCTTCCACCTTCCGCTCCCTCCCTAACCCATTTCCTCCTCTTTTTATCCACTTTTTTCATGTGTGTCCGTCTGTCGGATACACTCCTCTTATTTTCTGGCGTCTAGTCGCCATGCCCTGCCACTTCCCCCTCCTCTCTCTCTCCCTCTCCCCCCCCCCCATCCCCCTCTCAACCTCTCTCTTCCTCCGTCCTCTTCTTTTCACTCATTTATGTAATTTAACTAATTAGCCTGTTCTGTTTTCCTTCCATTAAAATATTGCCTCCGTTGTCTTACTTATTAAGACAAATAATTATCGTTCTTTTTTCATTCGACCAGGTGAGATAATACCTTTAAAAATATATGCTTTCATTAAAGTGTTCTGAGATTCCTGGAAAAAGGGTATGGTGTTGCTATCCCCTACTGCAGTGGTTCCCAAACTGAGGGGCGCGGCCCCCTGAGGGGGCACGAGGTGCTTACAGGGGGGACGTGTGGTTATGAGAAAAAATCAATTTTTAATGTGTTATGTGAGAATACTGACATTAGTTTTTTGTTCATTTGAAAATATTCAATAAAATAACAGTTTTCATGCGTATTTTTCAATGCATGTTATTTAGGCATCTGATACATGGGTAAATAATTGAGTTAATTGATCATTAAATCTGCTACAAAATATGTAATAAAATGTTACAAATAAATAAAATGTATACAAACAATAATATAAGTATGCGTGCAAATGGTTACATTTATTTCAATCAAATAACTGAGGGGGCGTGAGAGTTTCCTGAAAACCAAAAGGGAGGGGTAATGTCAAAAAGTTTAGGAAACACTGCCCTACTGTTAACTTTTGCTGACAGCTGTTAAAATGTTCATCCTAAATCAATCTTTCCTTTTTAAATAATCACACATTTACCTACTTTTTATTTGAAAAATGGTCATTTTATATTTTAACAAGGGGCTCTCCGCCCGTACGCGCGTCAACCCTGTGCCTCACTCCGCGAGGCGAATTCGTCCGCTGCCCGTGTAAACCGCTGAAACTCCTCCTTTCGGCATATATTTAAGGTAGAAAATTATATTTAGCCCCATTTTCGGGCTTTCTCTTAGTATACCACAAGTTTCGTATCACATTCATTTCTCTGCCAATTGACGGTTTACCGACATGCCGACCGACTACGACTTTAATATACCTATACATATAGCGAGATATCTCACTTAGGTACGTTCATTAATACAATATCCATGAATAATGGAGTATTTATTTATTTATTTTCTTTACCTTCGTTCCGTTTATCGTTACCTATGTAATGCTCAAACTTCAAAAAGGCGTCGAAATATCTTGAATATGTGGACAGATGGGACGCAAATTAATAGTCCCAGTTAGTATCAACTAGCTTCGCTAGCCCGGTCCCAACTATGAAAAACACCCGCATTCAGAAACAGGAAAGATTATCTGCTAAGGTAGTTCAGTGGTAGAATATCCGCCCGGCAAGTGGAAGACCCGGGTTCGATTCCCGGTCATAGCAGAATTTTTTCTGTTTCAAAGTTATTCCCAAAATTACAGCTTATGCCATTCTGCATAGTTTCTATTATTCCATCAATTTCTTGTAAAAATATGTCAAATTTTCGCGTTAAAAATAGTCTCATTCTTTTAGGGGTTCGTCGTTTCTAGTCTTGAACTCCTACGATGATCCAAAGTAATTTTACAATGTAAATGATTATTGTGCTTCACTCAGTCCCGTGTTAATCAAATGGAGAAAATAAACTCTCCTAGAAATCACCCCCATCACTTCAATGTAGACAGTGAGCGGCTAAAAGTTTAAAGGCGGTCATTTCAACCTCTAAGAGTCATCTGGACGGCATTGGAGCGATGGATGTTATAGAAGAGCCGCATCAGGATTACAGTTGTTAATGAGGGCCGTAGTAGGAAAAATAGACTTTATCTAGAAGACTGGATGTCTTTTTAGTCATTAAAAACGATAATTTAGAAACTCGTTCTATTGTAGGTACCGCAATAACTAGGGAAAAAGTTTTTCTCCTTTTCATAAAAATAAAGTTTTCACATAAAATTTCGAACGATTTAGTTAAGACAAACATTAGCATTCAGACCTCAGCAAGGCGCAGAAAGGTCCGTCAGTTTGACATACCTATTTAATAGGGAAAAGTTCAAGTAATTCCTGAATGTTTTATGGAAAAAGAATGAAATTTTTTTAGTTATAAGTAGTACTGCTAATTTAATTAGGTAAACAAACGACTACGACTTTAATATATGGAGAGGTTTTAAAATATTCTAACTTGCGTTGCATTCGTCCAGCTTGCTTCGTCGGCCTTTTTTAACTGTACATAAATCCTTATAAAATGCCATATCCAAAGAACTATTTTAATTTTATAATTGTTTTAATCGTAAGGCTTGGCCATACTATTCATCCTTAATTACCAACATTAAAACCCGTGGTCTCTTTTTAAGCTCCAATCTTACATCTTTTTCTCTGACTCTTTATTTCGGGCTCCCGTCTGGATGTTAAATAAAAACTCTGTATTGTCTTTACCCTCTTCTTTGGTTTTCGTGCATTGTTGAAGTTTCCTTTATTAACTTCGATTTAACTTCTCAAGCCCGGAGGACGTTTATATAAATCCCATCCCGGTTGCCGAAGGAGATTGTTTTGGCGATGCAGGCGCGAAAATTGCAAAAAATAATTTAAAAATCATAACTTTTCGCCTTTTTCTTGGATTATTATGAAAGTTTTGGAGGATTAACGCAAAACATGATATTTTAAAACTATAACTTTTACGCTAGCTTGAAATAAGTACAGACTCTTTGCTGGAGAGAAGCGATTTGCGCACGGATCCGTTACTTATCCAGCGCATGCCCGCGCTTTCATATAACGACCAATATCGAGAAAAATATGGAAGTTATTGGCATGTAACTTTTTTCAAAGATAAATTTAAACTATTCTGAACATTTCATTTACTGCATGTACCCCTCTAAACCAATTAGGGGAAAAGTTTCCCGCAGATCAATTTTTTCATGTCTCGACTGAAAATTTTAGATAAATGTTACGATTGTTATTTTTTTAAACGCAGTTCATAATGTTTATTTGTTCCTGAGTCACTTTGTCGTTGTTCGAAATCATTACAGAAGTTCCATAAAAACACTGTCCCTTTTTATTCAATAGAAGCCGAAATATGACGTTGTATGTATATTCGCAAGGAAGGAATCGCGTGGCTACAAAAACAATTTTCACAAAATTTCAACTCTATAAAAAATTAAGAAATTAAAAAACAATTGACGAATAAAATATAATTATTAAGGCCAAAACTTCCTCTTTTAAAATATACCAAGTTCTTTAAGATCGAATAATTTGCAGCTTGGAAAAAAAATAAAGCTAGAAATGGCGCCCGACCTACTAACGCGTCGGACGGCAGTGAGTGGTTAATCTAACATCATTCCAACTCTTGCTGTCTTTCTACATACTCCCCTAATTCTAAAAGCCTTAAATTTTCAATATTCTTTTCTAGACTCTTTCTCGGGTGTCATAACCTCCGAGAGTCCGTTCATTCTCCAAAGTTCATTTCTGTTACTTTTGCCATCTATGAGGTTCGTTCGCCTTGAGTAACGCTCCATGCGATTTAATTCTCTGTGATTCTAATATCTAGTTTATTTTCTATTTTTACCTCGTCTTTTTCATTTAACATTAAGAGCACAAGAGTACATCTTATCCAAAAAATGTTCTCTTCCTTACAAATATTATTGTGCTTAAAATGCAAGGGGAATACACAAGAATATTTGCATGGTGTTTATTTTTCTGTCAGCATGTAAATATAGTAATAGTGAGTTCTATTACGTTTAATTTACGGATAAAGATTGAACAGAAATAGGCTTGGCACATATATTCGTATTTATCTTTTAGTCAAAAGGGACATTACGAGGGGATACGCGGTATCTTCGGCCTCGCTCAGACCACTTAGGGCTGGTGGGGGGGGGGGGGGGGGACACATGTTCATTATTATTATCGTCTTCATTGTTCTCCTGCACTTCATACAGTGGGGATGTAAAATTTTAATAGAATTGAAAGCGCTGCCCTCAGCAGTAAAATACGTAAGAAAGAAATGTAAATCTAAGAAACGCACCAAATAAGGAACTAATGGCAAATGAACCTGAGCCTTGTATACTCATTGAGACAGCAGTTTTAGTAGAACAGAATAACAAATAAACAGACAAAGTGCACAGGGACTCAACAGGAGAGACCGCGTGAACGCAAATTGCGAGCCTCTGGGAGGCTCCCTGTACCTTTTAGAGAAATTTTTATTTGACGTTGTCTTCATCGGTTGATGTTTTCCGTATGTATGCTAAATTTTTTTTTGATTGGCTAAGATTTAGAAATTAGCGCAATGCGCGAACGCAAATTGCCCAGGAACTATAAGGGTGATGTTCTAGAAAAGCTATAGGCAGTCGACTCTAAGTTATTTGAACATGCATACGATGTTTGATGAAAATAAATAAACCGAGACAGCAGTTATCGTAGATCAGACAAAAAATAAAGACAGTGCACAAGAATTCAACAGGAGAGACCGCGCGAACGCAAAATGCGCCCTTCGGGGAGGCTCCCTGTACATACTAGAGAAATTCTTATTTGAACAGACAAAGTCAAAATACACAGGGACTCAACTGTAGAGACCTCGCTTCGCTCGGCCAATGAAAAAGTCTCCAATAGCAATGACATTTCTAATTTATCATATCTATTAGTTTAAAACTCCATATAATCATTTAATTTTGCATTAATTGGCATTACATATTCAACTCAACCGAAATTTCAGTTTTATTCAATACTAGCAGAAACGACCGGCTAAGCTCGGGAAAGAGTTTTCTTTTAAGTTGCAAATCATTTTTGTTATTTATTAATTGTGGTAGCTCTGCTCTTAACCTCCGCATTAAAAATCTTGATTTCATTATGGTATTTTGTAAAAACCATAAATATAAAATTTAGTTGACATCCGTTGAGTCAATTCCTTCCAAATCCATAGTTACTGAAAGAGTTTAATTTGTAATTGTGGTACCCCTGTTTAGTTGATCCGGTCCAAATATGCTATTATGGCTTATATATATATATATATATATATATATATATATATATATATATATATATATATGTGTGTGTGTGTGTGTGTGTGTGTGTGTGCATAATAAATATTATAAATCGATGCGGGCAGTTCAACACAAACATTTATAAAAAGAAAATTTTTATTACTTTTATTTTGGCAGCCCTGCTTTGTATATCTATCCAAAAAATCTTACTTTTGTTTTTTTATCTTGCACAACTCCTTCATACAAAATTTCGTAAATCGGTTCTGCTAAATCCTTCCAAATTCATAATTACCAAAAAGTTTTACTTTGCAATTTTGGCACCCCTACTTAGTTAATCGGGTCGAAGTATGGCATTTTGGTCATAAATTTATGTGAAAATTCTGTATATCAAATTTGTTTGAATTCGGGTCTTCCAATTCCTTCCAAAAGCACAATTACCGAAAATTTTATTTTGCAATTGTGGCACTCCTGCTTAGGCTATCCGGTCCAAATATGTAATTTTAGTCATGTATTTATGTGAAGATTCTATGTACCTACCTAATATGGTTGAAATCGGTTCAGCCAGATCTTCCCTGATATATACTTACAGGCAGACGGACATTGCCGAAATTTGGACCGACCGTTCCATAGGGACCCCTCGAAATCGTGAAATTTGGATCGACCCTACATTACGATCCTTGACTTCGTAGACCGATTTTATCCATTTTAGGCTCGAGGATGTATCTCATCAAAACATTGATATTATTGGAGAATTCATCAAAATCGGTCAATTGGTTGCTGAGATATCTTTTTAAAAAACCGGCATTTGGACCAACAATGGGGCCCTCGGGCCCCCATGGGCCGATTTGAATTATTTTTGGCACTGCAACTCTGAGAATTAACCTGAGGATACTGCTAAATTTTGAAGCTCCTATTTTTATTTTCTGAAGAGTTATGACTGCCACAGACAGACAGACAAACATTCTCTTTTATTTATGGGATTACTATTTCAGCTATTGAAGATTTATTTATATAGATCCGCAAAATTGTTTGAATCTGATTATAACGGTTCAGGTAACATTCTGAAAGGAAAATACAAGATGAAATCCATATAAAACGTTTCTCCATGTGTTGAAATTGAGACGTTTTGGAAATTGATCCCTTAAATGCATTTTCTCGTTGTTTTCACATAGAGAATGAATCTCTTAGAGACCTTACCGCCATTTTCTCCATCTAGTACTAGAAAATCCCCCTATCGGCCAATTTCGGGAATGGGAGTCCCGTGGGAACCATTTCTCACAAAGCCAGGTGAAAAGGAACAGATATAAAAAGGGAGAGTGTTAGGGAAGAGATGAAAACAGAGAAATTCCATCGAAGCAAACATCACTTCGATTGAAAACGCGCGCGCGCGCACACACACACATGCGCGCGAATGTGCGTTTGTGTGTGGCAGTTTCTGCATAAAGGCTTAAAACTGTTATTAGGAGAATTTCAGATAATAAGTACGAATTCAATCATTCCGCTATCATTTATTTGGAAACTGCATTCAGTGTGTAACACATCTTTGTATTAAAATTGTTTTACAACTATTTTAAGACGTAAATCAGTTGCCCCTATTCGTTGTTAAACGGAAATGATTGACTTCACAATTTACTTTACAAACGGTGGAGAGAGGAATACAATACAAAAATAACCGTTCACATGACTTTGATAAACGTTCCACGAAAATGTTCACTCAATTTGGAACGCGTTCTCCGTCCCAACAAAAAGAGTACGAATGTAGGTTAGCAATTGTTTATAAAAAGAAGCCGCAAAGCCACCTCTCGAGACACAGACCAACAACGTTCATTCCGTAGCAAGCAAACCCTATTCAGTATTCCTAGTCTGTCCCTCGGAATCCATTTGGAACCAGAATTCCAAATGTGATCAGATATACGGACGCGGTTCCTTCCAAGAGCAATCGGAATTCTCTTCGCGAGCGGCCAACGCCAAGGGTCCCTCAATGTGTCGATGAATGTCAGCGCGGAGAGGGAAAAGTGGGGAGAGATGGAGGGAAAGAGGTAAGGAGAGCGTGGAATGGAAGGGGGTGGAGACTAAAGGGTCTTTGGGAGAGGAAGGGAGGAGAGTGGGGGGAGGGGAAGCGAGAGAAGAATCGGACGGGAGGAGTGGAAGGAAGAGAGAGGTGTGAACTGGAGAGAGAAAGATGAGGGGGCGAGAGAGGCTAGTATTTTGGTGCGGAGCGTTTAGAAGAAGCGAGAAGGAAGTGACGAGAGACCTGCCGTGATGGTTCCTCAGGGAGCAATGATGGCCGATGGGAGGCGTGGGAGGGAGGGGGAGGGCGGGGGGAGGGGTGGGGGAGGCAGAGGGAAGGAAGGAGGGAAGATGTCCAAATTGCTGCCGAGTGTCAACGTGTACGAAGAGTCCTCTCTTTCGGAGGAAAGGACGATGTCGTCACATCGAGTCCGTTAGGTCGGGACGCTTTGAAATGCTTTCACGGAATTGATCCCAAGGATAGAGGTGTCGTTAAAAATCCCGTTTGCATAAGCAGCTCGAATTTAAAACACTCGATCAACAAATTCGCGTCGCATTAGAAGTATTGCACCTATTGTACTTACATGATGTACATTTTACGCAAAATATAAATATGGTCCATTAGAACACAGTTTCCTCATTAGGGAATACTATTGCGCTTCTCATTACACCTTTTATTTCCAAAATAATGAAATAGCTAAATGGTATACTGTGCAAGCTCACGTTATCGCTGAATCATTTAGATCCCTATTAAGAACCGAAAATGACGGAACATGATAGCGTTCATCTTCATTTTTATCATCAACAAAATTCAAAATAAGTAATTTTTTAAAATTTCCCCTTCTATGTTACCAAGACATCTAAAGAACGGCGATTTGGTTCCCAAATCCATTTAGTTGCAATGAAATATCGTATGTAATCTGCATTCCCTCAGTTGAGGATGCTGGCAGTTAGAGCCTCTTTTTCCTCCATATTATTAAATAATATGTATTTCTGTAAATTTCTTCAAAATTTTTCAAAAGAAATAAGTCATTACAAGATTTTAATTTGATGAAGCAATTGATATTCTATTTGTGATGAAATGCATGTCACTAGCAAAAAGGTTCGAAGTGCTAGTGCAACGACGCAGCCCAGCAAAAAGGGAAATTGGAAATTCACATCTCCTACAATTCAGGCATAAAATGAAAAGAAAGGATCAATATGACAGGTTATTTAAAAATATATTTTATTTATCGGATTTAAAAAGTCATGTGGGTTTGTTTATATTTGCTTGTATGGCAGACATGGCTTTAGTAAATTCGTTTTATCTGCATAATTTCGGACATGACAACAAATTTATATTTGTAAGGAGAAACACGGAAATATGAAATGGGACAAGGACGGCTCGTGGTCAGGGTTTTTTGCGAAGTATTTTGCCACCCCGAACAGGGATTCATTCTAACACGTCCCCTGCATTTGGGCACTTTGATAAATTCATTTTTGACTTAGATGTGAATTTACCGCTTTAACTGATGAGCACAAATTAAAGCGACATCTACGAAAAATTAAAACGCTATCCATTGCTAGACAACATTTATCTACTTGCAAAGTTGGATAGATTAATCTACGGGTGAGCGCCCCAGGATTCTGGCACACCAGATATTTCGGTCTCACTCTGCTCGTCACATAGCATCAAGTCAGCCATCATAATTTGATTAAAGATTTATCAGAGAAATTAGGGATGACGAAAGATTGCTCAGATAGAGGGATAAACACATACTTCAGCTTACAAATTGCATGAGTAAATGTACGCACTATTTGAAGAATTGTAACATTGTGCCTAATTGTTTTCCGAATATCATTCCAATAATCATGAACGGTAAAATTTTGAAAAATACTGAATGTTTGTTTAAATAAAGGTAGTAATTTTAACGATTTATTTTGTAAATTTCATGTGCTTAAATGCGTGTTGAATATCTATAATTTTTAAAGAAATTAATCCAGTTCGCATATGAAGTTTCGCGTTTTACACCGTTTACCCATATTTAGATTTCCCATATTTAGATTTTGTGCCAAACACTAACATTCGGCGTTCTCGTTTGAGGACGGCTATTCTTCTATTCGCATCCTGAACTAATTTTATCCACATTTTAGCAAAATTCGAGTGTTTCGCTAAAGATTTAATAACTTGGCCACTTTTCAAGGAATTGTGCATAATATTTCATAAATAATATAATAAATATTTTTCTAAATCTGTATAACGCTGGTACGAGATATAAAATTATTATTTATTTGTTGGTTGATTGTTTTACACGATACGGATAATTTAATATGGAAGTTCGTTCGAAGGCTTTTGTGGTGTTGACTTGAAGGCTTCATTTTTCGGGTGATCACCACTTTGGTCAATTGTTAACTGATGACAGTTTCGCCGACCTTCCTGTCGGCTTCTTCAGGTCGAAGTATCGATGTGTTGGAGAGCACGTATCCATCCTCTTTGTTGAAGTTCGCTGGGTGTTTGGCGATTACATTAGCCTCCCTGATTATTCTGGGGTAGTGTCGATTTTCTTTTGCGATGATTCGGGCATCCTCTATTTTTATTTCATGACCAGGAGCGAACCATGACTGCTCTGCAATGGCGGAGAGGCGGAACTGTTTATTTTTCATTGCCCGTTCATGCTCTTGAAGTCGGCATTTCAGGGATCTGCCTTTTTGGCCGATATAAGATTTCCCGAAGGTGCAGGCAACTCGGTATACTCCTTCGTATAGTTTTTGAGGGATACGATAGTTCGCCTTGGGTATGAGATTGCCCATCTTGGTCACACAGGTGTATCGAGTCACTTCGTACTTTCTATGGAATGGCAAATACTATCAACAGACCGAGGGAGCTGCCATGGGATCACCTATCTCTCCAGTCGTCGCCAACCTCTACGTGGAGGAGTTCGAGAGGAAGGCCATGGAATCATATCAGAAGAAACCATCCCTATGGGTGAGATATGTGGATGATGCATTCGTCATCTGGCCACACGGTGAGGAAGAGCTGAGAAGGTTCCTCCAGCACCTGAACGCACAACATAACGCCATCCAATTTACAATGGAGATGGAGAAAAACGGCCAGCTTCCTTTCCTGGACATAATGGTCACCAGGAGAACTGATGGAACGTTGGGACACGACGTATTCCGGAAAAAGACACACGGATCTGTACCTGAATGCTTCGTCGAATGCAATGAAATGAAATGAACGGGCAATGAAAAATAAACAGTTCCGCCTCTCCGCCATTGCAGAGCAGTCATGGTTCGCTCCTGGTCATGAAATAAAAATAGAGGATGCCCGAATCATCGCAAAAGAAAATCGATACTACCTCAGAATAATCAGGGAGGCTATTGAAATCGCCAAACACCCAGCGAACTTCAACAGAGAGGATGGATACGTGCTCTCTAAGACATGGAAGAGAGTATTCCTCCCGCCAACTCAACTGGCCTTAAAAAGGGCCGAATTACGCACCAACACAGGCAGCCAATCAGATCACAGCTGAGTCCTCCGCTGTTTCTATGTAAGGACAGCCACTCAAGTGGAAATAAAAACATTTAAAACAACAAAAACGGGGGATGCCGGTGTTGTAGTGGTTAGAACGCTGGCTGCATACTCGCCTGCTGCTTGAAAAGGCAGCGGGCACTAATCCTGTGCAAGTAGGATTTTTCCAAGGTCGCCCGGCGCCGTTTGTGTGGTTTGAGGAGACAGCGCAAATTCAGCGTTCCGTCCTTCGGAAGGTACGTTAAGCCATTGGCCCCCTTGGTGTCCTTCGTTAAGAGTAGGCTAATGCCGGCACCAAGTTTCTCTTCTCCCTTGCCATCCAGATATTCATTGCACTATCTCTTAGATACCCATTGCGCGTAGGCAAGAGGTGAATCAGCAGGTAACATACGATACTTCGACCTGAAGAAGCCGACAGGAAGGTCGGCAAAACTGTCGTCAGTTAACAATTGACCAACGTGGTGATTACCCGAAAAATAAAGCCTTCATTTAATATGGAAATTTATAAGAATTGGTTGTACCTTACAGGTATGACAAATGTGCTTAATTAAAACTGAATATTCCTTCTCTTTAATAAACTGAGAGAAGAACATCCTGTAATTGACTTCCTTTATGATTATTGAAGTCCCAAATATGAGCGTACTTGTTATTTGTTATCAGTAATTTTTTAGAAAAAACCTTATCTAGATATTAGACATACTACGGCAATCAAAAGTGCTTACTATAAAATCAAATAGTTCGAAAACATATTCTAGTCGTTTACTGAGTAGTAGGTAGGATATTCATCAAGCCCATGCAAATTACGGTTGACGATGACAATGACCGGTATAGGAGAGCGAACTACTAATAGGTGCAAATGGGTTAACTCATCGATCAAAGGTCCAAACTTGTAAATTTAAATGTTTTACGTTCATGGGATACTAACAGCTAAAATAAAATTAATGGAGAATCGAAGAGAAATAATTTGACCCGATGGGTTAAGGTTAGTGTTGTCTGTGATGCATAAGATTAAGGATACGGAATCAAATAACTGTCATTTAAAATATTAAGCTATTAAATCCATAAAAGTTTCCATATTTTAAAGAACGGTATATCTTGTTTCTACCTTCTTTCGAGGAGGGAATTATCCCATATACGTGCTTGGTTCCCGCTTGTTGGATTCGGAGGCGGGGAGTAATGGAATAAGTTTTTCGCGAGTCTTTTTCTCATCCTCTAATAACTTGATTTAAATTTGCGAGCTCGTCGCGATAGTATCTTATGATCAGAACGTTAAATATTACTTTATGATTTTTTCACCACTTTGTATAGATTTTAAACAATAATATTTTCATTTACATTAATTTATGATTTTTATTTATACACTTAGATAAAATACATTTGTAAGATGGTTTAATAGAAAATTCATATTTCATAATAGTCAAATCTTACACAAATATTTGGAAAAATAAAAAATAGGGTCGTATAACTTCGAGATACCACACCCAGATCGTAAACTGAATATTTGTAAAAATAAAAGCCGGAGTAGACATTGAGAGGCCACAACTGTTTATTAACCAAGCACGCACAGGGTTTGACGAAAAAAAATTGAGTAAAAATTCTTTATGGCTGCAGTCATTGCAGTTGTAATATACCATCGGCAGAAGGTCAATTTTAAACGTAGTTGACGGTGAAAATGTGAAAATGACAACTGGAAACAATTTTATAATAACCATATTATCAACCATACAATTCTGAAAATTTGAACTTAAAAATCACTATCATTGTCTTGATAGGATTGATTGCGACAATTGATTTGTACGCATGCTCTTCAATTTCTACGGCTTTTGATAAACGACCTTTAGATTATAAATATTGTGTGCCTTTTCTGTGCACGTAGTTGGCCATATGCACCTTGCCGGTCTAACCGATACATAGAAACTGTAGAACATAGGTACATGCGTGCGGAATATTTCATGTGGACGAAATACCCTACAAACGATATTTTTCTGAATCAACTGTCGGAATCTGTGTAATGTGCGCGCCATAAATTTTGAGGGAAGTTTTTGGAAAAAAGTGAGGAAATTAAACAAGTAAACGTGGTATTTCGCTCGGCTCGAATTTAATGTTTCGCTGCATATTTCACTTCAAAATTTCTGTTATGTATTTCTAATAGATTCTAGTTTAATATTTTTGCATTGCACTTGGGTTATTATGGAAAGTCAAATAATAATCCTTGAAAATTATTTGTAACAGCATTAGATTACAATTTACAATTTCCACGTGTTCACTCTTGCCGTTTTCCCATCTCCTTGCTCCCCATGGGGGATGACATTATCTTATACCTCTATATCGGAATTCATTCTTCTTTCTTTCAATACACACTCATCCAATCTTGAGATTTATTTCCACTCTTCACGTGAAATACTAATGCCTCGACGAAAATCTGACTGCGTTATTTAATAAAACAAAATTGAAAAATTCTATAACAACAAGACATTCAAATGCAAGAGAGAAATACTGAAATCATTCCGACAGCATTTATTTGGCAGAGATGGGAAAGCACAAAATCCCAGTGAAGCATAAGACGCGAAAAATTATAAAACGACGTTCTTGACTCAGTAAAAATTAAATCCTTAAATTCTGAAAGCTGGAATTTACTTCCGACACGGCCGAGATTCCTACCATGAAATGACAACGCTATTCGCCACACTTCAAAATTTTGTTCGTCGGTTTTTTTTTCCTCCCGATTGCCTACTTCATCCCCCAATAACCTCTCCTTTTAAGTGAAACAACTTTTTAATTGATTCCCTCGACCAAAGTTTCAGGCGGAGACGGAAGGGAGCGGAAACTTATTTTGATTGGAAGCGTGGTTTAGTCGAGACGGTGAGTGGGAAGGGTATGAGGAGTTGGGATAGGGAGAGTGGGAAGGGAAAATATGGAGGGCGGCGGATGATTCGGAAAGTATGGAGATTAAGGAACCGAAGAGAGGGACGGCGTAGGGAGGGGATTACGGGGGAGAGGGATGCAGTTTAAGAAGCCGAGAAAGGAGGGAAATAACAAATCGATGGCTAGGGAAACAGAGGAGCTGGTGGTGCGAGGAAGGCGGCGAAAACTGGAAAAATTGATCACGCTAGAATTAGGAGACGGAAGAAAGAGAAAGAGAGAAATGAGGTGGGAGACGGGAAGGGAGATGAAGTGAAATGGAAGTGAAAGGGAAATGAAGGAAGAGGGGAGAGAAAGTCAATGATTAACGATATAGTAGGGAAAGATAGGAATTGATAGTGTGTGAGAGAAAGACGAGAAATTAACCCCGAGGACGAGTGTGAATGAATGGTGAGAGATTGATAGATATAAAGAAAAGGGTTTACGGAGGATATGAAGGAAGGGGAAGGGAGAGAAGAGGGGAAGAAGATAGGAAAGAAAGAATACAGAAAAAATAGGTTTAACATAAATGTCGACTTACGATAGAGAAGGAGGAAAATTCTACTAGACTAGACCGTGCATCGAATCCGGGTCTCCAACTTTCCCGGCAGGTGCTTTAACCAACTAATCTACCAAGCCAGTATAAATCTCGAATTGCAATATTTATGTTGGGAAGGACTAACTAAGTAGTAAATCTTGAAACACTGAACGTCCTCACTGAGGCACAGCAGAAAATACCTCTACTTAATAAATTGTATTTATCTACATTCCATCAGTGGTGGATTTAAGGGGGGTCTCACTTGGCGCGCGCCAGGGGCCCCTTGAAGTAAGGGGCCTCGAAAATATGTTTTTGTATATAATCTCAGGAACATTAAATATCTCATTTTAAAAATAACGAAGGAAAAGACATTTTTTGCACTACGATATTTGATTTATTAAAACGGCAGTTAAGAGAGGTCAAATAAGGGGGTAGACGATAGGTGAGGTTTCTCTATATATTCAGATTGCAGAGCCCCCAATTGTTTAGCGCCAGGAGCCCCAGAACGCCTAAATCCGCCACTGCATTCCACCAATAAAATAGGTCTTAGATTGAGAGTAAGAAAGTGAAAGGAGGAATTGGGATGAGGGAGGGAGAGAGAAGACGAGGGAGGATACCCGTTAGAAGGAGAAAGATTGAGAGCGGAGATATAAGGATTAGCTAGGGAGGGAGGAGACCCTGAGGGGAGAGAGTGGCAAGGGGCCGACTGCGATAGGCTGCCTATGGTGGAGGGAGGAGGCGTAAAAGGTGAAATTGAGACGCATTAGTGGGGAATGAATTGCGGGTCTGACTGGCAAATTTGTCGACTCGGCAACGGCGAAAGATATTCCCGATGTCATTCTCTGGAGTCCCTCGACGGTCGCGGAAATGGGTAAAGAAAGCGACATAATGTATCTGCAGAATGGGGACGACAACTGCGTTTCAAGTGCGGCCGCAGAAACAATGCACTTGTTAGCCACTATTTTGTTTACGATCTGTTTGAAAGCTAAATGGAAATAAGGTTGTCATCGGCATTCTCGCAGCTTTTCTCTCCGAAAGAAATGTCTCTCGCAGAAAGACGTGGAACGCTTTTTTATAGCCCGCCGGATGACATATTATCCGCTTAAGGACTTCGTTTTGCTCTGCCCACGTAAACGTTAAAATTTTGGCGGGAGGTAATTTTTAAGCGTCTCTTATTTGCATCTCTATCGCAAATGAAACCGTCACTGGGAATGACGAGAGAGCACTATCGTTGGTAATTAAGACGATCGTATTGTCGCATTAAAAGGGTTGAGAGCGCAGTGTGCAATTCAGCTCGCAAGCCCAAGTCACCGCCGTTCGTTTTTCTCCCGGATGGTCGCTCATGGCGAAAACTTCATCAAAGGTCACTATAGGCGGTTCAACTTACTTAAAATTTCTTTTTATCCGCCACCTCCGATAAAAAAATGCCGTAATTCTACCCACCGAATAATTTTGAGTCTCGAAATCCTGGGAAATTCCCTCTCATCAGCCGCAAATGGATAAAGTAATAAAGTGAATCGGGTCGAATTTTTAGATCCAAAGTTTTGGGCTAGCCTCAAAAACCAATCTCATTTCCGAATCGAGTTTTGATTCCACTCCTCGTCGGTCATATCCTTTCCTTCTTATTCTCCATTCCGTCTTCCTCTCTCCTCCATCTATCTTCGACTCTTCCCACCCTATATTAACCCCTCGCCCCGTTTCAAACTCTTTTCCACCCCTACCCTATCATCTCTCCTTCGTTACCCTTTACCCGACTCCTCCACTTCTTGTTTATCTTCTCTTCCCTCCTTTTCTCCTTCTCCCTGTTTCTCGTTCTTCACTTTCTTACCACCCCTCTGCTCTCCTGCCCTCCCTCTCACACTTCTTTTCATCGCAATATCTCCTCCACCCGCTCACTTCTCCTCTCTCCTGGTCCCTCCTTTCTCGTCTTATCCTTTTTATTATATCCTTCTCTTTGATTCTGTCCCTACTCCACAATCCTCGAACGTCAACAGCAAAAACGAGAGGATTTAAAAATGAAAAAATCCCCTCAATATTCGGAACTAATTTTCATGGCGTATTTTTTTAGAGATAAGTAAAACTTATAGGAGTTGTTTTAAAAATGTGGCGCATAATATATCCTTCTCTTGCAAAATTAATTTTCGTTGAGATGTTTTGATGTCGAGGTATAACGCTACTCTAAAAATAATTTTATGAAGTTTACGATTGGGTAGGAGATTACAATATTGTGGACAGAAAGTTTTACTCTGCCTGCTGATTTGTTTTTCTACCTCATTGTTTGACACAAAGTTGAGTGGACGAACCCAGGTTATTGGTTGTATGTGTTACACATGTATTGCTCCTTCGACCACAAAATAATAAGGAAACCCATGAATACAAGCTACAAAGCGGATACATTCTTTCAGTGGAAAATAATCGAATGCTAATTCCAATATTCTTTGCGATTGTAACGTCATTCCAGCATCCTTTATGGCATCCTTTAAAATAGCAATTAAATTAAATTTAGAGTTTCGAGTTATTTACCTATTATGATAACATGAGCATGATACTTATCAAGCGCTTGAACTAATGAAGCTCAATTATCAGCAAATTCTTACTTCATAAAACGGTTGAGACTGTCGATAATTTACCATTCATTTCCCATGATCTCAAATTTTGCTAGCTGAAACGAGTTACATCTCTCAGGGAATATTAACTAGGTGAAAATAAGTAATGCTAATATAAAAATTGCGTTTTCTGTAATTTTTATCTTTAAATGCTCTTAGCAGGCTTCAAAGATTTTTTATACAATGGAATGAGTTGTAAAACAACACAAAACACATTTAATGCCATTTTTGACATTTGAAAGATTATTAGGCTGTATATCCAGCCGGGATAAAAATCATATCTTTTAGTCCTCGTCCAGTAAAAAAAATTCTCCGTTTGATACAAAAATACGTCAGCCTAAAAAATGGAGTAATTTAAATATTCATCATAATTTTCGCGTCATATTCGCATTTAGGCAAAACTACCATTTGTAGAAATTGTTTTAACGAAAGGTCTTTTTATCTAATAAAGCTTATTTTGAGGGATGAAGCACAGCAATTGCGTATATCTACGGCAATGTCTAATGCGACCGATTTTAAATCATAAGACACAATTGAGTTTAACTGTACTAACAAAAACTGTTTCAAATTTTAGGCGATTTCTTATCCTAGAAATTCCAAGAGAAATTTCGTTTATGTTTTTACAAATGAAATAATCAGCTTTAACTCCTCCGATTTTGACTCTTAATGTTCAAGTGACCCCGGGCGGCCCTTTCCACTTAGCAACCGAAAATTGCGTTTAAGCGCCGCCGCTGACCCAGCACCGCGGGCAGCATCCCTCCTTACTCAGTTCGATTCGCATTATTCTTCCACTTAATCTGCCGCGCGCACTAAGGCGGCGAGGAAGGAAAGGCCTGATTGGCCAAGTCTATATCGCCACGAGCCGACCCACTCGATTGGCTGAGATAACGGAAGTGAGCCGGGTGGTGTGGGGAAGGAGTGGAGGGGGAGAAAGTAAAATTAATGGCGCACGAGCTTAGCTTCTCCTCCCCGCTCTACCGGTTCGCTCGAGATAGCGAGAACCCCTCGCCTCACACCTCTGGCACCGTGTGTTTGCACATGTGTGAGCGCCTTACAGACGGTCTAGACTCCCACACTCGCCCCACATTCGCGCCTCCCTCCCGCGCCCCTCTCGCTCCGCCAAAGTGCAGCGAATCCGCAATTGCCATCATTCGGCAGAGCCTAGATATTATGCTTAATGCCGCGTAAGCAAGGAGCGGTCGTATCTTGCGAGCTCTGTTTCTTAAAGAGGTCGAGATTTAACAGTTTAAGCACTTTTGGGATTGTCCGTTCTGACTGGAAAATAAAATGTGCGATGTTTATGCCGCCCTCCGCGATAGAGGTTAGAATTCATGAATTTTGTGGTTCTTCTTTTTTAATTCGCACACACTATTATATGCATAATATGGCGGGGTTTGAAAATTTCAAGGATGCGAATTTAAATTTTCATTCAAGCATTAATTATGACTTTTAGGTCTTATAATGCGTTGCGCGCAAGTTTATGAATTTAAAAAAATGTTCTTGAAACTGGAATAAACTAAATAATTTAATATATGATGCAAGAAGCTCCTGTGTATCTTAAATGCTTTTAGAACTTAGAAGTGAGTTTAGCCAAATAAAACAGTTTTAATATGGGTAGATGTGAAGAGAGGGAGAGGTAGTGTGGGTCGCTGCCCTGGACCCCGAAGACCCTCATGGGGCCCGGACTCGAGGTTTGGGTACTACTCTCCTAAAGTCGATTTATTAGAAAATTCACCATCTATAAATAATTATTATGAATTTTAACAGAAAAATGTTTTATTGGGTAAGAATTTTAAATAAAATATGTATAGCGATGTATGCATTTACATGGCTGCTCGATGTCGGAATGGCATCCCGCCGAATACTCATACTGAATATGTGAAAGATAAATACAGTTTATTACCTACTTCATTTATTTTGCTGGCAAGGTCGTCGCTACGCCGTGGAAGCTTTAATATCCAAAAGCATCAAATATAATAACCACAGCTGACGAGCTGGAAATGTATAGGGGATTACCCGAAATCATACTCTGGTTTTATTAAAGTCTGATGCACAGTGCAACATTTTTGGCGAGAATACTGAAATTAGATGCGATAAGAAAACGTCGCTCCATTAATTACATTTCGGTATTTTGACACTTATTTAAATTAACAATATGTCTATAATAGTATTATTTTTCCTACCTGCAGTACGTATGCTGTGCCTAGATTTATTTTTTATGAGGTTAATGCTGTTTCAGAAATTTTTTTGTTACCTTATAGTTGATGTGAGTGTGCCTAAAAGCCTAAATGCCAGAATGCACAATAAAACGGAGCGAAGTCATTCAATTTGCATTTAATTATGTTTTTGAAAGAAATATTTTCACTATTGTGGTTTACTTCAGTTGCCAAGACCTATATAGAGAATTAAGTTCGTAGAGTGGGGCCCGACAAGTTGTTTGTCCAGGGGTCCGTATTGACTCTCGGCGCTCCTGAATAGAGGTTTCATTCCAAAAATATTTCTTTATACGCAACGATTCTAATAGATCTTTATTCAGATACATTTATAGGTTTAAACTCTTATACTCGTATAAAAGCCAAATTTCGTACGAATGAAATTATACTTTAGAATTTGTATACACATATCATAAAAAATCGCCAGTGTTCTATTCATGCTAACAAAATATGGATTACTCTTAAGGGAATATCTTTTCTTAATCTTAAACCAATTCTAATTTCGAATTGTGACTTCAATAAAATCTACCTACTATGATATCAGATTCAATTTGTAGTTTTATATCAGAAGCAGTGGCGTAGCGCGGTGTGAGGGGGGGGAGGCATGGCCAAAGTGGGCCCATATTTTTTTTTCTTGAGGCGCTTAAATTTTTTTCCGGGACTTCAATTTTGTTTTGGCCGGGAGAGGGGGGGACACACTTTTTCCGCTACTGCACTGATCTGAAATGTTCTCTTGATATACACACATACAGTGTCCACGAAAAATGCACACATATTAGAACTTCAAATTTGTTTTGGTGGAGGGGGGGGGGGCACACATTTTCCGGTACGCCAATTATCGGAAGTGTTCTCTTGATACACACACATACAGTGTGCAAGAAAAATGTACACATATTAGAGAGTTGCATAGATGATATAATGTAAAATAAAAATTGTGCTAATTTATTCATAGGTAATACAAAAGTCCTTACACTTCTTACTCATATGGGAACACGAAGATATTGAAACTGATGTTCACCAGCAGTTAAAAATTGTTTGAACCTTTGAAGGGTCGGTCGACATGCTGCGACTAAATTTTAAATTCTAATTTGTTGGAAAGCTTTACTGATCTAACCTTTATGCAAATCTAACTGATCTTTCCTTACAAGACGTCACGCATGAGTGCTATGGTTTTCCTAGTGGGTCACTTTCTGTTAAATTCCACGCACCATTGCCTCTGAAAATTACATTAATTTTCCAATAACATGATAGATTTTGGAGTCTTTGTGCCACAGATAATCGGCCATTTTGATGTATATATGAAATTAAATAATAGTTATTTGTATGTTGACAAAAACGTCTCAATTATAAAAATTCATTCTTGATTTGAAATGTGTATGGATTTTTCATGGTCACCCAGTATAGATGTAAATGAGATGCGGATGGAGTCGAACATAATCGATGGAGCATACAGAGATAATTCATATTCGCTAGTGCGGCTGATTATCTCTCTGATAACTTGGATTTCGTCCATTGTATGAAGCCAGTTGCAAAAGCAGGCTTCTTCTATGGGTTAGCCATGGTAAACTTGGTTCTCAATTCACACGTTTAGTATCGTCGTAAATATTTTGCAGAATGTCGGAAATAGGCAGACTACGTGGAAGTTAATGAAATCTTCTGTTTTGTGTTTAAGGACGATAACGTGCATGATATCACGTCTCTGCGATGTTATCCTTATGCCAGCACGATGTAAAGATCATGGATACGATCTTATACATATAGTATTCTGTTACGATCCCACCAATTCCAGTCGCCTTTCCATTCTTAATGTCCTTGATTGCGTGTCTCACCCTGACTAAAGCGATACCTTAAACCTCTTCGCTGAGTAATTTTCTTTCGTCGTGTTCATTATTTTCCGTTAACGGATTTTCATAGAGTTTAGTAAAGAATTCTTTCATTCATTCTAAAACTAATCACCTACAATGGGTAATCGAATCGTCTTCCAGGTCCAATGTCGCCAACTGTCTCTTATCGATCTAGAGGTGATGCTTTAACTTTTATGGCTTATGTTATTTTCGCTAGTAAATCATGAATCAATTTTCTCACATCTTTTTCGATGAACCTCTTACTTTTTTAAATCCTGCGAAGCTTCATTCAAAAATAATCATCTCTGTTCACATAAAAAACTATATTGAAGTTTCTCTGCTACTTCTGTATTTCTAAATAAATGTCACCCCTGAATGTAGAAGTAGGATGTTGGGGAAGCTACTCTCCTTTCCATTTGCAGGAATCATTAATAATTTAATTTTATTATAACAAACAACGCAATTGATGTTTTATAACTGATATTTAACTAAAGTATTGCTAATTTCTTTTTTAACGACCTGCTGGTTCCCTCTTGCCTACGCGCAATGGGTATCTAAGAAAGAGGTAGTGCAATGAATAGCTGGTCAGTTTCTAAAGTTTAGGAAGAAAGGTGACTTCCATCATTTTATCATGATAAAAATTTGGTCCCACAAAATATTTAAAAAATATCGCATCATCATTAGAAGAATCTGTGTAAACTCGCTAGTAGGAAATCCAATTAAATCCTACAGAAGATTAATTAAGTTCGTTTTTGTCCAAATACGTTGAGTAGCAGAAAATCACTATCAAAGCCTGCAGGCGACTGAATAAATTATGTCCCTCATCGATATTAGCTTCCACCGGCTGAAATCGTTCCGGACTGGTTACAATAGCATCGCCCTCTGGATTAACCCTAAAGTACTAAATGGACGCCAAGCACTTTCCAGCAACGGAAACAATTAGCTCTATGAGAGGTAATTTGTTTCGGAACGTTCGGCTCTTTTGGAAATTCGCTTCTCACACAGAACCTGTCTTCGCCATGGGAAGTTCTTTACTTGGTAACAATCTATCTCCACAGCGTCCCCCAAACCACCTCTTATTCCCCACTTCCCTTCCCCCATTCCTTTCCCAAATCCCTTCCAGCTCCTTCTACCCCACCCCTCTCTCTCTCGCCCTTCTCCCCGTTTTAATCAACTAATTTACTCATTAGCTCCCTAAACCTATCCCCTTCACCCCTCCTTCTCTAATCCCCTCTCCTCCCTCTCCCTACGGGTCTTAATCCCCCCTCGCACTCCTTCCTCCCTCCTCCCCTCCCGATACTTTTTCAACACCCTTCGCCGAAATACCCCATCATCTTTGCTCCACCCCACTATGCCTAAAACTTTTCGCCCTTCCTATACCGCCTTCCGTGGTGGGCTGAAAATGTTGGCTGCATGCAAAGGATAAACGCCAACCACTGCAAAATTATCTCTCCCACGCTGCTTCATTCACTTCCTCCTTCATTCGATTACTTCTTTCTCTCTCTCTTTCTCCTTCTTTACAATTGTCTCTCTTCCTCCCCTCTCTCCTTCCTCACTTCATACATCCCTCTTATCTTTCCCAATTTCTCTTAACATTTTAAAATTAAATCTAACCTGTTTTACACGGCAAACAATTAAAATTTAAGAAGAGACTGCAGAGTATTCATTTTCCTACTTATAAACTCGTTTATTTGTCTCATAAACCATTATTTTTCGGAAAATTATCCATCGATATCATTATTTTAAATTTATTCTTTATCTGGATAAAAATTTTCATTAAAAATTCTGTATATATTTTAGGAGAAAATTAACGAATGATATTTTCTTCGACATAAACACGATTACACAGAATATAATCATTTTTCAAAAACTTTAAAATAGGAGGTTATCTTTGTTTAAATTTCTACCGCTGCTAAAAAGATATAGACATAACTAATTGAATCATCACGTGATAATAAGTGAAATTTGATTTTGTTAGGTAACAAAATTAATAAAGCAAAGTAATCATTCCACACAAAATATAGTTGTTTTGCGTTTAGATAATTTAGATTTTTTTCCTTATCAAATATTTGTTAAAGATTGCATATAAATGAAATAGATATCTAAAAGAGTTAAAATTACTTCGATTTCAGAAATATTTCGAGGTGAAATGCTTAAAAATTAATCTCGATCCATCATAATTATTTATAAGCCTATAGTTAAGTTGGGCCACCATAAGTGTATTCCGTTGATTGAGTCCGATGCATACAGAAAACGAGATTGGCACAGGAAAACATTCGAACGAAATCATTCCAGCTAGGATCTGCATTGAATCGAAGGCGAGGGATGAAGGTGAGTCGAGAGAGAGAGAGAGAGAGAGAGAGAGAGAGAGAGAGAGAGAAGAAAGGATCGGATGAGGGGAGGGATTGGGGCGAGGTGGAGAGATAGGGGAGAGGGGTTAGGGTTCAGGCAATGGTTTGGGACAGGAGAATGAGTGGTGTGAGGGCTGAGGGGTCGGGGTGGGGAGAAGGGGAAAGCGACTTTTCGGAGAAGACTTCCTCGGCCCGCTGTCGGTACATGTTCGGCGTGGATTATAGGCGAAGATGCGAGGATGGAAGGGTAAGAGGGAGGGCAGTGGCCCGAGCCGTGGAGGGAGAGAGGGGTTGCGTGCTTGTGTGTGCGTGAGTGGGATTTATTGCCAAGACGCACCGACACTTTCACCTAATTTATGTGGTCCCGTAAAGTGAGGATAGACTGCGAGATTGGGTGAGGAGGGAGGCCGAGGGACTGGGAGGATGTTAGGAGAGGAAGGTGGAAAGGGGATGAATATAATGTAATTGTTGCTCAGAGAGAGAGAGAGGGGAGGTGACGTGTGATGGGAAACAAAACGTAGATGGTGCCAAAGTTAGGGGGGGAAGGCTTATGAACGGAAGCGTACGTTCGGTCGAATCTCAGTCTATGGTTCAGTATCTTAGGGAACTTCATATCAGAGCGTTTAAAAATAAAGGGTGATTCGAGAGTATGTGTATGTAAATATAAAACGCCTGAAATTACTTTTATTCTTCTTCTGAATACAGCGGAATTAAGCAAATTCCTTCAAAAGTTATTCGGAGTAATGTCACTGTCAGCTACAAACAAAATAAAGGGGGAAGCTATTTTCATGACACCAAATCCAAATTTGCATTCCTGAAATCTGAAAAAAGTAAAAATAAATCAAGTCGCTAATTGCGAAACTAGCAGCGATATGAAGGTCGGAACACAAATCCTTCACATAGAATGAATGCATTACCTTTTATGCATGATACTTATTTTTCAGTTGGCCGAGTTTTCAATGGCAAAGAAATCTATTAACACCAAGTGAATTTATAAAAGAAAATAAATTAAAATTATTCCAAACTTGTTAGTTGCGCTCTAGACACGGAACTAATTTTCATATCTATTATAAATATCTGCTTCTTACGTAGAATATAGGAAGATATAAATGTTTGGGCACTTCTAAAAGGTCTACAGACCTTAAATTTCGCAGAATAATATATCGCTGGGTACAACCTGCGGGAAAAATCAAAAATTCCAAAAATATTAAACGATATTCAAATCGGTGCCAAATTGGGGTAGAAATTTCTTTTTAATCGGAAAAAAAGTTATTTTGAAAAACGAAATTTTTCAAATACCATGGCAACGAGTACAATCCTATGTATTAAGTGGGGATGTGTGTTTGGCCGTGTGTCACAAGCCAGTATACGTAATATTATAGCGTGTTTTAACAAACTGCCCGACTGGGTAGAAGATTGAGATTTGGTAGAAAAGTCTCAAAAAAAGATCCGGGTTCGACTCCGGGAGATAAGTTCTATTTTCCATAAGATAACATAAAAATCCATTTGTCGAAGTGCAGGCTTCTTTTTTGGCAAATTAAAATTAGAGAAAAAGTTGACTTTTGATCTTAAAACTCGGACTGTTTAAAAGGAAAATTTATAAAGTTTCTTATTCTTATCTTCGATTTCTATGTAGGTATCGAATCGGTCCACAAATGTCGTTTTAACGTGAAAATATTACGTTTTTAGAGGTGAACATTTTTGGTTGTTAACGACTGCCGCATTGATGCAGAATTAGCGAAGTTACTTACCTATATTAAACTGGATTATATGGAAAACAAGACCTATATATTAAGTGAGGATATTCCCTGTATTAAGGGTAGGTCTACCTGAAGGGATATGTTTTTACACATGGGCAACTTTATGTAGCTGCCTCTAGAGTCAATAACCCTGCAAATATCAGATTTACTTTACCTGATTATCCAATAGCATTAAACAGAAATGTTGTTTATCATGATGCTTTGATTTAAAAAATCTGATGTGGGCCTCACATGACTTTCTCCATACCTGTAATATTTCTAAAAATTCTAAATTGGTTAAATGATAATAAATATTTTAAGGAACTGCGAGAAAAGCTTAAAGACTTTACAAAGAACAGAAATAAACTAAAACCGTAGCCTTCTAATATTGGATATAGCCCCGAAGCTCCAACAATTAAGAAAATAAAAAGGAATGTAAAGTGTTTATAACAGTCGCCGGTAGGTGGTGTGGTTGTAAAAAATTTAGTTTTTAAAATCTCTCCAACAAAGCATTATATGGGAAAATGTTTCGGACAAAGGTTGTAAAAAATTAAATTACCTACGACTTTTATTCCAGTACTGTTCTACATTAATCAAATATCAAAGCAAATATTAAATAAATGGAATATCTTCTTAACAATCCGTTATGCGAAAAAATGTTTCAAACAAAAGTTATAGAGAATAATACTTATTATCTATGTAGTTTATAATAGACATTTACATTTATGAAGATTTAAAAGAGTTATTTGCCAAAAAACAAAACTTGACTAGAGGAAACATCCACTTTCGGTTAAGCGATTGTTGCCAAAACCTAATCAGCTCCTCAATATATAGTACTCTTTGTAAATATAAAATTTGGTATTGATATGTTTTTGAGTTAGAGCGCCCACAAAATCCTATCACATACAGACCGACAGACAGACACACAGACATCATCGAGAAAATCGTCAAAACGTGTTCAGGGGACCTTAAAACGTATATTTCCGTTGAAATCTTTAATTTGATTTTTTTCATGAAAACAATACTTACTCTATACTTCGTATGTGGAGAAAGTAAAAATATTTTCAATAAATTAAGATAACAATGTACTTACTAATGTGAACAACCAACTATATTGAAAAAACCTAAACAGCCAACTATATATTTTAAAATACGAACACAAGTGTAGCTGTGTCACGGGCTACTACATAGTGCTTTAAATGGGAATTGGTAATCTGTATTGTAATAGCATCGATGATATGCTTTTTAATAGGTAATTTATTTAAATCAACGACGGATACATATGGTAACGTCATAATTTTGAAGCACGATATATCATATTTAATAAAATACTAATTAATTCTTTTAATTGTGGAGATTGATCATCTGTATATTATAATAGAAATGATTTGGTGCTTTTAATGAGAATCATTGGAGTATATTATAATGACATTGGCTTTAAACTACGACTTAAACTTATGATGACGCCATTATACTAACACACGAAACGTGAAAAGTATTTTAACGTTGTGTCTCGTAATTTTTCGAGAAATTTTTAACTCTTTTCAATTATTAAATATAATGGCCTCATACCTATTTCGCGATTTTTTTATCCAAATACGTACTAAAGGAACGGATGACAATGCCATTACCCGAACAAAGAAAATATCCTAATTTTCCATAAATTTTAGTGTAACACATAGGCTATTTTCTTAATGATGATTAATCTTATTGTTTATACAGGGCGATACCAGTGACGAAACTTGAAATACAAAAACTTGGACACGAGCATATTGCCAGAAAATTTTGAAATTACGGATAGGTTACGGATAGGTGACTTCATTTCGCGAGAACTCATGGAATTTATTATCTAATGCACTAGTGCAAAAGCCCGCCCATATGACGGGAAGGAATGTATTATTTGTTATTTAAATTAAATTCTCGTACTTATTATCGCATGCATGTAGATAAAAAATTGGACGATAGGGAGACTAACAGGGTGGAGAGATGGTGAACCTCTAAGCAATGTCCTAAATATGTTCAAGGAGCAACAATGCGATATACAGAGGGAGATACGGAGGGAGGTGCAAAACCAAGATTCTATTCCATTAGTAAATAGATAGATTAGTGATAGATTCTATTCTATTAGTAATAGATAGATATGGGCTACGCGTGGCTCAAGTGCCGTTGCCCTGCAGATCTCGTTGATTTATTTACGGGTTTAGATCTTTGGGTTTGGTGTTTTTTTAAAGCGCTTACAGTATTAAAGCACCGAAAACTCGTAATACAAAAATGGCAACTTTCAATTCCGCAGATTAGATAAAATGCACATTTGCTTAGAGTAAAAGAATTTTGTCGACGGATTTTTAAATATTTTCCGTAAATGTAATAACAATTGATGACAACTTCACGGAGATGCTACAAAACAGAATAAAAGCATCAGAGCGACAACTTATTTAGGTGAGAAAAGCACGGTCTATGTGACCGGGGGATCGAACCAACGCCCTCACATTTGTATGCCGAATCATATCGGTGAACAATTCCTTGCTTTTCTGTCCATGGAGAGGGAGTGAGAATGAGAGGAAGATAAAGCGAAGAGTAGAATTGAGAAGGGTGGAAGAGTGAGAGAACGAAAGAATTAGAGATGGAAACGACCATTCAGAGCGAATGAACACGACCTGCGTATATAGATTCAACGTGGATCTCGCGATCTTGAAAGCAGTCTTGAGCTGTTCCCTCGAATGGGGAGGTGCGAATTCTCTCTCTCTCATTATATATATATATATATATATATATATATATATATATATATATATATACATACATATATATATATGAAAGGTAGTGATGAGGGTGGCAACAAGGAGTTGAAGGAAGCCCAGTGGACACTTACCAATTTGAGGACCAAGTTGGTAAGAGACACACGTAAAACATAGAAAACAAAACACAAAAATACGTAAGCTTTTCGGGCATATGCCCTTCGTCAGCGATGGAGAGAGAGTGTATATATATATATATATATATATATATATATATATATATATATATATAAGAGCATAGGCCCGATAAGCTGTCGTTTTTTTGTTGTGTGCGTGTTTTTTTACGTGTGTCTCTTTGACGCCCCCAGCGGCCTGCCAACTTGGTCCTCAACTTGGTAAGTGTCCGCTGGGCTTCCTTCAACACCTTGTTGCCACCCTCATCACTACCTTTTCTTTTCCTTAAGTTTAGATATATATATATATATACATATATATATATATACAAACGCACAAAACCTATGAAATGTGGAACCTCGAGGGGCCGCATTATATTTCCCCTTTCACAGGTTGGAAAAATTATCTATATTATATAATCAGTAGATGTTTTTCAAAAATTCATAAGAATATGTGTTATATTAAAACAATTATAGCCACAGGTAATTTATTAGTACAAAAAAGTGAATTGGAAAGCATTTTTTCATTAAAACATAACTATCGAATTAATTGAAAAATTAATATTTTTAACATTTAAAATAACCTAAAATTAGAAGATTTTTAGAAGGCTTTTTCATTGCTATGCTATGAATACACTCTCGTCAATAATTTTGACTCCTTTTGCAGCTAGTTATCCATGGGCTTTATCAGAGAATGGCATTTTACAGGTCCCGAATATACTAAAGCAGCTTATTTTCGATAAAATATTATTTCCGTCCGCATCTCGCAATTTCTGCCTTTTTAGAGGGTCATTCGTACGAAAAACAGCATCGGATGCATTAATTTTTAGTAAATTTCCGCCTTCGACAATTTCCCGTTTAATACAGGTTCCTCTTCCGCCTCTCGCAGGTTATGCTGCATGTGTGTATCCTCTCCATTTCTCCTTCCCCCTCACTCTCCCTCCGATGCTCCTGCGTCCTCGTTCCTTCATCCATCCCTTTCCTCCCTCTCTACCCGCCATCCCCCTTGCCTCGCCTACATCACCCTCACGAATTGTCTCTCTACCACCTTCATCCGACATCCAGCTCAATTTTTTTATCGTTGTTGGCAGGAATAGTTCGCGATGAACGCGAACCTTGGAATAATACTGAAAATTACAATGCAAACATGAAGATGGACATAAACGTTCACCGTTGCATCTCAACTACAAGGTTCTACCCTAAAAAGGTCTCCTGCAATAAATCTCAGCGTCGAAATAACAATTACGCTTTAAAATTCCATCAAATTTTAACTCGAGAATACTTCCTGCAGATTAGGAGCGAGTTGCAAAAAAATGCTCTCCCTTTCAAAGACGAATAAGCGAACTCAGATGATGGCTCGTGTTGAATAAACGATATATTTGACTCAATGAAAGCATGAGTGGAGAAAACATTTACTCCGATAGGCAAATACTACGAAATTATTTCGCCAAGTCTCTTCGTGTTGCTCGCTCTCAACATTCGCTCTTCGCCTACTTTGGTTTGCCCCTTTTGGACGAGGTCGACGGCGTCAAATCGACTCCCGCCACTCCGCAGGGGTTCCTCGCCTTGCGCTCACCGCTCCCCGTCCTCTTTTTGTCCTCGGCGAGTGAAAGAAATTGCAAAAATATTTGAAATGGCTCCATTCAGTACACAATCGTCCCAATTAACCTTTAGGCGACAGCGTGAAGCGAGAACGTATGAAAGAGCTTGTCGCCAGGCTAACTCGGCCCTTATTTGGACGTTCGCACCGACCGCCCCTTTCTCGGCCAATCAAAACGCCCCCTTGCATTTGCCGTAGTCGCCGACACACGGAGGCCCTAGTAATCGAGTTATACCCAGAAGAGAGCGCGGGGAAAGGGGAGGAAGTGAGCGAATGAAGGGTGAGTGAGTGGGTAGAGGGGGGTAGCGATGGAAGCATGCGTTGCTTTGTATGTTTTCCTCCATGGTCATCGAACATCTAGACAAACACCGGTTGATAGAAAAGACAACTCGAATTCTTGATGTAAGTTAAGTTTCCGTCGACTGGGCACATAGGTACAAATATATGTATGTATCATCATCGGCCCTTTTCAATCCATTGACGGATGAAGGCCTCCCCCAGACTCCAGTTTTCTCTATCACCTGCCTCCCTCCTCCAAGTTGGCCCTAAACACTACACAATCTCTCTGTCCCATCTGCCTTTCGGTCTATTGATACACACACACAGCTAGAAAAAGACGAAATTCTAAATCTGGTCAAGTTTATTTCTATGATATTTCTTTGCGGTGTTTTGTGTGAAGGGCGTATAGGTGAGTAGATGGTCGAAATTATCAACGTAAAAACGATTTAGTATTTCCTATTCTATTGCTCGATCCGGAAGATTTATTTAAGAAAAGCTTTTCATATTTACTTTGGTTTTCCTTTATTTAACTATTAGCATTAATCGATCTCGGTTCTTGGCCAATAAATCAAACTAGTAGATTTTTAAACGATAATGCTGTAAATAATATAAAAATGCGTAAAAAATCATGCACAGCACCAATCCTCACCCATGAAAATCTCCTAAATCAAGCGCTAGAATCATTTTAGGTTAATATTTATAATTGAAAATTAATTTAATTTATTTCAATTTATTTACCTATTTTGACAGAATTTTTTATGTGCTGTATTATCATACGTTATGATATACGTACATCGTATATGTAGAAAATTTTCTTGGGTACACAACCGGGTCAAAGTTTGATCTAGGATCCTAGATCAAACTTTGACCCGGTTGTGTACCCGAGAAAAATTTCTACAATCAATTCACCGGGAAAGCACCAGATCCTACTACATCGTATATGTAACACAAGATGTCCGCCAGGAACATACCCTTACAATAACCATAATGTAAATGGGCAAATTAGGTTTTTCTAGACGTAGTTTCGTCATACATCGCAGCTTTCCGGAAAGCATCTACGACATACTTACTGTACGTAAGTGGGTATATGTACGAGAGTGCAGGGCCGGCCCGAGCTACGGGCGCCCCGGGCGGCTGCCCGTGGCGCCAAAGTTTTGGGGGAGCTATCCCGATCATTTATCTATGCATTACTTGCGACTAAATATTGGATACCGATTTATAATGACGGACAGACTAGAATCTTGATGGCATTCCTTTTAATTTTTCATTACCAATAATTTTTATAGAGCAAAGGATACATTAACATGTGTTTTGTAAATATCTCAACAAACATTAACGGATGGCCGGGGGCGCCAAAATTCCTCAGGCCGCCCCAGCGAGAGTGCTTTTTTCCGGCGGTATACAGCAATATACAATACCGGCATTTTAATTCTTTAAAAGTCCATTATTAAAAAATAAAACGATTCATTACAGCGTTCTCTGAAAAAACATTTTCCTGAAAAAAGTTGGAAAAGAATGTAAAAGTTAATAAATTCGATAAAGTATTTTCCAAAAATTCTCCCATCCCATAGAAGTCCACCAAATCCGAGTCCCGGTATCTTTTTCCTAGAAAAAAACAATGCCCTTGAGAAAAATTGTTTTAGTCACTAACTGGGATGATGGACTAACAACTCCCAAGGGTTATATAATCTAAAGAAAAGAATCCTGGAGCCTTTGTTCTCAAAAGAATAGACACAATTTCTATTTAAATTCAGGGTTCGTTACCTGTCGAAATTTGTAGGCAGAGATCTAGCGTATAATGACGCATTATTCCTCTAACCACAGTATTGAAAGTTCTGGGTATATCACTAATCGTATTAATTCATGAACGCAGTTTCAAGCTCCAACATCCAACCCTTCATTTTTCAGCATAAAGAAATAAAGTGATCTATTTTTTGCGCAGTAATCCGCGAATAAGATGGTAACGACCTTATGAGGGAAATATTTAACGTTAAAGTTCATGGCGAGTTCACATTAAGGACCTGTTCGTCATTGGGCGGCAATTTATTACCACCTAATTGTCCCGAGGAGTCCGAATGATATTCACCAAGCGATATTGAGACGCCCGTAATTTTCAAATGAAATGGAGGTAAACGTGGCAACGAGGCCGGAAGCCGAAAATCCCTTTCACCCTTCCACCAATTGGCCGCCCCAAAAATCTCGTAGCAAGCACAACAACCGTCCTTAAAAGCAGCGCAGCAGCTACATTATTTCTCTCTCTCCTCTCAACGCCCCACGACACCGTCCCTCTCCTTCCTCTCGCTTCCCCTCGCCGTCTCTTATATACTACGTTATGAAAACACTAATTGTTCCTAATTGCCCTCTCAACCAAATATCTCGGCGGGGCAGGCAAGCACCAATGGGGGACGGGGAAAAACCAATGCGCTCGAGATACGCCTCTTACCTCCTCCCTCTCAATCCCCTCCAACCGCTTACTTTCCCCCTTCTCTCGCCATCTTCTACCATCCCACCTCCCCTCTCCCTATCCTCCTCCCTTTCTTTTTCATTCTCCCCTCTTACTCTCTCCTCTCTCGTCCTTTTCTTATTTATCTATTCTCTCTTTGTCTACACATACTATCTATTCCCTCTCTCCTTTCACTTTCTCTCTACTCTCCCTCCCTCTCTCCCATTTCATCTATTCTCTCCCTCTTACCCTTCCCTTCTTTCATTAAATGCTAATGGTTTTCTCCGAATACATATTAGCCATCTATATCTAGGCGGTTTTTTTCTACTGCTCTCTAATTTATTAGTTGGTCTATTCCCTTATTTGAAATGTAAAGAATCCATCTGGTTGGTCTAGTGACGTGATGAAAATATGAAAACTAAATAACAAAAAAGCTAGAGTCGCTCCTTAGAATATTTCTTGGCTATAAAATTTTGTAAATAAATTGAAATATAGCTTAAATTAATGATTTCCCTATAGAATTCAACTTTTCCCTGTGAATGTAATAATTAGATTCTCGTCGCATTTCGGGTAATATTTGAAAACATCAAAAACCTCCTTTTACGTGTTTATTAAGCAAAAGACGTTTCGGAAACGCACAAATGCTTCGACAAACGGGACAACAGCCGAGAATACATTTTGTTCGGCTATTGTAACGATCAAAGTGGTCTTCTTAAGGTCTTATAACTGGTAAAGGTTGAGGGATATTGCAGTGGAGCTGAATAGGCGAGAGAGAGAAACCAGAGAGAGAGGAAATGGAGGGAAAGGTATGGAGGAAGAGGTTTGGAGGGAGAGAGATGGTTGGGAGAGAAGGGATGAGAGATAACTTTGAAGGGGAGCGCTTAGGGATAAATAGAATTCGGCGATATAGGGAGAGCGAGAGATTTGGGGTAGGAATTAAGCAGGAATGCGTATTTCTTGGCCCGCAAGTGGGCGGCGGAGCACAAGAGTATTGGGAGTGGGGAAATGGGCGAATGCAATAACAGATGATGAAGAAAGGGAAGCGGGAGAGCGACTATGGTGCGATGGGGTGTTGGTCATCGGGGGAGATGGTAGAGGAAGGAGTAAGTATAGAGTGGAGTTTGAGGCGAGAAATAAGATAGAGGGAGGGGGGGAGGAAAAGGAAGGGAGAGAGCAGGGCGAGCACGATAAAGTTGGTGGCATATTTTAACCAAAGATACCTACATTCTCCAGCGATTTCCTTCAAGCAGTTTTTATAACAGTCACCTTCATTATTATCGTAACTTACTACTATTCCTTTCTTGAGATAACTGTATTTAATTTTTGAATTCCTGATTGACTATTTTCCTTTCTTTTTACATATTAAATACGCAGATAGTTTTTAAAGGACTGCAACTACCTGTAAACCGTGTTAGTTTTCCAATTTATAATTATTTTAATTTGATAAATTAATATGAATAACATGAAGTAAAGAGTCCACAACTGAAGCTGAAATAAAAAATAATGAAATTTTGCATAAATTATATGAGCGCCAAACTTACGTCCTCGACATAAAACAAAATTGTAATTTAATTCCTACAATTTTAGTTATTACATTAATGTACTAATAATAGAAAATGGGAAATTCAACAAATTACTGACTGTGATATCCATATATACAGCCACTGCGCAAAATAACACTTTTCGTGAATTAAGACGGCACTATGTGTGAACTCGAGGATTTATCTATGAAAATAAGTTTTGTCTTTCGGTTAGATCGTTCTTGCAAACTAATCTCTGAAACATTCCGCATTATTGTTTTTTTTGAGTCTGGCTCCAGACTGTTAACTTCACAATCGCTAAAATATTTATATTTGAATTCGCTTCGCCATGTGATCTTACTCGCGTCCCGCGCGCAGTTATTTTACACCTTATTGTCTTTTGGTCCATTCTATTCCTCTTTCTTAATCGCCTTCCACTTTTATTCCGTCCAACCTCTCTCCCTTTATTCATTATTATCAACGATAAAAGGAATAAACAAAAACTCGAGCGTTTCCTTCTTCGGATCGAAGTTGAAAGGTACAAGAATGGGTTGGCGGAACGGAAGAGAAAGAGGAAAAAAGAGAAAGGGGTCGACGGATATTTCGAAAACAAAACACGAACAAGAGGCACTCGTGTGACGACTGCCAGCCAATAAAACATAATGTATCGAGCAAAGAGGACAGCCGTCATCTAAGGAAACCTTTTCTGACGTTTAACCCTCGCGGCTCGACACATCAACGACCCTCCTCGCCGCCCCGTTACTTTCCCCTCGCCCCCCCCTCATTGTCCGCTCATTACTCCCTCGTCAAATTTCAACTTGAACTTTAGTCACGAGAGATTCACCACTCATCGAATGCGGTCTCGCCCTCGTTATATTCATAAGAATTTCTCTTAAGGTTTTGGCGTTGCAAATTAGGCTCATTGGATTTCCAAAATATATCAGATAATTTTAAGGATCTCTTTTAAGTTTTTAATTTTTACTAGCTGGAGTTACCCGGCTTCGCTCGGGAAAGAAATTTTTTTAAGTAGGAAATGATTTTTATGTCTCGGGGCCCCGCGCTGTCGGTGCCCCAAAATTTCTCAAATGTGTTATTCGGAGAAGAGGTTCACACGGAATTTTAACTACCACCTAAAGAAACCATTGAAAATTTTTACTCAGGCTTGTGCTCGTGGGTATATCTCAATGGTGAATCCATCATAGGTACAATAAAGGCAGATTGCTTTTCCAAGAATATTTGGCTTAATCGAGCAGTTTTATTAAAATAGAAATTACTCCGAGTGCACCATAAGCCCTGAATTTTCGTTCCCCATTCCTTAATTACGCAAGCGATGTTTACATTAACATTTAATATTTTATCTATTGTATTGTAAAGTTTTACCATTAATATCTTTACGCATTAACGTTTCACTATATGGATAGATGCACCGAAGCCTTTAAAGCAG
Source organism: Tanypteryx hageni (assembly GCA_028673005.1). Classification (NCBI taxonomy): domain Eukaryota; kingdom Metazoa; phylum Arthropoda; class Insecta; order Odonata; family Petaluridae; genus Tanypteryx; species Tanypteryx hageni. Next base: position 117,313,314 of record CM054116.1, read on the forward strand.
CAATAAAATTATGTGGATTATTTCAATACTATTAGCCAAAACGTAAACAATAAACAACATCTTGGTTACCAAACAAATGTAAGTAGATGTATCGATTTATGTTGCGATAAGTCATTTGAATGTTAATTGTAAAGGATAACAACGTTTGTAACGAGACCAGACCGATAACGGACTTTGCTCTTCATTTTATTTTGTTTTTGCGCGCAGCCAACAGGGTGCGCGTCAGTTCTTCTTCTCTTGTGGAAGCTTACAGAGTGTAGTGTGCGCCCCAGGCGATTAAAGGTGTTTGTGTTATTACGTGTAACTTTCATTTGTGCCCTTTCCTCTCCGAGAAACCCTAGCCCGTCACACGTTCTAATATTCCTTATAAATCATTTGACTCACTTTTAAAGTATTCATAAACTATATTTAGGCATGAATCCATTTGTACCCTTTATCTTGGATTTGGCTATTCTTCCTCAACGGCGCGCCATGGCGTGGACTTTCCTTGCATTAATCTTTATGTGGCAATCTCTCTTTGAAGAGGACAACAATTAAGAAATTTAGCTTTGTTGCCGCCTGGAAAATGTTAATAAATTTTGCGCTTAAAGGATAATTTAAAGCGATTTAAAATTTAATACGGCTAAACATGAACAGAATTTAAATATTGTCTTTCGTGTGTAAAATATGCCATTTCCCGTGATCGTAAGTTAACATTTAGGTATATTTATATTTACATCAGTTAAGTGCTGCATGGCGTTTTGGGGTTTCTCCACACCAACCCCCATGCATTCTTATGGAAATAATATTTTGCTGACCCCATGGGGTATAAGAGACCCCACGGTCTACAAACCTAGACCAAGTTCTCTCTTTTGTCCATAGGATAGCTCATGAAACTTTTGAATTCGATAGCTTCAACGGTGTAAAAACGTATAAGGGACAAACAAACATGCATATATACACATTCATTTTTACTTTCTCCATATACGTAGTATAGGGGAAAGTATTGTATTCATGAAAAAAATCGACTTCGAGATTTCAACGGAAACACGTTTTGAGGTCCCCTGAACACGTCTTGACCGTTTTCTCGGCGATGTCTGTGTGTATGTGATAGCTTTTTGTGGGTACTTTAACTCAAAAACTATTAATCAAGTCAACGCGAAATTCTATATTTAACATTTTTATAAAAGTCAGAAGAACTGATTAGATTTTGGTAAAGATCGGTTCACCGGAAGTGGGTGTTTACTCTTGTCACTTATCCGATATTTTGAAATATTTGCTTTCATATTTGATATATGTAAAAATGTAGTGAAATAAAAGTTGTAGAAAATATAATTTTCTACAACCTTTGTTTAAAATATTTTCCCATATAATGCATTGTTTAAGAGATATTTTATATTTTTAGCTGCCACCACTACGCCACCTACCGACAATTGACGATTAGTTACGTGTTATTGTTAGTAACACTCCTTTTTCTTTTCTTAACTGTTGGAGATTTGTGGCTATATCCAATATCAGAAGACTATGGTTTGAGTTTATTTCTGTTCTTTGTAAAGTCTAAAATTTTCTCGCAGTTTATTAAAATATTTATTATTATGTAACCTTTTTGGAATTTTTAGAAATGTTACAGATATGGAGAAAGTCATTTGGTGGCCAGATCAGATTTTTATATATTAGATTGCAGAATGATTCCTTTAATCATCAAAGACGAAACCATCACTTTAGTTTTCCTTAATAGTAGGTAATTACCAGTGCTTGAAAAATTTCATGCTGGCTCACCCGTCAGGCAAATATCTCACTCGTCAGATGAAAATCACCAGCGCCCCAAAGACCCCACGGCTGGCAAGCAAAAAAACACCCTCAGTACCAAAAATGAAATGTTAATTATTTACACTTTCGTTGACCTATATCTTTATTTTCATTTTTGCCAGATATAACTATCAATATTCAACCAAGTACATTACACAAATATATTTGTATGTACATCAGCCTACATGACAATTACTATTAAAAAACTCATACATATTATCAGTGACACAAGACCATGAGCAAGCAATAGTTAAATGAAACTTACTATTCATATCTTCTTAGATGTCATGGCATTTATGACCTTGAACATGTCTTACAGTTTTTGCACTAAAATACCACTTGTCTATGACCTTATCAGGTTTAAAGGCATGCACAGCGTAGGGAAATCCCCAGGATGTACTTGTAGAAGTGGCTGTAGTTAGCTACTTCCTAGCGGCCGCAACATTCATTAAATTAAGTAGCTTGGCAATTTTTTCAAATATTTTAATTTAACAATAGGTATAACGTATAAATAATTGCCGATTGAACTGAAACTGCTCTATTGAATTTTTTACTCCACTAAAAATTTTCACCCGTCACGGACGAGCAGACGAGCGCATTTTTCAAGCCCTGGTAATTACTAATAGAAATATGGGTAGTAGTAGTTTCTTGGTAAACTCATCTTGTTGCTGATCTCAAATGTAAAATCGCTCAGGATAGTAGTACAGATGAGCACTTGAATTCAGAATTGCTACGAAACTTCTTTGGTGAAAACTGTTCTGAAAAATATAAAATATATTGGGATTTCGATTCGAATTCCATTACATTCTGATCTTCACATTAGAAAGTGTTTTAGATTTAGCTTTTACAATTTTTTTTAGTTCTGCACAAATGTTTCGGATGTCTTGCAGTAGCTAAGAAATAAATGTGGCCATTACACTAATCACCGCAATAATATTCTCAGAATCAGTAATTTATCCTTCCAAAAATTTTAACGCGAAATTAAGATCTAAATGGTAGGTACATACGTATATCTTTTGTGCTATTGAACCATTCAAGTACAAAAATTTACGCTCGTAAATAAGCAGGAATCTTCACATAATTCAAGAGCCTCAATAGATCAGGAGTCGGGAGCCTTTTCTACGTGGCGGGTCGCATTGGTGGTAGCGAATACTTCGGAGGGCCACATAGGAAGTCTTCGATACTTCAAAGGACCGGGTAAGCGTTTACATAGGAAGTTACCTCGAGGTTCTTAGGTATCATATGAGTGAAAATCGAGCCTAAATAAGGGTTTTAGAGTTAAAATTTCAAATTTCCAGGTTTTAACAACATAGTTTTATTTAATGAATATTCATTTGTGTGTTCCATTTTACATATCACTTTTTAGGCTGGTTGCCGAAGGAAGCATAGCCTTATGAAATGGTCCTGTCTGTCTGTGTATATGTGTGTGTGTCCCCTACTAACAACTTTTGCACCAATGTACCGATTTTCATGAAACTTGGTATGAGGGTCGTGCTGCCGGGGCCCACTTCCGGGCTATATTTTATTTCGCGAAGGTTGAACTCCCGGGTTCGATTCCAGGAACTTTTTTCCCTTTTTGTTTAACATATGAAATCTCAAATCCATCGTGCTGAGATGTTTTCTTTAATACTTTAAAATATCTCAAAATTGTGATATCAGAGCGAGGTTTGTACTGTTCTAAAGGGGAAAAGAATGTAAATTCAAATTTTTATCGCAGAATTTTGATAATTGGTCGTATTTTCTTAAAATTCTACAAAAAAAATAGCTCTTTAAATCGCATTTTATCGGATTGTTGCCATGGAGACGATAATTACCGAACTCGGCTTGAGCATAGGCGAGTGAACAAATGGGTTATTTTCTTTTCCGCTCGACTACTCTTCAGCAATGGACAGTTGATCCAGACATATTATTAAACTATTAATAAAAGCCTTAATCGGTTGGTTGGTTTGTTGGTTGGAACGCTATATGGGATTTCCCATAAGAGGGATCTTAAACATACCTCTTTCACACTTGCAGACTTATTTTCTTTTGCAAAATTAAATAAGAAGTAATTGACACGATCTTAAAATAAGAACCATTTTAAAGGAAATTAAATGAAGATTCTTATTCTTATCGTCGATTTTTGTTTTCGAATCGAATTCGCTCACATTAAGCTAAGATATTCGAAAATTTGTCAAAATTTTGCATTTTTATTGAAACGTTCCCTTGGCGATCAACATCATTGTTGTTCATACAGAAAATCAACATATTTGGTGAGTCCATAATAGCTATTTTTCGGATTAAAACGTTAAAGATGTTGTTAACTTAGTTAAAATCTGACTACATTTTAATATTAACTAATATAATAATGCATTAGATTTAGCTCACTTCCTTCCAATACAGTTGAATATATTAAGTTCTAATTTTACCGTTGAATTTCAACGGGCAATTACGCTGGTTAGTGTATAAACAGTAAAATTTATTAAATTCGTTTATTTAAACAATACACATGCAAAATATAATGTAAGAGATTTTGACATTGTTTTTAGTATTTTAAACCTGATAATGATCTATTAATTTGTTTTCCAGTTTTTCTCTATCACTGATAAACTATGAATTGCAAGTGATATTTATGGTATGAGAATTCCTTGGAATGACTGACACATACTGAAACATTTCCTGTCAATATAAGTAATCAATTCGGGACGCCAACTTTGGAATACCAGCCTGCATTAGTCCTGGTTTGGACTTCTTGTTTCATCATAGCTTCGCGAGCATATGACTCACTCTCAGGGGCTGCATCTGTCCCTTAGGCTGTATATTGCCCAACTCTGAGCTAGATATACATTTCCGTATAACAATTTCAAATTTGCTCATTTATAAGCTATATCTGCGTAGAATATGAGGACATAAAAGTGAACCGCGTTCGAATTTGGCGCGTTCTCTTCCACACCTCTTCCAATAAATTGCAATTATTGTCAGCATCATTATAGGGCGAGTTTTGCCATGCTTACGCTTTTAAATCAGTATAAAACAATAATGACCGTGCAATAAATTTATGTAAGCGCATGCTCGATACATACACATGCATGTTTAATACAAATTAATACGAAGTTCCTATGTCATTACTTCTTAAAGCATCTTCTAACGGTTTTAAAAATCAGGGCTACATTCAAAATTTGAGACATAAGGTCAAATTATGCATATTTTTACTTTATCCAAGAGTTTTAATGAGTTTTTATGATTATATAAAGCCAAAGACACGTTTTTACGAACCAACGACGAGACTGCACGAAATGGACTCAGCTTGGAGGAAAAACCAACTTTCGGCTCACGAAAGATTCTATGGATCCGGCGGCGAAATAATATAAATGCCGAAACATCCACTCCATGCGTAAACTTCCCGATACAAAATCTCTTCACAGCGTTTTCACAAAATGTCGCACGCGTGTCGCTTCCGCGACTCCGTGCCGCATCTCTCAGCGCTCATCCAAGGGGAACGCCGGCGAAGATTCTTTTTTATTCGAAAAATTTATAATGAGCTCGGTTTGTTTTGAACGTTGCGAAAAAAAAGAAGAGATGGGGAGGAAAATGGGAGAGAGGAGGAGAAGGAAAAGAAAAAGGGAGTGAGAGGTTGAGAGAGATAGGTTGTGGGCGGAATGGAAAGAGATGCAAGGAAGGAGGCGAAAGGAGATGAGGAAGGTGGGGAGGGAAGCGGCGGAAAAGAAGTGAGAGAATCGAAGTTGAACCCCGCGGAACGTAAGAAGACTTTTCAAAAACTCTCAATGGTTTTTTGGAGTCGTTTTTTACTTCTCGATTCTTAACCCCATTCCAGATCGCAGCGGATTAAATGTGTGTGTGCGTGTGTTTGCGTGCGTGCGCGCACCGTCTGCCGGAGGCATAAATTACTTTTGGTTGACATCCGTTACTGAATGGCCGAGACGAACTTGTGAGAGAAGCGAGCGATAAATCGGAGAGTAGGAGGATTTGGAGAGAGAGAATGAAAGCGAGCGTGCCTACGAGGAGGAGATGGTGGTGGAAATCACAAATAGATTTTGACGAGGAGAGAGGGAGAGAGAGAGAGAGAGGGAGAGAGAGAGGGGGGTTTTCAAAATCGAGTGAGAGAAAGGGTGGATGGGAAACACGTCCCCAATTAATGCATACGTCGATTGCGAAGTGGATGTGGAATTTTTAGGGTAATCGCACGAGCGACGTCTCTTCATTCTGTTAGGATCTTTCGGATTAGTTTCAGGCGCACTTCTCCTCGGTCTTGCCGGTTAATAATAGAGGGAGGAGAAGAATCGGTGGAAGAATTGAGATTGGTTAATATCGTTGTGTTTTAGTATAAATATAGTTTTAGCTCGTTTCCTTTAAAGAGTGTCCAAATTTCAGTGGATGTTGCCTCAAGAAAATCTTTAACTTCCAACAAAGAACTGCAGCGGAATGATCCATAAATTGAGAGCTCACCAAACATACCATAACAACCATCACTATATTTTATGCTTAAATGTTATTTCATGACCTAAATAATACTGAAAAAACGAAAGGCTTGGCAGAAAAGTTATTTATTTTTTATTTTTCATGAGCTCTTAAACAACACATTGGACCCTTTGCAAAGAGCATGTAAACAAAAAAAAGAAAACCGCAAATATACATTCCCGTAGTAGGAAGCGAACTCACGACCTTTGTATTAGTGAGCAGACACGCAAACCACTCCTCCACAGAGCGCCAGAGACGGTGATTTCGAATCTTGGCGGAGAACTGTAAAATTAAAGAGCGCTGTATTTTTAGTAGTCGTTTGTAAACTTATCGGATTTTTAAATTTGCCTAAACTCTGACAACACGAATTCTATATCGTAAATGATAATTTGTAAACTTCATTTCCATATGATGGCGCAATTTTTGCTTCTTTTAATCATTTCCACCTTCTGTCACGGCCGATAACTCAAATATTTTATTTTTTTGCCCTGAAACCTGGGAACAACGTAGTTCTTGAGCAAGTCCCGTTATAATTTTATTCTCGATGCTCGCCGTAATTCCTAGTAACCTAGAATAAAGTATCCCAATTTAGCGAATAATAGAACGGGAGAACGAAAAAGCGTGAAAATACTCCGCCTTATTTTCGGAAGGATCGCAATATTGCATCCGTTGGCGCTAAAAGGCGCAATATTAACTCTCTTCGGAGGCGGCCGAGGGAACCGCATTTAAGGTCCCAAGTTATGGCGAAAAAAATTGAATGGCGTTTTGTGTTTCTTTTTCCTTTCCTTTTTTCCCGCGTCGTTTCTAGCGGGCATAAAAATAAAGCTAGCGAGGCGCGAACCGTGCGGAACTAAAACTCGGCCATAAATCAGACGCTGCACACACGAAAACGGGGTTACAAGGGAGGTCCCGAAGGAAAATAATATGCTTACAAATAAGGAGGAAAAAAGAACCTTTTAAGGGCAACTCCTGAAACTTTGGCTCTATTGTTTCAAGAATACCGCGAGGAAACGCCAAATAGCCTCCGCTGACGAGAAATATCTGGAATATGAGTACGAATGACGGTGCTAAACGATAATAAACTCTAAAAGCTTTTTTAGCGTAAGTGATTCATTATACGCAGCGTCGTGAAACTTGGTGCACGGGATAATAAACTGTTTGCAAAGTGAAATACACACTTAGGCGGCATTTTTTGTTTATTAGACTTTAAATTCCTCATTTTGCGCCCAATTTCATTTTACCCGAGTTCCGCATTACCTAGTTTTCGGGAATATATTTTAGCACCTCATTGTAATCTTTGCTCAGTTAAATTTTTTGTCTGATTTTCAAATACAGCGAAACATCAATACTAAAGGAGTTAAAAAATATATCAAAATAATACTCGTTGAAACGAAATGGCTCCAGTAAAGAATGCACGGTTGTTATAACAGTATTTATCACTGTTAGATAAGAAAACGTTTAAATCATTGTTTATTAGCTACTTTATTTAATTTTTAATGGAGTAATAAAAATATATCTCAATAAAAAAGTAAAGGGACGATATATTGTACTAAATGCCAACTGTTATTTTCAGGATATGTAACGTTATTCTGCGGGCTTCATGATGTTCTATTTAACAAAAATAAGATACATATTTTATAATATCAGCATAGCCCTCTTAAACAAGAAAGCAGCAACTTTTCTTCGATTTTTTCATGATTATTAATAGCACAATTTTTCCACGTCGTGGTTTTTTTAATTCGCCTGTAGAAACGTTAATTGAGAAATATCCGTATCTTATCGTATATATTTCTTATAACAATAAAAAGGACGGCAAGGCTAAGAGTTACCCGTTATATAGGCAGACGTTGATTCCAGATAAGCACCCGTGCATATAGCGTTACGAAATCGAAAGTAGTATTCTTTGAAGTCTGGTTATAAGCTCTACTAATTCTAATAACTGGCTTTTCCAGGAAGAGAGCCTCGTATCTCAGCAGATTATCTTTATCAAATAATTCACAAGTCTGTCCGTCCGTCACGCTTTGTAAGGCACTTTGAAATTAAATTAATTGCTGAAATTTTGGGTACGCATAGGTGTATGTATGTCATGACAAGTAAAAAATTGATAATGTCTGAAAAGATTTCCAAGTTTGTTTCCAGGACGTTCTTTGCTTCATTTGAATATCAGTGGAGCTAGTGTAGGATAAATGTTAATTTTTAATAAAAATAGATTAGAATCGAGGTACGAACTCGAGACTTAAAAGTATGAACAGGAAATAGAAGGAAGTTAATTTTTATTACAAGGAGAATTTGATTAGTTCCAAATTAACTGGGTAACCATAAAAGGCAAATTTTCACGTTTTTAGCGACAAGAAAGTTTAACTACCATGGCAACGCTGATTATCGCCACATTTATACGACAAATATTTATCGTAATTTGATTTTTCCATTATGTTGTGATTTGATAGAACAAAATATGTTTATGTTTTTAACCGTATTTTTTGTTGCGTTAAGTTGAACAAAACAAACGATCTGGCAAAGCATGTACGTAACATTAACATTTAAGGTTGTCAAAATATGGTAATAAGGATATAATTTACATTTTCTGTGCAAGATTCATTAAATGCTGATGGTGAACCATGGATTTGTTTATTTGAGTTGTTATTTGGAATTAACGCCTAGCTAAGGTCTACATCTTGGCCTCTTCATTTTAATACTTCATTCGTGATCACGAGTCATTAACACGGGAAATGATAAAAAAGAAAGTAAAAGGTTCCTTAAAAGCTGATCAATTTCTGACCCAAATTGCGAGCTACCTTACATAGAATCGGAGAATTTTACCTATGCAAAGCTTTCCTTAGGCAATGGACAATCTATGTGCGCATTTTTTAATAATGTACTCTACCCGTTCGCCTAAAGGTGAAGGATGCCGCGGAAAAGTAGGTTGCTCATACCTCGCAAATGTAATAATGCTAAAAAAAAGTTGTTATAGGCGCTCTGTGGCCAACCGCGCAACGTTTTCCTCATTATTAGAAGCGCCGTAATCTTGAGAAAAATAAATTCCGTTTTCCATAAGAAGCGAGATGTGGGGAGTCTGGGTTACATCACGGGCACAAAGGTGGTTGATTAATGATGATGTACGGCTCACCGCGCGGGATAACCCTCACAAAAGGACCGTGGCGCCGAGTTTGTCTCCGCTGCCATCTTGCGGGAGTACTACTACCACTGACTTTTCTTTAAGCCTCCCCACAGCCGTACCACATTAATAAGGATTAAGCAGTACGTGTTTAGAATAAGGCGCCAAACTCAAATACATCATCGCTATAGGGAAAGAGTGTTGAGCCGTACGAGAGGAAACAGAGAGAAAGAAGCCTCTCTCATTTCCCAAACTAAGCAAAAGCCTAAAAGTTGAAAAGAATATCATCATTGCGGAGATTTCTGCGATGATTAAAATTCAATTCAAACGAAATAACCTCACACTAGATGGCATTGAATATGCACCATCGTCTGCTGCTGCAGGTATATTACTCGTATTTTTTTAAATCTGAAATAGCTGTTACACGTAATAAAAACTATACAGAGATGCTCAGCATGCAATTTAAGAAACAAAAGATTAAAATGATTAAAAAATTAACACATCTACAGATCTAAAAATCAAACTATTCTAAATAAAATGGTCTCGGAAAGGAGTCGTCATAATTAAAATTGAAAATAAATCTACATTTGAAGCAAAGGTATGTTTATAGAAGCAATATAGTTAATTAGTTTGATAATGAAAATTATCATTGACAGGAAAAATACAAAGGGACATTCGACTTTGAGGTGAGTTGGAAAAAGCCTGTTAGGAAACAACAAAATCATCTCCATAATCTGGAAATAAAATTAAAATATCTCCTCAGCGGACTATAATATCAAGATGACGAATACGAATAAAGGGATATTATTGAAATACGCCTGGAAAATGGAGCATATCTCGCGAGGAATTTCATCTTAAAACCTAATATTATCCTGACTGGAAAACTCGAACCTGCAATAAGTCATTAATATCGAGATAAACTTTTGTATAATAAACTGATTTTTAATAAAAATATCTAAATATGTATTATAATGGCTTTAAAAAGAGATGGTCGTTTATAGCTCCCTGCTTTCTAGCAACACGTTTAGAACTATAAAAATTCTATTATAGTTTTAGCACAATTATTCAAATAGTTACGGCTCTAAAAAGTGACAGAACATCTAATAAACAGCTGCCAAAATTCCAATCCGATTCGTGCATCCTTCAAAGGGACATATGTTTTATAAAATCTCAGTCTTCCCGAGCTTCTAGAATATTTTAAACGCGTTTGAAACCTTCTGAATAATGTCTAATTCAAGTTAAAAATGCTTTTATTTCTCATTTGAATGACTTTGCCTCAGACGGACATTCGACATATTATATATAGATTTCGTGACAAGTGAGAACATGTATGAAGATCAGTAGATGGTAGCTCGTAATCACTTTGGCTCCAAGTTGAACAGTTGTATAAAACTCCTTAAGCCAAAAAAAAATTGTAGGGTAAGCCCTATGCATTTCGCCCACTAAGTGGGCATCTTCAGGGGAGAACCTGCCTTGGCAGTGAACAAGGTTCAACTGCGACAAAGTTAGGGGAGAGGTTTAAAACGAAGAACGAAAAAACGAAAAACAAATGAGGGACGAAAAGAATTTTATGCGTCAAGTTCAGTCAATTTGTATAGAGTTTTGTTAAAAATCAGTATCTGTGTTCATAACATTGTATCTGTTTTTATAGGATATGAAGATTTTCTAACGAGTTAAGTGAATGATTGGCTGAAGTTAACAATGTTAAGTCCTCTATGTGTATACTATGTCCAGTTTCGAGGATATGAGTGGCTACACTGATTTCTCAAACCGATTGTGTTTGTAATGGGCTAAGTGTTCTTTAAATCGTGTTATTAGTTTACGTCTAGTTTGTCCTATGTACATTAAATTGCAATGTGAACATTGTATTTTATAAATTCCGGACTTGTTCAAATTCTCCGTTCTGTCCTTAGTGCTATCTAGTAAATTTTTCAAACTATGTGGGTTCATGTATGTTATTGTGCAATTCTTATGTTTGAAAATTTTATTCAAGCCTCTGTTTAATATGGGACAATACGGTAGTTTTATATATTTGTTGGCTTTATTGTTGTCAAGTTTGAAAGTGGTGGAGTTGGACAACGTTTTTTTAAGATTGTGTTTCCTTATTAATTTATTGATTAAATTGGGATCAAAACCAAGTTTCTTAGCAGTTAGTTTTATATATTTGAGTTTTTGACTTATTTCCAAACTTAAAAATTAACTTAATCTTTGATGGAACTTACAAAGTGTCGTATTAATGAGAAAATAGTACGTATCTGGAATGTCTTTCATATGTCACAAAGTATTAGTATGCTTGTGATCTAAGTACTAAAAGAAACTGTCGAATATATCAAGCGATCAATATGATTAAGTAAGTAGAAAACGTCCAGACGAAGTGATCCTGAGGTGCCAATAAAAATCGAATTGTATAAGATTATATCGTTGGTAGCTCAATAACTTTGGCTCAGATTATTAAAAGTAAAGTACTCCTAATTTGAGTCCCAGTCACTGTTGAGACAGGTTTTGCCCCTGAAGATGCCCACCTTGTGGGCGAAATGCATTGGGTGTTGTAACCCTCTAATTGTCCTGGAACTCATTTTCTTTCGTAGGTTTGACTTTAAAATATTCACGTAACGAATTCAACGCACAAAATCAGCCTTTGCATGGGATAACGTATGCTTAAACTAAATTTTAATATATCTTCAAACGTGTTTCCACCGGTTGCATCCCTAGAGCTTGCAATTCCTGCCCAAGTTGTTAATGTTTTTGAGATTCATGACCACCTAATATCATGGAGTTTCTTCCACGGAGATCAATCCGAGTGAAATAACAATATTTTAAAAGTGATTCAATCGACTGTTTATTATGATTATTTGATAAAAAAATACAGTCGCCACATTTGCCGATGAAGGATGTGGGAAAAATTTATTTATTTGGGTAAAAGATTGGAAGATAAGAAATATTGCATGCCATTAAGCACTACAATAAAAATTAACCTGGTTTCATCACTTGGTTTTATTCTCAAATCTTGCTCAATATCTTTTATAAAACCCGCGCAACGCCGGGTAATTTCAGCTAGTTTATCATAAGATAAAAAACTGAAACCAGTGACAAGACCCTTTTCACTTAATTTCGCATGTGTCTTTTTACCAAAGTTTGGCTTCCATAATATTTTAAGTTCAAAAAATAGTATTTTCTGCTCGTACAATCTTACTACAGCCAGAACGAACTTATCCTAATAAATACCTATCATGAGTCCATACTGAAGTGAGATCATTACATGGATAATATACATTACGTTTTTGCTCTTTGAATTCCTCGAGTAAAGTAATGTTCTATTTTGGGTTTCAAAAAATCGGATTCTATTTGCGGGTATTAGGTATTTGGAAATCCAATTGTATTTAATATAAAAAGTAGAAACGTTTTCAGAAACTTAAAAGCACATTTTTAGGAGAGCGACGATGTTCTCTTTTAAATCGACTGGGTCGGTCACGAGGCACGAGACGGGGTAATTAAGGCATACTTAACAGCCGCATATTGTCCCATACCACGGCCTGGTCAATGATGAACGACCTGCGTAGTATGTTTTATTTTTATCTGATAATTCCCTCGCTTGGAGTCATAACAGCGTTTGCGACGCATATCACCTCAGCAATCTACTCAAATCCTTCCCCAGACAGACATTCATTCACATTGCATCACGTTCCGCGCGGGGCATCGAGGGAATTTCATTTATTATTTTTTCGGTCGTTAGGGTCAGAAGTAATCAACTTGTAGAGAATGATTTTTTGGTGCTGTTAGCGTTAATTTCACTCATTATAACAACAGATTGAAAGAATGCCGGTCTAATTCTGGGAAAACAGTATAACCTCATCATTTTAGAGGATTAAATATTGATATGGTAAATGTATCAAATGGGATTCAAGAAGATTGTGTTTTACCAAGCACATTAAAAAGCACCACGCAGTACAATAAAATAATGAAAAACCTCGAATGTTCAACAGCAAAAACATAAGCGCGAACTGTAGATAGAATAAGTCGTGTTATGTTGCCGAAACTTCATTTTCATGCTTTATTATGACAGTTGATTTCATTTGAAATTGTTCCAATATGGTAATTCTCGATCGTGATCTGATAACAGGAACAAAATATCTATTTCGCTGGAATTTTCCTTTTTGGATTATCTTAAACCGCTCCGCGTGGATAGACCTAAAGCCGTATAGTTGTAACAACATTGTTAAATTCCTTTTCAAAGCTTGCATAACATATAAATATCCTTGAAACTCTAAACTTGGTGAACTTATTTTATCGTCTTTATTATTTCAGATAATTGCGGGAAATGCCGATCCGCCACGAGACGACTAAATCTCAAGAAATATTGCCGGAGAGACTACGGTAAGTGAATCCCCGATCCAAAATAAACACAGCTGTTCCACAGGATTATAACTTCTAAATTAGCTTATATGAAGGAGTTATATGGTATACTGTAATTAAAGATTTTTACTTTTTTGGAAATAAGGTCAAAAGCGTATGATTTCAAACACTCTTACAAAAGACGTAATAAGACATTCTACAAAAAATTTAATTTCACAAAAAATTGATTTGTTCAATTGCTCGCATTTTTCTACTTTCGGCGCTAAAATATCATAAATAGTAACTTGGAATAAAGGTAATGAAAGTATTTTACAGGTACCCCTTACAATAATATTCTTAAAATTCGATTTTTGTGCAGTGGCGGATTTAAGGAGGGTAGGATTTTGCGCGCGCCAGGGGCGCCACGAAGAAAGGGGTCCAGAAAAAATGTCGTAAATATATAATCTCAGAAATATTAAACATCTCAAGTTTAAAATCAGTGGAATCTCTCTGTTATTCCATAGAAAAACGATCGGTCACGAGGAGTCATATAAGAGGGAAGACGATAGGAGAATTTTCACTATATATCTAGATTGCTGAGCCCCCAATTGTTTAGCGCTATGGGCACCAGAAGGTGTAAACCGGCCACTGCTTTCGTGCCATGTGAGCAAATCATAGTCCAAGAGCACGGCACTGCTGAAGCGATGATGTGAGTGGCGGTAAGGAACCTCCTGAGGGCGATAATATTATAATGCACCATTTAAAGACTAATTGGGACAATATTATTGGTGGAAAAAAGAAAAATAACAAAGCTAGTAATAATGGTAATCCCGCTTCTATTATTACAACCCGCTTATCTATAGCGAAAAGGGTAGTAACGACTGAAAAAACATGGAGGAAAGAGGGATGCGAGAATATTAAATAGGTGGATCTTTCAAGTAAGCGTTTAAATCGGCTTATCAGAATGCCAATTTTTTAATTGAAATAAATAATATTCTATCAAGAACGCCTGGAGGCAAGACATAAGCAAAAACGTGCAAAATTTAACACAAAGTTAGCCTAAGTTTTGTTCAAAAATGATAAGAAATTGTCTTCGAGGGAACTTGTATAATATAGGAAGACGTTTCATTCCTGAAAAGATGCATTTATATTTTTAGGTCTAAGATAGTAGATCTCCTAGAATAGTTAAGACTAGTGTGATTTCTCGTCAACAATGACAGTTAATGAGTTGCGAAATAAGAAGAAACATTTTCCTCGACCAAATAAAATGTTCTCTTATTATTCTTTTTGCTATTGGAGAGATGGAATGAAGTAACCATAAAATCCTATACAGACAGGCATAAGCAGTAAAGATGAGAATAATTTTGGAACGAGAAAAAAATTTGCTATGACCGGGAATACAACCCGGGTCTTCCACTTGTTGGGCGTATACATTCTAGCTTGGCAATCTCACCATTTGAATGAGAGGTTTTTCTTCGACATATCTCTTGAAAGACGTCCATTGGGGCTGTTTGATACTAACTTGGCTACCCCGGACCAATGCCGGATTAACCGAGGCGCAGTGGCGCAGTTGAACCAGGTCTTCGTGATAACAGGTGCCCCACGGAGGTCCCAGACACTGTGTGTGGGGTGAAGAGAGGGACCTGCGAAAATTATGCACCAAGGCTCCCGAGCACATTAATTCAGCATTGCCCCGGACCCAACTAAGAAAACACCCTCGTTCAGAATCGGGAGAATTGATCTGCTACGATAGTTCAGTGGGAGCAGAATTTTTTCTCGTTTCAAAATTATTCCCATCGGGAAGATGATCTCTCCCGGGCATCGAACAATGAAACTCGAAAATCGCGGGGACGCATGCGAAAATTTATCCCGATATCAGCCTCAACGTGATGAACCCGCGAAGCGAATGGTAGTTTCTTTAGGAAATGTCCTACATAATATTTATCAGCTCCGTGCACAACGGGTAGAAACAAATTTGCCCATATGATTCTTGATAAGGAACCCAAGTTGTCTTGGTCATCAATTCGCCATATTAGAGCTATGTATTTTAAAATGACGCCGAGTCTTGATGGCAGTAGTTCCCAAAGGGGGGGCCGCGGCTGATTTGCAAAAAACTTAGTTTAGTAAATAAATCAACGATCTGCGTGTTTATAGGAAATTAGGGCAATAATTTTCTTCTTATACATTGATTATGGTGTAGTGCTAACAAATGAGTGCGTCCAAAGGTTGTAATACTCGTATATAAAAGCATAAAAACCTTGAGACGCTATTGTTTACGAGAAGGGCCAATATTTACAGTTGAGTCACGTTGACTCCCGCTTTCATTTGGTCGCTGCCGTTTGTGCGTTGCACTATATTACTTTTATTCACAGATTTTTGCTGCAGGTTTTTGCATCCGTGCTCGAAGTCACACTATTGGGCGCATTAGTATGATACCTTGATACTTAAAATCGAATCCATAATAAATATTGGCGGCATCAATTAAAATAGGAGATTAAAACTTTACAACCTAATCCACAAAGTAAAAATCTTCAGCTATATAAAGGATGTCCCAAAATGAAAATACAAAAAGAATGTTGAATAACTTTTTAAGTATTTGAGATAACAACAGCACTAAAAATTAAATATCTTCCGAAGACCTGTAAGTTTTATATAATTTAATTAGAGCAATTGCCCGCCAAAAATGACGAATATGCATGAATTAAGATTTAAACCAAAATAAAATGATATAAAAAATTATTGAAACCACCTAAGAGATGCACTAAAAATTGAAAAATTAATATAAAATTCACCAAATTGAATATTTCTGGAAGAAAAATTGTTTTGAATATGTGAAATTGGCGTGGAAAATAAATATTAGTGATGATTTACTCGTTAAAGATTAGGTCAGACAACTTTCGAATGGCAAAACAACATTTACATGCTCATAAAGGGTTGTTTCATTATTTTTAATATAAATTGGATTTTTAGGCTTTCTTTACCAGCGAAGCAGTAGTAACGGAACGCCTCCGTCCGCGTGTTTAAACTCCGAAAATACTGGGCGGATTTTAATTAAATTAAGTATTAGTGATCCTTATTAAAATTTATCGACAAATTATGATTTTCGACCTCATCCGTCAATTAGAACTGCAAATTTATATAACCAATTAACAAAACGTATAGTCGTATCTCGTTAAATGGCTTCCGGCAAGCAACAATTAAATGCCACATTTTTCTCTCCCATCCTCTTATATGATCTGTAAGGTAACGATTGAAAAATTTATTCGGATAGATGACAGCATTGACCACGAAAATGTCCGCGAGACCACATAATTAGGACTTCAATGCTCTTATATGATTTGTGAGGTAAACATTTAAAAATGTATTCGGATAGAGGACGACATTTACCACAAAAAAGTGTCCGCGAGATCATATACTTAAGACTTAATTACAGTTTCGGAGATAAAATTTGAGAACCGTCCAATGTTTCCATACCCTTTTGTAGGCATTTCCCATAAAGAACGCCTTTGTATACTTTTGCTACTTGTTTACGAATTGGTTTATTATTCTACTCTGAATTTTTTGTTGTATTTATTACAGTTTGCCAAAATAACAAAAATAAGGTGAAAAAACCAACTCAACCCAATCCTATTAATGTTGTCAATTTTGAATAGAAAACTATTTTCATATACAAACAACAACAAATACAGCAAAACATTCCGAGTATAGGCTTTTTTCCGTATCAATCATTAATGAGACAAAATATATTGTTATTGGCTGAAATTGGAGAACAGATTTTATATCAAATCATATCCCAAATTTGTCTGCATTGGTATTTTAATAAATTTTGAATGGAAAACAAATGTCATCTGTAAACAGCAAAATTGTAAGAAATAATACACAGATTAAAGAAGTGAACCTCCGCAAAAACTCTTTCAGCTTTCCCTGAAAATGTGCTCAAACTCTATAAAAAAATTCAGGAAATTAAATCTCTATATTTCACTTTAAAACACTCGTAAGCACAAGGTAAATGAATAATTGGATATTTATTCATTTTTGTTGCTGCCGCCGTCGTATTGTTTTTCGTTACCAAGGTATTGTTTAAACTTCAAAACAGCGTCAAGATTTCGTGAATATCATTCGCAATTACACGAAACCGGCAACAATGCAAATCACCTAGACGACGAATGATCGATTCAAATCATCTAGACGATGAATGATCAATGCAAATCACCTAGACGACGAATGATCGATTCAAATCATCTAGACGACGAATGATCGATGCAAATCATCTAGACGACGAATGATTTTCATATAAAATACGCCAAATATTCGCGTTTAAAAACGATTTTTGGGCCGATTCGACTCGAATTCGAAAATCGACGACAGGAAAAGGAAATTTCGTTTTTTAGGCGATTTCGGTTCAAGTCCCGAAATCCTACGATGATTCTAAGTAAATTAAAATTCAAATGATTTAATTGCTATACTCAAAACTCACCATCCAAATTGAGCGTTTCATTAATATAGATAACTAGCAAATATACCCGGCGTTGCTCGGGTTTTTGAATCAAGACAAATTAATTTGAAGAAGATTTGAGAATAAATGAAGTATTTATACCAAGTTAATTTATATTGTAATTCTTGTAGGTATAGAATATTTCCTGTCTTCCCATTTTTTCTCAAATAAATAAATTTTTCCCGCATCCTTCTCTAGACGTAGTTATATATAATTGTCCATGAGCAAAGCAGTTGTTTGACAATTCAACACCTGCAACTTTAAATGACTGCCCTTGTGTATGTCGCGATCGAAGTCGAGTTTATCTTTGTTAGGAAGACTTTGCTGCTCTTGCTGTGACTATTCTCTTATATTTTAATCTGTTGGGATCTGAGAATGATCTCCGTGGTCGTTTTGGCATTATGTTTGTTTTAAAACCTTTGTTTAATTTCTTTGAAAATTAGTTTCTTAAAATGAATCTATAAAAGTAACGTAGAGTATTTAAAATGGAAATTTTAAACCAATATTATGAATTTTTCTCTAGATATAGAATTTCAGAAACGAAAGAAGTGTACCTGAAATAAAAATTTAAAATCTTGCACACTTTGGTAGGCAATCGGCAATTAGGACTTTTTTCTGCACAAACAAACACATTAAAAGAAATATGTATGAAGAGAAGAAGCAGAGAAGATTATTGTTTCGTTATTACTGTATACCTTTTTAGATCCCGAAACGATAAATAAAACGTTGCTATTTACGGCTATTGTTGTTCATCATTTGTTAAGTAATCATTTGTGATGATAAATCCGGAGCCTCTGCCGCTGTTAAATTGGTTACTTTACCGAAACAAGGATTGAGTTATAGCACAGTTATAAAAATACATTTAAGAGGCTAAAGTTGCTTTCTGTAAAAAGCAGACTAAAACATTAATTTTTATAGCGTCTACACGTGAAATGTTTTTCCAAACAAAAAATTCCTATCATTATATATCACAGGACATGCTAATAGCCAATGTCATGAAAATCCGCTTGATATAAGCCGAGATGGAATTTAGGTGATAACATTTAATGGCCTATATTGGTAACACTGATCTATTTAATATAAACGTATTTTAATATAAAAGTATATAGATGAATATAAGGCCAAGAATACAATTCAACTCTCTGGAACATACTATAATGTAAATTATATTTTTTAATTTTCAGTCCACATAAAATATTGTTTCATTAAAGTAAAATTTATTAGTTTTACTCGAAGGAATTGCAATATATCTCCTCTCAATATACAGCCAGAAACGGACATTTATTTCTTTAATTACCATGTCAACCGTATATAAACAAATTCTGATTGGCTCATTATATAGGTTTCTGCCAAATTTCAATTTTCTATCTGCATATTTGATCGAGTTATTCGCGTTTTAATAACTTTACACTTGTTAGACCAACGAACGGACAACATAGGGTATTTCAGCTCTTTAAGTATTCCTTCTCCTAAATAACGGAACGAACTATGAAAATCACTTCTCTCTCCTTCCGTTTTTCACTTCTTCTCGTATTAAAATCCTTCAAAGTACGCTTAAACCCATAAGGATTGGAATAACAAGAAGTCCAAACCAGGAGTAATGCAGACTGTTTTCCCAAAGTTGACATCCCGAATTGATTACTTAGACTGACAGGAAATGTTTCGGTATGTGTTAGTCATTCCAAGGAATTCTCAAACCATAAACACCATTTGTAATTCATCGTTTATCAATGATAGAGAAAAAATGGAAAACCAATTAATAGAGCATTATCAGGTTTAAAACACTAAAAGCAATGTCAACATCTCTATCTGACATATTTTGCATGTATTTTCTAATAAATAAATTTAATAAATGTTACTGTTTATACGCTAATATGTCTGGATTAACTGTCCATTGCTGAAGAATAGTCGAGCAGAAAAAAACTACTCATTTGTTCATTCGTCTATGATCCAGCCGAGTTCGGTAATAATGGACTCCATGGCAACAATCCGATAAAGTGCGATTTAAAAAGCTAGGTTTAGTAGAAATTCAAGAAAATACGGCCAATTATCAAAATTCGGTGATAATAATTAGAATTTACATTCTTTTCCCCTTAGAACAGTACAAACCTCGCTCGGATATCACAATTTTAAGATAATGTAATGTATTAAAGAAAACATCTCTGCACGATGAATTTGAGATTTCCTATGTAAAATAAAAAGGGGAAAAATGTTCCTGGAATCGAACTTGGGAGTTCAACCTTCGCTAAATAAAATATAGCCCGGAGGTGGACCCTGGCAGCACGAGCCTCATACCAAGTTTCATGAAAATCGGTCCATTGGTGCAGAAGTTGTTAGTAGGGGGACACACATACACACACAGACGGACAGGACCATTTCATAAGGCTATGTTTCCTTCGAAAGCCAGCCTAACAATATGATTTCGAGGTTTAACAATGTAATTGGTAGGCATGGCAACATTCCGTTAAAATGGCAAGATTTCCCCAAAATATTTGAATTAACGTTTAACATGAAGGATTTCGAACTGTAAGCGAAAAAAAATGAACAGAATAAGAAACCTTGTAATTTTTCCTTTAAAATGGTCTAAATTTAAAGGTTATGAGTCTATTATTTCTTATTTAAATCTCAAAAAGAAGAAAAGCCTGCACGTCAAAAAGTCGATTTTTACGTGCTATCTTATGGGGAAAGCAAATCATCCCCTGGAGTCGAATCCTGGACATTTTTCAAATTTTCCTTCGTCATAGCATTTTTATATCAGAGTAGATTATCTATGCCAAATTTCAAGTTTATATCTGCATATTTGATCGAGTTATTCACGTTTTACGTTTATTCCAGGAATCAGGAACCCAGAAATCAGAAACCGGACGTTTTTATCATTATAAATAGCTGCTTCTTACATATATAGGATACTAGCTGGAGTTATTCGGCTTCTCTCGGGAAAGTTTTCTTTTAAGTAGCAAATGACTTTTATTTCTCGGGGCCCCGCGGTGTCGGTGCTACCAAATTTCTCAAATGTGTTATTCGGAAAAGAGGTTCACACAGAATTTTAACTACCATCTAAAGAAATCATTGAAAAATTTTAGTCAGGCTTGCGCTCATGGGTGTATCTCAATGGCGAATCCATCATAGGTACAATAAAGGCAGACTGCTTTTCCAAGAATATTTGGCATAATCGAGCAGTTTTATTAAAATAGAAATTACTCCGAGTGCACCATAAGCCCTGAGTTTTCGTTCCCTATTCCTTAAGAACGCAAGCGATGTTTACATTAACATTTAATATTTTATCTATTGTGTTGTAAAGTTTTACCATTAATATAAGTACGCTTAACGTCTTGCGCGTCAAGTGCGGAGGTACTCCATCCTACTAGAAAATAACTCGTTGTAACAGGCCAAGAATTCCTTGCAATTGTGGAATAAAAAACTCTTTTAACATTTTCAGGTACGAATTGTCGGTCACAGTTTGCTCTTCCATAAATAAGGTCCAAAGATGCGAGAACGTGACAAAGCACACCAGACTTTTCTTTTAGGGGAAACCCTCTCGTGTTCATAGACTTTATATGGATTTCGATCACCCCAAGTCTTAAATTTAATGGCGGTTTATTTTGCCTGATGTGTGGAATATAGCCTTATCTCTAAGAATGAAGCTTGATAGAAATTGTTCATCTAATCTTACCCTTTTAATTAATTACTAGCAGTTGCTCGTCGATAAATCGACTGGTTGGTTACATTAAATAGTGTTGGTAGTTACAGTGTCTAATGTCTGCTAGCAGCGCCACCTTAACATCAACCATTACAACTACGTCGAGCAGAGCTTAGCGAATCACAAAAAACCTCAATATCTCGCCAACGGTTTGACCTATTTCAATTTTATAACTTTTTCGCAAATCTGCAGGTCAAGACGTTTAATTTGATGCATCACACGTTAAGGTGGCTGTTACCTTCATTTTAAAAACCTCATTTTTTACGCTATTAATATATATAATAATATATTCACGAGTGGTTACTCTACTTTCAAAATCTTCCTCTAAAAGTTGCTGAACTATCTGCACTTTGTGAGCTTTGAACCTCAATTCTCTGTGAAGGATTCTATGGACAGAGGAGCGTGAGATGTTTAACTCAGCTTCTCCTAATTGACTACTTAGTGCTTCTTGTAAATGATTCGCGAACTGCGTTAATTCTTTCAAGAGATTTCTACGGCCTTCCGGGAGATTTTCCTTTCAGTACGGTTCCAATTTTCTGAAATTGATCTTTCATCTCCGTATGGCGCGTCTCTCAGGTGCTGCTTTGTCCATTTCAAGTCGAAAGCGTCTCAGAGTAGCAACAATCGAAACACTTTCATCCAAAAATTTCTCAGTTTTTGCTTTCTCTTCAGTAGTTGTCATTTTACATAAAACGAAAAACCAGAAAACCAACAACTTTGTGAAAACATTAAATCCTCTATGATCAGATTGTTGCTGAACGTTTTCGACAAGTGAAATAAAGGACAGTGACATCAACAATATCAAATAATAATCTTTTTATTATATTACCGTCATTACAGGTCATGAAAAATTTTGACTGCCATAGCAACGATCTCAATGCCTTTGAATGGGAATGAATTTTCCATACTTCAAGATCATTTATTTAATGTTTATATTGCATTATAACAGTGGCGGATCCAAGGGATGGGCGATCGCCCTCCCTTTGGACGATCCCATTGCCCTCCACTGGGTACATTCTTAAATTCATTCCGCGCAACATTCCTTGTTTATACACCGAAGATTAAGTCTGTATGACAAGGAAAAGAAAGGTTCTGATGGAGGTAGGGATTTTCAAAATGTATCGTCGTCGGCAGAGGCGGAATCAAGAGGGGGGAGGGGCAATTGGGGCGATCGCCCTCCCCTTGGGAAGTTTCTGGATCCGCCCCTGCATTATAATCCATTTGATTTCAGCCAACGACATATGCATATGATGATTATCTTAAATTAATTTTTAAAATCCGGATACGTACTAAAAGGCACGGATGATGATGCCATAATCCTAACACACAAAATATCCTAATTTTTACATAAATGTTAGTGTAAAATTGTCTTAATGATGATTATAATTATTGCTTAAGAAGGATGGTCTGAGCCATGAAACTTTAAATTCGAAAACTTGGACGCGAGCCGATTGCCAGAGAATTTAGAAATTCCGGATAGATGCCTTAATTTTGCAGAAAATGAAAACTATTATCTTATTTAAATGGGTAGTTCAAATACTATCGGGTTGGTTTATTTACGAGTAAAGATCTTGGTATATGGTGATTTTTTTACGCGATTACAGTATGCAAGCACCGACAACTTGTATATATAGAAGATAATACGATCATTATTACTACTGACATCATTTATTACTAGTGAATTATCCGTTGCTATGCCACTTCAAAATTTGGAAGCAATCGAGTCTATTGTTTCCAAATTTTGAAGTTGCGTAGCAACGGAGAATTCACTAGTAATAAATGGTGTAAGTCTATTGAATAGACTTTATGTTGATTAGGAAAAAACGCTTTTTATATTTTCTATTAATAAAATCCCTCGTTATTAGCACAATACTCTAACCATTTAGCTACGTAAGCTAACAAACCAAACAATTTTGATTAGGGCAAACAACAAAAAACAAAAATGACGAAAAAATATACTTTACAAAATAATCAAGATAAAATGCAAATGAATTTTAGCCTTACACTCATTCCAGTGTTAATGAAATGATGAAACAAATTTTCCTGGAATCGCTGGAAATCCTGAACAAAATTTAACATTCTTAAAATAAAAAAACTCATCGAAACGTAATATTTTGGAGCTCCCGTTGCAATAAACAAAATGCTAAAATTTAACATCGAGGTTTAAAAATGACACGATCGGTAAGGTGAAATCTCGTTAAAAAGCTAAGATTTTTTCAATAAATGTAATTGAAACGTCATATTTTTTCGATTTCGAATTGAAGGTGAAAATCCACGATAAGAATAAGGAAATTTACTTATATTCCTCTAAAGCAGTCCAGATCCGAAGATCGAAGGTCAATTATTTCTAATTTAAATTGGCAAAACAATAAAAGCCTGCTCGTCAACAAATCGCTTTTTACGTGTCATCTTATGGGAAGTAAAAATTATACCCTGGAGTTGAACTCGGGTCCTTTTTTCGTGACTTTTTTTATTCATTAATATCTGAATCAAACATTTCTGCCAAATTTTAATATTCTATTAATTGGAAAGATTGTTAAAGCACGTTAAAAAGAACCACCAGAGGCGATGACGTCAGTAGTTTTGCCTCAGACCGAACATCGGACAATTATAATAGACGTGGGAGCCCATGACACTTCGCTGTCACACTAAGTTGATTTTCATTTTTTAAATAAGTAATTTGATCAGACATTTTATTTATAAAAGATTTTACAATGAAGTACCCAGTGGTGTCCAGGAAAATCCAGTATTTAAATACGTTTGAACAAATTATTAATAGGTTTTTCTTTCTTATTTATTATTAACCTGCATAGGAATTTAGGATAAGTTTAATATAATTTTTCTTTAATTTAATTGTTTAACTTTCCAAGTGACGAGATAAATAAAATTAACTGATCTTGCCAAGTTCTTTTAAACTTTTTCTTCGTAAACAGAACAGAAAAAAGTAAACAAACAAAATGACGTAATATCGTCAAGTGGCTCGAGAGTACACAGAAGGATTCTGCATTTATACACATTATGGATAGCAAAAATAGTCCAAACAGTGGTCGAGATATAAGCTTCCCAAAATTCTATACAAACCTATAAACTAATATGAATGTATTGTTTTATTAATCTTTCAAATAAGAACACGTACAATTAATCGTTCTTTTTAGGTAAACATATAATGTTACCAAGGTAAACAGTTACGTCCCGATCTCTGATTGGTTGGCCAGCCATCCAATGATATAATGCCAAACGCCAACAATTACGGTAATATAATAAAAAGATTATCTATTATTCATGTTGATATTGTTGATGTCACTTTCCTTTATTTCACTTGTCGAAAACGTTCAGCAACAATCTGATCATAGAGGATTTAATGTTTTCACAAAGTTGTTGGTTTTCTGGTTTTTCGTTTTATGTAAAATGACAACTACTGAAGAGAAAGCAAAAACTGAGAAATTTTGGATGAAAGTGTTTCGATTGTTGCTACTCTGAGACGCTTTCGACTTGAAATGGACAAAGCAGCACCTGAGAGACGCGCCATACGGAGATGAAAGATCAATTTCAGAAAATTGGAACCGTACTGAAAGGAAAATCTCCCGGAAGGCCGTAGAAATCTCTTGAAAGAATTAACGCAGTTCGCGAATCATTTACAAGAAGCACTAAGTAGTCAATTAGGAGAAGCTGAGTTAAACATCTCACGCTCCTCTGTCCATAGAATCCTTCACAGAGAATTGAAGTTCAAAGCTCACAAAGTGCAGATAGTTCAGCAACTTTTAGAGGAAGATTTTGAAAGTAGAGTAACCACTCGTGAATATATTATTATATATATTAATAGCGTAAAAAATGAGGTTTTTAAAATGAAGGTAACAGCCACCTTAACGTGTGATGCATCAAATTAAACGTCTCGACCTGCAGATTTGCGGAAAAATTATAAAATTGAAATAGGTCAAACCGTTGGCGAGATATTGAGTTTTTTTGTGATTCGCTAAGCTCTGCTCGACGTAGTTGTAATGGTTGATGTTAAGGTGGCGCTGCTAGCAGACATTAGACACTGTAGGAAATAACGTTGCGCTCCTAGTAGACATTAGTAGAAGGAAATAAACCTTGCAGTCGCTGGCCTTCATGGTAATATGACAGAAGGTTAACTACCAACACTATTTAATGTAACCAACCAGTCGATTTATCGACGAGCAACTGCTAGTGATTAATTAAAAGGGTAAGATTAGCTGAACAATTTCTATCAAGCTTCATTCTTAGAGATAAGGCTATATTCCACACATCAGGCAAAATAAGCCGCCATTAAATTTAAGACTTGGGGTGATCGAAACCCATATAAAGTCTATGAACACGAGAGGGTTTCCCCTAAAAGAAAAGTCTGGTGTGCTTTGTCAAGTTCTCGCATCTTTGGACCTTATTTATGGAAGAGCAAACTGTGACCGACAATTCGTACCTGAAAATGTTAAAAGAGTTTTTTATTCCACAATTGCAAGGAATTCTTGGCCTGTTACAACGAGTTATTTTCTAGTAGGATGGAGTACCTCCGCACTTTACGCGCGTTTTTAAAGGACACAGTACCTGAGCGGTGGATTGGTAAAGGAGGACCTATAAAATTGACTTTTCATTCTGCCGATTTAACCCATTTGGAATTTTAACTGGGGATTTTTCAAAACAGAAGTCTACCATGACAAACTAAGGGATCTTAAAAAATCTTCGAATCTGTGATGCTGTCTTATCCATCCCTACAGCTGTGGTGATGGAAATTATGTTTTCAGAATTTGAACCCAGAATTAGATTAATTATAGCTAATGATGGTAGACATGTAGAACTTTATTGCCCAAATTAAATAAAACTTACAAGCCTTCAGAAGATATTTTATTTTAAATTTTGTTGTTATCTGAAATAATAAAAAAATATTCAACTTTCTTTATAGTATATTCATTTTGGGACACCCTCTATTTTTAGAACAAGATCTATAGAGTCATTTGCTACGGTAGAGAAAACTATGTTTCTGAGCATCTTCGCGACACTGACAATGAGATGAGATGAAGCCGTATAAAAATCCTTGGGATGAGATTACTCGATAGTTTACAATCTAAATACATTAGTTCACGAATTATCAAAATGTAGGAATCCACACATAGGAGAAATGCAGGAGTTGCTGCGTCAGGTGAACGCAAAGAAAAAATAAAAAGAGGAGTATTACTTTTTCATAAATGGAATTTGCCTTTACCTAAAGATTGTTTAGCTACGTATTACAGATAATAATGTAAACAATTACGCAATTATACATAAAATCCCCCCAAATATAGTTTCCGTTGCCTGTCATTTTGTCTTTCTGTATGTAATACTTTTTAATCGATAATATGTATCTCGAAAACGGTAAGATATAATGGCCCGAAATTTGCCAGGAATTCACACATTTCAAGACGATGACGAAATGAAATCTTGAAGAAATTTCCGGATTTTACTACAAGGAAGACATTTCCATTTCCAATAAGGCAACCCGTAAAAATCGGCTTTTCAACGTGCAGGCGTTTATTCTTTTGAAAATAAAAACTACAAAAAATTGACCTTTAATCGTCGAATCTGGACCATTCCAAAGAAAATAATTTGAAGATTCTTATTCTATTCGTCTTTTTTCGCCTGCAGTTCGAAATCGCTCATGTTAATAGTTTAAATCAGTGGTGCGCAATCCGCGGCCCGAGGGCCACTCGTGGCCCCCGAGCCTTTCTCAATGGCTCGCAGAGCCTTCAAATGTTTTAAAATTTTGATTTTTTTAAACGAAAATAATAAAAAATCTTAGAACTATATTTCTTCCAGTCTTGTTATTTTCTCCTTTCAGTTTAATTTAAGGTCAAACGTTTTTGTAAATTCAAATGGAAATAATTGATTTAAAATTTAATGCACAGTGAACAACAAGATGATCCAAACGGAACTTATGATGCCTACTTTCCACATAATTACTTTAAATTAAATGAAAGTAAATTCATTACTTTTTATAACCAGATGTTTAGATGTTTATAGGCTCCAATCATTTACAGAATATAATATATTTTAATAGGTTGATTAGCACAGAATTGATTAGTGTTTGTAATACTAGACTATTGGTTCAAAAGTTAATAGGGGGGACAGACAGACACAATGAGGAAACTATAAGCCTATTTCCATTCTGGGAATTACGTTAAATATAGACACTTACTCTGTAATACTAGTGCTGTTTGAACGCATATTTCTTAAATTAAATTATTTATTTATGATGGTTCTAAGGAAACCAATCAAGTTTTAAACCATCAGATAATCAGCATTTAGAGAGAGAGAGGGAGGACTAGAGAGAAAAGGGAGATAGCGAAAGAGGGAGGAAAAGAGAATGGTGAGGAAATAGTTCTTAGGTTATATTTTAAGGAGAAGCGGAGGAAAAAATACAGATATCCTATGTCCCATCCGTCATTTTTGACAGGATTTTCTCTCTATATTATAACCGCACTAATGTGTGTTACAGAAAATATTTCTTACTTCCGTATGAGCTAGAATGCTGAAAATATTCAGACTGATTATTCATGACTTATAAACAAAGGAAAAATTGCGAAAATGGGAAGTTTTAAAGTTTAAATTCCCCAAAAAAATGTTAAAATACGAAAACTTCCCATAAGATTAACATTGGAGCATTGTTGCTGCCAAGCACGTTTCTAAAGAGGACTTTCAGATGCAATTTGGCGTTCAAACTCGCCATGTGCGCGGTAGATCACGAGGTAAATGAATCGCGATAGGTCAGTTCGATTTCATGAAACTTTAATTATAATACTCGGCGTGAGGTTCTTCATGTGACAAATATGCAGTTATCTAACATAAGTAAATGGGTTCGATGCCAGGAAAGTTGCCAATCTCCGTTTGATTTACACATAAAAGAGCGTAAGACATCTTTCGTTGGCTTTTTAAAATTACTTACAATTGTCCTATAAATTAGAAACTTAAACCATCGTACGTGCAAAAGAACGCAAATTTATTTTGATACCGTATATTTTCAAATACGACTCGAATTGACTCAGATAATTGTTTCATAGACGACATTTTAAAGTTTATTCTGAATAAAATATTTCGTTGTTAAGAACAACTAGCATTGTTGCTGTACTCATAAAATTATAAAGGACCGTGTTGGGAAAAAAGGGGGAGGGAGAGAATGAGGGAAAGTGGAAGTTTGGGAAAGCGGGAGGTTTGATGGGAGGGAGGGAGGGGCATATAGGGAATAGAGAGAGGGAGGGGAATGGGAGAAAGGGAGAGAGAAGCCCGAAAATACGGCTCAATATAATTGTCTACCTTAAATATATGCCGAAATGAGGAGATTCAGTGTTGCAAACGGGCAGCAGACGAATTCGTCTCGCGGTGCGAGGTACGGTGTTGACGCGCGTAGCACGTAGGGGCAGAGCCCATAGTATTATACTATAATAATAGTAACAGTTCCAAATGAAAAATCGTTCTAATACTACCAAGGTTTCATTGCGCTGCAACATCCTCAGATGTAACCTAGGTCGTGTTAACGTGATTTTTAAACAAGATGGAAAAGTATACTCCATAAATGGAATGCACAGAGATTTCAAAGGCGTTCTTTATAGGAAATACATACAAAACGGCATCGAAGGATTCTTGAATTTTTATACCCGAAGTTAAAGTCGTAATTATGTGGTGTCGCGGACTGTTATACGGCAAATGTTGTCCTCTATCTGAATAATTTTTTTATATATATAACTTACAGATCATATAAGAGCTGGGAAGAGAAAAATATGGTATTTAATTGTTGTTTACCGAGAGAACCGTCTTAGCGAACGATGTAAGCAAAATATGCGATGTTTTGCTTGAGATTTTCTCGAATTTTTATCTCCCAAACTATAACTCGTAATTATATGGTCTCGTGGACTTCTTTGTGGTAAATGAAGTCCTCTATCCGAATAAAGTTTTTAGTCTATACCTTATAGATCATATAAGAGCTAGGGAAAGAAATTTATGGTTGTTAATTGTTGTTTGACGGATGTCATTTAACGAGATACGAGTATAAGTTTATAGAAGTATTTATGTAAAGTAGAAGTTGTAATTGACGGATGCAGTTAAGCATCACAATCGAGCGATAAATTTTAATAAGGATCACTCCTACTTAATTTAATTAAAATCCGTCCAGCGGTTAAGGAGATGAAAGTTAAGACGGACAGATGGACGAGACGTGTCCATAAGGCGTTCTGCTACTACCGTCTCGCTGGTAAAGAACGCATAAAAAGTGAAATTGCTAAGCGTTTCATTTTTCTTTCTCCATCTAAAATTGAAAATTTTCACAAAATTGAGCCGAATGTTATTAGTTTCATATTAATGGTTCTTTTTTTTATTTTAGGGCACCACGAATTCCATTCAATTTTTTCCTAACCATTAGTAATACATTTAAATCGTTGAGTACACACGTTTCCTTAGTCTACCTTGCTATGATTTTGCAAATATATCTCCTCTACTGCGCAAAAAGGGTTAAAAATGAGTGAGACTTAACTGGATAATTGACGTAACCTCAAATCTAAAACAGCCTTCAATAGGAGTATTGTATATTTCTGCACATAGTTTTTGTCAAGAATGCCTTGTCTGAATTTGTCTCTCTTTTCTCTCTCCCTACCTTAACCATGCCATCCAAATGGGCTTCCCCATCCTCTCTCTCTCTCTCTACCACACCTTCCCGCGTGTTCCTCTGCTCTCCGCCATTTCGCCGCTACCAAAGCAGCCGTGCTGGCCAAAGTGACCCAACGAGAGGGCATAGGGGACGAGTGGGTGCGGTTCACGATGGCAGTCCAGGCGGTTTACAAGAAGGCCCGCGCCAGCAGCAACAGCGCCACCGCGGGCGGCGGTGATTCTTCGCGACTCATCAAGCGAGGGACGGCCAGCCTCTGGGTGCGAGTGAGGGACCTGGCGTGCAAATGCCCCAAGGTCAAGACAAACAAGTGAGTAACGCCGTGTTACGAAGGAATGCGTCGGTAGTCCGTCCTCTAGCTGCCTCTGGCATTCGATAAATTACCAGTTCCATCGCGAGATCGCTGTGACCAGCATTTCAACTGCGAAGTTTGGCAAACGGTGGTCGAAGCTTAGAATTTGCCTAATCCCCTAATTCAATGTTTTTTCTGGGAAAATTACGCTCTAAGTTTAGAAAAACTCGAGATGAACTATGCTCTATTGCTCCGTAATATTCCATCCTCCTCCAGTCGCTGACTGCTCCGTTTCCTCGGAAACCATTACATCAGTTATTGCATCATGGTAGTCTGGATGCTAATAATTACCCTTCCAACTAAACAGCACAATGCTTTTTTTCTTGCATTGCTGATTTTCCTAGTATTTTTTAAAATTCGCGGTTCAAGGGACAATCTATACCGTGTCCTGAAGATAGAATGTAATTTTTTTGAAAAATTGTTTATTTCGTATCCTTGATGCCATTCAAACGTTATTAGAAGTAAAACCCCATGTAGACTGCAACTACTAACAAAATTTAATATGATACAAAGACAACAGAGAAAAAGCATGATGAACATGACGCAAAATCCTATATGATGTTTATTTTCGGACATTTCTTTAAATCACTACCATACAAGTCACGGCACGCGCTCTCTCCGTCTCTTTCCGCCTCAGGTCCTACCTCATCCTCGGAAAAGAAGAAGTTGGAGGCGTGACGGGGGGCGGGATCGGAGTCGGCGGGGGCAGGGGCCCAGGTCTCGAGGTGGACCGCCGTTCAATTGTAATCGAGTGGAGGGACGAGTGGCACAGGAGGATGCGCCGATTCCAGAGGCGCGGGCGGAAGTGCAAGTAGGAGGCCGGAGGCGGCAGCGGAGGCGGCTGGGGAGCCGCCGGAGGGACGGAGGAGGGACGGGCGACGACCGATCGGTCCAGGAAGCGATGAAGCATGCGAGCAGGGGAAGTGGCCAGCCAATCTTATGCGAGACAGGCAAGACGCAAGAAAATATTTAAGTATAACTTCTCCTTTCGAGGTGCGATGCGATGCTTGGCTAAATGTCTTTTTTTAGTCATTGTTTGGGAGAGACACGTGAGCTTAAAGAACTTGTGTTTTCGCTGGCAACGCCTAGAAGATAATATGTAACTATGTGCTTTCTGGTCTATAAGAAGCAATAAGGGTTTGTTGAGGATATTGAATCTGAGAAAATTTAGCAGTGAAGAAGTGTCGATGCATTTCTCCAGCTCGTTGGTGGTAAACTGATAACTTCTGCTCAAAGCAATAAGCTTTGAGTTAAAGACAGCAGATCCCCACATCTCAGATCGACTTTTTACACAACTAAGTTTATTCATTTACAAAGAAGGATCAAAATAATTTGATTGAAATAAATTTGTCAAAAAATAAAAAGGAACTTCTTTTAAATTTGTGTAACAATATAATGGGATAAATACTTCAACACTGTAAAGAGCAATAATTTATAGATTGGTGATTGAAGCAATAAGATATTTCCAAAAGCAATTGTTAGAAATGCATATTACAGAAAATATTCTGGTTAAAAGACATACAAGGCAGAATAAGAACATTTTTAAAGAATCAACATCTTGATGAGAAAAATGTGCTGTAAGAAGTGTCAGAATAGATAATAATAGATTTTAATGACCAAGCAATTAGCTTTATCTGGTCAAAGTGATGAATAAAATCATATAAGTATGGTGGATTGAAGGTTCATTTTAGGGATGATCACTCCAGCAATCCAGTGTTGTCCGTAGTTGATATGCTATGAAAGTAATAATTTGCCTGTACATAGCAATAAGGATTGAAGCTGGTGCCAAGCTTATTTTACAAACTGAGACTATGTTAACATATGACAAATGTCACCAATTGAGCATGAGACCAATATTGATGGAAGAGATGATTCATGCCTAAAGCAAAATGATAGGTACAGCATGTTATTATTCAGAAAATTGAATGTTAGCTTCTAGGTTTAAAATTAGAAAAATTCACTGCAATATAATCTTCTTATAAAGTGAACATATGCAAAGAGAATGAAATTTTAAGTAAAATGTGATAGTAGTTTAAGTAAATGTTTGTTTTAATTATCATCATGTAATTTACAAATATCATTGAATGGTAAAAATTTACCAGATATACTCGGTAAAATTCTAAAAAAAGTAAGAGAACTGACACGGTTGGAATTTATAAACATTTCTCTAAAAATAGTTCAACAGGGAAGACATAATCTCTTTCTACAGACAATTAACAGGACTAATCAACTTATTTATTTATTGAAATATTTCCAATAAAAAAATAAGTTAGTCTTATCGCTGGAAAAAATTTATTTCAAAATCATAAAATGATAAAATAATTCCAAGTTTAAATATCAAACAGTGAAGACAAAATTGAATGTTATCATTTATAAAGAAAACAAAAAAAAACTTTTCATAAACTCATTCCAAGTCTCTGAACATGACTGAATTTATCACTTTTTAAAACTATAGGAAAAACTAACATTTTGGCATCAGCTGAATTGAGTTTTGATCAAGACATACTATCATAAAGGCACTCCCTATGGAGCTGTGTTTTTCGACTCATAGTGGTGATTTTATTATTATATAAAGAAAGTGGTTTTTATGAATAGAAGGCAATGCATGTATTTAGATAGCACTAGAGGTCATTTTTTGGTGGTATGATTCTATCTCTGCTGTAAGAAATGGTTATAAAATGTTCAAAATCTGTCTTGATATTACTCAGTTTATTAATTCTTGCAACTTGCATATGTATCGCATAAAAAAACCAAACAGGAAATTTACTGAAGATCACTTCCTCTGCTCCAATGAAACAAATTTTTATTGGGAAAGATATTCCTTCTCAAATGCAGTTTAATGAGCTTGTAATGCTCATAACAAACATAATCCCTTGACTGCTTGTTTGAATGCAACAACTGCCCCCTCTCCTCCAATTGAGACCACACACAAGGTTGTGTATGAGCCCAAGGTGGTCAATTGAATAACTGGGTATTTACATACTTAAATGTAACCTTGGTATGGTGCTTAGTTATGTAAGCAAAAAAAAAACAAAAAAACAGAAAACAATTGTAAATCTAGTCTGCCAATCCACCAATGTAAAACTGTACTGAGATATTTTATTCCTTTGTTGTTCCCTTGAGTTATGATCTGGCTTTCTCACAAAGAAATTAAAAATTTGACCAACATATGTAATTCCTCATGTGTGAGAGGAAGGTATAAATATTTGCAATGTTCTTGTATGCATTAAGCTTATGTTGGTGTGTTTATGACAGTCTTCTCCTGCAGCATATAAGTTCTGAACTTTTGGGAGCTGTGGGTAGCCCATAAAATGGTAGTGGACATAAATTAAAACCTTCATATGAGCTACTAACTTAAACTGAATCTTAGAGACAGGTATTCCAAAATAAAGGAGCTTATGTTATTTGTGTGCAAAAAACACACACAACACCAAGAATAAATCTGCCTGTATAATTAACAGAGGAGACTAAGTACACAATCTATCATACTGGCATGAAAAGGCAGAGAATTACTCACATGATCCACAACCTCAGAAAAAATATTATCAGCACACATGCACAATATACATGGTGCTTGAGATATTGAGCAAGTATGCTATCAAAGGTGTTGTAAGTTGTTCTTCCTCAATGTATATATTTATTACACTAATTGATAATAATGTAGTAATTTAAAAAAGCTTGAATGCCAGAAATGGTATGGCATGGATATGCAGATAGGCTGTAATGGCTAATGCAAATTCCGAGAGCTATACAGAAAAAAGCTTTCCTATACTGTAGATGTAGGAGAAGTGAAAACAATTTAAAGCCATGCTTCATTCATCGGAGACATATCGTGTAGACTTAAGGGCTTGTTCACTGGAATCCCTAAGCACTAAATAATCGGGTTATCAGTCGTGTAAAAACAATCCTCTCTGTTTAAACCATTCCAGTCTAACTGTATGTGGCTTACAGCTTCTACATTCAGATGTTTGTCGTAAAACATAGATTTGTCTATTTATTTATAAATAATTTCTGCACTATTTAAGATGTGATGATTGATTAAAATATTATTGCTACAAAATATTTTTTTATGACTGCTAATCAATCAAACATTATGATAGAACTGCTTTGTTTTTACATAAAAATAAAGCCATTTTTAATTTTTTATTAAAATCGTAAATTTATAATTAATACTGAACATAATTGCCAGTTTAAATATATGTTAATGAGCGAACTTTATTAAATGATTATATCTAATAAAAAGTTCAAATGGTATTTCGAACATACTTCAAATATTTGTAAATTTATTCAGTAGCATAAGTATTTGTGCTGATAGAGGTACTATCCTGTTTTTCTAATGAGCAGGAGTTTTTGGCTGAGTTTAACTCTTATTTTTCACTAAGTGAATCAACATTTTTGTGTCAATGTGGTAGTAGTTGTCTTAGATAAGACAAAGATTAAGTTATCTCAAATAAAGATTTTTATTATTAGCATCGTTTATTTAGTTCTTTAGCATTCCTACTGAAAACAATTTTACTAATAATCATTCTTCATTTTACATCTCCTGCTTTATTTTTACAGTGATGATACAGATGCTATTTGGGAAGTAACAAGTAACTAATGTATAAATTACAGCATCATATTGTCCTATCAGGCTGTCCACTAAGTCTCTCACCACGACTGAAACCCAACAGTTTATCTAAATTTACAGAGGAGTTATAAAAGTGGCTAAAACTAGCCAAGCAATTGAATGTACTAAAGTGAAGGCTGTTTCCTTCAGGTAAATGCATTAAGTGTTGTGTAGAAAGAAATTATTCCAATTTTTCCAATTACCACTATAATTTAAGCCTAAGCAATGTAATTAATTTATATTATATATTAAAGAGAAAAAAGGAGTAACTTATTTGTAAAGTGTAATGTAATCAGTTATACATGATGATAAGATGTAGTAACATTCTTATGTAACTAAAGAAAGATGATGATGTCAGAGGTTTAAAAAAGAATGATAAAGAATACAAGTCATTAATTGATAGCTTTTCAATTTGTCCTTTTATTGATAAATTGCTATCAATCTCTTACCGTCTTTTTTTTACAATGGACATTTCTCTGTATGTACAAAATTATTTGAGAATATAACTGGTAATTAAAAGAATAATTTGTTTACATTATAATTATCTACCTTTCCTTTAATCGCGGCCAATTTTGGCCCTAATCAAATCGCACTACCCAGACTAAGTGAGAATTTCATTTTCCTTCCACATCTAGAAAATGATTTTCACTTATTCTCAATAATTGTGGTTACACGACAATTTTTGCTGTAAGTATACATGCTTCTTTAGATTGTGTATTGTTAAGTGTTTGTTTATTGTGTTATGTGATCAGTAGTGATAATTTTGATTTGTTTCCTCCTATCATACGTTTGCAGAGAAGATAGATTATAAAAATATATTCTAAGACAGACATACAATTTAGAAATTCATATAAAATAGGTTCAGTTATGAAACAAATATATATATCAAATTATTTAAAAGTTTCATTTAGGAGGTAGTTCAATTCCTTGTCTAAATGAGCTGATTGTCTTATCAATACCAACTGCCAGCCTTCCATAAAAATTTCTGCTAAATTGGTGGGCATACAGTTCTGTTGCATATTCCCCATTATGCTGTCTTAAAGCCATTGTTGTGGAAGTTATTTTATTATCCTCAAGTTATTTACCAAATATATAAAATACTAGTTCAAGTACTTGGCATTGCCTAGCCAAATCCAATATACTTCATGTATGACAAACTCTTACATGACCTCTGAAGCACCAATTAGGAACTTTATGAAGACAGTTCAATATTTGCCACAAAAAGTCAGCGAGGGTGCATTATTACAACTTAGGTTTCAGAGAGAGAAATTCAAGAGTGCCAAATATGCCATTATGTATTTTTTTCTACATGGGTTGACATGAATATTTTTTGGTGAGTGCAATAAAAAACTCTTCCCTCTCCCTGAGTCTTATATGATCTGTGAGGTAGCAACTAAAGAATTTATTCAAAGATGAAAATTCGAGAAATTTCCAAGATTGCTTCACATGCAAATTGCGCAATCAAAGGAAAATTTCCAACTGGACTAGAAACCCTGATACTTCAACAAAAAAGTAATGACTCGTTGCTCTACAGCTCGAAAGGAATAATGAAACAGTACCAAATTTTTGGTGGCTGATGCGAGCACCAAGGAGTATAAGAGAACTAAGGGACATTAAACTCACCAACATATGGCACATAAACCTTTATTAAATGAATAGAGATGAAAAATTCAAATAAATTTTTTTAGAAACCTGGTGGGAATTGTGATCCCTTCATGTTACTTCTGGGGATTGTAGGAGTAAGCATGCCAAGTTTGGTGGAGATTAATCAAATAATGTGGGAGGAGTTAGCAGACAGACAAACATACAATTTTGCTTTTATAGAGATGTACAGGTTATATTTAGAAAGTAGTATTACTTGCTTAAAAAAGACCTGTAAATGAATTGTCTTTCTCCTACTAGCAGTAATAGAGGATAATAAACAATAAAATTATACACTTATTACAGGTTATTATTCATTTCATTGATGATTTGACATTTAAAATTCCATCAAGAGAAATTAAAGTTTCATTGCAATGGCTTAGAATGCTAAATATTTTTGCCAATAGATAATATGGCTAAAATAATGACCATAAACAAAAGGAAGGCTAAGTGAGAGGTTAAAATTAGAATAGTATTTGATTTGTAAAATAGTCACTGCTACAAAATAAAACATATTTGTTGATCGATTTGCTGGAAATTATTTTGCCTAATGAATTTTAAAAACTAATGTGTATCTGTTTGTCTAAAATAATTTTTCACTGAAAATATTTTATAAACCTTTTCTTTTTAATTCAAAATACGACATAGGGCTGTAGCTTGTGATTCTAACTGATGCTTAGCTGAGTCTTCAACATCATATGGAAAGAACATTATTCTCTCTCACTCTACTAACATATGAGTGAAATATTGCACCAACAGTATTCCTGTCCTAGTCAACGGCTTCATTACAGTAATTCCAATTTTGTGGTCTAATTGTAGTGAATATCTCCCCAACAACTTAAGAATTACACTCAAGTGCAAAAGTTGCTCAAAGAAAAATTGTAACTACAAAAATTTCTACATTGCTCAATATTCATACCAAATATTTCAGTGAACTTCCTGATCAAATTTCTGTGGCCATAAACTGAAATTTTGATTCTCCTAGTAATTAAAGGTAACTAACAACCTTATTGATCTGACCATATGATGAGGTTGTTTTCTAGAAATGTGAGCCTTACAATAGAAACAAAAGATATCTCCCTTTGCCCTCAGATTCAATCCTGTGTGTGCTACCAAGAAAGCAACAGTCCATCAGTAAAATATGAAATTCTACAATTTCCCTAAACTAAAGTATCTTAATGTTCTCATTAATAGTTTTCACTTACACCAAAAATTATGAGCAACCAATCAAACAAAAATTACAAGCTTTAATCCTGTCTCTTTTGTGCAGCTTAAGAAAATAGAGGTTGCTATTTAATTTTGGCAATCTAACCTCTCACATTTTACTGCTGTTCACACCACAGCTTGACCACATTCTTAATTGGATGGTATTTTGCAACAATGCTTTGTTTTTCCATTTTGCTGATAAAAAATTTATATTAATTTTTGTCAATCACATTTACTTCTAGATAATGTAAATATCACTTGCTTTGTAAGGTACTTTGAAACCCATGATGAAAGAAAATTTATAATTATCTCTCATATAGATACAGAAATTTGCATTGCAAAAATTCACAGCAAACATTCTTGTTTAGACCTTGGTTTTCCTTTGGTGTTTCATGCCCAACTCTATTTACCACTCTCCCTTATTTAAACAAATACAGTAAGCAGTCCATGAAGTGTTTTTGTAAACAATCCTTTCAAATTTTAGCATCTTGTATAAGTTTTAATCACATACCTGGACTTACATTTTTAAATTTTGCAAACAAAATCTGCCTGTCTTCACTGTTTTTTACTCAATTTAAACTACTTAAGAGAGCTTGGAATCAACCAGTTTGCAGCTATATACCAATAACTCAATGATAAAGGATGAAATTGGTGAGATATAATTTTGAAGTTCAATTTTATATTTATGTTTAGCAACAATTTACTGACAATTATAAGCTTTTTCAAGAAATATAACTAAACATTCATTAAAGAGTTGAAAAAATCTACATATGTAGCTCATTACTTTAATCCTTACCATACAACGCACTTCATGGCTGCAAAACATTTTACTGGGAATGACAAAAATTTAGACAGCTAGCCCAAATAAAATGGAAGAGAGTACTAAAAGATATACAGTTCACTTAGTTGATCAAATTTCTCCTTACTGTATAATATTAATAGATTTCTGACCACA
Source organism: Tanypteryx hageni (assembly GCA_028673005.1). Lineage (NCBI taxonomy): Eukaryota > Metazoa > Arthropoda > Insecta > Odonata > Petaluridae > Tanypteryx > Tanypteryx hageni. The sequence continues at coordinate 117,352,612 of CM054116.1, forward strand.
GGGGCCATCAACTCCTAGCTCCTGCAGAGGGATTGGAAGCCTTCAACCCCAATTGACTAGCTTTTAGAAATAATGTGCTAATTATACAATATATCTTTATAGACAGCATTATTTGCCAACCTTTCTCTTCCCAGCCATGCTTCATGCTCTCCTTCATTCTCATAAGCCTGTGCCAAGGATTTCATTTGTACTTGTATTCCTTTTTATAGGCATTTTAAACTTTAAGGATTAAAAAAAAAACTTTTATTTTAAGCTTCAAACAATATTAAAGCATTTTCAGATGAAAATGGTTTATTTTATATGCAAAATAAATAATTATTTTTTTCTGTTTACTTTTGTTTACTGGTAGCAATATTAAAGTTCTCTTTTACTGTTATTCAGTTATTGGCAGTTCCAAGACAAAATAAATGTTTTATCTGAGATAATCAAAAGAAAATAATTATGTTGCTATTCATTCTGAATAATTGCGGTTACACAAAAGTGTTTGTTGTAAGCATGCCGTACCTAGAGAAATTACTGCCTATGGTGCTTATGCACCTTAAGCTATGACCATCAGAATAAATTTGTTAATTAATGACTAAAATTTTATAAATTACATTTAACCCTCGAGCGGCAGCACCAAATATTCTAACACCAGCAGCAGCGTGGAGCAATACTGCTACCAAGCAAATTTAATATGTGAATTTGTTGATGTATAAAAACAGACCAGCCATATTAAGTCACAAATAAATTTCCCTTCACTTAAGTCACTATTGAAATCTCTTTCTAGCTATATCTCACAAAATCCCTAAATATATTTGTAGAGGTTAAAAAAAAACTTTTAAACCAAAACAACTAATTCTGTAAAACGGTTTTATTTGTAATGCACAACAAAATGTAAACATGTAAAAGATGTAAAAGTGTACTACATAGAATATAACACAAGCAAAAACTTTTTGTGTGTACAAATAACCACAAGCGTAATAAAAAATTGTAACTAAAATTTACTTACATGATTGTTGCCGGAGGAATTTTGAACCAAATACAACTTATGTCAGATAGCCTGTGAAAATCCTCAGTGGTGACGTCGATTCGTTTCCTCCTATTGTACGTTTATCTTCGATTTTGCAGAGACGATGGATCATAAGGGTATATTCTAAGACAGTCATCTAATTTAGAAATTCATTCAAAATAGGTTCAGTTATAAAACAAATACATCAAATTTTTATTTAAAAGTTACGATTAAGAGGCAGTTTCAATTCCTTGTCGCTAGAGACATGGATGTCGCTCCTCGGCAACCAATCAGCTTCCGGTCGGACAAACACTTGATCCCAGGGCCGCGCCAACCCGGGGTGCAAGGGGTGCACGGCGTACGGGCGCCAACTCATCGGAAGCGCCTTTCTATCAATGTACATATTTGATCCTTATATTACTGGAACGCGAATCATACGTGGTGAATTAGCGATGGATTTACACCTCGCATTTCGAACATTTTAGCACCTATGTGTGAAAGCAGAGAGGGAAAGGCGGGAATACCAGAGCAATATAAAATCTTCCATGAAAAAATGTACCTTTTAACCACGCAATTTGGATTGTTCTACGCCTCTCTCGGAAAAGGACGCGATGGAGGCGTTCGAAATTTGGGTCTCCGAATGAGTCTCGTGTGCAGCATTCCCTATAATTATTGCTTTCTCGGAAGCCGGCCCTTCTAATTACTATCTCCACTCTAGCGAGGACCAGAATGCGGGATTTCTTTCGCATAATGCTACTGGCCTTCACCACCAGTGGCGTGTCTAGAAATTAAAAAATACGCAACTCAATTTCAAAAAAGTTAATAATCAAGGAAGATGATAAAGACTGAAACAATTAAAAGTGGAAGATAAAGTATGCGAGGTGCGCATTACTACAAACAATTTTGACCCTTTTCTATAGGGTCGTATTGCTCGGATGGTTGTACGCGGACAGATTTTACGGTGTTGTCCAATTGCGCGAATGGTCAGATTTGACCCTTTTCTATAGGGTCGTATTGCGTATTACTCAAATGACATGCATATGTTACGGTAAAAGTACGTAATCGGGAAATGTGTACATTTACCAGTAAATGTGCACATTTACCACCAAGCTCGGCAAATGTAAGTTGAACTTTCCAGAAATATGTATTATCCGTACATTTCCCGGTAAATGTGCACTTTTACCGATGTGCCTTGGTAAATGTGGAAATAAGTAAGAATGAGAAATGCTACACTTTAATAATTACGTTAATTTATAACAAAAATCATCGAGGGTTCGGCTCCACTGGTATATATTAAGATGAACGCTTCCCAACCCGAGGGGGGAACACAGTGAACGTGAGGAGGAACGAAAAACACTTCCACTAACCCACCTACCCAACCCGGTGGGGACGAGTAAAATTTGCCTTCATTTTCAATTTTAGTTTAGTTGTGCACATTTACCACGAAATTTACACATTTACCGGACAACGCACATTTACCGTACTTCTAAACTACGACAGATGTTCGCGACGCCGCCATGTTGTGGCGTGTTGCGACGTTAATCCACATTTACCAGTGTCTCTCGGTATCCAATCGGTAAAAGTACGTTATACTTACATTTACCGAACTTGGTGGTAAATGTGCACATTTACCGGGAAATGTACACATTTACCGGACTACGCACATTCACCGTGACACACATATTTGAAGGCGATTCAGTACTGCTTCATGAAGCAAATCGAACACATAGCAGTTTCACTTGTTTCTGGAATCACGTTTTCCATGTACAGCGAGAAAGGCGGTAAACTGATCGTGAACGCAGGATACAAATTTCGCAAATATTACGAGTCGCATTCGGGGATTAGGTGGAGGTGTACTGTGAAGACTTGCAAATCATTCATATTTACAGACGTGTCTGGTGATGTGATGCTTATAAGTGGAGGCTCTCATGTGCATGAAGTGTGTGCCAATCTTCACAGACAAATAATGCAAAACGGAAGGCGTCCGGCGATATTAGTGTTGTTGTACAGCAACCTTAACCGCAGTTAGTTCCGAGCAATTCGACCCTGTCTCTTACGATACCAGAGAAGAACCCAACCATTTCTCTTGACCATTCCGCGAAACACGCACCCATCCTACCCCCCAACCACCCTCTCCCCTAGATATGCCAGTGCTCACCACTAATTCTTTCGTTGGAAGAATACAAAAGGTCTAGTCTCGCTTTTGTATTTTATCTCCTATCCAGTCATGGAAATCTGACCAAGTCAGAAGAAAGAAAGATTTTATCCTTCGTTTAGAGGAAATTCTGTGAAAAGAATTGTTTTTCTTGGAAGCTGAAGAGATCTACTGTCATAAATAAGAAATCATGCACCATCCGGAACCTCAAAGTTGTTTATTTTTCTATAGTCAATTTAGGAGGGTTGTATCAGGGCCGTCGCGCGAGGTAAGTTCGAGAGGCGACCATCTCAGGCAGTAGATGATTTTTCATGCTCTCTGATCATAAATCGCGCATTTTTCATATCTCAATTTTTGACTACCGAATTTAAATCATATTATCTCGATTAGATATATTAAGTGAAATTTTATAGGTTGGTACATGAATATTTTAAATTGATCTATATTTTAAAAAGTGTCATTCGGACTATAGATTTAATGATTTTTTAGTAACTGCGAAAAATAAGCGGAAAATGTTGAAGCTGATATGAAATATCCCGATATTTTACCGATTCGGCCTCGAAAGAAAATGATTTGAGTATGAGCACAAGGATGAGACAATGCAGGATTCTAAAAAATTACAAAATCAATTTTTATTTTTTCATATTGGATGCAACTGTTCTGGATTATATTTTCACCAATAATTTCTTAGGCACGTGGTCCCATCATTGCGATATATCATCGGATTCTTTTAATCGCGTCCGATTTCGATAAAACTTTCAGAATTTATTAAGTATGTTCGAATAAAATAATTTTTGGATTGCGGAGCCTATGACTACGAAGATTTCGATTCCATAAGCTTTTCCTTTCTCCATTTGATTAGTAACTCACTGTTTTTAAAAGCTTTTAAGCATGCAGCAGAATTGTTGCAACGCGTTTACCACTCCAAACACCGAAGAATGAAATAAAATAACATGATATTTCATGAATTCTTGCCTAAATTTGTCTTACTTTATCGTTAATCTAAATAGTGCTTCATCATGAAAGTATTCATAAGAAGAAATAGTAAAGCATACTATTTCGCTCGATTGACCCTGTACTGAAAAGCCATAAGTTAACGAACGTAGCGAAGTTAAACACTAGTTTGTTTGAATCAAACTTATACCTTTATAGATTAATTATTATTAATTTGGAAAATTGCTCCAGAAACCGGACAAAGAACAATTTATTTCGCTAGTGTTTATGTAAGGATAGGGAAGGGCGCCGCAGAAATATTTTGCACCTGGGCGCCAGGCACCCTTGGCGTGGCCCTGCTTGGTCCATTATAATATGACGTAAACCAGAGAGGAAATTACAGTTTTAGCCACACTCGTCACTTCAGTGCCATAATATAAAATCATAAGTATTATTAATTTCACGAGTTCCCTAACCAATCAACAAGATGCAGTAATGGAGACTTTCGGTAATTTTTGGCTCACATACTGATTCAAGAGAACTAGACGCAACTATTTATTTAGTAATTGATACGAAAATTGGCCACGTTTTAGTAAATTTCACCGATGTTTTTATTTCAAGCAATGCGAGGATATGAATGACCAATTGGATTCTTTGTAAATTTTATAAAACTGTTTAATCTATTTTAGCTAAAGGCCTACGCTCACTTTAATCTCCTCATCACTAATTATGACATCCGGATCGAAAATTTTAGGTACACCAATATTAGTTTCGATCGATTGCCTTTCGCTGCGACGGTCTAAATGACATTAAACCAAAGCTTGAAATAAAAGAGGCAATAAAGAGGGAATCGGAGGGCTCTGATCCGAAAAAACGACATTTCCGTACCTTTGGTGCTGCGTATAATTTCCAGCGGTGGGAGAAGGCATTCTCACGCGATGAAAGAAATTCCACTTGACACACTCAAGCACACACACAGCACTTTATCACAGAATGACCATATCATATCACAGGGGAGTGCAAGGTTATGCTTTGAAAAGGGGAGAAATAAAATTCACAGCACCTGGAATTGGAAATGAAACTCACTGGTAGTGCTTTAACGCAATAAAAATAGTGGCATTTTAAATAAACTTAGCGCAAGCTAAATCATTCAAAAAGCTTTCATTGCGATTCTTACTTCTTCCCAACAAGTTAATGATATAATTCTAGAGACTAATCATGACTAAAACTTTTGCTGACAACATGACGATTTCTACCTCTGTAATGATTGTTACGAAAAGTTAACAGAGAAATATTTTGAACCTCTTAATTTTTCTACGCCTATGTATAATTTGCTAATTAATCACTGCTGCTGTGGAAAATACCTACTTACTATCTTGAGGGACTGGATCGCCTTCTCTTCGAAACATTATCTACGTGATGTCCGTCCGTTAGCATATATCAGGTAAGAATTGGCTTAACCGATGTCAACCAAATTTGGTACGTAGAATATTCACATAAAATAATGACTAAAGTGACATATTTGAACCGGAATGACCCATCAGGGGTGCCACAATTGCAAAGTTTAACTTTTCGGTAATTGTGAATTTGGAAGGAATTGGCTGAACCGATTTCAGGAAAATTTTGTATGAAGGAGGTATACAACATAGAAAAACAAAATCAATATGTTTTGTATAGATATAAAAATCAGGGCTGCCACAGTCAAAGTAATAAAAAATTCCTTTTACACATATTTGTGTTGAATTGCCAGAATAAATTTTAACGAAACTTAGTATTTATAATGTGACATATATATTAAACCATAATAGTATATTTGGACAGGATCAGTCAAACAGTGGTGCCACAATTTCAACTTCAATTATTTCAGTAATAATGGATTTGTAGGGAATTGGCAGGACGAATTTCAACTAAATTTTGCATATAAGATTCGTACAACATATCATAATGAAATCAAGATGTTAAAAGCGGAGCTAAAGATCAGGGCTACCACAGTAAAAAGTTAAATGATATTTCTTTTACACGTATTTATAGAAAACTGACCATATGGATTTTTACCAAATGTGGTGTGTATAATCTGCATATAAATAAATAACCAAAATATTATATTTCAACCGTGTTGACTAAGCAGGGCTACCACAATATCAAGGTTAGAATTTTTCGGTATGTAATTATAAATTTGGAAGGTACTGGCTGAACGGATTTAAAAGAAATTTCGTTTGTAGGGCGAGTATAGAATGAGAAAACGAAATGAATATGTTTAGAATAGATCTAAAATGCAGGGCTACCACAATATAAGGAAAAATAATTTTCTAATTTCAAAGCAAATACATTAGTATACGATTATACTAGGGTGAATTTGACGAAAAGCACTTCTGTACCACGGGAAACCCGTGCACACCCCTACTTGTTTTTTTATACCGTCAAATGAAGGCCAGGTTGTACTGAATACATGTAATATCTATTCAAAATCTCTTTTGATAACTTATGAGCCACAATAAATTAAAGAAACCTGGTTAATCACAACGATGAAATCAGATTCCACTTTTTGAAATATACACATCGTAATCACAGAAAAAGTAATTCTGTAACTTCCAATTTTCGTGGAAGTTACAGAGCTATTTTTTCTGTTATTATGAAGTCTGGTCAAATTTCCATTCAAAATTATCTCTTTAAAATTTTAATGTACATTTATTCATCTCTGATAATTTCATATTGAATTATACATTCTATTGAACAAAATAAAACAATTATTATTACAAGTCATTGGATATAAGGTAAACGGCAAGAGTTCGCTTTATCGTAAACCACGGCAGTAGTTGCAGTAGTTGTACGTCCCTAGAATGTAAATCGTACGCAAACTGATAAAAGAATAGAATAATTCACCCTTCTCGGAATATGTGGACATCTTAATGATAGCACTTAAGCACCTGAATGAAGGCACTGAAGAGGCCGTCAATATGTGTAACTCCATAACAGGTATAATTGTACATCAAATTAAATTAAACACGCATTAATGATTGATATTTTAGTACTCTTTCTACCAAAACAAAATTTTAATTATAATGGAGAAACCATTTGCCTATTATATAATTTTTCCTGGGTAATTAATGCGACTTAAGCCTCTACGAAATGAATTCACAGAAGAAAGCAAACAGCTTTTTTAAGCATGCTTCGGCTGGGTCATGTAGTATGTAGACGAGGAAGTGAAGCGTGGAGGAAGAGGAGGAACTAGGAATCTCGTCTACGAAATTTCCGAAGCAGTTCGTGCGTCATTAGGGGCGAATCGTGTAGAACACGTTCCGGCTAGAGAGCATGAGCACAAAAGAAACAACGAATTCAACCACTTTTTCGTCAAATAATGACTATCAGTCAAGTGGCTATTCTCAAGGAAAATATGTTTGAGGAAAGAATAAAGTACGATAGGAGGAATACGAATTCATTGCAGGTAAGAGATAAATAAAAATCCTTTAGTGATGTAACAAATACGTATTCACTCGTAAATTTACCTCCATCGCATAATTGCCCCACCCAAATAAAAGATTATTTTTTTGTGCTGCATAATTTCCTCTTTTACTTGGAAAAGATGTTCCTTTTTGTTGTACATACACCCCAACGGTGAGCTTGCATCTCATTTTAAACAAATTTAAAAACGATAAAAAACCACGTGGAAAGAACCTTGAAATCACTCTATAACTACTTGGGAAAGATTATCGTTGTTTACGCTGCGTGACTCGCTTGAAGACATTGTCAAGTCTCTATTAAATAAAATAAACAGTGTTCTTGCAAACCAGTTTATGAGAGTACAAAATACCTGCAAATGTTTAAATTCCATTATCCGTGTACATAATCTAAAAATACCACTTTATTACTATAAATAAGAAAACAGCGTATTTGCCCCACATTTGTTTTATTCAGGGCTGACGTGAGACATGTTCAGTCGGTTCCCTGGAAACAGGGCCCTGCACAAGGCTCAATTCTCATGTATTGGTAGCGCAATTTTTTACCCTCTTTATGCGTGAAAATGATTTTAGATAATGATTCAGGAACGCCTTTAAAAAATTAACTCTATTTCTAATGGAAAACCAACTCAACTTACGAACATTCAGCTTACGAACACATTTCATGGTACGCATTACGTTTATATACTGGGGTCCCACTGTATTATTTGTAATGTACTACCTTTCGTATATTTCGTAGGTGGCTCGCCAGATACTTTTTATATTAAATGTGGCTCATGGTCGACAAAAGATTTAGGACCCCTAGTGTAGAGTGCTGTTAATCTCAGAACAGTTGTAGCAACCGGTCTCTCTCTCCCGGTTCATCCCGGAATCCCCCTCTCCCCTACGAAAGTGGGTAAAACTCTCATTGTGTACGAAATTAAGACGAAGCATAAAGAGAATCAGAACCCCCATATGTGAGATTGCTTATCCTTCTCTTCTCTGACGCTCTCTCAAAACACAAACATATTTTTCACTTGATTGTTTCTGACATTCTAGCATCGTGATCTTATGTTCGTCGGCAAAACCACTTGCATGTCCTTTTTCCCGATTTGATCAACTCTACTAAATTAAAAAATACGCCTGGAAGTTCCTTTTATTGTAAATTTCTGCAAATTTACCCAAATTTAACAATGGCTTTAAGAATATTACTCACTACACCTGTTACAATTGCATCCGCAGAATGCTCATTTTCGAAACTTATTGTTAGAATTATAAAAAATAGCCTGTGACGTTTCTTGATTCTAACTAATTTTAAAATGCGATTTTATAATGCCCAAAACAGATTCCAATGCTTTTCTTATGAAGGATATGGGTGGCGGAAAACCCCCCTAAAAAGAAAGTATTTAATATTTGTTTGAATTTAGTATTATTTAAGAACAGAAGTATTCTGCATTTTTTCAAATAATAGATAAAAATATTCCAAACAGCGGTCGAAATATAAGCTTCCCAAAAGTCTATACAAACCTGCTAAAAAATTCGCCTACGACTGTTACGGTAATATAATATAAATTAATTAATTTAAAAAAGATTCACACTAATTCAAGAGCGATTCACTTTCCTTGCAATTTTATCAATAGAAAATGACATAGCAGAAACTTTAAATTTTGATGATATCTGTCAAGAATTTGCAGCAAAAAGAGCGAGAAAAATTAAAAATATATATTTTTCCATATATTTAATAAAACTATTTGATTTTGTGATTTTATAAAAATCTGTTATAGTTGATAGTTCATGTTGTGTAATTATATGTGATTATATTAATTTCTAAATTAGACATTTGATATCCATTTCATTATGGTATTGTTTTGTTCCATTATAAACATTTATATCGCCAGATTTTTAAACAATAAAGTTTCTACTAAAATTAATTTTAACATTAACTATTTTTATTAAAAACTACCATTGTCCTTAAAAAACGTAATTTTTTGAGCTACCGGTTATATATACATACATAAATAGGGCCCGCCCCCGCTCACTATCGAACTAGGCCCCGCAAATAATCACGCTGGCTCTGGTTTTATTGTTAAAAAAGTGTGAAAAAGTGGGGAAATTAGGCGAGTAAATATGGTATTTAAGATTGTTCTCTTTGGCTTTTTACTTTATCTTTAAAAACAATGAAATGGTGTAGCACTGCCGATGAAGTAAGTAATTATTTCTGAAACGTTTTTTTCTTTCGCGAGGACAATCTCATCCTGCAATAGCGTACCTACAAATTCTGGCCCTCTCCGCAAAAATTTCGAATGGGTCCCCCTTAAATAACCGTACCAAAAATCATTCTACATTCACTTCGAAAATGTTGATATAAATGAAAAATGTACTTTTTAATTAATTCTTTTTATTTGCGCGTCCTTAGGCGATTTAAATTGTATAAATGAGGTGATTTTTATTGCTCTTTTTGAGTTCCAATTTTCTTTTCCTCCTCTTTTTCGCAGCTCCGTTAGTTGTGCATAAATTATTATTCTCCATTCTAAATAAATACGAAAAATAATAAATATGGTTTCAGTTGCAATTAATACTGCTGAATTCCCGGGTTTTTCATTAGGCATTTTCTTCTAAAATGCAGATGTGTACAGGGACGGATTTCCCGCTGCGTAGAAACATGCCTAGGGCGTTCTAGTAATGCGATGATTATTGTTCGTGTAGTAAAAAGAATTTATATCCAGTTTCTGTTAATCACCTATGATAAAACCTAACATTCGCAAGCTAAATGACATATATTTAAGCACGTGTGGCTTAATACATAATGTTTTACAGAAAAACACGAAAATCTGGATGCTTTGAATAGGGGCGCGTGATTTAAAAATCCGGCCCATCATATGAAGCAATTTGGAATAAGGAATAATATACATGCATAATATCCAGTGGCGGATTCAAGGGAGGGGCGATCGCCCTCCCCTTGGACGACCCCATTGCCCTCCACTGGATATATTCTTAAATTCATTCCGCGCAACATTCCTTGTTTCTACACCGAAGATTAAGTCTGTATGACAAGGAAAAGAAAGGGTCTGATGGAGGTAGGGATTTTCAAAATGTATGGCCGTCGGCAGAGACGGAATCAAGAGGGGGGATGGGCAATTGGGTCGATCGCCCTCCCCTTGGGATGTTTCTGGATCCGCCCCTGATAATATCTTTCATAATGAGATAAAATAAGAATAAATAGTATTTTTATACTTATGAAATTACTTTAATGTTTCTTTCCTTCCAGGTTTTCTGGTAAGCTTCCCGGATTAACGTGTTTACACTACACTACACTTGATTCGTGTATACGTATTCACATCTACATTGTTCAACTTCACAAGATCAAGTGGCCTCCTACGATGTTTACAGTGAGTGGAATTTCAGCAATGACTTATTAATTATAAGTCAGAGTCAATCATTCACTTAACACTCCAGTAGTCGCGAGGGATACTATAGTATCCCATTGCATTATTTTTTCGAATTACTAACAGATAGCACAATATTACGTTTTCGTTATTTCGGTACCTCCTCAACGTAACTAGCAGACTTAGTTGTTTTTATTCTTTATCTTTGACCGCAGTTGCAAAGGTGCACAGCTTATTGTTAGAGAAATTATGCTTGGGACACCTGAGTATCCCACGCGACCACTGACGTGATTTCTTACTTTTACAACTTAAGTTTTCGCTGTAAGTGATTTATCATTTGTGTTTCATTTTTTCTATGATATATTGCTTTATTTGTACAGATACTTTGTTATTATTTTTAAAAATTCATTGTAATATAATTTACCGTTTTCTACTGAATGTTTTTACATTGCCTTCTATTTGTGCGTACTAGTAAACATTTTGCAATTTTTTATTTTTGTTTGCAGGTATATTTTCGTTTTTGTAAAATTTAGGCCATGGCCCAAAGTAAAGATTCTGAACAATGGCGTGAAGGGTTGAAGGAAATAGAAGAAAATGAAGAATTAGTAGAAGAATGTCAGGACGAAGCGTCTGAAGGAGATAAGGAAGGATCCGATGACGGAGGAGAAGCTTGTTAATTGTTGCAAATATAAATATACTGTATAAAAATATACTTAATAATAAAAAATTGCAACCAATTAAAAATATTTTATTCGTTCTAAGTCGATAGAAACTAATATTGAGAATGGGATACCATAGTATCCCATTTGATCACTCACGTTATAAAAGTAGCCGCGACTGCTGGAGTGTTAATAAGAATCCAAACAACAAACAAACTGCGCTGTGGCCGGTGGCGGATTTAGGCTTTTGGAGGCCCGAGGCGCTTATATTTTTCCAATAAATATGATTTAAACGTGTAACATGAGCGATTTAGAATCGTAGGAAAAATGTGAAGATGATAATAAGAAACGTTATTTTCATTTTTCTTTAAAACGGTACAGGTCCGAAGATCGTAGGTCAATTATTTCTAACTAGCTGTGCTCTGCGTAACATACGCCGATCTAGCAGAACTTAAAAGTTGTCCAATTGTTGAAAATTTGTCAAAACACGTTATAAAGATCATTGTTTCACACATCCCATCCTTGCACGGAAATATACATAAGCGTTTTATATATTAAGATTTTAATTTGCATAATAATAAAATGCAGTAATCGAAAAATAGATTTTTACGTGTTATCTTATTGCAAATAGAAATTATCTAATGGAGTCGAACCCGGATCTTTTTTGAGGATTTTTTCATAAATTTATTTTACTATAAGAATCAAATATTCATACTAATTTTCAATCTTCTACCTTAACGAAAAGTTTGTTAAAATAGCAATACTGTCAGTCGCAAATAGTTCTCGGTCGTGCGTGAGGAACAAACGTAGCTTATTCTTTAAATATATAATCTATCTACATTATCTATTTGAGATAATATGGATCGCGAAATAATTATTCCTAACAAAAATCAAGAAAATATCAAATAAATCATATCTATATGCACCCATTGGGATCTTAATGAAATCTATCGTGCAAACAAATCGGTCAAATTATTCTAATTTATATCTTCTGTATCATCGTGTTTAATAAATAAACGACATAAATTACTTGTTTTATTTTTAGATAAACTAATTCTTAAATAGATTTGTACCTTTTCAGAACAGAAAATAAGCACTACCTGGGAAGAGATTCTTCAGGTGCAGCGGGTTGGGGGGAGATTCTTCAGGTGATCCTATAATTATGTATAACATTTCTACTTGCTTGGGCATAAAAAGTTGTATAGCATCTTCCAGACGTTCAATGGCGTGGTAGTATTTCTAAGCTTAAACCTTTTTACAAATTGTAGAATGGAAGACAGATGTAGACAACTCAGTGGTAAACGTAGGAATGTTTGGTAAGTAAGTAGTAAGAAGTCGGATTATACACTTATAATATATTTTCTTCCATTAGAATGCGTAAAAATATTAAAGGACCGTCTAATTATAACTTTCCTCGGGTGGCAAAATTTCTGGACACGGTCCTGGATCTGTGAAGGCGATTATAATCCAGCGAGTGCACGTCTCAATGCCGAGAATCGCAAGAAATAACTTATTTAAAAAGGTGGTCGCCCAATGGAAACCTTCGACAAAGTGGATGATCTCAAGATGCTGAGGAAATAAATGAGGTGGAAAGAGAAAGAACCAGTGAAAAACCTCGTCTTGCCTAATCTGGCTGAGTTCATAGTCAGAAATTCAGATTCTATAGATGAGTTGTCATTTATGAAAACATGACCAGTAGCAATATGTGAGCCGAACCCACGATAAGAGCATAGCATTTTGGCGCCATAGCAGCTAGACTGGCCTCGAAAATATGTCTTCCTCAAACAAATACTCCAAAGAAATGCGCAGACATCTGCCTTTAAATATCTTCTTTTATACTATTTACACATAAATGATTTTCCGTGACAAAAGAGAGGATTTCTTTCTTCTAATCTAAATAACAATAATCAAAACAAGAAGAGAAGCCTTACTTACTCTTGACTGTTTTGTGGAAAGATATTCCAAGGCCCTGCCCTTACAATCACTTGCGCACGCAGAATCAAAAATAAAATGCCGCCGAAAATCTCACTCAGGAAGGCTATGTCAGCGACGTATCCTTGGAAGCCATACAAGTAAGGTGAGAGAATCTGCTTGTAATTAAAAAATATCATGATCATAAGAAATACTCATTACGATTTGACCAATTCCGTCATAAGTAAGTAGAACGAGAGAAGTATTCATTTACTAGTAGAAGGTGCTTGCATACTGCAAGCATTTAATCGCACCTTGAAAAAAATATTTCCTTAATTCTAAAGATTTCTTCTCTGGGCGGGTTTTTGTTTTTTCATTGTGGAACAATAATGGAGTGAAACAATCACTAATTTTTGCAATTTTCGAAATATTATACTTTTTCCACATTGAGTTAATAATGCCACACATTTCTGCCAAATGTTAAATTTATAGTACAATTAAATGTGAAATAACATTTATCTAATTGTTAAAATTTAAATAATTTATAACGGCCAAATAACAATTTTATGGATAAATTTAAATGTTTATTCGTTTACTTAGATTAACCTCTAAATAATTTGAAAACTTCAGATCCCTAACTTGCGGCGTAGTATCTAAGCATCTACCTATTTGTTTAAACTTTAAGAATTTTTAACTGCCAAACAAATTAAAATATCAAAATTTCTATAATCCCTATTTCGTTTTTTTACAAATCCTACCTCTAAAATAAATTTCAGCTCCGTAGCACATTCGAAAATACATAAACCTTGAAAATTTGTTTAAACAATTGCGAATTTTTAGCGGCCGCATTGTTGAACTTTTTCAAGATTTTCGTTTTTTCTAGTCGGTTTTGCACAAAATCCTACCTAAGAAAAAAATTTCGAATCACTAGCTCATCTGGAAGTGCCTAAACATTGGTATCCTCCTATATGTTATCTCCTCCTCTGTAAGAAACGTCTATATATAATGATAATTGTCAGTGAAATGTGCATGGAATACTTCATTGCATTGGAGATAGGAAAAAAATATTTCATTAGGTATAGCAACCCAATTTCATTATTTGCACGCGCTACACAAAGTGAGTGAATATAGGGAAAGTTGTGTTTGTCCGTATCATTCATAACATGAATCACCTAATTTTTATGAGACCACGAGATGTACACTAATATTTGCAGAATGAATCTCATTTAGTCGATATTGAGCAATTAGATCGTCCATTTTACATTATGGCACGGATGTGTATCTTGTTAACGATACACTTATTATAATTGGTTGCTAAGTTGACATTCTCAAGTGCGGCCATTTCTAAATGTTAGAATTTCCGAGTTTTAACTTTAAATTATAAAACCATAAAAGTATTAATAGGATTAGATTTAGATTTCGCTATCAGAACTCGCAAAGAACACGTTTGGAAACTCGCGCATGGAGTACACCTACTCCTTGATACTACTAATACCTACCTGGTAGGTATATTAGCAGTGCTGTTGTCGTAAAAAAAAGCAGAGGGTACACCGTATACGGAAGTAAAACTTTGAGGGGAACGGGGAGAGGGTCGTACCCAGTTTTTTAAGAGCGAAGTACATGACTATAATGTTACGATGACAAAAGAAAACGTATGAGCTTAATTTGAATTTCCTTGAAAATTTATTTCTAATTATATTTAGGCGATGTATGTAAAAATTCAAAAATAATAAGTACAGCATTTATTTTTAATCTGATCGAAACAAAAGTAGTATCAGAATATTGGTATTAAATCTCTTCGTGGACGGCAGATTTTCAAGAATTGCAGATGCAGCTTCAATATTTGGGGCCACGAAAAAAGGAGGAATTAGCTGTTTTTTTAAATCAGCCTGTATAATCTCTCATAAGGCCAGGGTATACGCTATTCATTCGAGAAAGCAGAGGGTATACCCTATTCATTCGAAAAGAGCAGTGGGTATACGGCGTATACCACCGTATACCCTCCACTACAGCACTGTATATTAGTATCATGACCTATTTATTCTTGCTAAGTCTACCTGCTGCTTCATATTAAAGATGAGAGGAAACAAGCGCAAATGATGTATTCCAAAAATACTCTCCAAATGAGATTCTAAGTATATTTTATAATTTTATGAAATAGTAAAACATAGGAATAATCTATACTATACCATCATCTTCGTGTGTTGTAGTTTTAGAGACTTTCTTACACAACCTTCAACAATGAAACTAATTAAAATTAAACAGGTTCTAGACAAACTCGCTATGATATTTATGCCCAAGGTTATTATCCGTTAAATCTACAAATTTGCCGTTGCTAGGTAAACAAATGAAACACAAAATTGCATAACAATTTTGAAATAATTTTAGAAAATATGTTACTCGCCTAAGTCTAAGAAGGATGTATAACCTTATGGGAGAGAAATTTTATTTTAATGATATATTGGTATATTTAATAACGTATTGTATTAATCCAACCAACCATATTTATAACTGTGAGAGTGATATGGCGGGATCAAACTATGCAATGACGTTCAAGTTTACTCTTTTTCTCTTAAATTTTCAGTGTTGGTCATATTTATTAATCAATTTATACTTAACAAGTGTTGAAGTAAAACTTCCGAAACAATAGAGAACAAGTCTTGATCGTATCCACGACCTGCTTATTTGAACATGTTAAGTTTCCATTATATTGCCTATTCACCTATAGATGACGCAGACAAAAGAAGATTGGCTATGACCAACATTTAAAAATCAACAACCCAATGAAGTGATAATTTGGTAAGTGGTTACAACAATGAAACTTATAAGCTCTTTTTTTTATTAATTCGAAACATTTTCATTGTGTCAGCGGTGACAAAACTGTAGTTATGCACAAGTACCGAGTTTGCACCTTGATACTATTTTCAAAATGCAAACATTTTGAACATTGTATTCTAGCTCCTGTGCTAATTACTTATGGAAAAGAAGCCTTCCTGGCATGGGCGTCGGCGGGGGGGGGGGGGGGGGGGGGGGGGCAGTTGCCCCCCCTGGAAATATGAAAAACATAAATATTTCATTAAAATTTTCTTTTAAATGGGAATAAACTGGAAATGCCTAATAAATTAACATGTTTGCTATGGACGGAGAGAATTATTACCATTCAAACATGTCACTTTATTGTAACAATATCTTTTTTATTAACAACAACTTAAGTTTCGTTATCTATTACTAAATACAAAGCTTACGTGCACGTTATAAAAGATTTTTTTAAATAAGTAATATTTATTAAGAACTTCTATGAATTATTGAAATGAACTTCACTAGGTAAGGTCACTGAGAGGACATGGATGCTGGGGCAACATCCCCGGGGCGCAGGACTCGGTGAATACGGGGATCAGGAAGGCCCAAAATTAGGAGCAGTCAAAAAAATTTCATGTCTTAATAAACAAATGCACGCGAGATAGCAGAACAAAACTATAATATCTGTCATTCGGAACAGTGCAGAGGGGCCTTTAAGTCTGTTTATAAAATTTCCCAATGTCCGAACAGTGGCGGGTTTCCCTTCCCCCTAGAGGCCAAAGGTTGAGTGGATTTTCAGGACCGACGGTGCAAGTACATTTTTCTTTTAAAATACATGCATTTTAGCATAGGATTTCCAGTCTAATAAAATTTATCGAGAAAAATCTATGTTCAAGATATTGACCAAGAAATATTGGTTAATAAGCTAAAATTATCAATTTTTCATTCTACTAATTGAAGATTTTCTAAGCACAACAAAGTATAATAATGACATATGTGTTCCTTAATTACTCAATAAAACTCAAAGGTGCAGTTTGCAAATATTGCATATTATTTCCATAAACTGTTCATCGAGGCACGCAAGGAGCTTTCATCAATAAGCCATTCACAAAATATAAAGATTTTCATCCGAGTGCTAAAAATCATCTTTCGAGTTTCTGGCACAAATAGATGCCAGTAATGTTTTAAAAATAAAGAAAAACCTAGAACAGAATATTGTTTGTCAAATTGACAGTTCACCAAGGCTAAAAGTTGAATAAAATAGAAAGATGCTGTTTCCCATATTATCCACTCTCATATTTTGTGGCACACATGACATTGCACTTCGTGGAAAACCAAGCAATATTGGGAATGTGCAAAGCCTTTATGAATTTCGGATCGAAGCAGGGGATGAAACGCTCCGTAAACATTTAAAAAATTCTCCAACTAATGCTCGATACACATCGGTGCAAATAGAACATGAGCTGATTGGACTCTGTGAAGAGAACATTAGGCAGAAAATCGTTGCAGAAGTCAATAAATCAGTCGGATTTTCTATATTAGCAGATGAAAGCACTGACATATCAGATAAAGAACAATTATCTCTTAGTGTGCGATCTGTAGACAGTAAGGACATGATACGAGAAGAATTTTTGGGGTTTGCAACCCTTACTAGTTTTAATGCTAAGCCTATTGCTGAAACTATAATGAATAAATTTACACAATTCGGGCTGCGCCTTGAAAACCTAATTGGAAAAGGGTATGATGGGTGTGCAACAATGGCTGGGAAGGAGCAAGGAGTGTAGAGCATTATTAAAGAAATATGTCCTAAAGTCATTTTCGTGCATTGTTCGGAACACAGACAAAATCTAGTTGTACATGATTTAAATGCAGTGCCAGAAATAAGGAACACCATTGGCTCAATCAAAGCCATTATAAACTATTTTCGTGGCAGTCCTAAAAGAAGATCTTTGATTCCGTCTATACCAATGCTATGCGAAACTCGTTGGAGTGCTAAGCACTAAAGTATTAGGATTTTCACGCCTTTTTGAAAATTCATGAAAAATTAAACCAAATAACTGAAACAGAGTTTGGTAAAGCATCCCAAGAGGCGCATCAACAAGTCAATGTCAAAAACACAACAGGTTTTTTGTCCAGTCTCATTATTATTTCGACCTATTCATCAATACTAGAACCAGTAATGCAAGCTCTTCAGGCCATTCAGTTGGATATTTTGAAAGTTCATGAGCATATACTAAAGCTTTTAATAGTGCTCCGAAATCACAGACAAAATGTTGATAGTCATTTTAACGTCATTTTTTTGGAAGTTAAAAATCTAGCCGAACAACTGAACATTAATCTAATGCTACCAAGAACATGTGCACGCCAGACCTATCGATCCAATTTCAAAGATTTGCCTGTGGAGGATTATTATCATCGTTCTGTTTTTATTTCATATTTAGACTCGATTATCTCATCGCTTGAATGCCGATTTTCTCCAGAAAATGAGAAGCATTTCAATCTTTTTATACTCTGTCCAAAACAAATGAGTCAATTGGGATGACAGGAGTATAAAAACAGAATTTTAAATCTTAACATAATTTATGAAATCAATAATTTGGAAAATGAAGCGATGACATGGTATGATATGTGGTCAAGTAAGGCGGATTTTGAGTTGGAGAATGGCATAACTGATTTGATTGATCACACAGACCTTTACCCGGCTATTAGGAAAGCAGTTTTAATTGTATTAACTTTGCCTGTTTCTACTTGTACGATAGAACGAAGTTTTAGTACAATGAAGAGAGTAAAGACTTGGTTAAGGTCAACTATGGGTGATGATCGTTTGTCTGGGCTATGCACGTTAAGCATACATAGGAAATATGTAAATGAAAACAAAAAAATATTTATGGACCAAGAAGTAGAAGAGTTTGATGCTGCCACAAGGTGTTTGCAATTTTTGTTTAAAAATGAATTTCTTTGATTTTGAGAATGACTATTCTGTTTTTGTTAATAGTTTTTGTAAATAAATGAATTTGTATGAATTTTATTAGTTGTTTTCTCATTATTTTTTTTAACCTGAAAAATGTTCTGCCAATGCAAATGTACACATTCATGGTTGTCCGTTAAAGGTGGGTATTTTAAATATATTATAAACATGCAATATTTATATTCGACGTTAATCGTTCCGTGAAAATTAGGCAAATCAAAGATTAATACATATTTTTTATTTGCATCAAGGAAAAGCCTGTCGGAGTACATTTTACCATGCTTCAAGGGAAAAGCAATCATCATACACAAAGTGAAAAACTCAAGACAAACGTACCTTAAGCTAATTTCAATAAAATTTGGTTCTTTGGTGTAGATTTATCGTCACCTGGAGGCCAGTTAAGTAAAAATTTCACAGGTTTGAAAAATCGTGTCTGCCCCTGTGTGTAAGGCATTTTTTTGTATTTTGCCCCCCCACTGCAAGATTTTCTGCCGACACCCATGCTTTCTGGAGTAGAATTTGGATCCATTTTCAAGATTTTCTATTTCTCTGGGATATCATATAATATCAATGGCGTAGGTACTAAGTTTCAGGAAAACAAAGACTGATAGCTTGATTCCGACATTAGTCTCAATACAAATCCTTGCATCTGCTTCGTCGTTACTATTCCTGGCACTTATAATGCAATGCATACCATCGTCCCTGTTTTGCATAATCAAAGAAGCAGCATATTTTCATATCTTCAACCAATAATTTGCAAAGATGCACTGTACGACTAAACATAATTCACTAGTTAACATTGACTTTGATTTATGTTAAATTTTAAAAAATGATTTGGTGAAAATTCTGTTTTCATACCCAAGATTTCCTCCATTTTGCTTTCACCTAGAAAGCCATGTGCATTTAGTACCGGATCATGTGTAATTCTAATTTTTAAATCATTAGATGATAAAAACAATATAAGCGTATTCTATTCTTGAAATCGTAGGAAATGATATAATACTTCATTAACAATTTGTGAGACTGTTTATTTTTACCTCGTAACCACTTATATGATATGAAGCAATAAGAAACCTAAATGTAATAAGACTTGGCATCTCTGAGGAAACAAGTATTTCCTTCTCATGAACGTTTTTTGCCAAATATTAGTCTCTTATCAGTTCTGAAACCTATTTTTTATTCCCCTAACAATGAAAACCCCTCAAAATAAATTCAAGATTAGAATTAATAATAAAAAGTAGTCTCACTTCCTTATTTTCATGGACTTGACATAATCCCTCATAAATAAGAAATATGACATTATAGCTTCCTAAAATTATTTATTTCTAATAATACAAGAGCAATTGAAATATTTTATTTGCAAAATCATTTTGATATTATGGAACTTCAAGGTGCAATGAGAAGTTTTAGTTTACTTTCAAGCTCACTGTTATTTATATTTGAAGTAAATCAAGCAACTTCAAAGGATGTGGTTTAATTTATTCTGCTAAACATTTACATTTGTCTCCATTAAAAACTTCTTTGATTCATTCAGGCCAAGTAGACACTGTACACCTTTATGTGCTTCCATGTGATAGCTGGTAGTTTTCTTTGTCTTAGATATTATTCCAAACAGCTTTGTTCAAAGTCCATGCATCTTTTGGATTTGCTAAATGCATTAATGAACCTGGCAAACCTCAGGAATTTAATTAAAATGTGAAAAGTTCTATTACTTCCATATAATGTTGACAATATGCTAATAGAAAAATATTCACTCAGCAAAATAAAGATAAGAGAATGAGTTGGAAGTTATATCTAAGTCACGAATACACAGGAAAATAAATGCAAACACGACCATGAAGACCTTTATTATTTACATTGTTTTACAGAGTGCCATCTTCAGGCAGACAGATAAAATTACACAACTTTAGGAAATTCTTGCTTTTTTACAACAGTTAACAGAATAAAAAACCTCAATTTTGACTTGCTGCAGCAAAAATTTACATGAGGATATACAGGACTATGGAAATAATGAAATATAAATATTTTAATTAAAGATTTTTCTAGAAGTAACACTTAAGCAAATGCACTTAAATAAAGAGATCACTCTGCAATGAGCACCATATAATTAACAATTTGAGGTAATAACATTGCTTCTGAAGAAAGATAGAAGAAACATGAAAAATTGTTCAGAAAGAAATAAAGTCTGTTCACTTTCAATACATAATTTCTCATTTTTTCTACAACCACACAAGGTACAACTATGAAAGACTTTTCTGGCATTTGAGAAAAGAACCAATCTTGAGAAAACTTGAGGCCATAACAATTTCATTTTGAATCAACGAGCACCATTAAAGTGGCAAAACATAACTACATACATGATTACCAATAAAATAGCCAAAAATATCCACATTCAAAGGAAAAATATTTTCTTTCTCTTGCTCATTTCCATTTAGTATAACAAGATAGCATTTTTAATCTTAAAGAGAAGTTTTGTCCTATTTCCACAAAAAGTCCTGAATAATAGATCTGTACCTGACAATTTCCATGATAATTAATTTTCTCAGAGTTCCTAATCATTACACTGTTGCCATAAGAGTCTAGTGAATTAAGACTCATTTGGAACATGTCAATGGAATTCAAACCCAAACACAGGCATTATATGGCTGGGTATTATAAAAGGTACAAATAACTTATTACGAGAGTCACTTATTTCCATCCCAATTTCCACTTTTGGTTCAAGTGTTTTACATCAGAAAATGTAGTTTATCATGGTTGCTCACACCTTAATCCTGAAAAAGAACTAGTTAGTGGTGATTAAGAGGTAAAGAAAGTAAATTAATTATGACAATGTTCAAGGCTATATTACTTAATACATGGACAATAACAAGTATTATTTTAACAGTAAATTGGAGATTTTGAAATAACATTTTCTACTCTATCACCAGCTTTCAAGTGTATTAATTATTGACAATTACATTGACAAAATTATTTTTAACTCGTTTACTACGGTAACTTTATTTTGTTAATTTCCACACACAAAAAGTAAAAGTTAAGGCAAAAATTATAGATACAGCATGATCAATATAAATAAGAGAACAATATGCAAAGAGTTAAAAGTTATATATCCACTAGCATAATTGCCCATCCAATATGATGGATTTATCATTAAGTATTACAAATATATTTGATATCGATACGAAAAATCAGTAAGATATGCTATTATCTGGTTTCGCTTTCATGCACAATCAAATCACTGTTTCAAAAGTTATCTTTGTTTTAATTATACTGTTTAAATAATTAATATCTGAGAGGCCAAATGATTATCCAAATATTTGCTGAAAATATGAGGAAAATCGAAATAATAAGTAATAATGCATAAAGAATATGCAGAAATTATTTGAAATATTTGAGCAAATTATAAGTTATATTATATACATATACAAGTTATTATAAAATGTATAGAATTTAACTTAATAATTAAATTATTTTACTCTTATTAACACGTAAAAACAGGATAAAATGTGAATGAACAGTCAATTTACCATCAAAGGAAAAATGTGTAGTAACTTATTATGAACAAACTACAATGAGTTTTTATTATATTTAAAGATCACAATTTTCTTTTAAGAGCTGCCATTGCATGCTATCCTCAAATCAATAAGCTTCCAGATCTTATGCAACCAAATGAAGTTTTTGGCATTGTCGGGGGGTTGTAATGTAGTCCAGTATGCTCAAATATTACACTAGGATCAAATAAATGTGTGCTGTATGTTTATCAGTCCGTAGTACCTACTACAATACAAAAATATTAAGCTGAAATTTGCTAATATAAATGAAAAATTTTCTTGATATGAAAACAGCTTTGATTGAATACTTAGCTATTTGAACATATGCTAAACAAGAGACAACCGAAAGTCTTTTTTTAGTCTACTTTCCAAAAAATGGAAAGTAGTCTTATGAGATCGCCTAGGTGTGTGTGTGTGTCCCTAACATCTTCTTCATGAATGAACCAATTTCATCTAAATTTGGTACATAGAATCTTCACATAAATTAATGATCAAAATGACATTTGAAGCAGAGGTGCCACAATTGCAAAGTTCAACTTTTAGGTAATTATGAATTTGGATGGAATAGGGCCAACCGATTTCAACGAAATTTTGTATGAAGTAGGCATGCAACATAAAATAACAAAATCAAGATGTTTAGTAAAGATATAAAAAGCAGGGCTTCCACAATACAAGGGATAAAAAAATTATTTTTACATGTATTTGTGTTGAGCTGTTCACATCAATTTTAACCAAATTTAATACTTATAATATACACATACATACAAAACCATATTAACATTAACTGAATCAGCCAAGCAGCGGTGCCACAATTACAAATTAAACTCTTTCTGTAATTAAGGATTTTGAAGGAATTGGCTTAACCGATTTCAATAAAATTTTGTATATAAGATTTGTACAACATATCATAATGAAATCAAGATGTTAAAAGCGGAGCTAAAGAGTAGGACTACCACAATAAAAAGTTAAATAATATTTTTTACATGTATTTCTAGAGAACTGATCTAATGGATTTTAACCAAATATAGTATATTTAATCTTCATATAAATAAATAACCAAAATGTCATATTTCAACCGGGTTGACTAAACAGGGTTACCATAATATCAAGGTTAGAATTTTTCTGTAACTATGAATTTGAAAGGTATTGGCTGAACAGAAATTTCGTTTGTAGGACGAGTATAAAATGGCAAAACGAGGTATGTTAAGAACAGATAAAAAAAGTAGGGCTACCACAATATAAATAATTTTCGGATTTCAAAGCAAATACATTACTATACGATTATACTATGGCAAATTTGACGAAAAGTACTTCTGTACTATAGGAAACCTGTGTTATATTATATATTAAAATTGTGCTGAAAGGAAAGTAGGCGGATAATTCTTTCCAGAACTACTTGTTATCATAATACAACACCTTTTTGAATTTCACGAATAATTGGTTCTGGAAAACTGATGTGAAATGCAAGTTTGCGAAGTGCAAGTCCTATTCTCCCATTAGATGCAATGTAATAATGGAAGTATGGTTCCAGTCAACCTAAAAAAAGTCACTTTTTTATAATAAATAATGCAGTTGAACAGAAAACAAAAGAAAATGTAACAGAAAATGAAGTCCTAGCATATTCTTTTAATTACTTTCAAAATGCTGGGGCATTACAAAGCGATAACACTTCTTTCGGCAATTGTGCAGTTAACCCTACCAGCACTTTTTTGCATGAGATTTTCGATATTCTTTTGTTCATTCCAAGGATATGCTTTAAATTAAATGGATTAACTACTGAAATGAAATGTTGAGTATGTAATGCATGGATGTCTTCTTAGGTTCTGAAACAAACATTTCCAAGCCTCAAAAAAAAACCCAAGCATTATAAAGTGAAGTTATTTTATAAATTTCATTCGAAATGTGTAACAGAAAAACAAAACCTAGCGTAAGAAGGTGATAACATTTCTTTTAGTAATCACATTCAAAATATGCGGCAGAAAAACTTACGTTTACAAGATGATAGCATTTCTTAGATTTTCATTAAAAATTCATAATAAAAAATGAAATCCTAACAAAACATAACAACATTTCCATAAATTATGTTCAAAATATGCACAAAGATAATAGCAAATGAAAACCTTACATTCCAAAATGATGGCGTTTCTTTAAATTTTAAAATAAAGCTTCATCATCGAAAATAGCGGCATTGGCG
Organism: Tanypteryx hageni; assembly: GCA_028673005.1. Classification (NCBI taxonomy): domain Eukaryota; kingdom Metazoa; phylum Arthropoda; class Insecta; order Odonata; family Petaluridae; genus Tanypteryx; species Tanypteryx hageni. The sequence continues at coordinate 117,377,593 of CM054116.1, forward strand.
GTGAACTTAAACTGAGTTACAAAATAATTAAGTCGAGATTTATCATGTTTGTTTACTTCGAAAACTGCTAATAATGAGCATTATAAATATAATAATAATGTCCTTTCCTAGGGCACCAAAGTTTAAAATGAACTTCGAAACAAAAAGTAAATGCAGTTCACGCTTGTTGTCATTGCAAATGCATGATGCGAAATGCAAATAATCAGCGCAAAACAGAAGTAATGCTCATAAAAAATTTTGTCGCTAAGTGCAAATTTGCGAATCACAAGCACGCAAAGTTCAAAAAGGTGGTGTATGACATATGATAAAAATATTTATATAAATCTGATGTTATGGAAAAATAAAACAAATTGGATATTTACCTTTCATTGCAACAAGAAACAAATCAGCAATTATTTATCCCTGGCGTGGAGAATGCTTTGAAATGACTATATTGATAAGCCTGTTCTGAGGAAGTAAAGACAGCCTTTCAAATAGCTCTCCTGAAAATGATACAATGCAACAATAATAATACTTAACGGTTAAACAGATATAAATAACAAAATAAGACTAACTTATATTGCATTGAATATTACAAGTCTTAAAAAGTGCACACCAAATTTAATGATTTCCATATAGTTATTACATCACCATCACCAAACTAAAATATTATGGCCATTATAAATATGCATGATAGGCACATACTTTTTTAAAGAAGTTAGACAGTAGAATGCTATAAGAAGTCTTTTCTTAAGGTAATAATTATTTTTAAACTCTCATGGACATCCAAGGGCGGACTGACATGAGAGGGCTAAAACGGCCTGGTGATGTTTGAGAAGAACCGGCCCCAAGCTCCTCCCATCATTCTATTAGCAAAGAGTGGATCAAATCTTATTGAAAATCAAGTAATATAATAGAGAGAGAATTTTCTCTTGGAAAAGAATGACTCATTGAAAAAGAAAATAATATATAAGTTTCAGCAGACTGGCCCTTGGACTTAACGGCCCAGTGATTGCACCAGAAGGTTATATGGCCAGTTTGTCCCTGTGGACACCTATATACCTATCTTCCTGCAGGTGCCATGTTGCTCACATATTTCAGTAGTTAATAAATGATGTAAATCAAACTGTATATTTCATTGACATTCTTAAGATATTATAAAACCGTTACCAAGTAAGATATACTAATTTTCTTTGATTTTTATAGGTCTCTTATAGTATTTATTTCCTTCTCAGGCCTTTTCCACATTTCAGTGGTTTCCTCTGAGAATTAACTCTTGGATGCTTAAGTACTCTGTGTTTTACGAAGACAGGTTACCAGCCTGTTGTGTAACCACTTTCGTGGACTAGACGGCACACATACACACACAAGGGAGGAGGAAGATCTGGTGCTGGCATGCATGTCCTCCTCACAACAGACAAATAGCACAGCAAGGTGCTTTGAGATGCGCTTTGTGTCAAAGAATGCACAGAGATCAGAAGTGACCCCATCAAAGTTCTTGTACTGTTTTACATGCAGACGATGTTGTAGGGATCAAAACGGATAAAAGTCAGATGACGCAAAATCAGGTAAGTATGGAGAGTGTGGTGGGACTTCCTATTAGAACCCTTAGATTTTCTGCTGTGTCACCTTTGCAATATAGGGTCATGCACTGTCATGTAAAAGAATAACATCCTTCCGATTCATCAGAGCAGGCCACTTATGGAGCAAAGCTTGACGTAAACGCTCTAATCGTTGACGGTAAAGCTTGGAGATGATATTCTGATTTGAATCCAAAAGTTCAAAATGAATTAAAACTCTTATATCCTACCAAAAGCACAGCATGATCTTATTAGGGTGCAGACTGCCTTTTGGGGTCAGCCACAGCCTCATCCATCGGATGTTTTCATACAGTACCAAATTCTCGTCTCCAGTCACAATTCGCTCCAGAAATGGCTCACAGGATTGTCGAGCGTGTAGGAAGGTGCATACTGAGACACGTTGCAGCATTTTGTCTTTTGACAGTTGATATGGAACCCATATGCCATGCTTACTGACTTTGCTGAGCTTCCAAAGATGTCTGCAAACAGTCATTTGTGAACAATTGTGCTTCTCAGTCATTTATCAAATAGGAACTTTGTCAATTTCACTTTCAGCCTCTTTGCCTATCATTGTTTTCACTATTATTTTACAAGCAGGCATTATTAGGCTTTCTGCAATAGTGTGACTTTTCATTTTTTGTGCAACTAGCTCAGCTACTACTGAGCCTTTTCACTGATAGAAATGAAAAGAAAAAACTTTGTCACTTCCACAGTTTATTGAACACGACCGGTTTTGCTACGATCGTAGTGAAACTGGTTGTGTTCAATAAACTGTGGAAGTAACAAAGTTTTTTCTTTAAATTTCGATGAGTAAATTCCACAAAGTAGAGCCTGACTTTATTAATTATATTTTCACTGATAGTTTACCTTCTTCTCAAAAACTTTACGTTTTTGCCTTGTGAATCCAAAAGTCGTTGAATGTAATCAACTGTTTTATTTGACAAGTGGCCATGATTAGTAGTGAAGTGTTATTTTAACTTGGCCGGGGCCATAGTTGTGTTAGTGTTTTCCCGCAAACAATGCACAATGGAAGGAGCAATTGTAAAGGTGAGTTCTTTTAATATCAGTCACTACTCTTCCTGCTTTACTCGTACTTGGCTCTGATAATCTTGCTTCATGTCCTCTCCTTTACTGATGCACCTCCTTTTCATATACTTCCATATTTTTCAATCTTCAACAACCATATGAAAATACTGTTATGGGGTGGGATTTTGGATATGCAAAAACAACCATGGTTTCGGTAAAAATGGTAATTACAAAACTACACAAAGACTACAAATCTACAAAATAGCAAATGATCATAACGTGCACTAAACACCACTTGCGAAATCACTCTGAGTATTACTATCGCTGAGATACGTGGAACCGCACTGTCTACTCAAGACTGACTGGGATGCCCAATCGTCACTCTTTAAATAAAGAAAAAGAACCTTCTCCAACAATCTGGTAGTAGACACAATACAACTAAATATAACCTTAAATGCAAACTGATCAAAACAAAACAGAGGCTGTTGGTAGTGCATGGAGATTACTCCAGTATAGCCAATTGCCGGATTTGGAATTTTTCGCGGTACAGCAGACCCCCGACTTACGACTGCTCGACTTACAACATCATACGTTCTCTCATAAAGTAAATAAGATCCACACACGTCCAAACTCGTATACACGACCGCCTAAAGGCCAACTCACACCGAAAGCTTAGCCACGCGAGCAAGCTTTCTACGCGATGTGTCTTTGAATCGCCACAATAGATTTCCCAATGTAGCCTCACACCGAACACGAGTCATATAGCATGTATTGGACATGGCGGACGCTATATTGCCGACGATCGCCGGGTAGGTGATTTCTCTTCACATAGTGCGCTGCGCAGTTCGGTTGTTCCATCATTGCCTACCCTCTCCGCCAAAGGAACAAGTGAGTGGTCTCACAATGCTACATGGTCTCATAGTGGCACGTGGTCTCATAGCGCCATAGCACGGCTGATATAGCGAACGCGCAGTCTGAGCTGACTCAGTCTTGAGACCATGCAAAATCAGCTGTTCCTTCCTTCGGAAGGGACGTTAAGCCATTGGCCCCCTTGGTGTTCTTCATTAAGAGTAGGCTAATGTTGGCACTGGGTTTCTCTTCTCCCTTGCTATCCAGCTATTCATTGCACTACCTCTTATATACCCATTGCGCATAGGCAAGAGCTGAATCAGCTGGGAACATACATTAGTTACATTTGTGACTCAGTCTGCAGCCTACGCTTGAAGCAAACGCATCTCTTTTGCAAAGCTCTTTAATTTTTTGTCAGTTTTCTTCAAATTTAGTGGTCAATTTTGGTATTTTGTGATGTGAAATGTGATTCGAGGAACAAAACCCCAATTTATAACATTGCGCTTATGGAAAATAATGGTTCAGCTTTTGACGTCTTGACTTACGACCGTTGCACAGGAGCCAATTAGGTCATAAGTCGGGGGTCTGCTGTATTTAAAAATTTTTATTTATTTATTCTTTGACTTCTTACGGAACCTGTGATGATGGTCTGCGGAATCCAGGTTAGGAAACACTGCTGTAGAGAATCAAAAAATAAGTGATATGTGTTTTGCCATTTTTCTGTCAGCTTAATATTTCTCAAATTTTGAATTTTTAAATATTAAATTTTTGAAAAAACTATAATCAATTAAACACATTTTTCTTCTTTATAAAGACTTTGCTACGAAACTTCGATATACTGTAGAAAAAAAATCAATGTGTTTCACTGATTTTCTGTCAGGCTTATATTTCTCGGGTAATGAATTTTTAAACATTATAATTAATCTTTATATTCATATTTAGTGATGTTATTGCATTTTAACAATAATAACTATCAGTTACCATGGTAACTGGATCAAGGCTATGGCAATTTGATTTTACATTTAGGTGTAGAGGAAGAGTGAGAAACAGTGAACATTTAAAAATGTATAATAAAAAATTAATTAAAATTTAATGACAACACATTACTTTCACAAAGTGATCAAAACAAAACACATATCTACAGTAAGTGCATCGAACAAAACAAAATTTATTACAATTTTTGATATAGAAGTTGTCATCACCCATAATAAAATTGACTTCTAATACATTTTTAAACTGCTGTCCTTTGGGTAACAATAATTGATATCCTGGCCACTGCCATGCATCCCTTACCATAGGCTTAAATATTTTCAACTTCGTATAATCGAGCTCCTTTTGTCAAAGTAAAAAAACATTCTCTCTGAACATGGACCTGAAACAACTGAATTTGAATACACTCTGGACTCATCATTTTCCTCCAGAGACCATCGTTTCACAGCAGAAAAACAAGCTAAAACACCACCCCCCAATGAATCAAGTGATAACTTTCACACAGATCCAGGACTTTGGGGAACAATTAACAATCAGGCTCAAGAATACTGGGTGCTTAAAGGTCATTTAACTTGTCAAAACAAAGATTCAGACTTCAGTAATTCCATGCAATCTTACATCGAACATTGATAAAGACTCGTTTTTTTTTTTAAAGCGCAATGGTGAAACCATAAATCGCAAATGGTCAATTTATTCCTCATCAGGAGGCAAAGTATACTGCTTTGTGCACAAATTATTTTCCCACTCTGAAAATTTGTTTGCTTCTAAGGGGTTCTATGACTGGATACATTTTAATCACCTGCTTTCTGAACATGACAATGGAAGCAAGCACCAGAAACATGTAGCTATGTACATCAGTCGGCATAAAACCTCAGTGCACATCGATGACAACCTAATGAGATGATTTCAAGAAGAACAGACATATTGGGTTGAAGTATTGGAAAGACTAGTTTGTTGTAAAATGTTTAGCATTTTGTGGAGTAAATGAAAAAATTGGCTCTCAGTTAAACTGAAATTATTTGGGTACCCTAGAGTGAATACGACCTGTTTTTGAAAGAGCATATTCAAAAGTACTGCAATTAAGGTATAGGGAAACCCTCGTATCTATCAGCAATGATATGCAAAGAATTTATTAAGCTGATGGGAGAGATGGTTATGAAGAAAATCATAGAGGAAGTCATGGCCTGGCATTGATATCATGTGAAATTGTGCATGGCAAAGCATAATTTATCTAATTCTAGTTAAATGTCATTAATATAAGTTGGTGTGATATGTTACCTGCTCCATTTTATTGTATTTCTTTCATTAGGTAATTCATACAACAATAGATATAAAATGAGGATTACCAACTCAGAGATGAAACTAACAATGCCTAAGTGTATTTCCTTAAAAATCTGTTGTGATACAACTACTGGTTACAGTAATAACACATTCCAATTTAATGTTATCCTCAATTCAATTAGCAGAAAGTTATTACATAAGAGATTCATTACATGGAGATTTTACTGGAAAATGAGCTTATAGTGCACTTGTGACTTACTCCCATTTCTACAATAAAAGGTTTTTAGGAAAGATAAAACATACTTCGGTCTCCATAAAGGCATCCTGTTGCCAGGGTCACTTGCAGAGCCTGCCCCAGACGATCCAGTGCCAGCTGTATTACTGCATCTTTCTCAGCATCAATCTCATCAAGATTACCTGTACTAGCACAAATCCTTCGCCTGTGCATTTCCAGTTCATCAGCTATTGATCGCATATGAGATGCTGATATCACCTCTGCATTTTGAACAGCAACTGGTGGTGGAGGCAACAGTTGAGGTGGCTGAAAAATTTTTGTTAATATGATGGCATAGCAAAAACACAACTTTCTTTCAAAATAGTGACATAAAAACAGAATTTACATTAAATAACATAAGTTTTTAAATGTATAAAATATTTAGTACTTTTTTTAGGCTTTTTACTTTACATGATACATGCCTACAAATTATTCAAACTATGTTTTCAAAAACAGGAAATAAATAGTTGTCTTAAGAAACAATTTTCCTGCACACACAAAACAATTCATTTCAAAGTTAATCTTAGTACATAAAATGAAGTTTGAACAAAACTTTGAATTGCTTCCCTTCTATTAACCAGCTTAGAATATAAACAAAAGGCATTCCTAAAGCTTTACAACATTGGTTTTTCAATGAGTAATTAGAATGCTTTGCAACTGATGTACTAATCCGATCCTGCATGACTTTGAGAATTTGCGTTTATTGTTTTTTAGTCAACAAAACTGGAGATATTCATCATGGTTGATTCCTAAATAATTAAAATCACAAATGGTAAGGGCTTACTGCATACCAATATCTCATCAATAATTTAATACCAAGAGTTTAATTTAACATCATACCTTTATATCATATGAAAGGATGTAGATATATGATATTATGAGAAACAAAACTACATTTAAATGACGAAACATTTTACATTGAAGGGAAATTGGAAACAATTAAAAATAAAAACAAGATGATCCAAACAAGTTATGATGCCTACTTTCTACTTTATTATTTATTTAATACTTATACTGGCTTTAATAGCTTTAAAATCACTGCGGGTGAGTTGCTCTTTATATTCCCAAATTTCGTAATTTTGTGATATAAAATATTACAAATATGTACATTCTAATGGAAAACTAAATTGATCACACGTATTGGTGTGGCAAAAATAACATATGTATGTGCATACTAGACTATGCTGAATCCGAGTCCAACAATAGTCGTTGTAATGGAAACACTTGTAATGACAGATAAAAACTGCATAAATGCCAGAATTTATGCAAAATTCAAAGAAATATGATCAATATGCAAAATTCTACAATAAAAATTAGAATCTCCAATTCTTTCCTCAGAGAATAATATACAACCCGCTCCAATATTACAATTCTAAGAAATGTTAATGTGCAAATGAAAATTACCCTGCACGATGGATTTCACATTTCCCATGTAAAACAAATGGGAAGGAAAGTTGTTGGAATTGAATCCAGGAATTTTGATCGTCGCAACAAAAAATATCCTCGGGAGCTCAGCCTCAGCAGCAAGAGATTTTCACCAAGTTTCATGACAATCGGTTTATTGGTTCAAAAGTTAATATGGGGGACAGACAGAGAAAGAGAGAGAGAGACAGACAGGCAACCAGCCAGACAGACACAATGGCAAAACTACAAGCCTATTTCCATTCTGGAAAGTAGGCTAAAAATAGAGAAGTAAATTTAAAAACTTACAAGAGTTTGTTGTGGTTGTTGTTGTTTACGTGGCTGCTGTGACAACTTTGGACTGGAACTCTGTGGTTGTGTGCTGCTGCTACCCCCTTGAAAGCATTATTTAAATATTAAAAATGATTTTGCCAAGTCTTGGTTCTATCTGCAAGTATTTTCAGCTATTTTGATGAAAGTAGCATATTGAATAAAAATGGAATATATGAACAGAAGTAAGAGAATATACCCATATAAGCATAATTATATCAAATTGATCCATGAGAGTAATTACATTGATTTAAGACATCCTTGGCTTTAATGCTGCTCCGGGATTGCAGCATTGCAACTTAATGATATTTCAACCTTTACAGCGAGGAGAATTTTTTTGTGAAATTCAAGTTCAACTACAATTTTTTAAATAAACTAATTAAGTACAGCTCACCCTGCTCAAGAAAGAGATGCAGCATAGCCTGCAAAAGAGCCAAGTGGAGTTGCGAGTAGGTGGCTGGCTCTCCTATACCTTTTCCGCCATCAGCAGATGTATTGCTACATCTGTAATTTATAAATTCATGCATGATTAATTAAAATATTTACAATTTTGGTGTTGTTATAGAAAAAATTAATATAAACTAGAATTGCATAAAAGCATAACAAAGAATTTTTGTGCATATAGTAATTTCTAATAAGCCACATATCATGGCATATGAGTCAACCTTGTATTAGATGCCAGTTTGAATAACTTTTATTGCAAATAATACCAAAGAAAAATTTTCCATTATATCATGTGAACTTGGAAGAATTTCTTACATAGTTCCAAATTGGAATTTCTCATGTATTTTCTGGACATCAAATCAGCTACTTATGTATTATTGAGATAGTTATTTCAATGTTTAATTCAAAACTTTAACTGTATGGTATATCGATTTTGTTTGAATGAAGATTTTATGAAAAGTTTTCTTTAAGTGGGGGAGATAGGTAGACTTATACTCTGCAATACATGGTATGTAAACATAATTAAGGGAGAAATAGGTACTATATAAGGAAGTATCAAAGAAAAATATAATTAAACCCATAAGATAGAAATTGATGGAATAAAGCGATCCAAAGATCCTATGCAGACAGGCATAAGCTGTAAAGTTGGGAATAATTTTGAAACGAGAAAAAAGTCTGCTATGACCGGGAATCAAACCCGGGTCTTCCACTTGCTGGGCGGATATTTTACCACTGAACTATCATAGCAGATCAATTTTCTCGTTTCTGAATGCGGATGTTTTCTTGGTTGGAACAGAACTAGCCAAGCTAGTATCAAACTGCCCCAACGGATGTCCTCAAAGAGATACATCAAAGAAAACTCCTCCCTCTCAAATGGTGATATTGCCAAGCAAGAAATTGATGGAATAAAGCGATCCGAAGATCCTATGCAGACAGGCAAAAGCTGTAAAGGCCAAATTATTTTTCTGCCTCCTTTTTGGAGATTTAAAAAAAAATCGCTCGTGTATATGATTTGTCTGTCTATCCATCCATGACATATATTAATTTTTTATATTCCCGCCCTTAAATTCTGTTTTTATTGCCACCCCTAGGCCATTGCCTACTTAGGCCTTATTTCAAATCTGCTACTGCTATGATGTAGTCTTTCAAAGCTGGAGCAAAATTTTAAAAACTAAATTACTGAACTTTAATTCAAATACAATTTTACCATAAATTTCTTTGACAAGCAAACAATTAAATACGCTGTATTTTAAATCACAATATCAACATCAGCTCATAAATATGCCAAAGGCTTATGTCAAACAGTCAATGGAGAAGATAAAACAGGAAACTCATGTGCCACAGAGTTGTTCCATACAAATGCAGTTGGTCAGGAAAAAAGATGAAAAATGAATGCAAGCAAGTAATGTGAGACAGCCAAAAATGAAGAAGACGGGTGAAACATATGTGATGACTGTTGAAGTATGAATTCTTTGGAATTTTTATCAGTTTCTCTTTAAACTAATTGTTATAAACCAATACTTTAAAAGTAGTAGTTGAATGCTTAATTGAATATAATAGACATTTGAAACATCTTAGGTGACCATCTTACCCAGCTGTAGTTGGATCTCTTCCAAATGTACTGTGACCATTTGCCAAACCAGAGTTAGCAGATAAATAATTGATCTTGGGTCTTGCTGTATAAAAGTGCAATGGAGCGATAATACACCACCTATACACATTAAAAGAGAATGAATTAATTGACATTACATGAATTTCTAAATGACCACATGAGGAGCAATTTACATCTATAATTTTAATAATTGAAACACTTATAAGAAACAAATTTTAAACACAATACTTTGAGATCCCAAGTTACAATCCACAAAATTATACCCAATGCCACCATAATTATTGTCATTACATAATTTATTTGAATAACACAAAAGTGAACTGGTGGGCAGGCATCAAAAGGTGATATTATTTTGAATGCCATAATAAAAGTGTCTTACTTGAAAAGTGCAGCAAATGGCGGTGAACAAGAGGGTGAGGTTGATGTTATCATCTTTGGAGAACCTTGACCAGGCTGCATCTGAACCCTTGAAGGTACAGTAGGAGGAGTGCTTGACCTCTGTGGAATGGCAGTGGGAGAAACTAGTGGCCCAAGACACAAATGCGCAGATTCTCCAATCCATTGCGTAACCATTTCTAAGAGAGCATCTGGTGGTGGGCTGAAGGCATTTCCACGTTCTGAAATTAAAGCACTGATCTTTATTTTCACTCTATGGAGTTGAAACCCCCTTCATGAGAACATTTACAGCATCAACAAATTTAAAATATTTTCTTGGGCCCATAAAAATATATTATTTTAGTCACACTTGCACATTTATAGTTCTTTCTTCACACAATGTGATAGCAGCTATGAACACCTTTACATGTTATTTTGCAAGAGTTGCAGATAATAGCCCCCTTAATGGGGAAGGGAAGTTACGGTTTGCAATAATTGCAGAGAGATGGTGAGCTAAGGCAAGCAGAGTCAAGGAGGCCAAAGGTAGAGAGACTGCAATGTTATAGCTGACATCAGGTCAGATGCCTTCCTCTTTTGGTTCCATTTTGTTGCCCTTATGCCATATGGTGACCCCATCGCTTAATACAATCAGCAATGCCTACTTACTTTCCTAGCAAGAAAATAAGATAAGATGCCATTCCATTGAGAAACCATTTAGAGCAGTGATATCCAACCAATGGTACATGCACCACTTTTGGTGCAAACGACTTTCGAATGTGGTGCACGGCACTTAAAAACTACATATATGACCAATTCGTTTTTCCACAGTTGAAATATATCTGGAATTTAAAACAATGATCTCAAAATTTTATTGCATTTTACGTCAAAATATACATTTAGTTTGTGAATTTTGAATGAATCAATGGGTTTGAAAGTGAAAAATTGAGAGGGCGATTGATAGTAAGGAAACCTTGTCATGCCTGATGGCTCAGGTGCCCGAAAATTCCATCTGATAAATCACCCTCCCTATTCTCTTCCCACCGTTATTGACTCATCATGGATCGACTTCTAAAAATTACTCATTTTGATGCTGCTGAAACATGAGATTATGACATTAAATTTCTCTCCTTCTCCTCTCTCTTTCTTCCTTCATCTCTCTCCTTCCCTCTATCTATCTTCCTCTCTCCAATTCCACTTCCTCTCCCTCCCTTTCCCTCAATCTCTCTTTCTTTCTCTCTCTTCCTCTAAACTCAATGGAACTCTTTGGAGTTGGGCCACTTGATTGATTAGTTGCAGACAGTCATTGCCTTTGGTTGAAAAATTGTGCTGTGTAGCGTAAACAAGTGTGAAAGAATTATACATTAATATTTTAGTTACACAATATTTCATGATAGTGATTAAAAAGTTATCATTACTAAAAACGCCACTGCAATACCATTTTCCTAGCTGAGAATCATTTGAATGGGAAAGAATTTTATAAAAAAATTATGGTTAAGAACAAATTATGCACAACTTCATGGTTCCAAACTGCTCTATAAAATGAGAAAATCACATATTATCAACACCAATATGCAGGTCAAGAAAAGGACTTCTCAATTTCCATGCAAAATAATTGATTTTTATGAAATCGTTAAAACTATAGATAAACCCATTCAAATCCCAAGTTTTTTCCATTTTATTTAACAGTTCACACAGCATTCTTTGAATAATTACAAACAATTTTTTAACAGCCCAATACTCTATTTACTCACATATAAGTCACACCTTTTTCCCAAATTTTTCATTTAGAAAATGAATGTGGCCTAGAAAAAAGGAAAAATGAGAGATAATTGTATAATTTTACTAGGACACCAGGAAATAGCTTGCATGATTTAATACACAGCATGCAACTTATAAGAAATTACATAATTATTGCAACAAACAAAAATAAATTATTATTATTGATGATGGAGTTATAAACATTTCAGTTTTTGCTGGTTACTGCAACAGGGATCACCAGTGGCCTATGAGAAAAATGCTGTGGTCTGTTGGATATCAAGGCACCATAGCAGGGAGAAATATTGGAGAGGGGATAGCCAGAAGCAGGAGAAGCTGGACTGGACTGGAGTAGGTAGTAGCTGGAGAGAGGAGGGATGGTTATTTGAAAATATTATATACTAGGGGTGCTGCCCCTACGCGATACTTGCATCAACCCCACCCTCCGCTAGCTCCAGGAACTTCAGTGCTATGTGCCTCACTAAGCTGAAAATAAAGATTAACCTGAAAATTAAGCGAAATTTTCGTGTTAAAAACGAATCTGTGGACCGATTCAATGTGTTTTTAAAAATTGACGGCAGGAAACTGAATTATCATTCTTTTAGGCATTGTTTGGTTTAAATCCCATATTCATACGGCTATTCTAAATACATAATTATAAAATGTGATTTGAAGGTTACGTGGTGTTGCATCATATTCAGTGTTACACATGATGATGATCACCATTACGTTTTTATGATATGTAGAAAAAAAGGATAAGGTTTTTAAAAGGTATAGTGATCAATTGGTAAACCATTAAAACTCAATCAAGAAAAGTCAACAGTATAAACTATTGCTCATGCATGATCATAAAAATATAGGATGCAACTTATATTTAAGTACACTTTATTTCCTAGTTTAAAACTTAAAAAGAAAGGATGCAGCTTATTTGCCTGAGTGACTTATATCTGGATAAATATGGTAACTTCCATTTCATCCCTGTGTTTTTAAATAGCTGAATAAAAAAATATCAAAATTTCTTCAGGAAAAATCTGAATTGCAAATTTATTGTGAATTCTTCAAAATGAGGTACAGTATACAATGGCACTCACCAATTTCGACTTTTAACAGAAACATATAGGGATAGAATATCCAAAAGAAAAATGGTGCCTTTAGTAGCAAATTTTCCTTAATTTTAAGGGAAAAAATCTGATGTGGCCACCACATGACTTTCTTCATACCTGTAATACAATATTTCTAAAAATTCCAAATAGGTTCAATGTTAATAAATATTTTAAGGAACTGCTGGAAAAATTTAAAAACTTTACAAAGAACATAAATAAACTGAAACTGTAGCCTTCTGATATTGGATATAGCCACGATGCTCCAACAATTAAGAAAATAAAAAAGAACGTTAATAAGATGTAAGCATCTAGTGTTTACAATAGTCACCGGTAGGTAATGTGGTGGTGGCAGCTAAAAAATTAGTTTTAAAAATACCTTTTAAAAATGCATTATATGGGAAAATGTTTCAAACAAAGGTTGTAGAAAATTAAATTTCCTATAACTTTTATTACTAACATTTTTACATACTATATCAAATATTAAATCAAATATTTCACCTCCAATTGACCGATTTGAATTAAAACATGTTCAGGGGACCTTCAAACATGTATTTCTGTTGAAATCTCGAATTTGATTTTTTTCATGAGAACAATACTTTTTCTATACTTCGTACATGTAGATAGTAAAAATTAAAAACATTTTAATTTGAATGTAATGCATCTAAAAAATCTGATGTGGCCACCACATGACTTTCTCCATACCTGTAATATTTCTAAAAATTCCAAATAGGTTCAATGTTAATAAATATTTTAAGGAACTACTGGAAAAATTTAAAAACTTTACAAAGAACATAAATAAACTGAAACTGTAGCCTTCTGATATTGGATATAGCCAAGAATCTCCAACAATTAAGAAAATAAAAAGGAGCATTACTAAGATGTAACTAAGCATCAATTGTTAACAATAGTTGCCGGTAGGTGGTGGTAGCTAAAAAAAATAATTTTAAAAATATCTCCTAAACAATGTATTATATGGGAAAATATTTCAAACAAAGGTTATAGAAAATTAAATTTCCTATAACATTTATTCCAATTTTTTTACATTAATCAAATATTAAAGCAAATATTTCAAAAAATCTGATGTGGCCACCACATGACTTTCTCCATACCTGTAATATTTCTAAAAATTCCAAATAGGTTAAATAATAATGAATATTTTAAGGAACCAAGAAAAAAATTTAAAGACTTGACAAAAAACAGAAATAAACTCATTCCGTATCTTCTGATATTGGATATAGCCAAGAATCTCCAACAATTAAGAAAATAAAAAGGAGCATTACTAAGATGTAACTAAGCATCAATTGTTAACAATAGTCGCCGGTAGGTGGCGTGGTGGTGGCAGCTAAAATATTTAGTTTTTAAGATGTCTTAAACTATGCATTATATGGGAAAATATTTCAAACAAAGGTTGTAGAAAATTAAATTTCCTCCAACTTTTATTCCAATATGTTTTTACAATTATCGAATATTAAAGCAAATATTTTAAAATAACAGATAAGTGACAAGAGTAAACACCCACTTCCAGTTGACCGATTTTTACCAAAAACTAATCAGTTCATGTGACTGTCATAAAAATGTTAAATATGAATTTTCGAGTTGACCTGATTAATAGTTTTTGAGTTAGAACACCCACAAAAAAACTCACACACACAGACATAATCAAGAAAATTGTCAAAACATGCTCAGGGGACCTCAAAATTGATTTTTTCATGAAAACAATACTTTCCTCTATACTACGTATGGAGAAAGTAAAAATGAGGCAAAAACTGCACATCAGTTATCCTATCATGCACAATTAGTAAAACAACTTCCAGCTTATAGAAAGATCTGATCCTTTCCTGGCAAATCGATGCGGTGAAGAGTTCCCGGGTTTCCAGCCAGGTGAATATGGTGTCAATCGATGTTTCGGCACCTTCCTCCGGTCAGTATATAGACAAGGACGAAATAATGGTACTACACTCAGGAGACCCCTTAAGATGGCACTTGAGGAAGGTGCCAAAACGTCGGTTGACACCATATTCACCTGGCTGGAAACCCGGGAACTCTTCACCGCAACTTCCAGCTTTTCAAACAATGCAGAGTTGCACATAAAATGAGCATTCGTTTTATTAAATATCATTTATCCCAAAAATGTAGATAATTTCTCCAAGAAAAATGAGGAAATCATAGAGCAGCTTACATAATACAAGACAGAAATTATTCATCAAACATCATGCTTACCTAGGGAAGCATACATCTCTGAAATTGCAGCCAAAAAATGTGCAGCAAATAATGGCGCCAAAAATGGCAGATCCTTGAGACGAGGAATAGAACGAGGTACCAGAACAATGTAGTCTCTCACCAGGCACTGTGCCAGACGAACACTCTATGAAAAATGAAGTTTTTGGGTAATACTAATAGAAAGAGGATGAATTATAGTAATAGCTTCCCCAAACTACCAGTTTAATGAAGTGATAATTATCACTAATATGCAATAAATTTTAAAAATACATATACCAATTTAAACTAAGTGAAATATTAGTGTGCATTGTAATAGATAAAGATTCTAGGCACCCATCTTGAAATATATATGAAAACAAGTGGATAATATTTAGAAAAGGAAAATTAACCTTTAATAGCAGATCAAAAAGAGTAGTTGCTCACATTATAGCTGGAATACAATTGATAATTTAAATAAGCTAAAGCCAATACAATGGTCAGGAAAACCAGATGTGCACTTTGGCTACAAAGCCATCTTCAATAGTGATTCACCAGTAGTTCTTTTCTACGATCTACTAACATGAATTGTCACTGACAATAGCTTCCTTCAAGTTAGATACTGTTTCCTAATTCCCGACAAAAAAATTATGAAAAGAAAAAAGCATAAAAGTAAATAGTTTTTAAATGGATATATCTTTTATTTAAATGAATAATATATAATTTTCAGATCCTAAAACCACACCTAACCTACTCACCCTAACTCAAAAAGTGTTCAAACAAGTAGCAAAAGTTGTATTAAAGCCTAAAACCATACTTAACCTATCCACTGCCCACCAACCTGAGGGTGGAGGTGGGAGAGACATATAACCAACTTTAGCTAACCAACGCAACTAGAGATGAATGAAAGTTAAAAACTCCAGCCAAAAAACAAGTAGTAATAGCCCGATGCATTTCGCCCACTAAGTGGGCGAAATGCATCGGGCTATTACTACTTGTTTTTTGGCTGGAGTTTTTAACTTTCATTCAGTTTACGCCAAAAAGTTTTTTGAGCCATCTTTGAATGCAACTAGAGATAACCATCAATACTGGAGTTGGGCACTTGCCATCAATTTCTTTTGGCTGGGGAAAAGGAAACTTCTTTTGACCGAAGAAAAGGAAACAGTAATTCCAAACCTCTTACAGCTAATGAAGCAAACTAAATTATCAACTGGATTAATACTGTAGCTTTTGGTATGGCCTAAAACGCTGCTCAATTAAGAAAACAACTATGTTAAATTTTTATAAACTGTTAAAACATGCTGATAGAAGAGTAACTTAAGTATGTAAACAGAAATAGAAAGTAAGATATTTCATATTCATAGTACAATGGGTCGAGTGAATAAAAAATAAGCAAATGCTTATGCTTAAGATTTCTATCACTTTTTAAGCAAATGCTTGATTTGGGGTGAATAAAAAAATAGCATTTGCTTTTACTAGAAAGAATAAGAATTTGCTTATTTTTAGGATTTTTCTTAAGCATTTGATAAAAATTGTGTGAATAAAACCGAGCTTTTGCTTAATGCTTTAAGCATATGCTTAAACTTTTTTAAGTGAGGTAAAGGACTTGCTAAGATATTTCTAAGTACTCTATTTTCATGATAATTGATCCTAAATATAATTATGGTAATTTATGATGACACGAAAGGTTAAAAAATACGAGAAAAGTTTCAACAACCAACGGTTATAAAAATTTTCGTTTCTCTGAAGAAAAGTACCTATATTTCAAATCTGTTACTCGGAGAATATCAAGAGAGAAGTGGTGGAGCACTGTCTTCCAAACAGAAGATAGAAATATTTTTAAGTGATCCCGGATTTCAAATAGGAGTCGGGGAAGAACACCACGTACAATGCACAACTATATGTAAAATAGTAAAATTTGTGGCATCCAAAATCACTATAAAGGCAAATGACTGGATAAAATTACTATAACTAATTGGATAAAAATGTGATATTATCGAATTCAGTTATATAAGAAATAGTTAAAAACATTATTAATTAACTTTTTTTAAAATATTATCCAATATATTTATGTTTTTAGTTTGAAATTCAACGATGTAAAATTTTAAATGTAAACAAAAAAAAGTGAGGGAAGAGTTGCAAAGAGCTTGCTTCCGTAAAATTTGCATTTGCTTAAAACTGAGTAGCAAATGCTTATAACCAAAAGCAAGCTTTTATTCACTCAATATGAAGCAAATGCTTAGCATTTGCTTTTACTGTTTGCTTTAAGCATTTGCTTAATTTTTATTCACTTGACCCAATATTTAAAGCAAAATGGTTTTGAAAACAGTTATCCCTCAAGCAATGAATATTGAAAGTCTAGGTTGATAAATACATCATATATAATAGTAAACAATACCTGTGCAGCAGTTACTGCACCACCTGCCTGTGCCATCCAGGCTCCTGCTGTTGACAATAATGGAACATTTCTGGTTGCTACAGCCAATGACACAAGTTTACACAAAAGACTTAGCCTAGCTTCCCAGGTGTGCACAGAACGACTGCTAGAACCAGAAGGAGCTGGAGTGGGAGAGGCAGGAGAAGGAGGCGTTGGAGGGAAAAGTGCAGAAAAAAGATAGCTTCTGACCACTTCCAGGCCTCCACTAACAGAGCTTTGACCGGAGAGCAAAAAATGGTCACAGAGAACCTCCATTAGCTGCAACTCTTGTATCTTCGTAAATGGCTACAAATGAGTTATTCATACGGAATTAGACTAGCAAATACAGTCAAGACAAAAATCAAGTCAAGTCCTTAATTTATATAAATAGACATCCACACTTAAAAAAAGGGACTCGGCCAAATGTTGCAATGACCGAATTATTCTTTTATAACACTTAAGTATTCATCTTAGGTTTTAAAAAGGTTATAAATAATACGGAAATGAAATACTATATATGTTTTTCAGTCACTTCTTACCCTTTTCTTTCCACCTCTACGATCAACTTCACAAAAAACAAATTCAGCCGTTATTTCCATGGCACTCTCCATTACTTTCGAATTTGGTGGTCTTCCACCGCTAAGGAACATGATCAATTGCTCTATAAACAAAGCAATACATTAAAAACGTCTCACACTTTTAAAATAATAACAATTTAAAGGGAATGAACTTACCGACGAGTGTCAAAGCCTCTCGCGCTGAAAAAGGAAAGTCTAATTTACGTAGCATCAGTTTTATTTCTGATGCTGACATTTGTAACTTCGACATGATTGCCAGAAATATTTTATCACATGGATGGAAAGACTTGTTTACAAACTTTAGCTCGCCATACACAGTAACAATTGACAAACATAAAATTCTGAAAATAGCCACCATAGCGGTAGTGAAAAAGGGCGCTAAATACAATTTCCCTTAACCGGCAGCATCGTGTCGCGAAACAAATATGTACGGTTGTTTAGATGCGTAAGATTCATAATGTATAGTTGGCTAGGGTATTTTTTTAATTTAATGAAAGAAAGAACGTGAGTGTGCTTAATTATGCTAAAGCAATGATTGGTGACCCATATTTCCATGAAGTTTCTGACCTAACTAACATTCCTAGGGTATAATTAATTCACGCAAATAGAACGAAAAAATGTTTTTGTTCGAAATAAAAATTACAGATATAATGTTAATTAATAATTATAAAATATAATTGTTAATTGTAATTTTTACAAATTACTACATTTCTACAAATTACTACATATCACGAATTCATAAGATCTCTGAAGAAATTTACAGGGTAATCTCTGAGATATGGCAGGAGACTTAGATGGAGACTTCTGGGAAGATTGGACAGGAATCCCAGGGCTATCAACTCAACTTTCAGGTGATGCAGGTGCTGGTGGTGGGTCTGCTTTTTTCTTAAAGAATGCATCTAGGGTCATCTGCTACGATGCCTTCTTCTTGCTGGTGTATTGCTCCCTATAAAAAGTTAAGGCATTTCTGATATCAGAGGCAACTCCAGAACAGCATTCCACATTGGGGTCCAAATCCTGCATGTGCTGCAAAACCATTTCAAAGTCTCCCAGCAACTTTGATAGGCTTTTGGTATCCATGGTCATGGTAGGAATAGGAGGGACAGTGCTCTCAACTTTACTGATTCCCTGTTCAGTCATTTGCTTCCATAGAAATGGCAATTCCTCCAGACTCAATTCTTCTTCATGAGAATCCAGGAGTTCCCTCACATCATCAGCATTCATTTCCAACTCTAGCTGCCTTCCCATTGAAAGAACTTCTTCAATGATTGTCTCAGGAGTCTCCTCAAACCTCTGGAAGTCTGAGACAAATTGGGGACAAAGTTTCCTCCATGCTCCATTCATGGTTGATTCCTTTATGTCTTCTCAGCAGCTGCCAATGTTTCTCGCTGCATCAAGGACATTATAATACTTCCAGAACAGCTTGAGGCTTAAGGTCTCATCTCTGTCAGTAACAGCTATGGCCTGAGCCATAGTCTTCTTGACATAATAGGACTTTAAAGATGCAATCATGGTTTGATCCATAGGTTGCAATAAAGAGGTGGTGTTCAAAGATAAAACACCACTTAAACCTTTTCATTTAAGTCCCCTATCATGGGTCATTGACCTGGGGCATTGTCAAGCAGGAGCAATGCCTTGAAATCCAAATTATTCTTATTGCAATAGCTTTCCACAGCAGGGCAAAAATGCTGCACAAACCATTCTTGAAAAAGCAGCCCTGTGACCCTAGCCTTGGTGTTCCATTTCCAAATCACATGCAATTTACTCTTCACTAGTCTGATAAAGGCACTGGGATTTTCACTGGTATACACAGGCAAGGGTTTCAATTTAAAGTCTTCAGCTGCACTGCCCCCTAAAAGCAAAGTTATCCTGTCCTTTTCAGCTTTAAATCCAGGCATGATCTTTTCTTCCATTGCAATGTAAGTTTGAGAAGGCATTTTTTTCCAAAACAGCCCTGTTTCATCGACATTGGACACCTTTTGAGTACAGTAGCTACCTTCCATGATAATATCAGCCAGCTGTTTTGGAAAATCATCTGCTGCCTCAACATCTAAACTGCAGCTTCGCCAGACACTTTAATATTATGGAACTTCGAACGAATTTTGAAGCTTCTCCCCCAACTGTCTCCAAAAGGATCCACTTCACCTGAATTTTCACCCATTTGATTTTTTAATTCATTATGCAAAGACAAAGCTTTTGCCTGAATCACAGATAAGCTTAGAGGAACACGCTTTTCCACTTGATCATCAATCCACAATTTAAGTAGACGTTCCATTTCCTCCATAATATGCAGCCTAGCAGTTGTGCAAGACACCATTTTAATTAAATCACCCCCACAATTTACATGCTCCATAATTCTCTTCTTGTCTTTTATTATGGTACCAATGGTAGACTGATTAAGGTCTAGCGAACGTCTAATTTCAGCCAATGACTCACCTTTCTCATACCGCTTTAAAACATTTAATTACTCATCTAATGAAAGCCTGTGTCTTTTCGCACTTTAATCATTTGATTCTCCTCCATCCTTAGAATTATTTTCTTTATTATCAGCCATTGAAATAAAAAATAAGGGATAAAAATTTCCAACAAATGTCGAACACCAAATATTAGATGCAGTAATGAAAGTAAAGCAAATCGTAACATTTTTATATTTTATGTGACGCAAAGACTGAACATACTTGGAAATTCGCTAAGATAATATTTTTTTTTGTAGCGCGTATAAACATAAGAGTCCATGTTTAAATTTATATGTAATCAGCAATTAATAGTGAAAAATTACGTAATTATTTTGTTACACTTTTTAAAATTATCTCGTCATAGAATATTCTTTGAATATATCGACAAAATATAAAGAATTATCGTTAAACAGATACAAATATCCTAAAAATCATAAACTGTGGAAGAGTTTCCTCTGCGGCTAAAGGTACATGATATCTAACACGTTTTCATACGGATTACGAAGTCCATGTAAGCGATGAAGTTTCTTTTTTAAGGTTTTAGGTTTTTCATAAGCCAAAACATAATGTTACTGCGAATATGTAAAATTTGCCAGAATTATTCAAACATACATATTAATCAATCGTAAGCTTATTAACTTCTAAATTTTAGTGACTGCTGGTAAATTTGGCCAGTACACCTAAATTTGTATAAAAATACTAATAATGAAATATCTTTCTATTTGTCATAAAAATCACATTGATGGTACCACTATATTTGTATATTTAAGTTTACAACGTGTTAGAATAAAAAGATAAACCGGCGCTAACTCATAGATCATAACATTTCAAAACTACAAAATTTAGCATAAAAACTAAGAATAATAGCTATTTATAAATAGACTTGCAACTTGTAGAAAGTACAGCATGGATACAATATGGCCTATACAATTTATAAATAAGATTGCTAGAGTTCCGATGTCAAAAAATTTAAATGCCTTAATTGGTGTAATTTATGCATAATTAGATGCCGATAAAAAATATCACATTTTATTTGTAAAACAAAAAGACCCGGATGAGGAATGGAAGTTGCAAGCTACAATGCTTTGTTTTCGTTTCTCACTGTATAAAATAATAATGCGTTTCTTTATCCAACAGAATTCTTCCCATTCTATTTAGTTTTTTTCTAAATTTCTATCATAAAAAAATTCTTTCGAATATATTTACATTTTTAAAATTACAAAAAAGATGTTTTTGAGTTTCAAACCCCGTTTTTTAGTCGTTTACTTTCAAATGTCTATATAACGTGCTTTTCGACGAATTACATTAATTCGTGATGATATTTTAGGCTGCTGTCAAAATGATTCTTCTTTTAGTTACAGCTATTGCAAATATTAAACAAAGGCGAAGAAAAACAGAGAGAAAAAATAATTTCCAGTGGAGGAGAAAGTGAAAACAGAGTGAGTGAGTCTTCAGAACACGGTCGATTTATTAATACGTGAGAACTCCCGTTAGCGCAGGCGCGGAACGAAACGTTTCCCAGTTTCTCCAGCACGCCAAATCCGTGAACGACTGAATGTCACGGACGGATCCGCATTGTGGAGATGGTAGAATTGAGGAAGACGATGCATTTTAAGGATATCACGACACATGTGTATTCAAATTAAATTGGAATTTCCGGATGGGTTTATTTTGAGTTGCTTGCATACTATACTACATTGTAGTAGATCTGCATTAACAAATAATGCAAAGGAGACATTTATTAATCTGGTAATATGCATCGCTATGATCTATCACAGTTCAAACTATTTTCAAAACCAACATTCGGATGACGCGAAATATTTCAATTGTAACTTTTAAAGAAAGGAAACAGGATAGCAATTTAGCACGAACAGATAAAATACAGGCATAATACATTTCTAAGTCGATAATTTTTCATCACTACACCTTCTAAGAAATTATGCGTAATGGTATTTTAATTTGGTTTACCGCGCTCGAGATCTAAGTATATATTTTAGCACCAAACATCCACAAACGGAAGAGAAAGTCGGTATCTGTCACACCAGATGGGCACACTTCATTCAGAATTCCCTAGACCAGTGGTCTTTTTACATGGCGTGCCACGTCGGTGGTTGCGAATCCCTTGGCGGGCTTGATTAGAGTTTGAATTAGAAGTTACCTATATATTCTGAGGCTCCATATAAGTGAAAATCAATTCTAAATAAAGTATTTATGGTTAACATTTCAATTTTAAAAGCTTTATTATTAAAATTTTCATAGAAATGTATGAATTTGTCTCTAACATTTTCCGGATACCTAGCTTTTTTCGTGATAGCTTTGCGGGCCGCACAAAAACCCTTCGCGGGCCGTAAGTTGGGCACCACTGCTCTAGACTGCTTTCTAACATCCATTATGTCATTGTCATAAGGGCATACCGGGCTACCGCGGAGCCCAAAGGCAAGGGTGCGGGACAAAATAATATGATCGGTTTATTGCACTGTCTTTACCCTAGACACGATCCGATAATCCCTACGCTCTGACATAGTTTTTAGTATATAATCTACCATAGAACTCGTTTTATCGAAAAGTTGAGGGACTCTATTGTGTCTTCTGTATGACATCTGCCAACCTATTACTTCTGTTATTGAATGGTCACGAAGGGGCGCGTTTTAAATAGTTAAATATACTTTCTGATTTATTCCAAAAAATTAACTGCTCCGGATCAGCAACAACACATTCATCAAAAAATAGACAGCAACAAACAATCCGGCGTACAAGAAGTAAGTCACATTTTAAAAATAGACCATCTAAGACAGTGTTCTTCAAACTGGGTAAAACGCGCACCAACAAACTTCCAAATTTCACAATTCTAGTCGAGGCTGTTTTGAAAAGAATACGTTACTTGGTGTGACTGAGTGACGAAATGTAGTTAATTACGAGGTCCCGAGGAGAAGCCCTTCGGTTATGTTTCGAACCACCAGAGTCGTATTCATGGGAGGAATAGGAAAAGATCGAAGGACGAGGCTCAGAAAACTCGTCCAAAACTTGAGGAGGCCACAAGTGAACAGGAAACTTTAGATTTACATAATAAGTTCTTTTGCTTTATAATAGATATTATGGAACTTCATTATACATGTTCATGTATAAAAATTTCTTGTTTTTATACAAATAAATTTTAATTCCTTTCCTTTCTTTTTTTAGTAAAAAAATTTAAATGTTAAGCTTTTAGAAAAAATTTTTAGCTGAATTTTATTTTTAATATAAGGAAGAAAACAGATGTAGCTGGAAATGACCTTGATTTTATTGAACGGAAAAGCATCCTTCTTTGAAAGTTTGTCCCTTAGGATAACTACTTGTTATGTTCAGGGAGTTTTAGTGCGGTAGTATCTCGAACTACGAATGCTATTTTTCCCGTCATCGTCACGTGACTAAATGGAGGTCAGAAATGTAAATGAAAAATTATGTTTATAGGATACTGTTTTTAAAGGTTTTAATGATTTTTTCAATTCAATTAGCGCTCTCCATTGTTTTGAGTATCTGCATTATTGCAAGACCTAGAAGTTCGACAGAGACTGTGGCAAGAGGTACTTTGCTCTCTTACTATGATCCCAATCGCCCTCCGTAAAAAAAACGTGTCTTCGCTTTGTTCTGACCTAAGGTCGGCATCGCCCTCCTCTTACATCCCCCACTGCCGCGAAGGACATATTTTTACCAAGGGCCACCGAGCAAATATATTTAATTTATAGTCAAAATAATAACGGACCAAATTTATGTAACCGTAAAAAACCAACAGTGACTTTCTCGGAGTCCGTGTCCATAAATACTTTTCACTTTCTATTTTAAACAAACCCCCAACTCATTCCCCAAGTGTTAATACAAAGTTTTTCAGGATTCGCGACTACTTTATATAAGATACCTTGTCGAAAACCTTCCTGAAATCAATAAAACGAAATCAAATCGAGTATTTTTATCTCTATCTCAATAAATCGCAGAAAATGGCCTTCCCTAAATCCAGGGATGTGCTTAGAAAAACATTAGCGTTCTGGATCGTGAGAATTATTCTGCTGCGATACTATGGTTATAAAATATCAGTTTAATCTGTCATGGTAGAATTTTTCTCCCAATTTCAAATTATTCCCAAAATTCCAGCATATGCCTGTCGCATGGAGATTTTATGATCCACTCATTCCATCAATTTATTACTAAGAATCTCCAGGATAACATTTTTTGTAAAACGTTTTCAGATTTTAGAACATATTTGTAACAGTGCTAAGTTGCTTTTCCTAGATAAACAACAGGTGGACGTCCTCACATCCGGGACTGAGAAGGCCGGCATAGCAAAAAAAACCGGCTGTTTTTCCATTTAAGGACATTGTGCTAATAATCCGAAAAAATTATCTGAAAAGCATATACAGCCAACCTTCGCGTTTCCCTAAAAATATGAAGTATAAAGTTGTACCATTTCAATGTGTCAATAATCTCGCGATAACTTGATTTTTTGCAAACAATAAATAACACTTTACATAATATCTTTTAAATACACGAAAAAAATCTCGCACTACTGCGCCTAATGATAAATCCGGCCTTGCACATAATTGCTATTTTCGAGGGAAAATACCTAATTAAAAAAACTGGAAATCGGAAAATCCGGTAACGTCTCCGTCCAGAACTTCACGGATTTGTGAGAGTGCACATGTATTTATAAAAATATTATGCGAAATCATTGGTGCAAACATTCCTTAAGTATAGCTTTTAATGCAAATAAATTATAATTGATGGTAAAGGAAAAAAATTATATATATATATATATTTAATGTCGCACTAAAATTTTTATAAAAAGTTTAAACTTGAATATTTAAGGCTACCGTTCGGAATTATTCTTGTAAATTTCGTATTGAATGTGTTATGTAAGATGAAAATCAACATTTAGATAATGAAGGGTTGCTGGATGATTTCCTTCAAAGAATTTAAAGAACTGGGAAAAATTAACCACCGCCACAGGTCAGACCGAAACTTTGATTGACCGATGCATCGTGGACTGCTCAAAGGAATCAGAATGAAGAATACTGAATATATGGACAACACACATTATTTTCGCAGAACTCTAAACAGTGGAAATTTTCACAAGCGCATTTTACATTGATGCCAGTACTGTTTCTGAAGAATATCAATTAGAATTAATAGATTTTCAATGCAACCATGAGTTGCGGAATATTTTTTCAGCAATGGAAGATAAATTGAATTTTATAACAAATTCATAACAGTAGAAAAATATTGTTTTAAGAAAATATGCTTTAAAAATTGTTAGTCTTTTAAGAAGTACATATCAATGTGAAGCTTTTTTATATTAAAATTTGCGAAAGACACACAGAGAGCTTTAATAACAGATACAAATTTGGAAAATTAATTAAGAATCCAACATTGATGCTAGCCTGTATTACTTTAGCATAAGTATAGAAAACCAAATTTCTATCTATATATTTCTTTTTTGTTTTTTTTTTCTGTGGTTCCTTAAAAAATATATTTTTTAAAAGTGGCTCTCCACTTAGTTTAGGTTGCCCGGCCCTGATCTATAGTATATAACTTCGTCAATGCAAACTTCAAGGGACTTATATTTAGTTTTTAATAACAAGGTCTATTATAATAAGTTTATCGCACCTATGTTTTTGCAGGAGACCCAATAGCTGTTTGAAAAGCCTGAATGTCAAAATTACGAAAAAAATTCGCAACTCTTACTCCAAATGTCAGATTTTTCACAGTTTGGTGACTTAATAAATGGAGAGTGGGGGAAAACCTCATGGCTCTTTTCTGAAACGCCTTCCTTCCACCCCCTCCCCCTCTCTCCCACATCTCCCGTCCGTGCTTCCGCGAACCTAGAGGTGAGGATGTCAATCCCTCTCAGTTGCCGGTTCCGGAACTAGTTGTTTTCCATTGTCGAGGGAGACTGCTATGACGAGTCCCCGAGGTATTCAGGCAAGCGACCGATGAGGTATAAAAGCGAATCTGAAGGAAGTGGCGTTCACTCTCAGCCCGAATATTGTGTCTGTGCTTTCAGGGCGTTAAAGATGTCAGTCCTTAAGGTGAGTAAAATCTCCTAAGCAACATATATGAGTGGGAATCGTAATTTCAAATTCTTTAATTTGCGATGAAAATTATTTAATGCTGTGATTGTATATATTTATTGCTTGTTCAGATTCGATTTTAGCTCTTGGAATTAACGGTCGACAAACAAAAATGGATTTTTCCAAAAACTGGTAATTATTCTTTCGTTCATTTCCCTTCATACAATTACCAATATGATGAGTTCACGTTGCCAATTTCCATTAAATTAGTCGGAATTCAAATGTTATAATTTTTCACATAACATTTTCGATAAATAAGCAATCTTGGAGAGATTTATGCCTTTATTTATTTAGTTTCACTTTGCGAAATAAAGATTTTGTTTAGGAAGCAGTCGTTGTCGTCAGAGTTTAAACATCAGATATTATCAGGTTCTTGCTTCAAGACGCTATTAAATTAACTTCTTGACTGTTTCATACTAGTTCAACAAATTCCATGCAAAATCGTAAATTTTCTCTAATTCATCTACGCATGAGGTTAAGATACCAACGCTGAGTTATGTATCTTTCAAATTGTCCTTCACACTTACTTTCACTAGTCGAAGAGCAAAATAAACAAACTTCTGACTCAGTAAAAGAATAAAACACCCATCCCATCGTGAACGGAAAAATACGGTGAACGCTACATTTCTTCCACCACATAATTTTAAAATAATTACCTGCCATTCGCGTCGTCTTCCGTTTTGCATCATTAAACAGAAAATGGTCCTACAAAAGCGTACACCGAGGAAATATATAGCTTCATCTCTCATGAGCTTTCGAAAAAAACACAAAATCACCGATTTATCCGTTTTGAGATACCATCAATTATTTCTTTTATTCCATCATTATTTTAATCCTATTTCGGCCATTTTCATTTCCAGCAATCTCCGGCGTGTGCTAAGCAACTCAAGCAATACGTAATTTTATTTGGAGACTTAAAAAAAAACAATTTTTACTACATAACGCCTCAAATACGTGCTCGGGTCCCAGCTCGGTAATCTTGACAGTACTTGCTCAACCACTTTGGATACAAACATAAATATGTATGAATGCACTAATTCGCCTCCTGCCTTAATCTCGTTAGAAACTTTGCAACCATTTTCATCACATCCGAAATGCACTTTTCGATCTTGAAGTAATCGTTTCTTCTTCTCTTCTTGGAATCTCCACAGGCCTCCGTCGCTCTTTGCTTTTTCGTCTCCGCAGCGAGCGCGCTCGTGTACCAACCCGAGGAAGGTCTCCGCCCTCCCAAGAGGCCTCCGCCCCCATCCCCGCCCACTCTCCCACCTAGCCCCTATCCCGCCGCCAGATCCCCTAGCTCCGTCCTGCTTTCCACCCCACTGAGGTCTCCGGTGTCGCTGTCCAGCCCGGTGCCGCTGCAGCAGGAGGTCCAGGTTCCTCCCGTTTTCAGACAAGAAGTGAGGGACAAGGAGGGACAGTTCTCCATCAGGTGAGACAGCGACCGCCGAAAGCGGTCCGAGTGAAAGTCGGAAAATCGCGCATCTACGTGCGAAGCGACAGGTGCTGCTTTGTCGTTCACTTTCGAGGAATAATCGGTCAAGACTCGAATGGAAAGTGGCCAGGAAAGGACGAATAAATTAGTGATGGGTATAATCGATTATTTCAATAATCGAATAAGTGTAATCGAGTGACTGTCATAATCGATTATTATTCGAATGATTTCGGTCGGGAGGGGGGGAGGGAGAGGTGGTCAGTGTGTGGTAGTGTTCTGGAATGCCAACCCAAACGTCGCGGGTTCGAATCCTGCCTCGGGCATGGATTGTTGTGATCGGTCCCGGATTTTCCGGTAATTTTCTAATGAAAAGCTTTAAGTAATTTATCGGGGGATAGGAAAAACTCCAAATAGTTAAAAAAAAGAATGTCCAAGCTACGTTCCTAACTCCGTTCCCGATATCCTTATTTAAAATAAGAGAGGAACGAATTTCCGCCGAGCGAAGCGAGCAAATGTGGGTGCAAGGAGGGTGTGGGGGTCGTGGGGTGTGCAATCTCCGAAGTTCTTACGTATTTTGCCTCATCAATTTCTCCCACAAGAATAAACAAACAACTTCTAAACATAAAAATCAGCTATCATTAGAATACACAAAAATCCTAGTTAAGTGTGATTCTGATCACACCATTAAGGGTTTCATAGGTAAAGTAGTTAAGAAATAACTTCAGTGAGTGGATGGGTAACTGAAAATGATGTGTTATCTGGATGGGTTAGCCACCCGCACAACACGCAACCAGTGATAGCTATTTTTTACAAATTTATTATTTTCTCCAAGTTTTTTGTATCAATTTAAATAAAATTTTATACGATTCCTCACATTATAGTAGGGTGTCTTATGACGTTTTTCAGCTTTATATCTCAAATAACTTCCGAGATAGAAGGGGGGGGCAACTGGAATTGCCACTTTTTCCTTTCCTACGGCCGCCACTTTAATAAAATTAAAAAACTAAAATACGATTCATAATCAGAAGATTATGGTCTTTCATTTGATACCCAAGATGTATTTTTTCAAAAATGTTGAATTTTTAACCTCCCGCCATTTTCAACAATTTTCCGTCAATTATTTGTTTATTAACTTTTCCATATTTTTGTGTCGTTAGGTCAGTAATATACTTATGCATGCCAAATTTGAAGTCCCTCCCTCCCTCAGTTCACTTATCCAACACTGAAAAAATGACTGACCTAGATCTAACTGCTTCTAAGATATTCATTCCTCACCTACAACGGCCGCTAGCCGGCCCTGCTGTGTCAATAGTTGGATTAAAAGCGTGCCGGGCTATTAAAAAAAACTGAAAAAATGACGACCCTAGCTCAAAAGACTTCCTGGATATTCATTGCTCATAGTGTGATTGCACCCCTACCTCCACTTTCGATTATATGGGCAATGTAGATAACTAACAATATTAGCTATTAATAATTCATAAATCGTTCCTTACTGAATAATCCCATAAAAGTTACAATTTGTTCGGAAAAATTTGGGCGAACATTGGTCAAGAAACGATTATGAGTGACTATTCACTGAGAAACGAATATTCGTTGAGAAACGAATACGATTGATTATTCGTTGAGAAACGAATACGAGTGATTATTCGTTGAGAAACGATTGAGTGAATAATCGATTATACTATCACTCTGATATAATCGAATAATTCGAATGATTTCCATAATCGAATAATCTCCATAATCGAATTTTTCGATTATGGATATTCGAATATACCATCACTAGAATAAATTAACTTAGGCGAGTATTGCGTTGGAATTTGAAAAACAGATCGCAAGTAATATTTCGGTTCCTTTCTTTTTATTATTTACTTATTTAATGTACCCCAGGACAGCACTCGGCTTTTACATTGGACATGGTAAAAGAGGCTAATATTCACCAATTCGAAGAAAATATCCATTGGAAGAAGTGTAAGAGAAAGAGGGTGCAGATAAGAATCTTTAGAATTATTTCTTTCTTCATTAGAGCTCGATCGATGTAAATTGTAAAGGGTGCAGTTGTTCTGGGCATGTAAATGACTTTAGTATGAAAATAGTTCGGGAAATGGATATCAAATCCCACAATAACAAATTATGACCTGATCATAGACTGAGTTAGCTTGATCACAGAAGAACTGAAAAAGAGAGCAAATATGTTCAAGTATTTCAAGGTAAAAATTTGCGAAGTACATTTTATGGGGTGCTTTCGGACTTGTATGCGAATAATTTGGAATGAATGGGTATGGAGGACACATAGTTTACTGATATCTTATGACTGACACATCACGCATTGCGAACAATTGACCCATGCAACATAACATTCCTTTATAAAAGTGTAACAAACTAGCTTTAGAAATTAGCAGTAAGACAGTTACATTCCTAAGAAATATTATTTCACTTTCATGATTACATTCTTGTTTAGTCATTCTTCGTGTACTGAGCTCTAAATGTTACGCTCAACATTTTTTCGTCATTAAAATAGAAGAATATTATAATTTTGTTCTCTATAATTACAGGAAAGGTTTCAAATTAAGCAATGAAATCCAACTATTAGATGAATTTTGCCAGCCTGATAATAAGGAAAAGAGCTTTGAATCCATTAAATAACTTCACATTCACTTGAATCACCCTCGTCTATGTCAGTAGTCTAACCGATACCAGTCAATTTTGGTCATTAAACATAATTTGTTCTCTAAGCAAATTTCAAAACTTTGGATAACATAAGATACTTCAAAAACATACAAAACTTTCCATGTATTTCTTGAATGTTAAAAACTATTATATTTTAGAACATGAGATCAAAACATTGCAGCTGCAGGTGTTAGACAAGCCTCATCAAAAAAGCATGCCTCTCAAGTGAGAATTTAAATCCTCTGTAATACCTAATATAAGTTAAACTGATAAAATGAAGAACTGGGGAATTGGAAATTTCTCGACTATCCACTTAACTACCTGTTTTCATTTTTTCTATTTCCTCTTCTCATGCTAAGATCGTGCTTTGAAGTTATGAGATTCATAGTAAAATATATTCTCACCAAAGAGGCAATAACATTTCCTTTTATAATACAATATAAAATAAATTCGTAATAATAATAAAAAATATAATTAGGTTTTCCAACGGAGATGGCACGGTAGCCGACGAAACTGGTCAGCTGCTGTCCACAGATGATGGCTGGGAATACGTCATAGTGAAGAAGGGATCCTACTCTTACATCAGCCCTGAAGGGACACCTATCACAGTCAACTATGTGGCCGACGAAAAAGGCTTCCATCCAACTGTCTCCTATTCGAGAAAATGAAGAAAGAGAAAATTGCAAGAGAGGATGCAGCGAGAGTTGACAAGAAACTGATGACATGCGGCTTCTCTACTTGCTGGAAGTGTTTTCAAATACAACGCTAAAACTGAGTTTTGTGAGGCAAGCGATTTGGAAATTATCGTCACATATTTTCTCTGACTAATTCCCAGTAATATGTAACTGCGTTGAAAACGTCCTCAAATTGCAATGTCAGGACTTCTTAAAAGGAGTGTAGCCTGCGAAATGATCAACGCAATCCATGATTATGTACATAAAAATTGTAAGAAATTCATGAAAAATATTTCACTCAAATCGATTCTTGTTAAAATAAAAATAATGAATTAGGCTGGCTGTTTTTATTCTTAAAGAAAAATCTCACATTATGAATTACACCATACCACGAAAGACATGGTTTTTTCCTGCAATATACATATGAATATGCGGTGACCAGTGCTGTAGTCGTAAAAAAGCAGTGGGTATACAGTATATGGAAGTAAAACTTTGAGGGAGGGAGAGGGTCTTACCCAGTTTTTTAAGAGAAAAGTACATACATGACGATGGCAGGAGAAAACACATGAGCTTGCTTTGAATTTCCTTGAAAATTTTATTTCAATTATATTTTAGTGATGCATATAAAAAAATTCAAAAATAATAAATACAGTATTCATTTTCAATCTGATTGAAACAAAAGTAGTATTAAAATATTGGAATTAAATCTCTTCGTGGACTGCAGATTTTCAAGAATTGCAAATGCAGCTTCGATATTTGGGGCCACGAAAAAGGAGGAATTAGCTGTTTTTTTCAGTCAACCTGTATAATTTCTCATAAGGCAAGGGTATACGCCATTTGATCGTAAAAGCAAAGGGTATACCCTATTCATTCATATAATAGCAGAGTATACGGCGTATACCACCGTGTACCCTCCACTACAGCACTGGCGGTGACATTATCGTTGAAGCGGGTTACCTTCGTTTTTTGCCATATTTCATAGCCTTGTAGAATGTTTGATGCAGTTTATCAACGAGAGTCAAGACTATGCAACATAGCAAGGAAGATACCCATGTGTGGCAGCTTTACCATGATGTTTCTGGCAATATTACCATATTTTAAATAAAATTCCTACAAGCTAGAAAGATCAATCATTTATCTAAAAGCTGATAATAACATCATTCACTACAGTACTACATTTCACACAATTTTATAAGAATTCTCAAAACTCAATTCAGACTATTTAGATCAGAGAAACAACCATTTCAGCAAAGACCATGAGATTGGTCTTAAGTAACTAGGTATCTAGAAAACTACAATGCATTGTTCTGCACTCAGAACTGGCTAGGAAAATTGGAGACCCAGGGCAATATGTGCATACAGGGCCTCTATGCATAAAAGACTTTTAATAGTATATTTTAATGCATAAAGCAACCTTTCTCACTATTTGTGTACAGTATTTTTATGAATGTACAACAATTTTTAGTGTGTGCAGGTCTCACTGCAGATGGACCACCATCAAAACAGCCATCTACACTAGGGTGACCAGATTCTTAGGAGGCAAAACCGGGACATAACACGATCTGAACAAGAAAATCCGGGACATAATCGGGAAAAATCCAGGACAAGCTGAATTTTCGTATCTTTTTAATTATTTGTACAGTAGAACCCCAATTATCCGACATTACGAATATAAGAATTTTTAAGAATGAATACCCAAAAAACTACGGGACTTCAAAAAATATAGCTCCTACAGCACTGCCATTTTGGTATTACAGTAAAAAAATGTGATGTGGCCACCACATGACTTTCTCCATACCTGTAATATTTATAAAAATTCCAAATAGGTTAAATGATAATGAATATTTTAAGGAACTGCGAGAAAAATTTAAAGACTTTAGAAAGAACAAAAATAGACAGCCCAATACCGTAGTCTTCTGATATTGGATATAGCCAGGAATCTTCAACAATTAAGATAATGAAAAGGAGCATTACTAAGACGTAACTAAGCGTAAATTGTTTACAATAGTCACCGGTAGGTGGCAGCTAAATAATAAGTTTTTAAAATATCTCTTAAACAGTGCATTATATGAGAAAACGTTTCGAACAAGGATTGTAGAAAATTAAATTTCCTACAAATTTTATTCCAGTATTTTTTTTACATTTATCAAATATTAAAGCAAATAAAAAAATCTGATGTGGCCACCACATGACTTTCTACATACATGTAATATTTATAAAAATTCCAAATAGGTTACATAAAAATAAATATTTTAAGAAACTGCGAGAAAATTTTAGACTTTACAAAGAACACAAATCAACTCAAACCATATCCTTCTGATCTTTGATATAGCCATAAAGCTCCAACAATTAAAAAAATGGAGTTACTAAGATGTAACTAAGCATCAAGTGTTAACAATAGTCATTGGTAGGTGGTGGTGGCAGCTAAAAATATAAGATATCTCTTAAACAATGCATTATATGGAAAAATGTTTCAAACTAAGGTTATAGAAAATTAAATTTCCTACAACCTTTATTCCATGACATTTTTACATTTATCAAATATTAAAGCAAATATTTCAAAATAACAGATGTGACAAGAGTAAACACCCATTCCCGATTTTTACCAAAAACTAATCAGTTCTTCTGACTGTTATAAAAATGTTAAATATAAAATTTTGCATTGACCTGATTAATAGTTTCTGAGTTAGAGCACCCACAAAAAAGCTATCTCACACACAAACATCATAAAAAAAATGGTAAAAATGTGTTCAGGAGACCTTAAAACATGTATTTCCGTTGAAATCTGTCGATTTTTTTCATGAATACAATACTTTCCCCTATACTATGTACTGGAGAAAGTAAAAACGGATGTGACAAGAGTAAACACCCACTTCCAGCCGACCGATGGTTACCAAAAACTAATCCGTTCTTTTCCCTTTAACAGAAATGTCAAATATAAATTTCGTGTTGATCTGATTAATAGTTTTTGAGTTAGAACACCCACAAAACCCCGGTCACAGACACACACACACCCACATACATCATCGAGAAAATAGTCAAAATATGTTCAGGGGACCTTAAAAGATATTTCCGTTGAAATCTCGAATTCAATTTTTTTCATGAAAACAGTACTTTTTCTATGCTTTGTATATGGAGAAAGTATGCACGGATAACCTCTGAAAATTTTCGCTGGTTTTTTAGTAAAGTAACAAATTCCAATCACTAACTACTTCAAAAAATTGTTTTATTCGCAAATTGTTATAAATGCTATTTATGTTTGAAATATAGTTTTGTATTTGATGACCATATTGTGTTTTCATTGGAATTAGTAATAAAACGAGTATATAGATATTTGTACCTGTTTTTTCATTAGTATTCCGTATAATTCGACATTTCCATTATCCGACCATTCTTCAGTCTTGTTTAGGATGGACAATCGGGGTTCTACCGTACTTAAATTAAAGTAAATAAGCTTTGCAAATACAGTGCACAATTTTGTTCAATGTATTAACAAATAGTTTCAATTTAATGAATATGTGAAAATCTTACATCTTGATTTAAGAAAGAATAGTAAAGTTAAATATATACATAGCATAGATGATAAAATAACACTATGTGGCTTCTATTTCATTTCATATAAATTTATATAATTTTTCTTTTATTTTTTAGACTATGCCTGCCTGTCTCATTCAAATTTTTATTATTTTTAATCATCAGAAAAAACTTGAAAAATTCATATTTAACATAAACACATAATATAATATTGTTTTAATGTCAAGGCTGTTCTGTTTGTCAGATCATACAAAATTTATTTTCGAAACATTCTTTCTACATGTGCCTGAAACACAAACCAAAAGTCAGACAATTTCTTCATCTCCGTGGTCTGCTCTTGAATTTCAATGCCGAAAAATAAGAATACCACCAATTGTAACAAGTTTAATAAGCAATTTTTGTATTTTCCAATATAATGTGATTCCGATTAAAGATTGGTTTATGAAATTTTTGTGTTGAGGCAAGTTTGTAAGGCAGAAACAAAAAATCTGGAACAAATGGGTGTCCCGAAGAATTTGATCAGGACAACAGGATGTTAAGTAAAAATCTGGACAATCCCAGAATTTCTGGGACATCTGGTGACCCTAGTCTACACTCCACCATGGTCACCAAAGAACTTACATTATGTTATTAGATGCCCAGGAGAATTTTAAAATTCTTACTTTTCAGAGTAGTACCCTGCTCATTATTTTGAAAAACCTGTATATTTTTATCTTGCGTGTGTGCATAAAGGCTACAATTTTGTAGTTAGAGGATTATATCCTCTGTTTATCACCAATCGTTTGTATTCATACACATAAAATAATACGGAGCCCACAGAATTAAAAACTTCTCCCAGTGGCCCTTCTCTCAGGAGAGCTCTGTTATCTCTGCACTACCATATCAATTAAGCGTCATTACAGCTGATTTGCATACAATTATTTTAATGGATATTAATATATCAAATAACTGCACTATTAGTTTAGTAATCTGAGATGCACATGTAAAAATCCTAACTGAAATTTTAAGACTCAAGTAGTACATATATTGCGCACAAAGGAATAATGTAACAATTCTAAGTTTTATCAAAAAAATAAAATTAATTTGAGACAAAATACTTGATGTCTTGAACCAACATGACAGCCTGTATAAATACTATTCCAAATTAATAAACTACCGAATTTTATGCACCACTAAGTTATAGTTTGTTCTAAAAAGTTATGGAACATTACAAAAAGGTACAGAAGAATGGCTAAGCAATACACTTACGAAACTTTGACAAATTGAATACATAAGTGCCTTTATTCTTTTATTAGAAATTAGCAAATTAAATTCAAGAACTTCAAATAATCAGATTACAGACGGATAACATTGAATAACTAATCCTAGTCATATAGTTACTGTGCATTAAAATAAGGACCCTAGTAATTACACATAACATTTCCAAACATCTACAAACTAAATATCAATGCATTACAATGTTGAAGAATAAAAAATATCACAGAGCGAAGAGACAAAGATGAAAAAAAAATATTTTTTTGTGCTGAGGAATCCAAAAAAACACCATTAAAATAAAAACAGATTCATGATACAGCATCATTCAAATTCATCATCCTCGACTAAGTGGCCCAGCTTTATTGTACTGCATGGTGACTTTGCCACGCCATCATCAGAAGTCCCAGTTTTCACCTCACCTCGAGGTCTTTTCTTGGGTCTTTTCTCCCCAACAACATATTCTGGCATTATAAGCTTGCTGCTGATGAAATGGGGTCTTGTGTCCTCTTCTGCATCTGACTTTGCCTTTTCAACAGGCGTCTTGAAAACTCTCTTCGGATTCCTGCAGAACATTTTATTAATATTGTAGAATACTAAAAAAATATTCAGCAAAAAGGCTAAGACCTTGTTGGAAAACTGGCAATAAGTACATCATAAGAATATTCTATAGATACAAATAAGCATGAATGCTAAATACTGCTAGAGATGTGTCCACTATTGTTGATGGCGATGCTACTTACCAGTGCATACTATCAAGAGAAGAAGGTAGGGAGAATTTATATCATTAGTATGTAGATCTTTTAGTTTCATATACACACATTTTTTATATTACTATATATATATTATACTACTATTTACTACTAGCTGCTATGCAAACTTTATTCTTATTTTTCTTCCCTCAAATTTCTTGAATATTTTACTTTACTTAGTTTATAAAGAAAGCATCGTAATAGCGAAAAAATGATTTCAAGATTTTGACAGAAATATACGTTTTATGTGTCCCAGAGTCCAAAAAAGTTGTTGTCGCCATGCTGTCTGTCAGTGTGTGCGTAGCTCTAGAACCTAAACGATCTAGCGAAATATAATGATAATTCATATTTAGGCATACTATTATCCAGAACAGTATCTATGAAGAGACGAAAAATATTGTGTAACAATGAAGAGTAGTTTATCTTTGTTAGATCACAAAAATTCCATTTAATTAAAAATGGTTCTAACGATTTTGATCAAAAGTCACTCAGTCATAGAGCATGAATTTATAAAAACATGTGCATAAGCCATATTTCTCAAAATATAACTGTATATCGTCCAGCAACATTTTAATATATCAATTTTTACGCCCAGCTACCACCCCGCTCTCTCCACTTCTCGCAACCATCTTCATCCAGCCTGTGTGGTTTCACCAATGCATATAATCTATCTATATCTATATATATATTTCTCTTATTCCGTCTGCAACAACTTCATTTATGGCTGACTGTAATGCTATTTTTAACAAACTTTCCGAGTAGGTAGAAGATAGAAATTTGGTAGGAATGTTTGTCTCTTATAGTAAAAGCCATTTACGAAACAAATCCCAAAAAAAGACCTGGGTTCAACTCCAGTAGATAATCTCTATTTCCCATAAGATAACACGTAAAAATCAATTTTTTGACTTATAGGCCTTTACTCTTTTGCAAATTAAAATTAGAAATAAATGACCTACGATTTTTGGACCTGAACCGTTTTAAAGAAAAGTAAATTACGTTTCTTATTCTTATCGTCACGTTTTGCCTATGATACAAAATAGCTCAAGTTCTACGTTTACCGTAAATACCCGCATATAGTGCGCACCCTTGTATAATGCGCAGGGGGGTTTTCAGCCTCGTAATCTATTATTTTTCTATATACCCGCGTATAGTGCGCACCGATTTTTGTTAGCGTTACCGTTCCAGAATAAAGTAGATGGTGTAACGTGTTCTAAAGCAATGATCGAATTATTGGTATTATGAATTGGTAACAATCAAAGTGCGAAATGAAATTTTCGAATAACGTTCCAAAAGATCGTCAGCTAACTCAATCATTACATACTCTATGTTTACTTACAAGGTGATATTAGGATATACACAATAAATCGAATTATATTAATTTTATAGTATGGCATATGACATTCTTTGAGCTAATAAAATGAAGGAATGACAATAATCCTATTTTTTACATACGTTTTTGTCACGCCTAAGGTGGACGGGTTCACCCAACCTTCAGTTTTACCCTTATTAGAACACTCTGGAGCACGTAAACACGATAGCAAATAACCATAATTAACTACAGACTCTAAGAATCAAGAATAAATCACGTATCACCAGGCCGCGCGCTGGTGTAAGGTGACGTCATGCGTAAGATGCCGATACCGATAACAACATCGAAGAAGAATGGTCCAGTGACGAAGTATTTCTTGGCTTTTAAAATGAATAAATACTGAATTCAGTCTTTTCATATCTAATTAATGAATGTTTGTAGAATTAATTAATAAATTTTAACTATTATCTATCTTACTTTTCGTAAAAATCACCAATAAAATTATGAGGATACCCGGGCAGTAATTACTGTGCCGAAATTGTGGAAATATGGGGTCAAATGAATATAGGAAGATTATGTACCCTCGTATAACACGCATCCTAATTTTTAACTCAAATATTTCGAAAAAAAAGTGCGCGTTATACGCGGGTATTTACGGTAAATCATATTTATTGGAAATATTTAGCTTTTTACCGACATGTTGCCTTGCCAACTATGTCATTGTTAAACCTCGAGTTTGTATTGTCATCTTAATCCTTATACTATATGGGTAAGGAATGCAAGCTTTAAATGCTTTAATACGAGAG
The DNA here is from genome assembly GCA_028673005.1 of Tanypteryx hageni. Classification (NCBI taxonomy): domain Eukaryota; kingdom Metazoa; phylum Arthropoda; class Insecta; order Odonata; family Petaluridae; genus Tanypteryx; species Tanypteryx hageni. The sequence continues at coordinate 117,416,764 of CM054116.1, forward strand.
AGAGAGAGAGGAAGAAAGAAAGGAGAGAGACAGAGAAAGTGGGAGAGATATATAGATAATGTTCCTAATTAGGGCAAGATTGAGACTAAGAAGTATATTTTTTCACAGGAGAGAGAGGGAGAGAGTGAGGAAGAGAGAGATAAAGGGAGAGAGGGAGGGAGACAGAGGAGGGCGAGGAGGAGAGATAGATAATGTTCTTTATTAGGGCAAGATTGAGACTAGGAAGTCTATTTTTCCAGAGGAGAGAGGGAGGGAGAATGGGAGGGAGGAGGATGGGAGAGTGGAAGAGAGAAAAGGACAAAGAATGGGAAGTGCCTTAAATTTAATACTTAATCCATGAATACCCATCACATTTGATGGGCAATTACGCTAGTACTTGATATTTCACATAATCAATATATTGGTACCATTTACATGCAGAAGACATCTGCCATGGTTTTATTGTTTTTGCAGCAGTAGGAGTTCCTTCCATTTGGGAAAGTGTAGTGAGACCAGATAGAAAGCTTGAGCAATGTGTATTGTAACGATTTTTAAAATCATATATATTTCTAATAAGTGATTTAATTTTATTTAGTTCAAATTGAATTAAACAATGTTTAACCTAATTTAAACTAATGTTGTACATTTGGGTAACACTCTGTATACAATAGCAAACCAAGTTATTTGCTGATTCACTGATAAATAACGCAAATGGTAAAAAATTATTGCTCTAACAAACAACCAATTTGAAGAAAATGAAAAATGTGTTCAAATTGCTTCAATTTTTCACAATTAACCTACTGAATGCTATAAATGCATTTTTGTGACTGCATTCCTGAGCCATCTATGGCATTTTCTGCTCACTTAATGCTTGTCTTGGATACTGGGAATTATTTTTCAGCTGGTTTCCAAAGGAAACATACCCTCATAAAATGGTTGTGTCTGTCCCCTACTAACAACTTTAATGGACTGATTTTCGTGAAACTCTGTATGAGGCATGCGCTACCAGGGACATATTTTATTTGGTGAAGATTGAAGGCCCAAGTTCAATTCCAAGAACATCCTTCCCCAATTTAATTTGCACAGGAAGTCTCAAATCCATTGTGTAGAGATTTTTTCTTTGGCACTTTCAAATATCTTAGAATTGTGATATCGGAATGGAGTTTGCACTGTTATAAAGGAAAAAGAATGTAGATTCTAATTCTTATCACAGAATTCTGATAATCAATCATAATGATTTGAATTTCTAATGAATTATAGCATTTTTGGCATTTTAAATGGCATTTTATTGGAGCAGTGCCATGGAGATGATTATTACATTTCCTGTCAATATGAGTAATCCATTGAACATGTCAACACTGAGAAACCAGCCTGTAGTGCTTGTTTTGTTTTTGTGAGTTATGTCACCCTTACAGCTACATTTATGTGATATTAGCAACAAGTATCATGAATTTCACTGCAATAAAAAATATTTCAAACTCTGTTTGAGCATATCTGTAAAATTTTGTTGATTCAATTATTGAAGTTCATAAAATTATCAATATCTCGAGATAAAAAAATACGGCGAAAAAGAGAAATCTCGAATCCCAAGAGAAGAAAAAAAGTTGAAAATTCACAATCTCTAGAGGATGATGGGAAAACGTTTTACAAGTTTACATGAATGGGCCTCATCTGACCCATAGGTTGTAGTTTGCCCACTTCGGAGTTAAGAGGTTGATTGCCTGACAAATTCATGCTATTCCACCATTTTAGGCTAATTTACAAAAACAACAAAATACACACACAAATTAATATATAGCTAATTTGTTTGCTAAAAGAAAAACTCACATTCTTACAAGAGACATTTATGCTATATATGCTGCAATTTCAAATACAACTTTTGCAGTCCATCTTTGCTTTTGTGCCTTTGCAACCTTTCAGCAGGGATTTCTCATTTCATTTTTAAGCCAAAAGTGGCCTTCAGATATCAACATTATGAATAATTATAATATGATGTAATCCTCCTCAACAGTAATACACCCACTGATTCTCAAAAAAAGAATGCCCATGCACATGACCTTTTCTACTGAAAGATAGCAAGGGACTAATATTTGAGTAGGATGTATTTTTTGTGCAACATCTGTTGCAAATTTTCCATATAAAGTACAATTTTCAAAAATCTGATGTGGCCACCACATGACTTTCTACATACCTGTAATATTTCTAAAAATTCCAAATAGGTTAAATGATAATAAATATTTTAAGGAATTGTGAGAAAAATTTAGACTTTGCAAACGGAAATAAACTCAAACAGTAGCCATCTAATATTAGATATAGCCCCAAAGCTCCAACAATTTAGAAAATAAAATGAAGCGTAAAGTGTTTACAATAATCGGATGTAGGTGGTGGTGGTGGCAGCTAAAAAATTTAGTTTTTACAATATCTCTTCAAAAATGTATTATATGGGAAAATGTTTCAAACAAAGGTTGTAGAATATTAAATTTTTTACAACTTCAATTCCATTACTTACTACTTTCTCCATATACATAGTATAGGGGAAAGTGTTGTATTCATGAAAAAATAAACCTCAGGATTTCAACGGAAATACTCGTTTTGAGATCCCCTGAACACATTTTGATCATTTTCTCAATGATGTCTGTGTATGTGATAGCTTTTTGTGGGTGCTCTAACTCAAAAAATATTCATCAGGTCAACGCGAAATTTTATATTTAAAATTTTTATAAAAGTCACAAGAACTGATTAGTTTTTGGTAAAAATTGGTCAACCGGAAGTGGGTGTTTACTCTTGTCACATCCGTTATTTTGAAATATTTGCTTTAATATTTAATAAATGTAAAAAATATATTGGAATAAAAGTTGTACGAAATTTAATTTTCTACCTTTGTTTGAAACATTTTTCTATATACCGTATTTTCCCGTCGATAACACGCACCTTATAGATAACGCACAAGTGATTTTCTTCAAACCTGGTATAAATGTATAGATAACGCGCAGTAAAAAAAATCTATTTGAAACAAGCGCTTCCTGAAAAAAAATGAATCAATTAAAATTTGCTGTGGCTTTCCGTTATTCAGTTGTTTTCATGTACACCACATGGTCTTATTGAGTCTTGAATTATCTTGGCATCGGTATTGAAAAAGTTTTTAATTTACCATGGAAAACGAAAATATGTGAAAGCGAAAATCATACACTTCGCAGTTTAAATTAGAAGTCGTAAAATTCGCTGTAGAAAAAGGAAATCGTGAGGTTGGATGAAAGTTTAACGTATGGGAATCAAGTGTACGAGAATGGCGTTGTCATGTGACACCTGAAATTAAAAAAGTGGTCGGTAAATATTCAAAGCTAGCTATCATTCCCGGTGGTTTAACCAAAAAACTTCAACCACTAGATCTGTCCGTGAACAAGTCATTCAAATCAAAATTGCGAGCTAAGTGGGAGGATTGGATGTTAGCGGGTGTGCATCAATATACTACCTATGCAGAAATGTGTAAATGGATTGTTGAGAGTTGGGGATCTGTGACGGCTGGCTGTGTAAAAAACTATTTTGAAAATGCTCTTAGTGATAAAGTTATGACAGGCACGGAAGATTTTGAAGGTGATCCTTGTGAAAATGAAGTTTCAAATGTGCCTGACCAAATTATGAGTGCTATTGAATCATTTGACATTGACTCAGGTGATGATTTTTATGGTATCGAGTTAATTGTAAAAGTTAATATGCATTGATTTCAATAAAATTTTATTTTCCTTTGTATAATGCGCATGATGTTTTTTCCCCGATTTTTATATTTTTTGTATAGATAACACGCGCGTTATAGACCAGAAAATACGGTAATTCATTGTTTAAGTCTTTGTAAAGTCTAAAATGTCCTCGCAGTTTCTTAAAATATTTATTATTATGTAACCTATTTGGAATTTTTATAAATATTACAGGTATGGAGAAAGTCATGTGGTGGCCACATCAGATTTTTTACATTTATCAAATATTAAAGGAAATTTAAAAAATGGATTAGTGAAAGGAGTAAACACCCACTTCCGGTTGACCGATTTTTATTAAAAACTAATCAGCACGTCTTCATTTAACAAAAATGTCAAATATAAAATTTCACATCTGATTAATAGTTTTTGAGTTAGAGCACCCACAAAAACCTGGTCACACACAGACCCCCACAGATACCGAGAAAGGTCAAAACGTGTTCAGGGGACCATAAAACATGTATTTCCGTTGAAATATAGAATTCGGTTTTTTTCATGAAAACAATACTTTCTCTATTATATGAAGAAAGTAGCAATATAATTCATTTCTTACTATAAATTTCAATAAAACACTACTTAGTTCCTTTGGTGCTTTTATTCTTTTAAAATAAAAACTAAAAATAACGAAATTTGTTTTACAGTTACCAACACTCACAGAATTACTAACCTCTGGAAAGCCTATTCCTCCTGAAAACTGCAGTAAGATTTCCCAAATGAAATGACTTAGTCCTTTAGCACACTACTCACAAGCTACAGAGACACACTACAGTACCGACTTGACCCTTGACTGCATGTTTTATCATATGTAACAGTTGACAACGCTGGCCATATTTTGAGCTAAGTTAAACTTATCTGCATATAAGCTGGTGGGTTGTTCCAATCAATACAGGAATAAATTATGACTATAAAAATCAATATTTCCTGTACATATCTTACTTGAAAACAATGGGCTTCTTCTTGTTGCCATCCATCTCTTCGACATTCTCATCTTCCTTTTTCTTTCTTTCATCCAACTCACGAAGAAAGGACAGTGCAGCTGCACGATTTGTCTGCTCAGACATGTCATCCTGAGATACATCTCCCAGACTATATCTCACCCACCTAACATCACATGCAAAAAAGACATAGGCTGATATTAAAAAAACAACAAGAGCTTTTAAACTAGTTGATACCATAATCCCATGATGACAAATCAATATTTTCCTTCTGGCACAAAACTGAATCTATGCGCTAAGTGTCACATGAATTTTTACATTATTACATCGTATATTTTAGAAAAAAGATCATGAAAATGGAACTATTCTCATAAAATAATTCAAATATTTTATTTTTTTAGCAAAATGTGATTATCTGCAGAAGTGAAATGTGAAATAATCTTGTGTTCATCATCGAGTTATTTTTTGTTAATTAGCCCAAAATTACACACAATTCTACTGACTGAAGAGAAAATAGGGCGAATTTACTATTTAATTTAGAGAAAAGTGAGTTGTGAATCTATAGTAAACAAAATGCGGTATGAAATAAAATATATTGATTAAATGATCACTACTACTACTGCAGTAAATTGCAAGTGGTAAGGGATTCACATGTTGACAGAAACCATGCACTGGTAACCAATACTGGAGAATCAGGCATTAATGATTGGAGGGAGAAGGACCAACTGAATGATACTGATGGATAATATGCTGAAAAGGGGAAATTTCTGTTTTAAACAATGTTATGATCTCCTAAATAAAGACATCAAAACAAAAAGTGGGTTAAAATTTATTTTATAATAACTGTGTAAATAAAAAATTAACGAAGGCTAAGAAAGAGTAATATAATGCACGTCGTCAATACTCCAAAGGCCCCACCAGGAATTTTTTCTATGAATTCCAAATGCTTTTCACGCAATAAAAGATAGTCAAGGTCGAATGTTTTTGAAAATGCTTCTTGGTCAAGATAGTTTACAGATATGAAGAAAGATTGGGAAAAATGGAATGACTAAACACCTAATAAAGAATTGCTTTTTTGAAGATAAAGGTAAACATACTCCAAAATAAAACTTAAGCAAAACTTTCATTCTCTTTCACACAATAACTTTTATCCTATCTTAAATGTTTTCGACCACAAGTTGGGATATGAGGTGAGTAGGCGAGGAGTATATGGATAATACCAGAGTCCGATATTTACTAAAGGCCCTTCATGGGCGTTTCTCAATCATATATTTAGTAAGATCATACTCTGAATAACACTTAAGCACATAGTAACTACTCTTTGGATTAACAAATTCAGGCACTTTTATTGACTTAGGGATTAACAAACCTGTGAGGATTCCTCTTAAAGTCCGGCATAGTGGTGGGTTTAAATAGTGGAGGCACATCAGGTACTTTAAAAATACTTTCCTTGCCTCGAAATTTTTTACATTGTCGCCTTGGTGGTCTAGTTGTGTCCACTTCCATCAAAATATCTTCTTCATCATTCTTCATTATCACGCATTTGTTTTCTCTCTGACGCTCTGTCGTCTCCTTTTCTGTAACTATCAATTGGTCAAATACATCTCTCTGGCGATCAGAAAAACCAGAGCCACCCCCTTTTATAAAGAACTGCGGTGCTTTGTATTCACACATATTGCCAGATTAATCTAAAATTAAACTAAAATCGCACAATGAAATCGTTTTTTAATGTTCACTGCCTCAGCCCGAGGCGGCCATTTTCATACAGAAACAAATGAGTGATGAATTCCCTCGTAAACGTAAATAATCGGCGCCAAATTAACTGGATAGTTGGACATTCTATTGGATAATAATAATAATAATTAATAATAATATGAATACTACAGTATAATTGTAAGCATTAAATCAATGCTCTTGACGTATGGAAAATCAATTCCCATTGAAAGGTATTGGAGTCGTTGCTATGGTAGTTAATATTTTTCATTGTTGAAAATCGAAAATGTCTCATAATTTTATGATTAAAATCAAATTTTTACACAAATTCAGCATGGATTTGAATTCTATCTTCAAGAAAAATAAACTTAATTCTTTTTTCCACAGTATAATGTATATCCCAACTTTGTATCTTAATTTTAAATAAATTAAAAAAGCAATTTTATATAGCCCTGCACAGTTTTCAACGCTTTTCTAATGGGTGTTTAAAGTTGGACTTTGGGGTCAAAAAAATCTCTTAAATATAACATTTTCTGGAATTTTTTCCCAGAGTTTGTACCCAATGACCTAACTTCATGCCAAATTTCAGCTCTGTAGCACTTCTAGAAGTACCTTAGGTTTTATATGATATATATGCATATATCCTATATATGTAAGAAGTAGCTATTTATAATGATAAGAAGAGCTCTCACAATTGATTTCAGTTACAATATCAAAGTTCATGTCATTGCGGCCATCTAGCAACACTGAAAATTTCTTTTTTCTAGCTTACCGGCAAGTGCCCATAATTAATTTACAAAATTGGCGCAATGCTTTTCTTATGGGAAAAAACGCAACTTTCGGAATTTCTGGAGTCGAACTCATGTCACATAGGTAAGAAGTCTCATTTATCTGTAAATTTCTCCATCATATCTACAAAAACTAAAACTTTCAGCTCTCTAGCTCTTGTAGTTTGGGCTGGACATTAGTATCCTCCTGTTATATCCTCCTCCTCCCCCTCTGTAAGGAACGTCTATATATAATGATATTAGATATTACTCATATAAAAATTGAGACAATAATGGGGTCTCGATTTCGACAATGGCGTGGTTGTCAAGGCAAATCCTTATGAAATCGCTAAATTTTGCAAAAATAAGTGATTTAAACGTTACATACAAGTCAGGGAGACAATCGTCGATAAGAATAAGAAACTTTATTCATTCTCCTTTAAAACAGTTTCGGTCGAGGGTAAATTTAAAAAAAATTCTTATGAGCGAAAGAATGGAAGTTTGCACGTCGCTAAATTGATTTTTACGTGTTATCTTACGGGAAAATCAAATTACCTTCTTGAGTCGAATCCGGGTCTTTTTTGGAGATTTTTTTATACGCAAATGGCTTATACTATAAGAATCACACATTCCTACCAAATTTTAATCTTCTACCACTCGGATTGTTTAAAAAAATAAAATTACACTAATCCCTCCATATTCGCGGGGTTACGTTCCCGAAAAACGCCGAGAAAATAGATACTGAAGGCTAATAGGATAAATGGGGTTAGGGGAACAGCTACCCCCAGTTTATATAGTAATAACACTGTTATTGTTTTTAAACTTACATCTAGTATGAATAAGCATAACCTGTTATCCTCGACGTGGAATTAAGAAAAAATACGTGGTAGACGTAATAACGCACCCAATCAGTGGCGGCTCGTAGCTAAAATTAGTGGGGGTGCTGCTCCAGAAAATTTTTAGCCTTTGTTTTAAAATTGTGTAAAAGGAAAAAAGCATGTATAAAAAGAAAATTTATTCAGGAACTTGATAAAATCTTAACAAAAAAAAACAAATATTTTTTACTTACTTGAACTTAAATTGTTACAGTTCAAGCTTGATCTATTCATTTAAAAATGAAATCCATTCTTCTTGTTTTAATTTGCGCAAAAAGTTCAATAATTTTCTCCTTGATCTCTGGATGACAATTGAGGAAATTTTTCTCCATTGAAGGTACTGCAAGCACATTTAGTCTTTCCGAATTCATAGTGCTTCTTAAAAAAGTTTTTATTCTTTTCAATGTTGAAAAGCAGCGCTCTGCCTCTGATGTAGTCATGGGAATTGTCAAGAGGATTTTTATCAGTTTCGTAATTTCACTAAAAACATCATCTAGATTATTTTCCAAGATAAATTTCAGCAGCTCAATTAATTTTCAATATTCATGAATATCAGTCCTACAATAGAATACTTTTAGTTCAGTTTCAAGCTTTTCTTTGTCAATCATGGGATAAGCTTCAGTGGTCAGTACTATCTCTTTTGTGGAATGTTCATTCTTAAATCTAGTGAAGCATTTCTTGTTGAACAATTTAGCAGCTACTAAGTGTTTAGTGGAAGAATATCTGTCCATTATATCAACACATATATAGTCACACACTTCCTTAGCTTCTGCCATGAGTGTCTTTGAAGGATTCTCACAGTACTTTGAGTTTCTCAATTCTAAAATAGCAGTTTTGAAATTTGTTATATATTCATTAACTTTAAACACACTAATTTCTCGAGATTGCATTTGGTTGTAAATTATTTCAACATGAGGCATAATCTGATGAAAAAGCTCTAACCAAAACTTGAAATTATCATCATTCAGGTATTTTAAAATTCCTGTTGCTTCTGCAATGGTTTTTGATCTGCATTTGATGTTGACTGAATTTCAGTAAGGCAGTTTTTTAAAGGTTGCAAATTTTCATGAACTCTGTTTATGGTCTGTATGTTGAAATTCCACCTTGTAGAGGATGGACGTGGAATGCTGACGTCCATATGTTTCTTGAGAATGGACACACGTTGTGGTGATCTTGAGAAGAATGTTGGAATAGCCAGAATGTTAGAGAAAAATATTCTTGCGTTTCGTGTAATACTTGCTGCATTTCTCATTATTAAATTAAGTTGATAAATTTTATAACAAGACCTTCATAATATCAAGATTAATGAAAATATTAATATTTTAAGAAAGATGTTAATTATGTGTTTATTTAGTTGCATAATTTTAATTTTGATGAATCATTGAATAATTGCTTAGGTAAGATAGATATTGTTCTTTGGAGTAAAAGTTTGAAATGATCCAAGCTTTGGATGCTGTAATGCAACTGATAAGCCCTTTGTTGTAATAAAAAACTTCTAATATATGGGTGCTTAAACCATGGATGTAACTAGCATCCAACTTTGGAGAAGGGCAGCTTGTGGGAGGAGGGGGGGACTATAAAAATATTTGGAGGGCACACCAAAATTGTAAAAAATACAATAAATGAATGAATAAATAAATGAATAAATGTTTGAACTATTTTTACTGCACATGCCACAAAAATGGAAATTATTTATTAAGAATAAAAACATGAAATACTTTATTAACTCAATTTAAAAATAGTATGGTATTCAGCAGGTGGGTCAAGGGGAGGCTGAGGACTTATGAAGCAGGCCAGGGCCCTCCCAGACCTCCCCCTAGTTACGTCCCTGGCTTGAACCACAGAAAATAATATAAGATGCAATCCTTGAATGAAATAACAAGTTAGTTATGGTCTTCCTGTCAACTCCCTTGTTCAATGCCTCAATACAAAGCCTCAAAATATTAATTTACTAGTTAAAGTGTGATTGAAATTTACTTTACATCAAACGATTCCTGAAAACTTTATAATACTTGTTGAATGGATTGACCATTTAGTTTTACAGTAAAAAATACAATTGAAATAAAAATCTTTTAAAATATATATTTTTTTAATTACTCTCTGAAATATAGTGCCATGCAAAATTTCTTTGCATGCCATAGGTTGCTGACCCCTGCTTTAGACTCTTCCCACTGGAATCTTTTGCAATTATAAGAATAGAACAATCAGTATATACAGGTATGACTCGTTTAGCGCATGTTCTTTTAGCGCATTTTCGATATAGCGCGGTTGGCATCTCGGGACTAAAATTTTAATTTTTGAAATTTTTTAAAATAATGCTCCTAAATGCTACGGTCCTTGATTATGGTCCCAGCATTTTTCTCACTTACCTTCATTTGTACTTCACTCTCTGATCAGAGATAGTCATTCCACTCTAATTAAAGACAAGTTGTTGTTATTTATACGTTTATTAACTTTATTTATATTTCTCTCGTTCACTTTTATTATGTTTTTTACATTGGTTTGCCGCAATTCCACAGACTTTTGCAGTGACACTAACATCGGAAGTTTTCAAGTTCTTAACGTTACTGTTGAGATATGCTGGATTGGGATCGCTTTTGATGGGTTTTTGCTTAAGATTGGGTTAGATTTGGTTCACGAGAACTTTTAATTTAGCTATCGTTAGTCATTTGTTATTCTGATGTTATTTTGTTGTTGGTACCTATGCTATAGTTACGTATCTGAAGCTGCGGCGGCTCCGCTGAATCGTAATATGACTCGTATTCCGTTTTTGTTTACTTTTGCCCTGGCCAATCATCATCAAAGATCTTCGTAATCATGAAGAATTTTAGGAACATGTCAAGGTAATGCACTATATCGATGTTTTACCAAGTATATACCAGAAATACTTATGATATTTTGTATATCTCATTTATTTTATAATACCTACGTTGTTTCATCGCAAATGTTATTAGAAAATTGTGATTTTCCGCCATAAAGAATTAGTTTTTTGAAGCAGTTGTACACCAATAATTTCATAATAAATAATTATTTAAAAATAATTGTCATATACCGCATTAACTCGTTTAATGTATGTATGTATTTACATAGAAATTTACGTGATTTAGGTTTACTACTGACAGCTGGCAAGGAATTTTAAAAATACCTAATAAATATCGTGCTTATTATATTATTCTACGCATTAAAAAAATACCTTGGTTATAAATCGAGGAAATAAAATGCACGGCATATTGCACCTACCGAAGAAAACGCATACTCATCTCACGCCAGGCACGGTGTTAGTAGGTGTTTCGCGGGTGGCCTACCCTCAAAAGATGAAGGAGCCAATAACGTGTAAATACCGCACCCCCTTTTTTGATGGGAACTTGTGGGGAAAAAAGTGCAGGTATTACACGAGTAAATACGGCACTGCGTTTTCTTGACTTTAAATTATTATATAAAAATGTCCTATCATTATATAAGTTCCAAGATAAAAATAGTAAAATTTCTGAATAGTAAAAATCAACTGGGTTAAGTGCTATGTTAAAAACTGTTCTTTTAGCGCAAATTCTGATAGCGCAAGGATATCTCGGAACGACTCTCATGCGCTAAGCGAGGCATGCCTGTATAAGGAAAGGGATGCCTAATCGGTAGGATTAGAGAAATCAATATTTAAGAGCAAAAACACTAGCAGGGGTGGGGAACCGGCGGCCTTTTGTGATACTCAGTGCGGCCTTTTGCATACTTGTTTAAACATACTCAAACTCGTATATGATTTTAGCATGAAAGTTACAGAAAGAACAAACAAAAGATATGTATTTTGCATCAGCAGAATCTTTGCGCCAAATCTACTGTTTTAATTGACACATTACATATAGTTATTGGTATTGTGAACTACATTCGAGCAAATGCTTCAGGACATCGCCAGTTTCGCACCATGCTTTAATATGACGATGAAACATTTAGTGTAGATCTTCCATATCATTCTAAAGTGTGCTGGATGTCACAAGGTCAAGTATTAGAAAAACATTTAGCTTTGATGTCTCAAATGCACCTGAGGATTTGCAGGTGGAGTTGATTGAGTTCTCAGAAGATAACATTCTGAAGCCTCTATTAGACAGTGAAAAGGATCCCATTGAAATATGGAAGAATACTGTTGAATACCCATGACTGCGTCAATATGCTTGTCATTTACTCTCTTGTTTTGGGACAACCTATTGTTGTGAATCAACATTTTCACATATGACTCAAATCAATACGTGCCTGAAATCACAGATGACAAACACCCACCTGGAAGACCAATTGAAGCTAAAGACAATAATGCTGGAACCAAATATCAAGTCCTTAGCTCACAACAAACATTCACGAAAAGTCATTTAATTGTGTTTGCCTTCTTATTTTTATGAATGTGATTGAATGCAACATTTTATTTACAAGTTCTTAATTTGTTTTAACTTCTTTAAAGTTTATTAATATATTAGTAAATATGAAAAATGGAAATTTTTTCCTTTAGATTAAAAAATCATTATATTAAAGGTTTTTAAAAATATTAGTAAATATGAAGAACTGAAATCTGTATTCGTTAAATTAAAAAGCCCTTAAATTGTGTTTGCCTCTTTATTACATATTTCAATTTTGATACATATGTGAATGTATGCAACGTGCATCGCAATGTGCGGTCTCCATTAAGTAACAAATGGCCTTCCAATGAGAAAAGGTTCCCCACCCCTGCACTAGAGTAACTAAAATGAAGCTTTGTAGATCTTCTGTGCTAAGAGATAATAAGTCAGATACAGTACCTAAAACTGCAACATTCTGTTATACATCAGAGAGGTATGAATATGCCAACATAAAAATACTCCATCTATGCCTAGTAATTCTATCTTTTCAGTGACAACTTATGATTACCTGCTCAGATAAGTTTGTGAAAATCTATTTTGACAAATTTGCCTTGATAAGTTCCTCCAGTATGTCAGACAAGTTTCCGCTAGTGGCTGTCATGTCCGATCTAATTTCTTTCACAAAATACACTCCTTCATCTCTCAGAATAATCATTGTCAATTTTCTATATTTCACTCTTTGCTGCAGGGTTGGTCCTATTTTAATTGTATCCCAACAGTAGAACACTGATATGGTTTTTAAAAATGTTCTTGTCACGTTGTTCATTATTTCACCCACTTCCTCACCCTTCCCAAACCATGGCAAAAGGTTCCACTTGTGTCCCACCAGTTGGTTACGAAGGAAGATGGACTAGGAAAATGCCTTACATTGTGATTCCATAAAGTATTTTTGCTGAAGTTGTTCTATGAAACATTTTGTCTAATTTCTCTTATATACCTTTAGGATTTTTATTCACCAGGATTCAAGGAAAAAATTGTTTGTTTTTTAATTATTTATTTTCATTATGTGCAAATACTTTTCTTATCATAAAAAGATTTGCTGAGCTGTTATAAATTGTTACAACTCTGTCAGTAGCCATTATTTACTGATGACAACAGTATTAGGCACAACATTGATTTCTCAGTTCCAATAATTCTCATATTGATTAATGAATACTTAAATTTAGTGTAAATATGCATAAAATAACAAATTATTTCTCAAAAATATTTGAGAGTGCTCCTAAACACTATCTAATATTACTAATTGTGTAACATTTTAGTATCACAGATATAATGCATAGTGTCACAGAAATTCCAAATATGCAATTACATTTCTCTATATGCAAAATCCACATATTTACTACCTAATTATCAAATCTAAAATGCACACCTACATACAACAACCAGAGGTTTACATATGCAGTGATGGTCGCAATGAAAAGCATTTCATGCATGGAAAAAATCAATACATTTCTGCATGTGAGGCAAGAGCCTGAGTGCCCTTTAATAGAAATATATATATTCACTCCTTTTCATTTCTAAAATTATAAATTCCTTTAAGATGGAATAAATGCAGTTTGGCCACAAAATGGTTGGAAAATTATTAGCTACAAATTTACCAGTAATCTTAACCACTTAAATTACTGCAGTTCCAATAACGATTTACAATACAAATCATGTAGAACCATGTTCCTTTGGGCACAATTGGATTTATGACAGTTAACGTCAAATTTATACAAATGTAGTGAATTGTAGGTGCAGTGATACTTTTCTCTTTGCATTAGCTATCAATGTAAATTTAATATGAATGTGATTCATTATCATCATAATAAGAACACACTCATCGTGCTATTAGAAAATAGTAATACAAAAGAGCACAAACATATTGATAAACCTAGCAAGCACAAGCCAGCACAACTATGTTGATGAGAGAAAGTGAACATTTTAAAAGTCCTAATGCAAGAGAATTTACCTTCTTAATAGCATACATATTTAAATGCAAATTATATCCTTTACGGATTCACAAGTAATCATGACACACAGTAGGTACTACTCTTTTGATTAATACATATATTTATATTATTTCAGTAGATATTATTTTATGAACATCAATATCTCTAATGTTTACAAAAATATCTAACACATTTTTACAGTGCACTTCTAGTTTAGTACCTAAATGCAAAAAATTACTAATATAGTATAAATATGATGTTTGCAACTGTTTCCTGTGGTAAAGTGTCACTGAGAAAATTTCATTAGTTAAATCCTTTCTGTCACAAATTTATTATTGAATTGCAACTATTTAAACCTAACACCTGAGATTTATCTTTTCTTTATTGAATACACATGCTATCATATGATGTGAAAGAGTGGTGATATATAATTCAATAACAACTATGTTGGAGGCTTTGTATTTAAACTCTGCTTCAAATCACTTTATTTGTCCTATATTAAACACTCATTTTAGTCTTAATAATTCCCAATTCTATCATTTTTAGCTGTAAATCTGCCAACTTTTAACTTGGGCTTTCTCTTTTTTCTCATCCCACAAATGAAGTTAGATGAGGTAATGAGGTCAAGAGTGAGCAACCTTTGGAACTGATGTGAAAAATCTTTCAAAGAGGCCCAAATTAATTAGGAATTGGATATTTGAGACTTATTTTCTTCATGCTAATGAAGGAATAATGATGGAATATGGAGAAGAGTGTTACATAACATGGTGTCAGCAAGACAAACATACTTTCTTTCTGTAAGCAGTGTTTTATCTAAAAACAGTTTTAGATGAGAAAAATTCCGTAAGTTTATCAGAACTTTGTAATCTTTGCAAGAAGAAACATTGAATCACCTAATAGGCTATTTCCAAAATGAATATCAAACATTAAGATAATACCATTTAACTGTTTTGCTGTCTTTCAAGAAGACTGTTTAAAATGCTAAAATTAATTGTTTTAATTCATATTTTATTTTAAGTTTTAAAAATTGTGATGTCTATATTTAAGGTTTTTCTTAAATACTTCATCATTTTCCATGTTAAAAAACAAACTTTTGGAAAATTTTTCAATACTCATAAGCTAGAGTAAGGAAAAGATTTAATAAAATATGCATTAAAACAACATTATATCTTACAAAATATGACAACTTCATTCACCTATTTTTCCAAGATAGGAGAAGTTTTGGATCCATAAATATCATTAGCATATGTAGATAAATACATGTAACCATAGTTTATTCAATTAATCTCTGGTCAATATAAACGCGTGGAAATGTCAGATATTATTCATTTGACCATGCATTTTAGAGATCAGACAAAGGTTAATAAACCATTCTAGAAAGATGCCACCGTTCAGGCCCAATGACACTGCTCTGCATTTTCAAATACTGCTTGAAAATCCCTCACAGAATTAAGCAAATCGAAACCCGCTTTTACGGCATTACTGATGCGGCAAGATGTCACACCCAACTGGAGATCAGCCAACACGTCCCCAGTGGTAACAACGATCGGGACAACACGCGACAACCGTTGTGGCAGCGTGCAACCGTCAAGAAACCACGAACAAACCATAGGAAATATTTTGCGCGTTGACGGAGTCGCCCTCTCAGCGCTCCAGCTCAGCGGAAGTCCTCAGAAGCGGATGTCTATAGGTGTTGGAAAGCATAGTGGGCGGGGGAGGGAAGTGCTGGGGCAGGCGCGAGCAGCACGGTGGGCGTAAACCCCTGGGGCAGCGCCTGGTGGGAATTCTCTGCGTCGGCAAGCCGGAAAAGCCTCTCACGTACGTGTAAGCGGGCGGCGTCCTCAAGATCCTCTTCCTTGCAGAAGAGGACGAGTTGGACTGGATCGAGATGAGTGGCGCGGACTTCTGCTTCTTGTGGTGAATCGGCCTCCTCACGTCCTCCTGCTGGGGGTTTCCGCTCGAGCTGGAGTTAGAGATGGAGCTGGAGCTGGAGCTGGACGAGTTGGTGCCGTCACCGTCGGTGCACGAGGTGCACCTGCTGTCTTCCCCTCCACCTGAATAGAGGGACAGAGACTGCAGGACCTTCCTCAGAGACGCAGTCGCCGACTGCCTCCTCCTATGGTGGTGATGGTGGTGGTGTCTATGGACCTGCTGGCCGGAAGACGAACTGCTTCCGGAGGAGGATCCTGAGGAGCTCTCGCCACCGCTGCCGCCGTGGGGAGAAGTCGGAGGCGGGGGCTGGTCTCCGCCGCCGTTGCGTCTCCCGGAGGATGAAGAGGCGGAGGAACAGGACTCGGAATCGTGGTTTCTCCGGAAGTCGAGGAGTTTGGCAAGGTGAGCGGAGACGGATTGCCTAGGAGACCTCTGGTTCCGCCTCCTCCTCCTTCTCTCTTCTTCCTCTCCCTCCTCTTCCTCCTCCTCTTCGCTGTCGCCCTCCGCCTCCTCGTCGTCCCCGTCTCGGCACTCCTCCCCCTCCTCCCGCTCTGCCTCCTCCTCCGCTTTTCTCCTCAGGCGCCGGCACGCCACCACGTCGCCCCCGGAGGCGAGCCCGGCCGCTGCCGCAGCGGCGAGTGCCGCCGCCGCAGCATGGCATCCGCCCGAGCCCCCGTTGGACAGCAGGAGCACGTCCACGGAGCCGGAGCGGTCCCGGAGTCGGCGTCCGAGGGCGCGAAGGATGTGGCCGCTGGCGCCGCCTCCCGCCTGGTGGGGCCTCCATTCTCCCTTATCTCCCATAGCCGCGGGAAGGAAATAGGAATTCCACACCAAAAGACTATGAAATTAATCACCAGATCTCTTATCTCGGCTTATGTTAGTTCCCCGGCCGCTATAAAGATTCCGGGTCCGGTTAAATGACGTTAGCTTAAGGAACGCTACTTACGAGAGATTCGTTCTCCAGACTTCGGTCGAAGTTGGTATCTGTGGACCTTCTCCGGGCCGATTATTATAAATCTTAGCTCCAGGAATCACGGTCAAGTATGTGCCCTTTTGCCCCAGGTGCGTTTTTCTTCAGATATTTCGAGTCACCTCTTGGAAAAAAACTTCCTCGAGGTAGCGAAGTAGAAGGATCTTCAGTAGTCTAGCTTTATGTATGATTATTCACTTCACTCGCCAGAAACCTTCCGGAGACGATAGTTAAAAAAGATGAGTCTATGCCTATCAACTGGAGTTTCCTTCGTCGGTGAGATTATATTCAAACCCACGATAGTCTATTCTTGGTCTAAGAAAGGCAAAAAATAAGACGGCTTCGTGTCGCTGGAACCCAAACTTTATCACTGAACGATAGCACTGCGCCGTCGAGATGTGCAGGGTAGGCCGCTTCTAAAGGGCCAGTTCATGCAAGTGTCCTAATGATGCTCCGTATACGACTCTCCGTCTATCTGTCTATGTACCATCAACCTCTTGGGATAGCAGATTGCTCTGACCGCCCGCCTGTACAATGGTACCCAGACTGTGCGTTCGGAGAGGCAGGCGGATGGATTTATAGAGGGCGCGAAAGAGAGGGAGGGAGGGTGGGAGATGTAGGGAGAGAGCGGCGGAGAGGAAGAGAGGACAGATGGTGGCGAGTGACACTCGGTGGAAGGGAGGGCGATTGATGCAAGAACGAAATACAATAATACACTCCTGGAAATGCGATTGGGAAACGATCAATCATATTTTAAACCGTCCATTTATTCGTGAAATACGGATACAGGATGTTTTTCGGCCTTCAGAAGTTCATTTATCTATTCTTAGATGACATTATACGTTATTAATAAATTACGCCATATTAGTTGCAGAACCAGATAAAAATGGAAGATCCATATCTTAAATACCTAAAGACACTAGATGTTATGTTGATGATTTAACCCCGCTACATAAATGAGGAAACATCGTTTATATTATCCATATGAGTTAAAGTACTAAAAAAATGCTAATTCACTGGCGAATTATCGAGCTCTCCTAAAGGCTGAAAACAAATTCAAGTATAAGCATTTGAAAATATTAGTGCTTATCTCACGTACCTCTAATAGCCATAAAAAGGTGTTTAAAAAAAGCATTTCATGACCATGCAATGGCTGTTGGAAATACCCAGTGGCGGATTTACGACTTCTGAGGCTCCTGGAGCTAAACAGTTGGAGGCCCTGCAATCTAAATATATAGTGAAACCTTTCATAACGATCGTTTTTGTATGGAATCATAGAGACTAATTTTTAAATTGAGATATTTAATATTTCTGAAATTATATATACGAACATTTTTTTCTGGGTCCCTTACTTCAAGGAGCTTCTGGTGCGCGCCAAATGCGACCCCCTTTAAATCCGCCACTGGAGATACCTAAGATAAATACTTATTTTTTCAAGTGCTTATTCTTGAAAATGAACCTGTAATTAATGAAAAGTACACAGGATTAAAACTACAAATTTATAACCCATGAGCACACTCAAACGATGTCTTAGATTTTTTATCCGGTACACTGCGTAAGATTATTTATGGCAACTATTATACCATATTCCTTGTCTCCGTTCGAACTTGCAATGTACACTAATTTCTACCACCGCTATTCTGTCGGAGAGCGTTTATGAAATGCAAAAGTGGAAACTAAGTCGAGTGTACCATAACTAAACATAAACATTAACTAAAAAGCTTAATTTAATTTTAAAATATTATGGAAGAGGTAATGATAGTTTCTTAACGACATTTAACCTTCAAACAAAAATTTACTTTTATTGTATTTCCATTCCCGATTTTTTTGCGCTATTGCGTATAGCCAGAAAAGAGATGGGGGGTGGGAATTATGAGAGGCAGAGAGGGGTAGTGAGGGAGAGAAGGGCGAAGTGAAGGGGAGGAGAGGCGACGGGGGTTATTTTTTTAAGGCGTAGGTTCCGAGGGAGGAGTGGTCCTGGAGAGGAGCCGTGTGACACGAGGGGGCCGACGGAAATAAACTAAGACACATTCGGAACATTCTTGGATAATAAATCGAAGGCAGGGCTTCGACGAACGATGATTTTGCGACGAAAATCTACCTGAATGATAATGTATGGCAAAAATATATGTGAAAATATGAAAGAAGGAAAAAGGGTAATGCGTCACTTAAAGGCCATAATAAAGTTAATGAAGATGATTTCAGCCAGAGGACAGCCGAATGCATTTTACTACACGATTCATGGTCGCTCATTTTGGGATAATTCCATGAATCCGCGCCAGATCCGTAGGAAATCTGTCGTGAAATATTCGGTGCACTCCATTTCTAAGGAAATATACTAACTCGTCCGCATAAGATTCATAGGTTTAATTTCGCAAGTGAATCCGATAATCAGCGACGCAAGCGACGATTCGTACAAATACGTCGTTCCCTTAGTAATCAAGTCGCACTTTTGGTGATTCAATTAAATCGAACCCATAGCAGCAATCGCAACATCAGCCGACAGCAGTTGTTTGCAGACGGTGAGAACGTAGGGAGGAGACGAAATTCCGGCCGAGATATTTTGTTAGGGTTAAACTCTAGGAAACCTTCTAGGAAGCCTTCGTTTGGTTTACATTTTCCGATACACGTGAAATATCTCCAGTGAAAGAGAGAGAGATTGGAACACGTGTAATCACTGATTGCCACTTTGGGAGAGGGCGTTGTCACCGCTTAGATCTGAAATTGGCAAAGCCACAAAGGGGACATATTCCGATTTTGATTCAAAGTGACTGATGATTTGATTGTCGGAATAGTACCAAAATGCGACCGAAGCACTTTTTCGAAGAGAATCATTTTTTTTGCCGGCTTGGGCGTGATTTGCCTGTTCGAGTAAATCAGCATACGAGGAAGGGCGATCAACAGGAGTCTAATTACCGACGGTCACCATTTGCTATAAATATATTTAAAAGGATAAGTTTAGGACATGTTCACAAACTAAAATATAATTCGAGTGAACTATAGTAATTATTTTCATTTGAGATTTTTTCTTGTGGTAACACTAACGAACCATTTCAATCTGTTCTAGTATATTATGGAAATTATTTCTAATTCGGGTATATACTTTGCACTAATTCATAATTTATAGTTCACTCAACTTTCAAATATGTACGCTATACGCATACCTATATTACTATGAGTTGATTTTTCGTACGGATAGATTCCAACGAAACAGCGAAGTCTCAGCTCCCGGAGTCCATGGTTCCAAGCCCATGTAGTGCTCAAAGACTCTGTGCGATAATATCTGCGAATTTGGCGTCTCTCCGCGTCGTCGCGGTTAAATTATCGCCACACGCCGCTATAGGGAGAATCTGCAAAACATTCTAACCGCATTCGGCAATATCGGCCGAGAATAGCGATCGCAGTGAATCGACGATACATTTGTCGTTTTCTATAGAAAGGACTCGCTGTCAGCGAAACGTACCGACGGTTGAGATGTCTATTCGTATCGCGGAACATTTGCCGCGAGCCGCCCACAATGAGGGGTGGACGTCGACGGCGTAAGCGCGTCCGTTAATTCCACTGCGACGGATGCTGTGGCGGAAGAGGAAGGTCGGTCGGAAGGTTTAAAAGGGGGCGGCGGGAGTGTGCGGCGGATTGGGGGGGGGGGCGAGGAAGCGGCGGGCGAAGCGAGTCGGGCAAAAAGGGAGACGCTTCTCCCTCCTTACCAGGCGGCACGGGACGCAGGTCACGCGGCCGTCGGTAAAGCCTAAAGGAGAGTGGGAAGGGGCGTCGTGCCGCCTCGACTCGGTGTAGGGTCACCTTTTTCGGTCCAGACGCGAAAATTCGTTCCCTAAAATAATCTACGAATAGTTTGTTTTCGTTTCGAATGTCATTTACAGTAAAAACATTTTAATGGACCTTCCCAGATTACTTCCCTTCGATGTACCGCGGGTCGCAGATTAGAAGGATAAAATGGGAACTCGTTTTCTTCGCAACCGCAAAGGTAGAAGGACGATGAGCAGGATGTTTAAAAGACTAATGCCGATGTCGAGTGTTTTTGTTTCATTGCATCTCGAAAAGTGCTCCCAATTATTGGTGGCTCTTACTTTTTAAATCGGTTATAATACAAGTTAGGAAGTGTACGGTGAAACATAAATAGGTGCATTTCGCGCGATGGAGTATTTGAAACATAACGATATATGTATGTAGAACGAGCGCACAACATAAAACCGCGAAATACCATGAGTCGATTATATCTCTCCGTCTACAAAAAAGTTTTTCTTCCCTCCCCTAAGTAATAAATGTATTTACGTAGTTTTAGTAAGACAAAATAGTGCAAAACGATATATCAGAAATGCCATGGAAACATTAAAGTTTTATTTAGCGATTTATTTTATAATCACTTGTAATTAATCCAACCATCAAAAATTATTTTATGTATATCTCCATTGAATCGAGTAGTTGCAATATTTACGTTTATGTTATTTTCTTCGTCGTAGATTTTCTTCCGCTTACAAAATTATGCATGCACACGCAATGATATTAAATATATTTTCGTAATTATAGCAGGTATTATTCACTTCACTTACTGCAAAGATTTTTTAGGATTACACTAATTACTTATCCATGCATGAATTTTTTTAAGTTCAAAGCGAATTAGAAATTTTTCCTTTGATTTTTATTGGTAACGGCTACCTCTAAGATAAAAATATATTTAGCATGAAATATTTTATTTGGCTAGTTCTACAAATTTTGTTTGAAGACTTTTTAGAAATATTACAGGTATGGAGAAAGTCATGTGTTGGCCACATCAGATTTTTTTATATTTGCTTTATTATTTGATGGCTGTAAAAAACTATAGGAATAAAAGTTGTAAAAATGTGATTTTCTACAACGCTTGTTCGAAACATATTCCCATATAATGCATTGTTTGAGAGATATTTTAAAAATTAATTTTTAGCTGCCACCACCACACCACCTACTAAAGACTACTTTAAACACTTTACATTTAGTTACGTATTAGTAACGCTCCTTTTTATTTTCTTAATTGTTGTAGCTTCGGGGCTATATCCAATATCGGAAGGCAACGGTTTGCGTTTATTTCTGTTCTTTGTAAAGTCTTTAGAATTTTCTCGCAGTTCCTCAAAATAATGATTATCATTTAATCTATTTGGAATTTTTTAGAAATATTACAGGTATGGAAAAAGGCATGTGGTGGCCACATCAGATTTTTTTGTATTTTAGTTATTACATTTATTATCATATTTAATTTTCATTAAAAGACTATTTAAATAATTTTCAGATTCTTTGAACTCCAAGTGCCTGAATAAACTACTAAATCCCCCATATAAAACACCTGACATTTATCTTAGAATTTGAATATGACGATTTTTAACCGAAAGAAACATGTGCAGAGTGGCTTGTATCGACCTCTGGAGGAAGGTGAATTTTCAGGCGAAATTGGGGTGGGATGGACAGATGTTTTTTGTCTTTATTGACAATGAGAATACGATTAAACGTTCCTGAATTCATGTCATCTGTAGCCATTCAAAGTTATGAAAGCGAACAAATACATTTGAAAAATAAACAACTGCAAACGACTTTCGAAAGAGCATTTATCTTATAAATAGGATAAAAGAAAGGTGAGTGTATTTTTTTCAAACTGTTCTCGCTGTTTCTCTTCCCCTTCCTCCTATCACCTCCCTCTCCACCTTTCCTCCCTCTCTTCTCCAAACACTTCCGCCTCACCTCCGCTTCGCTTTTCAGAAGTTTTCACGCACCGAATCCCGCGGGATAAATTTAACTCAATTCATTCTCACTATTGAATAACTCGAACCGCTATATGAAAATTATTTCTATTCATAATCATAATCAAATGAGCAGAAACCGAATTTATCTCACAAACGACAATAAACGGAGCCGACAGCCGATGTCTCGCAGAAACCTGATAGTCAATGGCTGTGCGGCTGGTGACAATCGCGTCGCATGAAAAGCGAAAATTCATCGGCAAGAAAATACGGAGAGAATAAATGCATTTGTCGTGTATACCACCTAATAGTTAAACGCAGGGACCGAAATTTGGAGTTGCACAGACGTACGTTAAATTCGCACAGTTCTACAAAGTAAGAGAGATAATGAAAGCGTGAAAGTGATTCTGGGGATATAGCGATACGGAAGTTATTTTAACTCTAGGACAATTAGGGGTCACGGCAGGGGAAATTGAGGATCGCCAGGGACAGTTTGCTGCGTAACACCTCCTGCTATCCACTGATCTGGTGAAATTTACGGTAAGATTTACCAGCTCTCTAACCCTTTTTATTTACAAAGGGACTTCGTTTTCATAAATCTTGAGAGTATGTCCGAATCTAAATAATTCTATTGAAAATAATAACAGAAAAATTAATTATATAAAAAGAGTTCAAGAACATCTCTTGACGACTGATTAATGATGCGCATGTGGGTACGCAGTGATTGGTTAAAATATCGAGTGTTCGACATTTAATTTTTTTAAATTCATAGGAAAATGCAACGACTATATCCAGTGGTGAGCTATGAATATTTTAACAATGGGCTCGCATTTTATTCGCCCCCCCTTTTTATGCGCGTTTCGCTTTCAGCATAAGCGCCTATTAGCGTCGGTTTGTTCGTCCGTTCGCATGTTCGTTCTCAGCTTCTACATAACGGATTTTTATGAAATTTGATATTAAGGACTGACAGTCAAAGACAATAAGAAAATCACAAAAACAAAACACGTAAGACAATCAGGGGTACCACTTTACTGGTGACAAAAATGAACTTTACGTTATATCTCGTAAATATTTGGTCAAATTAAAATAGTAGAGGAAATGTAGAGGAAATGAAATACTGTACGTTACTAGTTCTACAAGTTTATTTAAAAACTATTTTAATGTGACCAAAAATTTACGAGATATAACGATAAAAAGCAGAGCTGCAACAATACAAGGAATACAAAAATATTTTTACACGGATTTGTGTTGAACTGTCTTCATAAATTTTAACTCATTTTAATATTTATAATGTACACATATATACAAAACCATACTAAGCTATTTGGACCAGATCAGTCAAACATGGGTGCCACAATTACAAATTAAACTCCTTCAGTAATTAAGGATTTTGAAGGAATATTGGCTGGACGGATTTCAATTAAATTTTGGATATAAGATTTGTACAGCATACCTTAATGAAATCAAGATTTTTAAAGTGGAGCTAAACGGCAGGGCTACCACAATAAAAAGTAAAACAATATTTTTTACACGCATTTCTAGAAACCTGACCGCATGGATTTTAACCAAGTGTGGAATATATAATCTTCACACAAATAAATAACCAAAATAGTATATTTCAACCAGATTGACTAAACAGGGCTACCACAATATCAAAGTTAGAATTTTTCTGTAACTACGAATTTCGAAGGTATTTGCTGAACCGATTTAAAAGAAATTTCGTTTGTTGGACGAGTATAGAATGGCAAAACGAAATGAACATGTTTAGAACGAATCTAAAAGGCAGGGTTACCACAATATAAGGAAAAATAATTTTCTGATTTAAAACCAAATACATTAGTATACGATTATACTTCGGCGAATTTGACGAAAAGCACTTCTGTACCACGGGAAACCTGTGTACATCCCTACTTTTTAGCGATTACTCCCAAGCAGCTGATCCATCCACCAAACCTTTATCATGTCTAGCATTTGTCTTTTCCAGGTCGAATTATTCCAGAGATATTGCTTGTACAGACCGGAGGCTGGACGGACGGAAAGACAAACCGTATAACCGTATTTCTTTAAAAAGCGCCAAAAATTCAGCCATTCGGATTTTTTAAATCACATAATAATGTTTTTCGCAAGAAAAACGAATCCTTCCATGTACTTAAAATAGTCTAGTCTCCCACTAACAGGGTTTTGAATCTTTATGGATCTTTCAGAGCAAGTCAATATCAAAGTTTTCATAATGTTATCATTGAACGTGTAAGGTAAACAATAAAAATTAAAAAGACGTATTGATAACAATGAAATCCATCCGCCAAAACACGAATCGTAATGTCGAGTGCCGTTAAGACATTTCCTTGAAATTCCTTTAACCAGGTCCATCTACTCGTGCTCTCGACTCCACCATCCTTACATCCCACTCAAACTTCAGCCAACTGATTTCTGAGAAGAGCCCTTCAAAGAAAGAGGAATTCGTCGAGGAAAACGTTGATATACACGTGATATCCCTCTCTCTCTCTCTTTCCAAGCATTCGTCTCCACCCCCGCTGAAACTTCTCTCCGTTAAATGCTAAGGAGCCGCAGACGCAACTACAGAGGAGGAGAAGGGATAAGCAGAAGGGGATGTATCCATACCCCTCTTCTCCTTAGTTGCCCCTTACACTTCTCGCTATTTCCTCCCAACCTCTCTCTTTCTCCTTTCTTCCCGCACCAGACGACCTACGTCACGGTTCGGGAAAGATCTGCGTTGTTGGTCAGGACAAAGGGATCCGAAAAACGGCACAATAAAAAAATAAAATAAATTTACTCGATACAGTGCTCGTAATCGGCGGTGAGACGACGACGAAACGTGCCCCACTGTGACGCCATTACGTCTAAATCGAATCCTCCAGATCCTGACGTACCCATTTTTGTGCCGCATTTTCCTCGTTGCGTGACGATTCAGCCAACTTCCAACTCTTAAGGCATAATTTCACACTAGAGTAATGTCAATTGCAGCTGGATTGGACTTATTATCAATAATAATAAGCATTAAACATTATAATAATTACAATTACTTTTAATTAAAAATATTATTAATGAAATGGCATGGGTCTGGTGAGTAAATATTCTTCGTTGGAATTGTATTTTTTTCATCTTTATTATTTGGAACCATAGGCGTACGCTGTGGGAGGGGGGGAGGCAAAGGAGGCAGTTGCCCCCTCTGGACCAGGCCTGTGTTAAAGGAAAACAACCATTGATGTCTGGTTAGGTCAGGGGGGTAACGCGGTACTTTTTCTCAGGTCAGGGCAGATAAACTAGTTATGAACGCAATTCCTCTATACTTAATTTCTTGCATAAGGTAATTGTTGGATTAGATGTAAAGAAAGTAAAATGACGAATTAAAAACTCTGAAAATTCGCTTAAATAATCTGTAATTATGAACATACATATCTGATTACAATAAAAGCATAGAAAAAGGTGCGGGGAAAATATTTTCTACGCCTACTGTAGTATGTTTATAATGTTTAACAAATATATATTTACCGTAAATTGAAACGAATTTTCCAGGGATAAGTCATTATAATCATCAGCATTGGTCCTCCAATTGAAAAAGTGCCAAATAAAAAAATGCCATTCATGAATGATTAATCAGCCGTTTTCAAATCTTCGTAACTTCGAGAAACAAAGACAATTTCTTTTTTATGGCTCATGACCTTTATTCTGTCGCTTCAAGAAATTGCGAACGTTGAACCCAAAAGGTGAGTGAAATAGGAGAGACGTAGACGAATCGGATAGTTTCAAGAGAAATCTTACGATCGAAAGCGGAGATGAAGAGAGCGGGAAGAGATGGAGAGGATAAGGAGGCATTCAACAAATAATGATAGAGAGAAATAAAGAAGGGAAAGTTGGAGAAGACAAGGAAGACCAAGGATAGAGAATATGAAAGAGATAGAGAGAGTCAAGTAGTGAAAGAAAAGACGAGAGAAGGAATGGAGTGGAAGCAGATAGGGGGCAGAGAGAGAGAGAGAGGAAGAAATGTGAAAGGCAAGATGAATGAGGACAGAAAGGAGAGACAAGAGTGGAGTGGATGAAAAAGGAGAGATAGATAAAGAGAAAGGAGATGGAAAGGAAGACGGCCGAATGAGGATATGTGGGATGAGGATATGTTCGAAGAGTGGGAATAGAGGGAGAAAAGAAGGGAAGACTGCGATGTGCTGTTCGCTATATGCGAAAGAACCCCATTGGAGTTAAATAAACACATGAAAGGCGCTTTCGGCAATGGGATAGAAACAAAAAAATAACTAATAGCATTGAATTCAAACTGAATTAAATCAAATGCTTCACGTGGTAAGTTTAGGATTTCGAATGCCTGTAATGATCAAAGACGCGGAAAGATTTCCATTGCCGTATAATCACCACAGAAACTTTTCCACTTATGCATTATAGATCATTCCCAATGTCTACATCTGACCTTGCAGAATACAATTCGCATGAATGCTACTGAAGTGAAATGGGGGTTGAGAATGATAACATGCGTGACAATATTTCATAATTACCTCAATATACGATGTATCATTATTCACGGAATAGGTGAAAATCCAACATGAGTGCTATATTACGAATGATGAGAAAAATGAAATGTCAATTCCGTAATGCTTTATAACCAAGGATCGGAGAATCGCCACTAACGACAGCTGCTATGTGAATAAAACGACCATTTGTTTTACTCAAACTGATGAAGAAGGCAATTCTTTGAGCTTACTAATTCAACATTATTGTAATTCTTTTTTCATTACTATCGATAAAAAATATAAATCCGTCATGCAGTTCAATAGATAAATTTATCGTTTCATTAAACCGGAAAATACATATGGAAATAGATAAATTCATCTGGGAAACCATAAATATAATTATATTCTAAATGTATTCAAATAACTCGCAAGAAAAAAATTATTTATATATGAACTGAAATACATGTAAAATAATATATGTATGGAGCGAATGCTTCTTTATACACCTGCAGATGTCTCCAAGCGACAGCCGCGCATGTACGTACATCGATTCGTCGAACGACTTAAAAGACAACTCGAGAATGAGAATACTAACAAGTCCGTCTCTCCATATATTGTTCAGTTGTTTTGCAGTCACGTCTCCTTTCTGTCGATTTTCTTTCCCATCTGCATGTACCATGCGCGTGTCATTCTTTGCAACAAACACCAGAAAACTTCTTCAAGGTCTTTCATTGCAACATCATCCTCGAATGTAGAATGTGTGTCATACACGTGTATACGTATCATGTAAGAATTTTATTCCGAGAATTTCCCCTCAGGAGTTTGTACATTTATTCAACGTCACCGCTTAATTTTTTATTACGATTATGCTCCGTTAGCGACAGCTCCACAATCAATTGTCTTGTTTGCTAGTTTCCCTTTTGAATAAGGGGCTCGCTTTATCGACTTTTATTAGCATTTTTCCGTATTTATTCTCGATATGTACTATTTCTCGTTTTCCATCGATGTATTCACTTTTTGTAACTTGCTCACTGATTATCAGCAGACTGTGCTATTTTGCATTCAAAAACATTCGTTTCTTTTTTAGATTTCATCGCAATTATCCTTCCCTCTATTATTATCTTCATATTGGCTGGCATTCTTTTCAGAAATAAAGGATAGTTCCATGATTTTATCGAACAGAGGGATGTAAGAAAATGATGTCCAATTCTTTCCATAAAAGGATATTTTACAACGGATCGTTTCAAACGTCAAAGGAGATATCAAGTACACGATTGAAACACCGCAGGAAGTCGAATCATTTACAGACACGTCTGCGCGTTGAATAAAAGTCCAAACTATCAATTTCGCAGATGCTGCTGCTCTTTATTATGAAAATATTTTTGTCCAAGTATTCCAAACACTACAAAAGCGAACTTTACTAACTAAACTCAGACGAAAGATATGTTATGTAATAAGAGAATCTTAATCAATGCAAGAAAAGGTTGATTGTATGCAGTGAAAGAAAAAACTGAAAATAATGAATGAATGGAAACGCGTAAGCATTAGATAACTATTTATATATGTAGCCAAGAAATAAATTCAATATATACAACATAATTAAGGAGGACTAATTAAATCCAATACGATAATCACGAATCATTTAAAAGACATTATATCAAATGGCGGAGAATTCTAAAAAATTAAAGTAAAACAATGATAAGAAGCAAGAAGAGGAAGAAATTAGACATAGTGCATAGTAAAGAAATTTAATTATGAACTAGTAGAGAAACTGCAATTGACGAAAGCTTGGAAAAAGTAAAATATGAAATGGATATCGGAAACAAGTAAGCAGTTGTATTAAAATAGGGAAAAGTAAACATCCAAGAGGATTGCCAGATTTCTTCCCATAAGAAGGCTATGGAACAAAAGGGCGAGGAACGGCAAGATGAAAAATAGAGCGCTGAAAAAGCGGAAAACTATGTGAAACCCATTCCGAATTTCCCAATTTCAGACGTCATTCCTGGACAGCAAAAATTTAGTTTGAAGTATTATAGAAGAATCTTTAGATACGAATCAAACTGATGGAAACGCCAAAAAACTTTGTATAACGAGAACGACATCAGCACGTTTTACTATAAGAATTAAAGCTGTTTCTGTCAAAAATTTACTTCAGTTATTTCCATTCACATTTATTTTCATATTTGGCATCTTTCCACAGAGTATGAGACTCGCCTACTACTCCGTCGATATCTGTACCATTAATGTACTCGACTAAAACATTAAGTGCAATAATTTCCACGTAATACCCTTATTAAGAGACAGTGCAAGAGGAATTTTCTAACAATACGCAGAATTTCGGAATTAGGATTAATCCGCGTGCCATCCACTTCTAAAATTATCCATTTTCTCCCAACAGAGACAAAAAATACATGGAATATTCCGTCGCGACGGATTTGGCTCTACGAAGCACACGGGTGTGGGCGTAGATCTGTTCCACATTATGCGCTCTTGCACCTTTTCCGTCGTGGCCCAACATGCAGCGCGGCACGTGGAAAGCATCGAGGGGACGGGGAAGGGGTGAACGACGGCAGGATGTGCCTTGCGGCCTGGCGGGGCACGTGCTGGACCACGCAGTACCATGTGTGGGGGAGCAGGGGCCAACGCAGATAGAACAGTGATCGGAATGTGCCGGAACGCCGTTCCGGTTCGTCACACGTGTCGATAATATCGTTCCGTCTCGTCAGACATTTAGTAATACCGTTCCAGAAAGTTAGCTAGATCGTAAATATGTATTATTCAATACTAGCTGCACCAGCGCGAAGAGTACGCGGTCTATCGGCATACATAAACACGCACAGATCCACTATTATGATTTTCAGCTATTTCGGTGAGAAAATTTCGTGTCTACTGCCTTCGGCTCCACTACCAGAACAAGCGTTCCGTTTCGTAGTATTTTTCACTTAGAGCACTGAGATAGAAGGGAAAGAGAGAGAGAGAAGCAGATACACAGGGAGTGGAGCGCCTGGAGGTTAAGCGGTCAAGAGGCTCTTTCACGCGAGGAGCACGTTCTTTGCTTCGGGTTATTTCCCAGGCGAAAATTCGATACGTGATATCTTAAAGTTACTAAAGATTATACCGGCGTCGATAACGCTCTCACGAGTGGTTTAAGGAATTTATAAAGTGCGTGAGCAGATGAGTTTAGCTATCGTCTCCAATAGCTCTAGAATTGACCGAAAATCAATTGGAGACTTTTAAATTAACAAAATACAAAGCTGAAATTGAAAGAAGAAACTTCTGTAATTATGGAAAAATAATTACAATGTTTTTAAAACAACCTTTCCATTTGGAAATTTTCTGTATTATAAAAAATAAATTACTGTTGACGTTGATTATAAAGAAAAAGAGAAATCAAAATATTAAAATGTTTTGAATTCTCATTACAGATTAGATTTTATTTAAGTTTCTACAGTTCACTGGCAGAAAAATTCTTTCGTATGTTTAATATAGAATTCAGAAGGTTATTCATTTTTGCTATGAACACACGAAAAATAAATCTGGATACACACTTTCTATCAACTCTCGTAGATAGTAGAATTATCTATAAAAGATATGAATATTTATTGGAAGGAAGAATTGAGGTGCGCTTAGTAACTCTCTGTAGCACACATTCAAAAAATTTATTTGCCTAGAATAAACTCAGTAATGGTTATGTTTATATGGAATAAAACATTTATGGAAAAGAGAGAAACAAAATAAATACGAATATTTGGATGAAAAAAGAGAAAACTGGATAAAAATGATGTATATTTTTATGACAAGCAATCTTCACCAAAGCTACGAGTATAAAAAGTGTATTTTAAAAATGTTATTCACTTGGAAACTATAATATTCATCGGCAAATTAAGATTATGGTATTATAAAATACAACCATTCTAGATAATCAACGTATTTTCTCGAATTTTATTTCGCGTCACAAAAAAGCGACATATTTTAAATCTAAAATACCTATATTCTTAAATATTCCCCCTTGGGAGACCCTGAAATCCAATTCCACCGGTTGCAAATCCCATCAAATACAATGGGGTGGTCCGAATATGGTGAATAAGGATCTGTGGGCCACTAGGGATCCTAGTACCAGTGACCTTAATGATGGGACGCTCTCCCTCCAGGGAAATGGAGGGTTCTAGTCCGGGGTAAAAGGGTAAAGGCCTCAACGGCAGAGTTAAAACGACAGAGGAAGAAGCACCCCTTCTTGCGGGGTTTATACACAGGAGTGAGAGAAAAGACGCCCTGAGGTGACAGCCCTATTAATTGCCTACCATACATAGGACTATTAACTCAATCAAGATTACATACAGCAGAGGTCGGCAACCTACGACCCACGGGCCACGTGCGGCCCTCAAGAACCCTTTATGCGGCCCGCAAAGCTGTAATGAAAAAGTGATCAGGAAAATTTCTCATGGGCAATTTTATATTTTTTGAGTAAAATTATGGTCTCAAAGCCTTTTCGGGTGAAGTTTTAACGCTAGTAAATTATGTAGACATGATTTAGTTCATATGAAATCACAGAATCTCTAGAAAACTTCTGATTTATTCGCTCATCCGGCCCGCCGAGGCTTTCTTGACTCCCAATGCGGCCCTCCGAAGCATTCACAACTGCAAATGTGGCCCGCAATGCAGAAAGGGTTGCCGACCCCTGACATACAGCAACATTGGATTTCAAGAGAACTTAATACTAAGGAAATTAAACTTACTAAAATACTGAAAGAAAGAAATAGAAATATAGCTATCGTTACTGAAACAAAGAAGAAATTGAAAGGCTCCACAGAAAAAATGATAACATAATGATATATGTATAGTGAAGTAGCAAAAAAATAACCGAGCATCAAATGGGGTAAGTAACGATACTAGTAGATAGAACGTGGAAACAGCAAATGACAAGTTACACTTATATGAATGACAGGATTTTTACAGTGAGGCCGAAGACAAACAGTAGGCAACAAATTGGAGTTTACACCCCAGAAAAAAAGAAAAATCTGATGTGCCCAGTACATGACTTTCTCCATATAGAGCAATGAACATGATTGCAACAGTACTTACAAGCTTCTCTAGACAACATCTTTCTCATGCGATTAAGATTAAAATTATCCTTAGTAGCGCTGTTGTCGCTATCAAGAATTCGAAATTTTTATCAGAAACGGAAGCAGCTGCCAGCAACGTACTTGACATGAATTTAGACGGATAATCAAAATATCTCTTAAAAAATCCGTTCTTTGAAAAAATGTTTCAAACGAAATTTGTAGAAAATTATATTATGTACAACTTAAATTGTAACAAATATTTACATAAATTAAGTTTTAAAGAAGATACTTTGAAAAAACGGAAAAATGACATAAGTTTCTTTCGTTTGATCAATTTTAGCCAAAACCTTTTCAGATCTTGAATTACTAATAATAATAATAAATATAAAGTTTTGTGTCCATCTGATTATTATCTTTTGAGTAATAACGACCACCAAATCCCAATGATACCAACATCATGGAGAAAAGAGTGAAAACATATTCACGGACCCTTAAAACGTGTATTTCAATTGAAATCTCGACTTAGTTTCACTTTGTTTTATTTTCACTATACTGCTAATGGAGAATGCAGAAAAGAAGATGGATGGATGTGATATTAAATGAGCTTCAGTTTCAGCTGAAAAGCGAAATTGCATTAAAAACAAAAAAATTTACTTATGGCGCTGAGATTCCAACCAGAATTGCGGCCGAGGGAATTTTTAGTAGAAGGGAAGAACGTGGAAAGGGAGAGTTTGAAAGTGCGGGGGCGTCTTTTTTGCCTTTCACGTTGGCAGCGCTATCGTCGATGCCGCGTGAGCGACGAGTGAGTCGTGGCTGGATCGGAGCTGGATCGGAGCTGAATCGGAGCTGGGCGAACAGAAAGAAAACGGATGATTAATAGCCTGATAGAAATGGGAGTGGCGATGCGATGTAAACGAATACAAAATTTGCCCTCTGCTTCGATCACGTTATTTTAACATTACGTCATTTAGAATGGTAAACTCGTGATTAAGCATAAAGTACTTTGGCTACGTCAAATGCTTCTCAGCCTTTCAGCTTGGCTACCATAGTGAGGCGCAATTTCTTCCTTAAGAGGGTTTTTTTAATAAATGTGCCGTACCCAAAGATAAACTCTCTTTTCAGTGAAAAAAATATCTGTTCTGTCGATAAATAAAAAAAATTGGATGTCTAAACAAATTCAGTTATTTCTTTTACGCATGAAATTATTTCGCCAGTATGCGTAACGGAAAATGGCAGAATTTGAGTTTGTCGCTAAGTGAAATTGAGACAATGGCGAAACGCAAAAGATCGTACCGTGTTGTGCGATGATGGAACATAACTTAAGAATATCACAATAAATAAGCGGTAAAGGTAGAATAAAATATCAGACAACTGCCACAACACTGAAACGTAAAAGGCAACAGGTTTCCCGATTTTCGCGAGAAAATCGTCAAGTGCTCGTTTTCTGAATTAGACCGAGTCATTTCCGTATAATAAGTCCCCGCTATAAAGCCGCCCCACATAAAGTCGTTTCGCTTGTACATCATCGATGAATTGATGAACATGTTTCGCCATACATCGGTTAGATTTGCAATTACGTCGTTTGTGAAGAGCAAAAAGCGAAATTCTAGAGATTCTAACAGTGGTAAGTTGATGTTTTGTGTAAATTACGTATAACTGACTTGAGTAAATGGTCTTTCCCATAGTTTAATTGTAGACTGAGATAAAAACGAATGGGGAAGTTTAAAATACAATAGAGAAAGATAAGAGCTTGACTGGAGTAATAAGGGGGGGGGGAGAGAGAGAGAAGAAATGGGTGGGTCAGATTTTGAACGATAACGTTCTGATGAAAGAAATCAGAAGGAAGGATTCCAGGAAAGAGACAAAGAGGTAGGAAGAGGAAAGGAATATTAGATTAATTGGAAGAAGGGATGGAAATGAGAAGATGAAGGGAAAGGTTTTGGGAGTTACAGATTAGGCTGGGTGAACTAAAAATATACCGAAAGTGTGATGATCAGTGAGTTCTAGTTAGTTTAGCTTTAGCCAACTTTACTTTACTATTACTATGGTTTTGCAGCGCGAGTCATGTTTCAGCCTATATTCCAAGATCACGAAGTGGAGGACCATTCAATAATTTCATCTTCGAAAATGCCGAGAGTTTACACTGTTACTGTTTCGTTGAAGGATAGCTACTCAAAATATACGAAGCTCTCACATTTCGAGCTTTGTTATGCTCTGGAGAAACTCGGTCGGGTTAATTTTAACTCTCTTCGCGCGAGTCGACGAAGGTTCAATTTATAGGAAGCATGTCACTCTATGATGCACGATGAGGGTCGATTCCAGATGGTAGACATGCACCGCTAACTAGAGACAAACGATGGTAATCCTAAAGCGATTGTCAGTAGAAAATTGAAAGACGTGGACTTTTGAAGTCCGAGGGAATAAGCGGATAGGAAACATTTCATGGGCGTAGGGAAAGCGGATGTAATTATTATCAGGAGAAAATGGGATAAAAATGAAAAAATAACTGTGATGATGTATTTGTGAAAGTATAAAAATCGTGTATGTGTTGCTAAACGCATGAATACGTCTAAATATGAAGAATTCAAGTGAAAAAAGTCCTCAAATATTGCTATTAAATTACACGGCAATTCAAAATTATTATTGTTAATAAAAGTTTAAAATGAAATAAAGGTTTTAAAGTGAGATAATATTAAGATATTTTATATTACGCGGTTATTAACCACAAAATGCATTGGACAAGAATTGAATAGGGTCGAGGAATAAAAGATTCTTATCAATTTGTGGAAAAAGGAATAGGAATAAACATATTTGTTTTGATTCGAAGAAAATTCTAAGGGTTAGGAAATAATGATTCCCGGATAATACCTGAAAATATATTAATTACTTAAAGCTAACTTTATGAAATTTCTTCATTTCAGATGTGGAAAGGAAATAAATTGCTTTGTAACAAATTTCTTTTTATGAAGTGAAATTTGTTACAACGTAATTTGCTTCCTTTCCACATCTGGAGTGAAAAGATATCATTAGTCCCATAAAGTTTCTTTTAGAGAGGAAGCTTTACGTCCATATTTCATTTTTGTGAACATGTTATCCTCTCTGCCTCTTCCTGTCGTTTAGCTTTCATCAAGTATAAAACAAACCGATAAACCTCAACTAGGTTGCCATCAATTTTGCAGATAGAGCGGCTACATGAGAAGATGTGCCAAAAAATTTTAGTTTTATTTATATTTTCCGTCTAATCATCCTTGCGAATCTAATTTAAACTATAGAAGTTGTCCATGAAATAAAGTGATCATTCTGTGGATTCTTTCTTGGAAAATGATAAAAAACCCAATATTATATACGGAAGTAAATTTTCAAATAAGCATATCTAAAGTTACACTACCTCATAAGGGTTCTCCAGATTACAAGTAGTAATTACAGTTATCTTGATATAGAAAGAACCCGGACTTTTGTCATTGAGTTAATGTGAAGCAGGGACGTAGCCAAGGGGGGGGGGCAGAGGGGGTCCCCCTCCCTAAAAACTCATCGCCTCCCCCCCTTGGCCTCCCCTTTAATCTCTTTTTAATGAAATCAGTCGATTGCACGATTAGTCATGAGAGGCGCCGAGATCTTAAGGACGGTTTTCCGATTGCCATTTGGTATTTTTTATTTATTATTGGAGAGCCTTCAGCCCTTTACTAATCGTTAGGCAAGCAAGCATCCGCCCTCGTATTTCAAGACTTTTGGTGACCTTATGCGAAAATGGATGAGAGTAAACGGGAGAGCCGAAACCTTATCCTCTGCACCCATGTTGAGACTTGTTTCTCTCTTTAGACAGAAGTGCGGCACGAAGCTCAAACTATAGTAGTGTGAAACTTACGCGTGTCCTGCGGGCGACACGCCGGACTCAGGCGTCGGCTCAATGCTATAGTCGAACACCGAGTTTTCGGAGTATAGAATTCTTCTGAGAAAATTCCTTAACAAAGTAAATACGAGACCTCTATATGCGTATTTATTCATTTTTAACCGGGGTCTTCTGGGTTCGCACCAATAAATCTCTAAATGACTCTCTTCGAGTGAAACCCAGCCCTTGCTGTGAAGGCGGTCTCCTAAATCCTCATAATTCTATCACCGCTTGGGTTTGGCGAAGGGCAAGGACGGAGAAAACAGAGAAAAGGGACTCAGTTGCCTTTCTTTTCACTAAGAGAAAGGGCTGGTTCACTTACAAAAACGTAAAAAATTAAGGAAATGCCAATCACTCGGTTCTCAACAGATAGAATCAATCTTCTTTTAACTTCCAAAAAGTGTTTTTTTTTTAAATGGCTGTCTTCGTGGAAGACGGTGTTTATTCTAGGTTGTTTATTGCAGCACATCCTATCACTCCATATAATTTCCAGTCACTTGTCGTCAATCATTCGGTGCTAGTGGTCGAAGAAGCATCTCCTCGTTCTTGTCCTTCGGACTCAACGTCAACATTCATTGCCTTAAAGGTTTGTACGTTTACACCAGGATATACCAATATAACATATTGACGCGAATGTGAAGCTGTGTGAAATTTAGTGAGATTGCTAATTTTAGTAGGACATTTCTGAAAAAATCTAAGAATTTTTCTTAAATTAAATCGCTAAACATATGCTCGTTATTTTTCGTTCAACTTCAGTAAAAATGGCGTGTTATGTTCGGACCAACGTAGTATGTAAATTTACTTATTACCTTTTGTTTTAGAAACAATCATATTTATATTGGTTGACATTTTTCATGAAAATAAGGAAGAACAAAGAAATGATATGTGACGGATTCGAGTGACTGCTTTGGATTTCATGAAATTAAGGATAATCCTTTTCACCCAAAGCTTCGCGAGCAATGCCCTTTGGCATGGCACCCAAGGATTGTCGTGTTTGGTGTGATGGCAAGAAGAACTAGATTCCATTAGCAGGTCAGTGAAACAGTTCCGACGGAAATAGACGTTTTTTCATAGGGGTTTTAAAAAAGGTAATCGGAGGATAAAAATCTGGTAAAAATAGGGTAAAACCCGAAAAATCCATACCCTATTTATCTACTAGCGACTATAAACTAAAGCTTCAGGATTAATAAGTTTCTTAGCTAAATGTGAATTTTGCCTTTCTGTAACTTGCAAATAAACGATATGACTCCATTCATATTATCCAGGATAATTTTTTAATACATTCTTATGTAATGCGCTAGATAAAAAAGGAAGTACAATTAAAATACGGGGAAAACAGCGCCCCGTATAGAGTCCGTACGGGATGCGGGAAAAAAAACTAAAAAGAAGGCGAATCCCGTATAAAACCTGGCAACCCTACTTGGAAGTGAATAAATATTGGGTACCAATTTATATCGCGGAATAGGCGGGAATATGGATGAAATTCCTTTTACTTTTCGTTATCGATTATTTTACGGGGCAATGAATAAATCAACAAGTTCTTTTTAAAATATCTGAAACAAAATTTTACAGGAGAGCAGTTTCTCGTCCAGAGCGCCAGTCCAGTCCAGTCCTGCCCATGGCACAGTAAAATTTCCATATAATACGTACATATGATTTTAAAGGTAAGAAGTGCATTTACTGAAAATCATAGTTCATAATTTTCGTACGCTCGAAACTGTTGATTAACGACATCAATGGCTACATTGTATCCCTAATGTGCACCTGGTTTTCTCAATCGTTTTATGGATATAGCAGCATGGGTGCCCGCTGGTGGGGTGAGGACAAGGGAAGCAATTACTCCCCTCTAGATCAGGCCTGTGTCAAAAACATGTCTGGTTAGGTCAGGGGATTAACGCGGTATTTTTTCTGAGGTCAGGCAAACAGGTAAGGACCCTCTGGAATATGCTTGAAACAAACCGCTAAATTATTAAGCCCACCAAACCAGACTGTGGAAGCTTCCCTATGCCCTTGCCCCCCTCTAAAAAAGTTCCAGCGGACGCCCATGTATAGTAGTCGTATTAATTATCTACTGAATTGCAGCAATAGGGTAAGTGCGGTCATTCATTGAGGCTATTATAAGATGAATAAGAAAACCTTCCCAAAGAGGCTGAAAAAAGAACAACAACAAATATATATGTATATAAACTAGCAGTCGGCGAGTTATTTTACTCTGGCCAGGCTGCTGTTGCTTCAACACTAAAAATTCCACGCGTCCCATTGTTCCGTTTCTCTGCTTTGTCCGTTCGTGGAGAGGACTTTCGGTAAAGGGCGCTGGGGACGCTCAATGGAAGAATCGACGCGGTCACGACAGATTGTTTTGTTCCACAAATCTATTTGGAGACTGTTTCGCAACCATCGGTTCAGGCACATGAGGTCTGCCATTGAGTGATTTGAGTATTCAGGACCGATTAGACTGTCACCTTCAGATAAAATGTTAATTGATGCTTTCGGATTGGCGATCCCTTGCACACCATTTGAGCCCCACTTTTTACTAAACGAAAATAGACCGCGACAAATTTGTTTCGAACATACTAAAAGGGCAGTCCAGTGGCTTTATTAGTAGATAGCAATATTTTCAGGATTTACTCCTATATTTGTATCAGAGAAAATTATTCACTTTCTACCATGCTGCTCCCGTCTCCCGCAATTTATATCAAACTAAAAATAATTTCACACAGCTGATTCGAAGGTTGTA
This sequence comes from Tanypteryx hageni, assembly GCA_028673005.1. NCBI lineage: Eukaryota > Metazoa > Arthropoda > Insecta > Odonata > Petaluridae > Tanypteryx > Tanypteryx hageni. The sequence goes on from CM054116.1 coordinate 117,455,896, forward strand.
ATTCTTCATGGTATAACATAAAGGAGTGTAAATTGATAATTAAGCATTCCTGCACGCCGCATTACCGTATACTTGTGTATGTATGTGTATATATAGATCTATAGGTACAGGAAGACAGATCCGTCATTATAAGTTCTATTTAGAGAGACTTCATTATGTTTAACCATACTATTAATACCAGGGTATGATAAAGTGGTATTTTTCCTTTATTTTGCACATTGCTGTACTGCAGCCGTTCATTTCGACCACGTCTATAGTTACTTTGGTCACAGACCCAGTCAACATCATTTGTTTTGGCTACATAAATTACTGGCAGTTCTGCTGTTGCTGCCAGATGCAAAAGTGGGGAGCGAGAATTCGGGTCATTGATATCTTTTATGAAAACAACAGCTACATCCAAGTGTGGAATCCTGAACCAGGGCATCGAACCAAAATTTTTTTCGCTCCTGTTTTCGTTCCGGTTCACACAAAACAAAAAATTTCGGTTCGGTTCCGGTTTCGCTCCAGCAACAACCATTAAATCGATTTGAACAGGTTTTTTTTCTCTTCGACTGAAATTTTTGGGGGAAATTTCAAGAGGATTCCAAAGTAATATTTATTAATTAATGTTATTTTATATTTAAACCAAATACGCCTTCACTATCGCAAGTCAAGAAGACAAAAATAGATATTCACACGTAACATCGCGCAAGCGCCCCCTACCACCATGTAGCGAACACTAAAACAGCGTATAAAAGCTATTAAAAATTTTATTTATTTTTTAGTATTTAATTTTATGAAAAACCCTTGTTATTCTTTCAGAAGACATTTATTTGATTTTACAATTCCAATATTCCAGATTCCAATATAAGCAGATACTCTCATTATCATAATCAATTTACTCTAACAGTAGGGACTCATGCACGTACTAGAACAGGTACAATAATATTAATTCACATTTGAATGTAAACTGTAATTCATAGAGAGTTGTTCAAAGAAGAGCTACTTAACTAATTTTAAATACAATAATTTAGATGTTAATATTACAAATACCATACAATATATAAATTTTCTTCGGATGACAAATATATACACAGAGTTACATTTAATCCAAGCAACCAAAATTCGATCTAATTAATAAAATGTCCTCCAATTGAGTATCGATTTATAGGAAGTAATGAATATAAGCGACTGGTAGGAATAACGACGGGAAAGAGATGATAAAGAAGAGCAGTAGGGAGAGGAAAGGGAGGCGAAGAGAAAGAGATGAGGAGACGAGGGATTGAGGAAGCATTATGTGTGAAGGGATGATTTGAAACGGTAAATGCATATTTATATAAGGAATTAAATGCACCTATATAGATAAATATATTAAAATTGATCCCCGTTGCCGTCATCTTGGACGAGTACTTCCGATATTATGTACACTCATTTCCAAAAGTATTTCAAATATTTGAGCGGCGTCGCTTTCGCGGCTGACTGAATTTTAACTTCCTATCTACGTGAATGTCATGTCAGTCGGTGAATATGTATTCCTGTCGTGACGCCACCTCAGCCTTCAGGGTTTATTATTTATAAAATACGACGTATTTTTGCGTATCGCCCGGAGTTAAGAAAGATTATTCCGCGTCTTGGGCGATCGTTTGAACGTACTATTATAATTCACCATTGTTATTTAACAGTCATACTTGCATCGTGATGATAGCGTAAGCAGGACCATGGAATTGTTTGTTATCCAAGTGAGGGGTTGTTGGGGTGGACTGAAGCTAACTCGCTGCGTTATTAGTTCTAGCAGTAGAAGTACGAGTGGATTTACGAATTTCGAATCGACGATTTCATCGGTTTTATCAAATTCCCCAGTTCGATAGTACTTGTTACATAACGGAAAAATCGAAAGTGACAAGGCACAACTCTCAAAAACAGTCGAGATATATGCGTATAAAAAAGTAAAAAAAACACTTGCGGAGTTTCTTCTTCAATTACTTGCTACTTGATAGCATTCTCCGTATATTCCACGTTAAACACCGACGTAAGAAGTCGGTTTGGCTGACGGAATGCACAAGATTGTAATGCGGTATATCTTTTTTACAGTTCATTGAGTTAAATTGTTGTTTCAGCCATCATCATTTCGTTTCACTTCGTTATTAAGTGAACCTCATTTTCACAGACGAGTCGTAGGTAATTGCAAGATAAATCAATCTCCTAACTATGTGTGACTGCTTGCTTAAACATGCAGATTTCTGACTGACTTCGCAAAAGTCTTTCCGGGTACCACTAGATAGTTTAATTTTTTCGTGCGCATGCAACATTTAGAAAATGAGGGGAAATGGATTATCTACGACGAAGAAGTTAACGTAAATACGTCTATTTTCTTTACGTATACACAACGTTTGTAAGTGAAAAAATGGGCCACTTACGACGAAGGTATTGCGTGAACATACAGATTATATTACAACTATTCGAGTAAGATATGATTTAAGTAATAGTCGATTGTATTATTAATTAAAATTGATTAGGAAATTAGTCAGTGAATCAAAAACTCGATATTTCCTTGGCATCACTACTGGCATTTCAGTTCGCAGACATTATACTAAGTCATTAATATTTACTTTTTTGACATGATTACATAAATCGTAAAGAACGCCTCTGCCTCTAATGTATGCACGCATGATGTTTGCATCTTTCCACTCTTCTTTACTTATCCCATACGTAGTAAAGGGGCAAGTGTTATTTTCATTAAAAGAAATAGATTTCGAGTTTTCAACGGAAATACACGTTTTGCGGTCCCCTGAACACGTTTTTAAGATATCCTTATTTTGAAATGCGTCATAGGGCTAGATTAAAAATCACTCGAAAAATATCGTTTAGGTTTCATTAATGATATCTAATCACACCTTTTTCTGGGAAATATACGAATGTGCATACCTTAAAGAAATTGGTGAGGTAAGATTAAATCATTGCGCGGGCCGCAGTTTGGTGACCCCTGATCTAGAGCGACCAACCGACTATATTCAAAATTTGCGATACGGATTCAGAAGATACGAAGTGCATTCTATGAAATATTATTATACTGTTTATATTCTACCGTTTGGATGTGAAGGGTTTCCAAACAGTTACTTGTTCATCGATCATATATAGATGACTACAAATATAGGCGTATTTTTAATACAGTTGAGGTGAATATTTAACATTTCAGCAACTTTCATATTTAGAAATTTATTTCGACACAAATAAACATCACCCCGTGCAAAATCTGTTATCATCGGAATATCCCGGTCGTAATTACAGAACAGGAATAAACCAAAACGCTCTCTCCCTCTCTTCCATTTGAGATGAAAATGACATTGGCAAGCCGAATGACACGTCTGTGGGTTACATGCGTCTCCGCGGGAACACAGAACAACAGATGTGCGATCCAGTACAGACGACCGCGTTGATGACAATTTATGGTTTTTTGCGCAAAATAAAAATGATATCGAATGGGATTTCCAAAAATACAAACATAAACACACGGGCCTTTGTCCCTTTGTCCGACCTGTTGCGCAACGAGAACATCTGTTGCCTTAAGCGGTGGCGGGTAAATTTGCAAAGGATGACGATTTCGCCATTAAGCCGAAATATCATACCACCTGGTTATTTTCGCAAAGTTTTGCTCATTCCTCTCTTGTTTTCCTCAGTTAACGGCTATTTGTAAATGTAACCAAAATAGCCTTCATAAGACTATTTCCCCTCCCTAAGGACTGCATAACCTTACAGAGGTGGGAGGGTTTGTGTACTCTTATGAACCAAAGAGCTATGCCGGCGGGAGATAATTCTCCTGGTAGGACCATCCAAGCCGGAAAGGTCTGAGGGGAAGAGTCAGACTAAGAAGCAGTCTTGGGGGTTTTACATCCCCCTGTGCAAGGGCAGCAGCTTGCACAGTACCTCTGTAGGTGGTGATCATATGGATCTGAACAGCTACAGATGGGTAATCACTCTGTGAAACTGCGATGAGGAAAGCAAGGGGAAACTACCTCATTATATATCCCATGATAGGCTGAAAAGCTGCAAATACCTCTATGGATCTCTCTGGGGTAAAATATTCCGGAGGTAAAATAGTCCCCCAATCGGATCTCCGGGTGGGGATTACCCTAGGGGATGCACAGAGGAAATATAACATTAATAGGAAAGCAAGTGGTGAGAAATTAAGAATGTTAGGACTATGAATTCAGGGGGTAAACTAGAGAACTTAAAAAGGGAAATGAGAAGGAATAATGTAGGTATAGTAGGTCTTAGTGAAGTTCGGTGGGAAGGAGAAGGCGAGATAAATTCAGACGAATTTAAAATTATTTACTCGGGAGGAGAGAAAAAGGAAAGGGGAGTGGGGATTATAATGAGAAAAGAGATAGCTGAAAGAATTAGCAAGGTAGTGACAGTTAATGATAGATTAATAGCCGTAAAACTTCAGATGGAGCCAGTGGAAATGCTTATAATTCAAGTGTATATGCCAACGACTAATGCTGGCGACGACGAAGTAGATGAAATGTATGAACAGATTATGGAGATATTGGAGGAGGAGGGAAAAGGAAGGGTCAACACCATAGTAATGGGAGACTGGAACAGTGTAGTCGGAGAGGGACAGGAAGATAACATAGTGGGAAAATATGGACTAGGGAAGAGAAATGAAAGAGGGGAGAAACTTGTGGAATTCTGCCATAGAAATAGATTGATTGTAACTAATACATGGTATAAGCATCACCAGCGGAGACATTACACATGGAGAAGCCCAGGAGACCAGAGACGATACCAAATAGATTACATACTAGTCAATGAAAGATTTAGAAATAGCATTAAAAATGTGAAAACATTACCAGGGGCAGATATCGATTCCGACCACAACCTTTTGGTGGCAATTACACAATGTTGACTGAAGAGCATTAAGAGAAACATAAGAGTTAACAAGAAATGGAACCTAGAGGAACTCCTTAAAAACAAGGAGGCTATCATGATAGAGCTGGAGGAAAGGTTGGGGGAGAGAGCTGAAGAAAATAGGAAAAATGTAGATGAGGAGTGGAGATACATCCATAGCAACATTAAAGATGTAATGGAAAAGAAGGTAGGAAAGGTAACGGGTGAAAGAATCAAAAAACCCTGGATCACAGCAGCCATGCTGCAAAAAATGGAAGAGCGGAGAAAGTGGAAGACCATAAACACTGAAGAAGGCCAAAGAAAATACAAGGAGTTAAATAATCCTTTACGAAGGGAAACAGATAAAGCCAGAGAACAGTGGATAAATGAGAAATGCGAGGAGATTGTCGAGTGTGAAAAATTTGTAGAACAGACCTCATGTATAGCAAAGCAAGGGAACTATTCAAGAAAAAGGCAAGAAAGATAGGATGTAAAGGAATCATGAACAAAAGTGGTAAAATAGTCTCGGAGCCAGACAATGTAAAGAATGTTTGGAAAGAATACATTGAGGTGCTGTATGACAAAGAAGGAAAGCCAAGAAATATTGAATTAAATGAAAAAGATGATGTGGAAAAAGATCAGCTAGGACCAAGTATTCTCGAGTCTGAAGTTAAAAGAGCAATTGATGACATGAAAAGAAGGAAGGTTGTTGGGAGTGATGATATACCAGTGGACGTTCTTAAGGTTTTGGGGTCGAAAGCAGTTAAGCAACTAACAAAATTTTTTAACCAAGTATATGATACTGGCATATGGCCTGAAGATTTTTTAGATGTTGTTATGGTACCACTGGAGAAAAAGAACAATGCAAAATGTTGTAAGGATTACAGAACAATTAGTTTAATTTCTCATACTGCTAAAGTTCTAACTAGAATAATAACCAAAAGAATTGAATGTAAAATAGAAAAGGAGCTGCAAGATAATCAGTTTGGTTTCAGAAGAGGAAGAGGGACTAGAGATGCTATAGGATGTAGGAGGATGATGATAGAAAGAGCGCTAGAAGTCAATAAAGATATGTATTTTTGTTTTGTAGATTGGGAGAAAGCTTTTGACCGAGTGAAATGGGATAAAATGCTGGGTATTTTAAACAAAATTGGAATAGATTGGAAATATAAAAGACTACTTAAAAACCTTTACTTTGATCAAAAGATTAGAGTCAGGGTTGAAGGAGAAGAAACAGAAAGTACTTCAATAGGGAGGGGAGTGAGGCAGGGATGTCCTATTTCACCAGCGATATTTAATATTTATGCAGAAACAATAACAGAAGAAGCGTTGAGGGAAGAGAAAGGATTTAAGATAGGTGAAAATATTACCACCATTAAATATGCAGATGATCAAGGATTAATAGCAGAAGACGAGAAAGAGCTTCAGAGGATGACAGACAGACTAGTGGAGGTTGGCCAACAATATGGAATGAAGATCAATGCTGAAAAACAAAAGTCATGGTGGTTTCAAAGGAACATAAAGAATTCAATATAATGGTAAATGGACAAAAATTGGAACAAGTATGTAGTTTCAAATATCTTGGCAGTATTTTAGCGCAGGATGGAACTAGTACACAGGACATCAGAAGTAGGATTGCAATGGCAAAAGCAGCATTTAACGAGAAGAAGGAGCTTCTCACAAGCAAGAAAATAAATTTAGAAACAAGGAAGAAATTAGCAAAATGCTACATATGGAGCATAGCTCTTTATGGTGCAGAGACGTGGACGGTAAGGAGAAAGGAGGAAAAATATTTAGAAAGTTTTGAGATGTGGGTATGGAGGAGAATGATGAAAGTGAAATGGACAGAGAGGAAGAGAAATGAAGAAGTATTAGAAATGGTGGGAGAAGATAGGATGCTAATAAAAACAATCAGGAAAAGAAAAGCAAATTGGATAGGGCACATATTGAGAAGACAGTGTTTACAAAGGACGATCTTAGAAGGAAAAATTAGTGGAAGAAGAGGAAGAGGGAGAAAAAGAATAGGAATATTAGATAATATAAAGCAGGGATATAATACTTATCGAGATATAAAAGAGGCTTCTAGGGAGAGAGAGAAATGGAGGCAGCGATTCAGTTAAAACCTGTCTTCGGGCAGAAGCATGATGAATGAATGAATGAAGACTATTTAGTTCCCTCCCATTTCATATTTACGTGAAGGAATTACCAGGACACAAACATACTGACTTATTCATGTGCTCTGACGATTCTAATAATCCCTCTTCTCAGGCGTCGCGACAGAAAGACTCACTGCACATTTTATCAAAAGTTAACAATGAACGTACACCTGGAAAATTTAATTAAAGCCTGAAAAAAGTGCTCAAATACGCTTTACTCGGTTTAACATATTTGTAATTTTTAGATACATTACCGGTATGGAGAAAGTAAGTGCTGTCCACGTCAGATTTGTACTTTCTCCATATACGAAGGCATGCTCCGTGCACGCCCCAGTCACGCCCCGTGTACGCCCAGGTGACGCTTACGGCATTCCTCTTGCAGGTATCAGGAAGCCCCATGCAAGAACCGACCGTGGCCATGTGGGGCCTGTACTTTGGGGCGTGCCCGCGGAACATCCCCGCCCTCCCTAAGCCGACCCGCTCGGGACCTGCCAGGAGAACGTTTGGTTTTTTGTAACTTCACAAAATCTGAAATTTGTTTACTCATGCCTCTTATCTGTTAATTTGTTTTATCTGTTATATTATATATCTGTTATATTGTTTCCTATTATTTTTCAATTTTTTCCCCAATTTTTATTCCAAATTGATTTTCTTATAATTTATTTTCAAATTCCAAATCTGTTTTGAAAGTTTTCTGACAAGGCTTTTTCTAATTTCTTTCTCAGATTTTTCCCAGATTTATTTTTCCATTTATTATTTGTTTTTTTTTAATTTCTTCCAAATTATTTTCCCCATATTTTTTGCATTTTTCCTTTTCTTTTCATTTTTTAAGCGAATTTTTTTCTAAAATATTTTTCTACCATTTTGTCCACTTTTCTTCCTTTTTTATTTTATAATTTTTTACCCAATTATTTTTTAATTTCTTTTCTAATTTTTCCCATTTTTATTTAAGCAAGATTTTCCCAATATTTTCTTATTTTCTCCTATTATTTTTTTCTCAATTTTATTTAACATTTTCTCCGCACCACATCCGCGCGTGTCTCTATAGCAGTGATTCCCAACCTTTCTCCCAAGGAGGAACCCCTACAATAATTTTTCATATCCCGAGGAACCCCTACCTATGAAAATGTTTACAGGCAAGAAAAAGTTGATAGCGGGGAACGCAATTCAATTACTGCTTAATTATTGCCAAGAAAATTTATTTGTAAAAGAGCGGCTATATACAGAGAAGGTCTAAGGGGCGGGCGAGCCGGGCGGTCGCCCGGGGCCGCTGAATTGTACATATGCACTGTATAAAAACTGGGGGGCAAATTGCATGATTTTTGGCCAGATATGTTTCATATTTTTTCCGGATGCGATTATAATATAATATATAAATACAATTACATCGTTTAGTGATAGTGTCATACTGGGAAATGTGTAGCACCCCTCTTCTGCCAAAACAAAATTGGAATCTCGAGAAACTATTTAAAGCCCTAAAAAAAAAAACAAATTTGGGCATTCTTTGGGCATGGGGGAGTATCCGGTATGCCACTGACGATAGTTAAATCTATGGCTGGTAGTACAAAAATAGCGGTGGTCCCTGTCTTCCCAAAAATGCTGTTGAATCTGGGTAGAACGGTGTGGAGATGAGAGAGGCTGAAAATGCACCTCGTTTTACGGAAGAAAAATGGATGGGGAGTCAACAAAGTGGAATTGACGAGAAGTCCAGGGGTGGTGTAATTAGCAAGCTCCGATTTTGGAGGTCTTTGTCTTCTTGAGTTTAGTTTTGCTAATTCCATATCTATCACCCGGTGGGCAGGGGCGTACTATCGATACTGATCCGGCCTGGGCGGCTGTCACCGGCCCAATTTTAAAAAAATTATATTTTTATCACTTTAAGAATTCATCATCTCATCGATAAAAATGCGGATGTAAATACGTTAAATAATATCTCTCAACTGTTTTTAAAAAATAATAAAATTTGTTTATAATAGGGCTATTACATTTAAACCAATTATTATAGTAATACAATAACAATATTACAATTTTTAAATTTTATACCGGCCTAGTCGGCACTCATGGGCACCGACCTTTCGGGCGATCGCCCAATCGCCCGTATTACTATTCCCCCCTGCCCGGTGGGTGATCGTGGCAATTCTTTTCTGCCACTGGCACATTTGTCTGAGGGCGACAGTCTCTTTATGCCCTGTGGATTCCACAATTTCAATTTAATACTCTGCAGCATGGCAGAGTCATCTATTGCTAAATCGTTTTTTGGAGTTGTGCAGCAAATTTATGTGCCATTTTCTGGTTAGGCATGATTATGGCAGGCTTTTAAAAATCATGTTACTAATTTTACAGTAAAATCATTCTCGGAAACATGGTGGGAATGTAACATTAATTGTGTTGAAGTGATTCGGTTTCAGTTGGCGACGTTTATGACGCGTTAATTGCTGTTTTAGAAACAACAAATTTCCGAAAAAGCCGAACAGAAGCACTTTCATTGGCTAAAGAACTGAAAAATTTTAATTTTTGATGATTTTAGTGATTTTGTACGATATTCTCGCACAAATTAATGTTTTTAGCAACATTATGCAAAGTCAAATATGCAGTTAGATATAGTATTATCACTTTTGCAAACACAGAAAGTTTCTTAATGCAATTCGAGGAGAATGGCTATAAAAAAATTGAAAATCGCAGCAAAGGATCTTGCAAAAGAACTTAAAATCCATCCCGAAGTAACCGTTTCTCTAGGGGAATCGTCTGTTTGATGAAGAAAAATAAAGATATAATTTTCACATGAAGCTGAAAACGAATCAATAAATGAATCTGAGAAAAAATTACGCGTCGGATTTTTTAATACTTTATTGGACCAAACAATTACGCCACTAAGGGAACGATTTCAGATGTTCAAACGTTTTATTAAAAATTCGGCGTTTTGTACAGCATTTTACCGTGAAAAACATGTCCGATGGTGATATTCTTAAACAGCAAAAAGACCTGTAACTATTGCTTTCGGAGCAACAGAATGAATTTAAAAGTTACACTGACGGATTACCTAAGCCTGTTTACTGAACTTAAAACGTTGTCACATATAATCCCGAATCAATGGAGAACGGCACTTTAAAATTAAACTATCAAATCAAAATAAAGTTTACTTGAACATCAAAATAAAGTTCACATCCAAAGTCAATATAAAGTTTACTTTCAGTCCGACACTTGGGCTTGTTACTTTTTGCACAAATGTTGAACTCTTGGCCGAATTTTTGACACACTCGCAGTCCTTCCTTGACAGACAGCAACGATTTCTTTCTTTGCTTTTAATGTTTGTCAGACATGAGAAAGCTTGTTCACAGAGGTAAGAAAAACAAAGAGGCAGTTGGTAGCGCACGGAGATTACCCTAGTATTGCCAATTGCCGGACAAAAAATCCCGCGATATTTCGAGGGATATTTGTAATTTTTCGCGGCATTTAAAAGTTTTTATTTATTTATTCTTCGATTTCTCGCAGAACCCCTAACGATGGTCTGCGGAACCCTAGAGTTTCGCGGGACCCTGGTTGGGAAACTCTGCTCTATAGAATTCATAATTTGGCTACCCTTGACTGTCGCCGCTCTCCCCCAGACGACCCGCATAGAACCTACGCGGGGCGCGTTGTTTCCGATGATTTATTTCCAAATATTCTTTCCCAATTTTTAAAAATATTTTCCTGTAAAGTATTTATGGTTTTGGTTGGCTACATCTATGTGAGACACATGGAAATAATTAGGATTTAATAACTTCTCAGTAGAACCAAAATTAAGTTAGGAAACAATTATAACGTATAGAATACCCAAGTAATTTGTAAGGATATTTGAGTTACATTAACGAGTTGCGTGCGGATCTAGAGAATTCCAGTTTCAGGTCATGCGATGCCTGCCGATCGCGAAAATATCCCCTTTTTATTTCAAATAATATTTTCTTAGTTCTATGGCACTAACTTGAGAAAAACAATAAAATGTTCAGCAAAGTTTGCGTAATGACTCATCAGCTGTGCTCTTTTCAGCGCAATTGGTGTGTATAAAACTTTTATCGCATTAAGTAAACATAGGCTCAAGATCTTTCTGCTTGAGAAAGCAAAAGGTTCGGCTGAGTCTGGAGGACCTGAGAGAGTCATCGAGTCACGAAGTAGAAGACGCGAAAAAAAACGAACAACGTGTCGCGAGAAAGGACTCGCGAACTAGATTTTCAAGCTGCTTGAGTATCACGAGTATATTGTTTGAAAGATATAGTAAATATATCCTTCCAGAACATCCAGTTCGCAATATGCTAATGATGTTCTACATTTATTTTACGAGAAATCTACATATAAAATAATGTTTGAGATCATACAATATAAATATGGGGAAGCGATTTAAGGCGAAAGGGTTAAGAAATACTCTCTTAAAACCCAAACCAATCTGGTGGTATTCCGACTCTCTCCACCCATTAATTTCTGGGAATCGTCTTAGACCCCAAATTATTACTTTGGAATGCCCGTGTAAATTACACGCAGCAAAAACCTTCCGCAACTCACTACTGGATTCTAAAAACAAAATCTCCTTTCGCGACTAATTCCGTTTATACCTTATCCTTTTTATCCTCACCTAACCTATGGCGCAAAAAGGAAGTCATTTAAACAAAAATACTAATATAAAAAACGAATCAACCCCATTTAGTACCAATTCACGAAATAATAAATGCATATAAAATTTCCTTGTTCATATATTATTGCAGCGCAAGACAACAAATTACATAGAATATTGAAGCTGACTGATTCATATCTGGAATTTTCTCCTACGCTACAAGTTAAAATTCAGAATTTCTAAACGTATTCTTAACCTTTAGTTTTAATTCTAGCTAGTTAGTCCTTATTACGCATATTGATCTATCATCTCATTGCAAATACCGTAACTTAAAAGGACCTTTATTGCCCTTGCGCTTCCTCTTCCAGCACCTATAATACCGCTAAAAATGTGCATTTTTCCCTTTTACGACTGCTAACTTATTATTTAGCTAAATATACTATTTTATTAAGTACCAATCTGTATTATAGGTATGTTATAAGCCATGATATACATTATTTCTCACATTCTATGTTTGCCGGAATAAGTGAAAAAAGATAAAATTAAAAAGCAATAATAGCACCACACATATAAATACTTTCTTAAAATATTTGTTATTATATAACCTATTTGGAATGTTTAGAAATATTACAGATATGGAGAAAGTCATGTGGTGGCCACTAGTGCTTGTCATCCCGGGATCCCGCTTTCCCGGGATCCCGGGGGTAAAATGGTTTTCCCGTTTTCCAGGAAATCAATTGAATATCCCGGGAATTCCCGGTATATCATAAAGAGAATTTTACTCTCTAGCTTTTATCGTCCATGCGGTTCCTAAAGGGACCACTAACAAGACTATCTTTGTTTCCGAGTTGCTTAGTTTCACTTCTAATGCAATAATAAGGAAGAAATTTATATAGAGCACTCACAAATGCTTGTATTCTCGTGGGAATATATACAGTGAAGCTTCGATTTCACGTCCTCCGATTTTACGTTTTCCTTGAATTTACGCTTTTTTCTTTTGGTCCCGGCGTTTGGTCCATATTTACAATGATAAATTTTAACGGATTTTACGTTTTCGCGATTTTCCGCTTTCCTCAAATTTACGACAGGAATTTCACGTCCGGATAATATGTAAATGCCACAGATTTTACGTTTATAGTATTCCCAATTACAATTCAACTGAATCGTTTTCCATATTCCTTAATTAAATAACTATATTAGTGTATTCCATGTTCAAAAATCATTTATAAGAAAACAAAAACGGCTGAAGACCACTGTGCTATAGGGTGAGTTGACATTTATACAGATTGTCTCCCAAATTGAGCATATTATGACAAATTGTTTGGGGTATCCAAGTTCAGGTTTTTCTCACGACTACAGCCGGTATTTTCATAACCAAAATATGCACATCACACCAAACGGATGATTAATTAAATAATACATTTTTCAACAATTAATAATATATACGAACAGTTAATTAAACAATGCATTTTTTCAGCCATTGAGTTGTACAAATCAAAGGACGAGATAATTTCAATTGCCCGTAACTCGGTAAAAAATGAGAATCGGACACATGTTCATGACATTTTTTACTCAAAATCACTCAAGGAATAAGATCCCGAAGTTATGACACAAAGTCACCGGACACCCTGTATATATAGTCAATCATTTATAATTGTTTTCCTATACATACACGTGAGTGTGCACGATATTGTTATTCCCGTCAATTATAATGGAATGGATACCTGGAGAGATTATATGACGCAGATAATGCGTCATTTAGCAGAAAACGTTGCCGAAACGCTATAAAAAAAAACTAACTTCCTCGGGCATACAAAAATATAACACAAATTGTTTCGCTTCCAGTTCCGACGGTAACATAATACACTTCTTAGGTACAAGGTCATTATACTGAACAAAAAAATGACGTACGCAAAAAAGCATGAATTTCGGCTCGCGATAAAAAACCTAATTGTCGTTAGTCTTCTTTTCGGAGTATCATTTTTACTTTCTCCATGCGTAGTATAGGTGAGAGTATTGTTTTCATGAAAAAATCGTCTTCGAGATTTCAACGGAAATACACGTTTTGAGGTCCCCTGAACACGTTTTGACCATTTTCTCGACGATATCTGTGTTTGTGATAGCTTTATTGTGGGTGCTCTAACTAAAAACTATTTATCAGGCCAACGCGAAATTTTATATTTAACATTTTTATGAAAGTCACAGGAACTGATTAGTTTTCGGTAAAAATCGGTCAACCGGAAGTGGGTGTTTACTCTTGTCACTTATCCGTTATTTTCAAATATTTGCTTTAATATTTGATAAATGTAAAAATGTAATGGAATAAACGTTGTATGGCATTTAATTTTCTACAACCTTTGTTTGAAACGTTTTTCCCATATAATGCATTGTTTAAGAGCTATCTTATATTTTTACCTGCCACCACCACGCCACCTACCGACTACTATTGTTAACAATTGACGCTTAGTTACGTCTTAGTAACGCTCCTTTTTCTTTTCTTAATTGTTGGAGCTTTGTGGCTATATGCAATATTGGAAGGTTATGGTTTGAGTTTATTTCTGTTTTTTTTTGTAGTCTAATATTTTCTCGCAGTTTCTTAAAATATTTATTATGTAACCTATTTGGAATTTTTAGAAAAATTACAGGTATGTAGAAAGTCATGTGGTGGCCACATCAGATTTTTTATAATGTCTTTTGTTCGATATTACGTGGGTTCGGGTCATAGGGTCCAACAACACGTGACGAATAGCACACATGTCTCTAAGGGATTTTCTCATTAAAATCGCCTCCGCTCCCCTCCCCCCATAATCCCCCTTACCCTCGTCATTTTTTCATCCTCCTCTCGCCGATCCTTACATCATTAGCGCTGCTATTATTTAATCCCACGCAACCGACGGACGAAAGAGAAGGGACACTTAGAAGTTTTCTTCTTCCTCCTCTAGCGATATCGCTTTCGTGCGATCGAAGGAGTCAGTGACGACAAAGGATCGGGCTCATTTCGCTCCGACTACTATGCGAGTCACAATGAGAAGTAATTTAACTATTACAATGCCATTCGTAATTAAGATTTTACAGAATGAGAGCGAGTGACGGATTTCTCCTCTCCTTTAATAATCTAAGCTAATAACGGACAATTCTTAAGCTGGCAGAGATTTTTATTTATTTATATTAAACATAATGTACTGTAATTTTCCGATTATAATACGCATTTTTTCATCAAAATATTGACAAAAACTTAGGGTGCGTATTATGCATGGTAACAAACGCATATAATTTTTTCTAGTAAGGAAATAATTTTATTTTCGGACGACTTTCTAAATAAATTGTACTTTTCATTGCATTCTGATAGTTGCGAGCAACAAATAACAACATGACATACCTTGACCTGTTTGTATGAAC
Organism: Tanypteryx hageni; assembly: GCA_028673005.1. Lineage (NCBI taxonomy): Eukaryota > Metazoa > Arthropoda > Insecta > Odonata > Petaluridae > Tanypteryx > Tanypteryx hageni. The sequence goes on from CM054116.1 coordinate 117,470,902, forward strand.
GTAGAGACATAAATAGGTGAAATTTTCATCAACGAGACGTAGGTAATATTATATTGTAATATTCTCGTTGACTCTTTCGCTCGGCGGCAAAGCGAGAACTGTTATTCCAACCGACCAGATTTATTCAAAATGCGTCGTTGAGACAATTTTTAATACATTGTGTCGATCTTTAATAAGTGAGTCAGAACGTGATAACCTCGTAAACTCTCTCGCACGCATATCACTTGGCGACAAAGCGAGAACTGTATCGATACTGCTAATAATCTAGTGAAAAGTTACACTGATCTTTATACAAAAAATTAGGTGCCTATTACTATGTATGGTGATATAAAAACAATTTTCACATTTCATTCTTAAAAACATTTGGGTGAGTATTATAATCGGAAAATTGCGGTAGGTATTTCTATTCTGAGTAGAAAAGTTTTGGAAATTGTTTAAGAAATAGTTTATTTGAGCTATATTCTACATAAAATTTCGTCGAATTACATGCCTTAAAAACTTCTAACAAACTACATTTATTAATTCCAACAGATATGGAACATTACATTTTTGCGACCTAGGCAATGTTTGAAAATTACGCCGCCCTCCTAAAGTATATTGTACACAATTTTATCTCTTAAAAATTGTAATTTTTTAGTCAGTTTGTCACAATGTAGAGGCAAAATAAGCAGGGCTGTAGTGGAGGGTATACGGTGGTATACGCCGTATACCCTCTGCTTTTTTCAAATGAATAGGGTATACCCTCTGCTTTTTAAAAAGAACTGGGTAAGACCCTGCTTCAAGGTTTTATTCCCGTATACGGTATATCCTCTGCTTTTTTGCGACTACAGCACTGAAAATAAGTATATAAAATACGAGCTGTCGGTGCTTGCATGCTGCAGCGCTAAAATATCACCATATACCAAGATCTAAACTCGTAGATAAACCAACGCGATCTCCAGGGCAACAGCACTTCAGCCACGTGGAGCATATATGTATGTATTAGGTAATAAATTCCATGAGTAATAGCAGTATACAGGTTTCCCTCTCTTTATGCGAATTCGCTATTATGCGGCCAGTGCAATACAAATGAAAGAAAGATCTCCACTACACCACAAGGCGTCCATTGTCTCTTATGCTTTACTAGAGTAAAAGAGATGTGAGTGGATATTATAGGGTGGAGATGAGACGGAGATTTCGTGTGATACTGTTTGAGAAGTTTTGTCTCCTTGCCGGCGAAACTTGCTTAGGGTCAAGGCAACCCTCCAGCACTTGAAACCTCCACTATTATGTCGCTCACAACAGCCTCCAGTTGTGCTCGTCTGCTTCCTTTTATTGGCGAGTATAATTTAGTGTTAATTGTTTTAAGTTTGTATTTAGCGCATAAGAAGTCGTAATGGAGTGTATGAAGATAATCTTGGAGGGGAGTTAGGATTGCTTGTGAAACGTATCCCTATCTCTTATATGTAAATATGGGTTCTGCTTATGCGAATTCGCTTTATGCGTCACTTTCCTGGAACGCAATCCCCGCATAAAGAAAGGGAAACCGGTATTTATAATTTTCCGTGAAATTAAGGCATCGATCCGTAATTTCCAAATTCTCTGGCAACTCGTGTCCAAGTTTTCGTGACTCTGATCGCCCTGCATGAGCAATAAGAATAATCATCATTAAGACAATACCCTAGACATTAAATTCATGGAAAATTCAGGATATTTTCTGTTAAGATTATGGTATGCCTTTAGCACGTACTTGGATAAAAAATATCGAGAAATAGGTGTGACGCCATTATATTTAACAAATTAAAAGAGTTAAAATCTCGAAAAACTACGAAACACAACATTAAAATACTTTTCACGCTTTACTAAATTTCGTGTGTTAGTGTAATGACTGCATCATAAGTTTACGTCGTAGTTTAAAATCAATGGCATAATAATATATAAATAAGGCAATAATTTTTATTTTCCTCGAAATTAAGGCATCTATCCGGAATTTCTAAATTCTCTGGCAATCAAGTTAAACCAATCAAGTTGAGTTGAAACAAATAAATTGCATTTCTCTCGTCTTCTTCGACGGCAATATCTTGATTCTCGAGTTTATGAAGGAATTATGTGAGAACTTGGGTTTTTTCGTTGTTAACTATAAGTCCAGTCTCTTTGATTGCCCGTTCCAGTTTTTCATTTCATTCACGGAACTCTTCTGTGCTTCTTCCAAGCTGTGAAACGCCATTATCAAAGCCCAGATGACTACAATACATTTATTTTTATGCCTTTTCTTCCTAGCTTAGCTTTTGAAAAACATTCTCGTGTTGGTGAAGGGATTTTGGAAAAGATATATTTCGTTAGCTCTCTATCTTTCCAATTTTAAATGTTTCTTTGTGCATTTAGAACTACTATACCTCTTTTCGAGTTATATTTTTATTAGATTATTAGAACCTTTACCTACATCTTTTTTCTTCTGCGTATTTATTGACTGGAGTCGAACGCCGTTCCATAATCGATGAATCACACACAAAGAGGCTAACGATTATTCTTGCGAGTCTCCAGGGACATTCTTCTTTCTTAGAGAGTATCATACCAGTAAGATTTCTACTAAACAAATTCACTCCAATTACACAGTTAAAGAAAAAGGTGCAAAAAAGTCATAAAAACTTCAGGGAATAAAAAAATGCTGGCAGTGTTATCAGATGGCACTAATTGTAAGTTACCAATGTTATTTTAAAAATTTGTATTACAAAGTTTGTCCTGAATAGACCTTGTTTCTTTGTAATCTTCCTTTTGGGTTAATATGGTAATTATGAAATCATTTTTGGATGGCACCTAAAATTTTGAAGAGGGTAACAAAAGTTCTACTGCCACTGGTAACAATTATAAAATATTTTTATAGTGAAGAACTTTGTAAATAAGACTTATACATGAAAAGATGTTTAAATCATGTAGGAAGGGACAGTCTGGTATGATGCAACATGCTCAACCTCTTAATCAAATTTAATATTCAAATAATGGTTAAATTTAATGGAGAAGATAACTTTATCATTTTCTGAAAGCCAACAAGTATATACATAATTTTAAGCATTTCTCATGGGGTATTATACAAAACAATTTATAAAAAGGCATTTTCAATGACAAAATGTATCACTTTTTACATTATAAGGTAATAATAAATGACACTAGCAGAAACACCATAGCTTGAATCCTATAATTTTGAAGCTAGATATTATTCACACTTCACTTGGTTACAACAATTAAATTAGTAACCAAATGAAGACACCTGTTAAATATTATGCAATATCCATTCAAAGGCAGCTCATCAAAAATAAAATGATTGGGCTGAGCAAAGTCTATCAGAAGACAGCATTTTCTTCTAAAAAATTTGCTTTGGTTATAACTTATCACAAATTAATGCTAGCTGGATTATGAACGCTTTTTTCATTCAGTCTCAATTGGCAAGAGAACCACTGTTCAGCCCTGCAGTGGAGAGGCCAAGCGTGGAGGAGGAGTGGCCAATATTGGCCCTCCAGATCCTGAGCCACCACCTCCTACCCCACCACCACCACCACCCATGCCCCCTCCTCCTCTCGAAGAATTCGAGGCTGCCAACTGTCGAGCTTCCAGCTCACGCTGGCACTCTTCTACTTGAGCCTGAAGCTGAGCTTTCAAAGATAGAAGCTCACGACAGCGCTGTGCCACAGGGTCCTACAAGCAAGAATTAAATCAATTACAACAAGTAAGTAAAACTTCATCGATGACAATAAAAGTTAACTTTTTGTTTGAAAGATCTAAAAAGTAAAACTACAATTATTGTTGTTGCACTCATTGTAAAGGCCATAAAGTGCTGTTTATGAGTTAGTGAAAATAAATAAATGTGGCATTGATGATTTGTAAATTTACCATTAATGTTTGGCATCAACTTACTAGTACAGTGTGTTCTCAGTTTAATGTTGTCACAATTAACACTGATTCGCTTTAATGTATAGATATAGATGAAAAAGTGACATTAGAATCTAGCATGTCAGACTCTGATGACAGTGATATATACATTAAAAATACTAGTGTTGATTGTGAATTTGAAAACAAGAATGACACAAGTGAATCCAAACCAGTTGCATCAATCTCTATAGGAAAAGAAGTAAAAGGGAAACAGAAATATGTTAGTTGGAGTGAAAAGAATTTCCATAGAAGAATATGAATCACTACAGCCAACCATTATTTGAAATTTTCACCAAGAGTGGCATAAAAGACAGGATTTTACCAGAAGAACCTCAGGAATTAGACTGTTTTGGTGCAGTGTTGGACGTGGTTATCTTGACTCTTATACTGTATGTAACGAAACAAACAAATATCACACATTGATTGTAAATATGACTGAATTAGCAGAAAAAGTAATGCACAAATGGGTTGATACACCACACGAGATGAACACATTTCTTGCCACGCTGATGTTGATGTCTCTTGTAAAAAAAGTGAGTCGAAAGAGCACTGGGCCACTGATCCTCTGATTGAAATGATATACATTGCAGAGTTAATGTCACGGGAAAGGTTTCTCCTGACACTAAGAATGTTACACTTCTCTGACAATAATGACCAATATGAAGGTTATGGATAAACCCAAAATCAGGCAAACTATTGGCATACTTAGTAGAAAATTCAAAGCCATCATGCAGTCTTTCAAGAACCTCAGCATTGATGAGAGTGTGATTTCTTCAAAGGGACAACTCAGGTTCCAATAATACATTTCTTCTAAGAAACATTGATTTGGCATTAAAAATTTGTTTTCTATGATGTAGAATCCAGTTTCATCTAATATTTTATTGTCTACAGTGATGGGGAAACAGAACTACATAATGAAATAAAAGGACTTGGCATCTAAGCTTCAGTTGTAATCACATTATTGGAGCCCTACCTAGATAAAGGACATATAAGAAGAAAAATGTAGAAGGGCAACTTAGAAACAAGAACTACCAAGGACATCATGTCTAAGTGGTATGATAAAAGAGATGTATGTATGCTGTCAACTGTTCACAAAACCAAAGTAAAAGATACTGGAAAACTTGATGAGAAACAAAAGAGGTGATAAAGAACCACACATATGTCACTGACTATAATCAGAAAATCAGAGCTGTGGACAAGACAGACATGCAAATCAGTTTTTTTCTGAAATAGCCATAAAATCTGTAAAATGGTATAAAAAGTTTATGTATTTGATGGAAATGTCTATCATCAATGCATGTCACGCATATGATGAATGCAGGTAAAAAAACCAAAAATCTCTGAATTTCGTCTTTAGGTGGCGAGGCAACTGATACAGAAATACGCCATGCCACAAAAGTACTGAAAGGGTAGAAGAAATTTAAGTGGAAATAGTCTTCTTTGATTGGTAGAACAACATTTTGCTTCTCCTGTGCCTCAAACAAAATCCAAAGGTACAAGGATCCAGAAGCAGTGCCATATATGCAAACACACAACCAGAAAAGGTGCACAAAATTCATGTAAAGAAAGTGGATGCGTGTGTATTTTTAGCTAATTAATCTCTTGGATTATTATAGCTCCTTCCACACCGCACACAATCACAAGGGAGGAGGGAAACCTGGTGCTGGCATTAGCATACTCTTAACGAAGAGCACCAAGGGAGCCAAATGCTTAGCGTCCCTTCCAAAGGATGGAACGCTGACTTTGCATGGTCTCCTCAAACCACAAACAGGGGGCCGGGCGACCTTAGAAAAAATCCTACTTTCGGAGGATTCATACCCAGCATGCGAGTAGCAGCCAGCGTCCTAACCACTACACCACCGGCACCCCCAAAGAAGAAGAAAGCATTTTATTGCCCTATGTGTACATCTTTGTTGTGGTGAATACCACAAACTAAAGAACTTCTAAAACTGTTACATACATGTAAATATTTTTGATTGTTTTCTTCAAATGATTCTAAATAATGTGATCAATGGCGCATAATATCTTTTATATATAATTACTCAATGTCTGTCTGTCCATCCCCCCTTTTATCTCTTGATGGTTTATGATAGAGAAATGCTGTAAACACCATTATGTTTCTGCCAACTAGGAGACCTTGAGAAAACTATTTTCGTTTACATAAGTGTTCCAGTTTTGACTCCAGGAGACAATTATATTTTCCCATATGTTTATACAGGAATTTTGATTTTTCAAGGTGCAAGGTTTATTTCCTTCATTCACTAAATTATGTAAATATGGACAGAATTCCTCTGTTTTTGCTTTATTCGATGTCTAAAACTATAAAATATGTTATTCTTGTGACGTTTAGATGTTACATTGAAGAATTTGTCAGAAACACGAGTTTCTTTTTAGTGCTTTTCGTCATTGCTGAAAAGCACTATTATCTTCGTGATGTCTGTCTGCCCGTCCGTTTGCATACATCAGGGAAGAATTGGCTGAACCGATTTCAACAAAATTTGGTACATAGAACATTCACATAAATTAATGGCCAAAATGACATATTTGGACAAGAGCAAATCAGCAGGGGAGCCACAATTGCAAAGTTAATCTTTTCGGTAATTATGAATTTGGAAGGAATTGGCTAAACCGATTTCAATGAAATTTTGTATGAAGGAGGCATGTAACATAAAAAACAAAATAAAGATGTTTAATATAGATATAGAAATCAGGGCTGCCACAATACAAGAAATAAAAAACATTCTTCTTACACATATTTGTGTTGAAATGTCTTCATCAATTTTAACCAAATTTAATATTTATAATGTAAACATATATATATAAAACCATAATAGCATATTTAAACTGAATCAGCCAAACAGGGGTGCCCCAATTACAAATTAAATTCTTCCACTTATAATGGAGTTGGAAGGAACTGGCTGAAGGGATTTCAATTTAATTTTGCATATAAGATTTGTATAACATACCATAATTAAATCAATTAATTAATAAATTTCGAAGATATTGGCTGAACGTATTTCGAAGAAATTTTGTTTGTAAGTTGAGTATAGAATGTCAAAACAAAATGAACATGTTTAAAATGGATCTAAAAAGCAGGGTTGTCACAATAAAAGGAAAAATAATTTTCTTATTTCAAAGCAAATATATTTGTATACAATTATACTACGGCAAATTTAATGAAAAGCACTTCTGTACCACAGGAAATGTACTTGTTGAAATTTTATGGCTTTTTCGTACTCTTTATGGGTGTTGCCATTGTAGCCTCCGATTGAATTAGCATCTATTAAGTGTTATTGGACTAATTTCAAAAATTTTGATTTATGAATGTTATTTAAATTCCATTCGTATCATTCAGATGCTGTTGACAATGGCTACTTGAATTGTGCCTGTATAAAAACATAATTATCACCAGATTTCCAGTTAACATATTCTTTTCATAATTTATTTTACCCGTATTTTTGTTATATCCGATATTTATGCCTCGGAATATCACATCAAGGAATACATTCTGTACATAGTTGAAACACCTTCAACACCTCGGTTTGATTTACATAAGTAATACTTTTATAATGTGATTGCATTATATATAATCAACAGCTGCACAACTGGACAGTCTGATCAAATGACAGAATTGCCTGCAGCCCTACAGTTCATTACAAATTGACGGGTAACGAAGATAATTTCTTTCGTCATAGTGACATTTTCTCTAAAATAACGATAGGTGGTACTACATATTAATATATTTGCATATTTGTGACTCAGGGAAGGGATGAAGTTGGCCAATCAACGCTTTCAAAGCGTCAACTTCTGCAATTCCCACTATTATGAAAATACGAACATTAAGGCAAGGATTCCAAAGAGTGAACAAAAAGAATTGACTTACTGAGGCATATTTATCAAGAAATTCTCTGTAAAACAATCAAATCAAGTGAGGGCATTAATTGTTACCTATACTTACTGCCGGCGGTGATATTTTTGTTTGCTAATTTTTTGGGCACGAATATAGTCCCCACTTTACTTTTCTAACTAATATTTTGGCCAAAATGGGGAGGGGGACTATATTCGGACTAATACGGTAAAACATGACTCCAGCAACTACAAAATGTAACTATAAATGGAAAAAAGACATCCAAATTAGCTGAGAGAAATGAAAACCAGAAAGAATGCTGGCAGATGTATTTTCAGTTAAATTAGAGTCCAGAGCATTCAGTTATTGATATAAAATATGAACATGAAATACAATCTGAAATTAAAATTATTGAAAATGAAATTTATTAAAAGATGGAATTTAAAATTAAAGGGATAGAATAGCATATATAAAAATACACAGAGTATTACTAATTTTCACTAGTTATTACAAAAAAGAGTCAGTTTCAACAAGTTTGTTTCCAACAAAATTTTGATTGGATCATTACACTACAAAGTTTTATCATATTTCACCAACAACAAAGTATGTTACTAAATAATATACCAACAAATACAAGCAAGCTTAAACCTTAATTGAAATGATATTAATCATAAATGCTACACCAAACACTTGCTCCAAAATTAGGCAAAAATTAAACTCGTTAATAACCAGAAATGCTTAACCATGAATGTTGATTGAAAAAAGCTATACCACTGCAATTTCCCATTTTAATGAATCAATACCTCACTTAACAATTAACAAAATTTACCTGTGGCCTCATACTCGGATTCCAACGGCAATAGTGTCCTTTCCACAGCCGCACATGTCTCAATGACGCGATTGGCACAAGGACATGGCTGTGGTGCAGATATGGAGAGTACAGTGGATTACAGAAGCCCTCAGGACGGCTGTTGATCATTGACCACAGTGATACTGTTCGCTGCTTGATTCCCTCTGTAGCACGCTCCCGCTCACTTAAGAGAAAATAATTTATCACTCAAGACAAAGATTATCATAATTCTTAGCTTAATTCAGTTCTACAAAATCTGCCAATAAATAAAAATGTCCATTTAACCTTGATTAAATGGCAATGCATTTCAGGTATTCTTTTGATTTTTCAAACACGGTCTTTGTAAATCCTTCATGATATTCTCAATATTATTATAATGTTATTTTGAAATGGATCAATATCATGAACGAAATGATGTAAGATCACGTTATCCATAAGACAGACAAAACATTAAGAATATAAAGAAAGGTCATTAAAAAGCACTGAAAGACATTTTCAAGTCACCTATTGAATAGGAATGTTCCAAAGCGGCAAGAATACAGGTGATCAAGAATGGTGATTAGGAAGTGTTCATTGAACTCAAAAGCATTTGGGAACTGTTGTGTGATCTGCCAAACACAATCCACAAATTGTAGGAAGACTGGGGAGCGATCAGCATCAGAATGTCGGTCATCCCCATGGCCAATCCTCTGCAAAAGATAAATGCAGCACACAAATTTCATTTAAATGAATGTATGGCAAAGCTTCCTAAAATAAACATCAATATTGTAATGAAAATAGCTATAAATGTTAAAATGATGACCACACTTCTAACGATGATAGCATATTTAACACCTTTGTCTAAAAATGCTAAAAGAAGCTCAAGTAATATTATCAGATAAAAATTTTATATAAAAACAAATCTATTGACCATCATATGACGGATAAATAATAATATTTCCTCTCTCCCTCTTGCTGTCCCTCTCTCCCTCCCTCTGTCTCCCTCCCTTCCTCTCTCTCTCCCTCTCTCCCTTCTCCCTCTGCCTCTCTTTTCTTCCACCTCCCCCCTCTCTCATTCCCTCCTGTCACAATCCATAGCTCTCCCTCTTTTTCTCCGTCTCCTTATCTCTTTCCTCCCATTCTTTTCTAATTCTATACCTCCTTCATTCTCTATGTACCTTCCATTCTATAGGCCTTCCTTCCTATCACCCTCCCCACATCCCCATCTCTCTTACTCTACATCTATATAGTCATTTAGATAAGCAAAAGAATCCAAACTAAAAATCCCAGTCTCATAAGGATTACGTATTTTTGCGAAAAATCCTATGATAATTTAAGGCAATCTATGCATTCGTATATATTACACGTATGTGGGTTGAGACAACAATTGTTTCTCGAAGTTAAACAATGACATGGTCAGCAAGACCATGTCATTGTTTAAAAACCGATATTATCCCAAAATATGTGATTTAAATGTTTAATATGAGAGACTTCAAACGGTAGGCGGAAAAAATTGAATATAATAAGAAACTTCATTAATTTTCCTAAAACAATTTAAATTTGAAGATTGTACGTCGATTTTTTCTAATTTTAATTTCCAAAAGAATGGAAGTCGATTTATACGTGTTATCTTACGGGAAACGGAAATTGCCCCCCCTAGGAGTCGAACCCGGAGTCTTTTTTCATATTTTTTTCATTTAATTTTTATATCTGAATCAAACATTCCTGTGAAATTTCAACCTACCACCTAATCGAGAAGTTTGTTAAAAATATGTTAAAAAGTGCTATTGATGATGTCAACCCAACCCCATCATCTGGGCTTTTATTATAGTAATATCAAATCTCTTTGACCAAATTGCAGATTTTATCTAGCTTCTATGAATTGTGATTACATTTCAAGAAGAATTATTATCATGAATAAGGGCATCCAAAAAGTCATGTGTCAGATTCATCTAAATTCCCACGCAACGATTTTAAAAATTTCTTCACTACATAAATATTCAGAATCAGGGGCAGTCAGTGACCAATGGAGTCAGGCAGCCAACTTTGAAATTGGGGGAGGGGGTGCAAGGCCCCATCTCAAAAAGTTTTTGGACATTTGGAAAAGCAATAATATAAATTTAATGAAATAAATCTATGAAATGAAATTAATGATAAAATAAAATTTTAAAAATTCATAAAATACTGGTACTTACGTATTAACGGGACTACCAAAACACAGTGCCCTCAAGTGATGAGATATGGAACTATGTGGAGTTAATATATATTCCAACTACATATCATTTACATCAAAACTTGTACTCAAAAGATGAAACAGTAAATGTGACTGTTCGAGGACCCAGTCTCCGCTGGCATGGAGAGGGTGACATTGGTTTAGTAAGGATGCTGTAGGCATCCAACACTAGTTCAATCTCCATTCATGCAATAATGGGACTATCAAAACACATCTCCCTCAAGCACTGGAGATTGAACTAGTAATGAATGCATACGTTGTCTTCACGAAACCAATTTCGCCCTCACCATCCCAGTGGAGACTGGGTGCTCAAATAGTCAGATCGACTGTTTCATCTTTTGAGTAGAAGTTTGGATGCAAACGATACATAGTTGGAATATACGTTACCTCCACGTAGTTCCATATCTCACCACTTGATGGCATTTCGTTAGTCCCATTAATACGTAAGTGCCAAAATAATTATAACAGACCTTTACTTGTAAGTGGGATCACAGGGTCCTAACAAGGAGCATTATATATGGGAGCACAGCCATACGAGAGCAGTTTTTGGAAGATGATTGGGGGTGATTTAGGAAATATTTTCCTAAAATTTGATGGTCCACTTCAAATTTGTTTAAGAGTTATTTTGAAAAAAAAAAACTGATGAGCAAGTCCTACTATATACCGCGTGTGAAACAGTGGTTCAGTGGAGCAGGTCGTGATGTAGCTGGCTAGTGCATGCTCCCCGAACCATGACACTGGACCCCATGCAGTGGTAAGCTGCAGTGGGCTCGCAAGAGCAAGAGCTTTAAGCATCTATTAGCGTCGGTTTGTCCGTCCGTCCATCCGCATGTTCGTTCTCGGCTTCTGCCAAACGGATTTTTATGAAATTTGACATTAAGGACTGACAGTCAAAGACAATAAGAAAATCACAAAAATAAATCACGTAAGTCATCAGGGGTACCACTTAACTGGTGACAAAAATGAACTTTTTGTTATATCTCTTAAATTTTTGGTCAAATTAAGATAGTTTTTAGATAAACTTGTAGAACTATTGTTGTAGAGTATTTCATTTCCTCTACTATTTTAATTTGACCAAAAATTTATGAGATATAACGGAAAGTTCATTTTTGTCACCAGTAAAGTGGTGCCCCTGATTGACTTACATGATTTATTTTTGTGATTTTCGTATTGTCTTTGACTGTCAGTCCTTAATATCAAATTTCATAAAAATCCGTTTGGTAGAAGCCGAGAATGAACATGCGGATGGACAGATGGACAAACTGACACTAATAGGTGCTCAAAGTGAAACGCGCCTGAAAAAGGGGGGATCGAAAAAAATGCGAGCTCATTGTTAAAATATTCATAACTCACCACTGGTCGTATGTTCAAATCTCGTTGCTGGTAATTTTTTTATGTAAATTTTTTTACCCAACATTAATTTGTGTTAATACAAATTAAAATACAACATTAGTTTGGCTAGTTAAAAACGTTGAAAATGCAATTTTCAGCATTTGGATGACTTCAAACTTTCAAATGTCTTGGAATCAAGAAAGGAAGTGTAAACATTGGGCTTAGACTGTGGAATGTTTACTGATCTCAACCCCCCAGAACTTGGCATTAGGCAAGTCTCGTGTCCTGTTCCGAAGCATAGTGTAAACAAGTTTTAAGAAGCAGGGCTACCACATACAATGAAAAATAATTTTCTGATTTCAAAGCAAATACATTAGTATATGACTGTACTATGGTAAATTTGTTGAAAAGCACTTCTATACTACAGTAAACCTGTACACATCCCTACTTGTCCATTTTTCTCCAACCAGCCCCAGGCTAAGTTGCTTGCGGTACACCTTGTGGAACACTGTTGGACGACCTTGCTCCATTTGGTGGTTATTGTACATATGAAAGCTGTTTACAATTGTCAACTTCAGGCACAATAATAGAGATTCGTCGACCACTTTTGATGAAATCCATAGGATGAACAGTAGTGATCAGCTTGATCTACTCCTCCCATTCTTGCTGTATAGTCAACTGTGGCAAATGTCTTTTAAATTGTTTCATCTTTCATCTGCCTCTTCTTTGTTTTGATAGTCCTACTTATCTGCCAAATTTCTGGGTTATGCCATGTACTCAGCATAGTCTTAACTCTTTTATCCATTAACGCCAGTGCCAAAACCCTGTCTTCTCTGTGATATAAAATCAGCCCATCTTTTTTCAACATCAATTTTTTTCCTTAAATTATGTGGGCAAGCATTTTCTCTTCTGCTGTGCAGTGCCTGGTAGATGATCATTTCTTGATTGATTATTGACTAAGTTGGATTCAATGTTACTATGAGAGCTCAAAGAGGTCAGTCATCTCATGTAACATGTGGTATACAGGTAGTTCCAGATGTTAGGTCATAAAATATTTCCATATACTGTGCAATGAAGTAAGAAAATACAGCTCAAACTGTGTTTATCAATGGTAACTTTTTTGTACCTTTGTCGAAGATTAACTGCGAATATTTAGAGAGAAGCAAATAAATCATACTATATTAGCACTGGATAATGCTCCATTTCATAAAAATGATAGTAAAAACTACTTTCCAATAACTGACATATATTTTTACTTTCTCCATATATGTAGTATAGGTGAGAGTATTGTTTTCATGAAAAAATCGACTTCGAGATTTCAACGGAAATACACGTTTTGACCATTTTATCGACGATATCTGTGTATGTGATAGCTTTATTATGGGTGCTCTAACTAAAAAACTATTTATCAAGCCAACGCAAAATTTTATATTTAACATTTTTATGAAAGTCACAGGAACTGATTAGTTTTCAGTAAAAATCGGTCAACCGGAAGTGGGTGTTTACTCTTGTCACTTATCCGTTATTTTCAAATATTTGCTTTAATATTTGATAAATGTAAAAATGTACTGGAATAAACGTTGTATGGCATTTAATTTTCTACAACCTTTGTATGAAACGTTTTCCCCATATAATGCATTGTTTAGGAGATATCTTATATTTTTAGCTGCCACCACCACACCACCCACCGACGACTATTGTTAACAATTGATGCTTTGTGGCTATATGCAATATTAGAAGTTTATGGTTTGAGTTTATTTCTGTTCTTTGTAGTCTAAAATTTTCTCGGTTCCTAAAAATATTTATTATTATGTAACCTATTTGGAATTTTTAGAAATATTACAGATATGGAGAAAGTCATGTGGTGGCCACATTAGGTTTTTATATTTGGCCCCTTATTCTCCCTTTCTAAATACTATCAAAAACATGTTTACCAAACGGAAATAGTATGACAAGGAATATCTCAAAATTAAATTGAGTTGAGGGAATTAATCAATAACAAGGCTTCTTTAACCTTTTCGCTGCTATGGACGCGATATCTCGTCCGGCGGGTTGCGGTCGCTCAGTGCTATGGGCGTGATAACTCGTCCGGGATATGCCGACCCCTCAGTGCTAAGAACGTCATATCTCGTTCGCCGGTTTTTCGCGTCGCTGCTCGAGATGTGTTTTCTCGTTTTTGCTTCTAGCGACATCTAGCGGTCTCTTCCTTATTTAGGAATGTTTTTCAATGCCGGTAGATGTCATTCAATGCGTTTTAGTGAATGTTTGGGAGAGTTAGGTTCCCGACTTGGCAACGTGTTTCAGGCGCCTTCAAGAGACCCTTGACTTTATCTCAGCCCCTATGCCCTTATAGTACCTTTATTTTTTTCTTCTCGATATGCTTTCGTCGCATTTCGGAGCTCAGTTTCTCCTTGTCTTTCTCAAGAGTTACGCGCTGTGTTCCCTCTCACCGATTTTCTATTTTTCGGTCTTTGCATTTCTTTTGGACATTCTTTTTGGCTTTGTGGATTTATTCTTTTGCTTCGCTCAACTTTTATTTCTGGAACTTGGCTTTCATATTGGACATTGTTTTTGGATAAACTTGGATTACTGTTTGCCTACTTTTACTGTGATTATATTATTCGACCTTTCCGTGTTGAATGCGCACATCCTTTAGCAAGTGATGACGGGAAATAATATTCCAATAGCAAAATTTTATTTGGCGCTAATCCGAGGAATTCTCGAAAAATTCAGTAAAGAAAGAAAGCGATCAGGAGGAGGAAAAAGATCGAGTGAGGATTCACATCTGCAACTGATGGAAAGGCATTTTCCAGCTAGCATTGCATCAGAGGCAGCAAAAAGTAAATTCCCAATGAGAAAGTGCGTAGTTTGTCGGAAAAACAATAAGAGACGGGAGACAAGGTACAACTGTAAAAAATGCCAAGTTGCTCTATGCATTGTTCCATGTCTCGAGGTGTACCATACACAAAGAAATTATTAAATTGCAAAGCAAATAAAAATTAAAATAATCATTAAATATAAAAAACGTAAAAATTTAAAATAAAAATATATATATTTTTAACTTCGCCAGTGCCGGTCCAAAGCCTGGATCAAAAAAAGAACGATGGGAAATATTTGAAACAACTATATTATGAAAGCAAACCATATAAAACAACAAACGAGTAATCAAGCGCTGCGCGCCAAAAGTATTCAGCACAGGGCGGTAGAGCACGCTGCGGAGTATCTAGCGCTGCGCGGAATGAGCGATCGCCGAGCGCTTAGCAGTGAAAAGGTTAATATCAACTAATGATTGTGCTGCTTTTTATAGGCATATGGCAACTTACATTCCTGGATGTATCAGAAAAGAAGTTATTGATTATTAAATATATGTAATTTTGTTCATTAAAAAGCAATTGACGTAATCCCATGCCTTTTATTGAATGACTATGAAGTAATTTTCTGTAAAAAATATGTAATAAATCAACAAATATTTATAATGTATTTCTCTGTAAATTGATTAAAATTGTAAGCTTATATGGAAATTCTCAATAAGGTACAACGTTGTCAAAATTAAATGAGCTGTTAACAGAATAGAATGAGGCATTGTCAAAATTAAATGAATCATTGTCAAAATAGAATTATTTAATGTCAAAATAAGTTGAACCATTGTCAAAATAGCCCAGAAAATGGTATATTTGTTTCACATAAAACCATAAGTTCGTGAAATGATTACAACTTGGACAACTACCAAAAGTATGTATGCATTTTAGGGTTATATATGTCATATATTTTCTGCATTCTGCATAAAATTCAGCTGAAAAAATTGCATAAAGAAAGAATGCCTTGTGCAGCCTTCCAAGAGAAAAGACCATTGTTTCTCCTTCCAACAACAATGCTATAAGTCGACCGGACTCAAAAGACCCTTCTAGCAAAAGTGGGCGGAGCAAAGGAGGATGCCGGGAGCTCACTGGGTACCCCCATTCTTTTGGCTTCGGATAACTTCACACCTTACGGATGCTCATGCCTGACGAAATTCTCGCGCGGGATAATCGATGAATTTTCTGTTTAATATTTCATGATTTCTGATAAATTATTTATCTGTTGTGTTTATAAAGTATTTTTGATTGCTGAATGATGGACTGTAACAAGTATCAAATCATTTATTATAATAAATATACATATTTTAATTTCTTAAGTTCAAGCAGACAAGTATAATTTTGCGAATGTACGCAGATATTATTCCATGAAATATCGGTTAAGTATTTTTTAATTACTTTTGTAATAAAATTAATGCCACAATTAATAAAAAATTCATTCACCATTACCAGGATATATATATATATATATATATATATATATATATATATATATATATATATATATATATATATATATATATATATAGGTATAAAATGAAAAAGACTTTCCAAAACACATTCCGATGCTGTGTCCCAGATGTCCTCTGAACCCAAAAAGAAAAACCAATAAACTGTGAATTCTAAAAGGCTGAAACACGTGCCATTCTAGCTATTGAAAAGGAGGGGCCATAAACAAATACACGAAAGAAATCCTGGCATAAAGCGTAGGCACAGGAGCCAGGATGAGTTAAAATAGTGAAAAATATTTGCCATTAGCGAGAGGTTACATTGTGCTGTGCGTGAATGTTTTCATATTTAGAACCTTTCAGAACCAGTACTTTTTTAAAGATTATAAGGTGGCTCAGTTGAAGGGACAATCTCTTTTACATGAGAATAAAAGGAAGCCTCAGCTGAAGGGACCAAATAAAAATACGTGAGGAAAATTCACAAGCAAATTCATGGAACTAGATACTCCAGTAGCCGTACTTGTGCTCTCCACTACGTTGTATTTGAGACCGATATATTTGCTATCCCGTATCCCGTATCCACTTTGTACACAATCTCCCGTGCTTGTCCTATCAATGGTCTCCCGGAAACGGGCGTACTTCTTAATGAAGATGCCATTCCATTCAAAAACAACAATAACCACAAAAATAACAAATAAAGAAAAACTAAAGAAACAACGAAATGCCGAATAACAAGAGCAACAATAAAAATAACAAATACTATCAACAATAACTTCAAAGAGGAAGATACCGTGGAGATCGAAACGTTCAAATATGCGCGCTGAAATTGACTGAAGCTGCCGCTGTAGTGTGGAAAGGGGAAAAAAGAGGGGCTGCGCCCACTGGAGGGGTAAGCTATGGCGCAGGTTCTTTTGAGTCCGGTCGACCTATAGTAAGGTCTAAACTGCCCTATAGGGACGAAATGACTGGAGTACCAGATATCATTGGTCTGTACAAAGTATATCAGATTTAAGTAAAATTTCTTCCAGAAAAAGTGTGTTATAGGTCAGCAAGTAAGATCTATTGGGAACTGATTCGCTTGAACTTTTTAGAGTTTAATTAATTAATTAGAATGGTTTAAGGAAAAATAAACATAAAAAGAAAAAAGCAAAAATGTCCAGTTTACATTTGGAGCTGTTTCATATTAGAAGAGTAGAAATACCTGCTGAAATTTGTGCCCAAAGCTTAGCCATTCCTTTTCAATGAGGACCTCAAAGCCTTTCATAGTGCGATAGTATGGATCCAACATCAGCATAGCCAGAGCAGTTAACTGTAAAAGAGAAAAGAAAAAATAAATAGCAAATCTCTATAAATAATGAGCTAAGACAGTCGCACCGCCCTTAAAAAGCCATTATAAAGTGTGGGAGAATCGAGAACTATTTATGATTGACTATAATGCTACTTTTACAAACTTTCCAAGTAGATAGAAGATTGAAATTTGGTATGAATGTATGATTCTTATAGTAAAAGCCATTTATGCAAAAAAATCCCAAAAAAGACCAGGTGAAGATAATTTCCCTTTCCCATATAATAACACAAAAATCAATTTCATGACATGCAAGCTTTCATTCTTTTGCAGTAAAATGGAGCGAGCTACACTGGCAAATATATAAAATATAAGCGAAGGAAATTCTCCAAAGCCAGTCAAACTGATAAAACCCAGTTAAAAGGCCGGATAAAAAGATGAACCCGGCCTTTTAACCGGGTTTTATCAGTTTGACTGGCTTTGGAGAATTTCCTTCGCTTATATTTCATTCTTTTGCTTATAAAAATAAGAAAAATTGACCCTCGATCTTCAAACTGGAACTGTTTTAAAGGAAAATTAACAAAGTTTCTATGTCTTATCACTGATTGTCTCCCCCAGTCCACAGACACTCGAATTCAATATTTAAATTACTTATTTTGGCAAAATTTAGCGATTTTATGAGGATTTACCTTGACAAATTGTCAAAATCAAGACCCCCTCATTATTGTCTCAATTCTCATATCTTATAAATAAAGAGGAAAGTTTGTCTGTTGGCAACCCATAAGGATAGGCCTTAGTTCAATCCTAAGTCGGGTGCAGCACATTTTTCAATTTGACATTAAAATACATAAATTTCATCCTATGCCAACCGGACTTGGACTGATTTATGCAAGAAGGATTAAAGGTTCTTATTCTTGTCATCTATTTTCGTTTACTAGGTTAAAAATTTGTATTATTGTGAATGTAATGGAATAAAAACATGAATGAATTAAAGGCTGCTATGGGAATCTGCTTGTTGGACTGGGATATCTTACCCATATTATGCATTGAATGTTCACTTAATTCATTCACTTGATGTTTATACAATGCATATATTTTGAAAACTTTTTATTTAGGATCTTTTCTTTTGTATTTTAAATCACTTTAATATATTTTCCATTTGTGTTTAACGTTATGTACATAATTGAAATAAAAATTTAAATTAATCGAACAAAATTCTATTTGCAATATTTTGTTTACAATATTTATTATGACAACCTCGAAGAAGGATTCGATCTTCCAGACAACGAAACGCCTGACATATGAATAGAGAGATACGAAATAGATTATCCAACTGGATTTCACTGAGTAATAAAAACGGTGAGTGATATTTTATCGCATTTCTTTATTCAAAATTTTGTTCATGTATATAGTTATCCCTCTTTCTTGTGCGTCTTTTTTGCTGAAAAGTTTTCAATTAAACTATAATGATGTCTGCTCCTTACTGACAGTTGCCGTAAAAAATTGGATGAATTGTTGAAAGAAACGATCAAGAATCAACAGAACATCATCTGCGATACAACCATGAAAGTAAAAGAAACACTCGATTAAATGAGGCAACTGAACAAAAGGAATCAGGACTAGCTAAAGATAGAGAAAGACAGAAATTCTCGATTAAATGAAACCAATGAAAATTCTCTTAATCGCCTTCAACGACAACAAATACGCACTGCACGAAATAGATTGACCAACTGGATTTCATTGAGAAATAATGCCTATATTTATGATCCTGCGATTGATTATGAAGGTCTTGAATTGATTAATATCGGAGGTCTTACAAAAATAGCAGTATTAGTAAAGTCAAACAATTTAATACAGAAGCGGAGGGCATGTGTTGTTCCAACAGAAAAATAGTTTTAACTGATCTTGAAGATGTGCCTGAGCCATTATTAAGTTTGACGCAAAATATTTCTACACAATCAAAAAATTTTCTAAAAAATATAAGTAAATATAATTAGTGTTTTCAAATGACAAATGAGAAATCTGGTTCAGAATTATGGTTTTCAATCAACTTTTCAAGTGTAAGGACAAATCTATCATACGTAGTATAAACCCACTGTTACCAGTCAATGATCACAATCATAACTTTCTTCAAATCTACTTTATTGACGATGAAAATTCGCAAGTTCATGAAAGATGTAGACATAATCCTGGAACAGATGCATCAATAGTAAGATCCCTATAAGAAATGTTTCATTCTTGCAATTTATATGTACAAACATTCAAAACAGCATTGGAACGAATGCTAACAATGAGATGAAATTGGTCATAAAATCAGATAGAGTGCCACGTGGAGAGCATCCTAGAAGATTCAATGCACCATTAATACCGTATATACTTGTGTATAGTTCGACCTCCGATTTCTCGGCAAAAATTGGATTTTTTCATACATCTCGTGTATAATTCGACCCTAGCTTTCTACTTACTCTTTTACCCTAGATTTCCATCAGGATCGACATTTTTCGTTTCGATATCTCGAAGTTCACAATCGAGGTATATAGAACGATCTTGGTTTTCAACAGCTTTTAGTATCATAATAATACTATACTAATAATAAACTGTAAAAATCGTAAACCTATTGCACGATCTTGAGAAGAAAAATATTTATTATTTTTCAACTACAAGATGTGACATACGAATGGTGGCAGAATTTCTAGCAAATAGACAAAAATTAAGTTTATATAATGAAAATTAATAGATGCATATTACTCGTAAAACCTTTAATAAAAGTACCACAGAACGTATAAAAAAATAATGAAAAATACTAATGGGTCGCAATCAAATCAGAATTTCGAGATAATACAGGACAGGTATAAGTCTTCGAAAAAGAAAAAAAATGAAAAACACAACATAGTTCTAATGAAAATCGATAAAATTAAAGGTAAATAGGAAGTTTTGGAGATATATCATAGAAGTTAAGTCAGCGAGGTGGGTGACCAAAAAATATCTTGATTTTTATTATGATATTTTTAAAAAGATAATTTTTTAGATCCAAAATTTTAAACCCTCAAAAGTATTACTCGTGTATAGTTCGACCCCCAATTTTTTGCACAAAAATTTGGTCTTAAAAACTCGAACTATACACGAGTATATACGGTAATTGAAATTAACTTAAACTTCCCTGAGCAAAGCTGGGGTAAAATAAGCTAGTAAGTAATATATACATATATATTGAGTGCCTTAATAAGAGCCATCAAACATGTAATGTGTCGTTCAGAGAAAGATGCATGGAAATAAGGAGGGAGGGAGAGGGGGTAAAAGGACATCAATTTCCCATCATTCCAGCTTTATGTATGAAAATATATATAAGGCTCAAGGGCAAACTTTTTCTCATATAGGCCTTCTTCTGGATGAGCCAGTTTTTGCTCATGGCCAATTATATGATGCACTATCGCGAGAATCAGAAATTGAAATAATTTGTGTTTATATTAAAAATTCACAATTACAAGGAAAAATGAAAAATAACAGCTGTGTTTTCACTGTGAATGTTGTGTATACTGAAATTTTAAATACCTAATTTTTTGTTATAAATTTTATATAATTTTGTTTAATTTTTACCAACTTTTATATTGGGAATAATTTTGAAACGAGAAAAAAAGTCTGCTATGACCGGGAATCGAACCCGGGTCTTCCACTTGCCGGGCGGATATTCTACCACTGAACTATCGTAGCAGATCAATTTTCTAGTTTCTGAATGCGGATGTTTTCTTGGTTGGGAAAATTGATCTGCTACGATAGTTCAGTGGTAGAATATCCACCCAGCAAGTGGAAGACCCGGGTTCGATTCCCGGTCATAGCAGACTTTTTTCTTGTTTCAAAATTATTCCCAACTTTACAGCTTATGCCTGTCTGCATAGGATCTTCAGATCGCATTATTCCATCAATTTCTTGCTTGGCAATCTCACCATTTGAGAGGGAGGAGTTTTCTTCGATGAATCTCTTCGAGGACATCCATTGGGGCAGTTTCGTACTAGCTTGGCTAGTTTCGTCCCAACCAAAAAAACATCTGCATTAAGAAACTAGAAAATTGATCTGCTACGATAGTTCAGTGGTAGAATATCCGCCCGGCAAGTGGAAGACCCGGGTTCGATTCCTGGTCATAGCAGACTTTTTTCTCATTTCAAAATTATTCCCAACTTTACAGCTTATGCATGTCTGCATAGGATCTTCGGATCGCATTATTACATCAACTTTTATATTAGCTTTGCTATATATATATGTTTTGGACCCTGTCTAATCTGAAAAAAATCCAAAGCTGCTTGCGAGGTTCAAACCACATCACCTCACCATCGCGTAAGACGAGTGGTTTAGTCACCTCGGCCACCAGATCCTCAGGTTAGCACTGCGATAAATGTTTATTTGAATTCGCGTGGGAAGATAGACAAGCATCCATCATAGCAACGAGATTAAACAAACTATTGCCATTATTCATGGTGTAATAGAAGTCTCTTTATTTTAATGTGGATTTGTATTGATACGAGCATTCCTATGTTTTTGAAGGGATATTTCTGCTAATGACTTTAAGTTTTTATTTATCATAATTATTATTGATAGTAAGTTTTTATTTATTTTAAAAACTTTTTATCGTTATTCATATAAGATTATTCTGAAAACTGTTTTCCCTATGAAAAGGCTATTGAAAACCTTGTTGATGATCAACAGTTTCACTCCTAGTATCTAAAGCTGAATTACTCTGAACTAGCAGTATATTTTCATTAATTTTAAGCAATATGAATGGATGTCAGTATTTTCATTAAGGAAACAAAAGATACTACCAAACTTCTTACTACTTATATACCAAACATTCTTATGTTTCCCACTGAGTTCTCTACTTTTGACTGCCATTCTCTCAACTGTAAAAAGATTAAAGGTTAAATATAGAAACCCCCACATCACTCAACAGCTGGTAGACACCTTTGCAACTTTTTACGCCTATGCAAGCAGAAAGGTTATCATAATTATATTATCGAGTTTATTCATATTTAAGTATTAACTATATAAAATTTGGTTGTAAAAATTCATTTTTATATCTTCACTTGTTTCTTATCCTGTTGTCAAATTTTTAATGCATACACCCACTCCCTGATTAACGCTCTTAATTGGTGCCAGGAAAATCGAGCGCTAACTGAAACAGCGATATTCAGAACACATACTTCCATAAGAAATGACGTTATAAGATTTAATTTGTTCCCGAGATTCTATTAATGGAAATGAAAAAAGGTAGTATTACATAAATAATACACCCAAGTATTCTTTGTTAACCATATTATGTAGTGTAGAATAGGTCGTCATTTGCATTGCAATTATATTTAAAATTTTACAGTAAAACTTGAATATAAATGAAGAACAGAGTGCATTTTAAGAAACGTGTTGATATTACGCTGAATAAATCGTGCAGGAGCATTAAGGAATAGGAATTAGAGTAGAAGATACCTGCGTCTACTTAATTATACAGGGTGAGGCAATAGTCCCTATAAAGCCACAATTTTATTAACACAAAGAAAATTGGAACATAATAACATAAGCAACATAACTGAAGATACTGTTCAATTAAGAGAAGGCAACCAATAAGACAAAAACAATTTCGTATATCGAAACGATAGACACCTTACTACGTTTCGATAAAGAAATATCGATTCATAAAAGAATTATCACATGTGCTTGATAAACAAAGGAACATGGAAGAATCAAATATCTTGGTATTAGATTTTTTAAAACTGAACAATAGAAAAGGGAGCAATTAACAAAAAACAAACAAATGTTGGTGCTCTCCAGCTTTTAGTCATCATAAAACCTCTAATTTAACCTCGAGAGTTAAGTTTTTCTTATTTTTCTCCTCTGACCACTGGTTATCACTCATGGTCTTTTTATTTAAAGGGAAAATATAATTTAAACAAAGTTCACTCTATATTTTGACCTGCAAAAGCATTGACAAGTGTACACAGAACCAACAAGCAACTGCAAATACTGACGTCCTTTGTGTGTTGTAAATGTGCAGAGGCACTGCACAGTGGACTTTGTAAATTGCAACAGGAATTTTGAAGAGCATTAATGTGGAACGCGTGAGCGCATTTCGGAAAAAGGTATTAAATTATTTTCAGCGTTAATGCAGAACAGCGTTAATCAGGACAGCGTTAATCGGGACAACGTTAATCAGGACAGTGTTAAAGGGGAGAGTGGGTGTACTTGTGAATTGAAATTTTAAAATACAAAACAAGTGTAAGAAGAAATATCTTAAATAATGTAGAACAGTTTTCTATGACAAAGCATTCAAATTTATGTATTATATCCATTATGTTAGAATTTTGACATTTGAAAGATATGAATAAATTATTTCTAAGAATAATAAGTACGAGATTTTCAGTTAAATATTAGTTATCAGTTAAAAAGTAATGTGATGTTAAAATGGATGATAATATTGAGGAGACACCTGAAGAATGTGAAAGACGATAGGCCAGGGAACCAACTCAAAGACGAAGACCTAGATTAACTCAACAGTAATTGGATGAAAGGAGAGGCTATAATAAAAAATATCACCAAACTATGCTCCTTCCATGTTTTTCAGGATTCTACCGCGTGTTGAGAATCCCGAAAAACATGGAAGTAGCACGAAAACACCGCGGAAGCCTTTGTAATAATATCACCAAACTATGATCAAAACTATTTTTTTTGTTTAACTCAACTTTGGCGGGATATTGGCTAGTTTTCTCATAATATTAATAAAACAGTGGCCATGACTTTGTGAATATAACTTAGAAAACATGTTAATATGAAAAACATGAATGTAACATCAAAACTATTTTTTTGTTTTCAATATCAGATAAATATCATCCAAAAGCAATTGAGGTCAAAAAGCTAAAAAAACCAAAATAAGAAATCCTAAAACCTATTACAGTAAACCCTTGATTTAACAGACCCTGATTTAATGGACTTTGGATTTAATGGACTCATGGTCGATGATCGTATGGTCACTGAGAATCCACTCCCTATCGTTGCTTTGTCCGCGATTTCAGACCACTCACCGTCTGTCGATGCCAAGGACAGTCTGTTTGCAAAGAACATTATTGCCTGACATTTGGTTCCTGTCTGATTGTTTTCTATACTTTTCAGGTTTCACCATAACATTTTTACTACTTTTGAACTTCCCGCACAGACCGTCGATGAAACTTCTAGGGGAAAGTATGTTTGACGAGGGTTTCGAGCACCGAGCGATGAAATTCAAAGGAGGCCGAGTGAGGCAGTGAAAATACGAATTCATTTGTTATGCTGCACTTAGGGATACATTGGTTCAATTCTCAGTACCACAGGATTTCCCGCAGGACATCGTACTTACCGCAGCAATGTTTTTCGTGCCTGTGCATTAGTAACTTAAAAGGCGGAAACATTGTGGAGTGGTATGCCGAATGAAACAAAAGGTGTGCTAATTTAAATTACAAGCAAAATCACTAGTTGAATGCAGTGATTGCTCCAAGAAAGGAGAAATTAAAAAAAAACTTTTCCGGGTAATTTTGGATTGTTGTATTTATGTTCCAAATCTTTATACTGCCAGTCTATTAGTTTTTTGCGCTTTTAGGTTGATAAAAATGTGATGTTCATAGAATATTTACATAAATAGAAAAAACTACATTGGTTGGAAGTGAAGCAGTGAGAGTGAGAGAACGTGGATGACGTGTATGGAAATTTCAAAGTCGTAATTACACATTTTCTTCGAATTCGAATTAACTGTTTTACCGCATTAGATAAACATTATTTTTGTTTAACAGTGTTCCTAATGTACTGCATTTGACATTATAAGATGTGGCCATTTAGGTGCATTTTACTTCGTCATATGATGAACTTTCGGGTTTAACGGACTTTCGGCAATAACGGACACCCTATCCCCCCAATTAGACCGTTAAATCAAGGATAAACTGTACCATTCTAGCTTAGTTATAAGTAGTATTATACAGCATCATTTCTTTATTATGTATAATACAATTTATATAATAATCAATCACATTCTGTCATTCTGAGTAGATTTTTTGAGTCACTGCAAACAACTCCAGAATGATCACTTCATATTCCATGAATCTTCACTAGATATGACTTCTTGCATTTGATATGATCATAGATTCAACTTCAGGAGTCTTACATTTCTTTCGGAAAGCAAGAGAAATTTTCTGCCTTGAGCAGTAATCAAACCTGCATCCTCCACTAGCTGGGCAGGTATTCTACCACCAAACTATCCTCCAGTTTCAGAATGAGATATTTCTCTCACTTTGAAGTTTAGCTAACCATGCCATTACCTTTCTCAAACAGATGCCCTCCAAGAAAACCTAAATACATTCCAAATGTAAGATGGCCTGTGTTGATGTTAAATTCTATGCATGAACGCATATACTGGACTAGAAGAAATTCTGGAAGGCAGGAGAAAAATTCTGCCTCAACTGGGAATCAAACTCAAGTCCAGCATATGCCTTGATGCATATAATCATTAAAACTTTCCTTTGGGCCATCTTATCCATCCTTAATATAATCAAGGCTATCCTGAGGAAAATACTCCATTAAGAAACATTTCTGGTGTGTTTAAAAATTTCCTGCATTCTTTGCAGGCATTTATGACACCCAATTTGGGAACCACAGCAGTAAGTAAAAAATAATGATGCCAACCTGAGCAGTACGATCCCAGCCATCTGAGCAGTGGACAAGAACAGACGTCTTGTGGTTCTCCACTTTGTCCACAATGCGCACAGCTCCAGCTAAGATGCACTTAACATGCTTCAGCCAGTATGTTGACTCCACTGCAGAAAGCCACCTAGTCTCCTCCATTGTTGGGAAGCATAGTTCTGTAATGAAGAAAGAGTAAGACATGAATTAAAACATTTTATACTGTTTCAGTTCGCTGCACACAGATTCTGATAATGGCAAACACAGGTTGAAACATAAAAGCCTGGATTTTTAACCTTTAAATGCTGTATTTGAATGGCCATAGGTTGGGTTCAGGTGCCGGATTAATTTTGGGGTATTTAAATAATTTTTTTGAATTCTGGAAAAATCATGTATCAAATAAACTATTGGTCATAAAATATTTAAATAAAAAGCATTTTTAGTAAAAATATTGAAGAATCGCACAATTTTGTTTTCTAGAGGAAAGAAACACATCGAAAAAACGTATTGACACAAAATTAAAAATCACAATAAAAATGCAAATAGAAAAATATTTACTCATTTTTGGTGGAATAGTTCCTATTCACTCCCAAAGCTGACACAACCAGGTTGTTGAGTCTTACTTGCTCCCCGTCATCACTTTCCCCATTTTCTCCTTATAAACATCCGAATTGGAATCAATATAAACCTCTGCATCCGCTATCTTATGCTTCAAAACCATTTCTCCAAATAATGAATGAATAAATATTTATAAAAATAACAATAAAGAGGAGATAATAAAAAAATATAACGAAGAAGATAAAACAGAATATTACGAAGATGAAATACTAAGAAAATTTTATTTTCAATTTTCTGGGCCTGCATTGACGCCTTTCTTCTGGAGTGCCCTTTTCCCACTCCCTCTATTCCATGACAAAGAAAACATCTGTAAGCAGTCTTGGAACAAAGGCACCCCAAGCAGGGTAATATGGCATTGAGCAAACACATTTTAGTACATTAATCAGGGTATTACAACGAATAAAGGTTAACATAAATTTTCTTAACAACTTAATTAACTGCAGTATCATAAACAATTAAAAATATATAATAAAGCCTTTGGTTAGTCCCGTGGTGTGTAGCACACATAATGAAAATGAAAACATTGTTACTTTTTTCTGCATCAATTCTGACCTTGGGTTGTCTAAAATGTTCATGGAACTCAGATAAGAAGATAGACAGCAACCAAATGTCGGAATTCAACCGGAAAAAAGTAAAAGTGTTTTCATTTTTGTGGTGAGCGACCGACAGAGGGTTAATGTAATGAAAGCTATCAGAAGATGGTTGCTATGGATTAAACATTTTCTTAAAACTTGCACAGAAAGCCATTTCCTTCCCATGAATTGCAAAAAGGTTACATACATTCAATTTCTAATCCTTTTGATAACAGCAATTTAAGAAACATAATTGTGTAGCATTACTAACTGTATATTCTGGCTGATAAGAAACACCTTGGTTTAGAAAAAAATCAGAAAAAAATTTCAATGCATCTATTTACAATCATGATTTTTATGGAAATAATAAAGACTATAGCACATTAAAACAGTCAAGTAAAATGAAGTTCATTAACCTTTATCATGCGGATTTAAATCCCCATTGTGGGAGCATGTGGACTGATTTAATTTGAGATATTTAAATGAAATACGTTTGAAAACAAACAAATTTTCATATCTTACGAACTACTGGTCAGAATTCGTTCAAATAAAAAGCAGTTTGTAGTAAAAGAATTGCAGTTTAGCATAAATTTAATTCCATGAGGGATGTAATTTAAAAAGAACAAGAAAATGCACTGACATTGAATTAAAATAAGAATTATTACTTTCCCATAAAGTGCTATGGCATAATATATTTCAAATTCATGAACATCATCTCTCCCATTGTTTTTTAAATGAATATCAATAGGAAGATTTCGTATGATACTTCTCAAAGTAAGGAATAACGCACAGTCCCACATCACATTTTCCGCACCGGAACTTCACGCACAAGTCTTTTCCTTTGGACGAACACATGTGGCAATGCAATGTTTTTCCCTTTGCTGGTCAGCAATACTGGATTAACTGGAGTGCAGTTGCACCAGAGACTCGCGAGTAGAGGGGTCCCACGGAGGCAGCGGAATTGTGACTGGGATTGAGTGGGGATGGTCTAGGAAAAATTGTGTGCCAGAGCCCCTGATTTTCTTAATCCAGCCTTGCCAGCCAGTGTTTATTGTCTTTGGTTTCTAAACGGCCCAAAGTGGTACAGGAGAAAAAGGTCTTCCTCACAGGGCAGTAAGGGTGGGAAGAGCTCTTGAACCCTCCACAAAATGCAAAAGGGGACAGACAGAAGGACTCATTTGCTAACAAATTTATTACGACCGGTTTCACCTGTTACAGCACCATCCACTTGCATTTCGTGGGAGTCACTCACAGTAAAGCACTAAGGGAGATGTCGAACGAAAGTATACCTGAGTAATCGGTCCTTCCATCACTGACCACCTCCGCCAAAAGATTAACAACAAGACAATGATGTGCATACTTTCTCGAACTGGTAATCTTTGGAGAGATTTTTCTCGAAATTGGCTGAATGGAAATGGTAGTACTCCGACTAAGGAAATCGATTTTCATAGGCCGCATTCATTAAGGAAAGGAAATCAAGTATGGGAAACCCTTCATGGTAGTGAATGTAGCAAAGACTTGTCGGGAGACATCGAAAAAGGGACTCTCTGAGTAAAGAATAGAAACCAAAAAATGCGACGTGTTCTATACTGACGGAAGGAGTCGAATTATTCCTGATGATGCTGTAACAGGTGAAAATGCTCGAAATAAACTTGTTAGTGGAAATATACAATTTATTTTTATTTACATTATGGAATCTTTTCACAAAGTAGAGCCTTCCCAAGTGGAATATGCTATGCACTAGTGAAATACAAGAGATTTGTGCAATACAAAATGCAAACATACATCCATTATTTAACAGATATGAAAGAGAAAAGCCCCTTAGGGCCAACTCAGACTGGGAGCAAAAAACATTGCAAAGTTTTCGCACTTTCACTCTTAAGGAGCAATTCTATTGGATGAGCCATAGTCATTCCTTCGACATATAATATTTTTCCATCTGAGAAATTAGAGGCAGGGAACAAAACTTGAACTGCCAAGTCAGTGATTTCTTTTGGAGGAGCAAAATTCAGATAAAAAGTATCAGTTACCGTATCTGCCCGAATATAAGCCGATACTTTTTGTCAAAATCTATCGTGAAAAAAATCACCCTCGGCTTAAATGCGAGCCTGAGGAAAAATTTGGCATCCTCGTACGACGCCATCGCTGAAAAATGTCTTGTTTCCATAGCATACCTCCTGTTGCCCGGAGCTGTAATTTAAATTGCTATTGAATGTTATTTATATATTTTAACACGTAGTTAAAAGTGGGTTCTTATCCAAAGGAAAGGGCGGTATATAAAACAATCGAGTTTTAACAACCCACCAGGTTCATAGTATGATTGCACGCTACAGCAAATTCGTTTTGATCATAATTTGCAACGAGTTCTTAAGATACCAACACCGGTCTTATTAGAGGTTTTTACAAATTCTGACTACACTAAGCTTCTTCAACTCTTTGTTTTAATTGCACTTCTTGGTGCTGCAATCGATTTAAAGTTCAGATGTAGCAGACGTCGTAGCTTTTACGGATCATTTAAATGGCAGGTACGTTAAAGTTAGGAGCCGACAGTATAAAAGAAGTTCATATTAATTTTTCTTGTTTATTTTATATTTTGCTATAGCCATTGTCATTTTTGTATGCATGTTAAAACTCTCTTTCATAGAATGTATTAAAATTGTGTATACTGACTAAGCAGACGATATCGTCTGCTTAGTCAATTCGCAAAATTTGATGACGACTTTCGATGCGCAACTGTTTGAATTCCGCTAACATAAGATTTGAAGGTGTGAGCAACGGCGTTAACTGTAATTCATCTGATAATTAACATCAATAATAATAAAACTTGGAAACCTCTTTCATAGAATCTATTAAAATTGCGTATAATGACTAAATAGACGATCACGCCAAATTCGATGACAGCTTTCGATGCACAACAGTTTGAATTCCAGTAAGATAAATAAATATACTTACATTTGATTGTAAGGTGTGATCAACGGCGTTGACTATAATTATAATTAACAGTAATAATACCTAATAAAACTTTACATGGAACTTATATAATTATATAGATGTAATGCATAATGTATTCTAGGTTGTGCGTGCATGTCTGATACACTTAAGCATAAAATTTACGAAAATACTTTTTTTGCCAAAAAATGTTGGAAAATTTCGTGGGGTCGGCTTAAATCCGGGGTCGGCTTCTATTCGGGCAGATATGGTCTATAAGGAAATTGGATTGGATAATTGATTGGATAAAATGCACAAGCAGCAGAAAAAATTTCTAGTCCTGCAGTTAGTAAGAATTTTAAGGCTGATTGGAGTTGTAGATGATCATTTGAACACATGAATTGATCAATTAACCCCTTCCCTGGCAGGGTATTTCAATGTTAGTCAGAAAAACTTTATCCTTTCTTTGGACTATTTTTGTTATCTGTAATTTGTAAAAATGCAGAACACTTCTGTTCTTTAACAATACTAAATTTAAACAAATATTAAATACTTTCTTTTTAGGGGGTTTTTCCGCCACCCATATCCTCCATAAGTAAAGCATTGGAATCTGTTTCGGACATTATAAAATCGCATTTTAAAATTAGTTCAAATCAAGATTTGAACTCAGGACCTAAACAGTTGTATTGGCAAAAGAATGAAGTATATTTTGGTTACCGTGAAAATTCATTTCCGTTCCAAATTTGCCGGAAAATCAGTTTTTAATACGAAAAATGGAACTTTTCAACAATGAGAATTTTCAGTTACGATGACCACCTCATTTGAGTGTGTAGCATTGTTAAGTGTACTCGCAAGCCCCTTGACGATATGAGGTGTGGCTATTAAATAACGAGACTGGTGGCAAATGTGTGGTTTATTATTACAATCTTACAACTTAACTGTTATCCCCTTCAACATACTCTCCTTCCCTATCTATACACCATTGCATACGAATTTTCCATTGTTGTAAACAGTGCTGCAGGTCATCATGTGTCAACTCTTTCAGCACTGCCACCGTTTTCTCCTTTACCTCGTCCAGAGTCTGAAAATGGGTTCCCTTCAATGCGGATTTTAACTTAGGAAACAGATAAAAGTCACACGGAGCTAAATCTGGCGAGTAAGGTGGGTTGTCCAGCACTGGGATCTTCTTACCGGCCAGAAACTGCTTTACGGACAGAGCATTATGGGCTGGAGCATTGTCCTGATGAAGAATCCACGTGTTGTTCTTCCACAACACTGGCCTCTTCTTCCTCAATCATTCTCTCAGCTTGGCCAGAACCTCAAGGTAATACTGCTGATTAACTGTTTGACCCGGTGGTACTCATTCAACCATAACCACGCCATTGATATCAAAGAAAACCATTAGCATTGCCTTCACTTTTGACTTGCTCATTCTTGCCTTTTTCATTCTCAGTGACGTGGGAGTTTTCCAGTGCATCGATTGTCTCTTTGTTTCAGGATCGTACTGGAAAATCCACGTCTTGTCACATTTGATGATCTTTTCCAGCAAGTTAGGTTCCACTGCGAGTCGTTCCATGATGTCAGTGCAAATGTGTTGCTGGATGTCTTTCTGCTGCTGACTGAGAATTTTAGGGACCATTTTGGCGCAAACTTTGCGCATGTTCAATTTGTGATGCAAAATTTGCCGTACAGTCTCCTTATCAATCTGCACCATGTTGGCTATCATCCGAATGCTTAATTGGCGATCATTGCGAACAATTTCATTAATTTTCGCAACGTTTTGATCAGTCGTTGCCATGACAGGGCGACCCGGTCGTTCGTCGTCTTCAACGTTCTCTCGTCCCTCGGCAAATCGCTTGAGCCATTCAAACACTCGCGCACGTGACATCACATTATCACCGTACACCTCCTGCAACAGCTTCAAACACTCACTTGGCGATTTCTTCAATTTCACAAGGAATTTGAGATTAATATGCTGCTCAATTTTAACATTCGACATAATTCCGGCAACACAATCGCGCACCTGTCCATTCAATCGCTGCTCACAGACTGACTACTAGCGGCAGCGAAACCGACTTGGCCTCGTCTGATTCCTGAAGCTTGAAGGTGACTCACTGCGCATGCGCTCCCCACTGCTATAAGTATACCGCCAAAAGGGCGCCCAGTCTCGTTATTTAATAGCCACACCTTGTATTACTTCTTTTTGTTTTACTTTTTCTGTTCTGCTTACAAAGAAAGAAGTGAATTTAGCAAGGTCAGTTAATTTTATTTATAACATCACTTGGAAAATTAAAAAATTAAATTAAACTTATCCTAAATTTCCATACAGGTTAATAATAAATAAGAAAGAAAAACCTGTTGATAATTTGTTCAAGAATGGATGATGAACGTGGAAAAAAGAAAGGAATATATGAAAGCATACAGAGAAAATAAAGCAAAAAAGGACTCTTTATTTGGAAAATCGAGAGCAAATTAACCAAGTAAGAAGAGAAGATTATTCTGAAATATTAGATTTTCCTGGGCACTGCTGGGTACTTCATTGTAACATCTTTTGTAAATAAAATGTTTCTTGTTAAATGAATAATTTAAAAAAAATCAAAATCAACTTAACATCTTGCGTACCAGTCACGAGAATTCTAGTGTTTCATGTGCCAGCCATTGCGTACTGCTCACAAGAATTCTCATTTTTTGAGCAGAGGTAACACTAAAACCATCTACTAGATTTTCCATGGTCTTCTAACTATCCAACACTATTTGTGCACTTGGCTAATGCATCAGGGATTCTTTTAGTTCCATTTTTTGTCATTTTCATAGCAGATTTACTTATTTGTTTGTCTTTCAAATACCTTTGTTTACATTTTCAGTTTTCATCATGCGCACAGTGAAAGGCATGGATATCTTTGTGAAGGTGACATTTTAAACAAATCATGTGTTTGTTAGATTATCCCAGTATGAACAATGGATATTCGTCTAGTTCAGACGAAAATTCAAGTGACTCAGATTTATATCCAACTAGAAACTATAGTGCGTGTTCCGTTCACAAAAAAAGAAATGAAACACGATATTTTTGTATATTCTGTGCAGTTTCTCCGCGTAAAGGCAGCCGTTTCAAAAATATCATACACTAAAAAAGTACTAAATGTATTCAGGAGTATACACAGCAATTTTCAGGAAAATAAAAGAATGGCAAGTCAAATTATGCTTATTTTTCCAATTTCATGCACAAAATTATTGGGGTTATGAGAAATGTACAGGAAATAAGTGTAGTACAGGGAATTACATCTGGTACGCAAGGTGTTAATGTGACAGTGAAGCATCACAGGCTCTTTTCTCTTTAACATATAAAATTCATAAATTTTGAAAACAGGTACAACAGCTATGAATAACTTCATGCTGCTTTACTGAAAGACAGATAACATGGCATCCAAACAATAAAATGATTTGAAACAGTGCAAGGTGACGATGAGCCAAGTTGTTTTTCTAGGATGAAATCATTTCAAAATTTTGGAAATATCAATCAATATACAGTAAAATGTCTGTAAAGCCAAACTTTTCACAATATACATAACTTCTGTTCTTCATTTTACTTATGAATACTTAACCTATATAATACCATAAAATATACTGAAACATGGTATCAATAGTATCCACTAACAAAATTATCATAAAACAACATACAATCACAAATACCTTCCATAAGACTCACCAATAACATGTCAGCATTTTTGTAAAAAGTTAAAAGATTTGCAGAACTGAAATGTTAAAAGTAAATATGTACCTTTTAGCTTTCGAAGTGATTCTCTCATAACATGAATGTTATGGATGTCTAGGAACACAAGTTCTGCATTCTGGTAGGCATCCTCCGATTCATAACCGCCTCCTTTTGCTTTATTAGCAATAGCATTTGCACTGTTAAAAATTAATAGGATATGATGTATAAGTTTCAACTGTTAACATTTCTCCATTATTCCCTCAGTCTTTGCTTTTAAAATCTTCAAGACTATCAAAAAACAAAACAAAAAATTTAAAATCAAACAGAGCCATTAATATTAACTAAATGATTAGCGACAGATTTGGAAATTAGCCAAACAAAAGCCATTTAGTTTGGTCACCCCATTTATTTTAAAAATTAATGAAAATTTCATTTCCAAGAATAATTTTTATTGACATTAATTTTAAATTAAATTTAGATTTTAAATGGATGAAATTTCATAATCATTTGCATCAAAAAGTAACAATTTCAAATTTTGGCCACCCCTAAACCATGACCTTATTGTAGATCTGCCACTGTAGATGGTACTAAAGGATGATCATATATATTCATCAGTTGACTGTTTCTCCATACTTAAACCTGAGATGAGTATTCCCTTTGATTGTTGCTGCCAAGATCTCAAGTACTTTCAGTTCATGAAAGAAGATGAGTGTCAATACAAAATGAACTCCTGCTTCAAAATCTAAAATTATTTTCAGATCAGTACTATATGGTAAAAACTACTTAAAATTTTGAAGAGGCATCAAATTTCAATGGGCAACTTAAACTTGACAGCATGTGATAGTGGTCTACATGAGCGTCCACCAAGGGGGAGGGAGGGGGGGGGGGCAATTGCCCCCTTTGGATCAGGCCAATGACAAGGGAAAATAACCAGAGATTTTCATGGTCATTTTTTTCTGAGGTCAGGCAGGCAAGCAGGTAAGGACCCCCTACAATTTGCTTGAAACAAACTACTAAATTATTAAACCTGCCAAACTCGACTGTGGGAGATTGCCTTTCTCCTTGCCCCCTCCCCACCTGAAAAAGTTACAGTGGATGCCCATGATGGTCTACCTTAGTTTCAGTTACGAACTAGGACTGACAAATCTGAATGTACTGAGTGAACCAAACTTTAAAGAACCACAAACTGACAACAGATTATAACAAAAGCTTGCTATGAAATTTAAATATTTTGGTTGCATGAAAGAACCCAAATAAAAATATTCCAACTAAGAACTTTAAAGGTATAAATACTGTCTTTACCAGAATTCAAGACAATCCCCCTTTTGATAGACTGTCAAAACAGAAAAAAGATTTTATGACTTAATAACATTTGATTCCTGCAAAAATTAAAAATTCTACAAAACTAGCAGAAATTTTTATTGGATTCCATAATTTTCTTGAATATCAAAGGTCAGGGGTGCCAAACATATGGCCCATGGGCTGGATCCAGCCCACGAGGTAGTCCCATCTGGCCCGCGTTAAGTTCCTAAAAATGCCTATACACAGAGCCCAAAATGGAATGTGTCCCAAAGGGCACTGACCAAATAAGAGGAGCAGGGAAGCAATATAGTATAAATCTGCCAGTTAATTTTTTTTTAAGATCATTTCTCACTATCTATCTTACTTAAAAGATATTGAGAGAGCCTCCAAGGATATCGAAAGCTGGCTATGACGTCAGTCTAGGTATGATTCAAGACGATTTTCTTAGATGTATGGTGTGGGGGTCTCAAAATTGTAGCTACGCTGGCCTCCATTCAGCACCTAGGATCCCAAAATGTCATGCAGTGCACCTGCCTATTAGTAAGGCTTTCTCCAATTATTGAATTAAATCAAGCTATAAACTGCATTTTTTAAATTTAATTCTCTAGTAGATTAAACTAGGGCCCAGTCAAGGAAGCAGATTTTCTCTGAACCATTCTGCATATTCTTTGACAACGACATTCCTATCTCGCTTGGTCCCACGTTACAGTGTCATAGTTTTTTGGTTAATGAAGTCGTACCGCTAATCTGCTGCAACTAGTGACATTTTGTGTGAAACAAAAGGACTATTTGATTTTTACCCAAGTCACAAAAGGTAGACAATGAATGCCATGCATTCTCAAATTAAGTGGAAACTATCGTACTTCTTTATGGAACCAAAATGAAAACCATTGTGCTTAATTTATCGACAAATAGTTGCAGTTCTAAATGAGCAACATTAAAAGACATTATGATACATATCAAGCTGCTAAATATGCAGAATATAAAGGCAAAATTCATGACGAAAAATTTAAGTAATTAGAGAAATCCTTAGGACAACAGGCACTATTTAGTAATTTGAGGAATACTAGTGATGCAGCAGTTAAGGCTAATTTTATAATTTCCCAAGAAATAGCATTTTCTTCAAAACCATTCTTTGAAGGTGAATTTATAAAAAAAAATGCATTATGAAAACTGCAAATATTGTTTGTCCCAAAAAACAGCAGTTTTGGAAATATTAGCCTGTCATGTAATACAGTGGTGAACAAATTTCAGATTTAACGAGTAATTTGAAGCTTCAACTATGAGAAAGAGGGACAAAAGCATAGATGTGTGTGATATGGCACAATTAACAGTATATATTCGGGGTGTCAACAAAGAATTTAATGTTACAGAGAAGTTTGTGGAGTTAATGCCCATGAACGATAGAAATACAGGGGAAAACATTTACAAAAACATCATGACAGCTATAGACAACTTAAGTGTGGATTGGTCAAAAGCAGTGAGTATAACAACAGATAGGGCATGATCAATGATAGGTCGAAGAGCAGGTGCAGTTTCTAAACTAAAAAACAAAATTTACAGTATTAATCCTAATCGAAAGTTAATTACATTTCATTGCATTCTACATCAAGAGGCTCTTTGTGCAAAAATATTAGCTATGGGACATGTAATGGATGTTGTTGTTAAGATGTCAATTTTATAAGAAACATCTTTTAATCATAAATTTAAGCAGCTAACTCAAGATTGCAAACATCTAAATCATCTACCCTACTATGTTGAAGTATGCTGGTTGAGTCGTGGAATCGTATTAAAGTATTTTTTGAGAGAAAAGCGATCCAAGTATTCAAGGAAAGTAAAAATAAACCAATTATCGAGTTAAAAAGTGATGAATGGCTACGAGATCTTGCTTTCATTGTTGATATTGCAGGGCACATGAATGATTTAAATACAGAGATGCAAAGACGCAACCAAATAGTAATCCAGTTCTGTGATAACCTTCGTGCATCAGAAACAAAATTGAATCTTTGGGAAAGACAAGTCTCACTTGGAAGATTAGATCACTTTCCCACATTACATTCAATGATGAAAACTTCCAATGGCTCTGCAAAACATATGGATAAATATATAAATCAAATTTTGTAATTAAAAGAAGTATGTAAAGAAAGATACTCAGATTTTATTGATAGAGTAGTAGCAGAAAAATGTACACAAGTATCTGGAATAGGATTTAATAATTAATTTGCTTTGTTTATCTTTTCAAAAAAATTGAATTTTAGAAAATATATTAAACAAGTTTGTTAATTTTTTGTTATTTTCAAATTAAATTTTTGTAATTCTCTAAATAAGTTTGGTTCCCTTCTGTAAATTGTTCACTAATTGCTTATTGAATGTCATCATTCAAAAATAAAATTCAGTAGTTCTCTAGTTCGTCAAAGAACATGTCATTTGTATGTATTGTGTATACAGTGCAACTTTTATAATCTGAACCCACATTAATCCGAACTCCCAGTAATCTGAACTGCTTCTCAACATCAGGTGTAAAGTTAAGCGAGCGTCGAAAAGTGAAATTTGAAACTTTTTTGTAACAAAGTCGGGCACATATGCCCACTACTAACACCTCTTGCTGCTGAATAGATGATCCTTTGAAACATGGTTTTAAAAGGAACGAGCGATATCGGCATGACTGGCAGTGTCGATATCACTCATTCCTACTGCCACAGCCCAGTGTGGAGTACAATTTTTCCATCCATCAACGCAAATATCTCAGTCATTTTAATGATCTGTAAGTACATTAATTGGTGTTTTATTTACAGGAATTTAATACATAATAGATAGTTTCCTCATTATTTTAGATGAATCCAGCAATCTGAACACCTCGTCCGAACACACCCTTGCATTAATTAGTTCAGATTATAGAGGTTGCACTGTATATTGAACACACATTCAGTATAGGTATAGTTTTTTCAATCATTGAAATGTTTTGTTACAAATGGTTGTTTGAGAAAAAAAATTTAAAAAATGTATTTTAAAAAATTAATACTGTATTAATTGAAATTCAGATAATAAGTTTGCAATGAAAAATTAAAGAGATACTATTATTTTATCTTAGGTTTCATTGATTTAAGAAACACTGATTAAATGCATAACCCTACTTTGTACTAGAATTTAAGACAACCCTCGATTTTCGAAAGCTGAAATTTGGAAAAAAACCTTGTCAGCATCTCTCTGGCCTAAGGTCAAAATTTTAGTGATGAACTTCTCAGCACAATGCTCTCTTTAATAATTTCTTTATAACAATATTGATTTAGCCTTTAAATGCTGGAGTTAAATGTCCATTAGTAGAGTCTCACTGCAGGATTTAATTTTGGCCATTTAAAGCTTTCTTGCATTCAATCAGAAAATATCATGTATTTCTTGACTATCAATGGTAAAACGTTCAAATAAAAAGCATTATTTAATAAATCATTTGGAGAATAATGGGATTACGTCTTTTATAGTAAAAGAAAACAAAAGAATACAAATCTGGAGTA
This sequence comes from Tanypteryx hageni, assembly GCA_028673005.1. Classification (NCBI taxonomy): domain Eukaryota; kingdom Metazoa; phylum Arthropoda; class Insecta; order Odonata; family Petaluridae; genus Tanypteryx; species Tanypteryx hageni. Next base: position 117,509,966 of record CM054116.1, read on the forward strand.
ATTCTATACAATACAACAATGATAAATTCAATAAAAACATTGATAATTTTTTATAGTTCATTTGTTCATGCATTACAATATGAATTTCATTCTGCATTACACTTAGAAATCCTGCTTTGTGTGGAGTTTTTCAAAACAGGAAAATATACAAAGGCCATCATCACATATTTTGCATTTTGTCTCTATCTATGCGTTTTTTACCTTCTCTGAGCATACTTGGGATTGAAGGCAATTTCCCTTTATGGGCCAATGTTTATTTTTTTCTTCTCTAACCGAACAAATGGAAGGGGAAGTTTTCGGGGGAATAGCTGATTCCTCTTCTTCAATAAGTTCCCTCAAAAAAGCAAGGCGAAACTGTCAATGCATCATTTGCCTTCCCTCTGGCCCCAGTAAAATGTAGCTAATGAGCACTGTGATCTTGAGGGGGAGGAATAAGAGCTTCTTCGTCCACTTCCAACATCCTTGGGCCATGGAGAGGTCGGAATTGGAGAGTTGGGAAGGGGCTAGAAATTTTTCACATGTGGGTAAGTATAACAACAATTTTTGTTTTTACTTTGTCCATATACGAAGCATAGAAAAAGTATTGTTTTCATGAAAAAAATTGAATTCAAGATTTCAACGGAAATACATGTTTTAAGGTCCCCTGAACATGTTTTGACTATTTTCTTGACGACGTCTGTGTCTGTTGGTCTGTATGTGATAGGATTTTGTGGGCACTCTAACTCAAAAACTTACACTCATATCAATACCAAATTATATATTTAGAAAGATTACTATATAATGAAGAGCTGATTAGGTTTTAGCAAGAATCACTCAACCAGAAGTGGATGTTTACTCTAGTAACATTTTGGTTTTTGGCAAATAACTCTTTTAAATCTTCATAAATGTAAATATTGTTTATTATAAACTTCACAGATAATATTATTCTCTATAACTTTTGTTTGACACATTTTTTTGTAGAACGTATTGTTAAGGAGATATTCTATTTATTTTTAATACAGTAAAACTCCGTATTTATGTTATTGGAATGTGTTTTCCCGCTATTTACAACATTCTATTTGGGTCCTGTCAATTTTCCTATGATTCCAATGTAAGTAAAACCCTGTGTTTACACTATTTCATTTGAAGTTTTCCCACTATTCGCGCCATTTTGTTAGAATTTCCGATTTTTAAAAAAAATTAGGATGTGATTCCTAACAGTTTTTAACCTTTTTTGGCTTAGCTTTGCAAAAAAATCTGAACTCTTTTGGATAAAGATTTCGAAATTGGCAGCAGAGTAGGAACAGCACCCATAGAGGCAGAAATATGAACTTTTCAAAACAGCACTCACTTAAACAGATGCTATGATGTTACTCAAGAACAGCGTACTTAGAGAAATACGTTCGAATTCTTTTAGGTGAAAACTTCAAAGCCTCATATGTAAATCACACTAGCAGAGCATAAACAGTGCACCTAGATACAGAAACACTATTTATGCTATTTACTCTTTGAACCAAGTATGAATGCTATTGAAAAGATGTTCAAGTTTGGCGCTATCATGTTTTTACCCTTTCCACTCAAATTCTGCTCCTTGGCTCCCACAGTTGTAATTAAATTTAAGTTAATTTTTAATTTGTTGTAATTTAAATGACCGTATTGTCCAGAATATAACACAATGTTTTTTTTTTCAAAACATGAAATTTTAAAAGCAGCCTCCGGGTTATATTCAATTAATAATAATTTTAAAATATCGTAAAATCATGTTTTGAAAAATCACCATGCATTCTGCACGTCTGTTAAGTGATACAAGATACTTGTTACATTGTAAACACATCAGGCATACATATTACAATGTACTTGAAAAGCATCTGAGATGAAAATAGATTGAGTTCAGTCGGTGACTGAACTCCTCATTAGTCATTGAATTAAAGCTATCAGTGCATCAGCGTATTCTTTGTACCTACCTTAGCGAGTTTTTACCCATCCGTTATTTTTAAAATGGGTGACAAAAAGGAAGTTGATCATGTTGAGAAAAAAGGTTCTTCCAAATCCCAGGTTAACAGAGGAATCCGATGTAGTTATAACATGAATTTTAAAATAGTCGTAGATCAAGAGGTGGAAAAATCAAACACTACAAATTTAAAAAAAGTATGATGTTCCTGAAGTAAATATACCTATGTATGTCTATGTACAATTTTCCAGACAAATGTAATATGGAGAATGTAATGGAAACCCAAGCATACTATACTAGCATTTTAATTCGGTATATATTTTAATATTACTATTATTAAAAAGTGTGCTGGTTAAGTAAATGAATAAATAGCTATACTCTTTATAAACTTAGCTCTTTTAACACTGATTTTATTGTTAGTCTTACTCTAACAAATGAACGAGTTTAAAAGTAAAATCAGTTTAGCTATTTTTCCTTTTCCAGCAATTTACACATTCCTGCAATTTACACTTTTTTCCCAGGTCCCTAGGAAAGTGTAAATAAGGGGTTATACTGTATTTGCTTTAATATTTGATTGATGTAAAAAAGTATTTGAATAAATTTTGAAAATTTAACTTTCTACAACCTTTGTTTAAAACATTTTCCCATATAATGCATTGTTTAAGAGATATCTTAAAACTAATTTTTTAGCTGCCAGCACCACACCACCTACCAGCGATTATTGTAAACATTCTACAGTTAGTTACGTCTTAGTAACGCTTTTTATTTTCTTAATTGTTGGATCTTCCTGTCTATATCCAATATAAGAAGGCTATGGTTTGAGTTTATTACTGTTCTTTGTAAAGTCTTTAAATTTTTCTTGCAGTTCCTCAAAATATTTATTATCATTTAACCTATTTGGAATTTTTAGAAATATTACAAGTATGCAGAAAGTCATGTGGTGGCCACATCAGATTTTTTAATGAAATGGACAATAGAATTAATCAATGAATACCTTGGTCTAGCATCCATAATAAACAGTTTGTGTGACTGTGCATTGGCATCCATTATGAGTTGGATATAGCGCTCATCCTCCCTGCTGCGTTTTCCGCTCACACCAACAAGAGGCTGTGAGCACCTACTGATGGTAGCCTGACTCTCTGGATGGATCCATGACAAAACCTGAGTGGAAAACAATGTGAGCCATAAGAACTGTTTCAGAGATAAACATTTTTCACTGGTATGACATTGAAGACTTGGTAGATATGAGAGGAAGGATTGTTTGACAGTTTCAAGAGCATAAATTTAATGTACTGTGAAATACAACTTTAGATATCATACAAGAGGAAGTTACATCATCTGAGACAAAAGCTCTTAGTATTTTTAACAACTGCAAAATTGTTTGGATAAGCTGTAATTGTTGAATAAGGAGGTAGAAACGAATGGCTGTTAAACATTTTTTGCCAAGTAAGTTCAGGTTATAACCTTAAACAGATGATGCATATTCCAGTACTCTTTCCAATAATAATGTAACAGATTTGGAGTCAGGAGGCTGCTAATGTTTTCAGTAGTTGCAAAAGAATTGAAATATTGAATACAAACAGCACTGGTATAATCTTGACATGATTGTTTTTTCTATATACAGTACAACCTTGATTTTCTGACACCCTTTTATCCATCACTTTCTATTAACCACCACCCTGCTAGATTTTTTGTTTCTAATTTAGAACATACATTCACAGTACTAATAACTACACTATCCATGAAAAAAGTTTTTTATGTTTACTTGTAAATGATGTTACTTCAGCAGTTCCTAAAATATCTCGTTCACTTCTCACTAAAGATTCTCGGGATCAACACATGTTCACACACAAACAATTCTCAGAATTAACATCCTCTACTGTTTCTGATTGTCTTTAAAAATTATCAGTCATTTTTGAAAGATCAACCTGTGCGGTAAATTCATATGCCCTACATAAAAATAGTAGAAAATGGAGACGAGTATCTTTTTGGATTTAATGAAAAAGTTTGAAATCGTTCGATGTTTAAGGAAAGGAGAAATTGTTTCCAGTTTAATCAAAATTTACGGTGTTCCAAGAACCACCATTAACCTTTAAATGCCGAATGTACCCGTATGGGCACACAAAATGCAATAGCCCACGGACATATATTTTTCATAATATTTTTTCAGCATGTTTCTTTCCCATACAAAACAGAAGTATGCAAGTATTCATTATTTTTATAATAAAATGCTTTTTAATTGAACATTTTATTGCCAATAATTCATGAGATACGTGATTTTTCCATAAAATGAACAAAAATACCCCAAAATAAATCCGGTGTTTAAAGGTTAATGATCTGTAGCGGGATGGTGACAAAATTGAGATTCTGTAAGCAAAATGGAGATGAATGATGGAATTGTAACTCCAACGAAAATGATGTTTCGCTCAACAATGGAGTCAAGGAATTCCTTTAACAGGGCCGATAATAACACAGAAGTCCCTTGCTATGAATTCAAAACTTAATGGTGATCCAAATGATCTGATATTCTATTTCTCTCCCTCTCTATCATCCGTCTATTTCTCAAATTTGTCATCCTCTTGGTTCCGAACCCTGATAGAAAATCCAGGTTCTACTGTATTATCATATCATCATTAAACTTAATAGTTAATAAATTTATTACTATAATAACCAACAGAAATTAGTGAAAGGAAGTTAAATAATTATAAATTAACTCACAACAGATGTAAAATTTTACAAGAAATATACACTTAATGTAGCAACCCTACAAAAACAAGACTCACTGGAATCCTTCCTCGACTTCGGAATGCAGCTACTGACCGAAGATCTTCATCTGTTGCCTGTCCAGGCACAGCCAAAACTGGAGGATAGCTGTCACATACTTCAAAATTTTCATTGATTTTTGACACTTTCCAAGTATCATTTGGCACCCCCTGGTACATCAGTAAAACAATATTTTTTTAAAAATCATCCAATAAATATTTTATTTAAAATAGCAACATTTATATAGTATTGATGAATAAATTGTAAAATGTAAATGAATAGTGACACGTTAGCTTATATAGTAATAAAAATCAGTCAATTTCATAAAAATATGCATACTAGCTGAAGAATCTGCTATTAAAATGTACGGTTCTATACTTAAAATGCAAATGATATTACTGTTACATATATTTCTCAAAATTATGCTAGTAAAATTTAAATGAAGTCTGTTCCTTGATTAGAAAATCCAAAATTCAGCTGTCCAAAATCTGTAACTACATTTTACAAAATTTTCTATTAAAAGTTACAGCAAACAAAGTTACTCAAATTTGGCACCCGACTTATTTTGTGACTAACTACTCTGCTTGTGGCCCAAGCACAAACTTTCCACAATGACATGAAGATTGCAACACCATGTGATTATTCTACTGACTCGTTCATAAAATTCAAGAGACCATGAGGGATTTAGTACCACCAATCATGAAGACACCATGACATATACTGATGAATTTGCAGAATTAGTTGCTGATGAAAACTTGACACATGACCAGGCATATAATGCCGATAAGATTTCTCTTCTCTGGCACTATGATCCACGAAAGATGCCAGCAACAGAAGACAAAACTACACCAATGGGAGTGAAACATGCAAATGATAGTTTAACATTACTCGCATGCCCAACTAATTTCATTGAGGGACTTGAGCAAAGAAGCTTAATTACTGAACAGAAAATTGTCTGTTAATAAAATTTAGGGAAAACTTATCTCAGAAAAGCACAAATATATGAAGCAACCAGTATTACATGACATGTTCAAAAAATCCACATAAGTCTGTGTGATAAAATATTTCCCTATCAATAATTAAATTGCTAGCAACTCCACCTCCGACAACATGATGCAAATTATCATCACAGTCCTTGCCTGCATATTTTACTTAGTTCTGATAAGTGAATAAAACATTCTATATTTTCATGCATTATTTTGTTTTACTTGCTCTGTATGGAATTTTTTTTTATAACTCATGGGTAGGTACATATAATCCAAAAGTTGGTAAAACCCAAAAACTGGCAACCTACAAATCCTGAAATTGTCAGATTCAGGATTTCGTAATGTATAAATATGAAAAGCCACTATCCTAAAAAACTAATTTTAAATGGATTTGTACTTTCAACCATAGTTCACTTATAAAAGAGCACATATTCATTTACCATTCTTTTCAATTCAGCAATTGGTTCATAAACAGTCCAGCCATTCTCTGGAAATCTTTCTGTGTATTCAAACGCAAACAAGGGAAGACGATGTGACAAGGGAAAAGCCCTTTGCTGCAACTTCTCAAAGACATTGCGGCGAGAGTGATTTTCCTGTTTATGAGCAAAACGAAGATTGCGCATATCCTTACAAAACACTTCAATACCATATGAGTTCTCTCCACGACTTGATGCACCTCCAACTTTTTCAATTCGACTAACCTGAATAGAAGAAAAGGAAAACAATGTATAATAAAATATTACACAAAACTGGAATCACTCAAAATTAAAATGAAGCAAAATGTTAAATATTAAATAAGAATAATAATGTAAATCTATAATATACTGGACATATACTCATTTCCTTTTCTGTGATGACTAACAAAGGGCAGGTGGATACTGTAACTTTTCAAGTAGATGAGGATGACTACAGGTGGGTTTTCTGACAAGGCAGGGAAAGAAGATAGAAGATTTTTTATAGAAATGTAAACAAACAAAGAGCTCTGGGGCATGTATTTAAAATGGCAGGTTTTTGAGGAGAGCCAGATTTGAAAGGAAATATTCCATGTAACTTACAAGAACAATCTTACCTGTTCTTTAACCCAGCAAACATAACTATTTCCTTTCTACAGTCGTACAAAATCAATAACATACCAATATGAGACTAAAAAAGTACTAACCACTCCAAGAGGTACATCCACTACATACGGAGTATCTCGATCCATACTACGGAAGTGAAGTTTGTATGTTGTGACCGATAGCACGCCTCGGGCAGGTCCTGAGTAAGGGCAGAGGTAAGTTACGTCCCTCGCCACACCTTGCACCACCTCTCCGGGGAGGAGGGGTGGATCATCTGGTCTTGGTGCCATACCTCCTGACATACCACCTGTAGCACCTGAGGGAGGGGATGGTGTCCCACAGTGCCTTCCATCTGCAACAGCTCCACCCACAACATCTCGACTACTTGTAGGAGAAGCCTGAACCAAACAGAAAGATGTGTTATTCACTGTTACAATTGATCAAATTTTATGACAAATGATGTCATTAACTCATAATAAAACAATTAGGAGAGAACCCCATAATGATTAAAATTTAATCACCAATAATGTAGATTAAATTCTTTGCAATAGCGGGTTTCATTGAAATATCTTAGCAAATAATCCAATGATTCTATAAAAATATTAATTATTCTTCTTTATTATTCATAAAAGAATTATCAAGCATGTTTTGTGGACAGGATCCAACTGATAAATTGGATATTTCCAGCATCAGTAAAAATATTGGGAATGCTAAATGTGCATTTTGGCTTTAAATCAGCCAGTGACAATTCACCAATATATAACTTTGTGGCTGGCATGCAAATCTGGTTTTCTCAACTTTTTTACTGCTACTGGAGATACCTAATTTATTGATTTTATTTATGATGTTCAAAATTTACTACTGCAAGGCTACTAGAAGATGCAAAGCTTATATAAGCTTTTGTGGGAATTTAGACAATACATTTTAAATTACCTACATTCTACATAAACTTTCGGAAAACAATACTCTGATAAAAGTTAGACAATTAATGTCTTTCAATTGAGATAATGGGATTTTTACTACTTTATTCCTCAGATTCCAATTTGAAAAAATGAGCAATAAGGTAAAAGAAATTAACTGATTCATCAAATTAACAATAATAAATTAAAATAAACTGCAGTGCATATATCCGTCTGGAATTTATGGGTATAGAATTAAAAAATTCCAGCATTTTTAAAAATGAGCTTTATATGCGAAATTTTGCCACAAAAACTAATGCTGTTGAAAATTTCTAATCATGCACAAACTGCTATAAAAGTTAATGTTAAAGTCAAGAAAAGTATGGATTCTCTACTTGTGATGCATAATAGAAGATATCTGTTGTGGTTTATTCTTCATTAATGTATGTCTGTACAAAGTGAAACATGCCAGCTTAAGCTTAATACTTCAAGTTAACGAATAAATTACATGCCAATTAAGTTACCAATTTAATAGCTAGCAAATAAATTGATGTAATTATACAAGCAAAAATCAATTTTATTTGCTTTGATTACTGCACCAATGTACAATAGTCTCAGTTTTTGCTATATTTTAGATATTTAGCATAGCTGTTCTGAAATATTATTCCGATTCAACCTCAATATTTAAGATAAGATTCTTAAATACTTGAAGATTGTTAACACCTATGTGGTCTCTGAGATTTGCCTTTTTACTTATATGCTGTTAAAATATTAGAGAAAATTTTGCTACATCCATTTCTGAGGGTTTGTTTTTATATGATTTCAATTTAGAAAGAAAACCTACTAGTTTAATAGTCGTAGCAATGCTTATCATCTTCAAATGCTACAATTTTGATCATGAGGCAGAAGATGGCATGCCTTCCTTAATTTTCTCATTTTCACCATGAATACTGTAACAAAAATGCAACAATATCGGCTTTTCACACTTATTTTTCATAAAACTAGAACATTTAATTATATTAAATTTATCGATTATTAGTATTACATCAGTGTTAATGAATGAGAATGAAATTTGGTAAAATTAAGGTATGATCCTTTACACATGAAAAGTTTTTGTACAAATAGAATTAACCTCTTTTGATATGGCAATGATCTCATTTTCCAAATATAAATTTCAACTTGAGACATATACAAATATGTACATAGATTGTGAAGTCCAATGGGCTAACTTGGAGGAGGAAGACAGGTGAGAGGGAAAACTGGAGGAGTCCGCAAGAGGCATTTATCCTTCAATGAATTGAAACGGGCTGATGAAGATGACATGTATATATATACATACATATACACACACACAGATATAAAACAATTCACACGATGAAAAATATGGGATAAAGTGTTGCAGTGTTTTGAAGAATACAAAAAACGTATTCATTAACAATGCCCTTTGCATTATAAAAATTTACATTCATCTGCAACAAGGATTTACGCATTTAAATGTCAAAAAATTAATAAAACATCCTGAAAACCGTCAGACATGAATAGCCCCATGTAATCCATCATAACATTTGACTTATTTATTATCTCTGCAGTATATTAATGACGCTGTATATGGACTTGCGAAACAGTGACCTAACGCATAGAATTAACAGGCAATGTCTTGCACTCAGCTCTAGTTATAACGCATAGTACTAAATGGTGCATGAAAAATTAAAATCAATCCTGCTCCATGCTAACATGTCACTTTCTGCTCTATGAACGGCCGGTACTGTTTCAGATGAATTAATAACTACTTACTTTTCCCTTAACTTTTATTTCAACAGTTGACACATTTTCACTGGATGAGGAACTTGATGTGGCAAAACTCTTTGATTGGGAGTCTTTGCTTGAACTTACCTAGAAAAAAACATTTCCACACACCAAGCAACGACCCCACATAAGAGACATTTTACAGCGAATTATTACTCTCCATCCACAATTTTGTAGATATCAGACAGCTTTAAGGTCAACTGGAGAGGAAAGGTTAAACTGAGCACAGATCAGTCATGAAATCCTGTACTTACCGAATCTTGGCCCAATTTCGAATTTAAAGAGCTGGATTTGGAGTCTGACGCTAAGGAATCCAAGCTGGGATGCTTCGAATGATTTCCTTCAGAACTTAAGAGATCGGAACTACTTTTCCTTTCCATCGTTTTCCCATTGAAACCTACGTTACCAATTAAAATATTATGAATTACCAACCATGACAGATATCGAAAGAAAATGTATCGAAAAAAATTAAAACAATCGAAGTAAAAGAAATACTGCGAGATTTGAGTGCACTTTGTATTTACACACGTATGCTTTTAGAATTTACTTTCGGTGAATTACACCTTTTTTATTCTTTTAGAGTATACTTTCTGTGAGTAATCGCTAAAGACGGCTGCACTGTAGTCGAAATGCACATCCGGTAACTGTGTTGCAGTTGTTGAAGGTACTCGCGGCGCGATTTCCTTTCAATTTTTTATTTCGATGAGCGATTTATATTCGAAGCCACAGGAGAACGCAATTCATTATCGTCAGTTATTGAACAGTGTTAAAACCTGCGAGTTCAACAATTTTTTTAATGTGTAAAAAGTGAATTGATTTAGAAGTATTTGTCATTTTAATTTATCTTATTTTTAAATACGGTTTAAAAAAATGAATTTCATACGCTTGATCGAAACAATCAAAGACGAAAAAAGTGCAGTTTCCTTACAAGAAAAGAACATTTTGCATTCGAAGCGAAAGTGTCAAGGAGTACATTCAATGACATTAAAGGCTGGTTCACACTGGAGGGATGGTCGCATTGAAGGTTCTATTAGGGAGAGGACTATTTTTGCTGAGACCATTCACACTTGTAGGTTAGGCCTCGGTTGCATTCCGGCCTCCACCTACAGCGTGATGTAGTTTATGGATGCTCCTAACTAGCAGAAAGATTCAAGCTCACTTCGGATATCACCGAAGAGGCTAGGACATTGGTCGAATACATGGGGAAAAACATCAGTCGATAATATCTCAATTGTTTTTCATCGTATTTTTGGCCAAAGACGTAAATAATCATAAAAAAATGTTCAACCTTTGCATTAATTTCTATCATAATAAAAATTGATAGTGACACAATGCACAACGTTGTAAGTGCCAGATCACACTAAAGTCTCTCACATCAGAGACAAATACTTCGAGCAAAAAGTTATATAACCTTCATAAATATATTTGCTGTTCATCAGTATTTTACAGGTGGTGATTCAAAAATCCCTTGAGGGAATTTAGTGTATTTCTACTTTAAAGGAATATAATAGTGCAAAAATATATCATTTGATGGATATAGACAAAAGATATGTTTTCTTATAAAAATAATGCATTGTGTATATTAGGATTTCCACCTTTCCCTGACCCGATTCCTGAACATATAAAACCATGTTAATAACATTACTGAACTACATGTATCATATTACTGAACAATATTATTTACATTACTTAACCTTTATCAGCCATGCATGCACTAAAATATACACAAAATGTAAGCGCTGTAGGCAGGTGGGCAGTTAAATCCATATGATCAAGTTTAATTGGATATTTTCTACCAACTCCAATTGTGACCATTTGATGGCATTCTTCTGTTCAAAAATACATTTTCATATAAGGATCAAACTACATCAATATCAAACTACACTTAAACTTCCCATAGGCTGAAATCCAAGGGATCAATCATTTTTTCTGCATTACACAAGTTGCTTTTTTCAAAATTAATGTAGGTTAAAACAAAAATATATTATAATAGTATTTATTTAGATGAATAAAAATAATATCACATTTATGTATTCAAGTAAATATTGTTACATATATATAGATCGTGTTATTTGTATTGCTTATACTTATTCAAATACAAAAATGTTTAATGATAACAAAAATTCCATATTTATATAAGGAATCAAATTGAATTTGGATAACATAATTTAAGAGAAATACATATTGACTGCAGATTAATAAATTTGGTACTTTGTGGTCAATGCAGCACACCTCCGCAGCGTATTTTTTACAGAGACGCGAGTTCTACCGGGTTAACATGAGATTTCTGTAATTCATTCTCATGAATTGGATAATTCCATTATTCAGCAGATGCAAGATGTCAGTAGTATTTGGTAGAAGAAAAAACAATTTGATGTTTGACAGGTGGAAATTAGGATGACATTGCACTACCAATAAAATGCAAAATTTGTTGATTTTTCTTTTCCATTTCATCAAAATGTTCTCAAATTGTGCTAGTCAATCATGTCTTAGAGTTAGCAAAATAGGTCACAGGAAGCTTTTTTTATCAAGGTTGTTAAAGCAGCAAGAATTTTTACTCTTGACAGTCATTGAAGGTTCTTTAATGGTTCCATCAGCAAATGCTATAAGCAATATAGTAATGCCTTCATTAGAATGTTTGCCTCCTGAGCATCTTTCACATTTCCTATGCAAAATTTTGTTTGATAACATTTTAACGAATCAAGCCATTTCATTACAACTGGCACTGCTTTTCATTTCACATTCTCAAGTTAATTATAGTAATTTTTTTCATTCTTATACTAATATTGATGATGCCAAAACTGAAGACTTTGGATGGTGAATGGCCAGTGCAAAAGTAAAAAGAACATAACACCTGCGAAAAATGTACATGATGTGCAGTATTTTAATTTTACAGTACAATGTGGCATTAATTTTTGTATTTAATTTTTTAAATGTTAAAAAATAAAAATTTATGTCCTGAAATTCCAATTGCCCTGTATCAAAATTTCACTAAACAAGCCATATCTGTATTAAGTTTATATTTATATTATAATCAAGAGACAACAATATTAGCAGACCTTGTTATATTTAAAATGAGGCCCAATAATTCATTTTTAAGTTTATAAACTTCACAAAAGTAAAATTTTACATATTTTTATTTTTTAAGTTATTTATAAATAACATTTAAGATTACAATGCATCTATAGAAAATATATGGAATAGTAAATTTATCATATTTACTGAAAGGAAAATAGGTAAAACAAATATAACATTAAGTCTGACATAAACATATTATTGATAATATACAAAAATTAGAAATACAATGTGATTATACATGTAGCACTTTCTTGTCCATTAAAATGAATTGGATTTTAAAATTAACAGTGTTAAAATAATTCTTAACATACTACTTATAACAGAAATTGGTACTTGATAAATTTAATAAAAGTCTTCCTCGGAGAACTTCGACTGTTGGGTATTCTTAACTTGTTCCTGTCCTTTGTACATTTCAGCAATCTAGGGATAAAAAGACAACCAATCATTATTTCTGCCACACAGTACAATTTAAAAATACATTGAACTAGAACATTGCACCTTTTTTGTCAAGTAAAGCAGAGTTATGAATATCCAAATAAAACTAACAATAAGTGTAGTTTGGACAATCAAAAATCCTGGCAGTTGAATATTACTGTAAAAATCACATAATTACCCGTCAAATATGATAGGTATGGGTGAAAAAGTATTAAGTTGAAATTGAAATAAAAATTAATGAAACCAAATTTTATAGGCACTAAAAAGTAAGCAATAAATATAAAATTCACATAATTGAGTGTTCCAGAGGGTAAAAATAGTTTTGGGCGAATATAAATTGCATGAGAAAGAAATACCTTACACTATACAATTCTTATATGCCCAAAATTATTTTTAATTAATGGAACATTTAATTTTGTCCCTCTTTCTCTCTCCTTCTTTCTTTCTTCCTCTCTCGTATTCAAGGATTCAAAGCACGCATATAGTATAAGGGTTAAGGAGACAATACAATCTTGAGGTTTAACAATGACATGGTTGGCAAGGTAACAAATTATTAAAAAGCTTATATTTTTCCAATAAATATGATTTAAACATAGAACTGAGCGATTTTTTATCGCAGACAAAATGTGATGATAAGAATAAGAAATGTCATTTATTATTCTTTAAAATTTTACAGGTCAAAAGATCGTAGGTCAATTATTTCTAATTTTAATTTGCAAAAAGTAAAAGCCCGCAAGTCGAAAATTTTATGTGTTATCTTATGGGAAATGACACCTCCCTCCACTGCCCCCCTAAAAATCAATTCTGACCCCAAGGTGCACATTAGTAAGTGTACCAAGTTTTAACTCCCTAAGTTTCTTGGTTTTCAAGATATCCTGTCCACACACACACTTTGCCTTTTATTAATAGAGATTGTTATTTTTGTATTGCAGCTCCCATACAAATACTATGTCCTCTTTCTCCATTTCTTCTCATTCCTAATCTATTTTCCTTCATCCAACTACTTAATAGATTCAGTAAATGTGATATACCTGTGTACAAAAGTCTGATCTGTTTTAAAGCACTAAAATTATGCATTTATTAATATGAATATGAGAGAAAATTCACCAACAGCAATTCATCGCCACAAAAAATTCACCGCCAAGGAAAATTCACTGTCATGGAAAATTCATTGCCATGGGAAGTTTATCGCCTTGTATGGATCATGTTGTTAACAAAGCCTGTATTAAAAATGCATGTGCGGACTCTACGCTGACAGAAGAATATAAGGGCAAATAATTCAACTATAGCAGTTTTAATAAATACGATAATGTTTCATTTTTTGACCGGGGACGAAATGGAAGTAATCTACATTTACAAGTAATATGCCAATTATTTATGTCAACCAAATGAATTTTTAAAATAATGATATGCAGAAAAAGTTAACAAAGAGTAAGGGAGGGGGAAACCTGCCTCCCCCCCTGACCCCTTCACCCTCTTTTTTCCCTTTTTTTTATCTTCATACCCTTAATTGTTATTAAATTCCTAGTTGATTGATATCAATATTACCTGTTTCATTATAATTTCTTATATGGCTCCCCCCTTCCTCCTCCCTCTCCACACTTCTCCATTTCATCCTCCTCCATTCCCCCTCCCTTACTCTTTGTTAACTTTTTCTGCATATTTAAAAAATTCTCATTCGGTTGTCATAAACAATTGGCATATTACTTGTAAATATGGATTACTTCCATTTAGTCCCCAATCAAAAAATGAAACATCATATTTATTAAAATTGCTATAGTCGGATTATTTGCCCTTATATTCTTCTGTCGGTGTAGAGTCCGCACATACATTTTTAATACAGCCTTTGTTAATAACATGATCCATACAAATGCAATAAATCTCCTATGGCAATGAATATTCCGTGGTGGTGAATTTTTCTTGGTGATGAATTTTCCGTGGCGATGAATTGCTGTTGGTGAATTTTCTGCGGCATTGAATTGCTGAATATGAATTGATGGCGATGAATTGCTGGCGGTGAACTTTCCGGATACCCTCACTCATCACTTCCAACTGCAAAAATTTCCCTTTGTTTTTTGTAACTAGCCATGCTCTCCCAAACAAAGTTTTCTACACTAACTTCCTCTTGCTCATTGTCAATGTATGTTAGTACATCGACTTCTGTACAATCTTCACTACAATTATCACTATTGCTGTCTGAGGCAATACTATCCTGAGTCACTTTTCATTAATGTTTCTGTCTCCATTTCCTTACTTGGTTCGCTTGACCTTATCCTACTCGTTGATGCCATGATTATTTAATTACTACAAATTAACACTACAAAACACATATAAAATTGCCTCTGCACAATGTGAAGGTTTTCTTCAGACTATCTTCTTTAGAGCAACATGAGAATATTTCCCCTGCTACCCGAGCGTAAGGACCTGTGCACTCGCTCGGACATTATTTGTAAACAGACCTAGGGCATATGCAGATGTTTATCTCTCATACTATATTGCTCTTAAGAAATGCTAAGACAAGCACATGACCCTAAGAGCCGAATAATAGTTGTTCTCCTATGTTTATATGTATGCATATTATGTATGTACTAGCGTAATAGCCAGTCAAATATTGGGTTAATAATGCCACACATTTCTGCCAAATTTGTACCACATTTAGAAGTGAAATAACATTTATCTAATTGTTTACAATTAATTTTTAATGGTCCCAATAACAATTTCATGGATGTAATAACAATTTCATGGATGTAATAACAATTTCATGGACACATTAAAATGTTTATTCGTTTGTATAGACTAATCTCTAAATAACTTTAAAATTTCAGCTCTCTATCTCACCCCGTAGTATCTAAGCATTTACCTATTTGTTTCAACTTTAAGAATTTTTAACTGCCCAAAAAATTAAAATATCAAAATTTGTATAATCCTTATTTCGATTTTTTTACAAATTCTACCTAAAAAAATTTCACCTCCGTAGCACATCCAGAAATACATAAACCTTGAAAATTCGTTTAAACAATTTCGAATTTTTAGCGGCCGCATTGTAGATCTTTTTCATGATTTTCCTTTTTTCTAGTCGGTTTTGCACATAATCCTACAGACAAAAAGAATTTCGAGACTGCCGCTTTTATGGAAGTGCCTAAACATTAGTATCCTTCTATATATATGTCATCATTATATATAGACGTTCCTTACAGAGGAGTAACATATAACATAACATATATGAGGAGGATACTAATGTTTAGGCACTTCCAGAAGAGTGGCAGACTCGAAATTTTTTTTATTGTTAGAATTATGAGCAAACCCGATTAGAAAAAACACTAAAAATTCGAAACTGTTTAAATAATTTTTCAAGGTTTGAAAGTGAAATGGACAGAGAGGAAGAGAAACGAAGAAGTATTAGAAATGGTGGGAGAAGATAGGATGCTAATAAAAACAATCAGGAAAAGAAAAGCAAATTGGATAGGGCACATATTGAGAAGACAGTGTTTACAAAGGACGATCTTAGAAGGAAAAATTAGTGGAAAAAGAGGAAGAGGGAGAAAAAGAATAGGAATATTAGATAATATAAAGCAGGGATATACTACTTATAGAGGTATAAAAGAGGCTTCTAGGGAGAGAGAGAAATGGAGGCAGCGATTCAGTTAAAACCTGTCTTCGGACAGAAGCATGATGATGATGATGTATTTCAGAATGTGCTATGGAACTAATTTTTTATAGGTAGAATTTGTAAAAAAAAAAACCAAAATAGGGATTATAGAAATTTTGATACTTTAATTTGTTTGGCAGTTTAAAATTCTTAAAGTTTAAACAAATAGGTAAATGTTTAGACACTACGCGGCAAGTTAGAGAGCTGAAAATTTTAAGTTATTTAGAGTTTAGTCTATATAAACGAATAAACATTTCAATGTATCCATGAAATCGTTATTGCGGCCGTTAAAAATTATTTAAATTTAAACAATTAGATAAATGTTATTTCACTTCTAATTGTGCTATAAATTTAAAATTTGGCAGAAATGTGTGGCATTATTAACCCAATGTGGGAAAAGTATAATATTCTTAAAATTGCAAAAATTAGTGATTGTTTTACTCCATTATTGTTCCATAAGGAAAAAACGAAAACCGGTCCAGAGGAGAAATCTTTAGAATTAAAGAAATATTTCTCATGAAATATCTCTCCGAAAAATTAATGTTTTTTCAAGGTGAGATGAAATGCTTGCAGTATGCAAGCACCTTCTACTAGAAATTTCTAAAATTAAAATCATCATAAATGCATACCTATAACTAAAGTGGACAGATACCATGACATTAAAAATGTATGCCAAATAATACCTACGAGAAGAATTAAATTTTTTAGGAACTGACCTGTTCAGCAGAAGTGGCTTCTTCAGGCTTCTTATCATCTCGTACTCGTTTGAAACGTGGAAACCGAAGTGATATTCCTTTCTCTGGATCAACCTATGAAACAAGGTAAAATTTAAAAAATTCTCTATTTAAAAAAATACCTTTTCAGCAAATTATTCGGTAATAATATACATCTTCACATTACATTCATCTCATTCACTGTCTTACATTCAATAATTTGAATTTATCTTTACAGATTTCAGAATAAGAAACAGGTATGATACTCTTGAGGAAGTAAGAGGTGGAAGCACATTTTCTTCCAAATTTTCAGGGTACTGGTTTGTCTCACACTTTGGGCAGGAAAGCATTAGAATTTAGATCCTCATTAGACCTTACCCATGTGATAACTTCACTCCACTAGTTTCAGCAGTTTGGCTACAATACCATTTCAAAGTTTTGAATTTTCCAAACTTGAAGCCATCTAGTAAAATATTTATAAACTACCATGAAAATTCAATAGGTGGAAACTTAATGGATTAGAATTTCCCAAATAAGAGGGCTGATCAAAAATATCCGGGACAGAATTTTTAACAAAGTAACTACTAAATGAATCGAAGTGAAAACTATGTCGGAGATTTGGCAATATCTCCTGATGCGATATACCAGAGGATCAGGCGTTAGTATGAATCAGTGGTGAGTGAGCTGTTCAACAGTGCAAGTGTGTTTTCCCGTCCGACGTAGTGCGAAATGGATGTTGAAGGAGCAATGTTTTTGCATTAAGTTCTGTTGTAAACTTGATAACATGGCCACAGAAACCTACGAAAACCTGCAACAAGCATTCGGAGAAACAGCGTTGAGTCAGTCCAAGACGTTTGAGTGGTATTCACACTTAAAAAATGGCCGCACTTCCGTCGACGACGCGAACAAACGACACTGTTGACCGTGTCAATGCTTTAATCCGTGAAAACCAATCAGAGAGATTGTTGATGAACTGAACATTTCATATGGAACATGTCAAGCGATACTGACACAGGATCTTGGGATGAAACGCATTTTGGCAAAACTTGTTCCCTGCCTTCTCACGCAAGATCAGACGGAACAGCGTGTGGCAGTGTGCCGCGAACTTTTGCAACGTGCCGAAAATGATGCCAGCTTCTTGCCAAGCATTATCACTGGTGATGAATCAAGGATTTATGGGTACGTAGGTTTCTGTGGCCGTGCTACCAAGTTTACAACAGAACTTGATGCAAAAACAATGCTCCTTCAACATCCATTTCGCACTACGTCGGACTGGAAAACACACTTGCACTGTTGAACAGCTCACTCACCACTGATTCATACTAACACCTGCTCCTCTGGTATATCACATAAGGAGATGTTGTCAAATCTCCAACATAGTTTTCACTTCGATGCATTTAGTAGTTACTTTGTTAAAAATTCTGTCTCGGATATTTTTGATCAGCCCTTGTATATCTTTAAACAAAAAATCTATGAAATACATAGATGGAAAATTTAATTGGTGAAAAATTTATAGAATGATAAGAACTTTACAATTCAAAAAGAATTTTCCCAATATTTCCAATAGTTGGACTATAAAACCGTTTCAGAGTTTAAAATTTTCCGAATTTGAACCCATCTAGCAGAAAATCGATGAACTACCATGAAAATTCAATCAGAGGAAACTTAAGGAAATGATAAGAGGCATTTAATTCAAAAATAATTTTCAAATATATCTTAAAACAAAGAAGTCAATTATCCACAGTTGGACAGACAGAGTGATCACATAAGCATGTTTTTTCTTTTAAGAAAACATGATAAAAACTAACACTATTGAAATTATAACTGAGCAGGCTCTGCATAACATCAGCATTCAAGTGGCAACTAACAATTTACAAGCAAACATTTTGTATATGGGCAAGAAAATGCACATCTTATTCAACATGAAAATACATGACATTTATTTCTGAGACGTTACTTACCAATCCAATTCCAGCTTGGTGTACAGGCGAAAGGGAGAGATCAGCACATTTTATCTCCCATACGGCTGCTGGATCAAACCAGTCTTTGGGCAAAGGTAGGTTAGGTGATGTGGAGAAGTAGGGACGTGGCTCTGTGAGGACATGAGGACGGAGTGTTTCAGAGAGAGAAGCCAAATCTTCCTCACTAAATCCTGTACCAATCTGGAAATAAAAATAGCTAAATACAGCATAATTTCTACTTAGCAAACCTTAAACCTAAAAGGCTTAAAATGACACATACATCATCCAAAGTTGCATATATGAGAGGATGAAGCATGCGATCACCCCCATTGAATACCACACATCATCTCTCACTTGAGAAGTTTCTAGATACTCCTGAATTTCTTAAAAATGCATTCTGGAAACAAACAACTTACGTAAATGCTTACTCGAGAATGTTTATCAAGGGAGACGTATGGAATACTGGAACCAGGGGAAACCCCTCTGTGACAGGTGGACAACCTTTCTACCTCCCTGGCCTATATGATAATCTCAAAATCATCATTGATATTACTCCAAAAGAGCCACAGGTTGGCCAGCCTTGAGCTTTGGGATGTAAGTGAAATTCATCTATAATTCTGTTAGAATGATCAGCAATTAGCAGGCAGACACTCGGTCAAGAATTGTGAGTGAGACTTGGAAGATGAATTTTGATGGTAGCAACCCTGTTCTAGTACATCATTAATCATGCTCTTCCCCCTCAAGGAAATATCCAATCCAGCTGGTCTTCCTCTTTCTTATGACATGTACAATCGCTCAGTTCTCTCCTATCTTTTCTGTACTTGCACTAATTTTATCTTCTGCATTCTTCTCTATGCTCACATTTTCAAGCTCTCCAAGTATTTTATGTAATTTTTTCTGAGAGCCCATGTTTCTGCTCCACACATTGCATTTTATCAATATTATAAGTATATCTTTGTTCATTTTGCCCATTAGTCTCAATCTTGCCCCAAATAAAGACTACATCAATCAATCAATTAGTAGAAGTTTCTTTCTTCTGAAGGTGACTTTTATTTTTTTATTCTAGTCCTTAATTGGTGAATTTTGTACATTTGTTATGATGCTTTCAAGGTATTTACAGTCTGAAACTTGTTCTAATGGCTTTCCACCAATCCTTTTCTCAATATTCTCCTGACGTTGAGGGTGTAAGATGTTAATACTTATGTAGATCAAACTTATCAAAGAGATATTTAAAGTAATATATATGTTTTGTAACAAATACCAGGAACTTGTTTTACCGTATTAGCCCGAATATAATGCGACCCGAATATAATGCGACCCCAAGTATTTTGAAAGGAAACTTAGAAAAAGGAAAAACACATTTAATTTTCTTTTTTAGAATTATAATTTTCTCTAAACTCGTGAATCGTGCAGGCACTGAATATTACAAGTTTTTCCAAGGTCCTGAAAACAATTTAAACATATTTTAATGCCAACATTTTAATTAAGTATGTAGGTACTTACGAGAAACTACCTTCCAATATTTAATCATATTCTCTTTTCTCTCCTTTTTCCTCATCTCCTGAAGTTGAAACAGCATTCGAGTCATTGCCGTCACTCTCTTCATCCCACAAAACACCGTCTTCACTACCATCCATGCTGTTGGATATACAACATTTCTTAAATCAATGCACAATAGACTCGGTGATTTTTCCCAGGCTGCTTTGATCCACTTCCCTAATACAGTGACCGACGGTTTCTTTATCTTTCCCGATGGAGTAAATTCATGGTTTCCGGCCAATAGCCACTCATTATATTCCTTTCTCAAGAAATCTTTGAAAGGCTTATTAATCACGATATCTAACACTTGCAATTGCGATGTCATTCCTCCGGGAATAATAACTAGGTCCGTATGCATTTCAGCCATTCTCTTCTTCACATTTTCTGTCAGGTGACCCTTAAACGCGTCGAGTACGAGCATTCCCCTCTGGCATAGTAATGCACCCGGGCTCCTACCTCAGACTACATTCCGCCAATCTAACACAAGTTCTTCATTCATCCATCCCTTTTCCTGCACACAAAAGATCACCCCTGATGGTAAATTTTCCTTTGGTATTGTTTTACGCCTTAAAATTACATAAGGAGTCAGTTTTCGCCTGTCAGCCGTAACTGCAAGCATTACGGTGATTCTAGTTTTCTCATTTCCAGTGGTTTTAATCAACACTGATTTAGCGCCTTTAGTATTTACGGTGACGTTTGATGGCATATCAAAACAAACCGGAGTTTGGTCGGCATTTCCCATCTGCCCAAGCAAGTAGCCGTGCTTTTTACGTAAGTTTATAACATACCTCTGGTATGTAATTAACTTCTCAGCATAATCACTGGGAAGGCGTTGAGCTAGAGAAGTGCGGTGTCGAAGAGCAAGGCCTTTTCTTCGCATCATCCTTCTACACCAACCGACGCTTGCTTTGAAATCACTGCGTGGAATCTTAAATTCCCTTGACACTTCCAAACCTTTCATCATTATATCTTCTCGACTGATGGGAAAGCCTTCGCTTCATTTTTCCATC
Organism: Tanypteryx hageni; assembly: GCA_028673005.1. Taxonomy (NCBI): domain Eukaryota; kingdom Metazoa; phylum Arthropoda; class Insecta; order Odonata; family Petaluridae; genus Tanypteryx; species Tanypteryx hageni. The sequence goes on from CM054116.1 coordinate 117,531,793, forward strand.
ACAAAATCATAGACACGATTTTCGAGGTCTTCAAATCTTCCTTTTGAAGGTCCTCTAAATGCCTTCCTGGTTGAATTAGCACATTCAAATTTATCTAAATGCTTCTGCCATAAACATATAGTTGCTTCTGGAACACCATACTTCTTCGAAGCTTGAACATTGTTTTTTTTTTCTGCCTCTTGAGCCACGAGTATTTTAAAGCTCATATCATAACTTTGTCGGATTCCTTTGTTAACTTGGGATTAGGAAGAAGCCTTTTTCTCAACATGATCAATTTCCTTTTTTCTATCCATCATTAAATAATAAGGGTCAAGGTTCAGAAATTATAAATACAAAAACACTGGCGTAAGAGCTACTGAGACCGCAAGACAACACGTATGTAAAAGACGATTCCGGGGAGACAACACGTATGTGAAGTTGCTACAATTTAGCCTTGATCTATTTTAGATTTTCTCCTCAAGGCGCCTTTCCGATATATTTGTACAATGTAGCATCGTAACATGAACACCCACCTCCTTTACAATGTAGCGATTATAAATAGATGCGCTGAAACGCGTGCGGAGATGTGTAATACACACTTATGTTTTAAAGCTACAAGTACTCGAATATAGTACGAATGCGACTTTTAGGGGGTACTTATTGAGGAAAAAAACATCGCACTATATTCGGGTCAATACGTAGTACGAATGCAACAAGTACTCAAATATAGTGCGAATGCGACTTTCAAAGGTACATATTGAGGGAAAAAACATCGCACTATATTCGGGTCAATACGGTACCTTCTCTACTACAATTTAAAAAATGCCTTGTAATACAGAAATATGAAAGGTTTTCATATAAATTATGAAAGGTTTTCATATAAATTATGAAATGAATAAAATGTCACAATTTTTAAATCACTGACTTTAGTCATTCTTATTATCCAATTACTTAGGTTTACAAGTAAGTAGTCTAAAAAATATAACGATAAAGATTACCTTGCAGATACTCTGGTAAGTTTCGCTCTCTGGATCATAGCATGCGAGGAGGAATCCACCGTAATTGCCAGTCCGTTTTCCCTTCCCAGGATATCCTCCAATCACCACTAGATCAAGTGAGTCTCCTATTCAGCGCCATCCAAGGAGAAGAAATGAAACATAAGGAAGAGGAAATGGAATTGATATTCTATAAATCAGTAACTATATATTTTCTTCATCTAACTCTTAGTTCATTTAAAAATGTAAATTCTTCTTCAAGTTGAAAAATTAACTAGTAGTCATCCATTACTTCCACATAAGAATACAGGTTGTCCTCAACATACGGCACTTCTATTTATGACACTTTGGACATAACATTTTATAATTGAAAAACGTATTACATACTAAAGGAGTCTCTCCAGAATTAAGACACAATAATGCTTAGCAAAGTCGAAAAGACATTTTGCATCAGTCATATGTAACTACATCTTCAGGTTCCGTAACGGCCATGAATTTTTGGAATATCAGTAGAAACACAATAAGTTTTTGAAACTGCGCATATTTTTTTCTATAAATATAACTATTCTTATAATTTTCTCAGTTACTTTGAATTTTGGTTTTTCTTTTATTTTGACATGATATTATTTTATAATATGAGAATACAAATCATGTACTTCTTTTTTTGTACCAATTTATTCAATTTATTTTTTATTTCTCTAGTTTCACTTTATTAGTGTTATTTATTTGTAGTTTTTTTCATAAAGATTATTCAATACTGTATTTCCCATCCCATAAGAAGCACCGGCGTATAAGAAGTATCTCGATATTTTAAGAGAAATTTCAGGAAATAATTTGATCACATTTTATCTGACCTTAGATATAGGAACACAAACAGGATTGATCAGTGCCAAAATCATTTTTTTTTATTTGACGTAGAATCCCAGAAAATCGTAATCATTGCTATCACATTCATCGCCACTGCCTATGAATTTTTTCTTTCCAATATATTGAAAGTACGGCTTGTATATCCTACCCTCAGCGCATAAGGTGCAGATAGATTTTAGAAGAGACTTTTTGAAAAAAATGTGCCTCTTACACGCCGGGAAATACAGTATGCACAAGAGTGTTCGAATTATTTCAATTTAGTATTTCGCTTGAACTATATAATATCCGACAAACCCCTAAAATACACATAATTGTTATAGAAAAATGACTTCAAGAGATGTTTTTGGAAATAGCCGTCTGAAGAAAAAAGAGATTGTTCAGAGGAAATTGACGACAGTAGTCATAAAAAAGAATGGCTCCCTATAGAAGAAATTGAGGAAATATTAAAAGCTTGATCCTGAGTACGAGGAGGATTTGGATGACAGTGAAGAATATACACCTTCTGATGAAGACGCCACACCTGATGAAGGTAAAACAACCAGTTATGTGGGAGGAATTGACACTATGACATGGAATAAGGTTGATTTAAGTAGAAAACCTTTAGTTGGACCTCATTCCATGCCATATTTTAGTGGAAATCCAAGGGTAGTAGGGTTAGATGATCTGAGTCCATGCAAATGCTTTCTCAAGTATTTTCCCGAGTCAATTTTTGAACATGTGAAACAAACAAATATGCAAAACATGTACTTGATTTAAAAGGAAATTTAACTCCAAGATCAAGACTTTTAAATTGGAAAGAAGTGACAGTGTCAGATATCAAGGTTTTTGTTGCAATGGAAATAGGAATGGGCTTAATACACAAGGCAACACTTAAGAATTATTTTCAAGATTCTTATTGGCTTACTCAGACCCCCAACTCTGGCACAGTTTTTTCAAGCGATCGGTATCAACTGATACATACATTTTTGCATTTTGCAGACAGTAAAAATGTCACCCCAGGAGACAAATTTATAAAGTCAGGCAGATTCTCGATGCAGTAAAAGACATCTACTGCCACGTGTATAAGCCAAATAAGGAATTATCAATAGATGAGTCGATGGTTAAATTCAAAGGTCGATTATTTTTTAAGCAATATCTACCTTCTAAACCCTCAACTAAATGGGGAATTAAAATAGGGTCCCTTTGTGATTCACACACAGGCTTCCTATTGAAGTTTGACGTATATACTGGTAGGGATATTTCAGAGATCTATGAGGGAAGTTTGGGACCAAGAGTTATACAGGCATTGCTCAGTGGATTTGAAAATAAAGGACATGTTGCATATTTAGATAATTTTTATTCTAGTGTTCCTTTGTATGACATATTGAGAGAAAGAAAAATCAGAGCTTGTGGAACAATACGTATAAATAGGGGAGGGTTACCAGAGGTCATGAAGAAATGTAGCCTAAAACATGGAGAAAGTCCAAACTTTTGGATAAACTCCCAAAAAACAATGCTAGCCTGCTCTTGGCAAGAAACGGGAAGAGTTAATATGTTGTCTACTGTGGGAAAGGCTGAAACGAAGAATGTGGAAGTTCATTCTAAGAAGGGTAAAAGCATTGTAAAAAAGCCAACTATTTGCACAATGTATAATAAGTATATGGGAGGGGTTGATAGATTTGACCAATTATGCTCCACCTATCCATTCAATAGGAGATCGAAGAAGTGGTACCAAACAATTTGGCATTTTGTTATAGAGGTGGCACTTGTCAATGGTTGTATAGCATATAATTTAAACAATAACACAAAAATATCACAGAGAAAATTCAGGGAGGGAGTTATCGATGGACTGGTGGAAGACTACCAAATACTAAGACATACGAGACGTGGTTCCAAAATCTCTTCACCACTATTGCCTAGGCTGACAGAGCCCCATTTCCTGAAGAAATTTAAGAAAAAAAACATCAGCCTGACTGTGTTGTATGCAGTATTCTACCAGCTCAATGTAGTAAAAAGGCAAACATCTTACTATTGCAGTCAGTGTCTGGAGAAACCAGCATTGTGCATGATAGATTGCTTTGAAGCATATCATACGAAAAAGAAATATAAAAACATGTTGTAATTGTTAATATGTTCTTATAAATATTTAATTATTTTGTAAAACTGTATAAATTAAATTCATATTTGTAAATATTTATTTTTATACCATAAATATAAAAATATTCTCCTGAGTTTTATTGATTCAAAAATGTATGTAGAATTTTTTTATTAGTAATAACATTAGTTTCTGTTATGTGTAAAACTATTTCTGTTAAAATTATTAATTAATATTTGGTGTACTGTCTGATTTATTCTTTTAATTGCATAAATATACGTGGATATAATTATCAATTATAATATGAAAAATAATTAAATATATACTTAATAAATATAATTAAAATGGGTTTACAGACATTTTAAAAAATGCCTTAAAAATTTTATTTTGCCGTTTTTATATGAGGACAACATCAATATTTATCTTGAGAAATAAAAAAATTCCAACAAAGAATTTATTCCCGCAGCTAAGGGGTTAACCTTTCAAGCGAGACTTTAATCTACGGCATTTAAATCGCTCAGCGTGACTTTTTTTTTCGAAAGTGCAAAATACTTCATGCATGCATTCACTTTAATATTTTTTTTACTTTAATTATCATTTCAAAAATTTCCAAAAAATTATGTCATATTTAAAATTGTTCTTTTTATATAATAAAAAATAAATACATACATTTATTTCAATCCAATTTCTTTTATGTGCTGCTCCTCCGACGTTTAGTACTTCAGCTGCGTGTGGTATCGCTCGAAACGGGTCTAAACAGAGAGACGGTGTCCCTGGGCAGTTTTTACACCTGTATTTTGTTTCCTTTCTCCTTCCATTGTTTGTGCATACCACACACTTTCTTCTTCTAATCTTTAAAGTCTCCGTTTTAGGGTTTTCTTGAACAAAATGCTTTCCTATCAGCCGCGTACATTCAGTGTCAGTATCTGAGGGTCGTCCTTTACGCTGTTCAATATTTTGCCCATGGTAACTAGCTATAATCCTATCCACAAGGTTTATTCTAAAAGATAAGTGGTCTTTTTTGTTACCAGCCTTATAATACAGAATATAGGCATTCAAAACAGCCGTATTTAGAAAATGGTTGAAAAGCTTTTTGTACCACACTTTTGTTCTTTTTCTTTCCAGTAAGAATGTCACTAAAAGCTAATCTTTTAAATCTACACCTCCCATATATTTATTATAGTCTAATATACAGGTTGGTTTATTTACAACTTCTGTTCCACCCTTTCGGCTTACAGTTTGCATTGTATCTGAATGCTTAGTAGTCAGCATTGACACATCGCGCTTATCCTTCCACTTCAACGCCACTAATTTCCCACACTGTGCACTAACTACTTCCCCTTTCTTCAATATCTTATTTAAATTTTTAGGCATACCTTTGCGATTGATTCTTACAGTTCCAACAGCATCGGTTGTTCTCTGAACCAATCTTCGAAAAAGATCGGGACTACTATAAAAATTATCCATATAAACACATCTACCCGAGTCCAATAGTTTCTCACTCAAACTCAGAACAACTTTAGTTGATAAAAGATCTGTTTCCTTGGTTATTTCACAACCTACTTTTGTCCTCGAGCCACTATAAATTATAAAATCGCACAAATATCATGAGGAATCACATAATTCAAAGAGTTTTATACCAAACCGCGAAGCTTTCATTGGAATATACTGTTCCCATGAAAGCCTACCTTTCCACAGCAGTAAAGACTCATCGACACTTATTTCTCTACCTGGTATATAAATTTTCTGGAATTTATTTTTCAAATACTCAATGATAGGCAGAATTTTATACAATTTAGGATCTCTATTTACAATGTCTCTATCGGTATTATCTACAAAATGCAAAAATTTGCTCAACAAGGAAAATCTTTCTTCACTCATTACATTTGGAATAAATGGCGTTTCTATTATATGTTTTCTACTAAAATACGTTTTCAGGGATGGTTTTTGAATGATTCCCATCAACATTTGCAATGCTAGGAATACTCTAATTTCATTCGGAGTAGTTGGAAACCACTTTTGATAGCGCGATTTTTTTAGAGCCGTGATCTTATTTTTCTCGCTGGCAAGGAATTGTTCCGCATAGCGATTAGTTTCAACCACTATGAGGGCAATTAGGTCCTCATCAAAAACAACTCAAAATATCCTAAGGGATCATCTGTAGATAAAACCGGCACTATTTGTTTTCCAACTAAATCACACGCAAAAGGCCGAGGAGGGTTAGCACTGTTGACGTCTCCCCAAATATTCTCTTGAATATTCACAGTGGAGTGAGTTATTTCTTCCAATTCCTCTTCGGAACTGGAATCAACAGAGTATCCGTTCGAATCTTCAGAATCTACACTACTTTCACTCTTTTCCTCCAAAACTTCAAGCACTTCGCAATCCGCCAACTCACGAGAGCTACAAGCCATGGTGAACTAAATAGGGGTTCGGCTAAAGGACAGACCAAAGATGAAAAAAAAATAAAAAAAAAAAAAAGCCCGACGCAAACGCAGGCACTAAGAAACCTCGACCATCAGCTCGAAGCATCGTAAATAAGAGCCAGGAAGATAAGAGCTCTTGTGAAAGTCTGAGACGCAACGCACGAAAGATAGAGGCCAGAGAGGCCTGACTAAGCACTGCTACAGCCAGGTCCGAGATAGAAAAAAAAAATAAAAAAAATACTAACACGTAAACAGACAACAAGGAACCACAGAACGAAAGCAGACAGCATTGGCTTGCATATTCACTCTCTGAAAGCACATAAATCAGAGCCGTAGCGATAACAAAAATTAATGAAAATTCCGCGCTGGAGGCATGGGAAAGAGAGGACGTGAATGCTACGTCGCACACGCCGGGGGGGTTAATATAGGTATTTTCAAGAAAGTAACCTGTGTATTATGCAGACACTGCCTGCACTTATTTATGTGAAAATAAGCTTTAGGCATTTTTGTGGGAACATTTGGTGCCTATGGCAAATGCCATCTTCACCATACCCTAGTTCAGAACTTATATGTGGAGAGGAAATGATTTCAACGCAACTAAGATTTCATCATGGCATTCACTGTAAATACAATAAACCTTTGCTAAACTGGGTTTTCCCAATGTGGATTCAATGAAATGCATTAAAATAATTGACACCTATTTACCAAACACATATGAATTCTATTACGCACAGACCTGAATTGGGCACAGCATTTTACGTATGTATAAGATATTTCATAAGATATTAAGTGATTGCAACATGGTTGATTCCAACATGGTCTTTTCCATAAATAAAACTTCCATACTGTACAAGAGATTAAAGTATATTACATGCAGCATTGAAGCATTTGAGAGTTTTTATCATCCATTTCAATCTGTATTATGATATTATGAAAAATGTATGTTTATTAGCTATATATTATCTACTAGTGCTCACCTATACCACTGCCTCCACTTTCCAAATAGTCTTTCTTTAACTTCAGCCAATTCCTAGATCTCCTTGCAATTTGATAAGTAGCATCCACAGCAAGTGTCTTAACCATCAATCCTTCACAGTTGCCTAGATAAAGGCAATTTTGGAATTAATTCATTTTCAACATCATTACTTAGACTTTCTATATAAATTTAGGATAATATTAAAATGCTAGACAAAGAATTGAATTTCAATATTTCTTGTTAGAAACAGTGACATTGATTCAATAGATACAAATTACACTTGTTTAATATTGCAAATGATCATAGAAAAAATTTGTTAGGCCAAGAAAACATCTAATTGCAGAATGATAATTTGAAAGTAAGTTGTAAAAAGAAATATACACAGTGGAACTTCTATAAGTCAAACTTCAAGGGAAACCAAAAAAATATTCGATTTATGGAAATACATTTTTCTTGTTTATCTTTTAGTCGAATTTACATTAGGCTTATGTCCTTGAGCAAAAAAATCATTTATTCAAGTATCTGTATCATAAATAAAATCAAGAACCATATCTTAATGAATAATTAAGTTTAATATGTATTAAAGTAGATTGAGCTGTAATTATATTCATTTTACAAGTCACTTTAAATTAGGTACTTAAAAGATTAATATTAATTTTTTCAAATTCACAACATGAAATTTATATTGCTATACACCATATTTCTCGGCATATAAGTTGCACATTTTCCAGAGAAAAGACCTCCAAAATCAGCCTGTGTCTTATATGCCGAAGGTAAGATTAATTAATTAATTAATAATTGTTACTGTTCCCAATAGCAACACTAATGAACACACTCATCCCCAAAACCGAATAATTAGCAGTAATGTTTCAAAAACATTAAAATATACATTATTAATAATCAATGAAAAATTTGTTAATATATACAGTAATACATTATGCAATGTGAATTCCAACTACATATTTTCATTATTGCGCTTTATTACATGTCTGTTTGCAGTAATTACAATTTCAGTGGGCTTTTGACATTAGTCATATGTTTTAGTTACTAATGGGCCTGTTGAATAGAGTGATTAATGCACTGGAACATTATAATTGCGGTACATGTGATACAAAGTTTGTAAATACCTAGGATAAATACTGTTACATGTATTGACATCTCAATGGCTACAAAAGTGAAAAGGTACACCTATGCTATAGCTTATAAACTTCAGGTGATTGAATATACAAAAACGCACAGAAATTAAGTCAATAAGAGTGAGACAACAGTTATGTAGATGCTATTTTTTTTACTACCTTGTGTGGATAATTGTAAACATCTGATATTGAAGATGCATTCAATTTATTAGGAATTCAATATCATCTTGCACTTAAGTTTAAATAAGTACTATCAGCAATGGGTGATGTGTGCAGCGTACTCCAAACTCTTAATTAATATGACTGACGAGTTCACGCAGGGCACATTTAACTATACAGGTAGTCCCTGCTTAACACAAGTTAACTTAACACGAAATTCGCTTTAGCATGATTTACCAACTAGGGAACCTATTCACTTTAAATGAGGAATTCCCGGTTTTACACGAGTTGCAACACAATCCATTACATAAAAAATAAAATAAAATATGTTGCCATTAAGGCAACATGTATATTAATTTATATTAATATAATATATAATTTGCAGTCTAAAGTCGAAGTAAAACTTTGTGTAGTCACTTTTGTGATATTTACCATGAAAGAGTGAAAGACGATGTTGGAAAAAGAGAAAGTGTACACAAATGAAGGAACACTAGATTAAAACATATGAAATAAGCATAGGGAGACAAATTAGGATTGTTATGCCTTTTGAGAAAAAATAGTTGTAGATGTAAAACAAAAAACAGTATCAAAACATAAGAATTATCATGATCACGATGAATATCAAATAGCAACACAACAATCCGAGGAAATGATCCTTGAGTTGTTTTATTGCCCTAACATAGTGACAAGACACTGCTGCCCCCTCTCGGAGAGAAAATCAATTTTCGCTAATTTTACTACAAGTTTTTAGTCACTTTTGCGGTTAAAGTCGTGGAAAGTATTACGAGAAGATGTTTTGAATTATAAAGCAATGAATATTCTAAATATATTTATGTATAAATAAATATGTATATGTATCTACTGTGATACGACAATGTCTCTCTCGCTCTAACACACCTCTTGCATTTTATTTGGTTTCTTATGGTGTTTATGCATTCGCTTAGCATGAATTCGCTTAACATGACACTTTTTAGGAACGTATCTCTGGTTAAGCGGGGACTACCTGTACAAGTCTCAAAGCAATAATTTATGTTTTAGATCATCCTTATTTATTTTACAAATTAATTTAATCTAAAACCTTATATTTAACTGGTATCACGCCGTAATATTATCTGTAAATGTTGCCCTTTCTAACTGCCTTGGTGAACCAAAATACTTTTTTCCTGAAAAATCTTCTAAAAAAATCTTACATGCTGAGAAATATGATACCTGTTTGCATAAACAAAGCCTCAAATATAACTGTTTGTATAGCTACTTTTTATTTATAAAATTGGTTGTTTTTACCTGTTACATTATTTTTTGGACATGAAGAACAGAAGTTTTCAAAACCACACATACAATAAAGACATCATCATTGACATTTCTCGTGCTAATATGTATGATTTAAGTCTCTAAAGCACTGATTGCATCACGTATTCCAACGAGGGTAACTTATCACTACAATCACCTTCGTCTTCTAACACTCCACAAGCAATATCTGCATTAGTTTTTATGCATTATTTGCACGAAGTGAATGCATATAGGGGAGGTTGTTTCTATCTGTCCGTCCATCCATCCATCCGTATGTTAAAACTCAGGAACTGCCGGACGTATTTTGATGAAATTTGGTATTGGGGAGTTTTGCTATAATTAGTCAATCAATTCCAATTTTTATTAAAATCAGACAATAATTACGACTACTTTACTTGAAGACCTACATGTATTTTACAATGTACCTCACTAGCTTCTCGTAAAATACTCATCTGAGCGAAAAATATTGAGAACATTGTGAAATCTCAAAGAACGCATTTGGAAACTGTGTACTCCGACATGGAGTACACCTTTCCAATCTTGTTATTGTTTCAATTATGTCAGTTGGATGTTCAGCCACTATCACGTCACAATCTACATCCACGTAATCATCAAAAATGGCTTCAAAATTTACCCACTATTTAAATTTGCACCATTCAAGTTCTGACAGCAGAACCTCATCATCTTCTTCCCAATCTTCCCTTTCTCATTCATCTTTACATATTCCACCCTTTTTAGAGTTTGAAATTGTTTCCAAGATAACTTCATGCCATGCTTTATCTAGCTTTATAAAACAGTCCAGAAGTGTAATTTTGAATATTTTTCCATTGTCAATTGTCTAGTTTTTTCTGAACTGTTCTTTTGCGGCAGTGATGTTTTAAATTTTTTATAATATCTTGACCCAAAAGCTGTAATTTAGTTGCCATGTTCGGTGGTAAAAATGCAACTTTAACAGCATGTAGTTCCTTCAATGTTATGGTAGGATGTGCCGGGCAGTTGTCCACAAACAGAAGGATTTTCCTTTCCTCATAATGGAATTTTTAATCAATCCACTGCAACCAATCTTCAAATAATTGAACTGGTCATTCAGGACTTTTTCTTGTGTTTGTATATCACAGGGAATGATTTCACAACTCAAAAATATATCAACTTCTTTGACTTCCCCATTACTCGAGGCTTTAGGTTTTCTGTGCCATTAGTATTAGCGCATAGAAGCACAGACACACAATCTTTCTTTTTCTCACTGTAGCATGGCACATTTTTTTAAAAACTAGGGTTTCATCTGGAAGAGCTTTAAAAAAAGCGATGTTTCATCTATGTTGAAAATGTTACTTGAAACATAATTCTGCATCAACTGCTGCAGAACTTTTCTCCAACATTCACAGTCAATATCAGATACTGCAGCACTTTCACCAATCTTTACTTTACGACTTTTAAATTTATCTAACCATCCTGTACTTGCTTTAAATTCATTGTGTCCTAGCTCTTTAGCAAATTTTTAAAGAATACAACAGTCTTATGGTGAGACAAAATATCGCCAATATAAGAGATACCAGAAACTTCAACTTATAGAAAAAAATTTTTAATGGGAAATTCTTTCTTCTTCAAGTTATAGAAAATTCAAGTTGTAGAAATTAAAGGTAATGGAAGAAAAATAACCCTGAAAGATACAGATTTTTTTGGTAAAATGCATCCACTTCAAGTTATGGAAAATTTGAGTTATAGACGTTTGACTGTACTAACATAAACTGAATAATAAGAAAGCCATACTCACTGTGACACTCTTAATCAATTAAGGACCAATATACTTAATAGCAAAAAATGCAAGTTAACACAAACTACTATAATTATCACATTTGATGGCGAAGAATCAGCAGTTTGAGTTATTTACATACAAGTGACTGACTAATTGTAGCAGAGACTAAATATCACAACTGAAATATATACCCCGAAAATTTTAATTCGAAAGACAAAAGCACAAGTTCAATTTAAAGCAATTGTGTTATAAATACTATTATGTAATACTAAAATTAGAGATGAAACTAAAATAGCAGTAGAGAATAAATTATAGATTTCACCAAGCATACCTGTTATGCTGGTTGATATCACTGGTGTTAACCATTTATAAATAAGATAGTAACATATAATTTCTAACAAACTCATAGAACAAGCTATAGAAACATTCTGAAAAGTTAAATGCTTTTTTTATATACATACATACAAAATGCAATACATTAAGATTATAAAAGAAGAGATAAGGTGCAGAAAATACTGAACTGTGCCAAAAATAATGCCCAATCCAATTACCTAGCCAAAACAAAATTTTGAAAATATAAATAAAGAGAACACCTACCTTTGATAGCTTCATCAAGAAAAGCTTCTACCTCCTCTGTAGAAGATGTATCCATTGAGCGAGCAAATTCGAAGTGACCAGGAACTGTTTTGAAGTGAGTGCGGAGTAGGTGACGTCTTTTAGACAATGGCTCTGATACCAGTGACTTGCCATTTAGGTATAAGAGGTCGAACATAAATAGACACACCTGCACCTTGATTTCTGATTCATTTGCATCCTTTTTAAAGAAAAATATATTACATTGACAATGGAAACAACATTTAATAACTAAATTAAATTTTATAATAATTGGGATATTATAATGCAAACAATTTTGGGAATGCATGTCATTTTCTTGGTTTATGAAACTTTCAATTTGTAGCATGAACTTTAAAAAAATTTGTAGCATATGTGACATTCTTTAATTACCTTAAAATTTTAGCCACTTGCAATTTGAAAATCCATGGCCATCAGTCACATATGTTGAGACCTGCAAGTTTCTGATAAACCAAGATGTTTTTGACACAGGCCTTCTATAGTTCTAATAGATAGGTTTCTCCAATGGTTTCCATTAATTGGGAACACTAAATGTGATGGTATAGGGGAACATCTGCCCTAAATGATTCATTCTGCATTGTGATTAGAATAAAATTTGAAATTAGAAAATTATTTATTTAAAATATATTTCATGGAAATTAATTACAGTGGAATTTCAGAATAACTGGAATGGCATCCAGATGTTTTGCGAAGGTTCACATCCTATTATTCACACCCGAAGGTGCTCGAACCCGGCAATATATAGTACCTCAGAGCCAGAAATATCTTCAAAATCACATCCAATACCATCCTCTGAATTCAAGGCAACCTAACAGTAATTGGTTGTTTTTAATGAAAAAGAATTTTTAAAATACAGTGTATCCTCGATTTAACGGACTAATTGGGGGGATAGGGTGTCTGTTATTGCTGAAAGTATTAAATCCGAAAGTTTAACATATGACGAAGTAAAATGCACCTAAATGGCCACATCTTATAAAGTCATTAGGAACACTGTTAAACAAGAATAATATGTTTATCAAATGCGGTAAAACTGTTAATTCGTATTCAAAGAGAGTATAATTACGACCTTGAAAATTCTGTGCACATGACATCCACGGTCTCCCACTCTCGCCGCTTCACTTCCGACCAATGTAATTTTTTCTATTTACATAAATGTTATATAAACATCACCACGTTTTTATCAACCTAAAAGTGCAAAAAACAAATAGATTGGAACAGTTGTCAGTCTGAAGATTTGGAACATAAATACGATACGACAATCCAAAATTACCCGGAAAAGTTTTTTTTTGAGTTTCTCCTTTCTCAGAGCAATCACTGCATTCAACTAATGATTATCCTTTCACCCCTTGAAATTTAAATTAGCATGCGTTTTGTTTCATTCGACATACCACTACACAATGTTTGTCCCTTAAGTTACTAACACACAGGCACGAAAAACATCGCCACAGCAAGTACGAACTCCTGCGGGAAATCCCGTGGTACTGAGAATCGAACAAATGTATTCCTAAGTACAGCATAACATATTAATTCATATTTCCACTGCCTCACTCTGCCTCCTTTTAATTTCATTGCTCGGTGCTCAACGCCCTCGCCAAACATACTTTCCCCTAAAAGTTTCATTGACCGTCTGGGCGGGAAGTTCAAAAGTGGCAAAATGTTATGGCGAAAACTGAAAAGTATAGAAAATAATCAGACAGGAACCAAATGTCAGGCAATAATGATCCTTGCGAATAGACTGCCCCTGGCATCGATGGACGGTGAGTGGTCTGAAATCGCTGACAAAGCGACGATATGGAATGGATTCTCAACGACTGGACAGCCGTTGGCTGAGTACATTAAATCAGGGTCCGTTAAATCGAGCGTTTACTGTACCTGATAAATATCGTGCTTATTATATTATTCCAAACATTTCTCAAAAATACCTTGGTTAAAAATCGAGGAAATAAAATGCACGGCATATTACATCTACTGAAAAAAAAATGCGTTGTCACGCCAGGCGTGCAATATTGAGGTGTCTTGCGGGTGGCCTACCCTCAGCAGATGAATTGGCAAATCTCGTGTAATGTCCGCACCCCCTTTTTTGATGGGAAGTTGGAGAAAAAAGTGCGGGTATTACAAGAGTAAATACGGTACGAGCAAAATATTTTAAAACCCCAAAGACTATGAATTACAACGCCTAATTGTGATGATAATTAAATATACCTATCCTTGTTTATCATGCTTTCGGGTAGTGTGTTTTCCATTTTTTGTGGTTTTCAAATCAAGGAACTTTTTTGTTTAGTGTTAGCAATGTTCACTTTTGTGCAGTTTTCATTTCAATTTCCCACTTTCTCTTTATTTTATTTATTCATATAATCTCCTATATTTTTATAGCCAGTGTAAATTATAAAGGTTGTATTCAGGTAATGAAATATTTTTAATGGAATTTTTATTCCTATGAAACTTTCGAGAGGAGTAGGCTGACTAAGGGTGCAGCTCAATGAATAATCCAAGCAGGCTTTCATTTAGTATGAGCAAACACCATCTTAAGTCAAATGTAAGAAAGTGGAAGAAAAATTATACTTCTACGGCTAGGGAAAAATAACGGTATTCATTCTTCAACTTTTCAGCTGAACTTTTTAAAATCAATGTCAGATTATAATCAATGTACTTCTTTAATGCTCGTCAATAAATTAAGAACAAAAACACATTTTAAAATATTAAATGTGCAAAAATTTTAAGTCAGGATAGCAACCAAGCAGTATTACATGTATTCTTATGAGAAATAGATTAGTGGGTTTTTGTTTAGCTTGGCATATTTCAGGAATGCATATACCGTATTTAATCGATTGTAAGCCGACTTTTTTTTACCTTTTCACCATCTCAGAAATTGCCACTCGTCTTAGAATCGGTGTCAAATAAAATAGTAATTGAATTTATTTCTTCAGTTACATTATAATGCAAAATATAAGCGTTTTAAAGAATACGCAAACTATCTACTATAAAGAAGAATAAAAATGACCGAATAACTAAGACGAAATAAATTACGTAAATAATAAGAGGCGCGTCAAAGTTGTAATAATTGTGGTGGCAGTGCACGTATTCGTAGGTTTTCACACTCCCCCTCCACTAACTAAAATATTTCATTGTAGTATCACCAACTTGACGTATTTTCCGCTAAATCTAGCTTTTTATCTAGATACCGTCTGGGGATTAGAAAAATGTAAGCTAGGGGATAGCGGATTTTTCGACTTAATTTTCACCAAATTGATGTTTCAGGTTTTTTTTAAATAAATAATTTTATCGTTAAATGTAACAAAATAAGTACTTACAAGTTAAGTAAGTTAAACATGCGACGATTTCTCCCGTTTTTTCAATTAAATAACGGACGCATCATTCATCAAATAAATAGTATTCTTAAACTACCTTCCTCGTATTTTATAGTCATTTCCACTCTCCACTCATTACATTGATAAAGCTATTAAGTATTCTTTCAGTACTGTTTCCAATTCGCAAACATACATCATGTATACAAACTCCGGTGTTGGCAACACTGTTTAAGTGTCTTGTGAGTGTGTCCTGTGATTTCCGAGTGAAATATTTCGTTTCGTTGTGAACATCCTCGTGGCAAGTGTAAACTTCTTATTTCTTAGCGAGTTTTTCGGTTTTTAATTACCCCATGATGGGACGAACGCATTACTCTGCGAACTTTAAGATGAACGTTATTTCCTATGCAGAAGAGACATCTAATCTTGCAGCACAACGGCGCTTTGGGATTGATGAATCAAATGTTAGACGCTGGAGGAGAGATAAAGAGAAGTTACTTAAGTGTTCAAGGAAAAGAAAAACATTTGGAGGCCCCAAGCAAGGACGTTACCATGAATTGGAGGAGATCCTTAATAACTTTGTGATTGATCAACGAAATAACTGTTTGCCAGTGAACTCCGAGATTATACAAACAAAAGCTCGTGAAATTGCTCGAGAACATAAAATTAGTAGAAGTGAGTGTAAATTTAGTCGGCACTGGGTACAGCTGTTTATGAAACGATGGGGACTTGTTCTTCGTCGTCGTACATCAATCGCCCAAAAACTGCCAGCTGATTACGAAGAGAAACTAATTTCCTTTCAACTCGCTCGATGGCACAGAAGATGACGTTTTGTGGGATGAGGAGAGTGAAAAAGAGTCGTCGTGTGAAGATATATTTTAGTAAAAAAATATGTTAATGTTGTTGCAATTTCAGTTTTTAATCTTTATTTAATTACGAACTGAAAATCCGCCACATTCATACTTGTTGGAATATCGAGATAAATAGTCCTAATTGACCAAAAATATTTTTTTTCCTTGCGTGGACTTGTGAAAAGTGGGGGTCGGCTTAGAATCAGTGTCGGCTTATAATCGATTAAATACAGTACCATGCTAGGCGAGGGATAGTTGTGTAATGAACTCTAAATGTCTGAAAATTTTGATGATATTTTTGGCAAATTAGCATTTTAAAAGTAACAGTATGTAATAAAATTTATAAATACAGCTCCACATATTCTTTTAAATTCAATAAAACACATTGTTCATAAATGTTGAATTTTAACAAAAACTTAGTAATTTTAAAAGAAGCTGAAGATTTAAACGAATTCCTCCAAAAATGCAAGAATGATTGCTCACCTTTCTTTTCCTTGTTGCCAGCTTTTGAAAAGGTAAAATGCACTGTCTCTCTACATCCCATGCAACTGCTTCACAGTCTAGAATACACGTCTTCACACAACTTTCTTCTTCATTCTTGGCATCAGTTATCTTTTCAACACTTACATCTTCTTTCGTCACAATTTTCTCATCCACATGCATCTCATCATCATCACTATTACCATCTTTTGCCTCCTTTTCATCATTGGCCAGTTCACTCTGTATTCTTTCATTGGACGAAGAAACTTTTTTGTCAACAAACTCTTCACCCAATGCCTTATCATTTTCCTTACTGCCTTCCTCTTCTTCATTCTCACCTACATCTCTCTCTGCTGTTGCTTTAGACTTCTCTTCAGTTATTTTAACTTCCTCTTCTGCTGTTGCTTTAGACTTCTCTTCAGTTATTTTCACTTCCTCTTCATCTTTCTCATGACACGTTCTGAAACACGTCGACAGACGTCCAATCACATCAGGGTACTTTGATGTATTGTCTTCCTGGTTTCTGCTAAAGATTTTGATGGCTCCATTTTCTAAAAGATGAATCTGTGTGGTTTAAAAATATTTTATTAGCAATTAACCATTTTGGTGCCAAATTAATTTCAAAGTAATGGCCCAGAATATTTATTTACCAGGAAAATATTAAATTGGTTTATTTTTATTGACATTTCCACTTTCTTAATTTATCCTGAAGTTCCGCAGAAATTATTAAGTGTGAAATGCAAGATCTTATTATATAACAAGTAGAGGGTGATCCATGAACATACATAAAATTAGCACGTTTTTTTATTTTTCATGTGATTATACCACCACATATTTGGAGAATAGAGCCTAGTTTGTTTTATCAAGGGGGTACTACATGAAGGTGAGGTTAGCATTTAAATGAAAGAGCTTTAATAGCTAAGTTAGTGTTGTATTGCGCATCATAATTCTACATAAAAATATATTTTTACATTAAAATATACTTTTATGGATAACTGATACTTCCAAAATGACTTAAGTTTCGAACATGATCAATTTTGCATTTCTGCCACTGTCAAGTTTTCAAAACTCAAACTGTTCAAGAATAATTGGCATCAGTGTGGTAATCTACACTCAAAGTTTCATTTTCCTTCTTTTATACCTTCAGAGATAAGTCAAATGAGTGAAAATTATTTAAAACATACTTAACTTGAGTAATTGTAACGTAATCCTTATGTTCAAGTTCATCCCTTCACCATAAATTATCTAATCTTTATCACTTACAATGTGCTTTGTGTACAAAAGGAAAATTAACATGTGTGTTTATAATCCATTTACTTTCATTTACTATTTCTGTGTAAACACAAAAGGAAATTAAACGTATTTGTAATAAATCTTGTATTACTCCAGTTGCTATGACGATTGTTCTCATTGACAACAATTGATAAAACCATGTAAGAAAATTTCTAATTTGGAAATAAATTATGACTATCTTGTTGGATTTTTCTCCAACTATTTAAAAATAAGTGGCATTAATGTGGCAATGTATGCTCAAATTTTCACCTTTTCAGCTCTTAGACCTTCAGTGATATTAAAAAATACCAAAATTTTAAATGGGACCCAATCCAAACTTTTGTATTTAAAAAAACACAAATCTAAAGAAAAATAAATGACAGCAGTACAGAATCTACCCACCAAGTTTCAGCTCTCTATCATTTATGGTGTTATCACAATTTCAATTTAAGCAGGTGCACAGACCAGTCACACAGATGCCAAAGTGACACTATAAGCACATTTTTTAAACACCAAAAATAAAAATTCATGAAGAATTATACTGTTAAATTTTCAGAAAGACAAATTGAACCATTTAGTATCCCTATGATTCCATACAAGAAAACAAATTCTTATGTTATCTATTTAACAGGCTTTCCTCAATTTTATTTAACATTTCAATAAATCATTTAATACTTTTCAGAGTATGAACAAGTATTGGCAATACAAAGCTAGCTTTTTACAAAAGCCAAAGCAAATGTAATTTGCCTGCTTTTGCAATTGTGATTCTCCTATGCAACATTAAGAGAGCTTAATTCAACAAACCATACTGTTTGGCTGATGTTCTTTTCAGCAGGCTTAGGACTACTTTAAAGGTTTTTTTCAAATCTATAAAAGCCAGAAATGTACTGAAAGTATGACCAAGACCACCACAGGTCATTAATCATAGCTCAAGGACACCTGCCTTATTGTCACTTTGAGTGGCAAGGCCTATAAAGATGGAACGACTCATTACTCATTATATAAGGGTGAGGGAAGCAAGAACCATACTACTGTTAACAATAAGGCCTTTAGACTGACATGTGATTGAGTTGTTGTACCTTATCATCATAGCAGCTCTGTTCTTAACTACTTATAAAATTTAAAACCATAAGCATCACTGAAAGAATGACAGAAAATACAAAAAAACATCAGTTGAGCATTTCAAGTGTAGCTTACTGATACTATAAACATATTTTAAGAAAATGCACAAACAAAATAAATTCATATTTAATTTATAAGCAGCTAACCTGAGCCCTTTCACCATCATATTTATATTCGCAAGTGAAGGTCAGAGAATCAAATCTAGTCAAAACTTCTGCTACTCCCTTAGTGGGATGTGCCAACATGGGCTTCGGAGGTAGACCAGGGGAAAGTTGACAACGCTCAGCAAGAACTTCAATGCCGCCATCCAACAATGCCTCAACCAGTCGCTCAAATGAAGGGCATTCACTGTAAAATAATATACTGTATGAGGGCCAAGAGATACATTTTCTAATTTCTAAATAACCTTAAATGAGATACTGCATTTATCTCAGAATAAGACAAGATCTTTTTCCTGTACTAGCATTTGAAAAACCATGAGATGTCTTCCACTGGCATAATATGACATAACTCTTCATGGATCACCGTTTCTTTGCATCAAGGTACTACTGCACAAAAATTTGGCTTGTTAAAGCAAATGAACAATCTTCTATAAGAAGAAATGAAAAATAGAATTACATAGCATTTACATACAAAGTATTTCATGGTTCTGATGATTGGCACTTCTAGCAATGCTTTGAATATTTATTTCTGGAAATAGAAGGTTCTGTTAGGAATGTCGTTTTATATTTCATGACATCCTATATTCAGGTATATATAGTAAATGAACAAAATGGAAGTATGACAACTGATATTTGTCCTGAAAAAATAAAAATTATTTATATACATTAATATACCAAAAATAAGTGTTAAAATATGAACTAAAAAGGTTACCTAACACTGAAATAGAATTTATTTAGAATTAAGCATGACAATATTAATCCTACTTAATGAAATTTGTTTAGTACCATATTTACCCAGATCCAAGACAAGGTTTTCCAAATTTCAGCTTGCAAAAAGAGAGGGTAACGTCTTAAAATCAAGTACAAAGTGGTATACCATCAATACATCGCAGTCAATTCATTGAGTGTCATTTCGGTATGCATCAATTCATCACACAACGAACTCATCATGCGTTAATATATCACACGACAAAACTCATCGCGTATCAATTCATCGCTTGACAAATTCATCAGTAGAGGGAGGCAAGGAGTGATGAACTGATGCACGTTGACTTTGTTGAGCGATGTAATGATGCGCAACAAATATTTTGTGTGATGTGTTGATGCACAATGAACTGACCATGACGAGTTGTCGTAGAACTGTAGGAAGTATGGTTATGCATTTAATTGATCTTTTAACAAACAAATGAAACACAAGATAAAATAATTGTATGTACTAAAAATTTTTATTTCAATCTTACGATCTGGATTTTAATTAATGCAGTATTAATTTTTTAAAATACAATTTAAAAATTGTTTTTTCAAATAAAAATTTGTAACAAACCATTTCAATTAATGAATAAACTAGTATACCTATACTGAATGTGTGTCCAAAATATACACCTAATACATTCAGTGAGAAATTAGGTCATTTTTGTTTTGACAGTCTGCTAACAGGGAGGGTCGTCTTAGATTTGGGGTCTACTTGGATTCAGGTAAATACAGTACTTCAAGGCAAAACTTAAAAGCAACTCCATTATATTCTGCAAGTAGTTTATTTCATAATCTGATTGATTAGCTAACATCGAATATAAAATTGGCAAAAGAGAATAACAATAGTCAGTTGTATTCATAATCATGATATTAGTTCAAGAATACTTATGATAATAATTGATTCAGCATAATGCTATTTAAATAAAAATAAGTCATTTAAATGAAATTAACACATTGCGTATGGCTCATGTAGATTTGCGTTCTCTCAGCCGACCGTTGTGAATGGCACATGCAAATTTGCATGATACGGTAGAGGACCAGCTTATGCTATGTATGAGAACTATTTGAACTCTTACAGTTTCTGCAATGAGTAAATATGTTATGTAGAGTTTTGTGCATCTCATCTTTGTTTTTTTTTGATCGTCTACTGCTTTGTCTTTTTTCGCTCTTGAAAACCATCCATATTTAACGGCTCGAGGATGGCATGTAATTTACATAAAATTTTGGCGAAGAGTGAGATAATTCCAGAATTATTTTTAGATGACTTATCAGATATGCCTAGTGATTATGAAGAAGATAAGAAGTTTTGGAAACTTCAGTGGAATTGGATAAATGTAAGTGAAATTATCTTATTTTAGCTATTTAACTAACATTTCGGTAGCTGATGGATAAAATGCCCAGGAACTAGGGGTGGTTATGCAATAAGTTGTCCTGTATTCAAAGTGTTAAGAGGCATTTTTCTGTTATCATATTTAAATCATTAAAACTGTGATAAATATGTCAAGAAAAGTATTACACCCACTTAAGCATTTTAGGAAAGGTTACAATAAATAATTTATTCTAATGAAATCTGAAGCTCATGTTTCACAAGTTAAATTACTCCAGACAGCTATCCATAATAATTAAGAGCAGATTTTAAATGAACTTCTGAAATGTTAAGACTTACCAATATGCTGTCTTCACACACAAAGCATTTGCATCAACTTTAGATTTGAAAGCCTCAGAGCTAAGACCTTTGCCCTTGGAGGAGTCAATGATCGGTGGAGGGAAGGCATCACTCTTTTGGGCTGGAGGGGACAATGTGCAAGCCAAGGCTAAGGCCTTCAAGTGAGAAAAGGTAAAAATCAGATGAAAGAGCATACAGCTAAAAGATCATTCAACTTTTTAAAATATTTAATCTTTAAAAACTCAAGTAGTACAGAATTGGTTTAATGTAAAACCTACCAAAAAATAGTTTGCTAGAGATGCTAATCAATCAAGGCAATGGCTAAAAAGTAATATTTTACAATTTCTATAATGTATGCATAATGCATAAATATACTAAACAATCCCATTTATACTCCAATCTTGCAAGGAAAAGTATACATTTTATAATAAATTATGGGAAATAAAAGAGTAATTTCTCTCAGTATAAAAATTTGCCCAGATTCAGAGACAAATTTACATTCAACATCATACTTGACTTGTGCAAATACAATACAGAATTCATATAAATCCTCCAATTTCAGCACCACAACATCTACCCAATTAGGAGGTATATTCATCTACCAGCATTCTTATTAGCACTGACACATTAGATGAATATTTTTTTCATACCTGTAAAACTGACTGTTCAGCAAGACCTACACGAAGCTTCCCAGACAATGAGCGCACTAAATAACGCATTTCTGGACCACGGCATGCCACGAATAAGGTAACAATGCGATACATCTTCTTTGACATTGACTGGAACAACAAGAGATAATTTTTAAAAAATTAATATCACTGCTACATTTTAAAACAAAACCATCATTATGAAAAAATCAAGAGAAATTTTTGGAAGCATTGTGAACTCCAGTAGAATTCAATTATAATTTTTCATTATCAAGGATGGTAATGTAAAAAATTTTCAAAACAAATACAGTTAAGTTCTTATGCTATTTTAATAAAGCCCAAAATAGTAAAATCCCTACTAACCATGTTACTTGGGACTGAGGTGCAGATAACTGAAGAACATGGATAATCTACATTTTTAAAGGCAAAATTTGATATAATACCTATTATTTTTCCTTAATAATTTTATTCACATAAAAAATAGGTCATATGCCATATTCACCTGAATGAAGACTTCGTCAACATAAAAAATTATTACATAATTAGATATCAAGATTCTGTAAACATAAATTTGCAACATAGATAAACTTGCAAATGGGGCAGGCAATTTGCACATAAATAAAACAAGCCTTGAAAACGTTATTCCATGGTTGGTGTTCATCAAAAATGTTCTAATTCTTTAACTGTGTCCACTGTAGGTTAACCTAATCTTAGCCAATGGAAAAAGTTTCACCAGAAAAAAGTTGCTTTATTACTGCAAATACTTTTGATTAAAACTGCCTATTAATATGTAAAATTTGATTTTGAACAATGGACTAAATCAATTATTGGCATGCGTAATAAATAAAATGCGATTAATTAAACCAGAACCAATTATTAGGGTAAAATAAAAGAAAAAATTAATATTTGTTTTTGACAATGACAGTCTTGGCCTTAACTTTGTGGCATTCCATCATAAAGAAAAAGTAATATTTTACATACCACAAATTTATACGTTTAAACAAATTACTGGTACACAAAAGTCTGTTTTTTTTTCACTTGTTTCTTTATCGACTATTTTGTCTGCCAAACTGATCACCACTGTGTGCACACACAAGTAAAAAATAAATATAAATAAAATTTTAAGTTAATAACTTTTATAAAGCACACAGTGAAAAAATAAAAATTTAATAATTGCTTATTAATAGCTTATATAAAATACACTGAAATGAAAAAATATAAATTAAATAAAAAAGCTTTTTAGTTAACTTTTATAAAACGGTGAAATGAAAAAAATTTTATAATTTAATTAATGGAGATATTGAATATATAAAATTTATGTTGTAATTCTAATAATTAGTTCAGATGTCTTAAGGGATGCAACATAACTTTTATATATTCAATATCTCTATTGTGTGATGATATATCGGCACATGTTTAATAAAGCAGTGAAGTCTGCATCCTCTCATTTTCCAGGAAATTTCACTCACTTCAGAGTGCACATTGTCAAGTTAATACACCATATGGTTAATATGCACACAGATACCTAGTCCTTTCAGTTTCACTTTACAGTGGCTTTAACAAAATATTTTTTGCAACTTAATTTAGAAATAATTCCTTTTACCTTTCCAAGAGTAAAACTCAATGCTCTAACAATAGGATATGTGGCCATCTTAAAACAAAACTTACACTGTGCCCACTAAGAGAAGCAACAGCCTTCAATTCTGACATGACTTTCCTCACTGTAAGTTTAGAGCTGCTAGCCATGTTTATAAAGGACAATTTGCTCTGGCTTCCACGAGCACCCTCAGCTACAAGTCCAAGATCTCCTTTGCGTACAGCTTCCTCCTTCACACCAGATATTGTTCTACCAGTGCTTTGTGCAATGGCACGCATTAATGTTGTTTCAGCAATTCCTAACTCCAAGCCTAAAATAAATAAAAAAACAGCATATATCAGTAAGAACTAATAATTAGGTATTTGCATGAAATGCAGACCTTAACTTTTGGTGCCCTATCTACTTGGTGAATAACAATTGTGAGCATGCAACATATCATTTATTGTACAAATACAAATAAAGATATAATCCCAAAATTTAAAGAAATTGATGAATTAATAAGATTAAAGACATTTTCATTTTTCAAAAGAATGTTAATTAAAAAATATTAGTTTAAATAATGCAAGAGCATATTCTTTAAATTATAAATTCTGCACACCTAGAATGAATATTAGCAAAGTATATGTCATACCTTCCCATGCTGGAGCTAGTTTGTTTAAACACAGGTATAAACTGGGCAGTAGATCTTCAGGGCTAAGCAGTATCACAGAACGAAGGTAATTGGCCATAATTTCCACTATCTTTAACCTTGCACTGGTTTCTTCAATAAGTTCTAGAGTCCTTGCTAGGGCAAAGTATGGCACACTGTAAAGAGAAAGGAATTCAAGATACTTATAAATAGATTAAGATATTTCATTCACTTGGCGAACCATGATTATTTTCTGTCGAGTCAGTAAAAGAGCACAAGTCAAAGGGACTAATATTCGGCAAGCCACGATGTTTTTAACCCCTCCACACATTCATTATTCGCTGATTTATGAATCTCTCTCCACATTGATACCAGATTGTGGGAATTTTCCCTATTTGCAGGAAATTTTATGCAGATCTGACAGCATTGCATCTTCCGAACTTGTATTCAGTGCCGTCAGTCAGTCATAAAGCGTATGTCATACAATCACATCCACCATCTTGCAAAAATGCAGATTAATTTAATTTTACAGTACATAGCAGTATTTATTTTTTATTTTAGTTGTTCAAAAAATAAAAATTTGTCCTGAGATGGTAATTGCTCTATATCAGTGGTGAGCAACAGGTGGCTTGCAATTCAATTTCAGGTGCCTTGCAGAGCCTTAAAACAATTATCATTTTTGAATTTTATTAACCCATCAGCTTACCTAACCCTCAAATCCTTAGGGAGGAAGATAATAATGAAAGGTGTAAACGATGGCTTTAGAATGGAAATTCAACCTATCATAAGTACTTAAATTGTCTATATATAGATAGTATGTTTGTAATAAATTGTGTAGCACTTGACATTTATCCATGTCTATGTGGCCCGCAATTAAAAAAGGTTGCGCACCATCATTGTTGTGCTAACCAAGGCCTAATGTTCAAGTCATATATTAAGGAATGGTAAATAAGACCAAGATCTGCATATAAAGATAACTCATGGTTGGCAATTAACCAATAACCATATTTACCCGAACCCAAGACGAGATTTTTTTCCAAATGTCGGCTTGCAAAAATTGAGGGACGTCTTAAATTCAAGTACGAAGTAGTATACTGTCAATACATGGCAGTCAATTCATTGCACGTCAATTTGTCACACTAGAAACTCGTCACACGTCAATTCATTATTCGACAAATTCGTCATGAGAAAAACTAGAAGGTGAGACACCATGACTGGCATACAGGAGGATGATACACTTGTTAGGTTGGGTTGGGAGTTATTCCCTGCCATATACCATCCAATGTCTCTCGCCTTACTTAATTCGCAAAGAAAATTGCAATTCATCCTGGTATTACTGAAATGTAGAGAAAAATTTTGCTGTGGAAAAGTGTCTCCCTGCCGTACACCTGTCAAGATGTCTCACAATAAATTTGACAGATGATGAATTGATGTGGGATGAGTTTGTCATGCGTGACACTCAAATTTTTTGTGCGACAAATTGATGCATGATGAATTGACCATGACCAAGTTGTTGTAGAACCGTACAAAGTATGGTTACGCATCTAATCCATGTTTTTTAAACTAATGAAACAAGATAAAATAATAGTATCGACTGAAATTGTTCATTGCAAATTTATGATCTGGATTTCAATTAATCGAGTATTAATTTTTTATTATACATTTTAAAATACCACGTTTTTTTTCGCAAACAAAAATTTATAACAAACCATTTCAATGAATGAATGAACTAATATATCTATACTGAATAAGTGTGTTCGAAATATACACCAATTGCATTCTGTGAGATACATCTTGCCTATCAAAAACATGTAATTGGACTTATAAAAACCAACAATTACCTTTTGAATCAAATATGAAATGCCAATGAAATTCCAGGTTTCTTCGACATGCCTTCTAATAACACTGTCAATGTCAAAGGTGCGAAATCTGTGATAATAATGACAGGTAAAGAAAGAATGTGTTGCAGTAATGTTGGCTGTTTAGTCAAGGAGCAAAATTACCACTATATGTTATCCTAAAACGAAGTAACAAATGCCTTTTGTAATAATAGTTAATGTCATAAAAATGGATGGATGTCAAAAGATCTTATGAGAGATTGGTTACACAGTGTCTGGAATAGAAGACCAGGAGAACTATTAAGAAAAATAGGGATGCTTGTACTAGATGCATTCAAAGGACACATAACTCCTAAAGTTAAAGATTCATTAATCTTCTAATAATACCTGGAAGAATGACATCACATCTTCAAGTAATCGATGCTGCCATCAACAGGCTTTTTAAAGGGTTTATAGTCCGAGTGAAAAAAAACCTGCTGTTGCAATGCTCTGCCAATGGATCAAGGCATTATAGCAACAGATAAATTCAGAAGTAATAGTGAATACAATTAAGAAGTGCTGCCATAGATGGAAGAGAAGATGATATTTTGTAGGAGTCTATGTACAAAGTTAGGGGTGATAAATATAGAGAGAATGAGGACAGTGGTGAGGAAAGTACGGTGTAATGATTAATATAATATCTATGATATTCAAGAAAATTATGGTACTCGATAAAAATTTCTGCTATTTTTGTAACTTGATTAATTTTTAAAGGGCTCGTGTAATTAGGTCAAAAAAATCATTTTCTGTTTAGATAGTCTGCTAAAAGAATTTTAGATGGGGTTGCCTTGGATTCAGGTAAATACAGTACCTAAAATTCAGCCAAATGGCTTGCATTGTTTATAAATCTCTTCAAGAAAATACAATTGTGTTAGCCTTACCTTTCACCAGGAGACCAAAAAGCATCATCAATAGGATGATACTTAGATTTTGAAGGATCATATTCACTAGTTTTTCCTGAGTTTACATTGGACTCCTCTTTCTTTGGAACTGCCTTGCAAGAGCCTAAAGTAGAAAACAAGAAACATTATGAGAAAACAAGAAATGTTGTGGTAGTAGTCACTTGACAGACTTGTAATCCTTTTAATTAAAACGAATCAAAGTACAGAATAAGAATTTCAGTAATTAAAACAATACATATTTTAAACCTAAATAAATGAATTTATCAAATCTTAGATATATGTACCTCAATATTCAACTCAAAATACACTATCACATGTGGAACACTCAACGCTTAATAAAATGGTGGTCAACTTAGAAGAAGCAATAACTCCTTGATATTACTATCTACTAAATACATGAAAAAGTAAATGTACCAATAAAATTAAGAGAATTAAAAATATAATTTCAGATGAATACTTTGGAAAAATACTCATAAAAATCTACCATTGATTCAGTCAATAATTATACCAATATATTTAGTCTTTTAATTTGGTGAAAATCATAAACTCAAAACATTAAAACACTTCCAGAGTTAAAGCACATGATACCTGCTATCTCTATATAAGAGGTGTGGCCAAAGCACATCTCACAAGCCCATGCATCTCTTTTTAACTAGTATGCAGCTGTTTTAAATTTCCATTCAGAGACGTGTCAATGCTTTTCACTACAGAGTACAATGATGTAGTGTGACTTGAGATGTGTTGGGGATGCCTAACGGACCTGTATACTATCTTTACTGCTTCAGATACAGGTTATGTTTTACTGTTCAAAAATTTATGAGCACAAAATGAGTCATGTGGCTCTCGAACTTCTGAAGATTATAATAAGCTGCTCCGAGGGTGTTTGGCCACCCCTGCTATATACCATATGTACTTGCGTAATTGCCTCACTTTTTTGCACGATTTTATACACTAAAACAAGAGTGAGGCAAATATGTGGTTTTCCCCTTATTGTAAGAAAGTGAAGAAAAAATAATATAATCCTCATAATTCAGGTGGGGCAATTACGAGAGTAAATACAGTCATAATACACAAGTGTTGGTTGGTTGGAACACTGCACTGAGTTAAATGTCATGCTGTCAATCGACTGTGAAAAAAAGACAAAGACGGATAGATGGAGACAAAGATATCAATTGGAAGAAAATTAATTAAAGCCGAAGTCAAAATTTGAAAAAATATCTAAAAATTTATCTATTCTAAAAAGATTTTAAATATGATATTTTAAATGATCAGAGAAACAATCTTCCTAGCAACCAATATAATAAGCATGATTATTTTATAAAGGATTGTTTGGTATGTTGGTTAATGCTTTTTTAAAAAATATTATCCATCTACCAAAAACAGCATAGTGATGAATCTTAATAATTAAATAATGAGCCTTCTTACTGGTGGAAGCAAAACATATTACAGTGCAGATTCCATTATGACTGAAAACTACAAAGATATAACAAACTATCCCACGGAATTTCTGAATTTCAGGAATGTCACCACAAAAACTAATTTTGATAGTTAGAAACATCATCATGCCTTTGAGAAATCTTCCTCCAAAAAATGTTTATGTAATGACACCCCTTAACGAAAAGAATACTATATCAGAATTTTATCGATGCTGACGTTTCGAACAGAAGTAACAGGGCAACAGAGTATTCAAACATAGAATTGACCTTGCACCCAGTGAAAGCCATCTACCATTTATGTATATTAAAATGCCGGCAATTTCCTATCATCCCAGCATTTGCCAATACAATTAATAAAAGCCAAGGATGGACTTTCAATGAGGTTGGATTATTTTTGCCAGAACCTGTGTTCAGCCACAGACAACTTTATGTTGAGCTCTCACAATCTACACTGATGGAAAAATTGAAAATAAAAATTCTTAAAACAGACGTTCAAGGGAATATAAAAATAATAACAATGTAATCACACAAAACATAGTATATAAGCAAATTTCCTAGTTATAAGATAAAGAAATGAATTAAATTAAAAAATTAAATTGTCTTTTTTTAGGAATCCGTCATTGTTGACGAGCTATATGCTACATAAAGACTAACTGCAATGCAGTGAATATGATATATAACAAATTCAGCATAGCAAGAGAATACAAAGTCACTTTCAATTTCATAACATTACATTTACAGAATAATTACACTTAATAATATTCTGAACATAATGTGCTTTGCATGTCTTATTTTAAATATGTAACATCATGAATCCTACAGAAAGACATCATATTCCTGGAAAAACCTGAAAGCAGGCGTCTTTAGTGAGGGCCATGTGGGCAGTTGGCCAGGATCCCATGCCTACCAAATACACTTTTGAATTTAGTGCAACTCCATGTAGAATACAATGTTCGTAGGACGTGAAAACAAAACTCTACATAGATGTTATGACAAGGCAGTGTCACTGTTTGGAGATGAAGATTAATGTAGAAGTTGAACACTTCGTAAGTTTTCTGGAAATCTCAGATACAACAGGAAAAGGACTTTTTGAAACTATATGAAAAGAACTGAATGATACGAGGATCTGAAGTATTACAGAGGACAAGGATGTGATAACAGCGCGAGTATGAAGGGCTATCATAAGTGTTCAAGCATGCATTTTGTCTAAATTCAAGAGCATTTTTCGTGCCAAGTGGAGCCCATAACTCAAATTTGGTTCTATGTGATATAGCTAATTCCCGCCTGCAGGCAATGTCACTTTTTGGTGTTATTCAGTATATGTACACTATATTCCTAGCCTCTCTGGCAAGAGAGGTATACAGATACATCACTAAAACCGTAGTCTAATACCAGGTAGGAGTCCAAACTTGAAAGTATAAAAGCTGTACACTTTTAATTATCAAAAATTAAAGAAGCCTTACTCGAAATAGCAGAAATTTGTCAAGATCCGAAAATAAAACGCAAATCAAATTCCCTGGTTTCCCATGAATTAAACAGCTTCAACTTTTTGCTTTCCATTATAATTTAGCATGACATACTATTAGCTGTAAATAAAGTCAGTAAGGTTCTACAAACCGCTCAAATTAAGTAAGATATGGCAGTTCAATATTTGGATGCTTTGAAATCAACATTAAATATGTATAGAAATGAGGGATTTAATCAAGCTCTAAAAGTAGCTAAACAACTCAAAATGAGACATTGGTCAAAACAGAATTTTCTATTAAGGGTAAATGGAGACATTTTGATTTTGAAAATGAGGAAGATAGATTGGAAAATGTGAAGGAGCAATTTAGAATGGATTTCTTTTTGAGTCATGGATATGAACTCTCTATCCTGGCAATTTGATCAATACGGAGAATATGTTTCCAGATTTGGGTTCATGCGCAGTGTAAGCCAACTTAAAACTTCGGATGTAGTTAACTTGCAGAAAGTCTGTTGCAATATACAAGTTTTGAAGGATGAAACCAACTAGGATTCTGAAAGCGACATAGATGGAATAGAGCTTACTGAAGAACTAAGAATGTTATCAATAATTGTACCAGAAAACTAGTGTAATTGATAATTTAAATTTCTTGCAAATAAATAGATTGCAAGAAATATACCCAAACACAGAAATACTTTGTAGGATATTTCTTACAATACCAGTGACCATAGCATCCACTGAAAGGTCGTTTTCAAAATGAATATTGATAAAAAACTATTTACGATCGAAGATTTCACAAGAAAGGCTAACCAAATTGGCACTGTTATCCACTGTACAAAAGGAAGTTGATAAGATTGACAAGTCAAGAATAATTGATAGATTTGCACATATGAAAGCTAGAAAAGTACATTTTAAAACTGCAATATATAATAAACGTTTGAAAGATTTTCTATCCATATTTAATAAATTATGATTGTTCATACATATGTTTTTCTATAATTTGGAAAATATACTGTATATATCAATGTAAAAATTGTTAATAGATAACATTTTTGTGTAATTTCTTTGAATTTTATTTAATTTTTATTATTTAAAAAGTAATAACTAAATTATAAATACCATATTTACCCGAAAGGAAGACTAGGTTTTTTCACAAAAATGCCATTAAAAATATTAGGTATCGCCTTAGAATGGAGTATGAGGATTTAAGGTGAAAATACACCTCTATTTTAAATGCACCATGAAACACCCAGATGTCAAGTATATATTCGTTAAAATATTTATTATTTCATAAATACATCATATTTAATTAATTACTACAATACTTTAAAAATTTAAGGTCAAATTTTTTAAAAATGCTCCCACAGACCAATGGTTCCACTTTGGCGGTAGGGAAGCATAGGGACGTGTTTAGAGCTGGGTAGGTAATCGCATGACATTGAAAAAGAAATGACGAGCTGGGCAGTTTCGTGCGTAATATAAAACAAAGTCATGTAGGCACCAATTAAGGTGTCTAGTAATACAATGTAAATAAGACTGATACAATTTAAATGTATCTACTACAATTTAAACATGATGCTTTGCGTGGTATGCCAACGGAAGACGTAAAGTGGATGTGAGATTCAGAGTGTAGAAAATTTATGAGAGCACTTGAGTAGTACACACTTTGCTGAGTTTTAAAGTGAAATAGTGACAAGTAATTATTTATAACTTTTAAATAAGATACCCCAAACAAATGGTAGATCGCATAGAGAAAAAAGAAACTGTGGTAAGAGGGAATGTATCAAAAGGAATTAGAAGTTACGACAGAAATTTTAAGTTAATGGTGATGCTCTATGCTGAAGAAACAAATAATTGTGCGGCAGGGAGGAAATACAATGTGACTTAAGCGAATGTGTGATGGTGGAAGCAAGCAAAAGAGAAACTTGAAGGTGCTAACTCAACACAGAAATCATTTAGTGGACCAAAACGAGGCCGATTTCATGCATTAGAAGAGGAAATTGCAAACTTTGTGTGTATTCAAAGAATGGACGGTAAACCGGTGATACGGGATATCAATAAATTGAAAGCCCAAGAATTAGCACGATCGCAAAACATTCCACACCAAGAATTTAAGGCTAGTAATGGATGGTGTGTGCGTATGATGCATCGTTATGGTTTTAGCCTGTTACGAAGAACTTCACTTTGCCAGCGTCTACCTTCCAACTTCATGGACAAACTAATAACTTTCCAGAGGCATGTAATTCGGTTGTGGAAAAGTCACAATTACCTTCTGAGGCAAATGGGTAATGCAGATGAAACACCCATTTACTTTGACATGCCATCCAATTACACAGTCAACGAAAAAGGTGCAAAAAATGTCATCATAAAAACTTCTGGGAATGAAAAACTGTGCATTACTGTAATGCTGGCTGTATTAGCAGATGGAACAAAGTTGCCACCGTATGTTATTTTAAAACGCAAAACAGTGCCTAAGGAAGTACTACCAAATGGAATAATTGTTAAATGTCAAGGCCAAGGATGGATGTCAGCTGATTTAATGAAGGACTGGCTAAGCATAGTGTAGAATAGATGACCTAGGGCACTTTTAAGGCAGAGAGCAAAGCTCGTCTTAGATGCGTTCAAAGGCCACCTTACAGAGGAAGTTCAAAATACCCCTTCATGGTATGAATACTGACCTTGTAGTTATACCAGGAGGTATGACATCACAAATTCAAGTGCTAGATGTTGTATTGATGAAGTCCTTTAAGGATT
Source organism: Tanypteryx hageni (assembly GCA_028673005.1). Classification (NCBI taxonomy): domain Eukaryota; kingdom Metazoa; phylum Arthropoda; class Insecta; order Odonata; family Petaluridae; genus Tanypteryx; species Tanypteryx hageni. The sequence goes on from CM054116.1 coordinate 117,565,000, forward strand.
ACATCAAGTCATTTTATTCAGAATGGCTCTTGGCAGGGGACCATGCATTAACTCCTACAGGGAAAATTAAGAAGCCCAGAATACCTCTTCTCTGTAATTGGATCATTGCAGCATGGAAAAATAGATCCCAATAGTATCTCAAGAGGGTTCAAGAAATGCTGCATATCAAATTCCATGGACGGTATGGAAGACGACTTGTTCAAATTTGAATAAGTTGTGATGAATGAACAGGACAGCAAGAATAAGGGAAGGAAACAGAGGAGAGGGAGATGTAAGTAGTAAATTTACTTTTTTTATTCATCCTCTTAATGTTAGCTTGTTATACATATATGTAAAAGTTTTTTTGTAAGTAAGCCTAATTTTTTTATGGGTCGTCTTCCTTTCGGGTAAATATGGTATATAATTTTTCTGCACAAAGGGCAGAGGGCCCCACGGCAGCTGCATAGCCCCAGACCCGACAGATCCTAGAGACGGCCCTGCCTGAAAGCACTGGTAACATGACAATTGGCAGTGTCCATCTATATATGCTTCTGTAAATGTATTTTTTGTTACTTCACTAAAAAATAAATGCAAATAAACTAGTAAATAAACAAGTATGTTATTTGACTAAAATGTTTCCCTCATGAAGCAAATAGTGACAATAGTATGCTTAGAGTGGAGTTCAAGAAATAACATTTTAATCAAAATTTAAAAAATATTAATCCCTCTCAGATATGACAAATATTTCATTGGATATCATTTTAATATTCATACAAAATTTCTATGTAGAAATTCAAGCTTTATGTGCTAACCTCTTTTACTATGTTCAACAAATTAATAACTTCATACTGACTTAAAAAATTGCCAGAATACCATCAAGTATTAAACTATCCAACTGGTCTTCACCAAGCAAGAGAAATCACTAAAAAACCACAAAAAGCAAATAGGAAGAAACATTATTACTTACGTTCTTCAGTTAGAATACAAATGGTGATGTACCGATTAGTTGATCAACTGATCAAAATACTTAGCCAATTTTAAAAAGGAAAATAAAATCACAGGACAAAATGTGAAATGAAAAATTATACCACACTCATTCTGAAATGGTATAAGAAAGAACTTCTGCATTAAAATTTTCCTACATAAAACTGGAATGAATATATTCAAGCTTTTATGATTAAAGGAAATCATTTCAAAGAGTTGATTGACATAACTGCCTAAATTTTAAAATTAGCAAAACTATGTGCCACTGGTCATGCACGTACCTCCTGCCTTACGCCATCCAATGTGTCTCGCCTTGCATAATTCGCAAAGAGAATTGCAATTCAATCTGGTGTCATCAAAATATAAAGAAAAATTTTGCTTTGGAAAACTGTCTCCTTCAGCCATACACCAGTCATGGTGTCTCACCTTCCAATTAGTCTCACTATGAATTTATTGACTATAATAATGTCATACCATGTACTGACGTGTACAAATTAGCCATGACAAGTTGTCGTAGAACCTTAGGAAGTATGGTTATGCATTTAATCAATGAATTTTTAAACAAATGAAACAAAATAAAATAATTTTATCTACGGAAATTTTTCATTGCAAACTTACGATCCAGATTTCAATTAATACAGCATTAATTTTTTTATTGTCTTTTTCTCAAACAAAAATGTGTAACAAACCATTTCATTTAACAAACTAACTAGTATACCTATACTGAATATGTGTTCAAAATATACACCAATTATATTCAGTGAGAAATTGGGTCATAAAATCTCTTTTCTTTTTTTATGGTCTTAGATTCAGGGTCATCTCAGATTTGGGTAAATACAGCGATTATAAGTTTAAATTATTTATTTCTAGCTATACAACATTAGATGCTGGACATCTCCAACTATATTTTCTTTAGCTAATGTTATAAACAAAGAGCTCACAAAGATAAATTGACATAGAACTCTAATTGCATTTATTCAAGTCATCTAACCAAAGACTTAAAAGTATTTCAGAATACTAAAGCAAAGCAAAATAAAATAAAAATTGATCTTTTGATAATCGGTACATCACCAGACACAGGAAAACTACCATTACCTTCAGGAGAGCATTTCATCTCCTCGCATTGATTGCACAGCATTAGGAAATGAGTTCTTCGTTTCCGCTCACCAAAGAATGGGTGAATTGTTTTTCCTGTGCTTTCCTCTTCACCCTTGGAAGATGATGATGAAGGCTTGGGTTTAACTTCCTCTTCACCCTCGGATGATGATAGTGAAGGCTTGGGTTTAACTTCTTCTTCACCCTTGGAAGATGATGATGGTTTGGGTTTAACTTCCTCTTCATCCTCTGACGATGAAGAAGACATCCTTCTAACACGTCTCTTGCACACCCCTTTGCCATTAACAACCTCATCCTCTTCACTCTCCCTGCCTGAGTCTTCTTTGTTTTCTGTGGTTGCAGCCTTCAACTCTTCATTTTCTTCTTTTGCTTCCTCTTCCTTCTTAAACCTCTGCAGCTTCAAAGCACTCTGCTTACCCCCACTTCTCTTCAGCCTTGCCATTTTGCCCTTAAACGCTACTTTGGGAGTTCTGTCCAGGTTCATTGCCGGATCAACCTATATTTTTTAAATAAAAAAATGTGTTCATAATGATACTGTCATTCAAATTACCTGCTTTTTACAATTTCACATAACAATTAATACCTTCATTTCTCCCTCTTCCTCAGATGATTCAGACCTTTTGATTTTAGTTTCTGAATCTAAACCATTTTCTGCCTTCCCTTTTTTGATTTTATCATCAATGGGCTTTTCTTCTTCTCCATTGGCATTTCCATCCAATTCAACCTTCACTGCCATCTTATCTCCATCCACCTTTTTCTTTGCATTTTCCATCAAGAGCACTAAGGAGGACTTGTCATTCACTGCAGTAGATTTCTTCTTACTAGAAGCTATAAGCACAAAAGATGCATTCAGATAAGTAGAAGAAAATGTTTTAAAATAGAATCACAAATACAAAAGCTTGCATAGCATTACATAATGCAATTTAGTTAGAAGGATAAAGAGTTGATCATAATTTAATCCTTCAATCATAAATATCTTTTATATTGTCCCTAAAAAAATATTTTACTGTCACATTTATTCACTGCAAGGTATTCAGACATGTCTGACACATCCAATTAGTATTATTTATTCTTTTCGAGAACAATAATACTGCAATTAGAGTAAGGTAATAGAAACCGGGAGCACAACACGCTTAAGGATGTATATGAATGACAATTTGATATTAAAGTTTGTCTTAAATAAAAGCAAAATTTTTCTAAATTATAGACACTGGCAGTATGGTATAAATTACATAGTTATTTGCCATAGAATTAATGGGTCATTTTAATAAAGTAAAACGAAGAAATTAAAAAAATCCAGCATAAATAAAGATCCAGAAAAACTGCACAATATATATGCTATGATGGTTGCTAAAACACTTTTAAAATTTTAACAGGAATACATAGTGATGGTTTACTCAAGAAAAAATAACCATTCAAATAAATACTAAAAATTTTCACTTCAATTCACTTCATTACTTCAAAAAGCAGAAGAAATAATGCGACATCTTTCATCAATAACATGTTTTATTTTTATTATTTAGTTTATTGCTTTATAGTAACCGGCAAACACACAGCACTAGCCACTTCTTAATCAACCTATTCCCTCAGTCAATTTTCCTATTAGCTTATGCAAGAAATTAACTCAAGAAATATAAATTCGTTCATAAAATAATTACGTCAAATTATTTTTTCAATCTAACATATCTCTCCAAAATAAAACTGAGTCACAAACCTGAATTTGATGGAGAAAAGTCATCTCCAACTGAAGGAGATGCAGAACTACTCGGAGAAAGTTTCTGTTGGTTCTCACCATTCACAGGATCTGGTAAGTCCTGCATTGGAATTCTAGGACTGTAAAAAGAAACAGAAACATACCCAGAACATTCTCTTAATTACACCTCTAATACAACAGACAAATATAGTAGTCCCTTGCCAACTGCAGTTGGCAAGGACCAGGATTAGGGGAAATTGGGGAATAGGGAAAAAGATCCACGAGAGACATACTTAAAGTCTACACTTCAAGGTTAAAAATAAGAAAATGAGCATGCTTTCCAAAAAAATTGTTTATCTAAAAATGCAAAATAATAGACGAAGTACAAAGAAGTACATACTATAGAATAATAATATAATGCCGCCCACATGACCTTATGCTTCATAGAACATTAGTATAACCAACCCCTCCATAAAATTCTTCGAACCTCCACCTCCTGGATAACTTGTTGTCTGAATGGGAACTAAAAATCCTTTCTCTTACATCTCCCTTTTTGTACAGAATAGTTAGTACAGCTATACCTTGCATTGCATCAACCCATTTTAAGGGGATTTGTCATAGTAGGAAGCAAGACCGTGCCTACCAGGTGTTCAAAAAAACAAAGGTGGCCTAACCATAAATGTATCAGAAAATCCATTTTTACAGGCTAGTGAATTTTAGTATTAGTCACATTTAGGGCCAGAATGTGGCACACGCATACTATAACAGAAACCTCCAGGATGACACACTGTTTTTATCACTCGAATGATGCTTATTTTGGTGTTATTATTTCTAAAGAGTGATAATTTTCCGAATAAAACTTGCACGCTGATTTATATAGTATTTCATTTGTACAGGAAATATTTACATCAGGGGTGCGCAACATATGGCCTGCAGGCCAAATTTGGCCCACTGACACATTTTGTGTGGCCCAGCAGGTTTTAACTCCTTTCCTTTTCCATAAAAAATTCAAGTAAAATTTGTTACGGATATTTATCGCATGTGTGAACAAAACTTCTCTCTTATGAAATTAAACAAAGCTCCATTACGTTAAACACTGACGGATCAGAGTTTAAGAGATATTCTAAGAACAGCAACTACCACTGGATATAAGTGGAATGGCAAGAGAAAAATGGTGAAACATCTCCCATTGAGTAAACTACTTTTTTGTTGCATAAAAATTGCATGTAAAAGTTGTTATGGTAATTACTGAATACACAATTGTGAATTTAAACGTTTTATGTACAAAACATTCAGTGTGGCCCACCCAGGTCAGATCATGGTCGATTTTGGCCCATGTCAACTTCTGAGTCGTGCACCTCTGATTTACATTTTTGCCTGAATATAATGAAGTTTTTAGTTTTTTATACCATTTGAAAATTACTGATGAAGATAAGTTATTAAATAAATGTAAAGATTTTCATCTGGTGTTGATGGATGGAAGCCAACAAGAAGTTTTTTTTTTAGGTTAGGAACCTGTCGCATAAAGCAATATATGGCTGTATATAGCTTCTTCAATGACATAACATAATGCAGACCTCAAAACGTGCATTTCTGTTGAAATCTCAAAGTCGATTTTTCTCATGAAAACAATACTTTCCCTGATACTACGTATATGGAGAAAGTAAAAAAGTAGAGAGCGTTCTGCTTGTTGGAATTACAAACGCATGACACGAAATGCAAATAATAGACACGAAACAGTAGTAATGGCCACAAAAGTTTTTGTCACAAAGTGCAAATTCACAAACCGCAAGGACACCAAGTTCAAAAAGGTGGTGTATTCCTATTCTTGGTAAGATTAATGGAACATAAATCCTCATCATTTGTATCATAATTTGTTCAGAATATGTAAATATTCATGCAATAAAGCTGTGTTTAAACTGAATAATATGGAGTATACTAAGAAACACTGCAACAGGGCAACATGTCATGAATTCTATTCATTAAATAGACCTTGAATGCCATTTTTACTTTCTCCATATATGTAGTATAGGGGAAAGTAGTTTTCATGAATAAATCAACTTCGAGATTTCTATGGAAATACATGTTATGAGGTCCCCTGAACACATTTTGACCATTTTCTCAATGATGTCTGTGTATGTATGTGATAGCTTTTTTGTGGGTGCTCTAACTCAAAAACTATTAATCAGGTCAATGCGAAATTTTATATTTAACATTTTTATAAAAGTCACAAGAACTGATTAATTTTTGGTAAAAATCGGTCAACCAGAAGTGGGTGTTTACACTCGTCACATCTGTTATTTTGAAATATTTGATTTAATATTTGATAAATGTAAAAATACATTGGTATAAAAGTTGTAGGATATTAAATTTTCTACAACCTTTGTTTGAAACATTTTTCCATATAATGCACTGTTTAAGAGGTATCTTATAATTTTAGCTGCCACCACCAAGTCACCTACCGACAACTATTGTTAACAATTGACGCTTAGTAAAATCTTAGTAATGTTCCTTTTTCTTTTCTTAATTGTTGGAGCTTTGTGGCTATATCCAATATCAGAAGGCTATGGTTTGAGTTTATTTCTGTTCTTTGTCAAGTCTAAAATTTTTTCGCAGTTTCTTAAAATATTTATTACCATAAATACCCGCATATAATGCACACCCTCATATAATGCGCAGGGGGATTTTCAGCCTCGTAATCTATGATTTTTCTATATACCCGCATATAGCGCGATTTTCTTAGCGTTACCGTTCCAGAATAAAGTAGATGGTGTAACGTGGTCTAAAGCAATGATCGAATTATTGGTATTGTATCGGTAACATAATGAAAGTGCGGCATGAAATTTTCGAATAACGTTCCAAAGGAACGTGAGCTAACTCAATCATTACATACTCTATGTTTACTTACAAGGTGATATTAGGACATACACAATAAATTGAATTATATTAATTTCATAATATGGCATACAACATTGTTTGAGCTAATAAAATGAAGGAATGATGATAATGCTATGTCGAAAGGTGAGTTACAATGTAGCAAATCATATACAGTGAAATGCGAGAATACGTGGAATGAATTGTCCACGGATGTTATTATAAAAGGTTTTAAGAAATGTTGCATCAGTAATAGTTTAGATAGTAGTGAAGATGATATAATGTGGGAGGACGACGATGACAACGCTACGGCAATGGAGGATACAAAAGATACCGAAGATGACGATTCCGATAACAACATCGAAGAAAAATGGTCCAATGACAAAGAATTTCTTGGCTTTTAAATGAATAAATACTGAATTCATTCTTTTCATATCTAATTAATGTATGTTTATAGAATTAGTTAATAAATTTTTAATATTATCCATCTTACTTTTCGTAAAATTCACCAATAAAAATACGAGGATACCCGGGCAGTAATTAATGTGCCGAAATTGTGGAAATATGGGGTCAAATGAAAATAGGAAGATTATGTACCCTCATATAACATGCATCCTAATTTTTAACTCAAATATTTCGAAAAAAAAAAGTGCGCATTATGCGTGGGTATTTACGGTATTATGTAACCTATTTGGAATTTTTAGAAATTTTACAGATATGGAGAAAGTCATATAGTGGCCACATCAGATTTTTCAAAATATTTGCTTTAATATTTGATAAATGTAAAAACGTGCTGGAATAAATGTTGTAGGTAATATAATTTTCTACAACCTCTGTTTGAAACAATTTCCCATATAATACATTGTTGAAGAGATATTTTACAAACTAAATGTTTTAGCTGCCATCGCCACACCACCTACCAGCGACTATTGTAAACACATAACGCACTTTTTTATTTTCTTAATTGTTGGAGCTTTGGGGCTATATACAGTATCAGAAGGCTACAGTTTGAATTTCAAGTCCATAAGTTTTTCTCACAGTTCCTTAAAATATTTATTATCAGTTAACATATTTGGAATTATCAAAAATATTACAGGTATGGAGAAAGTTATGTGGTGGCCACATCAGATTTTTAAATTTTAGGATGCTTGCCGTCTATATTCAAATCATGGGGTTAACTCCAGGAGCATACCTTTTCTCCATTTGAATAACATGGAAAGAGCTGAAATGTAGTGTGCACACCTTTCTTTGTTAACATTTTAAAATAACTTAGAATCATTGTAGGAGCTTAGGACTTGAACCAAAGAATGTCTATGAGAACAAAATTTCTTTTTTCTGCCATCGATTTTCAATTATGTAGTAAAACAGTCCACAAAACAGGTTTTAATGTGAAAATTTTATGTATTTTCACGTGCAAGTCTTTTGTTGGGAAGGCAATTTGCAGTGTTGCTGATTTTGTCTAATTAAAAGGATTATTAATTGGTGTAGCATCTGTTCACATATTCATGTTATTTAAATGTTATTTTGAAGTTTAAACAATACATTCCAGCTGTTCTTGGCATAACTTTGTGGAACAATTCTATAATATGAAATGACAACACTTTGTAATTTTCCACTATATATATATAAAACTACGCATAGCATATGTCCCGGTTTGACCGGGATTGTCCCGGTCTTGAGGTTTTGTCTCAGTTGGTTTTTAGTTGTCCCGGAAAATAAATATGAGCCAAAATTAGGGGCAGTTGTGTAAAAATTCAGTTTCTGAATAAATAAAGGGGTTCCTAGTATCAAATAATTCCTTTTTTGTTAAAATATTTAATTTTAGATTTGATATTTTAATATTAGAGACATTTCTGGTTTTTCCTGATGTAGTTTTTGGTTATACTTCCACCCCTCATCCCCGAATGACCCAGTTAGATTGTTTGAAAATATGGTAAGCCTATTATAATATCGTATTTGGCAAATTGATAAAATTATTTAATAGCAGTAGAAAATACATTTAAGCTATGCAGAGTTTGTTTATATTACATGTAAAGTTCATGTAACAAATAAAAATAACAAAAGACATCCCGGTTTTGTATCAACAGAAATCGATTTGTCCCAGTTTTATCTCCTGAATATATGGTAAGCCTATATACAGTAGCGCCCTTTGAACTGGGCAAGCGGGGCATCTGCCCCGGGCCCTGCGCCACCGCATTTTGGAGGATCTCGGTCATCATAGGCAGAAAAAAATATTAAGATAAAAATCTGATGTGGCCAGCACATTACTTTCTTCATACTTGTGTTACACCTATTCATTGTTTTTCAATGGAAAAGCATACAAAATGATACAAATTTCGGTGTAGTTATCTTTTCTTTTATTCATTAAATATGAAAGAATTGCGTTACCAATTTTTGGCTTTGACTAAAATATGGCTAAAAGTATGAAGATTCTTATTTCTTCAATTTTATCTCATACTTCGATTGAAATTTTGAAGGAGCCTTGAAACGCGTATCTTGAGTGATTTTATCGCTTTCACGAGGTTGGTAGCCATGTAGATCTCATTGAAACCTATTGAAAAATGACCCATAGCAATGGATCACTTCCAGTGGGTCGATTTAGACCAAAATCTAATCAGTTCTTCTACTCATGATAAAAATGTTAAATATAAAATTTTATGTTGCTCCGACATTTTGAGTTATTGTACAACGACTACATTTACCCGGGCCCCACAAACCATAGTTGCCCATAGTTGTTATTAAGATAAAAATGAAATATGCAGAATAAAACCAAATAATTATGAATTACCTCCTCACATGGGCCCATTAATTTTGTAATACATTTTTTAATCAAATTGTTTATATAGACAGGGGCCCGCAAAAAATATTTGCCCAGGGCCCCGCACTCCCTAGGGGCGGCCCTGCATTTATATAACCTACAGTGGAAAATTAGTGTTATTTCTTATTTTAAACAATACCTTGGTAACAATAAACAATACAACGGCAACAAAAATAAATATCCCATTATTCACTGATATTGTGAAAATTTAGCAACTTCTAATGCGGCCGGCCATGGGATTCGCAACCATTGATGTGGCCCGCTATTAGAAAAGTTTGGACACCACTGTCGCAGGGCATCACTATTTAAACAAGATAAACAATGGGTACTTCATTTTTATAGCATTGATAACTATTAAAAATGTACCCTATATACAAGAGAAACACTGCATTTCTGCTTAAAAGCTCAGGAAATAAAACTCGGGGCAATTTAGGATACACTAGTTATAGTGAATTTTCCCCAAAAAGCTCTTGGTTTATGCATTATTTTTCTGTATATAAAGCATTAACAAAATGGTGATGGTGTTTTAGCATGCTATAATGAAGTTCTTGTTATAGGCTGTACTCAAGTTTGTATATCGAGGTTACACTGTAGTTTGAGCACATTTAGCCAAAATTACCACAATTTTGGACCTATTTAGCAAGTTAAATAAATACTTTAGAAGTAATTACCTTTTGCTCTTTGTATCATCTTTTTCCTTGCTTCTTTTCCTTTTTCTTGTGGTACCCTTGTTAGCTGGGCTTGACTTGGATTCTTCCATGCATTGCTTTGAAGTTCCAGGCTTGGCCCAATCGCTGAAGAGAAAGTTGAGATTTGGAAAAGTGGTGATAGGGAAGGGATGAGAGCATCTAGCTCTGTTAATAGTCCTTGAGAGCATCATTAGATGCGAAGAGTAGCGATGCCATGACATGGCCAGAAGATGGACCATACTGGCCAGGAGTGTAGACTATTTAGAGAGGGAAACTGAAATTTGTTGGATATTTCAGATTTTAATTTAAGGAAGAGGAAATCAAGGATATTACAACATCATCGTAAATACTAACTTCAATTGGATGACTTCTGTAATACATCATTAATGAGCGAAAATTAGTTTAATGGTAATATTGATGTTCATGTAATTTCAAAATGATGCAAGCATTTCCATCATATTAATTGCTTAATAAGTACAGCAGTGATCTTCACAGTGACACAATCTACAAATGTAAATTAACACACAAATGTAAAATGCTAGGAATAAAGTGATTGGAAAAGTAAAATTAAAAAAGCTGTACTAAGTAAGACATTAAGACAAGAAACTATTGCTACAACGTCTTAACACCTGTAGGATTTTCTAGAAAAAGAACCAAATTGGAATTTATTCATATCTAATTAAATTACAACGAAAAAGTACTCAATTTCTTAGACATTATTAACAGTTGTTTTCAATTTTGTTGTAATATTGCAAGACTTGTGAGTCTACATGAAAAGTAAGCAATGACGTAATTGCCCAATGGGCAATATAAGTATTTCATCTTTTGACATTGTCTGAATGCGAAATGACTTGAAACAAGTAACTATTCTTTGGAATAATTGATATTTGTATGTATTTCTGGCAAACCAACCTCGTGAATTATTGTAATAATATAATGTGCCAAGGAAAATGAACCAATACCTAATTTCGCTACTGCCAGAAGAACCTTCTGGTTTCGTCGACTCGCCCGACGAGACGCGCGTGAAAAAGTTCCTGAAATATAAATAAAAGTTCAAGGAAACCAAACCAAACCTTAGCAAAATAACGTATATAAAGGCCAACTTAAACATTAGGTTAATGAAATAATGAAAGATGAACGAGTAATGAAAATTTACACAAACACTGGCATTCAATTATTATTTTAATACAATATTATTGACAGATATTGTGTAAATACTAACCTTATACTTCTCTGTGACATTTTCCCGCGTAACTAGTGCTATACTGAAGGGCAACAAGTACGCGCGAAAGCTTCAAAACAAAAGCGACGAGAAATTGATGTTTCGTAATGAATATGAAAAGCATAGTAATCCAAATAATATGTTTTTTTATTACTTATATAAACCTTATTGGCTGATTGTAGCAATTAATTTCGTTAATGACCAACAACGTGACGTTCATCTGATTAAAGTAATAACTTTCGGTTATTACTAAATCAATGGAGATGCCTTCCGTGTTTAGCTTAAGTAGTACCTTCTTAAGGAGAGCAGTAGGTTCAGAAGTAATAATATGTTGATGAAAAACATGTTGATTGCTAATCGTTAAAGGTACGTTAATGCTTAAAAAAGAATAAAATCGGAGTTTGTATTAAATCCTCGAAGATCCGATTAATGCTGCAGTGGAATATAAATGGATACAAACACGTAAACGATATTTTCAAGAAAATCTAGCGAAAAGCTGTAACAATTTTCACTCATAAATATACTTATTTACAATAACCCAGACAATTAATAATGCGAAAATCGGATTGGCATAACTGAATAATTGATCAGACGAATAACAGAAGAAAAAATGATGAATTGGCGAAATGCTATTTAGAAAGAAAACCAGAAATATATAAAATGTTAATAGTATAAATAACGATACACTACTAACGTCTCAAGAGGAAAGAAATTCCCTACCCGCCATGAAAAACCTTTTTGGAGCTATGTTAATATGAATATTATCAAAATTAATGTGGTAGGAAGATATCTTTCAGTATGGCCAACGCTGTAAAAAGTTAAACAGTGTTAACGCTAACAAGAAACAAAGGTGTTGAGATGACTTGTTATGCATGCTCGCATAAATCTGAAATTCATTACAAAGTAGGTAAGTACCTAAGTTAAAGAGGAAAATATTCAAATGTAATTGAGTGTAGTTAACCTGGAGCGGGATTTTGATTATTGGATATGCTGATATTTTTAACCAAGTACGGTTTGAATTAGATATGTAAAGATATATTAGTAATCTTAAGCGTACTCATATCAACAAATTTTCGTCAAATGCGGTGAGGAAAATATTTACTTTGTAATGGAATTCCAATGTTGTTACGCAAGCGACGGAAATATATTTAATGGAATTCGTATTTAGATATGATAATACAAAACTTATTTTCCAATTATGCATTAGAAATTAATGAGTTAATGACGAACCAATCTTCGTCTGGAAGTTCATAACTTAATTTTTTTCAATGGAGCGAATCAGAGGGGTCGAAGCTAGTCTTTGGGTCGAAGTCAGTACCATCATCGAGAATGTTCGGGGGGAAACGGCCATACTGAAAGGAATTTTCAAGTGTCGGAGTAGCACGGTCGCTTTCAGTACACCTTGTTTTGGCCGGATAAAAGTCGTAAGTGTGCTTAAAATGTATGTATAGTAAGGCGTCGCCATTGCAGCAATTGATTATGTTGACGAAAGGAGTAGATGTGTGCATTGTTTTGAATATTTTTTATAGTTGTAAATTTTATTCAATGGTATGTGAAAACAGTTCATTTCTCTAACTTAATATGCGTGTTCATCGTTTTCAATTGGAAACCATATATGTCATTAGGATTTTAGTAATCTTTACATTGTAAACCTTACTTTTAATCCATACTTCTATGTTGTAGTTCTACGGCAAATAAAATAAATATTAATAATTTGTTATTTTATCGAACTTTCTTCAGAAGGCGTGGCGTTTAGAATGCATTTGGAATACATAAATATATTTATTCTTAGTCCATTGGTTGTATAGAATTTATAAACTTACTACCGATAGAACAACATTTAATTTTGGTTAAGCTTAGTTGTGAGTACCAAAATTGCTTGTATTTCGGATATTTTAAATAATTCATCTTAAAATGTTTTCAGATGATACGGTTTTAGTGGTGAAGTAATTCTTCATTTGCGTAATAAAATAAAAATTCCGAAAAATTCCCAATCCATGAATTCAAGGATTTATGATAAGTTCCTGTAATAAGGTCAACAATATGCTCAATGTCCTAAAGCGATGAATTTCAAATTGACGTATTCAGTAATGCTGAACTTATGTTCAGCTCTTCCATTGATTTTTCCATAGTTTGAAATATTTCTGTAACTTTCTTATATTAACGCGGTGTTATCTTCATCATATTATAATTATATTATTAAAGGCTGTTTTATCACTTGATGCAGTATAATTAGATGTTACATCAGACTTGATGTCCAAACATTTCTTACAATACTAAAATTTGTGTGTGATTATATTTGTTTCTTATAAATTACAATTTTACTATATTCAATTGTTAATGAATTTATGTTATTTTTCTGCTTTATTGTTTAGAAATCTTTTTGATGTTTTGTAAAAATTGGCATTTTCAAATGATTACTGCTGCTGTAACTAGACCACCTAAGCTGATCCACTGCTGCTCATTAATTAAATTAGTAATTTCTTCATTTTTCCCTTCAATCTATAGATTAACTGATATAATGAGATGGATCTGATGATGTATGAAATATGCACTGGCTTAAAGATCGATTTTTTGGAGACGGTGGAAAAAGCATTCTTTTTTGGTAAGTGTATGGGTAAGATGTAACAGGTGGAACTTTTTCTCTTATACAAAATGGATGTATCTCAATTTACAAATATAATATGCATCTCAACTTTGATGGATGAAGGACTACATTTGTTACCTATATTTTTAATATTATCCTATCGTTTTTCTGAGCTGCATTCATTGAAACCCTTTGAGGAAATGTATAAAAACATCTTAAGAATTACCGTTTTCAAGTTTCTCAAAGCTCCTGTTCTGTTTTTACTTGTGTTGATACTAATTATGTTGACCTTGAGAAGCCTAATGCAATGATAAAGAAGATGAGTATTGTGTTCACATGAAAAAGAAGGAACAAGCTTTTCATTGAGCTTCACGAAAACAGCAGACTTGGCTTGTTAAGGACTCATGACCAACTGCTCTCTCGGCAGTCAATGTTTAATCATTTGGAGATTGATCTTTACATTCTTATTGATAATCGATTTTTACTTATACTCTACATTTCCTCCCTTCATGGAAACACAAACTTTTTATAACAACCACAAGAGATACATACTGAACATATAACAGAAATTCATGCAAAACAAAGACATAACTAATTTTTAATTGCCTTCATTTCAATGAAATTAAACAAAATCAAAATAATATTTACAATGAGAGTCCACATCTAGTAATTAAAAAATATATAAAAATAATTTTTAACCATTAACATTACACAAACAAGTCGTTTATTATAAAAATTTTACATAATTATGTTACCTCAAATTTAATCTAGTGGGTGGTTTAATTTGTCTTTTAGAACTACATAGAACTTGAGGTGAAAAATTAGTAATTGGATCTGTTTCTGTTACATCATGTGAGAGGGATTGTAAGGAACTTTATTTTTCGGTAGGAGAATTACTTCCAGGAAATGATGCATTTTCTGTTTTCACTGACTGAGGGATTTAGTTAAGTGAACTTGGGTACCTGGTTATTATGATTGTAAAATATTTCGGAGCATTCCATAGGTAAACCCTCTTCAGACAAATCTTTAAATTTATTTTTAAGTTTTTTATTTGATTCATGTATACTTTTCTAAAAGCATCTCCTACCTTAACTAAATACAATAAGGAACTTATACGACCCGTAATGATACCAAAAATTGAAATAGCATTAGGTATGACTTTGACAAGAACCTCATTTCTTACTTTATAACTGCCATAATGCCCAGAAGAAAAAGACTTGGTGTTCTTTGTAATGTTGTAGCTACGACTTGCGCTTGAGCATCCTTCATTGGTGCCAAGTGCGTGCATAGCCTTCACTTGTTTCAGGGCAACAAACAAAGCTACAGCGGAGGCTAGTCAGTCTGACGCCGGAGCTGGAGGTTAATAAATACATAACATCATAATGTGATGTATTTATTCAAACACGCGCGTTAATCTCCAGCTCCGGCGTCAGACTGACTAACCTCCGCTGTAGCTTTGTTTGTTGCCCTGAAACAAGTGAAGGCTATGCGCGCACTTGGCACCAATGAAGGATGCTCAAGCGCAAGTCGTAGCTACAACATTACACTCCTTCCCTTCCACAAAAAAAACACCAAAAAAAAAAATTAAACAATTTACATAAAAACATATATATTTTATATATATAGTCCATTGTTTACATGTCTCTAATAACTCTTTGTTTCCGATTTCTTAGTGGGTATCTACGCACAGATATATCACTTTTATCTGCCTCAACAGCTGAATTAACTGTTTCGGCAGTCACTTGTTCCTCAGGACTGCCTACTCTCTCCAGTCCTTGTTCCGTGTCAGTACATGAGGAGATTAGGGGTTTCCAGGAGCCTATGTTGTCCTCTGCAACCATGGGTGTTGTGCTGTCCTTCGCTGGAATCCTTGTTTGCACTTCACTGCTGTTTCCCTTACTATCCCAGAACTCTCGAAGTTGGTCCAAATGTCTGTGCCACACCAACCCGCCATCAGTCTCCACCATGAAATTCCGAGACCCTTGGACTGCTATGATGGTTCCTATTGCCCACCTGGATCTTCCCCTGTATTGTCTCGCCATCACCCAGTCTCCCACACTGAAGGTCCTCATGGACGTTCCCTCCTTCTGCTTCCCTGAAGTTCCCTTGTTCACCGAATCCTGTAAATTTGGTTTTACAAATGATAGCCGTGATCTGGGATTTCTTCCCAGTAGCAGCTTGCTTGGAGCCTCCCTTGTAGTTACATGGGACGTGATCCTGGCACTGAAAAGAAACCTGGGTATGGCTATGTGCAAAGGAATCTTAGTGTGTTAAGAGAGACTTAACTTTGGATTTGAACAATTTCACCAAATTTTCCGCAGCCCCATTTGTTGCTGGGTGGTAAGGAGCAGAATGAATTTGCTCAATACCATTCATTCTACAAAAGTGTCTGAACTCTGCAGAGATAAATGGAGATCCGTTGTCTGTGACTATAGTTTTGGGAAGTCCAAATATTGCAAACAAAGACCTCAGATGAGAAATTATCTCTTCAGATGTCCCATTCCTCAACTCCTTAACCTCAGGCCATTTTGAGTGGCTGTCTATTATCACAAGAAAGGTTTTTCCCTCAAATGGGCCAGCTAAATCTATATGAAGTCTCTGCCAAGGCTTCTCTGCCCACTCCCACGATTTTATGGTACTCTTATTTGGTGTTGGCTTGTGCATTAAAGATGGAGTGCATGACTTTGTAATAGGTTCAATGCACTCATCTAGCTTTGGCCACCAAACATAAGACCTGGCTAAAGATTTCATCTTCACTATGCCCATGTGACTAGAGTGGAGCTCTTCTAAAATATGTGGCCTCAAGCTGTTGGGTATTACTACTCTATTCCCCCACATCAGGCATCCTTGCTCTACTGTAAGTTCATGGTTTCGAATTCTAAAAGGCTTCAACTCTTCATCTGTATGAGACGGCCAGCCAAACAAACAAAAATCAATTATATGACTCAGAATTTTTTCCCTCTTTGACTCTTGACTAATTTTTGTAGCAGTAATTGGTAGAAATTCTCTCTCACCCATTTCATTGTAAGAAAACTCCTCTTCCTCTGGTTCAACAGTATTAAGTGGCAGTCTCGATAACCCATCTGCTACTCTGTTCTCAGCAGCCTTCACATGCTCAATACTGTAATTATAAGACTGCAGAGATGGGCCATCTCTGCAATCTATTAGCTGCCATTTGGGGGATGCCTTTCTTCTCCCCAAATATAAATATCAAAGGCTTGTGATCGGTTCTCAATATAAATTTTTTCCCAAAGACGTTCCAATTTGTTTTCTGTTAAAACTTCCACCATGTGAATGGGTATGCTCATTTTCAGGGTTTTTAGCCAATCTCTCCCAAGAAGTGGTGGTCCTCCATTACTTACTACAAATAAGGGTAACATTGCACTTTTCCCTGCAAACAAAACCCTTACCCTTGCGATGCCTTTTGGATGAATAATCGTATTTGCATAGGATCTCAACCTCACATTCGTAGTTCTCAGGGGAATATTACTAAATACTTCCTCGTACAATGCTTCTGAAATGGCAGAACCTGTGTCGATTTCCATTCGAACATGTCTGTTTTCCACTTTAACTTTGGCAAACCATGGCCCTCCATCTTCGATTCAAGATTCCCTCATGTTAAACAACAGTACATCTTTCTTCCCAAACTCCCTGATTGGATCTCCTACCTCAATTTCCGTCTCATCGTTCACATAAGTGGAAGCAACTTGGTGAAAAATGCTCTTACCTTCTCTCTTACCATTTACTCTCCTTTTACACATTGCCTTCAGGTGTCCAAGTTGATGGCATATATCGCATCTATAGGACCGGAATCTGCATCTGCTACTTCTATGTCTCTCGCATCCACAGCAATAGCATCTTTCTCCGGCGTCGTTCCCTCTCGATGCCTCCGGATTCTGTCGGCCGTCTCTCCCGCTTCCTCGCGCCCTTATTCTGTGCACTTCCGGTTCTTCCTCTTCTGCCTCGTGGAACTCGGGCGATCTTCCCACGTGGCTGTGGCTGTTGGCGTCTCTTCCCACGCGATGTACGCTGCAATTTTCCCCGACTGCTGCCGAAACGTGGTCTTGAGCCTTCCCGCACGCTTCCACATTTTCGCTTGCCCTCTCTCTCGCGACCGCTGATTCCACCGCCTTTTTGAAAGAGAGTGTCTCAGACTCGAGATACAATGCTTTTACTGTAGATTTGTCTTGCAACCCCAAAACTAACTGATCGCGTAAAGCCTGATCTAAAAAAGCACCGTATTTGCAAAACCTGGAGCCCTTCCGGAGCCCTGCCGCAAAATTTAACACTGACTCCCCATTCCTTTGAACCCGCTCGTTGAATCGGTGTCTTTTGGCAATGACTAATCACTTCGGTGAAAATTGCGTTCGTAGCGCGGCAGTGATTTCATCGTACTTCAAATCTACCGGTTTCTTTGGCTGGCAAATGTCCCTCAACACTTCGTACGTCTCCTTACCAATCGATGAAAGCAGAATGGCTTTCTTTTTCGCCAAATGAATGGTGGAGTCTGACCCTACATCATTTACTATGAAAAATTGTTCTAACCTTTCCTCATACACGTCCCAATTATCCTCCCCTTGTAAAAATTTGTCCTAAAATTCGGCATCCTCGTCGCCAATGTGATGTATTTATTCAAACACGCGCGTTAATCTCCAGCTCCGGCGTCAGACTGACTAGCCTCCGCTGTAGCTTTGTTTGTTGCCCTGAAACAAGTGAAGGCTATGCGCGCACTTGGCATCAATGAAGGATGCTCAAGCGCAAGTCGTAGCTACAACATTACGGTGTTCTTCATAAAGAGTAGGTTAATGCTGTCACTGAGCTTCCTTCCTCCCTTGTGTGTCTGGTGCATAATGAGTTATGGCTATGATAAGTCAAAAGGTTGATTAGTCATAAATACAAACGAACCAACCAACAAGAAGAAAAATAATTTTATAATAACTTCTGCTGGACTAACACCCATTGATACAACCAGAGTAGTTCTGAAACTTCTTGAGAATTCTAAATTTGTTAAATGATTTTTTGTGCATTTCTTTACTTAACATATCTTAACAGTCCTAACTGCTCTTCCAACCTATCCATTAGAATTTGGATGGTAGGCAGGTTAAGTCAGGTGTGTAATACCTAAACTGGAATGCAAAGATTGAAAAGTATGTGAATCAATAGGTGGTCCATTGTCAGTCATTATTTGAGGTGGTAACCCAAATATAGCAAAACAATGCCTTGGCTTTTTTATCACCTGTTCAGCTACTGTGGACTTAGTAGACTAGACCTCAATACATTTTATGTACTGTCATTTAATATCAAACAAGTCCTTTTGTTTTTTACAAAGAAGTCTAAATGTAACCTGTTCTAAATGTCAAGTGTAGACCAATTAATGGTTTGCTTTGAATCAGGTTTAAAATTTATCACCAAGCATTCATGACATCACTGTACTCTTTCTTTCATATCACTCCTTAAAGGTGGCCACCAGACTACTGATCTTGCCAATGCTTTCATTCTAACCATACCTGGATGCTGAAGGTGCAATAAATTTAGCACATACTACTGACAAAGGGCTTTAGGAATAACTACTTTATTACCCAGCAAGACACAACCTTGTTCTAATGATATAGCCACTCTATTAATAAAGATGTAACTAGGCTAACCATGTTTTGACACCAGCTACTTTCAATAACTCCCCATCTGAACTAGTTGCAGATGCCATTTCACTGAATCTAACTGGAAATTCAACATGAATGGATAATGAATTAATAGAACAGGTTTTCTTTTAATCTACCTCTTCCCTCATAGGAAGTCTGGACATTGCATCTGCAGGCTGTATTTGTGAACCATTCTTATATTTAATAACATAATCATAAGCTGATAAAATCACTGCCCATTTTTGGAGACATGAAGACCCCATGTTAAGGATTCCATTATTTCGAGCATAATGGATTTAAGGGTTGGTGATCAGTCACTAGAATAAATTTACGGCCATAAATAAATTTGAGAAAACGTTTATGTGTTTGCTGATTTGATGAGCTCTTAGTTCTATCAGGAAATGCCAGAAGAGATAAGTTAGTTAGTCAGTGGATATTACGAAAATTAAACATTACGGAAGAGAAAAAGAAAAATTAAAAGAAAATACGTGATAAAGAAGTTCTCATAAATACGAATGTAGATAATTGTTCATATCGTACTTTCATACTAAATAAATTGTACTTTGTTTATACTCGTTGCTATGAATGACAGTAATAGTTTGTTTATAATTGCTGTTATAATAAAAGTTCTGGCGGGTTATGAATGTATTGTTTTATTAATTTTTCAAATAAGAACTCGTAAAATTAATGACTCTTTTTAGGTAAAGATATAATGTAACCAAGGTATATAAACAATAAATGTGCCGATCAATGATAAATAATAATAATATAAACCTGCCATAAAGTTCGCCGACGACGATTACGGTAATATAATATAAGATAGGGTACTAGTAATTGGTTTCTAAGCAATATTTCTTTTCTTTGATCAAATACTTTTTGAAATTCACTTGACCAATGCCACAACACCCTTACTCAATAAATGATACAAATGCTTTAACACCATTGAAATGTTTGGTAAGAATTTATGATGAAAATTTCATAAACCAACGTATGCTTTCAATTACATGACATTGATGAGTGCTGGTGTATTCAAAATAGTGTTCACTTTATCACCATCAGGACATTCCTGATTTATTGATTGTATGGCCTAAGTACAAGGCGTATTCGGAAAGTAAGTACCGTTTGCGAATATTTCTGCTGCAGAGCTACGGTCGTGATTTTGCTCATGGGTGCTGACTTCCTTCATTCATTGGCAAGCAAGAGACGCCATTACAAGAACATCCGATTGTGTTTATGTATTGTTCTGTGCATTTAACATTTTTAAGACAATCGAGTGGCCCGCCAACTGTGAAATACGGTCTGTTATCCATTTTTTGAATGCAAGAAATGTGAAACCGGCTCACATTCATCGTCAGATTTGTGAGGTCTATGGTCAAAATGCCATGAGTGATGGAATGGTGAGGAAATGTGTCCGAGAGTTCAAAGAAGGTTGTGAGAACGTGCATGACGAAGAGCGGCTGGCCGTCTGTGGTCAATGATGATTTGGTGCACGCGGTCGACGCAAAAGTTCATGAGGACAGACGACTCACAATTTCATCGCTTTCCTTGCATTTCCCGCAAATTTCAAAGACTGTTCTTTACGAAATTGTGACAGATCATCTGGACTTATGGAAATTGTGCTCATGCTGGATGCCAAAGATGCTTTCCGAGGAGCACAAAAACAAGTGGGCTGTCAGTGCGTTGATCTTTCTCACGCGATACAGTGAGCAAGGTGATGGGTTCTTGAGCCATATCGTCACAGGTAACGAGACATGGGTGTCCCACATGACTCCAGAATCAAAGCAGCAGTCCATGGAGTGGAAGCACACCTCATTGCCAAAAAGGCAGAAATTCAAGCAGACAATTTCAACCCGCAAGACCATATGCACAGTTTTTGGGACAGGCAAGGAGTTTTGCTTGTTGAATTCTTGGGTAAAGGCAGAACAACAAACTCAGCAGCCTATTGTGAGACCCTGAAGAAACTGCGTCGTACGATCCAGAACAAAAGGCGTGGCATGCTTACTCGTGGAGTTGTGTTGCTTCATGACAATGCTCGGCCACACACTGATGCTTAAAGTCAAGCCCTCATCACATCATTTGGCTGGGAACAAATGGATCACCCTCCCTACAGCCCCGACTTAGCGCCAAGTGACTTGCATCTGTTCCTGCATCTGAAGAAGTTACTTGCTGGCCAGCCAACGATGATGACATCAAAGGAGCAGTGCAGAAGTGGCTGTCTTCACAGGTGGCCCCATTCTACGAGGAGGGGATACAGAAAATGGTGCCCCGTTATGATAAATGCCTCAATAATGGTGGAAACTATGTAGAATAGTAGTTTAATGTATGGCGAATCTGATAAAAATAACATTTTTTGAAAATTAATTCTCGTTTTTTTAATAGCCAAACCGTACTTACTTTCCGAATATGCCTCATATATTAGATTCTCTCTGACCTATCTCTATTGTATATTCGCTCAATTATATGTACCTACGTGTCGCGAATTCCTAACGATGGTCGGTTTAGGGTCGCAATAAATA
Organism: Tanypteryx hageni; assembly: GCA_028673005.1. Classification (NCBI taxonomy): domain Eukaryota; kingdom Metazoa; phylum Arthropoda; class Insecta; order Odonata; family Petaluridae; genus Tanypteryx; species Tanypteryx hageni. Next base: position 117,587,117 of record CM054116.1, read on the forward strand.
AGATTAGGAGCCACTGATTTGTATAAACAATCTCAGCAGGATTGTAAGCTGTAGTTATAGATAATTCGTGGACGACATGGTGGTTTATAGAACAATTCATGACGAAGATGTTCAGATCATCCAACAAGTAGATATATTCCATTTTGACATAGTGTAAGGATTGACAATTAGAGTTAAACATTAATAAATAAATGTTCCTTAGTTAATACCGTATTTGCCTGTTTACTTAATTTTCCATCTGAACTATGACGAGCAAATACAAGAGCATTTCAAACGAAAGGGGAAATCGCATATTTGCCTCAATAATGGTGGAAACTATGTAGAAAAGTAGTTTAATGTATGGCGAATCTGATAAAAATAAAATTAAAAAAAATTCTCGTTTTTTTAATAGCTAAACGGTACTTACTTTCCGAATATCTCACGTAGTTTACTTCTAAACAGAAATTTACATTTCTTAAGATTTATCTTTATGTTGTATTGCTATAACTTGCTTAAAACTCAAACAGTGTTGTCTTCACAATCCTCAAGATTACTCCCTGCAATTAGCAAATTATCTAAATAACAAGAAACACCAGTTACACCTATCAGCACTTGATCCATTACAGATTGAAATATGCTGGGGGAACTTGCCAGACCAAAGAGCAATCTCGTAAATCTAAATAAACCAGACTGTGTTAATGGTTAATAGTACCTGACATTCAGGCCTGACTTTTAGTTGGAGATAAGTAATCGACAAATCTAGCACTACAAAAACCGATCTCCCTGCTAAAGTTGCAAAAATATCCTCTAATTTAGAAAGTGGATACTGATGTGTTTATAAGACCCTGTTTAATGTGAATTCAAAATGTACATACCATAGTTACTCGCATATAAGCTGCACCCTTGTTTTTTGAGACAATCTAGGGGAAAAAAGTTTCCAAAAATTAGCTGTGCTTCAAAAATCACAATTAGGCATAAAAAATTCTGAGTAATTACTAGCATATACTCAAATATCAATAAATATTGGTATTGATTCAATATGGCCGACTCATTCAACAGTGGCAATTGCGGCTTATGCAAAATAGTTATTTCTAATGTTGATTCCATCATATGTGATGGCGTATGTAGCCGTAAATTCCATTTTATATGTTCAGGTTTGTCTACTACTGAAATCAATGTGATATGTAGCAATCAATCAATATTTTGGGTTTGTGCGACATGTGCTTCGAAATGACGCAACCATACACGGGTTGCTGATGTAAACATTGGCCAAATCCCTAATTGTCAATCGAATACTGATATTCATTTTGTATTGAAGGACCTGCAAATCAGGCTCTCTGCTCTTGAAAAGATAAACTCAAGTGCAATTAATGGCGAAACGATCTTGAGTGTCCCGGTGAGGCACCATGCAGTTCCGAAACAAGTATCCTGTGCCGATCTCTCCAACCATGAAGGACCGGATATGCACCGAATCCCAGTAACTGTGCATAATCAAAGTACGGTGAATTCTAAACACTCAAAAACCTATGCTGCAGCATCAATGTGTCATTCTAATGATCAAAAGTTACAACCTCAGGCATGCAGTGGCTGCGATGGGAAATCATCCAATGAGAGCCAGGATTATTCAAATGGAGGCTTCAGTACAGTCCACTATAAATGTCGTAGAAAGGTAATCACCAGGTCTGCTGTTCCTGCGTGTGAAGCCATCACCGGTGTGGCAAGAAAAAAGCACCTGCACGTCTGACGCCTTAAGAAGTATATACCTAAAAGAAAGATTCTCGTCACCCTTTGAGATTGAAACCCTCATCCAAAAAGGTGATTATGCATCCTTTCATATCTCTGAGGATAGTGAGCACCCTGCTAATCTCTCTGATCAATCCCTCTGGCCCCAAAATGTGTGTTTTAAGCAATTTATTTTTCTGAAAAGTAAGAGAGAAATCTCTATGAATGTGGGGTCTGAAAAGGTATCCATGCTTCACCTTGTTGGACTATCCCCTCAGTCAACCATTTCTGATGAGGATGATTCCCTGAAGCATGTTACTAGTGTCAACAGTGTCCTCTCACCAGTTCATCATGTTAGTTCAGTGGTAATCAGTGACGAGTGTCTGCCTGGTCATTACAATCAAGCCTTGTGTAGTCCCAATATAGCAGTTTGTGTTGTTCCCACATCCTCCAATCACAACCCTTGTACTGGCATCACTACTCGTAGCCAAAATGGTGTAAGTAAGGCAAAACAGAAGTGACTAGGTATGTCAGGTTACTCTAAAACATGTGATCTAATAATCTCTAGTTTAAATCTGCAGTGTCTGCGTAATAAAATACATGAGGTTGAAGCATTCATTAGTCCAGCAAGACCGAGAAAGCATGATGTGCTTAAGCTTATGAATTTTAATATTCGGTGCTTTAGAAACAAGGTTGATGAGTTTGAACTATTTATAAATCAGCATCACCCTGATGTCATTTGTATCACTGAGCACTGGTTACAGAGTAATAAATTGTGTAGTATAAAGATTAATGGCTATTATTTAGCTGGCAGATTCTGTAGAAAGTCTTTTGTATCACTGAGCACTGGTTACAGAGTAATAAATTGTGTAGTATAAAGATTAATGGCTATTATTTAGCTGGCAGTTTCTGTAGAAAGTCTTTTAAGTGCGGTGGTGTTATCACTTTTGTCAGTGATATTCTTGTGGCCCATAGTTTGAATCTTGCTAACTCCTTCTGTACAGAAAAGAACTTTGAATGTTGTGCTACTGATCTTAAAGTTCGTAATACTCATATTTATATTTTAACTGTGTATAGATCGCCCAGTGGTGACTTCTCCGAGTTCATAGGAGGGTTGTCAAAGGTTCTTGATTCTTGTGAGAGGAAGTGTGATTTTTTTCATTGTATGTGGTGACTTCAACATTGATATTAAGTCCATAATAGCATGCAGTCCCAACTGATAGACTTTTTAAATTCTTACAGTTTATCTCCATCCACATTGGAGCCAACCAGAGTAACCTGTAATTCATCGTCTTGTATTGATAACATTTTCTCTAATCTAGAAGTAATCCTACTAACCAATCTTAAAACTTCACCTGTCAGCTCCACTTGCTGCCCCATAAGGATGCAATATAACCAAAAACGCTTCTATACTAACACTGCCCACACTAAGTTTCTCTCACTTTTAGAATCTGAAGACTGGGCTAATTTTTACTTATGTGACACAGTTGATGATAAGTTTGACTGTTTTTATCATTATTTCTCCATCACTTCAATGAGTGCTTTCCCCTCAGAAAAGTGAAAAATACTATGGTATCCAGAAAAAGCAACCTCGGGGTTAATGATAATATTAAACATGAATCTATGAACCTAAAAGTGCTATTCCATAAAGACAATAATGACAGTTTTGACAAACGACTTTATCTTGAGCATAAGAAAAAATTCCAAAAATTTGTGACTGAAACAAAAAGAAATTATAATATTAATCTAATTAATAGCTCTAGCAATCATACTAAGTCAGCATGGCGAATTATTAAAAATTGTACAGTTATTTCCAGAAATAATTCTTCTGTTGAAACTATTCATATCAATGACCAGATTGTCTCTGACCCTTTGACAATAGCCAATCATTTTAACAGTCACTACTCGGGAGTGATAAATAATCTATTAAAATCCAAACCATCTGGGGATATTCATGATGTCTTCATTTTCACTTTTAAATAGTAAAATAATATTTCTCTACCCAGTTTGCGAGCAAGAAATAAAATAAATATTCAGTAAAATTAGTACAAAGCATTCCTCTGGGTGAGATGATGTTCCATGCTCAATACTCAGAGGGGGTGTTAGCCAGTGCCTTGTTTCCCCTATCATCCATATTGCTAATGAGTCTAAGCAATGGCACCTTCCCCTTGAAATTAAAATTATCTAAAGTTATTCCATTACATAAGCACAGCGATTCACACTTATTGGATAATTTTAGACCCATATCTATTTTATCTGTTTTCTAAAGTATTTGAAAATATTATGTATAATAGACGTATCTTTCTTGGACAAACATAATATTCTTTCCTAGTGTCATTTTGGCTTCTGGAAAGGCAGATCAACTGATACAGCAGTTGCCAAATTTGTGAATAAAGTACTAGAGGAATTTGATAATCATTGTAGTTTAGTTGGTGTCTTTTATGACCTGTCAAAGGCTTTTGATTCAGTGGATCATGCTATCCTCTTAAACAAACTAAATGCCTATGGTATCTCAGGTGTTGCCAATTTAATGGCTCAAATCCTTCTTCACCGATAGGAAACAAGCTGTTACTATATATTCAACAGCTTATGGTAGGAAATTCACCTCCAACCAACTAACTGTGACAAGAGGCGTTCCTCAAGGATCCACTCTCAGCCCTTTGCTGTTTCTTCTATATATTAATGATTTGCCTTCCTATTTAAGAGAGGGAAACCTTTTTATGTTTGCTGATGACACCAGCCATTTACTTCTGAACCCTAACCATTTCAAAGATGGAAAGATGGTGTGAAGCCAATAATGTTTTTCTAAACTGTGTGAAATCTACCTTTACCCAGTTTCATTCATGCCAGAGAAAACTGGAGACCCCACAGCTAAAAATTGCTGGTAAACCAGTGAGTGACTCCTCTGTTGTTAAATTCCTTGGTATACATATACATGAATCTCTAAAGTGGGAGGCCCACATAGAAATGATTTCTAAAAAAGACAGTACAGGCTGCTTCCTCTTAAGAAGGTTGATGCAAGTTACTAATCAATCTACTGCTCAGTCAGTCTATTATGCCTACATTTACATGCATTTAAAATATGGAATCAATGTTTGGGGTCACTCTTGCCATTCTTTACATCTATTCAGACTGCAAAAATGGGCAGTTAGAATTTTATCTAAAGTCAAAAAACGGGATTGCTGTAAGGAATTATTTATCCAACTAAATCTGCTAACTCTACCCTGCATTTACATCTTGTATTCTATTTTATTTATTATAGAAAATTCTAGTCTACTTTGCTTAAAATGTAATAATGATGTACACAAGTACAACACAAGGAAAAAGCAAGATTTTTGTATCTTGTCTCACAACCTCCACTTGTATAGTAAGAACACAATATATGCAGGAACTGTATTTTTTAACAAATTTCCAGCATAGTTGAAAAATGTTGTCAACTTCCATGTATTTAAGAAAAGTTGAAGAGATTACCTTATTAAAAAATGCTTTTATTCTATTGACGAATTCATGTCTATATGATCAATGCTGAATAAAATGGACTATGTATTTTTCACGCTTTCCAGTTGTGTTGTACTTTACTTTGTATTTCTGACTTGTCTTATATTTGTTATAGCAAATCACCTGAATGAAATAAAAATTATTATTATTATTATTGTTTGTAATAATCAAGTATCTCAGTGAATTATTTGTAACCAATCAGCAATATTGATGGAATAAAGCGATCCGAATATCCTATGCAAACAGGCATAATCTGTAAAGTTGGGATCCCAACGATCAGCAATATATTAATTTCATGGGATACAAAGTACAATATTACCGAAAATCTCGGAATGTGCCTTTTACCCAAACATGCTGCATGTAAAAAGCGATGAAAAATTATAATGACTTATGAACCAAAAGAAACACCACTGAAATGTTTCTTGCTGTAAAATTATTGGAATATGAGACTAAACTGTGATGATGCATTGATATCCATCAAACTACGGAATTTTTCTTGCAAGTTCCTGGTGCTACTGTAGCAATCACCTGCAAAAACTGACATCTGTAACTCTGTCATCAATAATAATAACATTTCTTTTCCTTTTTATTTGTTTTGGTGATTATTTTGTTTTTTACGTCACATACTATGCATTGAATCACCCAGCCATTTAGCGAAGTCATAGTGAATTTCAACAATTATCTCACATTTTTGGATTTTCCGATTTTGTTTCCTCTCTTGTAAGTTGTATCCTCATTTTGGAGATGAAAATTTTGGGGAAAAAGTGCAGCTTATATGCGAGTAAATACAGTATATCCTGGTGCCCCCTTCTCGTTTAGGAATGCAGAGAATAGGTGAATTCAAATCAGAGTGAGATGCAGGAATTAATGTATTCTCCTTAACTATTTTATTAAGATGACATTGGACATCAGGTTTGAGTGCATAAGGAATTGCACAAGTTTTATGAAAAGTAGGAGATGCTCCCTTTCTAAAAACTAAATTTGCTTGAAAATCCTTAATGCCTTGATTTTGGATACTATCAAACAATTGAAAAGGACTTAAATAATTTACTTGCCAATAATTCTGGGATGACTGGACTAATTTTACTTACTACCAACTTGGTACTCCTTGTTGGAAACAAAACATCTAACCAAGTCCTACCCAAGAGTGGCTTAAATGTCCCAGTGAATGAACATACACTTAAGGGTAGACTGAAAGTTTGACCAGAATTAGTTACTTATACAAAAATATGACCTTTAACTTTAATATTACCACCTATGACAGAGGGCAAGTGAAATGAAAATGGAAGGATCTCCTCATAAAAGTATTTATCTAGGGACCTGCGAAGCTTCAACATTTGATTCGATTGTGAATTGGGTGAATGATTCGATTCGAAATTAAGGTCAATTCGTTAAAACCGAATGCAATATGAAGTCTGCTATTGATTGTATTCTGCCTAATCTAGAGATTCTGAACAAGACATTTAGATTCACTTTTTATAAAAGTGCATGCGGCACAACAAGAGAATGCTTATAGCAGCATAGAGCCCTCAGTTGCGGAAAAAATTCAAAGCAAAGTCAGTGAATATTCTAAACAGCCAGCACTCGGTTGTGATGGTGATCCGTTACTGTACTGGATTGAAAACAGCAAAATCTTTCCACTATTAGCAAAAGCAGCACGTGATTTATTCGCTATCCAAGACACAAACTGTTCATCAGAGAGAGTTTACCCAGTTGGAAGGCAAATACTAACCGACACGTTTTAATCTTTCCAGACATAATGCAGAAACCTTGATTTGGGCTCAAAAGAACAAAGATTTATTGTTGTAATGTTTCAAAAAGATAGGCAGATAGTTTCAAGAGATAGTTTTAAAGAGATAGTCAGTAGTAAGAGATTTCTTTGCCAAAACTGGGTAGGCAGCCTTTTGAGAACACCAAAATTCATCAAGATTTTGATTGGAGAAACCTTGATTGAGTAAAGCTTTGCTCTGCAAATTGATGAGGTTGTCCTGCATGTCAGCATCATCCATCAAGTTCAAATTAAAGGTGAAAGGATTTCAAATCCATTGGTCATTTTTCAATTCGTCTTGAATGAAGTAATCGCCAAAAGAGTCCATGAGATTTTCCAGATGATTCAAAATATCGCCTTGAATCCAGTCTGGGACCATCTCTGTAAAGCCCTCTCCAGAAAGAAGAACATTTTCCAAAGTAGGAAAATTTGCATAATTGTTCTTTGCCAGGCGTCTCTTCCAAAGCACCAGTTTTTGCTAGAAGGCTGCAATCTTCTTGCATCTAGAACAGTCACTTCTGACCCTTGAATTGAAAAGTTCAGGTCATTCAAGCGTGAGAATATATCTGCAAGATAGGCCAATGACACAATGAAACCTTGGGTTTCAAACTCTTCACACAGTTTGTTTTCCTTTTCTTGAAGAAACATGGCTATCTCAGTTCTAAGTTCCATAACACGAGTGAAGGCTTGTCCACGTGAAAGCCAGCGCACTTCTGTATGATATAACAAGACTTCATGTTCATCTCCAACTTCTTGGCAGAATATTTGAAGTCTGTGATTCAAAGTCCGAGACTGGATGAAGTTCACTGCTTTAACAGTGGTGTCCATGGCTGATTTCCGTCTTGGAGAAAGAGTTTTTGATGCCAATCCATGACAATGTAGAAAACAATTGATGACCATCACCTGTGGGGCCTCCGCCTGCACCAAAGCTCCAAAGCCATATTTCTTCCCCAGCATGGAAGGTGCACCATCAGTGCATTTGAAACCCAATTTCATCATCCAGTCCATTCTTTGAAAAGAATTTGTCGATTAGCTGGTGCACATCAGCAGCTTTTATGGTAGCCAGCAGCAGTTCGCAGAACAGAAATTCTTCTTCTTTGGTGGCGTATCTCACAAAGACCAAGAGTTGACTGCGTTGAGCCTCATTAGTACTTTCATCCAATTGAAATCCAAAGGGCAGAGTCACTTTCTTGAGTTCCTCCATGAGTTGATCCAAAACATCAGCTGACAATTCAAGAGTGGATGACGTCATTTGACGTAGGTATTTCAGCAATCTGTTCCCTCTGTTGCTTTTCAAGAACAACTTTGACCATTTCAAGGGCACAAGGCTTGATCAGAGTCTCACCGATTGTGTGAGGCTTTTTGTTCTTTGTGATGAGATATGCCACTTTGTAAGAGGCCTCAAGGAGTGGCTTTTGGATAGATCCAATACCCAACTTGGTTAAGGTGCCTGATGAGTGGACTTGAGCTGTCTTCTGCTTCAGCGTTTCCAGCGAGTCTCCAGAATTTCCTGGGTGCATTTTTGCAAAATGCTCTTGGAGTTTGGCAGGCATCATGTTATCATTACAGAGAACTTTTGCACATAAAAAGCACAGGTTTTTCAGTTCCATCACAGTCAGGACAGCATGCAAACCCAAATTTCACATAATTCTCACTGTACTTCCTTTTCTTTGACATTTTCTCGTCTTTTAGGGCCTGAAAATGCAGACAAGAATAAAAGAATTATAGGAGTATTTAGAAGGTCAAATGGTGATGAATATACATAGGAAGCAAGCATATATTGAATTTATTTTACTTGATCGAGCAGAAGCAAGAATAAAAAAACAAAGTTGCATTTATCAGAAGAATTTATTAAAACAATTTACAGCAGGGAGGCACCTCACACCTCCCCTGTACCCCCTCTGCAACTCCCCTGGACCCCATTCTGCACCTCCCCTGGGGAGGCACATCCCACAGGTTAAGAACCCCTGCATTAGACCATTGTAACTACACCAGGTGGTACTGAAGCTTTAGATATGCCAGATTCTCTGCATGTGCAGACTAGCACCAAGATTTAGCAGATTGGCCTCTGTATGGAAGGACTTCCTCTCTGTGGTATCCTGAGCATCCCCTGCTTGTTCGCAGTTGTGAGCCATTCTTCAAATATCGCCTTCTTGTTGGAGCACCAAGTAATGGGAGGATGTTGTCCCTTGAATATACGAGGTCATGCAGCATTGCCAGTCATTACAGGTTTCAATTTTTCCACAGTAGCGCTACAAGATAAAAATACACTTAACCTTTCCTTTGCAAGTTTCCTGCCTTTCTACTTTTCTATTTTCTGAACCAAACTTTTTCTTGGAATCTGTCAAAAAAAACCCAGTTTCATCTGCATTAAATTGGTCTTCAAGAGGGTATTCTTTCAATACATTCTGTAGATTTGATGTCCAAACTTCCTCTGCTCAGTCCACTGATGCTGCATTACCAGAAAGGAATCAGAAATTTGTTGTTCCTTGTCCTAAATAACCATAACCCCACATCACTGACTTGAAAATTTTGAGCAATTTCTTTGGCTTTGGTTTGAAGCAGGGATGGAATAATGTTTCCAATCATTACATTATTCTGTAATGTTACAAAGGATTAGTTTTCATTACGTAATGTAAAAATAATGCTATGTAATTTAATTGTAATGTTATATAATGTTATTTTATAAAACCATTATATAATGTTATTTAATTTTTTTTGCTTTGGCCAATTGCTCAATCATAATTTTTAAATATAAAAGTATTAAATAAAACCACAAAATAATTGTCTATAATAATTTTTATTGAGTTATATAATAAAAACAGTCCAAGTAATACTGTACAATTATATGTCTTTGGCAAAAAAGGAAAGAAAATATGTGTAAATCTCAAACATTTGTTCTGAAGTATGTTAAACCCTTCCCAAAAGTGAAGCTATATTGATTTCTTCATTATTTGCAGTCACATCTGAAACTGAATTTCTTACAGAAATTCATCACTGTTGGTGGTTGAATGTGCTTCATTGTTTAGCGGAATGATTTCAGTCTCTACTAAAATTTCTACTTATAATCTTTAGTTGTCCGAATCTTTTTAAATGAAGTTTTACTTCAATGCGGTGCCCTTCTGACAATGTGGCTTGTAAACATGGATCAAGATAAATAGCAGATTACGTTGCTAAGGGACCGTCCATATATGATGTCATGCATGAGGGGCAGGAGGGGGGTCTGACTTGTGTGACGATGGGGAGTAGGGGGGTTTTGAAAAATGTGGCATCACAAAAATAACACCAGCGCAATCTACCAGAGAAAACTACATACGTATACTCTTTTCCAGTCCTATAAGACAGCATTATGCTTATGGTGCACACAGTTGCCAAATTTCCCCATGGCTATACACTTATGCCTTCATCCCATATTAAATGCTAAAAAATAAAACTAATAATTTAATGTAGATCACTGGATGCCAATAACTGTGCATGATTTATCATAATTATTGGTTAATCTTATCATTTAATTATAGTTGGTAATTAAAATTAAGTATATTATTTTTGTGAGCTATTTGCAACATTATCATTTTAAAACAAAAAAATCGTCGAAGTAATTTACAGTTAAAAAGAATAATATTACCATTATTAATCATTACGTCACTCATTGAGGACACTCCATCTGTAGTGGAGTGTGTCAAAGGCCATAACATGTCAAACAATCACTTGCTTTAAATTCTCATACGAGACTGTTTCATTGTGTCAAACACTGGGTCCTCCCTTGGGAATAATCTTCAGCATATGTTCCTTCATAATTTGCACATTTTACAGAAGAACCAAAAAGCTGGCACCTATTGACCATCTCCCTAAGAAACATCTCGGTCCAAACCTCTTGTCTATTCATTTAAGCATCATAAACTATCCTTGTTGAGGATTTGCAAACGAATTTTTCTGTGTTTACATCCAACAAACCCTCTTTCTTTACAGGTTGGGAGGTTGAGGGTAGGTTTTTTAATTATTTTCTGCATCTCATTTCTTCAGAGTATTTTTTTGAGGTTTCAAAACTGCTTTTTAGAGCAAGGCAGAGGAACCCAAAAACCAGCTTTGTTAAGCGTTATATTTTTAGCTGCCCGTATATATGAAGTTTACATAATTTTCTCTTGGTTATAATCTTAGTTAGTTGCATTCTTAACCCCTCAACGTTGTCCTGCATACTCAAGACGAAAACTTCATATGTGGTTGTCCTGTGTACTGAGTATACTGAGTATTGTGTGTTTTTATAAATAAAAAGTGATTTCAAACCAATTATATTTTTTGCAAATTTGTATTTGGGGAGAGGGGGGGGTCAAAGCCTTGTGATGTCATATATGGGGGGGTCTGAGTTTTTGTGACGAAATATGACGAGGGAAAGGGGGTCAAAAATCCACCAAAATCGTGTGACATCATTTATGGACGGTCCCTAACACCTTGCAGACTTAACAGTCATGTTTTTTTATGTTATGTAATGAGAACTAATCCTGTGTAACATTATTCCAACCCAGTTCACGACATGACAGCTGACACTGAGCTAGTGACGAAATGTATTGCACTGCACTTTCTGCAATGTTGCCTGGCCAAAAAATCTTGGTTTGATATCTTTATAATGACTTTATTGCAATTAACATTTTTATAACGTTATAATAACGTTATGTTAATAATGTTATGTTAACATTATTACATATTATAACAATATGTGTATATCATTATGTTATTGTAAAAAAGTCAATTTAATCATTATTATAACATTATTTGGTATCGTTACATTACGTTTTTCATCCCTGGTTTGAAACATTGGCTTTGTGATAGGAAAATTTTATATACCGTATTGACCCGAATATAGTGCGATGTTTTTTTCCTCAATATGTACCTTTGAAAGTCGCATTCGCACTATATTCGAGTACTTGTTGCATTCGTACTATATTCGAATACTTGTATCTTTAAAAAATAACTGCGTATCGGCGCGTTTCATGACGCGTGTTTCAGCGCATATTTTTATAATTGCTGCATTGTAAGTGAATTGGACGTTCATGTTACGATGCTACATTGTACAAATATACTCGGTAGGGGTCTGAGGAGATCATTCGTACTATATTCGAATACTTGTATCTTTAAAAAATAACTGCGTATCGGCGTGTTTCATGACGCGCGTTTCATGACGCGTGTTTCAGCGCATATTTTTATAATTGCTGCATTGTAAGTGAATTGGACGTTCATGTTACGATGCTACATTGTACAAATATACTCGGTAGTGGTCTGAGGAGACTAGAAAATAAATCAAGGTCAAATTGCAGCAACCACAGCTCCGGCACAACTTTACGCAGGGTCGCGACACTTAACGTTAGAAAACGAGGACCGTCTAAACGTGGCGTCACATTACCCCCCTTTAGTACATAATTCATGAGTTTACAGGTAATTTAAATGTGCAAAATAGAGAAAATTAAATGTTTTTCGTCTTTTTCTAAAATTCCTTTCAAAATACTTGGGGTCGCACTATATTCGGGCTAATACGGTATACTGTACAAGTGTCCATGTGTCTCTCCGACACCCTAGCAGCTCTCTCCCACTGGTCAGTGTACAATATATATTTAGGTTTTTTATCAACTGCCATAATAAGAATAGCTTAACGGTATGGTTTTTAAACTGATTTGATTGAGAGTTATAGGTTAAAAAATATTTTCATTTTTATTTTTTAATTAATGTGAGAAATGATATAGCATATTTTTTGTTTCATTTTAAAATTATTTAAAATCATTATGTGAATTCGAGACTTGAACCCACAAATGGGGATAAATATTTAACTTCATTTTCTTACAGTCAAATTTCAAATACAAAGCGAATTTTTCCTTAACATAAAATAATTCTGAAAAAATTACATAATAATAATCATTCCATATCATCATCATCATGTTTCTGTCTGAAGACAGGTTTTAACTGAATCGCTGCATCCATTTCTCTCTCTCCCTAGAAGCCTCTTTTATACTTCTGTAAGTATTATATCCCTGCTTTATATTCTCTAATATTCCTATTCTTTTTCTCCCTCTGCCTCTCCTTCCACTAATTTTTCCTTCTAAGATCGTCCTTTGTAAACACTGTCTTCTCAATATGTGCCCTATCCAATTTGCTTTTCTTTTCCTGATTGTTTTTATTAGCATCCTTTCTTCTCCCGCCATTTCTAATACTTCTTCATTTCTCTTTCTCTCTGTCCATTTCACTTTCATCATCCTCCTCCATACCCACATCTCAAAACTTTCTAAATATTTTTTCTCCTTACCGTCCACGTCTCTGCACCATAAAGAGCTATGCTCCATATGTAGCATTTTGCTAATTTCTTCCTTGTTTCTAAATTTATTTTCTTGTTTGTGAGAAGCTCCTTCTTCTCGTTAAATGCTGCTTTTGCCATTGCAATGCTACTTCTGATGTCCTGCATACTACTTCCATCCTGCGCTAAAATACTGCCAAGATATTTGAAACTACTTACTTGTTCCAATTTTTGGCCATTTACCATTATATTTAATTCTTTATGTTCCTTTGAAACCACCATGACTTTCGTTTTTTATGCATTGATCTTCATTCCATATTGTTGGCCAACCTCTACTAGTCTGTCTGTCATCCTCTGAAGCTCTTTCTCATCTTCTGCTATTAATCCTTGATCATCTGCATATTTAATGGTGGTAATACTTTCACCTCCTATCTTAAATCCTTTCTCTTCCATCAACGCTTCTTCTGTTATTGTTTCTGCATAAATATTAAATATCGCTGGTGAAATAGGACATCCCTGCCTCACTCCCCTCCCTATTGAAGTACTTTCTGTTTCTTCTCCTTCAACCCTGACTCTAATCTTTTGATCAAAGTAAAGGTTTTTAAGCAGTCTTTTATCTTTCCAATCTATTCCTATTTTATTTCAAATACCCAACATTTTATCCCATTTCACTCGGTCAAAAGCTTTCTCCCAATCTACAAAACAAAAATACATACCTTTATTGACTTCTAGCGCTCTTTCTATCATCATCCTCATATATCCTATAGCATCTCTAGTCCCTCTTCCTCTTCTGAAACCAAACTGATTATCTTGCAGCTCCTTTTCTATTTTACCTTCTATTCTTTTGGTTATTATTCTGGTTAGAACTTGAGCTGTATGACAAATTAAACTAATAGTTCTGTAATCCTTACAACATTTTGCATTGTTCTTTTTCTCCAGTGGTACCATAACAACATCTAAAGAATCTTCAGGCCATATTCCAGTATCATATACTTGGTTAAAGAATATTGTGAGTTGCTTAACTGCTTTAGACCCCAAAACCTTAAGAACATCCACTGGTATATCATCACTCCCAACAGCCTTCCTTCTTTTCATGTCATCAATTGCTCTTTTAACTTCAGACTCGAGAATACTTGGTCCTAGCTGATCTTTTCCACATCCTCTTTTTCATTTAATTTAATATTTCTTGGCTTTCTTTCTTTGTCATACAGAACCTCAGTGTATTCTTTCCAGACATTCTTTATATTGTCTGGCTTCGAGTCTATTTACCACTTTTGTTCATGATTCCTTTACATCCTATCTTTCTTGCCTTTTTCTTGAATAGTTCCCTTGCTTTACTATACATGAGGTCTGTTCTACAAATTCATTCACACTCGACAATCTCCTCACATTTCTCATTTATCCACTGTTCTCTGGCTTGATCCGTTTCCCTTCTTAAAGCATTATTTAACTCCTTGTATTTTCTTTGGCCTTCTTCATTGTTTATGTTCTTCCACTTTCTCCACTCTTCCATTTTTTGCAGCATGGCTGCTGTGATCCAGGGTTTTTTGTTTCTTTCACCCGTTATCTTTCCTACCTTCTTTTCCATTACATCTTTAATGTTGCTATGGATGTATCTCCACTCCTCATCTACATTCTTCCTATTTTCTTCATCTCTCTCCCCCAACCTTTCCTCCAGCTCTATCATGATAGCCTCCTTGTTCTTAAGAGTTCCTCTAAGTTTCATTTCTTGTTAACTCATATGTTTCTCTTAACGCTCTTCAGTCTCCATTGTGTATTTGCCACCAAAAGGTTGTGGTCAGAATCAATATCTACCCCTGGTAGTGTTTTCACATTTTTAATGCTATTTCTAAATCTTTCATTGACTAGTATGTAATCTATTTGGTATCGTCTCTTGTCTCCTGGGCTTCTCCATGTGTAAAGTCTCTACTGGTGATGCTTAAACCATGTATTAGTTACAATTAATCTATTTCTATGGCAGAATTCCACAAGTTTATCCCCTCTTTCATTTCTCTTCCCTAGTCCATATTTTCCCATTATGTTATCTTCCTGTCCCTCTCCAACTACACTGTTCCAGTCTCCCATTACTATGGTGGTGATCCTTCCTTTTCCCTCCTCCTCCAATATCTCCATAATCTGTTCATACATTTCATCTACTTCGTCATCGCCAGCATTAGTTGTTGGCATATACACTTGAATTATAAGCATTTCCACTGCCTCCATCTGAAGTTTTACGGCTATTAATCTATCATTAACTGTCACTACCTTGCTAATTCTTTCAGCTATCTCTTTTCTCATTATAATCCCCACTCCCCTTTCCTTTTTCTCTCCTCCCGAGTAAATAATCTTAAATTCGTCTGAATTTATCTCACCTTCTCCTTCCCACCTAACTTCATTAAGACCTACTATACCTACATTATTCCTTCTCATTTCCCTTTTTAAGTTCTCTAGTTTACCTCCTGAATTCATAGTCCTAACATTCCATGTGCCTATTCTTAATTTCTCACTACTTGCTTTCTTCTTATTAATGTTACATCCCCTAGGGAAGTCCCCACCCAGAGATCCCATTAGGGGACTATTTTACCTCTGGAATATTTTACCCCAGAGAGATCCATAGAGGTATTTGCAGCTTTTCAGCCTATCATGGGAAATATAATGAGGAAGTTTCCCCTTGCTTTCCTCATTGCAGTTTCACAAGAGTGATTACCCATCTGTAGCTGTTCAGATCCCGATGATCACCACCTACAGAGGTACTGTGCAAGCTGCTGCCCTTGCACAGGGGGATGTAAAACCCCCAAGACTGCTTCTTAGTCTGACTCTTTCCCTCAGACCTTTCCGGCTTGGATGGTCCTACCAGGAGAATTATCTCCTGCCGGCATAGCTCTTTGGTTCGTAAGAGTACACAAACCCTCCCACCTCTGTAAGGTTATGCAGTCCTTCCATATATTATCCAATGAAATATTAAATACATTTATTTAGTTTTGTTTGATAAATGTGGTGTTGAATTTTCATATTCAGTAGTTTGCTTCTCTATTGTTATTTCACAGCCTAATTTTGTTCCTCAACCACTGTAAATAATAAAATCCCACAGATATCCTGATGGGTCACACAACTCAAACATTTTTATCCCAAATCGGGAAGCTTTCAATGTAATATATTGCTTCCAAGCTTTGCTTCCTACCTTTCCACAACAGCAATGACTCGTCAACACTTACTTCTTTACCGGGAATGTACATTTGTTGGAATTTAATCTTCAGATATTCACTAATTGGTAATATTTTGTACAATTTAGAGTCTCTATTTACAACATCTTTATCACTGTTATTTACAAAATGTAAAAATTTATTTAAAGAAAATCTTTCCTCGCTCATAATATTAGGAAAATAAGGTGTTTCTGCTATATGTTTTCTGCTAAAATACATTTTATACATAGGTTTCTGAACCACACCCATCAACATAATTACAGCTCTAAACACTCTTACTTCATTAGCATTATTTGCAACCCATTTCTGATACAGATTTTTTGAGCGCTGCAATTGCATTCTTTTCACCAGCCAAAAATTGTTCCATGTAACGAGTCGTTTCGAGCACAATTAGGAAAATGAGAATTTCATCAAAAAACAACTAGAAGTACTCGAATGGATCATTTATATCAGACAATGACACTAATTTTTTTTTCAACCAAATCACATGGAAAGGGCTGAGGAGCGTTAGCACTGTCAACATCATCCCAAACGTCGGAAACCAACTTTTTTTGCGGAAAACTCACATTACATCTGTGTAATTCCTCCTCTGATTCTAATTCTTCATCAATTGTATCAACAGAATATCCTTTCAATTCTTCAGAGTCATTGTGAGTGCTACTTTCACTAATTTCATCCAAAATATTGAGAACATGTATTTCATCTAATGCATGAGAGGTAGAGGCCAGAGGCATATATTCAGGATGTGCTAGGTCACAGATATTATATTTTTGCATTTTTTCCTGTTAAAGACTCCCCTAATCGTTTTCTGGCTTCGCGTGATTCCTAAAATCAAATCCAATATACAATGTTTCATGAAGAGGAGAAGTTTCGGCGCGTAAACATTGCATCACATTCACGTTAATAGCCCGGGTGTGCGGTAAGAAATACGGATAGCTTTGAGCCCTTTAAACATACGTACAGATGGCGCAGCGGGTCAAATTCTTAGCCACCTTGTGGATTTAAACCGTCCAGAAGGCGTGGCAGGGTGTGCGCTGAGACAACAGCACCCAGAAGTAGTTAGCGGTTGTGATTGGCTATTGTGTGAAGCAATCCAATTCAACGTTGTTACTTGTCATGAGATGCTGTTTTTGTTTTCCGAGTTTCATCTGTTTTGCATGCGTGGAGTAAAGTGTGAACAGACGTGTTTATGACACCGATTTAGACAAGTTTTTAACATATATTTATAATTTTTTAGATATAATTTTTAACTTTTTGCCCATATTTACAATAGTAAACAGTGTTGACGATGTACTGAATGCCCCGTTTTCTGCCAGAGCTTTTGCGGATTGTATGAACATAGTTGAAGAAGGTAAGCCTCGTCCACCTCTTCCAAATTTACTGTGTAAGCAGAAAGATGCAAAAACTGAGTACATGAGACATTTCTCCGTTTCACAATACGATTCAGTAGGATGGTTAAATGGATGTGAAGTGCTGTCAAGACTTTTTTGTTGGCCTTGTTTATTATTCTCCAAAGAGAAAGGTGTTTGGAATAAGCACGGGTATTCCGATCTTAATCATTTAGCTGCAGCAATGCAAAAACATGAGCGCTCCCAGCCACATGTTCAGTCATTTTTAAATTTTAAGATGTTTGGAAAACAAAGAATTGACACTCTCATTGACAGCCAAAGAAAAATTGAAATTAGTCATCATAATGAACAAGTAAAGAAAAATAGAGACGTTTTAAAAAGATTAATTGATGCTGTATGTTATTTGGCTAAGCAAGAGCTTCCTTTGAGAGGTCATGATGAGTCTGAAGATTCAGCCAACCGAAGGAATTATATAGAATTTTTAAATGTGCTCCGTGAGTATGATCCTCTTTTAGAGAGTCATTTAAAGGCATCGACTGTATTTCGAGGAACTTCTCCCACAGTACAAAATGATATCATTAACGCTATATCTGATGTGGTTAAAGATGCTATAAAGAAAGAAATTTCTTCCGCTACATTTGTGGTCATTCTTCTGGATGAAACTTCTGATGTAATGTCGAAATCGCAGCTATCAACTGTTTTCCGTTTTGTCCATAATGGGCAAACACACGAAAGGTTTATCGGATTTACAGACGTAAGTGATGATAGAACGTCTAGTGGTCTTTTTAAAAAAGTTGTAAACAGAGTTGAGGAATTTAATATTAAGGACAAGTTGGTCGGCCAAACTTATGATGGTGCCTGTGTAATGAGTGGACATATTAATGGGTTGCAGAGTAAAGTTATCGAGGCCTATCCTTTAGCAATATTTACGCATTGCTACGCTCACGTTTTAAACTTAGTTCTGAAGCAAAGCCTCTTGAATATCAAGGAATGTAGATTGTTTTTCCAAACTATCAGTGGATTGGCAGCATATTTTTCTAAATCATCGAAAAGAGTAAATGCTTTGCAAGATTTTGTTGCTAAAAAATTACCCTCCGTCGCACCAACCAGATGGAATTTTACTTCCCGTTTATCAAACACAGTAAAACGCCACAGAAGTCAACTTATTGCATTTTTTTAACACATTGTGGAGAATTCTGGGGATTGGGACGTGGATGCTGTAATCAAAGCTCGTGGTTTTCTGTATTTCTTGCAAGATTTTCAAACAATTTTTTTGCTAGAAATTTTTTCTGTTCTGTTTGGCTATATTGATGTTTTGAATAATATATTGCAAACATCATCCTATGACATATTGTACTGTTGTAAAAAAGTGCATGATAATATGAAATAGCTTAGGAATGACAAGGAACATGGATTTGATGATATTTGGGTTTCTGCAAAGAAAAAGCATACGGTTGAGTCGTCGAAGCCTAAAAGACGAAAAGGATCTATAGAAGAGGAGAAGAGCACGTGCCTTCGATTATACCAGAGAATAGTCGACTGCATGTGCCTGGAAATGGAAGAAATACTCTTCACTTTCGAAACTTGAGTTTTTTCAACTCCTTGTAGCGAAAGATATGATCAGTATGCGAAAACTTTTCCTGATGGTATTCTAGAAAAATTAAAGGATTTCTACGGACCAGTTTTTGACTACGTTCGCCTAAAAAATGAACTAAAAGTGCTCTTTTCTTCTGATGAATTTGCGAGGAAACCAGTGCATCATCTATTAAAATTCATGCAAGAAAATCAGCTTCAGGTTGCATTCAAGGAGATTTATAAATTAGCGAAACTTATCATGACAATTCCGAGTTCTACTGCTACAGTCGAGCGTTCTTTTTTGGCTATGAAGAGAATACATACGTGTTATAGAGGAACACAAACGCAGGAAAGGTTATGCGGCCTAAGTTCACTCGCCATTGAAAAGACATTGCTGGTGGAACTGAAGAAAAGGCCTTCATTTTATGATGATGTGCTAACAAAATTCCTAAGGCAAAACAGGAGATTGGAACTGGTGTATAAATAAGTAAGTAAAATGAGTTTTTTAAGCCTTTCTTTGATTCAATCCGCAAAATAATATTTTCCCAAGTGATTACTTTTTCAGATTTCTGTGCGTATTATATGGTTGTACATATTTAAAAATCGTAACAAAATACAGATAATTCGTACCTCACTCTAGTATCTTCTCACAACGAAGCGTTAACCATTCTCACATAAACAGCGCGTGTGATGCATAGCTCAAGTCTATTTGACCTTTGTGGTGTCCATAATTATGGATTGTATAGTTAAAATCATATCAGTTAGTAAATTAAAGTATTCAAAATTATTCTAAGATTAATTGCATTAGACCAATTAAGAAGAGCGCTGCTGCGCTATGCTCTCTTAAAACTTTCACACGTCGATAAAAATGCAATCGTACGTTCAAATTAACGCGTGAATTTTGTAGCGCGGGTTGCATAACCCCCCTCCCCAATAAAAGCACACCCAACCTAAATGGGCACGCGACGCCACTGGTAGAGGCCATCTTGGACTGACTGAGTGCCGAGTATGGCAAAGGACACGAGGATGGAAAAAATAAAAGAAAAAATCGTAGACGTAAACACAGACAAGAAGAGGCCTCAGAACGTCAGCAGAAGATATGAGCTCATAAGATATCTGTTGGAGAGGTCATAAATCAGAGCTGGAAAAGCAACACCACATAATGAAAAGTGTGGATGCAAATGGTACGTCGCAGATGCTGGAGGCATGGCTTTCTGAGGACGCAAACAGTGTGTCGCACACACGAGGGGTTAATTAAACATTTAACTGCAAAATTTAAAGTTTTTTAAATAAAAAAAATTCACTCTCATGATAACCCAATTGTTGCTAATTAAGGAAATAGCACAATCAAAATTACAGTGATATAGAGCAGGGCCCCACAAACCGGCACCCATGGGTGCCATGGTGCCCTTCATAGAATTCCTTGGCGCCTGCTACTAGGACTATGGCAAATCATTTGCTGGTGAGGTGCAGTAGGATATGGTTGGATAATATTTTATACTGAATTCATTTTTCAGCTGATTCTGTGATATTTCACTACAAAGTAGCTAATTTAATGCCATAGGCAAACTCAATATTTAACATTGTTAACCTATTTCTTTTAGCTTTATTTTTCTGTGTACCCCAATTGGCACCCAGAATCCTTCTCTTGAGTTCATAAATGCGCCCTCAAGGCTGAAAATGTTGTAGGCCCTTGAGGGTTTACTTATTAATACTCAGATGACCTAAATACTTTTTAAAACATAAGCAGCCAAAATCGGGTCAAAATTGACCCAAACATTTGTTTGGGTTTAATGTAGTAATTTTTTTTTGCTTTAAAACAATTTATTTATCATCTACAAACATTTTATAATGATCATATAATATAGTTACCAAATTTATATAGCAAACAATATAATACTAAAATAATAATAAATTTATTAACTCTGTTGGTCATGTACAGACATAAGTTCCACACAACGACTAGAAAAAAAGTGTGACAACTAAAGTGAGGGGCAAAATAAACACACACACAACATAGGACACTAAAATGATATTCACACACACACAAAGGAAAATCTTATAAGTAGTATGATATCTGAAAAAGAAAAAAATACAAAGGTTTAAAAAGGAGAGGAAAAATACATGCTAATTTAAGGGGTTGAAAAAATTCCTGTATACTACAAAAGTTTTTACTAAGAAGGAAACACTTAAAAAGTTTCTTGAACAAAGAAACAGTTGTTGCTGATTTAACACTACATGGCAGCTTATTATAAATAACTGAGGCAGCGTTATGAATGCCCCTCTGGCAAGTAGCCAACCGATTGTTGTTAATGTGGATGTCATCTTTACGACATGTGTTGTAAGCATAAAATTCCTGGTTTAATTGGAACAGGGCAGGGTTCTGCTTAACAAACAGTACAGTTAAAAATGTACATTGATGGAAACGTAAGTATACCTAAGGAAGAAAACAGTTCGATAGGAAACCACACACATAGCTTTAATCGCTTGTTTTTGCAGTGAAAAAGCCTTGTTGGCATAATTGGCATGACCTCAAAAAATTATGCCATAGGAAATATACGAATGAATGTTGGCAAAATATAGCAATTTCAATGTATCAATACTAACAATGTGAACAAGTCGGTGCAACATAAAGATTCCAATTGAAATTTTTTAAAGAAGAGCATCAATATGGACATTTCAGCTAAGGTCTTCACTAATAACCAAACCAAGAAATTTAATTGATGGTGATCTTTATGTTGGATGCGTTCATTCTAATTAGAGGGCTGCAAGACTGTGATAATATTTTGTGTGAAATTGGAGATAAACAATTTTCTTAAAATTTATTGCTGGATTATTGGACAGACACCATTGATGCATTTATTGAACAGAAGAAATTAATTTATTGATTAAGTCAGGTTTATGACCAGAATTAATGAGACAAGATGTATCATCAGCATGCAGTAAGGGTTTGCTGTTAGATAAGGTATAGGGGAGGTCATTCATTAAAATAATAACAAAGATCCCAAAATTGAACCCTGTGGAACTCCACAGGTAACTTTTAAAGGCTTAGAAGTAGCAGTATTACGACCATTTGGGCTAACATGGGAGAATCTGACAATTTGATGTCTGTTGGTCAGAAAAGGTACAATCCAGTCTAAGGCTTTGCCTGTTATTCCAATTTTTTGAGCTTCAATGCCAATAAGTTATGATTAATACTATCAAATGCTTTTTTTAAGTCATAGAAAGTACCCACAGTGAAAAGATTTTCATCTAAGGCATGATAAACATTATTAATAAACTAGGGAGATGCCCATTGAAATTCAATGGGAAAGTTTTTTGTGAAATAAAAAATGAACAAATAAATTTACCTTGACTTTCTTTGGATGGCAAGAAAACAAACTTTTGTTGTTTCAAGTCTCGAACTCCTACGATGATTCTAAGTACCTAATTTTAATATGCGAATGATTAATGTTCTACATTCAAATGTATTCCTTCTCGTAAATAACATAATGAATGTTGTTTACATTGGTTGCTATGAAATGAATTTATCTCTCCTTCTCTCTCTCTCTCTCTGTCATACTAATTGTATGAGCATTCAAAGTACGCTTTCACCCATAAGGATTGATATAACGATAGGATTTCGAGGTTTAAGAAACGTAATTGGTTGGTTAGGCAGCATCTCAATTAAATGCCAAGATTTCTCCAAAATATGTGGATAATGTTTCACATGCGAAATTTTGAACTGTAGGCAGGAAAAGATGCAACAACAACAACAACACACCTTGACGCTTTCCCTTGCGGGGTAAGCCATGCCATATGCCCGCCAATTACCAACCCATCACCACATGCTTCCTCCACACACTTCTATCCTTGCACACTTCTTTTGCTTCACTTACACTCATACACTGAGTCACACATTTCCTTTTATTCCTCATACTTTTCACCTCCCTTTTTCTCAGAGTCTCACTAACCACATCCAACCAAGTCTTGCGCGGTCTGCCTCTCTTGCCATTCACTCTTCCTTCATAAACTTGTTTGGTGATTCTACTCTCCTCCATTCTTTCTACATGCCCTAACCACCTCAGCAGACCTCTCTCATACAAATCTGTCACACTAGCCTTCATACCACATTCGTTCATCACCCAATTATTCCTTACTTTGTCCCTCCTAGATTTTCCACAAACTCTTCTCATGTATCCCATCCCAACCACATTCAAACTACTTTTATTCTTCTCCTGACACACCCATTTTTCACTGCCATACAGCAAGGTAGGCATTAAAACACTCTTGTATACAGACATTTTCGTTTCTTTTGACAACTATTCATTCTTTGCAATTGACCACACACTCCCTGCCACCTTTCTACCAGCATTCACTCTCCTTTTGATTTCCCCATATACTCTACCATTTTTACTAAACATTCTACCAAGGTATACAAATTCATCCACTACCTCAATCGTTCCACCATTTATGCTAAATTGACAGTCGTTCACCTCTTTCACTCTAGGCAGGAAAAGATGAACAGAATAAAAAACTTCATAGTTTTTTCTTTAAAATGAGTTAGATCCAAAGATCGTAGGTTAATTCTTTCTAATTTAGATCTCAAAAAGAATAAAAGCCTGCAAGTCAAAAAGTCAATTTTTACGTGTTATCATATGGGAGATAGAAATGCCTACCACGTAGTCGAACCTTGGACTTTTTTTGAGATTTCTTTTTGTTATCATCTTACAATATGTAAATCGATCATTCCTGCCAAATATCAAAAATGTATCTCATTCCATTATTGAGTTATTTGCATTTTTATCTCGTGACAGAGGGAGCCACAAAGTGACAGAAGTAGCCTTTTATTATTGTTAGAAGATTGGAAACAGGCAGAGCTAGTGGATCTGGATTTCCGAAATCCATGTTGAAATCCATGCAGCCAATGGTAAGACTCCAAGAAGGTGATTACATGGCAGTAGAAAACTTTTTCAATTATTTTAGAAAACACTGAGAACAGAAATTGGATGGTAATTTTCTGAACTAGAAGAAGTGCCTTTTTCGGCTATAGGAGTTACCACAGTGAACTTAAGGTTGTAGGGAAAGCAACCTTCAGAAAAAGATAGGTTGATGATATCAGCAAGAGGAGGGGCTATAAATTTAATAGGAGCCTTTACCACTAGAATAGGGACTTCATCTAAACTGCAAGGAATTGCAGCATTTTACCCTCCGACAGTTTATCGAGTTCTCCATCAGTTTTTTGTGTTCTACAGAAGTTTTTATGTTTGAACTCTATCAAATGACGAACTCCAGCAAATGACAAACCTCTGCATATGCACGCATCCTTGCATATGCATGCACCTCGGCATACGCTCATACTCCGGCTACGCGAGTACTTCGGCTTTCCACATACGTACAGAGTCTCTACTTTTATAGGCAACAAACATTAGCCCAGAAGGGAACGCTACCATCGTGAAATTTAACCAATAGACTTTCGCGAGAGGTACTCCCTCTTCTCGAGAACAGATTGAACGAGTGGATTTCCAAGCTGGCAACGTTGCAGGATGCAACGTGGAGGAGGTGCATTAGGGAGGCAGTCACGAGTGTCAAACCTGGGAGAGAGGGAACAAGAGGATGAGCAAGCTGCCGAGAGAGCAGCCTAATCCGGCCGGGAAAATTTCCTTATCATTCCCACTGCCTTTTCATATCGTTTATTATCCTCCCAAGTGGACATTTCTATTGAGTATATCTTTTGTATATTTCTGTTTTGTATAATTTCACTCCAATATAGTTGTAAGCATTTCCTTGTCACTTTACCATTTTGTTATATTTGATTGCCTGTTGGCAGCTGCAGTGTCACTTAAGAAGAGTCATATCATTTTTATATGTTACATATCTTATGAATTATGAGAGATTAATGTAAATGAGACAGCTACATCTCATAATTTACAATCTTAATTATTACATAAGGGTCAAAAGAATGTAAAAACAAAGTATGAAGTAGGCATATACCGTATATACCTGAATATTTTGTTCCAATTTTTATGGCTGAAAAATTGCTAGTCATCTTATAATCATGCAGAGTGTAATAGTGTGACTGACAGAGGAGCCGAAGGAAGAGATAAGGTACGTTTGCACTATGCCTCAGAACAGGACTTGGGACTTGCCTAAGGCAAAGTTTTGGAGGGCTGAGATAAGTACCGTATCTGCCTGAATAGAATAAATTTTCGCTTATACGAGTTCATTACGTTCGCATGAAATTCCTATTTTTCAAATATTGAATAAATTTTTGCTTATATGTGCTCCATCCGCTTTGGGAAAGTTTGGGAAAGCTCGGTCAAGTTTGTCAGATTACATCATGCTGTTCCGAATAAGAACCATCATCTTGGTCTCAGTACGCACGTTGACATTCTTTGTGAAATTCGGTTTGCTGAGTGGTGTGCTTTTTTATCCTGATTGATTGATGTATTGGCATCTACTATGAGGACAATATTTCTGCAAAAGGATAAGCTGTCAGAGATACAATCTACAGTGCCTGGAACTCACTTGCAGCATATAACAAAATCCCGGGAAGGTATAATAGAATAGCTAGAAAAGATTTTGGTGCATTGGATGGACAGTATTTTTTTTTTTTTTTTTTGACCTTCGGAACCAATTAAAATTTTTTGCATAGGAAATAATAGGAAAATAATTTTTTTTTACGAGTTTTCACCTAACAAACAGTTTTCTTGGAATGAATTAAGTTTGTAAAACCAGCGAAGGCCGTATGCAAAAGGGGATTCCCCCAGAGGAATCCACCTATACCGTTAGTCTGGAAGGGTAGGCTATTCCATGAACAAAGTACATAAAAGGGTCTGAAAGGCAATGCAGGTTGAAAAGGCACACTTAGACCAGTAGCCAGTAGCTTTTGAAAAAAAAACTAAAACAACCAAAACCGGATCAGAACTGACCCAAGATCAAATTTAGATAAATGAACTAGTGTTGTTGGCAAACAGTTATGTAAAATCTCGAAACGGCTTTTGTAAAATATCACCTAACCACAGAAAAGATGGAATAAAATTGCAATTTCTTGAGTTTTTAATATTAAAGGATGAATTATAGTTATGATTGATATTTACATCGGTTGTAAAAGGACCTAATTGTTTCACATTTATATTGTGTGTGTATATATATTTTCTTTATTTGAGAATGCATCTAGGGCATGTCAGTATATGCTTAGGAATGGATTGTTTACAAACAAAGTTAGATAAATGTTAAAATGCGTAGTGGAAAACAGATTTGTGTACATGATTTCAAATTGTCCTTCTCTAAAGAATGTTTATATAAAATCATTTATATGGAGGAAAGCAGAAAAATTAAGCCTCTCAACAAACATGAGAGTATATTTAAAAGAGTATAACACACTTGGTGAATTCATAGAATTGTTAATGCTAATAAGTCATGGAAATCCAAAATTGAGATATCAGAAAAACTGACTGATGTGATGAAATTAGTTGATGAACTGGAGTCAAAAGTTAACCCAGAAATTAGCAAAATTTTTGGGCAATAAGGCAATTTGATTTTTTAGATTTTCAGGAAAAAAGTATTTTGGTTCACCAAAGCATTTAGGAAGGGCCATGTCATGCATCATTTCTAGCTGTGATTAAGTCTGCATCTGGCAATATTTAAAGAAAACACTCTGGCATGATAACAGTTAAATATAATGT
Source organism: Tanypteryx hageni (assembly GCA_028673005.1). Classification (NCBI taxonomy): domain Eukaryota; kingdom Metazoa; phylum Arthropoda; class Insecta; order Odonata; family Petaluridae; genus Tanypteryx; species Tanypteryx hageni. The sequence continues at coordinate 117,614,158 of CM054116.1, forward strand.
TATAGATAAACTCAATTCGTGAAAGTAATCAGGAATGATTTGAAACATAAATAATAGCTTTGAAACTTGTATAGTTATATTGCTCTGTGTGCAACTGGCAGTCCTATTAATTAGACTGTTGTGTACTAAGTTTTAAGTATCCAAGTTTCTTGGTTTTTGTGAAATGCTGTAGGGTATGATTTGTATGGGCACCTCGCTCCTCCTCCCCTCCAAAATATCACAATTTTGGCACCGAGGTGCACATCCTCAATGTCCCTTTAGTATGTGTACCAAATTTTAAGTCTCAAAGTTTCTTGGTTCAACATTGATATTAGCGGAGGATTCAACAAAAGCGGTCAATTGGTTGCTGAGATATCTTTTAAAAACCAAAATTTGGACACCATTCCATGGGGACCCCTCCACTCCATGGGCCTATTTATATTATACTTGGCACTGCAACTCATGATCAACGTGAAGCTGTATAATAGTTCTGGAAACAATTGAAAGATCTATTCAGAATGTTAGGAACTTATAAATAAAATTATGGATAAAGTATAAACTTGTTATTATCACTTGATGGTGGAGAAAAAGTAAAACTTGTTCACACCTTTTATTTATTGCTCAAAAATGCATCTTACTAAAACATTGATATTAGTGGTTTCATCAAAATCGGTCAAATCGGTGCTGAGATATATTTAAAAAGCCAAAATTTGGTCTGGCCTTTACATTACCACCGGTTGACCCCACAAACCTTTTTTTTTATTTTTGGCTCAAAAATGTCTCATCAAAACATTGATATTGGTGGAAAATGCATCAAAATTGATCAATTGGTTGCTGAGATGTCTTCAAAAAACCAAAATTAGGATCAACCATTGCATGGGGACCTCTCGACTCCTTGAAATTTGGACCGTCCCTTACATTACGATCCTTGACCCTGTGGACCGATTTTATCCATTTTGGCTTGAAAATGTGTCTCATCAAAACATTGATATTGGATGTTGAAGCAACAAAAATAAGCAAACCCTAGAAACTTCTTTGAATAATTGATTGGTGTATTTTGTCATTCAGAATATAAATGAGCTATTACAACATTTAAAATGTTTCCTCTCCTTTGTCTAAGAACCTCTTCTTTGCATGTACCCATTACCAATAAGTAATTGCTCAACGAAGGATGCTTGAAAAAAAAAATCAAATTAATAATCAATGCCAGCATTTCCTGTCAAATTAGAAATTGAGTGAATTAGATATCGTGCTACCATTGACTGACATGCTGCATGCCAATTTTGAATCATGTCGATAGCTATATTGAACCCGTACCTTTTCACAAAAAAATTAATAATAAGAATAACAAGTAACGATTACTGAAATGTAACAATAACTTGTCTGCAATAAAAGTAGATTACAAGTATTAATTACATTTTAAAAAAATAACAATTAGGTACAAGTAAAAAATACTCAACAAGTAATCAATACTGGCAACGCAATTACTTATACTCAATTACTCCCCATCACTGGTACCATGTAATATAAATCAGTTGCTTCTTTCTTGTGCTGATGAAAGGATCATCCCAAAAGCTCCAATCGACTTGTATATATGTGTCTCTGACATCCCAGCGGCTTTCCTATCGGTAAGTGTCCACTGGGCTTCCTTCCCTCAACATCTAGTTGCCATTGATATGCCCATTTATCTTTCCTCTTCCATTAGCATTTGTATTATATATATACACACACACACACACAATATGCAGTAATATACCAACTTTATTGCATCAGAAAAACCACAAAATATTAAAATCTTATAACCTGTACTATATTTTTCATATATTTATCTAGTTGTTCATGTCTTCTTCATCTCCTTCAAATGAATATGGTTGCATTGTTTCTATTTGTGAAATTACACCTTTGAGAATGCCATAATTAGAACAATTTTTTCCTAGTGTTTCATCCCACATCAGATTGTCAATAGCAGATGGCATTATGAGCATAAAAATAGTAAAATTAGCTAAACCTTGAAATGGAGTTCTATAGTACATGGCTTCACACAAAAATTTCTGAGTTCTATTTTTGTATTCCACTTAATTAGTGTAATATTTTTCTTTTGAGTTTCCATCTTTATTATAAAATTATCACACAATTTGAACAATTAATCCAGTATTGGCTCTTTTGAAATTTGTTAAACATTGTCAGCTCCTACAAGTTTCCTTTTTTTAAATTACTTAAGTTGACAGGTTGTTGCAATTGAATAATAAAATTGTGACTTGTTTTTCTGCAGTTAAATTTGAGTTGCATTTTAAGTCTTCTATTAAATTTTACTTTCTCACGTACATAGTATATAGAGAAAGTACACCCAGACCTGAACAACACGATAGAAATGTTCTTAAAAAATTTAGTGTTAGGTGAAATTGTGTTAGTCGGACACGAATTTCTCATAAGAAATAATGTAAATAGGGAGCATCTGCTCCAGTATCCTAACCTGGTTGGCATATTTCTAATGTTATTCCTTCATTATGACAATACTTTGGGTAATGCTTTGTGTTTTTATTCGTTTATGTATATTACATACTTGTTACTCATTTTTACATAGAGGAAACAATGATAAAGATAGAAACAAAAAAGGCTAAATGCAGTTTTACTTTAATACATGGTACTGTTTACTACATCGATAAGAGTTTTAGCACTTTTAATTAATTCAAAAATTAAATTTTTGGAGCCCTATGGTTAATTACAATAAAAAATGACAAAGGAGAAACCTTATAACCATAAAAATTAAAAAAGAAGTACACAAATAAATACTGGTTTAGAGGAAATTACTCCATGCCAGGGACTGAACACTCACACAATCTCACACACTCCAGGTTTAGGGGAACTACTCCATGCCAGGGACCCTTGTTTATACACGCAAAACCAAATAAACTGAAATTGTACTTCTTTTTCAAAAAGAATGTCTAGATATGTATTTTGGAATCATCTTTATGATCGGCCTACTGAGGATGTTTCCGAAATACGTATCTAGGCATTCTTTTAGAAAAAGAAGTACAATTTTGGTTTATTTGCTTGTGCACATGTAAACAAGGGTCCCTGGTGTGGAATAGTTCCCCTTAACCCAGAGTGTGTGAGATTGTGTGAGTGTTCAGTCCCTGGCATGGAGTAATTTCCCCTAAACTGGTGTGTATTTGTGTACTTCTTTTTTAATTTTTATGGTTATAAGGGGGTTTCTCATTTGTCATTTTTTACTTTTAACTATTGCTCACATATTTTTACATATTCGTTCATTGTTCTCATAGTGCTTAAACTACATTTAGTTTTTGTTCTAGCAATATAACTTTTCTGGGTTTCTTACTCCCATCACCATGCTTCTGGTCCTTACCACTCATGATTTCACTTTGAGGTTGAATGTACTGTAAAGTTATATGAATTAATAATGTAAATCACGAGATCGCTGGAGTTCTGAGATGAACGTGTTAGCAGCACTATGACAAACAAAGACTAAATGAGAAGAAGCACACTGAATTTCGGGATGCTGGAAGGCAGAGAAAGTTGTGCGAGCAAGTATGCGCAGTGCACTACGTTGCTCGATGTAATTTCCCCTCCAGCAGAAAGCAGTGCTCTTCCTCCCTCCTCTCACTTTATCATCATGTTTACCTCTCATCCCATCTAGCTCTTGCTTCCCAATTGCTCTCTCTCTCAACTAAGCATCCCACAAGATCAGGCCAAATATGTCTAAACTTGTTTCTGCTTCTAGACCTTTCCATGATTGTAGAGAAGTCATAGAGAAATTGTGTTAAACCGAACGACCAGTCATGTTAGTTGAAAACCAGCACTGCTTTAAAAACCATTTTAAACTGAAGTCGTGTTGGTAGAATTCATTTTAGTCGGGGATTGGGTGTATTGTAATCGTGAAAAAAATCAATTTTGAGATTTTGAAGGAAATACCCGTTTTAAGTGGCTAAGTATCTAAGATGGTGGACGCTGTAGAATCATAACTGTCTCACTTGCAAAAAATCATTTTCTACTTGTGAATATTTAACTTGCGGTGGTGGTTGCAACCAGTTTTTTCATTTGAAGTGTGCTGGACTTTCCGAAATTGAATTTCTGGTGGTTTTAACAAATAGTTCGATTATTTTGAGATGTGATGCATGTTGTATGTTCAATATCAAGGATCATACACATCCTACCAGTTGTATGCCCAATAGTATGATGGCTTCATCCATTCTTTGGACCCTGGGTGATATTAATAATAGACTATCTGTGATTGAAAAGAAGCAGCGGATCTCAAGTGATAAGGAGGTGAAGGCAAGATGGGGTCCAAGACATCCTAGTACTGCTCATGACCCACCATGTGTTCCCAGTGCTGCCGATACTTCGGAAAATATTGTGGAAAACATATCCAATTCCGCCCATCCAGCCAATTCTTCATTGATAGCAGAAGACAATAGTGAGGCAAATTCTAATTTTTCCAACCATTCTCCTGACAACGATAGTTTTATCACAATCCAAAGGAAAAGTAAACATAAGATACCAACGAGTGTAATAGTTCAAGGATGCAATAATATCCATGACGAGTTTATGGGAATACCTAAACGCACATGGTTTCACTTGAGTCGTGTGAGTCCTTCAGTATTTTGTGACAACATATTGAAATACCTAAAAGATAAATTTAAGAAGCACGATTTCACCTGTGAAAATTTATCTTTCACTGAGAGAAGTGCCACTTTTAAAGTTAGTGCTGACTTTTGCCTTTTGAGTGATCTTCAAAATGGTGAAAACTGGCCAAAATATAAAATTTACGAAATATAAAGCGCCTAGCATGGCATTTTATATTTCGTACAGTACCCAATAGTTCTGCTGTAAATTTAAGTGACCATAAACACATTGGCCCGAACATTGAATCAACTAATAAAACAATTTCCACTCAACAAGTTGATGAATCTGCTTCAGTTTCTGCTCCCTCCCCACCTACTGTTGGTGTTACCACCAGAGGAAGTCGTGGGATCAGCAAACCAAAGACAATATGACTAGGAAGTGAAGGTGCTATCCCTGTCATTAAAAATGATAATATCTGTTCTTTACCAATCCCTGGTATCTCATCACAGCCTGATTTGAATGAACTTAAGATATGTCACCTGAATCTTCAGTCTCTGAGGAATAAGGTTGAAGAGTTAGAATTGTTTTTAAAATCTGATTTGTTTTACATTCTGTGCTTTGGTGAGCATTGGCTTTCTGATGCTGATATTAATCTTTATCCTCTTTGTAGATATGATCTTACAAGTTGGTATTGCCGTAAAAATGCAAAACATGATGGTGCAATGATTTATGGTTCAAATGGACTAAAATTTGTCTCAATTGACATTAGTATGTTAAGTGTTGACTTTCATTTTGAAGCTTGTGTGGCACACTCTTTTGACAAAGCCTTGACTGTTGTATCTATCTAGCACTCACCAAGTGGTGATTTTGACATATTTCTTGATCTTTTTGAAAAACTAGTTAAATTTCTGGAGGAACTAAATTCCAAAATTATTATTTGTTCAAATTTGAATTTAGACGTGAGACTAAATTCTAAGGATGCTGTCATGTTCAAATACTTGTTGAGCTCTTTTATCCTGTACTATGTGAACTACAAACCGACTAGGCTGCATGCCTTGACAACATAATTACCAATTTTGACAAATGGCAATATGTAGTTAATATCTTTGATCTCTCTCTTTCTGATCACTCAGCTGTCCTCCTAAAATTATATTTAGTGAATCTTCTCCCTTCTAGCAATCAGAACAAAAAACTCATACCTTTCAGATTCTTTAATAATCAGGCTATTAAATTATTTAGGAGCTTGTTAAGTGATACCAATTGGGTATCACTCATTTCATGCCATCATTTGGCCTCTACATTTGATACATTCTTTAATACGTTTACCCAATTATTTGAGTTTTGTTTTCCTATAAAAGTACGTAAATCACGCTTCAACAAAAACTTCTATTTGAAATGGTTTACTCCAGAACTTCTCTCAATGAGGAATAAACTGATTGATTTACACACTGTCTCCAAAAGTTCTAATGATGTCCTAGATAAAAAACTATATACTGATTATAAAAAAATCTAGAAACAGAGTATTCCCAATGCAAAACAGAATGCTACTGAACTTTATATTAATAACTCTACTAATAAATGCAGAGCAGCATGAAAAATCATAAAGAATGAAACTCATGAGTAACCCTTCTATTGGCATTCCTATTTCACACTTTTATTTTGTTGACTCTGTTAGAATGATTAAAAAACTTATACCTAAAACTAATCTTACAGTTTCTGATGGTCTCTCCAAGTGTAAATTTTCTGTTCCTTACTTCTCATGGTAGCTTTTTACTCCATTTGAGGTTAAAAAAATTGTACATCATATGAACAACTCTTTCTGCAAGGATGTGTATGGCATATCTAATAACCTTCTTAAACAAATAATTGATTTAATTGCTGAGCCTCTTGCAGTGCTCTTGAATGATTCCTTACAAACTGGTATTTTCCCTGATTCCTTTAAACTGTCAAAAATATTGCCAATTTTTAAAAATGGTAGCTGTAATTATCCCAGCAGCTATCACCCAATATCAGTTATTCCAACTCTATCCAAAAATTTTGAAATGGCAATGTACAGTCAGTTGTACAATCATTTTGAATCCCACAATCTCTTCTCTCCCATGCAACATGGTTTCAGAACTGGAATGTCTACTGTTTCTGCAGTTGAGTCCCTATTGAACACAGTTATTAATGAATTTACTACTGTTACTCTTTGTGATCTTACCAAAGCGTTTGACTGTGTGTCACATGATATTCTACTATTCAAACTGGAATACTATGGTATCAGAGGTGATGCTTTAAAATAGTGATGGGCATAATCGAATGATTTCCATAATCGAATGATTAGTAATCGAGATATTTCCATAATCAAGATATTCATTCGTTAAGGTCATTCTCTAATATCTAAGTGATGGGCATAATCGAATGAATTTCGTAATCGAGATATTTCCATGTTTCCATAATCGAGATATTCATTCGTTAAGATCATTCGTTTTGATTATTCGCTAAATCATTCTTTAAGATTATTCCGTAAAATCATTCGATAGGAGAGTATTAAAATTCTTTGTGTTTTTAAGACAATTCGTGTTCCTGAATGTTTTAAAAATATCTCAAAAAAGAAGTTAAGTATATTGAACTTGGTAATTGTTGAACGCATATGTCTAGTTAGACATGAAATTTTTATTAATACTGAGGTATTGCAACAAACAGTTTTATGAAGTTAAGTAATCTTTGCTTAAATGTATTTAGAATCATTTTTCACAAAATATTCAGTAAGGAGGAAAATATTTGTTTGTTATGTACCTTGCCTTGTCCTATACAATATTATAATTGTCTTTTGGACCAATACAAATTCTATTTGTGTGCGTTGTTAATTTGTATTAAACTATTAAAAATGAAGTCATACCTTTCACATGCAGTTAAAGTGAAAACTCTCTTCTGTTGAAATTAACTTGTGAAATCATTTCTGTAATATTTTGTACTTTTGTGACTTAAAATTTGTTAATTTATAAGTATTACAGCCTTTAGAGGAGCTAAAATGGATACCTTCAATGATAAACAATTTTAATTAAAGTTTTAAACCAACAAAAACTGTGAACCAATGGATCGCTATAACTCAAAATTATGCTCAAGGAATCATTCACATAGTTATTATGAAAAATTAAATATAATTTTCTTCACGTGCATATACAAGTGAAAACTCCCTTTCGTTGAAATTATTTTGTCGTTAATTACTGTTATATTTCTTTACTTTTGGAATATTTCTAATATTTGATAATTTGTATTAATAAGTATTAGGAGTGAATGAGATACAGCTAATAAAAACATTCAGAAGTTAAAAAAATGGATACTTATTTCATTCTAAAGGTCCTTCCTAAAGATTTCTTAATTTCCTCATGCATTTCGATATAAAGAATATGACAATTAATTTCACATAATTTTAGTTATAAAATGAATGTTTTCAAATTATTTAGCAAGATACTACCTATGTCAATATCAGACGAAATGTCCTTTCCGGATGAATAATTGGTAATAATGGAGATTTAAGTAACTTACTAATATAATGCTCAATATTCCCAACTATTGATATCACTCGAATGATCATTAACTACTACAATCATTCGAATGATTCTTAAATACTAATATCATTTGAATGATTCTTAACTACTAAATCATTTGAATGATTCTTAACTACTACATTCTACCGAGATATCCCTTACTGAGAGATTACTAACGAATGATATTACTAACGAATGATATGAGCATAATCGAATGAATTGAATGATATGTCATAATCGAATGAATCGATTATGATCTCTCGATTATGCCCATCACTACTCTAAAGGTTCTTCAGTTATATCTCTCAGATAGACATCAATTTGTTTCTATTGACTATTGTGATTGTGAGATTCTGGAAATTCATTCTGGGATACCACAAGGCTCGGTTCTTGGTCCTCTACTGTTCCTAGTTGTTATAAATGATCTTGATCGCAATGCTAGTGCTAATACTCGCTTGTTTGCTGATGACACTATCTTTATTGACCACGGTAAAAATATCAATTCTTTAGATGCTAACTCAGCTCTCACTTTGGAATCTGCCAAGAGTTGGTTCTCTGCTAATGAACTTTTGCTGAATGTGAATAAAACTTCTCCTTGCATGATCTACCTCATAATTATGACACAGTGAAGTCTGTCAAACTTCTGGGGTTTTGGCTGGACCCTAAACTATCATGGAATGACCACATAATCATGATCTGCAATAGACTTTCTCATATGCTGTGCATGTTGAGAAAACTTAAGCCACATATATCTGATCACTACATTAAGTCAGTATACTATGCATTTTTTCATTCACAAATCACATATGGAATTCGTCTCTGAGGCCACTCATCAAGTGCAAAGTCAGTATTTATGCTACAAAAAAACATTAAGAATAATTTCTGGTGTTCCCTCAAAGGAACACTGTAAACCACTTTTTGCTAACCATAAAATTCTAACTTTGTATAGCTGTTATATCTATGTAAACTTACTACATGTAAAAGAAAATTTAGAATCCTTTTCTACCAGAGCACAAATACATTCACATGGCACAAGGTCATACAATAAAATTGAAATTCCACATGTTAGGTTAGGTACTTCCCTGGTCAGCAACAATTCTTCATCTCTACGTTTCTTCAACAGACTACCTGCAGTTGCCAGGTCCATAACTGTGAATAAGTTCAAGTCCATCGTTTTTTCATGGCTTACTGAAAAAGCCTTTTATTCAGTAAACCGATACTTGGAAGGTGATATAGACGTTTCTTTTCAAAGTATCTAATGTATTATTGTGACCCTTCTTTATCATGTTATGTAAATACTTGTATGTTATGTATATATGTCTCTCTTTGTAACATTCTATCTTTTTAATTGTTTTCAACTGACTATGCCTATTCTGGTCTTGTACTGGCTAATGGCTGAATAAATGATTATTATAAATATGGTTTTCTCTATTCTGTCTGTCTAGCTGTGTGCAGCTATAGAGCCTAAAGGATTCAACAAAATTGAATGATATTTCATATTTAGACATACTGTTATTCAGAATAGAAACTAGGATGAGATGAAAGATATAACGCAACAAATTGTTGATATATTAAAAAATGGCTCAAACAATTTTAATTAAAATTACTCAGTTCTAGAATTGAGTCGTATACAATACTTCATAAGCCGTATTTTTCTAAAAATAACTATATACCATCCAACAACTTTATAATACCGTAGAACCCCAATTGTTTCACCTAAATTGGACCAAAAGATAATGGAAATGTCAGATAATACAGAATACTAATGAAAAAAACTACAAATATCAGTAAACTTTTTTATTACTAATTCCAATGAAAACACAATTTGGGCATCAAATACAACACAATATCACAAACAAAAATAGCATTTATAATAATTTTGTGAATAAAACAGTTAATTTTTTAAAGTTGTGAGTGATGGGATTTGTTTTTGAGCTACATCATCTATGCCATCACTTGTGAATCATTCTTAAAAATTCTTTTATTTGTCATGTCGGATAAAACGGAATGTCGGATAATCGGGGATCTAATGTATATTGAATTTTACATCCAGCTACACCTAGCTCTCCCCAGTTTTCTCAGAAATTTTCATCCAGCGACATTATAATGTATCAAATTATATGCCCAGCTACCCCTAGCTCTCCCCAGTTCTCTCAACAATCTTCGTCCAGCAATAATGTTTCAGTGCTTTTGTGTCCTGCTTAAAAATCCATATAAAGAATAAGTTAATTTTACTTTCATGGCACAAAAATGCTATATATAACATTTGTGTCTCTGTTGCATAATTGAATGAAAACATTAAACCCTTACCATTTGCAGTTTTGTTTATTCCAATTACCTATTTTGTGGAAAAATTGAATGTTTGTGCTTTGAATTTATCTCATTCAAGGCTTATATTTTTTGGGAAATACGCTCAAATCTAATCAGCTGCAGATTAATTCACCAATCTCACAACATCTAAATTACTTGAATCAAAAGCCAAAAGAGCTTTGGGAATGCATCTTGTATATAATACAAATTCAAATCAGCAGTCTTGGAGATTGGCATTTAAAAGCAGAGGATTCAGATTGTTCAGTATTGCAAAATAATAATGCAAAAAACAAATATCAGCAATATTGCAGTTTAGTACAAGTGGGTATATGATATTATTATAAACTTAAGAAAATGTGGATGGTTCAGTATGTTTTAAAATGTATATTTTAGACACTTGCATAAACATTCTTCTTTTTAACTCCTTTTGTGTTTGATAGATTTTTTATTACACTTTTACATTAACTTAAGATGGTTATAATAACTGCAGAGGTAAGAAGTTATGTACATAAAACCTATCTTGGCTATGAGAAACTTGGACATTTAGTGTTACTAAATTGTTCTTACTAGTTTTATTCATAAAAATAGCTAGATGCCACAGAAGCACTAAATTTTCTTCTAAAACAATTGTCATTCATTTATTGGTGCTGATTACTATGAAAGACATGGTTTTGCTAAAAGAAATTATTCATGATGTTTCCCTTACATTGGTGTCTTACAGGCAACTACATGTAAAGAAAATACAGTCCAGTACATTAGTCTTACAACTGAGTTTGTTTTCTTTGACCAGCTGTGAATAGAAAACTAAAACTGTCCAAAACACACTGACAACAGTCCATTTAGAAGCAAAAAGGAATTTGGGACTTCGAGCTAAAATTCCATAGTACAGGTATCCCTCAATTTATACCTGTTCGGTTTACGAATTTTCGCATATGCACGATTTTATTTTTACCACCATTTTTCAATATGCGCATCATGTATTTGCATTAATGAGATTTTATTTTTACGATCATTTTTCAATATATGCGTCGCATATCTGCATTAACATGATTTGTTATGTGCACAATATGTACCATTAATATATTTTATTATTTATTAAGTATTTCATAGATTCTTACCTATTAATTGTACAGGCAATAATACAATTCATTGCATTGTATGACAGAGCAGGGTTTCCCAGGAGCTCCTATGGAGGTAAAATGTCTCTTTTCTTATTCCCCTCTTTGATCAAACAATGCATTTGAACCAACTTTTTTGTCCTGAAGAGGGGTTTTCTTCTAGAGTGTGATATACTATTAGCAGTCAACAACAACAACAAAACCCTTGAAAAAATATTCATTGAGTTGGGTGAGAAGAATATATTTGTATAGGAAGGTTAATTGATCCAAGGAGCTTTGAGACATCTATGATTTATGGCAGAAACTCAATGTACAAAAAATTAAGGAATTTTAAAAGTGGATGCTGCACAGGACGCCATATGTTGTCATACACGCTTGAGGGGTTAAAATGGTCATTAAATCATATTTAAAGATGTTTATAAGTAGAACACCTCTGCTCAGGAACATAAACAATGCCTAATACGTTATTTTCAGTTTGAAAAATATTTTTGATTTATGCGTTTTCCCTTTATGCGACCATTTCCAGAAATACAGCTCTTTCATAAATCGGGGGATACCTGTATTGAGTATTCTGTAATAATTTGAGCTATTATTGTATTTCACTAAATTGACATATATTACCTTCTTATTATACTTAAATATTACCTTTCTTTTGTTTTTTTAGATGCAGGGGTTGCAGCTTTATTTCTCACCAATACTGGCTCCCTTTTTGCCATTGGCAAGTATTTTAAGAAATACCTTGGACTGGGTTTGCATTTTAAACCAAAAGAACTGGTGGAGGTTGCATTTCCAACTGCTGATAAAATCCATGGTTTGTTAAATATCTCTCATATAACTTTAAATAACTTCATGTTTCTAAGAGTCAATCTAAAGTAGGTAATTATTTTTCATCCCTAATTTGATTTGTTGCCTAACAGATCATATTACCATGATCACAATGGTGAATTAGTCTTGTTTACCTGTTAAGATGATTATTATTAACTCATGCAATCAGTTTTTTATATGATTGTGCATTTGTACATTTTTTTATGTCTGTAAATGTATTTTTGTTTATTTTAATGCACTGGTCCTTTTGTGAGAAAGGTAGTCGTATAATGTATGCAATATAGTGCATTCATGTACCAGCCATCTGCACATAAGTCCTTGTATACTTTGATTTGCTCCAAGCCAAGAAAAACAACCAATTGCTATTTGTACTTAAATAGCGCTCTAGAGCTCAAGGTTATAATGTCATTGTCATAGTACACAGAGCTGGCCCGAGCTACGGGTGAGCCAGATGGGCACCTGGTGCACCACATCCTTGGGGGCACTATCCTGACTAACTATCTATGCATTACTTGCAAATAGATAAATATTGGATAACAATTTATATCGCAGAACAGGCTGGAACCTTAATGGCATTCCTCTTATTTTTTCTTTATTCATATTTTTTAAAGAGTGTCAATAAATTAACATGCACAGGCACTCCCCGGGTTATGTAAGGAATGCGTTCCTGCATCCGTTACATAACTCGAAATTTGCGTAAGTCAAAAATTACTAGGGATAGTATACAATACAGCAGAAGTGGGGATCCAAATCTGGTCCGCAAGGGTATTTTATTCAGCATGCAAAGCTATTTTGAGAAAGTGATCTGTGAAAATTAAGTACTGAAGATCTTTAATCAGACAAAGTTAAACTGGATTAATGCAGGATATATTTATCTATTTGCATTTCATTGCTAAAATATTGTTTTATTTTGATAATTTTCGGGTATTTGATATGACATAGTTTCCACGTAGCCATTATCTGGCCCATTGAGGCACCTGCAACTGCCAATGTGGCCTGCCGCGTGAAAATTTTCCTCGCCCCTGCAGTGCAGTATAGGGCCCTTAGGTTCCATCACTCAATTTGACATTGATTTTTGCTTGCATTTCTTAACCATTACATTACTTTGCTAATGTGTGAATACTGTGTGGTGTATGTATAAATTTATGTGTTTAAAGTAATTTACTGCATCAGTACAGTACAAACTACCGCATTACAGCATATGCCTTGCGTTCTTCCTCTGCGTACATAGTGTATTTAGTTCCTGCTTGCTTACAAAAACCGCTAACGTAAAAAATGAATTTTTTTGTAATTTATGGGGCCATTTACGTAAGTCTGGGTTTACGTAAGTTGAAGCTTGCGTAACCTGGGGAGTGCCTGTACTTCGTAATATCTCATCAAACATTTATGGAGGGGGTGCTGGAGTGCTATCTCGCCTGAGGCACCAATATTCCTAGAGCTTCCCCTGAGAGTGCATTACACAGAAACAGTGCTTTTACAGTTCTACCTTTATCGTCCTAAAGAGAACTTAAATTCTCGCTAAAAGCTAGGACCAATGGGAACTTATGTTCCTGCACTCTATTTCCTTTTCTAATACTCGCTCCTCGAAGAAATTTGGCATTCTAAAGACGTCATCACTACTTGGAATATCATCCCAGAGGTCTGGGAATACGATTCATGACTTTTGCTGATCTTTTTCTTGAATGATAAACAAATTCCATCATGGTTGTTGTTTTCTTTTTATCCTCTCTCAGCTGGGCTCTGCTCTCTTGCCGGACCTTCGCTGCGTCCTTAGTATTGAGTTCACCATGCATCTTTGAGGCATAAGCATTAAAAAAAATGTAGCTGTGGTTCATGTTGTTTTATTGTGCCTTTTCTGACCTAGAAAAAACACGCAGATATTTTTTTACAAAAGAGCACTAAGTTCCTATAATCTTTTACCTTTTTTAATTACTCGCTTTTCAGAGGGATGGGAGTAGCAGGGGAATGGCATGAGAAGAAGAGGCATGGGAGTGGGATTCATGATTTTTGCTTATCTCTTTCTTGAATGGTAAACATATTCTCCCTATGGATATCCGTCTCTGTTTATCCTCTCTCTGCTGGGCTTGGCTCTCATGCTGGACCTTCTCTGCCTCCTTAGCATTCAATTCTTCTTGCATCATTGAGGCTGCACGGCAAAGAGACTCGTACAGTTTTTCGATGCTCTAAGTGTGATGTAATTGTGTGTTTACCCTTGCTTTAGAGAATATCACACAAAGGTTAAGCTATAATTAGGAACTACGACCAGTGAAATTTTTTTAAATATGCATAAACACTATAAATATTTACATATTTGTTTATTACGTGAAATGTTTGCATACTTTCTCAATACAAAAAAATATTTAGACAACAAAAATCAATTACTTTATTTTCTTCATTTTACTTTTTATTTTGTTTTTCTGTCATTACTAGTAAAAGAGAAAATAAAAGAAATACAAAGGTCTGCAAGGAATAATTTAAATGCCAAGATAAAATTGAGCCAGCTGAGGCCACAAATAGGATTTAAATGCCAGACGGTAAAGGTTAATGCTTATGCTGCATTATAATCCATTTGGTTCCATCCATTGACATATACGTATGATGATGTGATAGTTTTAATTTAATTTTTTTATCTAGATACATACTAAAAGGCACTGATGATGATGCCATAAGCCTAACTCTCAAAATATCCTAATTTTTATATAAATTTTAGTGTAACATATAGCCTATTGGGTCGAGTGAATAAAAAATAAGCAAATGCTTATGCTTAAGATTTCTGTCATTTTTTAAGGAAATGCTTGATTTGGGGCAGTGGCAGATCCAGAAAAATGTATAAGTAGTAAAATATGTCCCGGTACATTTATACATAGGTACTAGCTGTACCCGGCATAACATATGCTGTTCTAGCAGATCTTAAAGGTTATCAATTAAATATCAATGCATTTTATATATTTATTCATATATTTCATTGCAAACACAACAATCTTGTTCTTCTCAGATAAAGCACTTAATGAGTCCAATGATCGAACTCTTGAGAGAGCCTGTGACTGAATACAGGTTTTGGAAGGTATAAGCAGATTCTGTCAAAAGTCTGTCCCTGTGACTTGTTGATAGTCATTGAAAAGGCTAAATGTATAGGAAACCATCTTCTTTTGAATTTGAAAGGCATATTTGCATCAGATGGAATGAGAGATATGCATGGTATGAGAACAGTATCTAAGTTCAATCCATCTATTACACAGGCCTCTACAATGTGTCTGTGTATATGCATAATTGTCAATCTTGCTCCATTGCTGAGTCCCTGTGATGGCATAAGATTCCATAGTAGCATGATTATAGCACCTACTTTCAGTTTTAGCTTGTGAGGAGGCATTCCTGTTGGTATTCAACTGTTGAGAAACTCTTCAGGGTTTGGCAGATGGTCACTTGGTTAATATACCTAAGCATTTTATATATTAAGAAGAAAAAATTTGGAAATAGAAAATCTATATATTAAGTACGTTTTGTCAGTGTGTCAGAAAACACCGATGACACTTCACATCTATAATATGCTAGCCTCTCGGGTCAATGCTCTGTGACAATTTAACTAATGTATGTTCCCAGCTGATTCACCTCTTGCCTAAGCACAATGGGTATCTAAGAGGTAGTGCAATGATTAGCTGGATAGCAAGGGAGAAGAGGAACCCGATGCCGGCATTAGCCTTCTCTTAATGAAGAACACCAAGGGGCCAACAGCTTAATATCTCTCGAACGAAACAGCTGAATTTGCGCGGTCTCCTCAAACCACACAAACAGGGCCGGGCGACCTTGGAAAAAATCCTAATTGCACAGGATTCGTGCTTGCTACCTTTTCAAGCAGCAGGTGACTAACAGCCAGTGCCCTAACCACTACACTGCCAGCACCCCGCTGACAATTTAGCATAGTATTTTGTCCCTGAATGGTTATTGGACAACACAGATCCATGGCCTGTTAACTACCTTATTGAAATTTCATTAAAAGTATTTATACTTATTTTTTGGTTGCAAATATCACCTAAAACATTAAAATTAAAACACTACAAGTACCTAATTTCAGAAGAAAATAAGTTTGCCATATATGTGCCCTGTGCAGCCCATTCACTAAATCTGGTAGACCGAAGTGCTGTTGACTGCTGTTAAATGTCAGTTAATTTTTTCTCTACGGTGCCTTTGCTCTATACATTTATTCAGCCTCAACCAGCCAGTGGAAAGTTCTTAAAGTTTGTCTTGGAAATGAGAGTGTATTAAAATCCCTCTCTGATAGCAGATGGGAGGCACATGCTATGGCAACAGCAGCAATTCTAAAGTCTTTCTTCAAGATTTTGGAAGCTTTAGAATGTCTAGCTGAAGACCAGTCACAAAAGGGAGACACTTGAAGAGAAGCAGACAATATTGCAAATAAGATACAACAACTAGAATTTGTATTTATGCTAATCATGTGGGATGAAATTTTGCAAAAATTTCATAGAGCAAGTCAAGTTCTGCAAAATGAGGATGTGAACTTAAAAACATGTGCAGATCTGCATGGGTCATTAGCTAACCAATTATGCACTTTAAGAGATAACTTTGAAAGATTTGAAGCACTTGCAAAGGAAACACTACCAGATATTGATTACAGTGCAGCTAAAATGCGCAAATGTATCAGAAAGAAGGTACCTAGTGACAGAGATGCACCAGAAGTAGATCCGAATGCCAGAGATAAATTTTGTATCAGCACCTTTTACACATTTGTTGACAAACTAAAAACGCAGATGAGAAGAAGAGGAGAGGTGTACAAAGAAATAGCAGACAGATTTTCTTTTCTAAGTGATGTACCAAATAATGTAACTTCATCTACTGAAACTAAAAGGAACTCTCAGTGTTCTCAAAAGCTAATTGATGCTTACCCAGAGGACTTGGACACCAATCTCTATGCTGAGCTTCAGCAGTTTCATTCATATGTGCGCCATAAGTTCAGTGCAATAAAAATTGTTAAAACCAGATTCAGTCATGCTGAACTCTATAAAGTAATTTCAGAAGACAAACTTGAGTGTGTGTTTCCAAATGTAGACATTGCCTTGCATATATTTATAACATTAATGGTCACAAATTGCACAGCTCAAGCATATTAAAAATCTCAACAACAACTATGTGCCAAGACAGGCTGGATGCCTTGACTCTGCTAAATATAGAAGCAGATTTGTTATGCCAGATTGGTTTTGAGGACTTGATCAAAGACTTTGTGATTTAAAAAAGTAGGAGGAAACTTTTTAAATAATAAATAAAGTTATAAGTAGGCAACAATAAGCACTACTTTGCATCCTTTGATCCATGTATGTTGAAATGCTATATATCTTCAATGTTGGAAAGCAATGGAATAAAAGATGTTTTGCTTCATACAAATAATGATATTTCTCTATTAGAATATTTATTTTGAAAAATTGTCCACCAACATCGATTTCTGTAGAAAGAGGATTTTCAAAATTGAAAAGTATGCTCTCGAGATCACATAATTTCAGTAGAGATAATATCAGATCTTATTTTGTCTTATAATCTTTTGGAGGGTGATTAAAAATCGTTTTCAATAAATTTTTGCATTTGCATTTTTTCCCTTATAACAGTTTTATTAAAAAGTGCATACAACAGTGATGAAAATTTGTATTTTTTTCTGTTGCCCTAGTTATAAGTAAGTAATTGGCTTATATAGCTTGCTGCTATTGAGTGTTAAATAAATATAATAAAAAACAGTTTATATTTAATATAGTTGTGTGTTCTGGCGTGGGGGATGGCCTTGAAGAAAACTGAGTTTTTAATGTCTTATTTCACCTTCAGCACTTATTGAGTCTTAGCCAGCTTAGCAATGGAAGGGCTGAGTGGGCACCATTATTGGGCTGTGCTCAGGGCATCAGCCGGCCTTAATCCGGCCCTGGGTACATGAGAAAGTAAAACGCAATGGTGATCATCTTCAACAATGATCATCATGTGTAACACTGTCTTTGACACTACACAGCATTACTTTCAATCACTTTTTAAAATTACTTAGATTCGTCATACGAATATAGGATTTATACTAAACAACACCTCAAGAATTAAAATTCAGTTCCTACCATCGATTTTTAAATACACGTTGAGTCGGTCAACAGATTCGTTTTGAACATGAAAATTCCACGTATTTTTTGGGCTAATCTTTCATCATCATGGAAAATCGCATTATTGCTAATTTCAGCATACAGTAAACCACTTAAAGGATCCTCTACTTTCAAGCCCCCAACCGGCGCTGTCATCTCCCTACCATCAAATTTTTTAACTATTGCCATTTTTAAATTAAATCAATGTTGTTATAGTTTTATAGTAGATATAAAGAAATAATTAAAGAGAACATTGCGCTAAGAAGTTGATCGTTACAATTTTGACCTTGGGGCGTAGAGATGCTGTGATAACTGTTGTGATTAAATGCAAAGAAGGAAAAATAGGTATACTCCATAAATGGAAAGCATAGAGATTTTAAAGGCGTTCTTTATGGGAAATGCGTATGAAATGATATCGAATGATTCGGTGGTTCTTGATTATCTCCGAAACTATAAGTCATAATTACATGGCCCCTAGGCCTTTTAGTGGTAATGTTGTCCTCTATCTGAATAAATTTTTAAATCTATACTTAGCATATCATATGAGAGTCTGGGAGAGAAAATTTGGTTTTATAATTGTTATTTGCCGATAAAATAGAGGCGATCGATTTAAACAAAATATGTGATATTATATACTTAGGATATTCTCGAATTTTTATCTCCAAAACTATAAGCCATTATTGCATGGTCGGGTGGATGTTTTAGTGGTAAATGTTGTCCTCCATACAAATACATTTTTTAATCTATACATTACAGATCATGTAAGAGACAAAAAATATGGTATTTAATTGTTGTTTGACAGATACCATTTAACAAGTATACGTTTATTTAAGTGCTTAAATAAAGTAGAAGTTATAATTGAAATCACAATTTGGCGATAGATTTTTATAAGGAATACTATTATTTCATTTAATTAAAATCTGCTCAGTACTTTCGGAGAGTAAACATGCAGACGGACAGATGGAGGTGATATGCCCATAAGGCGTTCCGCTACTATCGCTTCTCTGGTAAAGTACACCTAATAAATCGAGGAGATCCTAGGAAAACTTAATTTTCACATGACATCCTGAAAGAAAATGGCAGCCGTTTAATGTACATGCTTGAATGTGTATTGTATTTCGGAAACGGTATGCCAAAGAAAAAAAACTTCATGAACAAAAAGTATGCGTCTTGATAAAAGCTATACCGAATAATTATTTTCATCTTATTGAGATGCATAGCACAGAAGAGCCTGGAGCATTGAAGCGTATATCACCTAGGGGCAGCACCCTTAGTTGTTTAATACATTTACTTGTTTATTTGCAGGGCACGTGCCCCGGTGCCCCCCCTCTGGATCCACCACTGATTCGGGGGGGAATAAAAAAAATAGCATTTGCTTTTGCTAGAAAGAATACATTTGCTTATTTTTAGGATTTTTTAAGCATTTGGTTAAAAATGTCTGAATAAAACTGAGCTTTTGCTTAATGCTTTAAGCAAATGCTTATATTTTTTCAGTGAAGTAAAGGGCTTGCTTAGATATTTTGAAGTACTCTATTTTCATGATAATTGACCATAAATATAAATTGATGTGGCAGAGTTTAGATAAAAATATGAGAAATATGAGTTTCAACAACCTATGGTTATAAAAACTTATATCGCTTCTCTGAAGAAAATGTGAATTATATTTCAAATCTGGTTCCCGGAGAATATCAAGATTGATGTGGTGAAGCACTGTCTTCCAAACAGAAAATGGAAATATCTTTAAGGTACCTACTTAAATGATCCCAGATTTCAAATAGGATTCGGGGAAGATCACCACGTCCGCCGCACATCTGTATGTTAGGCAGTGAAATTTGTGGCATCCAAAATCTCGTTCAAGGCAAATGACTGGATAAAATTCCCAAAAACAACTGCAGAAATCATGGAAGCTAAATTAAAATGGAGTCAGAAGTGTAAATTTCCTGCTGTAATTGATTGTACAAATGTGAAAATAGTAAAACCAAGTAATTTTGTGGATGAATATATAAATAGAAAAGGCTTTCCATCCATAAATGTTCAGGCCACTTGTGATTCGGATTACATTTTCACTAGTGTGTATATTCGTAGGCCAAGTTCTGTCCACAGTTATCGTATATTAATATGTACTATAACTAATTGAATAAAAATGTACCCATGATTTGTGATACTATCGAATTCAGTTATAAAAGAAATAATTCAAGAAAAATTAATTAATTAACATTTTTAAAAATATTAACCAATATATTTATGTTATTAGTTTGAAATTCAACTAATACTTTAAATCCTTTAAATGTAAACAAACACAAGTGAGGGAAGAATTGCAAAGAGCTTTTTTCTGTAAAATTTAAGCATTTGAATAAAACTGAGTAGCAAATGCTTACAAGCAAAAGCAAACTTTTATTCACTCAAAAGCATTTGCTTATGCTTTTAGCAAATGCTTTTGCTTTTACTGCTAGCTTTAAGCATTTGCTTAATTTTTATTCACTCAACCCATTGTCTTAATGATGATTATAATTATTGCTGAAAAGGGATGATCTGAGCCATGAAACTTGAAATTCGGAAACTTGGACATGAGTCGATTGCCAGAGAATTTATAAATTCGAGATAGGTGCCTTAATTTAGCAGAAAATGAAAACTATTATCTTATTTAAATGGGTAGCAAGCACCGAAAGCTCGTATATGTAATTTCTCAGGGTGAGTGATTAATTACATTGTACTGAAATTTTGTTCTAATGAATATTACTATAAATTATTTTACAAGATCAATTACTCATTCATATAAGTTCCACTGCTTATTTATAAGACACTATAATTTTAATTTTTACTTTATAATCAATAAAGAAAATTTTAAATACATAATTACAAAGGTAAAAAAATATGTAAAACAATTTCATTTTTTAATGTTTTATTTTCTAGAAACATAATTTTAAGAAAGCACAAATAATACATAGCTAGAAAGTTCAAATATGAATTTTGTTGTGAAGATTGAAGTCCCGGGTTCGATTCCAGGAACTATCCTTCTCATTTGATTTACATGGGAAATCTGAAAGCCATCGTGCAGAGTAATTTTCTCTTGCACATTAAAATATCTTAGAATTGTAATATCAGAGCGAGTTTTGTGCTATTCTCTGAGGAAAGGAATGATGATCCTAATTTTTATCATAGAATTTTGCTTATCGATTGTATTTCTTAGAATTTCACGTAAATACTGGCGATTTTGCAGTTTTTATCACATTATGAGTGTCCATAGCAAAAACTATTGTTGGACTCAGATTCGGTATATTCTTATATGTACACGCATTATTTTTGCTGCACAAATATGCATGATCAATTTAATATTCCGTTCGAATGTATTTGTAGTATTTTATAAGGCTAAATTATAAAATTTGGGAACACAAAGAACTACATATCCGCAATGACTTTAAAGCTATTAAATCCAATATAAGTTTTAAATAAATGATTAAATGGAAAGTAGACATCATATGTTCTCTTTGGGTCATCTTGTTGAATACTCGAGATTGTTTCTGTGACGGAAATTTTAGGCTGCTCTGGTAGATCAACATCCTCTTCGTCATCATTTTCAAATTCAGCTCCTTCAGTCTTTGCACATTGACTAATGCTTTCAATGAGTATCATGAGTAGTGAGTAAATCCTTGTCTGCAGATACATAGTCCATAAAGTCTATTTCGCTCAAAATACCTGCGACAGCAGTGAATGATTTACATATTGTTCTGGTTTCAGTATCCAATTCAACTTCTTCTGGTTGAGTATTGTCTTTAGTCATTTCCACTGGAAGATTTCCCATTTTTTGCCAGCATTTTATAATTGTGGATTTTTTACTGACCACCAAGCTCCAGCAATCATATATCAATTGCCTGTTTTACATCAATTTTATCATCTTTATTGTTGTTGAGACCAATAAGGATTTTTTTAACATTCTGCTTCTGCAATGGATTTGAACATTGTGAATTATGCCAAGATCCAATGGTTGTAAAACTGCTGTACAATTTGGTGGTGGATATTCAACTTGAACATTTTCTAGGTGTGGAAGCATATTCTGCGTGACACAATTAATCAAAATGAAAATTTTATGTTTGGCTCATTTCATATTGATATAAACCACTTGTTAAAGATGCCATGTGTCATCCAAGCTTACTGGTTAGCACAATAATCACAAGGAAAGGAAAGAACATTTATGAAGCAATGAGATTTGGCTGATTTTCCAATGATTAATGGCTTCATCTTCTCAGTTCCCGATGAATTGCAACAGAAAAGTACCATCAATCATTGCTTGAATTTCTTGCCCCCTCTGCAATGGTCACCCTTAACGGCAAGTGTACGATTCGGCAACAACTGATAAAACATGGCTGTCTCATCCGCGTTAAAAATATCATCTAAACTGTAGTCACTAATCACACACATCCTCTTCCGTTGTGGTCCCATATCTGCATTTCTTAAATGTTGTTCTATTTTATCACAATCCTTCAAGAAAGTGGATAATGTAGAGGATGTAATGCCATACTCTTTTGCTACATCTCCCTTTTTCCTGCCAGAATCTACAGCTATCAGAACTTCTTTTTTTTCGGAGGAGAAGAGGTGAAAAGGAAATTATTGGCTGACGATGGAGTGGCAGTTAAAGGTTGGATGGCGGGGAGTGGAGTTGGGAGAAGGGCGTGCAAAAATGCAGTAGCTACAAGGTTGGCTAATTAGTGGAGGAGGGGATGTTTGTGTGGTGCAGAGTAGAGACCATAGGAAAAGGATCGTTAGAGAGATAAGAATTATACAAGAAGGGAGATTGGGCAGGAAAAGTAAGATGCCGGCAAGGGTGCAGTTTGGTTGTGACACACATTGTAAACTTTTCAACTTACATTTCTCCCAGAACCACCCACAGAGATATCTCACTCAGTCAAGATAGATAATAGAGGGTTTAACATATTCTTTACATTCACAAATAATTATTTTTGGAGAAAAGCAGATGCCATGATATCCTCAGTTTACCTTCCGTGGTGAGGTGAAAATGACAGAGATATGGAATGGTTAAGACTCCCAGGGAATCATTTCTTCATAAAAAATAACATTTTATGCATAGATGATTTCAAAAGGCTTTTGTTGTACTGAATTCTTTGTAACAAGTAATTTCGTTCTAATGAGATTTAAAAAGCACTATTACAAAGGGAAGTTGGCCGGGACTTAAAAATTTTTTCGTTATAGTGAAATTTTCATTATAACGGTATTCATTGTAGCAAGATTTTACTGTATTTCAAAGCGGAATTATTATAAGGACATATCTAACCCCTGACGGAAAAAAATGAAATAACAAATGTGGCCTTATTACACTGTTAAAAGCACCTTTGGCTTTACAGTAGAGGAATAACTTAGAAATAATTTTTTTTAGTTGTTGCTCTAATATTTAAAGTGTGTGATATCTATATTTTAAAGATATTTACATGGAAAATTGCTTGATTCCAAAAGTTTTTACCTCCAGGAGTGAGTTTTTTCGTTGCCTTCAATTTCACTCCATCATGTATCCTTATAATAAACTAGCGTAATTGCCTGTCATTTATGATGGATATGCGTAAATTAAGTATCAAGTTAAAATAAAATTTAAATAAAAAAATTAACAAAACCAACTCTTATATGCACTATAAAGTAAATAAATAGAAAATTCACATAACTGAAGGTTCCAGAAAGTAAAAATAGTTTTGTTCATGTAAAAGCTGTGTGACAAAGAAATATTAATGAAGATTTATTTGTTAAACATTGATAAATAACTTTTATATGCCCAAAACTATATTTACTTTCTGGAACATTCACTTATTTGAAATTTAGATTTATTTAAAAACTTAATTCGAGCATTATTACCGGGAAACATCTTTAGTGAAAAATAAAGGTAATTTAGTTAAATAAATCCACAATAGGTATCCTGCAATTAGCTGCCTATCTTTAAAGCTTGCCGGAGGAATACATGAAATAAGTTCCTGTAATGTATTATTATGAGATTCAGTAAAAGATCTTAAGGAATTTCTTACAGTATTAATTACTAAACTAAATAAGTAAGAGATTTTGTTGGCTATTATAAAGATTTACCAAGCTTATTTGTTAAAAATGTTCCACTATCTTCTACTGGAATATTTACCATATTTATTCATGTAATACCCGCACTTATTCCCCAATAGTTCCCATAAAAACAGGTCAACTGGAAGTGGGTGTTTACTCTTGTCACTTATCCGTTATTTTGAAATATTTGCTTTAATATTTGATAAATGTAAAAATATATTAGAATAAAAGTTGTAGGAAATTTAATTTTCTACAACCTTTGTTTGAAAAATTTTCCCATATAATGCATTGTTTAAGAGATATCTTATATTTTTAGGTGCCACCACCATGTCATCTACCGACGACTATTGTTAACAATTGACGCTTAGTTATGTCTTAGTAATGCTCCTTTTTTTTCTTAATTGTTGGAGCTTTGTGGTTATATCCAATATCAGAAGGCTATGGTTTGAGTGTATTTCTGTTCTTTGTAAAGTCTAAAATTTTCTCATAGTTTCTTAAAATATTTATTATTATGTAACATATTTGGAATTTTTAGAAATATTACAGATATGGAGAAAGTTATGTGGTGGCCACATCAGATTTTTTACCTTTTGTTTCAGATATTGCTACAAGGGGAACACACTGTGTAGCTTTAACAAATAATGGATCGGTTTTTCATTGGGGAGGTGATATAGACACACCAGAGTCTGTGCATTGCCTTCATGATGTATGTGCGGTTCAGATTGCCTGCGGTGAAGACTTTATGATGGCTCTATCCTCAACTGCCCAGGTGATTTCCAGTTGCTTTTCTTTCATCTTGTATCATTTCTGTAATTAGAAAATTACTTTTTTTATCAATATATTAACTTTGCTTGGTTCATATGTAGTAATATTCAACTCTAAAAGCATGCATAATTACTAATAAGCCACACTTTGAGGCAATTGTGCATTCCACCTGTAGTTGGCAGAATGGTGTTCTCTTATGGGATATTGCTATCTCTCTCTTTTCCATTGGTTTTCCCTATAGCTCTGTCCTTCCCTAATCCCACTCAGTTGCCGAATTTGTTGTGATTATGGTGACATTGTCCTTTAACTGAAATTATGATGCTCAATCACTGTAAATTTCATGCTGAATCTGGTTATGTATATATATTTTTTTTTAATTTTGGGAAAATTATTAAAATAAGAGAAATCAAAAAAGTTGACACATTTGAGTTTTTATTCACTCTTCTTCTACTGATCCGATATCATCATCATGTGCAATTCTGCCTCTTGGCAAGGACAAAGTTTTTTGTCATGACTCTTGAAAGATTGTTTATAATGATTATATGAATGATAAATATATAGTATTAATCAAACTCCTTTAAAAATTAAATAACATTATTCTTTCCTGAAAAATTTTTCTTGGGAAATGAAAAACTCAGTGTGTGGAAAACTTTCTCTCTAATTGATTTAGACATTTAGAGGAATACGTCAAACAAACAAAATGAGCAGAAATGTGGAAACTTATTTTTGGAAAAGGCCCCAATAACATTGGTACTTCTCATGATACAGATGTATAAATAAAAGTGTGGTATGTGCCGGCTGAGAAACATACAGGCGGTTGAGATGCTGCTTCCGAGCGAGGTGATATTATTGTCACTTGTGACTCCCATACTTTTCTAAAGGAAGGCTGCCTAAAACCAATCAACATAACAGTAAAACCTCAATTATCTGACCTATATGTGGAGAAGGGTCATCGGATAATTTGTAAATAATGGAAACAATGCTCAATTAGGAACATTATTTATTTGTTTCAGTATTTCACATACAGCTCAGGCCATTTTACAATGAAATTTAAAACAAAAAATAATACAGTAAAATTTTACTAACAAAAATATTAAAATTAAATTATCAGTAGTCTCCCGAGTGAATAAACTGTCAGCAGAGTTGCTACCTCATAAGAAATTAATTCTGGTAGATTATTTTCTAGATTAGAAAAATACATGAAATATGAAACTTGTTTTATTGATTGATTAGAAGGCATTTAAGTAATATTTAATCATAATTTAATCTACTAGATTAAATAATTAGCAGTAATGAATACCTGGTAAAAGTTTTCGCCATGATTTTTTTAAAGTTGAGCTTTTTACAGATTTCCAAGCAGCACCAATTTCATAAATAACGTCCAACACTGTTAGTTTTTTCCAAAACAACAGTAAATCATCACCAAATCCTTTATGAACATAAGCAGTAAATTTCTTTGATCAATTGTTTTCATTTTTTGTATCCCTCCTTGATCTATAGGCTGGATCAAAGCTGTCACATTCTGAGATAAATACAACAAATACATTTCCATCTTCGAATTTTAAAATGTCTTCGTTTGGATGCCTAGAGGCATTTCCTAAGAGTAAAACAGCTTTTTGTGGCAGATCAAGAGATTCTAAGTGTTGATTTCTGATAACTGACCATGTAATTTATTTAAAATTTCACTTGCTGTTTGCAAATTGCATTGTCGATTTTGTAATAACTTTGTGGCAGAATTATCTTTTTCCAAAATATCTGAAAATGTGACTATCATGACAATGAATTCAAACCGTCATTTGACTTTTAAATGATTTTGCTGGACTTATTTCAAAATGTTTGTTGCTCTTAAAAATTATAGTTGTTAATGCTTTTAGAACATGAACCGAGTTATGCCTTAAAGCAAATAAACTACTATGTTTTGAAGTAAATCTGGTAGAACAAACTATTTTCAAAGATTTCCATATTTCCTTATTTTCTAAATTGTCTTGCTTTAGTAAATTCCAATGTATTAAACTACTGCTGAAGAATACATACTTTCAAGGGTCTCAAAAAATTTAGCAGTTTTTTCATTATCACAGGAATCTTTTAAAACTAAATTTACATTATGGTTTGCAGAATGTACATATGGTGCATTTGGCTGAATTTTAAAAATTTTTTGTTGAATCCCATTGTAATCTCCTTTCATAACTGCAGCACCATTATATGATTGGCCACAAAGTTTTTCAAGTGGAAGTTCTTTGTCTAGTAAATTCTGAACTATGGCATCAGTAACATCTTCTTCTGAATAATTTTTTGCACTAAGGAAACAAAAATGATTCCTTTATTTCTAAGCTCTCTAGATTTATATATTCACTGTAACTTATTTTTACATACCAAACTATCAAACTTAGATTTTAGACTTTTGATATATCTTGAGTAGTGTCTGTTGAAATAGAATAAAATTGTGCTGATTTACAATCATTCTGAATTTTTCCCAACACAAAATTCTTAAGAAGCTCAATAATTTCATTCTGAATTTGGGGACTTAAATACATATTTCTTCCTTCAGACAGATTTAGGAGATTTTGCAGTGAGGCATCATAAGTTGCTAAGAGATTTATTATGCTTAAAAAGTTACCTCTGTTTGATGATTCTCTATGTTCTTTGTGACCCCTAAATGGTAAATTACCCATCGCCAGAGTTAATGTAACATTCACAATTCTTTGTAATATGACTCTCATAAACTAAACCTCCTTTCGAATTTGCTGATGAATATCATCAGTAGCAGTCCTGTTTTCTTTCCACCTATATAAAATTTCACAACAGATATGATCTCTCATGTTTTCATGTAATTTAATTTTACTAGATAAGTGTAACTAGTCTCTTACGCCATGTCCCCAATAATTTGGCTCCATTTTTGAAATCATCGGTTCAATATAAGAATGTCATAGGCGTTTTGGGGCCCCAGTATGATGCACCGGTTCATCACATGTACACTACACCTCTGATTGAAATTTGACTGGTTGCTCTCCACATATTCATGTTTTCATATTAATTCCAATTCCTGGTAAACGCCATTAACAAATCATTTTAAGAATTCTTTTGATCTGTGATACACTCTAGAGCTATCAAAACCTCTAACTTAGGGGTGGTGGCGGTGAAGTGGCTAGAGCATTGGCCTTCTATGCAGCGGTCCCAGGTTAAAATCCAGCAGAGGTCGGATTTTTCAACCTGGGATCCTCCCGTCCCCTACTTGTGTGATTTGAGAAGAATGTACAAGTCAATACACCATCCTCCCAAAGGGACATTAAGTAATTGGCCTCCTTGATTCTCTTCGTAAGAGTAGGCACCAGGTTCCTTCTCCCTTCTGTGTGTGTCCAGTGTAGGAGTTAAGACTATAATAGTCCTATAGGTTGATTAGCCAGAAATACTTATGAATAAACTCTTTTTGACTAAAAACACTTCTTATAATAGATAGTAGTCTATTTTCACTGAATTAAATTTTATTACAATATATATTTATCTGCTCTTTACATAGGTTTGGGCATGGAAGGGAAAGAGATTCACCTGCTATATTATACGCCCAAAGGAAGAAGATATGATTGAGGCTGATATTTCTCCTACTATAGTAAAAATAGATGGGTTACATCGTCCCATCATTCTAACTGAAGGTGGAAAGGTGAGAATTTAATAAAAATACAATTTTATTAATGTTCAGATTTATAGAGATAAGGCTAGAATTAGAATAAACTTTGTATAAAACCTTGATTGGTAATATATTTTCACTATTGTCATTTTGTGAAATGTGTTTCTGTGTATACCCATACCATTGTATAATACCAGCTATTCTCAAGTGCAGCCACCAAGGAATTTCAGTTGAGCCACAAACAACTTTCCCTTAAAACAAGAGCTCCTTAACCCAGCTCTTATTTCTCACCCACCAAGTATGTTAACTTGACCTCTAGAGAAGTGTTCACAATAAACATGCAGAATGAATATTAGCTGGCTCAGAATTAATAAAGAAAGATATGAGTCGGATGCCTCCCTATATATACAAAGGAAAAATTTACAACTTGAATTGATGTCTAGGAAGATGGCCCACTCTGATTAGAACAAGAAGGAAAAGTATGTTCCATAAATATAATACACAGATTTCAAAGGCATTCTTTATGGGAAATTCGTATAAAGTAGTATCAAAAGATTGGGCAGTTCTTGAATTTTTATCTCTGAAATTATTAAGTCATAGCATCATCACATGCTATGATCGTAGTGAAACCGGTCGTGCAAAATAAATTTGTGGAAGTGACTAAGTTCTTTCTTTTTTTCGATGAGTAAATTCCACAGGGTTGAGCCTGACCTCATTATTGATATAATTATATGGTCTTGCAGACTTTTTTGTGGTAAATGTTTTCCTCTCTGAATTGTTTTTAAAATCTATACCTCACATCAATATGGCATTGATATGAAGTGTGGTTCTCCTAAAAAAAAAACAATTTTATTTACCTGGCAAGATAGGAGAAAAACTGCAGCAAAATCGATTGTAATATAGTGTGCCTAAAGATAAGGAATTTGCTTACCATGCATATGGGACTGTTGAAGTGTTGTGTGAAGAGTGCCTAGTTTTTTAATCTTACACCATGTTTTATCATGTATATAGTGTCCAGTAGCAAGTGTGTTGGTCATATTAAAATCAACAATATTCTTACTGGTGATGAGAATGATAGTTAAAGTCATCAAATGTGGCCAAACACTGCTCAGTGAAAATGTACTTGTACGCACAATTTTGCAATAAATTTAGTTGTAATATAATTAATGAATTCAATATACCATAAATAGGGATATCTATGTATTTTAATTCATTTTGAGAAGTTTCTATCCGATATATTTAGCTAAATTAATTTTAATAAAAGACATTGAATAACTTGCTGCCATAAAGGAAACTTGATTCTCTAAGCAAAATGTTCATGTAGCAAGTCATCCAAAAGGCAATTATATAAAGGAAATGTAATATTTTGGCCAAAGAAGGGAAATATAAACTGAACGCTAAGTGGAGATATGAGCAGGTCCTCATTACCAG
Source organism: Tanypteryx hageni (assembly GCA_028673005.1). Taxonomy (NCBI): domain Eukaryota; kingdom Metazoa; phylum Arthropoda; class Insecta; order Odonata; family Petaluridae; genus Tanypteryx; species Tanypteryx hageni. The sequence goes on from CM054116.1 coordinate 117,644,507, forward strand.
GTGTAGACTAGAGCCCTGCACAGGTATGATATTTTCCACCCGTACCTGCAGACTACTAACCCATACCTGCAGACTACTCACCCGTACCCGACCCGTACCAGCAGAATGTTAACGCGCACCCGACCCGTACCCACAGGCTCACACCCGTACAGAAGGCCTACTTGTCCCACCTGACCCATATTTTTTAACTGTCTGGTCCTCGAGACACAAATCCGTAGCAAGAAATCTTGAAAAAATAAAAATATTTCTGAGTCAGTCATTTATTTTGTATAAATTAAAATGAAATGCAATTGTACATTAACATTCATTTTTAAGATCAAAAATATGTATTTAAAGTATCTAAGATTTATTCTTACAAAAATTACAAATTTTGCAAAATAATTTAATTGAAAAATGAAAACCTTAATTAATAGTATCTACCCTGAGATTTAAAAGGACTATTTAAAAATACATCATCCACGTTTGCAGGACCTAAACTGTTTCTTTTTTCACTAACAACATGTCCCCCCAATCAAAAACACTTCTCTGATGGAGCACTGGTCTCTGGTATTGCAAAAATATGATTCGCTAAAATACTTAAATTTGGCAAACAATTCTTTTGCTTATCCCACCATTTCATCAAATCAAAATTATTAGTAATGTCGTCAGATAGTTTTAAGTCAATATATGTAGTCAATTCATCTGGATAAATATGATCATTTACTGTGTCTGTATCCATAAACTGAACTAAGGTGTCTAACATTTTATACCTTTTCATCGGTTGCTCTACAAGCGTACACGGATTTGGTGTCACGGATTATATTTAATGTCATCAATACTTACTTTAACTTTCTCATAGATTTCATACTTCAGTTTTTAACATTTACACACTTTTTAGAAGGGGGTGAGGAAAAACAGAAATTTTATACATTTTTAAACCCATCTCCTGACACTATCTCAAAAGGTCTCAAATCTCTAACTACAAGTTCGACACAGCCATCTAAAACTTTTTTTTTTCTTTTCAGCTGATAATTTTGGTAAATCGCATTTTTATGGCCCAAGAAAATTTGTCATTTTAGACACGCCTTCTTTGTTATCTTCACACTTCTGTCACAATAAACTTGATGTTCCCAGCTTCATATTATCATAACGGTAAACATTTTATAACTACTGTAAGCGATTATCTTCAAAATCAGTTCTCTCTTTTCATCTAAAATTTCACAACATTTCCCAAAATTTTGATTAGGTATTTTCTTTTCTTCTTAGAGTGTACTCTAAACTCAAAAGTTTCCTTCTTATCTGATCAGTATTCATTGTTCAAATCTGAAAGGCAGATAAAAGTAATATTTCAATTGAAATTTTGATTTATAATTGAATGATGTATTAACTTATAACTGAAAATTTTACCGTTCAATCAGCTGGTATTGGTTCCTTTTAAGGATACGGTAGATTGATATTCTGTCACAAAAGCCGAGATCACATATAACTCACCATTGTAATTTTATAAAATAACTGTCATTCCTTTCTCTCGCAAACAAAGTATAAAATAATACAACTCACACGCAATTATTTGACGAAAAAATACTATATATTTGAACATTAAATAACATATAATGAATGCTGATAGGCACTCTTATATGTAACCACGTCTCTTCAAAAGTGAATTCACAAAGATAGATGTTACTTGCATGAATGGGCAAAACCAACTAGTTAAAAGGGAGAGTTCTCACACAAACCAATCCGTCATAATTACATTGTACTACATAATTCCTCTATTCACTCTTTCTCACCCGCTCCTTAAATTCTCTTCTACTAAACGTAATCGACAATCGTTTGTCAATTGCAACTTTGTATCTATTTATATAATAAAAGGAATCGTTTTTTTGTCGAACACTTTTCTTGACACATGATACACAAAGCCTGCGATCTGCCGACCTGCATAAATCACAAATTTGTATCTTCCTGTATAACGCTACTTTTGACTATGAGGGTGTGCTTTACTAGCAGGAAAAGGCATGTGAAGAGTTCCTGTGCCTACATTGGCGAAGCAAATTGAATTGGAATTAAAACTAGTTTTCTTACCTGCTCTTTACCTGCACCTGTGCCTTTTGTGTCCGAACCCGACCCATACCCGCATGGAAGCACTCTATACCCGACCCGCAACTTTCGCTGCAGGTATGCAGGGCTCTAGTGTAGACATTAATTTGTTGGAAGTGAAACAAAGTTAAGGCGGATCAGTTATCATTGTTAGCAAAACTCTTTTACTTGACATGTTCCTAAAAATTTTTATGATTACAAAAGCTTAACCAACATATTTCTTAACATCAAATGAAATCCGACAAAGCTAAACAGTTGAAGAATGGTAATATAGCTCCAGTATCTACTAGAAGTTAAAATAGTAGTATCTTGTTCATTCATTCTAGTATTCTGTCTTACGACAGGTCCTACCAAATCATCTATATAGAAAAATAAACTGAAGATCTTTGATGATGATTGGCCAGCACAAAAGTAAACAGAAAGAGAATATAAGTGTTATTATGATTCAGCAGTGCCACCACAGCTTCAGACACGTAACTGTAGTATAGGCACCAACAGCAAAATAATGTCAGAATAACAAATGAACAAGAATGGAAAGGTGTACTCAGGGCCATTTTATCCATTATGTACAATAGGCACAGTGTCTAGGGCCTACGAAAATGTTTGAGACCTGAAAAAAAATTACTGACTCGAAAATAGGAAATGGAAACTGCAAAATCAAAATTAATAACTTTTTAATTAAATATCTTTACAAAAACTTACATATGTCAACTCTTAATAAACTTCTAAATAAAAAATAATAACGTTTCAGTGAAATGTTTATTACCTAAACAAAATTTAAAAATATTACCAAAACTTAAATTGTGTTAACTTTGTGACTCTTTTTGTAAGTGAAATCACATATAATGTCTTCAAATGTCATTTCCTGCATTACCTATATCATTTTCAATTGAAAGTAGTTCCAGGGAAGGTAGTCGCTTTTGTCCTATGGTTTATCGAAGACAATTCTTTATGAGTTTGAGTTTTGAAAAAGTACGCTCTCCTTTCGAACTTGTTCCAAAAATGGAAAGATATATTCTAAAAGCAATATTTACATTTGGAAACTTTGTAATCAGCTTATCCTGTATTTATGCACTGATCATTTCGGCCACAGATTTCTTGTCTGCATACATTTGCAAGAACAATAGAAACTCATCAATAAATGCATTTTCGAGATCTGAAGAATATATTTCAATTAATGCCCTTGCTTTAGAAACCTCTTCATCACTGAACATATATCTGTCGAGAAGAAAATTAAACCTTTCATACAGTGTCATGTATGCTGCTCGCCATTTACTCCTCTCAATTATTAGTTTGTCTATAATAGGATAGAAGGACAGTGTGGAATTTGTCACTGGCACTAAGGCTTAAACTCAGATCAGTATTATCCATTACTTCATCAAAAAATCGATTTCTCATTTGTTTGCATTGTGCACATTCCTTATAGTCGGATGGTGTAAGTTTTTTGCCATGGCCTCGAACACATCAAATTTGTTGCGGGTATCATGAAAATGTGCTAAGAGACTATCATATAAATTCATAATGGTACACAACTCAACGCCAGTCTCCTGTGGGGCTTTATTGACAATATCAATATTTTGCGTCAAATCTTTCCAAATGACACACATCAACGCTGTCTCAAAATGATCAAGGTTTTTAATTAGTGATCTTGCTTCACGAACAGCTGCAGGTGGTTGTTGTTTGCTTTCAGCTGTATCAAACAATGCTTGGCAAATTTCAAAATAGTTCACATAAAGAGCTCTGGTAGCATCGCTTTGTGCAGACCATCTTCTTTCTGATAAACTTTGTACAATATAGGTATATTCTTTCATATTTTCTATCAATCGGACCAGCCCCATGCAAAAGGGATAGGGAGCAAGCGACAGCATTATGAATTTTGGGAATGTTAATGGCATTAGTGTTGCGATTGTGATATTTTACCAATGCTGGATGGGATAGTTTGGTGATATCTGTGTTAGTGTACTGTATGAATAGTCCTGTGATCATTGGAATTTGGCTTCCGTTATGGTTGTGTGGAAATGCTATGTGCTGAACTGCAGCAGCAAGAAAGGCACAAATCGCCTTTTTCAATTTTCTATGGCTGCTGAAAGGTAAGTGATTTTTAATATCTTTTAATTTTGAGATATTGGAAGCGTTCCATTATGCAGTAAAATGGTTGTAAGTGCAATCACATCAATAAGTTATATTTAACGAGGGTGCATTTTAATATGATGTGGGGTGGGGCCTCTGAATGCGAGAGTGCCTAGGGCCTACGGAGATCTTAAAACGGCCCTGGGTGTACTCCATGTTAGAGTACACAGAGTTTCCAAATATGTTCTTTGAGATATCACAATCCTGAAAGTTATAAATTGTTGTGAATGGTTTTTAGGTACTTGAAGAATATGCTAACTTCATGGGGTATTTGTTTACTATAGCTAACATTAAAGTTTATTATTACAATCATAGAAAAAATGTTTGGTGAGCTTTTGTGTATATTTTTTGCTCTGGTTTCCTGTATTTGAGGTCCTCACATCATCATCTTATCCACTCAGCAATCATTTGTTTTCTTCCCTCCTTCCCTTCTACTGTTAGTTTTTTCTCTTGGACATAATCAACAAAATTTTCCATATAATAAAACAATAAATTACCATTGTGTCTGGACAATTAAACATGATAAATGGTTTATTGTTTCCAAGTAATCAATCTTTGTTGCAACTGATCTAAACAAGATTAGCTATAATTACGTAAATACACTAATTTCCTTTCATGCACACACAGCATTACGTGAAAAAATGGGTTATCTATGATGAAGAAATGAGCCTAAAATGATTTTTTTTTCTTTTTTGTGCAAAAAAGAATTTTTAGTGAAATGAAATTAATAATTTACTATGAAGGCATGAATATGGCTAAAATGATAATAAAAGCACTTATAACCATGCTTTTAGATGGAGTTATACCTGATTCTGTTAACTTTATGAACGAATCTAAACCTAAAGATTACATCATAGCCCATCACTACTTCAATCCTCGCCATTATTTCCTTGGAATGAACAAAACAAGTAGGATGTACATGGGTTTCCCATGGTACAGAAGTGCTTTTCGTCAAATTCACTGTAGTATAATCATATACTTATGTATTTGCTTTGAAATCAGAAAATTATATTTCCTTATATTGTAGTAGACCTGCTTTTTAGATGTTCTAAACATGTTCATTTCGTTTTTCCATTCTATACGTGCCCTACAAACTAAAATTCTTTTTAAAATCGGTTTAGCAAATACCTTCAAAATTCATAGTAACAAAAATTTTAACCCTGTTTAGTGAACCCAGTTAAAATATGCTATTTTGGTTATTTATTTATCTGAAGATTGCATATACCATATTTGGTTAAAATCCATCTCTGGAATTCCTCTAAAAGAAATATTATTTTACTTTTTATTGTGGTAACCCTGATCTTTAGCTCTGCTTTAAACATCTTGATTTCATTATGGTATGTTGTAAAAAACTTATACAAAATTTAGTTGAAATCCATTCAGCCAATTCCTTCCAAATTCATAATTACTGAAAGAGTTTAATTTGTAATTGTGGCACCCCTGTTTGATTTATTATGGCAGCCCTGATTTCTATATCTAATCTAAACATTTTAATTTTGTTTTTTTTTATGTTACATACCTCCTTCATACAACAATTCGTTCAAATCGGTTTGGCCAATTCCTTCCAAATTCATAATTACCGAAAAGTTTTATTTTGCAATTGTAGCATCACACATACCTTGCTTTGTGCAAGATATACATGTGGGTATGGTATGGGAGAAGCATTTTATACTGCAGTAACATAATTCTGGAAGGTTTTGCAACAATTGGGGAAATTGACCAATAATCCTCTGTGAAGGAACTGTCCTCACTCCAGAGGATTGCACAATTGCGGAGTTCTCTCTCCTGACCACTGCTACTGGCATGATGAGCTAGTTGGCATTTATTTGCCACTGTTTTTCCTTGAGTGAGCTGTGTGCAAGGGATCGGAAAAGAGCAACCCATCAATGAGCCCAGCTACAACAAGGAGAGGCCTCATGTGGCATTCATTCCGAGTCTTTTCTTATTATTCCAATCATTACATTTAAATGAAAAAGAAACTTGTAAATTTCTACTAACAGTTAGTTAGTGGAAATTTACAAGTTTCTTTTTCATTTAAATGGAATCTTTCCACAAAGTGGAGCCTTCCCAAGTGGACTTTGTTATTACATAATATATTATTTCTATTGCTGTATATACTAATTCTGTTTTGTATTATCTATGCTCTAAGTATATTTTGTTGAATTTTTGCTTGCCATTCGTAACAAGCTGATCAAATATTTCCTAAACCAGGTTTGGGTTTTCATCAAAAGGGTGATTGCTTTTTTTGCTTGCTTTTGTGGGTTATGAGAGGTGCAATGAGACAGTCTTACAAAATTGTTGAAAATTTCCTCTAAACTTGTTAAGTGTTTTTCGAAGCTTATCTCACTCACTGTCCAATTTTTTTACATCCCCACCATGTGGCGCATTCTTCCACGACTAGCGCAACATTTTTGAGGAATAGGATCAAGAAATCCTAATACCAGGTGACAATAAAAATAAAAGCCTAGGATAGAGATGAGTAAGACACGAAGCCGAAAGGTATACGGAATTGAGAGACACTGCTCAGTAAGCATCGAATTGGGCCTCAGCTTAGTCATCCTTTCGAGTGGAAACACTATCTCTAAGATAATTGGATATTTAAATTATGCACCTGGAATGATTTTTATCACATTTAATAAAGATCACATCATTCTGCCAAGTCTGGACGATATCATGGGCCTATGAATTCATATAAGCATACTCAGCACCCAGCATACATTTAAATGTATTCATGGCCATCAGCGCCTATATTTGGTGTATCTGGTGACCTGTCATCTGGTATAGAAATTGTAAACAATACGTAATATTACATCATAGACACTGCTGGAGACAAACTATCATGATGTAATATTATGCCATGGCTATTTGTTAACCGATTTTGGATGTAGGGCTGATATATTGGTTCAAGTGTACCATCCTCTTCTATCATCTGCTTTATTGGCAAAGTATTTTCTACTATCTATTTTTGCATGCCAAATAGGATTGTGTATTTACTCTTACTTTAGAGATTACCATGTAAATTTCCTCTATAAAATTAATAAAAATCCAATGAAAGTTTGTAACCTCTTATTATAAACTTGGGAAAGTTTAAAACAAAAAGGGTTTAAGATATTTTTGTTATTGAGATTTCCACTAGAGGGAACAAATTCATTCATTTAATTCCTTCCAAAATGGGTTAAATGTAGTATTTATTGCTGGTAATACTCAGTATTTTTATATAGTACTGTAATTGTTCCTTTGATAGATCTACATGCATCAATCACCATTTGATGGGGCACTACCTCCATTTATCTATTTGTCCAAACCTGTGGAAAAGGTAATCTCAAAGGAGAAAATTACCAAGCTTATGTGTGGAAAATTCCGTGCATTTGCACTCTCTTTAAGTGGAGCATTATACACATGGAATGAATACAAATACAATGAGAGTGTCACTCCAGAGCACATTGCTTCTGATCTTGGAAGGTAACAAGAAACACTTTAGTGTCTCACAAATATTTTATTTAGTTTAATTAAATTTTAATTCAACTCAACAAAAAATTGAATTTGCTGAACAATTTCCTTAGATCTCTAAGCCTTCAAGTGTTGGTTTTTGGATTCTATGTGCTCTCCCTTTGAAAAATGTTGCTATGTTGTCTAAAATTTTAGAAATTGCTTGACTAATCATACACTAATCATACACTAATCATACACCATCATATCTGGTAGATCATTTAAGAATTTTTTTCTGGAAAATGTATCCATTTGCACTTTTCATTTCTCAAGAAGGAATAAATAATTAATTAATTAAATAAATAATTAATAATTAAGATCACTCCAATAGCCATAAAATGGTTATGAAAATCAGATTTACATTATGACTACAATGCAGCCATCCTAATTGGTGACTCTATTTGTTGGTTTTAGAAAAGAACACATTTTCTTTTTATATCTGAAAGTGTGATGTATTTTTTAAAAATTGGTATCTATGAAGCATGGAGAATTTAGCCTAGGAAGGAGAAATGAAAGATGGCTGAAAATGGTATTATATATTTTTGTAAAAGAAACAAGTGAATGGTAACATATATGTGGTTTAACCATAAAACATTCAATGATGAGCATATTTGTCAAATCATTCCCATTCTATGCTGCAGAATTAGTTTATGTGCAGTGTGCTTATAGTTATTATTTTATATTATGAAGAGTTTGAAAGATATCTTAGAACTTCTTTGTTGTTTGTTGGAGAACAAAATCGTCTTTCATCATGTATGTAATAAGCTCTATACTTTGTTATTGAGATGTTATATGACGTGGCATCTTTTGCTCTAATAACTTTCACAAACTCTGAGTAGGGTTCAAAATAGAAAAAAAATATTGGTCCAATATAAAGGAAATGTTTAATTAGGATAAGAGATGCAGCCTTCTAGAATGCGACAAAACCATTTGTTTGGATAAAAGTCGAAGTGGAAGCGAACAAGGCAATGTAATATGGAGATGGACAACTTGTACTATGCGATTCATCCAACTAGTATGCAGGGCCATTGGGTGAAAATCTACTACCTGAGAGAAAAAGGACAAAATGCTGCCCTAGTTCACAACACATAGGTGCAGATCAGTGGCAACACTGCTATAATACTGTCCCTACAAAAGTGCTGCCTCTCCAACTAACCCCTTGTGATGGCCTTGTCAATATGCAATCATGACATCAAATTGTAGATCTCTGGAGTCGAGTAACATTTTTGGCATCCTAGAAAGTGATTATCATCATAATTATTCTACCTTTTAATAGATTTTGAGGTGGATCCAACCCAGTTTCTACCGTAGAAAGTGAACAACTTGTAGAAAAATTGTAGATTCAGTTGAAAGTGAATGATTGTGTACAGTTGAGAGCAGTGACAGTGATTTCCATCATGTGGGTGATAATGATGATGAGAAGAAACAGTATGTACTATCGTCAGAACTGTGATGTTGTGCTATGTGTTGATGAGTGTTTCGAGGCCTACCGCACAAATAAAATTTTATGAGGTATTGTGAAGCATACTTATAGAGTCTATAGGAACCTCATATTCCATATTTTATCCCAATTGAACAAAAATTATGAAATTACTTCATTTCAAAATGCATACGATTTTTCTCTTTGCTTGAGTGAATTTTAAATCCTCAGAAATAGTGCTTGAGCATCCTTCCATAGCCCGGTATTTAAATGCCTCTGCTTTTAAGGGTTAAGCATCATAACAGGCAAATGTCTTCTTTCACAACCTTAACAATTGGTCTGCCACTGCCATTCTTCTCTTCATTGTGCTATCCTCTTTAGTCTTTCTTTGCAGTCTTCTCCAACATCTTTCTGTATCTGTTTTATGTATTGAAGTCTTGGTCAACCTCTGGTCTTCTTTCCTTCTATTTTCTTTTCTAGTATTGTTGTAGTATTGAGTCATAACCACTTATTTCTGCTTTTTTTTATTATTTCAAGCAGTCCTCTCTGTACTTGGACTATCTCTTAGAATTGTAAGAAATGCACTTAAGAGCGTATGTTTGCCTTTTTAGTTTTCCCTTTCCTAAAACTCGGCATGATATGCTAAGCTTGACCCCCACCTTTCCCTCCTGCCTGCATTACACAATTCATGGATTTAAATCCCCTCACCCTCATTTCCAAAGGGAGAATGAGTTAAGTACGTATTGCAGAAAAGAATTCGTAAGCACATAATTGTAAAATCATCACCTGTCATAACAAATATGACCACGTTATTTTGAGAGCACGTATATTTTATTACAGCTGTGTATTATGGATGGAAATTAAATTACAATGCAATGTATGAAATTGCCTAGTGCTAACAAAGAATGAATTAATTGTTTATTTTTGATCATACTGATGGCATGGAAAGTTTGAACAAAATTGGAGAGAATTAATATGAGATGGTTCCTAACTATTATCTATACAATATTTCAAACAAGCATTTTCCCAATTTTTTTAGCATGCATTTTCATAATCTTTTGGCTGAGTATGCGGGGTTGAAAGTCTTTTCTTCCGATATGTGGTGTAAAAGAGTAACTTGAAATACACACTGGTAAAATTGGGATGTTCACTCGATCCTATTTTTCACACGCAGTGGTGCTCATGAATCATGAATTAAGTGGTCACTTACAACTTGTAAGATCAATACGTTTTGTAACAGAATGGATAGATAAGACTATATTGCGATTTTACTGTCCAAGTAGCAGATCGTAAAAAATTTTGAGTTTTTTAAAGCTCATTTATTTTGAACCCAGATAATTCGAAATCGTATATTTGTGGTCCCTTGAACTTTGAAATAATGAGGTTTTACTGTAAATAATTTCCTGTGCCTGGCTACGGATAACTTTCCTATTCCCTAGCTTAGAGGTGGATGGAGCGGCAATCATATGGTTAAAGTTTTTAATAACTAAGGGAACAACAAGTTCAAGAGCATAGTAACAAAAATGCAAGGAATTAAATAGTGGAAAATAACAATAACTCTATTACAAAACTAAAAACAAAATTATGATGATAAACAAAATGAGTGGATAACACAAAAATGGATGAACAATCAAATGCAAAGTATAAAATAACAATAACTCGATAACAGATCAACTAACAAAATTATGAAAACTAATAACAATAGCAAGAGCGAAGCAGCAGTTGGCAACCTGGATGCATGAAGCAAGCCTGATGCTTTTCTCCTGTGCGGAAAATATGCTCACCCCTGTGGTTGTGACGTTTCACCAATGGACTCGCCTAGTCTCAAAATCGTCCTCTGCACATCACCATAAGCTTTCAACCAGGCTGTACTGGGCACAAAACAGTTCTGGGATATACCAAGTTGCAACAGAAACCGAATCACAGAACGGTTCCGAGTGTAACACTGAAGTGGTTAACACAAATCCTGAGCACAAAGTGATGCTCATCAAATCAAAGAAGTGAATTGTTGAACATAGGGAGTTCCTTCCAGTCAGGAAATAATATTGTGAGACCATATGCATATATATATATGAGGAAATCAGCATCATTTACATTACACTGATTTTTTTAATTTTAAACAAGCTCTCATTACCACTAAATTGTGATGTCTCTGTATCGGCTCTCAGGAAACAATGACAGTTCTTTGTCTGACCATAATATAATTAATCTGATACCATTGTATGTCCTCTGTCATTTTTCAAGTATATCTTTGCTTATGGTCCAAGGGGGTGTGATTGTACAATATAAAACATTTTTAAGAGTTGTCTCTTAGCTTCTCTACCCCAACTCCACTCTCATCTACACATGTCAGACCCTGTTACATTGAATAACCTGTATCAAGATGGTGATAACCAACCCCTTTGGCAATGCAGGTCAATAAGCTAGTGAGAGATGGCGGGTCTGACAGTCATTCAGAAATTTTTCCTAAGGATCTGCCAGACCAGTTATGATCGGCAGTAGGATCATGACCTAGGTTCAACAATGACAAAAAGCACTAAAAAGGCAAAGGAACAATGGATACCAAATTTCTGCTTAGCAGTGGTGGCTTTTCGAGTGAAGTTAGTGAAGTGCCACTTCACCTATAATTTATGAATGTTTTTCAGCTGATAGGTAGAATTTGTTTACTTGGAAATATAAAATTTCAAATCAAAATATTTCAATTTTGCCTTGAATTTTGTCAGAAGTAAAGCCACAGTTCCATGCTCCTCTTCAAAACGTTATTTCACAAAATCTGACTATGAGCTATGTGAGTAGTCACTATCCATACCGATTGCCACTATTTGAGCCGTGCGCTCAGCAGCCTCCCAGTTGCATTCGCAGTAGTGAAGTCAAGACACTTATTCAGCTCCTAGGCTGCACCGTTGATGTTGGTTACCATGGTAACAATGGATGCACCGACTGCCTAGCGTTGACCTTGGTTAGCTGGAGTGCAGCTCTTCTCATCCACTTGCTTTCCAGCTTCACTCGCTCAGTTGGGACAAGCCTGTGTAACTTCGTTGGCCGTGTACGTTGAGCGCCCGTTATTTCAGTGAACCCTGTGAGTGTACGTGCAATTGTGAAGTGCATTCAAATCAATGTTTCAATGCCAAGAGGAGATCAAAAGGTTCTTATTCCTGTGTGTTAAATAGTTACATAAATATGAATCATTCCAATGATGCAGTGTGTGTAGTAATAGAATGCCCTTTTCGCGATGGAGGGAGGACGATAAAAAAGATCTTTTACTTCTTGGGAGACCTACACCTCTTATCAGCATGAGTGTAAATAAAAAAGGAGATTAAATGTTCTGGAAAATCATACAACAAACATTTTAAAAGTTCGTGGTACAATGAATATCCATGGTTATGCGGAAGTCATTACTTGCAAAAACTATTTTGTTGGCCTTGCCTGCTTGTTAGACTCAAGAAGCACATTTGGAACAAGGTAGGATTTTGTAATTTCTTGAAAGTTAATTGTGATTTTCACAAACATTCAGATTCGTCTGAACACCTTAAGTGCATGTTACAGTTTAAGAATCTTGAAAAGAATAGGAATACAATTGTCGACACCCTTAAGGAAAATTATCGGCTCTATCTCCCTCAATAAAATGAAAATGTTCAATTAAACAGGCTCTTCATGTAAATGGTCATTGATGCAGTCTTGTATCTAAGCAAACAAGAACTTGCATTCCGAGGACATGATGAAGGAACTTCTTCTCTGAACCGAGGAAATTTCAAAGAACTTTTATCCTTGTTGATTTCAAGAAGTCCTTTAGAAATTCAAAATCCCTCTAAAAATATTAGTGGTGTATTCACTGGAGAGTCTAAGACAATACAAAATGAATTAATTGAATGTATTTCAGACTACATTCAAGAGTATGTTAAAAATGAAATTAGTAGTGTGGACTTCTTTTCTGTCCAGATAGACTATACCGACATTACTCAAAAATCACAATGTTCAATCATATTGAGATTAATTAATTCAGATGCTGAATTGGTAGAACGTTTCTTAGGATTTCATAATGTCAGTTCTGACTGAACATCACAAACTATTTAATTTAGTAGACAGTTTTAGGGCAGTTTGATTACAGAAGCAAACTGGTTGGCCAGTGTTACAATGATGCCAGCGTGATGTCTGGCCATTTGAATGGACTTTAAAAGAAAGTAAAAGAAGGGGATCCCCAAGCTGTCTTTGTCCACTGCTTAGCGCATCATCTGAACCATGTATTGCAACTGAGTTGCAAACAAATTCCAAAATGCCGCATATTTTTTGCTAGCATTCAGCAAAATGAACTTACCCAATGGATACAGTTATTGGAAGACGTATACCAACAGTGACAGATGTCCACTGGACTTCAAATTCAAAACTTTTCAGTGTGATTGTCAAGGAGTGGGATGGATTAAAAACTGTTTTTGAAATAATTCTGGAAGACATCAAGTCAGGAGAGACAGCCATTTGTCTTTCGAGAGGGTTTCTGAATGAAATGTACAATTTTAACTTTGCATTCTTAGCTCTAGTTTTTAATGAAATTTTTCAAGTAACTAGTGTTTTATTTGATGTTTTGCAAAAGAAATCCTTGGATATCAATTTCTGTGATTCCAAAATTTAAAGCACCTGCAATATAATTGGCAATAAGAGGAATGAAAAATGCAATGCCAAAATTTTTGAAATGGCCAAATACAGAATTAACCTATCAGGAAGGAAGTACAGCAACTTAACGGAAGAGGAAATGGTTCTGAATTACAGAATGTTGTACTATGAAACAATAGATAGCATTTTAATGGAGATGAACACTAGATTTCAAGAAATTAATAAGCTAAGTTTTCTTGGCCTAGCGGTTACTTCAAAATTTGAAGAGTACTCAATAATATTCCTGAATAATGCGCTCTCTTCTTTGCAAGAAATGTACCCAACTCCATTTAAGAAAATTCTGCCACTGAAAGCTGAACTTGAACTGCTCTACCAAGATATTCAATATAGGATTGTTCCCCTTACAAGAGTGATTTCACTTCTCCGTGAAAATGAATTACATTAGGATGTATTCCAAGAGGCATACAGACTTTTTTCTTTAATTCTGACTATACCTTCAACAAGTGTATCAGCGAAAAGAAGTTTTTCGTGCTTGAATAGAATTAAGACTTACCTAGGAAATTCAGTGTCACAGCAGAGACTGTCTTCATTGGTGAATATTTCTATCCAAAAAGAACTCTTAAGTGAAATTATGAAAAGTCAGCCTTTTCATGAAGACATTGTGGATAAGTTTGCCACCCTAAAAGACAGGTGAATCTCCTTAATTAAAAAAAAAATAAGCAAGCACAATTGCAACAGCAACTCTATATAGGTTTGATATCACACTCAACCATTGCTATATGAGCCACCACTTAAAGAGTTTTTGCTTACATGAGATGGCCTTTTGCATGCTTGATTTTCACTGTTTGAGCTAATTTTTCTCTCTTACGAGGATAAAAACGATAAAGGAGCAAAATTTTTGCTCTTACAAAATTTTGCCTCTCTTGAGCTGCATTTCTACGTTCCACTTTAGAAATGGAGATCGAGGTTTTGTCTTCAAACGAAAACACATGATCCATCACCTATAAGCCTGAACAAAAACTAAGACCTACCACCACCGCACCATACCCAATGTCAACTTGTTTGGGTGAGTGCTCATTTCTCATTTTATTTTATCTATTTAAAACGTAATTTTAGTATAACAAAGTATTGTTTCAATGTAATATATTTTTGCTTCGTTTTCATTTTCTATTTGGTAATTTTGGATATGAACATTTTTTGCTGTATTTTTACTTTCAAAATTTTGAGGTCCTCGGAAAAAATTTTGACCATTTTCTCGATGATGTCTGTGTGTGTATGTGATAGCTTTTTTGTGGGTGCTCTAACTAAAAAATATTAATCAGGTCAATGCTAAATTTCATATTTAATATTTTTATAAAAGTCAGAAGAACTGATTAGTTTTTGGTAAAAATCGGTGTACCAGAAGTGGGTGTTTACTCTTGTCACTTATCCATTATTTTGAAATATTTGCTTTAATATTTAATAAATGAAAAAATGTACTGGAATAAAGGTTGTAGGAAATTTAATTTTCTAAAATGTTTGTTTGAAACATTTTTGCATATAATGCATTGTTTAAGAGATATCTAATATTTTTAGCTGCCACCACCACGCCGCCTGCCGATGACTATTGTTAATAATTGATGCTTAGTTACATCTTAGTAATGTTCCTTTTTCTTTTCTTAATTTTTGGAGCTTTGTGGCTATATTCAATATCAGAAGGCTATGGTTTGAGTTTATTTCTGTTCTTTGTAAAGTCTAAAATTTTCTTGCAGTTTCTTAAAATATTTATTATTATGTAACCTATTTGGAATTTTTAGAAATATTACAGATATGGAGAAAGTCATGTGGTGGTCACATCAGATTTGTATGTAATATGAGTTTGATTCGTAAGTGTAATTTCAGTGTAAAACTTGGATGTATTAAGTGATTTTCTGAACTCTGAAACATATAGTAATGTTTTTTATGTAAGGTTATGTGAATTTACTTCTTGTTATATGAGATTTTGCTTATGAGCAACTTTTTCGGAAGGGATTGAGCTCGTATAGCGGAGGATGGATGTATTTGACCTGTGATGAATACCTATTTTTTATCCCTGACCTATATATGACCTTCATCTACTTTTCTGCACACAAGCCACCACCGCTGCCTAGATATTAATGAAATGATATAATAAGAACTCAATTTAAAAAGAAGAAAATTAAATCAGGCAGTATTGAAGATACAGAAGGAAAACTGATAATTGACAAAAACGAACTAGCAGATAGATGGAGAGAGTACTTAGAAGATTTGTATGCTTGTGAAATTTTTAGTAGAACATGAATTAGGGTTAGATTACCAAGAACTAATAACAAAAAATCTGATGTCGCCATCACATGACTTTCCCCATACCTATAATATTTCTAAAAATTCCAAATAAGTTAAATATAAATATTTTAGGGAACTGCGAGAAAATTTTAAAGGCTTTACAAAGAACAGAAATAAACTCACACCGTAGCCTTCTGATATTGGATATAGCCATGAAGCTCCAACAATTAAGAAAATAGAAAGGAGTGTTACTAAGAAGTAACTGTTACTTGTTTACAATAGTCACTGGTTTGGTGGTGACATCTAAAAAATAGTTTTAAAAATATCTCTTAAATAATGCATTCTATGAGAAAATGTTTCAAACAAAGGTTATAGAAAATTAAATTGACTGCATTTATTCTAATACTTTTTTAGATTCATCAAATATTTAAAAAAAATGGATGTGACAAGAGTAAACGCCCACTTCTGGTTGACAGATTTTTACCAAAAACTAAACAACTCTTGTCCCTTGAATAAAAATATAAAATTTTGCATTGACCTGATTAATAGTTTTTGAGATAAAGAACCCACAAAATTTATATCACATAGACACACACACAGACATCATCAAGAAAATGGTCAAAATGAGTTCAGGGGACCTCAAAACATGTATTTCTGTTGAAATCTCAAAATCAATGTTTTTCATGGAAACAGTACTTTGCCCTATAATATGTATGGAGAAAGTAACAGTGATCCAAACAGAACTATTGATGCCTACTTTCCATTTAATCATTTATTTAATACTTATATTGGCTTTAATAGCTTTAAAATCATCATGGATGTTATGTTCCCAAATTTCATAATTTAGCATTATAAAATACTACAAATACATTCGAACAGAAGGTTAAATTGATCATGCATATTTGTGCAGCAAAAATAATGCATGTACATATTAGAATATACTGAATCTGAGTCCAACAATAGTTGTTGATATGGAAACACTTGTAATGCGTAATAAAACTGCGAAATTGCCAGTATTTATGTGAAATTCTAAGAAATATAATCGACAAGCAAAATTCTATGATAAAAATTAGAATCTTCATTCCTTTCCTCAGAGAATAGTACAAAACTCGCTCTGATATATAATATAATAATATATAATAAGATACTTTAATGTGTAAGAGAAAATTACCCTGCGTGATGGATTTCAGATTTCCCATGTAAATCAAATGGGAAGGATAGTTCCTGGAATCGAACCTGGGACTTCACAACAAAAACTATCCTCTGGAGCTCGGCTCATGTAGCAAGAGATTTCCACCAAGTTTCATGAAAACCGGTCTATTGGTTCAAAAGTTAATAGGGAGGATGAACAGACAGACAGACACAATGACAAAACTATAAGCCTATTTCCATTCTGGAAAGTATGCTAAAAATGAAACAAGAAATTTTAAAATCAGAATTCGAAAAAAACTAAGGAATAAAAAAGCTCCAGGTACAGATAATGTAACAAGTAAACTGCTTCCATCCATGGGCTCTAAATCTAGAAATACACTTAACTCCATAATAAATGAAATACAAAAGACTGGTAATCTGCTTTGCAATTTCAAACATTCGAAAGAAAGTTGATGAAAGCCTAGGAAATGACCAATTTGGGTTTAGACAATATAGGAACAAGAGAGGCAATACTGAGTCAGCAGATCCTAATTAAAAGAGCACTAGAGGTAAATAGAAAAGTATATGTCTTTTGTAGATGTAGAGGAAGATTTTGATCAAGTTAATAGGAAGGTAATGTTTAACATCCTAAACAGAATTGGTATTGGACTTAACGAAATGAATTATTTTCAATCTGTATAGCAAAAAAACAGCCAAAATAAAAATCGGCAATAGCAACACTAAAGAAGACAAAATCCACCAAGGGGCGAGAGAAGGTTGTACTTTGTCTTCTATATTATTTAACATACTAGCATAATTGCTGGTCAAATATGATGGGTATGTTGGAATTAAGTAATCAATTAAGGTAAAATTGAAATAAAAAATAAATGAAATCAACTTTTATATGCACTAAAAAGTTAACAAAAGATATAAAACTCCTGTAATTGAGTGTTCAGAAGAGTAAAAATAGTTGTCAAATACGTTATGCCATACGATTCTTATTTGCCCAAAACTATTTTTAATTTACGGAACATTTATTTTTGTCTTCCACTCCCACTCTCGCACTCTCTATCTCTCAACATTCTTTCTCTCCTCTCTCTCTCTCTTTCTCTCTCTCTCCTTCTCTCTCTTCTAATAAAACATCATAAAAGTATACCAAATATATTTGATTTTGATATCAAAAATCAATAAAATTTGCTATGATCTGGTTTGGCTTTCATGCACAATCTAATCACTGTTTTTGAACGTTATCTTTGTTTTAATTATATTGTTTAAAAAATTATTATCAGAGAGGCCAAATCATTATCCAAATATTTGCTTAAAATAAGAGGAAAATTGAAATAATAATATGTAATGCATAAAGAATTTGCAGAAATTTACTTGAAATATTTGAGCAAATTATGTTATTTAAAACATATAGAATTTAACTTAATAATTGAATTGTTTTATTATTAAAGTGTAAAAACAGGATAAAATGTGAATGAACTGTCAAGTTATCATCCAAGGAAAAATATGTAGTAACTTACTATGAACTAAATACTTGCATGAACTGCAATGAGTTTTAACTATATTTAAATATCGCACTTTTCATTTAACTAGTTTTGAAATTTTTTCAGAAAATAGGCTTAATTTAAGGAAATTTAAATAAAAGTCTTGAAAAGTTATTTTTCAATATTATTAGAAATCCAGTTCGAAATATATGCTGTATTATCGTTTTAAGAAATCCATTGAAAATAACGTTATACAGTAAAACCTAATTATTTCGATAGGGGATAATTCGAAATAGCATGTAATTCGAATCTAAGAGCAGTCTCTGGCCAACATAATAGGATTTTGCATACTTTTTGAAGTCATGATCTGGTCTGGTGACTCGCGAAAATTTCGTTTAATTCAAAACCTTTACCCATATTGTGTGTTTAAGTGGAAGTTCATGCATGCACATGAAAAAGGCATTGTGTTTTTGTTCTCCATTTCACGCAAATGAAATATACATTGCCCACCAAACAGGCAACTTCTTTTTACTTATTTAATAGTCAACGTGAAATAAAATCGTAGATGATACAAATAGAGGAATCATCTTATCCTTTCATCACTAGATCTTCTTTATTCCAGGTTCTCAGATTACTTCACGTATACTGCTTTATCGTAGATCTCTACCTCTTCCCCGTAAGTTTTAGGAAAAAAAACTTCAAATAAGGATAAACAAAGATGCTAGAAGCACCCAGGGACAGGAGAGATGAGTTTTTGTATTTGCCCACTCAACAAAATAATGCCAAATATATAAATTTTTACCTTAGTAATTTGAGCATTATCTTCAATGTTATTCTCACTATCACTCTCTGAACTGTCACTTTCTTATGAATAAGTTTCAAGTAAGTATTCCGTCTCGTTTTTATCACCAGGCATTTGCTTGCCTTTTTCTACTGGTTGACGTCATGATAACTTCGACTCTTTTAACCTCTTAGAAATTAAACAAAAGTAATCAGAAAAACGAACAATAGCTGCCTCCGTACAGCATAAATGCTTCCCTCAGACTAACTTCTTTATTGCGGGCAGAGAATATTTGTTGTGTGATCCAAGTGCTTCCCATGCGCTCTGATCACTCTTTCCGTCAAGACGGCTTGTTTGTGCAGTGATGTCAGATACGTGTTTCTCAATCTCATTATATTGTCCTCAAGAGATGAACCAAGCACTAGCCCAGACCCAAAGACTCTTCTCCCTCCCTATCTATATAGCTCTCAGGTGTTGATGCATAAGAAAAAAATATTCATCATCATTAAGACTTTTAATCTCTTAGAAATTAAACAAATGTAACAACGGAAAAATAACAAACAGTAGCTGCCTCCATACAGCTTAAATGTTTCCCTCAGAGCAGCAAGAATTTTCTTTGCATGATCCAAGTGCTTCCCATGCGCTCTGATCACGCTTTCGCTCAAAATATCTTTGAATGGGCTTGTTTGTCCATTGATGTCAGATAAGTGTTTCTCACTTTCATTATATTGTTTTCAAGAAATGCTGAACCAAACACTAGCCCATATCCGAAGACCATTCTTCCTCCTTTTCCATATAGCACTCAAGTGTTGAAAAAATATCTCAGGAGTGAAAGATATCATAAAGCAGATAAACAGTGCCTGGATTCCCTTCCACAACACCAATGGTCCAGCGGAGATGTTTTAGGATTGAAAGCGCTGATTTCTAAGGGGCAGCGACTGATTATTGTTCATGCTGGTAACTATTTTTAGCCTACTTTCTACCATGGAAATAGGCTTATAGTTTCACTGTTGTGTCTGTCTGTCTATTCCCCCTATTAACTTTTGCACCAATAGACCGATTTTCATGACACTTGGTGAAAATCTGCTACTAGAGTCGATCTCCCAAGGATAGTTTTTGTTTTGAAAATTGAAATTCCAGGAACCATTCTTCCAATTTGATTTACATGGGAAATCTGAAATCCATCATGCAGGGTAATTTTCTCTTGCACATTAAAATATCTTAGAATTGTAATATCGGAGCAGGATTTGGGGGTGCCGGTGGTGTAGTGGTAGGACACTGGCTGCTACTCACCTGATGCTTGAAGGGGCAGCAGGTATGAATCCTGCGAAAGTAGGATTTTTTCTAAGGATGCCCAGCCCCCTGTTTGTGTGGTTTGAGAAGACTGCACAAATTCAGCGTTCTGTCCTTTGGAAGGGACATTAAGACTTGGTGCTCTTTGTTAACAGTAGGCTAATGCCAGCACTGGGTTCCCCTCCACCCTTGTGATCGTGTTTGGTGTAGAAGGAATTATGGCTATAATAATCCAAGTGGTTGATTAGCCAAAAATACACACACTCGGAGCAGGATTTGTATTATTCTTGGAGGAAAGAAATGGAGGTTCTAATTTTTATCGTAGAATGTTGCTTATCAATCATATTTCTTTGAATTTCAGGTAAATACTGGTGTTTTAGAAGTTTTTATCAGTCATTAAGAGTGTTGGCATTGCAACGACTATTGTTGGAGTCAGTATAGTCTAGTACAGGGCCTGCAATCTTTTCAGCCTTGAGGGCACATTTGCGAATTCAGAGAAGGATTGCTGGCACCAATTGGGGGTACACAGAAAAATAAAGCTAAAAGAAATGCCTTAGATTCGTTTTTTATTTTCAAACAAAAATATTTTGATTTGAATACAAAATTTATTAATAATAAAGAAGGTGAATCTTGAAATTTTTAATGAGAAAATTGAATTTGTACTTCTTCTGTACTATCTTATTGCACCTCCCCATTAAATGACTTGCCATAGCCATAGTAGCGGGCACCAAGGAATTTTATGAAGGGTGCCGGGTTGAGGGGCCCTGGTCTAATACATACACACATTATTTTTGCCACACAAATTCGCATGATCAATTTAGTTTTTCATTTGAATGTAGTACAGTAGTCCCTCTCTGACCGTGGAGGATAGATTCCTGGCTTGACCGTGGTTGGAAAAACCCACAGTTGGAGAAAGGCCAATGATTATGGAAAATAGGGGTTTAGGAGGAGTGATCCTTTAGAGACATAACTTAAATTTTATAATGCATACAAGCATACTTAAAAGTTCTATTTATCATATTTCTTATCATTATAATTCTAATCTGTATATATAAAAGGCTTAATGATAGATGAGTTTCAAGGTTTGCAACATGAGATCTCCAAATGTACTTGGCCGATTTTCACAAAAAGATTAAGCAGAATCTCAAAGAGGTTTTAGGCTTAATTTTATTCTTCTAACATAAGCCGTTTCAAAGATATGGCGATTTTTCCGTGAACACCCATTTTCCTGCTTATGACGTTTGGCTGGCAGTGGGAGGGGTGAGTGAAAGAGGGGCGGGTGCAATCCTAAATCGCACCCTGGCAATGCCGAGTCACACAGCTATAATAAAATTCTTCTATTTTATATTTATTATCCTTATAAATAAGGATTGAAATCCCGGAGAGATTTTCTAATCCCGGGATTACGGGATTGTGATTTTTTCGATCCCGGGATCAAGGAAAAGTGGTGGAAAATAAAAAACATTCAATATTTGTAAACAATAATTTTATATCATACACAGACATGAAATCATCATATGCAGTAATGGAAGTAATATCAAGTTTACACAAAATTTAAGTAATGTCAATGAAAATAACTTTTTATTAGCAGGTAAAACTAAAATAAAACACGTATTTTTGGAGAAAATATAAAGGAAATTTTAATAACTAAAGTAGCAATTGTTGCAGTACCTTAAATCAGATTAAATTGGTTGCATTTGTGAAAATAAATGGTACTTTCAGATTAAGGTTCTCACTTAAAAGCTATTCACAAATTTCTGAAATATGGCCTTAAAAAACAAAGTGCATCTAATGTCGCATCACTCATTCTTGATCTGTATTTTTTGCACAGCATCCCTGCTGATGAAAAAGCTCTTTCTGATTCTACACTAGTAGGAGGAATAGCTAGCAGCTGCTTGTAAATAAACTGCAGCTTTTCTCCTTTACGTCCACTTTCACGGAAGTCCTTTAGCTCTTGTGCTATTGATAATGCTAGATCATTTTAATTACTCAGGTTTTCTAGTTTGCTAGTGATGGCACAGAAAATGTATTCCCCAAATCATTATCACGAGCCTGTGACCCATACTGAAGATACCTCAATACCCCTGATAACTTAGTTCGTCTTTTGATTATTTGATTCTGCAAGGCATTTCTCATATTATGTCCTAACTCTGTATTCACATCATTCAGTTTCTTCATCATAAATTCCAATGCTGCCTCACACATCAAAAGATTTGCATCTCTTTGGCAAAGAGATTCCATAGTAATTTTCACTGGCTGCAGTGTTGCAAAAATAGAAGAAGCAAGTTCATGTTCACTCTCACTGAATGATATATTGGAATTCAGATCAATCAAGGCCTTCATTATGCAGGTTTTAAGCAATATATAACGTTCGATCATTTCAACTCAACTGTTCCAGCGAGTTTTTATATCCATAACAAGTGATTTTTCCTCGCCATATTGTTCGATTACATATTTCTAAAGGAATCTCTCATGTTTTCAGGTGATTTTCTGAAGAGAAGAACAGTTTTCCTTTTTTTTTGAATCAATAATTTAAGTTTGTACACATCCCCGCCTTCAAACGAATCATCTTTGTCTGTTTCATCACTCGAGGAAAAGGCCTCATCACTTGATTCATGTACTTCCGATTCTGCTGATTCCATTTCTTCTTGATAATATTCATTCTTCTTTAGGTTTGCCACACCCCAAAGGATATTTTTTATTTTTTTGTTGTTCTTATTTTCCAAGAATGATGACATATTATAAACTCAGATAGAAAGAAGTATTACTCAGTGAATTCTAATGAATTATATATTTTAGTATTTATCAAATACAATTTAATCGTTAGCAAAAGCAAAAATGTCAATCCCGAAATCCTAGGATTTGCATCTACCTAATCCCAGGATTTCGGGATTGAGATTTTGGAAGGGATCCCGGGATTCGGGATCCTGGGATTGCAATCCCTACTTATAAATCCTCAATCCACAGAGAGAGGGCTTTTTCAGTTTTTCAATGTTAGTGTAACATGGCATAGAAGTAACTTTGGCACCCATTGGTGCACTTGCTGCCACACTTGCCCTAATGGCAGATTCACTTTTTTTTATAGTTCTCACAATCAACTCATTAACATCAAAATATCTACCAAGAGAAGCTACACTTTTACCACGGCCAAGGTGATTTAGAATTTTCAACTTTTGCTACAATGGCATGATTTTCCTCGATCTCTGAGGAGTATCACAAGCTAAATGAACTGTTTTATACTTAGTGGCTATAGTTTAGGGTAAAAATAAATTATTTTTGAGAGCTGAGCTGTCGAGATATTCATGACGAGAGCCACTGTAAGAATGGGTGAGGGAGGACAGGAGTGGCAAAGGGTCGGAGAATTTTCACTTATGCCTTTCAATGCACTCCTTCTCCTTAACTTTCTCAAAATTCAAAGAATGGCCATAAAACCGAATCTCCCATAAAATTACTCAAATTCCACAAATGTGCAGAGTTGGAACAGATGACATGAGTCAGATTGGGATGAAGGAAAGGAAGGAGATGATGGGGTAGAGGGGGAATGTTTTTACAATGAGGAAATGGTCATTCTGAAAGAAACAGCCGTGTGTGTCATAGAGTCTGTCTTGGTTTAAAGAGGTCCAAGGCCTTAGGAGAGGGATTTCCTACTTCATGGGAGATCCTCCTGCTCTCTTCCTCTTTTTTTGAAGAGATCCGCAGAGTACAGTCCTCTTCTGCCCATACCTAGCCATAAAATTGGGTTCTATTCCAGTAGATAAACCCTCAATACTGCCTTGCCAACCAGCACGCTCTTGATATTTCATATATCTGTCAAAATCGTGGAAACTATTGATGATATTAGTATGCAGTCTTTTAAAAAATATCACAAACTTAGTGATTATTTTAATAACTAATGTGACCCTTTTCATTAAATTAGATAGAAGTTTCTCACAGATCAGCATCCCAAGTGGGTAAAATTGATGTTGGCAGTTCAACACAAATATGTGTAAAAGAAATTTTATTATTCCTTTTATTGTGGCAGTCCTGATTTCTATATCTATATTAAACATCTTAATTTTGGTTTTTTATGTTACACACCTTCATACAACAATTCGTTGAAATCGGTTTGGCCAATTCCTTCCAAATTCATAATTACCAAAAAGTTTCATTTTGCAATTGTGGCACCCCTGCTCAGTCAATCCAGTACAAATATGTCATTTTGGCCATGTATTTATGTGAAGATTTTATGTACCAAATTTGGTTGAAATTGGTTTTGCTAATTCTTCACTGATATATGTGTACAGACAGATGGATGGACATCACGAAGATAATAGTGCTTTTCAGCAATGACAAAAAGCACTAAAAAGGAGCTATGTATTACCAATCTGGCAAAATGTAGTCATATGAACAGTAGAGAATGATGAGATTTTGCTGGAAGGTTTACAGAGAGCCATGAACACTTATATGAATGACAATTATTAGGAGGCTGTTAATAAAGGTGAAATACTCCTTTAGCCAAACAATTAGAGGGTTACAACACCCAATGCATTTCGCCCACAAGGTGGGCATCGTCAGGGGTAAAACCTGTTTCAACAGTGACTGAAAGCCATCTGCAGTTGGCTTAGAAAATGCTGATAGACAAATGACTGTTGAGGCCAATTGGAATGTTATGAAAGCATGTAATAGAAAGTGCAGGTAAACCAATACAAAAGATAACGTTGAAGAAAATAAAGAAGCCACATGTTACAGAAAAGATTATTAAAAATTTGGAAGAGAGGAGGAAGTGGAAGCAGGTTATCATGGAATATGGAAGGAGTATGTATCAAGAATTAAAGAAAGAGATTAGGAGGAGACCACAAAAGTGAGACAGTTATGGTCGAATGGACAATGTGAAGACATGGAGGAATTGCAGGGATGAGGTAGAATAAACTTACTCTATGGAAAAGTGAAGGAGTTAGCTGGAAACGAGAAAGGAAATACGTTGACCACAAAGACAAAAACAGCAAACTGTTGTTTGAGTCAGAGGATGTGAGGAATAGATGGAAAAAGTACATTGAGGAGTTCTATGCAAAAGATTTCAGGCCAGAATCTTTCAAGAACTAGAGGGGAAAGATGTTGACCGGTGTTTTCCAAACTGTCTTCCAACACATTATAGATGAGCCACTTTCTAAAAAACATGCATGGAGGGCCACCACACACCGACTGGAAGTTCCTCCCTTCACCTCAACTACCCCCACGACCAAAAAATAAATAAATGATCATAAAAATAGTTTTTTGTTGTTTCCCTAAAAATCTATTCCAACAGTAGAATAATCCTTGTGTTTAAAATTATTTTGTTTTTATGAAATAACATAGGCCTGGAGGGATCGTCTAAGACGTTCTAGGGCAGATAAGGAAGGGCAAGAGGGGAGGGTGTCAACTGGAGTGGGAGACCTTTATAGAATCCCTCTAAAGCTTAGGCCATGCCCACAGTACACACAGAATGTTGTTTAGAATGTGGGGTGCCTATAGTGCATTGCTATGTGCAGTGAGCTCTGTCACAAGACATTCTCAAAATATGTACAAGAAAATTTTAATGTTGAGTATAATTCTTCCTTTAAAAAAAAGCAAAACTACTTAAAAATTATATAAAGATCTATGACTAAAGAAAGAAACACAAATAAATGCAACCCTGATAATAATATAAACAAAAATGTTTTTGGGTATAATATGAACTTAATATTTATTGATTTACTTCAGGGATCAGCCACCTAAGGTATTAGTGATCGCAGCATTACAAACCATATCGATCTCTCCTCATGCATGAATTTAACACATTTTTAACATTACTGAACACATGTAAAAATAAGTATGCGAGCTGCCTTTGGTGTGAGGTTATATGGAAATGTAACATCTTATACACAAAAAATTTTTTAAAGAAGAAATTTATAAATAAATAAATACTGATGATAGTAGAGACACATTTGACTTATGAAGACTGCGCGGGTAAGGGTATATTGAGCCTAGTCAAATCAATTAGACTTGCAAATGTCAATGTATCAGTGAGTAATTCCTTAAATGAAAAGCCAATGGAATTCTGAATGACAATTAGAAAAACTATTGAAATATCCCTATTTCCAGCTTCCCCTTTTAAATATGCCTGCCATCAAGAGCTTTGCATCCATTTTTTGTACAAGTTCTTTTAATAGAATCTACAATTGATTAATCAATACTGCCGATGGTTTCTTTGTAGTCAAAATGCACATATGGTTTTCCCAATCCTCTGATGAATATTGAAGTGAACTAAATTATAAATTGCTTTTCATTACATTTAAAATGTCTGTTGAATTCTAGAACAGCGGTTCTCAACTGGTATGTTGTGAAGAGGAGGGAGGTCACCAAACATTTTAATAACAGCTAGTAAAAAGTAAAGTAAAATATACATCTCACTCATCATTAAATGGTATAGATATGAAGATGCCATTTTTATTTTGTAACTGGGATGGTACTTTGACTCCATCTCATTCATCCCATGACTCAGAATCTAACAATTCCTTGAATTTTATCAACCCAACCTTTCATAGAATCTCCAATAAGCTATCCTTTGCCATCTTTCCAAAACTTACTTACACCGACCATGTAACTTATAACCATCCTATATAGCACAAATATGCTCCTTTCTACTCCATAATAGAAATAAAACAATTATTGTAATTTCCCTCAAACAAGAATTTCATCGACTGATTTAACCTATTACAGCATCATCAGGTAACAGATGCTTTGCCGAGGGCTGTATATACTATTTCTCAGTATATAAGACGCACTCCAGTTTTTTAGAAGATTTTTCAGGAAGAAAAAAGTTTCTAGGTCCACCAAGGCAGTTAGAAAGGCCCACGTGGTGTATCATTTCCAGCCATGATTAAGTCTGTATCTGGCAACATTTACAGATAATATTACAGTATGATAACAGTTAAATATAACATTTTAGATAAAATTAATTCTTAAAATAAATAGGGATGATCTAATAAATAATTGCTTTGAGGCTTGTGTAGCGGAATGAGCTCTGCATAAACTCGACAGTCGTATTAATTACACTGTCGGAGTGTGCCACTCACGTCACATATACCTTTTACCAATAGTACTTACTTAAACTTAAGTGCTTGATGACATTTTAATTCCTAATAAATTGAATGCATATCCAATACTGATAAGTACCCGTTTAAAATCTACTGCTCACTTACGGATGTATCTCCGTGATCTTTCGATAGATGACACTAGTCCTTGGCAATAGAATTTGTATCAGATGTTTACGATTATCCACACAAAGTAGTAGAAAAAATAGCTTCTACGTAACTGTTGTTTCACTTTTATTGACTTATTTGATTTTCATGCATTTGTGCACATTCAATCACCTGAAGCTTATAACTAATAGCGTAGACATATCTTTTCACTTTTGTAGGCATTGAGATGTCAATACACATAATGGTATTTATCCTAGGTATTTAAAAATTGTGTATTATCCATGGCATTAATCGCACAATTCAACGGGACAATTAGGAACTAAAACATATGACTAATATCAAAAGTGCTCCAAAATTGTAATTACTGCAAGCGGACATGTAATAATGAAAATACATAGTTGGAATTCATGTTGCGTAAGGTATTACTGCATATATTAGCAAAATTTTCATTATTAATTATTAATAATTTAAATGTTTTTGCAATGAATTACTGCTAAATATTCCATTTTGGGGATGAGTGTGTTCATTAGTGCTAGTATTGAGAACAGTAATAATCTTACCTTCAGTGTATAAGATGCAGGCTGATTTTGAGAGTCATTTTTCTGGAAACAAGTGTGCCTTATACACCAAGAAATATGGTGTGTTATGCCGAATCCATGAAATGGGCAGCTTTTTTCCCTAATTCGTGAAATAGGCTACATCTTGATCCATTTTATGAAATAGGCAAATATGGCTTAAATACATGCATAAAATACTTCAGTGAAGTGGTTTTGCAAAACTATCAATTTGGATGTTAAATTAGAAGTGCCACACCATTTTGAAGCTGGAGAGCAGGCTGTTGACATTGGGTGCGCATTACGTTATTAACCTCATCGGAAATAGCCTGCTAAATATAGCAATCCCTCGCCAACCACGGTTTTTGAGTATACATGGTTTGAGATGCGGAATATGTAGTTTCTGTCTCGAGAGGAAAAAAAAGAAAAAATCTGATATCTGAGTAACTTGGAAGTATTTTACTACATATTTCGTACTATGTAGATACATAGTATAACATAATGGCAAAATTACCCGCTTCAGTATACAATGTAGTGATATCTCTTATATACCTACGCTTATGAAAGTCAGTCGTCAGTGTCAATCGAACTGTGTTACTCGGTGGACATTTCTCTATTTATCTGGAGAATTCTGTATTTTTTACATCTATTTTACCCGAAAGTATTTTTGCTTGCTTTCAGAATGCTTTGAAGATTACTTTATTATAAAATACATATGGCTTCTAAACATTCTAAAAGTGCTAAAAGTGAATGTGTAAAAAGAGCAAGGAAAGTTATGACATTAGAAGAGAAAATAAAAGTGCTTGATAGACTTGCCTGTAGAGAAAGTGCAGCATCGGTGGTGCGGGGTTTAGGGGTCAATGAATCAACCATTAGGACAATCAAGAAGAATCATGCTACCATAAGGGCAAGTGTTGCATGTGGGACATCAAAAAGTTCTAAAGTGTCTTGCATGACCAGTGATCATAATTTAGAGAAGATGGAGAAAGCCCTTAATGTATGGATAGAAGACCAGGCCCAGAAAAATATGCCCTTAAGCACCGCAGTGATTTGTGAAAAGACCAGACGTTTACATAAACATTTTACCGAGACTTCAGAAAAAGAATCTAGGGAGAATTCAAGTGCAAAAGAATTTCAATTTAAAGTCAGTCATGGCTGGTTGGAAAACTTTAAAAAGAGGTATAGTCTGCATAACAAAACTTTGTGGAGAATTGGCTTCAGCAGATCATAACGCTGCAGAAATGTTTCCTGAACAACTGAAGAATGTAATCCAAGAGAAGAGTTACCTCCCAGAGCAGGTCTTTAATGCCGACAAATCTGGTTTGTTTTGGAAGCGGATGCCTTCTAGAACATTTATATCAAAGAATGAGAAAATTGCTCCCGAATTCAAAGCAGCCAAGGGCAGATTGACTCCTCTTTTGCTCTAACACTTGTGGAGATTGCTTCATCAAACCAATGCTTGTGTATAGATCGCTTAACCCTTGTGCACTAAAGGGAAAAATAAGGATCATCTCCCTGTTTTTTGGAGGTCAAACTGCAAGGCATGGGTTACTGCGGTATTATTCACAGACTGGTTCAACAACTGTTTTGTCCCAGAGGTTGAGCAATATTTTTTGAGAAAAAACTTAGAATTTAAGGTGTTACTTCTCATTGATGATGCACCTGATGATCCAGAGATACTCCAGTCTGCTCATCCAAACAAGATTATGTTTCTCCCTCCAAACACGACATCACTTATTCAGCCCATGGACCAAGGTGTGATCGCTACAATTAAGAGTTATTATATTTTATGTACTTTTACACACATTTTGGATGCCATGGACAGGGACCCAACGCTAATGGTGGCACAGTGTTGGAAAAAATTTAACATCGAGGATTGCATAAACATTATAAAAGATTCTGTTGAAGAGATGAAGCCATCTACGTTGAACACCTGTTGGAGAAAAATTTGAAAAGAGGCTGTGAAGACCTCGCAGGACATTCCTCTGGTTGCTGATGAAGTGCAACGCATTGTAGGGATAGTGAGGCGTTTGGAAGGCGAGGGCTGACCGGCATGCAGCTTAATGGTGTTGAGGAGCTACTTCAGTCTCAGGCCGAGGAATTAACAGACCTCAAAGAAATTACTGTTCAATCCTTTAGTAGTGAAGAGGAGGAGGATGAGGTGATCATAGAAAAACGGATTCTTACTGTGAATAACCTTACAAAGGGAATGCAGATGGCATTTAACCTTGCTGACCATTTTATGGAAATTGATCCAGTTACTGAGCATAGCTTAAACTTTAAGCGAGGGCTGGAAGAATTACTGAGTACTAAGTACTCTGGTCAAAATGACGCATGTTTTTTTGTTTACATGAACTTTGTGTCTTTCGGTGCTATGTAGATGTTGGGTTTCAAATTAGTTTAATATTTCCTTACTCTCTTCTTCTCAGTGTAGTTTTGAATGTCGTACCAACCTTTGTGCCGGCAGTGGACATAAAATGACCCAACGTGAGTGTGAATGTAACTATTTTTGATACCGCTGACCTGACATGAGTGCGAGTGTAACTGTTTTTGTCACCGTCCTGACTCAACGCGATTACAAGAGTTACATTTTATTTTAATTTCCTTTTTAGGAGGCATTTTCCGAAAAAACTTTCTCATGGCCTTACTATGAATTAGATTGTGCGCAGGATGAAAAATATGCACATTTCAAAGAATCTAAGAATGCAAATAAGGTTATTTTTTTAGCTGAAAGAGGAAAAACTGATAAACAACAATCCTTGAAGGCAAAACCTTGGAAGAGATATCATCTCTACTCTAGCACAAATGACAAAAAGCATTCTCAAATCTCCAATGTCTACAAAGAATTCATTTGCAAAAAAACATTCATCAGTTGTTTGTACAGCGTGTAATGAAGATATGACATAAATTTGGGTATCAACAGGAGGGTTAAAATGAATTATAGACAGGACATCAAGTTTATTTTATTTAATACAAAGTGTATTTGTCATCCATGACAACACCTCATAAGTACATAAGTAATCACAAAAATTTGATGTTATTAATATTTTAATAAATTTCTTATGCAAAAATATTCTTATTACAGGCAAATACCTCTTGTTTATGTTATTTAATATTGTTTGTTGGTTTAAAGTGCTAAAAAATTGCTTTTTCACAAATTGGGTCATACTGATCCGACACAAGTAGTTACGTAACTTTTTACCACACGAGTAGTTATGGTAGTGATGGGTATAATCGATTATTTCAATGATCAAATAAATGTAATCAAGTGACTGTCATAATCAATTGTTATTCGAATGATTTCGGTCAGGGTGGGAGAGGTGGTCAGTGTGTGGTAGTGTTCTGGAATGCCAACCCAAATGTCGCAGGCTCAAATCCTGCCTCGGGCATGGATTGTTGTGATCGGTCCCAGATTTTACGGTCATTTTCTGATGACAAGCTTTAAGTAGCTTATTGGGGGACAAGAAAACGTTCCTAACTACATTCCCTATATCCTTATTTAAAATAAGAGAGGAACAAATTTCCGGCGAGTAAAGCAAGCAAATGTGGGTGCAAGAAGGGTGTGGGGGTTGTGGGGTGGGCAATCTCCGAAGTACTTACATATTTTGCCTC
Source organism: Tanypteryx hageni (assembly GCA_028673005.1). Lineage (NCBI taxonomy): Eukaryota > Metazoa > Arthropoda > Insecta > Odonata > Petaluridae > Tanypteryx > Tanypteryx hageni. The sequence continues at coordinate 117,676,573 of CM054116.1, forward strand.
ATCAATTTCTCCTACAAGAATAAACAAACATGAAAACAAACAACTTCTAAACATAAAAATCAGCTATCATTAGAAATAATACACAAAAATCCTAGTTAAGTGTGATTCTGATCACACCATTAAGGGTTTTGTAGTTAAAGTACTTAAGAAATAACTTCAGTGAGTGTATGGGTAATTGAAAATGATGTGTTATCTGGATGGGTTAGCCACCCGTACAACACGCAACCAGTGATAACTATTTTTTACAAATTTATTATTTTCTCAAAATGTTTAGTATCAATTTAAATAAAATTTTATACGATTCCTCACATTATATTAGGGTGTCTTTATGACGTTTTTCAGCTTTATATCTCAAATAACTTCTGAGATAGAAGGGGGGGACAACTTGAATTGCTACTTTTTCCTTTCCTACGGCCGCCACTTTAATAAAATTAAAAAACTAAAATATGATTCATAATCAGAATATTATGGCCTTTCATTTGATACCCAAGATGTATTTTTTCAAAAATGTTGAATTTTTAACCTCCCACCATTTTCAACAATTTTCCGTCAATTATTTGTTTATTAACTTTTCCATATTTTTGTGTCGTTAGGTCAGTAATATACTTATGCATGCCAAATTTGAAGTCCCTCCCTCCCTCAGTTCACTTATGCAACACTGAAAAAATGACTGACCTAGATCTATCTGCTTCTAAGATATTCATTCCTCACCTACAACGGTCGCTAGCTGGCCCTGCTGGGTCAATAGTTGGATTAAAAGCGTGTCGGGCTATTTAAAAAAATCTGAAAAAATGACGACCCTAGCTCAAAAGATTTCTGGATATTGATTGCACCCCTGCCTACACTTTCGATTATATGAACAATGTACATAACTAACAATATTAGCTATTAATAATTCATAAAACTTTCCTTACTGAATAATCCCATAAAAGCTACAATTTGTTCGGAAAAATTTGAGCGAATATTAGTCAAGAAACGATTATGAGCTATCACTCACTCAGAAATTAATATGAACGGTTATCCGTTGAGAAACGATTATGAGTGACTATTCACTGAGAAACGAATATTAGTTTAGAAACAAATACGAGTGATTATTCATTGAGAAACGAATATGAGTGATTACTCGATTATATGTTGAGAAACGAATACGAATGATTATTCGATTATTAGTTGAGAAACAAATACAAATGATTATTCATTGAGAAACGAATACGATTGATTATTCGATTACTCGTTGAGAAACAAATACAAGTGATTATTTGATTATTCCTTGAGAAATGAATACAATTGATTAATCAGTTATTCGCTGAGAAACGAATACGAGTGATTATTCGTTGAGAAACGATTATGAGTGAATAATTGATTATGGATATTCGATTATACCATCACTCTGATATAATTGAATAATTCGTATAATAGAATAATTTGAATGATTTCCATAATCGAATAATTCGATTATGGATATCCAAATATACCATCACTAAGTTAAGGGTTAAGTAGAAGTTACAAATTAATATGACATTAATTCAGTTAGTTGTGTATAACAGTAATGCGAGCTAGGTATAACATAAGATTGGTAATGAGGAAATTGGAAATCGTTAACTGAAGTAACAAAAAAAAATTTAATTGAAGTAAAACTGCATTAATTCAATTAGTTTTGGATTACAGTAATGAGAGCAATGGTTTGAAAAAACTGGAGTGGTCGTTCTTCAAAAGGTGGTTAGCAAAGTGCGATGATGTGTTCTGTAATAATTCAAAGCATCACTTATGTTCATCGATCCTCTTCTTGAAGCTTCTTCCCATCTATCCTTTGTAAAGAGTGTCAGTGTTGTCACAAGATAGTTTATAAACACTGCTTTTCAGTAAATTGGGTGTGGAATCATTGGTGTTCAGAAAAAGGTTTGGCATAAGTGATTGGGGAATAGAAGGCAGGTCTTTAGGGAAGAGGTTAGAAAGCTTATAGGAAAACAGGCCTATGAAGATAAGTATACGGTAGCTCTTAGGTTTGCAAGGAAACAATTATCTGTGAAACGATTCTCCATAAATTTTTTGACAGGAAGCAATCTATCAATTGGCTGTTGTAGCTGTTGTTAATAGCAATTTGTAGTATAGCATTAAGCTCTTTTTCAAAATTAGCTTTGGAAAGATGGATGTTAACCCTTTCAACATGGCCCCAAAATCCAGAAGTTTTTATGGGTGACTGAATTGAATTCCCAGTGTTTTTCATCAGTTAATGTTACATTATTCGTTGATTGAGAGTTATATATGCATAAAAAACAAAAAAAAACAATTTTTTTTCAATTTTTGAAGAAATAACTGGAAATCCAGTCATCTGTCACCTGAATGGGAACCTATCCTTGATTTTCTCAGTGTGCATACTTGGAAATGTATTTTACATTAGTTATTGTCCTCTCTTTTACTTCTACAGATTTTTTGGACATTTGAACACTCATTATATACTTAGTTACTCAAATATACATATAGAAAACTTGTAGTTGTATGCAAAAGAATTAATCAGTAATATAAAAATGCTATTTATTTTTCATTATTTTTATTTCAGAATAGTATATCTATGTACATATCCTAAATCCATAAACATAGAAAAACAATAGAAAAAAACATATACACAAATATATGAAAATGAATGAATGAATGAAATTTTATTGATTCAGTAGGTCTACATAGACATGGAATAGGTCATAATAAAACATAAAAAAAGCACAGAATACAATACAAAAAATTGAAATGAAAAACAGAGAAGACAATTAGCTGGTATTATTGTCACATTACAAATCACTATCAGTCAAGTATTCAGAGACACTATAATAATTTTTACTTATTAGATGGCGCTTCAATCGCCTCTTGAAAGACATGGTACAGGAGGTTGACTTAATCCTAGAGGGTAAGTTATTAAACATAATAGAGGCAGCATGGTGAGGTCCTTTTAGGGAAAGGGACAAGTGATACTCATTTAAGTGAATGTTTAGTTTATTACGAGTATGGTGCGAGTGGTAGTTGGAATTTGTTGGGAAAAGGTGAGGGTGTTGTTTAACAAAAGTAGCACAGTTTAAAATATAGATTGAAGGGAGAGTTAATATATTAAGGGAGTGAAATAATGGCTTGCCAGGAGTTCGGTAAGGTAATTGCAACATTGCCTTGATAGCGTGCTTTTGTAAAGAAAAGACTTTGTTGGAGTAGCTGACATTGCCCCAAAATATGATGCCTTAGGACAGAAAAGAATGAATTTTAGCAAAATAGAAAAGTTTTAGGGTACTGATGGAGACAATGGGTGCCAATTTTCTTAGCATAAAAATGCCAGTGGCCACTTTTTTCATAACAGAATTAATATGGATTGACCAATCTAAGTCTTCACTAATGTGTATACCTAGAAATTTTACCGAGGTAGAACGTACAATGTTTGAATGGTCCATTTTTAGTAATGGACTGCAGGAAGGAGGTGACTTTTTTGTGTGAAATTGAAGGTAAAGGGTTTTATTACTATTCACTTTAAGATTATTGGATTGACACCAGTGAAGCATGCTGTCCGCAGAAGAGTTTGAAATATTAATTAAATCAGGCAGATTTTCGGAATGCAATACACATGATGTGTCATCTGCATATAATGGGAGTTTGCTATTAGCAATATTATGGGGAAGGTCATTCATGAATATAATGAAAAGCAGTGGCCCTAATATTGAACCCTGAGGGACACCACTCCACACTTTTAGAGGTTTAGATTTAGAAGTGATTACACCATTAGAAGTCTGATGTGTGTATTTTACTATTTGCTGCCTGCCAGATAGAAAGGAATTTATCCAATTGAGGGCATTTCCATTTATTCCCACATTGCGAAGTTTAGTATATAGTATTTCATGGTTAATGCTATCAAATGCCTTTGACAGACCATAGAAGATACCAAGAGTGAAGTCTTTCTTATTTAATGCCTAATGGACCTGGTTAATTAATTGGAAGGAAGCTGATAAAGTGGATCTAGCTTTCCTGAAGCCATGTTGAGATTCATGGAGTAGAAGAAAAGATTCAAGAAAATGGATTACTTGGTTATAAAATATTTTTTCAAATATTTTGGAAAATACCGATAATACTGATATAGGCCTATAATTATCTGAGTTAGAGAGAGAGCCTTTTTTAGGAATGGGGAGAACACAAGCAAACTTAAGGCTAGAGGGGAATTGCCCTTCATAAAAAGATGAATTTATTATATTAACTAGAGGAAGAGCAATATAATTAATGACAGCTTTAATTATAGGCATTGGGATCTCATCAAGACCACATGACCATGAGTTGTCAAAGGACCTAACAATATTTTTTATTTCATGAACATTAGTAGGAGCTAAAAATAGTGATTTAGAAGAAGGAGTAGGCATGGAATGATAAGAAACAGTTGGGGTAGTTGCAACGGGAGTGGTTTGACAGAACTGTAAGTTGAAGTGCTGAGCTATTTCATCAGGGTTGGAGAGAAGGCAATTATTGAAACTAATGTTATTTTGGTTTGGGTTAATCATTGTGGCTTTGGTATTGCATTTAATTATGTCCCAGGCAGATTTAATAATATTATTGGATGACTGAATATAGTTTTCATTGATTAGTTTCCGGTAATCTGAAACACATTGTTTGAATTTTTTAAGAGATTGTTTATAAGAATCGGAGAGATTGGGATTAATGTATTTGCATTTATAGCGTAAATCCCGTAGAAATTGACCAATGATTATTAAATAATTAGAATAAAATTTTTTATTTAGATTTAAGGTTCTCTGCCTAACTCGTTTAATGGGAAAAACAGCATTGAAGTACATCATAAAATAATTCATAAAGGCATTGAATTTAGCATTGGTGCCTAGAGCATTTGATACATCCTCCCAATTTTCATATGCACATACAAAGGGAAATCAAAAAATTAAAGCAATTTATTTTTTATTATATCTAAAGAGGTAAAATGTACCACCATTTAGTATAATTTATCAACATAGTCCCTTTGCTTTACCTAACATTTGTTAAATCAGTCCACAAGCTTCTTAATGCCACCTGAGAAGAAATTTTTCGATTGTTCCTGCAGCCAAGTATGCACCGCTTCTTTGACATTGTCATCATGTAAAAGTTGATGTCCACACAATGCTTTTTTCTGGAGACCAAAAAGGTGACAATCACTTGGGGCAAGGTCCAGACTGTAGGGTGAGTGAGGAAGAATTCCAAATTTAAGCTCTTGAATTGTTTCAATGGTTGCAGTGGCTGAATGAGGTCAAGCATTGTCATGATGCAAAAGAACACCTTTTGACAGCAATCCTCTGCATTTACTGCAAATAGCACGAACCCTGCGATATTTCAGGTCATAATGCATGATCGAATACACAGATCTGTTGCATTTCGGCAACAGCATTAACTGTAATCCACCTGTTTTCTCGTATGAGAGTATTAACTCGATCAACATTGTTTGCTGTTCTTGAACTTGTCGGATGGGCTGAACGTTCTTCATTAAGCAAACTTGTTCTGTCACTTTTGAACCTTTCCACTTTTCTTTGACTTATACACTTTTCACCATACTGTGCTAACATTATCCTGTAAAAAGTTGCAGGGTTTGACCACTTCTGACAACAAAAATCTTCTGACAGCACATTGTTCACTAATGGTGCAATTGATAAGCAGAGTTACCATGTTTACCCATCAACTGTATGAGACACAATGAGCACTGGCAACTGGGAAGACATGTTTAGCCTTGTTTGACTGCATAGCAAATATGATGATCTTGAGATTGCATTCTGACATTGTGTATTATTATTATATGTAAATTGCCTTTACTTTTTGATATACATATATTATTCATATGCACATATTTACACATCTATACACATATTTATACTTATTTACATGTATTTGCACATGCATAGAGAAATATCCAAACAATATTTACAAATTAACATTTTTTGTCTTTGTGAAATTGATAAAGGTGAAATTGGACAAAAAATCTCCTCAGGCATAGTGGTAAGGATCCCTCACAGGCTGGGCAAAAGAAATTCATTTCCCTGCAAACCCCTTTATTGTAGCATTCTCAGCACCTCCTTTGCATTGTCCATTTACTTTTTCGTTTTTTTTGTATGTCTGGGAGAAATGCGTAGACAAGGCTAGTGTCCTCAAAGCATTGCCGCATTGAAAGTGTTAAGGAGGTGATGGGACATTGAATACTTATGAGAAAAGTGATGGGGTGAGTGGTTGGGAATGGCATGATCGGTATAAGTTGGTTTGTGATATATATAGAGGACCAGCTTGTTTTGATGAAATGACAAAGATAATTCCAAAAAGCTGAGGGATCTATTAGTTTCTGTTTCAATTGTAAACTTGATGGTATTATGCAGAGAATTTAGATGAGATAAAAATGAAGTTAATTGGTGATCAGTTTCCGACAAGAGACACAAAATATCACTGACATATCTGTACCAACCTTGTGCATGATTTAGCAATGCAAAGTCTCAGCTAAAAAGACTTTCTTTCTAGTGATTCATAAATATGTCCGCTAAGAGGGGTGAGAGGGGAGATCCCATTGCAAGGTCTTTAGTTTGTCAAAATTTACCATTGAAAAGGAAATAATTTTGATTCTCACAAACTTTCCATAGGTTAAACAATTCAGCAATAGTCAAGAATCAATCCCTGTATTGATTAAAATATCCTTAGTGAGACTTAAGGCCTCACTAGTGGGGACAGAAGTGAAGAGATTACAGACATCAAAGGAGACTAGTTTAGTATTATTGGGGAAAGAAGTTAATTCTAATACTTTTGCAAGTTCTATGGAATTTTGATGAGAAGCAGGAGAACTGACAGAAAAGTTTGTTAAGCTATTGGGAAAGTTTATGGGCTGAGGCAGAAACACTGGAAACAACAGATCTGATTGGATAATGAGGTTTGTGGAGTTTCAGTCAACCATAAAATATTGAGGGGAGGTGATTGATAATGAGGACCTGAATCTTTTCCCTGGTATTAAGGAGTCAGAAGATGGCTGATTGGAAACCTAAAGTGGAATCTTTTTTTAGAAGAGAAATATAGTTGCCGGTGATGAAATCTATACACTTATTCATATATAACACTTTGTCCAAAATCATTGCACAGTTCCCTTTGACCACTTTCTGAACTACCAAATTGTTCATCTTGAAAAAATTCACGTATCAGGGAGAGGGAATGGCTCTGCACTGGGGGTTGAGAAGTAAGAATACCTTTTTGCGACAAGATAATTGAAGTCAATATCATCCAGGCAGCAAGATGTTTGGTTGAGAGGTTCTGTGCAGAGTGCTACTTTGCAATCAAATAAGAAGTCTTTCAAATTACTGGCCTTTATGAAACGTGAAGGAGAAAATAATAGGTGAAACTGGACGATAAAATTCTTGTTCACTGAAAATTACAATAATTGTTTTATTTCTACTATGGAATCTTTCCACAACATTGAGCCTTCCCAAGTGGAGTTTGTGTTTCTACTCCATGCTTCATAAACTAGTCAGAATCTCTCTATCCTCGAAAAACTCCAATAAAGAGCTCAATGTAATTTATTATACTGTGGTCAAAAGTGGTAATTTGATGGCTCTTGTTTGTAGGTTACTTTCTTAAACCCAAATCTCTAAATAATAGCTTTTCTTCTGCTGCCTCCCCCTGGCTAAAAATAACCCTCACTAGTGCAGACTTGTTGACCCATATAAGCTCTAAGATTCCTAACTTATTTCCCAAGGACAAGCTGAAAGTCTCTTTCTAAAATAGGAACAACCTTAGTAAAATTCTGGTAAACAGTTAAGACAATTTCACTATTATGAAAAAATGTGGTATTTATAAGCTAAACTGTAGTGAATGCAATATTGCTGCATATATGGCCAACACCCAACGTGTTGACAGGGTCACATTGCCAGCTTTGCTGCAAATGTGTATCGAAAGCATTATAAACTAGCGTGGTTGAACTATTAGCCTCAGATGTGCAACTGTCCCTCACTCCAAGCAAGGTCACTTGTTGGGAGGGAGGGATTCCTGCAAGTCTAGGCTGGCAATGGGTCGCTTGTAGCGGTCCTACCACCTAGCCCTGATCTCACCGAGCACATTCACCTCTCTGTGCTGGGAGACTGCCGCCTTCATGTAGAACTCCCTGGACATCCTCAGCAAGAGGACGTCCGGTGATGGCTCTCCCATGTCAGAGTGCACATCTAGCAACATGCGCCTGATGGTCCTGTTCAGACCATCCAGCTGGAGCCTGAGATCTAGCATCCGATAACGCTGCCACCGCCGTCGGACACTGTTTTGCCGGGTGATGGTCTCCTGGACGATTCGAGGCAGGGCGATGTGGATATCCTTGGCTAGAACCAACTTGGGTATTGCAGCATCCATGGCCTGCTGGATGGTGGAGGTGATGAGGTCGACCATTCAGTCTGCCTCATTCCCCATCCTAGGCTGAGTAGGCATGACTGGCAGCTTTTCTGCGATGAATTCACAGAAGTACTGCCAGTCGGCTCTCTCAAGGTCCAGCAGCTGCATAGGTGGGACTGTCACCGGCAAGTTCCCCAGAAGCAGCAAGGTTGGGTTGTGGTCAGAGGCCAAGTCACAGAGTGAATGCATGCTCAGGGATGCCCTGACATTAACAACAGCAACGTCAAGGACATCCCTGGAAGGAAGGAATGTTGGCTCCGTGGGTACCAACACCGTCAGCCCCTCTTCATCAGCCAAGTCGCGCAGTCTTCTGCCCCTCGGATTGGCGACTCTTGAATGCCAGCTAGCATGCTTGGCATTCAGGTTGGCCGTTGACAATTGAGGGGCAGCCATCTCTGATGAGATCCATGACCCCGTCCGGGTCCCATGACCTCCCCGGCAGGTATTATGCCGAGGAGACCCTGATCCACCTGGAGAATGTCAGCACATTGGCAGACACGGCCCCCATCAACCTGTATGATTGCTCCTGGCAAGGGCAATGCTTCACAGATTGATGGATCAACAATGCAGATCCATCCAGCCCCTGGCCAGCTGGCCGGGCCTGTCGGCACAGTAAATCGTCCATCCTGGAACCTTCCAGGAGTCAGATGGGCGGAGGTGGGTGTCATTGACTGCGGCCATGATGGCATTCTTCCTCTGTCTTCTCCTTAATTCCCCCTGCGTTCCATCACACCAGGATGCTATAACCTCGAGTCGTCATTATTTGGCGATGAGGCGCACTCCTTTACCAACTCCTCCAGAAGTGACAGGAGGAGTCGTCCAGACATTGAGGAGATGTACCTCCTCAATGACTTGCATATCATCACCACTGTGGTCCAGAAGTCTAGGTCCACCTCGGACCCATTGACCTCTGGCTCAACTGTATGCGGCATACTATATTTGGCTGAGGATGTGGTGCCCATTATCGGGATCTTCACTTCCGCATTCGAGGAGCTGAAAGTCCTCGCGGCAGCCTTTGGCTCGGCCAAGGGGGTCAAGGCCATGGCAGGGCCATCAGCAACAGCCACACTCTCCACACATTCAACCGATTCGGCCATCTGCTGTTCCCTAATCCACTGCTCCTGTGCGGCCCTCCTCCTTTGCTTCCAGAGGAAGCTCTTGGAAGGGGTAGCTACTTGCTCCTGTTGGGCAATGGGAGCAGAGGCAGGGGGCGCCACAGAAGATGGTCCCGCAGAGGAAGGGGTAGGAACGGGGGCAGGTACAGTAGCAGGCCGCTGAACCTGCGTTTTGGTGAGGGCCAAGGGAATTGGATTGAAGGGCACCTTGACTGCAGCGGAGTAGGACTGTGCAGCAGTCGCCTTCGCCGAGGGAGCAGACTTGGCTTTCAGGAGGGCCAGTGCAGGTTTTTGCTCCTTCTGCTGACCCTCCTTGTACCTCTTGAGTGCCTCTAGATAGACAGGGCACTCCTTGTATGAGGACAGGTGATTGCCCTCACAATTGGCATACTTGGCCGCCTCTGCGGGTGACTTTGGGCAGTCAGCGCCCTTGTGCGGACCCGTATACTTAAAGCATCGTGTGTCGCATGGCATGCATGTGACGAATGACCAAACCACTGACAGTTGAATCATGTCAGCAGTCTGTGGCTGCTGCGATACTGCTCGATCTTGATTAAGCACCGGCACACTTTCCTTATTTCGTTAGGGAGAGAAGCTCTTGGAGTCCTCTCCACGTTAACGATATATCTACCGATGAGGACCATCTTGCCCTCCTTGGTTGCCATCAGTTGGCAGACACTTCGGACCATGAAACTCTTCGCGTTGAGGTCCGCCGACATGTCTTCTGGCATATAGCCCCTCCCAAATCCCTTCAAGAGGAGGTGCATTCCCTGCACTGACTCCAGGAGTTGAGCATGGTACTGGATGCCAGCGTCATCCAGCACCTTAGTGGCTGCTTTGTGGTGGTCCGGTGAATGGACCACTATTCTGGTGGAGGCCCGATGGACCTCCAGCTCATAGTCGTCACCAATGACCTAGCTCAGTTCATTGGCAATGAGACACGATGCCGTACACCACGATGAGTGACATGCACACTCGTTTCTTTGCTCTCCTGCCGGATTGATTTCCGGCATGGTTATTTTGGGCCTTTTCACCCTTGCCCCCGTTAGCATTCGAGGAAGTCTTCTTCCTCTTTGCCCTGAGGGGGGTAACCTGGATGAACCCTCGCTCAACATCGTGGCATTTCTCATCAGAAGAACAGAGGATGGGAGCCGAGCGGTCGCCTACCGAGGCATCAGCAGGGCCAACGTCCTCCGTCCCAGCGATCTTTTGCTTGCCATGGATTCCCTCCGTGGTTTCCATTGCCTCCAGGGAGACGGTGGGTTTCTGACCCTGCAAAGGGCCATTTTCAGTCACCACATTTGTGGCCACTGCTGTACCCAAGGCCGATGCGGAGGACTGCAGGACATCCTCTGCACTACTTGGGGGGACAGCGACATAAGCATTACCCTCTGCCAAAGGTGACGAGGGGGAGACTGGGGCTGGAGAACCTCTTGATAGGTCTCCATAGGAGGCCTGCTCAAGAAAGCTTGATTGAGTTGAGGGGACAGCTTCTTCAACATCCAGGGCGGCAGCAACTGGAGTCGATTTAGCACTGAGATCCCTCAACTCTTCCGGGGTGACTTTCCTAAAGCCACTGGGTGGCTCCAACCTGTCGATTTGAAGGCCCCCTTCCTCAAGGGTGGCCGCACCAGTGAGCCCTCTTGGGCCAGCAGTAAGTTCTGTCTGCATAGCCGGAGTCCCTATAGCAGAGCCACCAGGCAGACATGACCGGAAGAACACCCCAGACCCATACAGGTCACTGGCCATAAGGGCCTAACAATGGCGGAGGCCCTTTTCAGGGCCAAACCGACACGAAGGACCAGCCTCAGAAAACCAGCCCTTCCTGGAGACTACCAGGTAAGAAGAAGGGACAAGTTAGCCTTCCCTTGGCAGTTACAACCACAAAAGTGAGCGAGAGTCACCAGTGTAGCACCAAACCACACACGGGGTCTGTTGCAAACAACTGACAATCACGTAATTTCATGATAAGCACGTTGTGCAAAAGCTTTCTTACCAGTAGGCACCAATAAGCAGGGCTCTCGGCGAGCATTGAATGCAATGCAACCTATATTGGCCATACTGTGAGAAACTTCCTTATCAGATGTGATGAACACAAAAAATGCTTCCTCAAAGGTTTGCCTATATCCCAATTTACTAAACAACTTTTACAACATAACCACACACCTCTGATTTTTCACCACAAATTCACCATTTTGAGAATAAAGGCATAAATAAGGCTCAATGCCTTACAACAGCTGGAGATCAATAACCATTCCCACACTTTGCAGTATAACTTATTGTTAGTCGATGAACATCTCTTTCCTTCTCACTCCCCGTTATTATCTTCACTTCATTACATATGAGTCTCTAGCTATTTTATCTTCTTTCTCCCATTCTTCCCTGATTAATAAGATTAATCAATCAATTTGGCTTCTCCTCCCCGCACCACCTTTCTATTTTAATTATTCATTGTTTCAACTTACAGCTCAGTGACTGATGTTGACTGTGAGTCAAAACCTGGGTAGTTGCTTTTATTTTCATAGTGGTATTTGTACAAAGCATTTCAATAAATTCTTTTTTACTATTTTGGTCTTTAAATTTTTAAAGTAAATTTTGTTAAGGTGAGTTTTCGTCTTTCTCTTGGGTCACAATTTTTAGGCATAAAATCTTCATTATTACACACTACTCTTTTTAGTTCTACAAACTGCAGTGTGCCGTGTGTTGTGCATGTAAGCATCAACCGTCATGTGTGTCGCGACCACAACAACTGTTGAGAACAGCTGTTCTAGAATAGCACTTAAGGTTAGATGATGATCTTCTACAGTATCACTTCATTATAGGGTAAACTTGTATACTGTTAGTTAAAGTCAAAATAAATTTTCTAATCTGATTTAATATAAATGTATTTGTTTTTATTACATGTTTTATTTTAAAATGGACTAGCCTTAATTATAGCTAAGTAAATAAATTCATTCTAGCGATGGTTTTTTCAGGCTATCAGATTTAACTGCCCTGCTGGATGTTGACGAAGTAATTGTGAAGAACAACGAGGGAAAATATTTTAAAATTATTAGACAATATGGTAATAGATATTATATTATATAAAATTTAACATATTTTTCCGTTTTTAATCATAAATACTTGCATAACATAGTCACAATGTACTCTTGATTATCCAGGTAAATGGAGAGAAATTTGTGCATGTTTTCAGGTAAACCAAGATGTATTATGTATTTAATAAAATAAATTTGGGCTAAAACTGCAGGTAACTATTAATCATTTATTAGGTTATTTTTAGTAAACATCATTTAATGCCACTAGTTTTTTTAGGTGCATTTTGCTTCCAGCATGAGTGCCTATTTTTCAGGCAATTTAACAAAAGATTGAAATCTTTAATTTATCCATTTAATTTCAGATATTACTATAATTGATCAATTAAAGTCCAACAGCTTTGTATGTGAGTATGGTTATATACTGCAACCATCATATCAAATGATTCATTGCATAGTCAAATGAAACTTCACAAACGGTAATCTGCATCCCATAGATCAAGATTACATTGTATCTAGAGCTGGCTTGGAAAATTGAAGGGCCAAGTGTAAAGTGAGCATGTGAAGGCCTCATGCATTTCAAAATTTTTAATAATAAATTTTAATAAATAAAGGGCTCTGTAAGTGCAAGGCCCAGTGCAGTTGCACCTTGGCACTGCCATCAAGCTGGCTATGTCTATATCTTTTATTGTGATTTTTTTTTATTATGCTTTTTATGTTACGTCTTCATCATAAATATCTTATAGGAAGATCATCACTTTGGAATTCAACTCAAGTGAAATTACGAAGTTTTAAGGAATATGAGGCAATTAATAACAGTTTTTTATATGGACATAAGGAGAGTTGGGATATTCCTATTGAGACATCCAATGGCTCCAATGGTGCTAGAGCTAAGTGGCTCAGGAAATGGGCTTCTGCATTTAATAACCCTGTGAGTGTGTAGTTAAGGAACAGCAAGTTAAGCATGCCTTTACATTTTAGATGTAAAACGTGTTAATTAATTCTTTAAATTTTTCACTTATTCTTTGTATATTCCAGTGATACTGAAGATTGTTAATTTGTTTCAGTCAATCCTATTCAGTTATCTGTAATCATTTGTTAGATATAATCATTCAGAAGTATGATATGAATAAGTCTTTGAATTTAATATTATTCTATTTTATACTTATCATGTTATCTAAATGCTATAATGTCCATTTATATCTTGGGCTCTGTACACTTAAGCTTCTCTCTTGTTCTTAATTCAGGAGGAGAGTGATATCACATTTGTTGTTAGAGGCAAAGTAGTGTATGCCCACAAGATGATGCTGTCTTTACAGTGTTTTGAATTAAAGAAGATGTTTGATCGCCATTACAGCGACTCACTCAACAGAACGTGAGCATATTTATTGTTTTGCAGGAATTTAAACTTAGATACACAAAGTAAATAAATATGTAGCCTGAACTAATTAATAATTTATCCTAAACTGCATTTTGATGATCACTTAGTTTTATTACTTTACTTTTGGAATGACTCCCCAACTGGTACTAATATGGAAAGTTATTCTGTGCAATTCCTGTGACCCATCAGCTTTCTCTTCGGGAAACCATTTAGTGGAAATAATGATAACTTTCCTCACTGCACTCTGATTGGTGCAGTTGGTAACATCTATCTTCACATTTGTAAACTTGGTAAAAGAATGATAGAAGTTGTGGTCAGTCAGCTTTAAAAATATTACGCTATGGGGTGGATGTTACAAATTTAAATGTTCAAATACAGTTGAGTTTCCTCAGGCTCAAAATTTTAATTGTGCCATATAATTAGCCACATAATATATCTATGAGTAAACTTTAAATACAGTCAGCTCTCAATCTCCTTAGGTGTTACATTATTGGAAAGTATGTATCAAGGATTTCAAAAACAGATACCAAAACCAAGGGCAGATTCCTGGACCATAAGAATAAACATATTATCCAAAGTCTAAATATGTATATTTATTTTAATATAACTAGTAGATATTCAGCAATTCGACTGTGAGAAATTTTGAGAAACATTAAAAAAATGTTACTGCAAAGGGAAGTTTTGCTAAAATTGGTCGACCGATTCCAATTTTGGTTCAAATCGGACTACAACTACGACCACTTTACATGAAGACCTACATGTTGTTTACAATGTTCCTGTTTTAACTCGGGAACCGCTTGACGTATTTTGATGAAATTTGGCGTTGGAGAGTTTTAGTAATATCTGTCGACCGATTCAAATTTTGGTTAAAATCGGACAACAATTACGACCACTTTACATGAAGGCCTAAATGTAGTTTACAACGTACGTTTCAACTCGGGAACCGCTTGATGTTTTTTAAGAAATTTAGTATTGGGGAGTTTTGCTAAATTGGGTCGACGGATTCCAATTTTGGTTAAAATCGGACAATAATTTCGACTACTTTACATGAATACCTACATGTCCCCATGTATAGAACGCAAGAAGGTTTTCTCTTAAAATTCTAGGAATAAACAATAAGTCACAATAAAAGATTCATATTCATTCTATTAGATTGTTTCCGTCGAATATACTTTCTGTATGATCTGAAAAGTGAATTTACTGAAGTACATATTTGTATTAGGAGATTTACCTATGTCGAAACTACTTATTACAGGATATAGTAAAACACTTTGGAAAGCAATGTAGAAGATAAAATGTAGCAGATTTTCATGACTCCAACCCAAAAGAAATAAAAAATTTGGTAAAAATTTCTGCGATCATCTGTGAAATGCAGTAAAAATAAAATATCTTGAATTTAAAAAAGTTATTTATTTCAAGTATTGGTAAGGATTTCTTCAAAGTTCCATCCCTTAATATTAACTATAATTTTCATGGTGTTTCCAAATGACACTTCAGGCAAAATACAAGGTTGAGAGCCATCTAGAAACAAAATGTTGGATTGTAGGCAGGTATGGTTATTCCTCTGTTGAGTTCCCACAATTACCTATTTGACATTTTTAAGATTAAAAATTACATTGATACTACTTTTGCAATACCCAGCTAATTCACAGGTAAATTTCTTAAAGTATTACTACATACGTAAAACAAATTTATATTCCTACTTTTAAAATGACAGCATGGATTATTAATCACTTACTAATAGATTTTATTTTTACCCTTATTTATGATAGAAAAAATGAAAGTCAAGAGACAAAGTTATGATGCTAATTATAAATTAAGAGTGTGTCAGTATGCTAAAGAACGTGGTAATAGAGTGGCTAAACATGAATTTGGGCCCAGTGAATCTCTTATAAGAAAATGGAGAAAGGCTGAAGAAACGATAAAAAATATGGGGAAGACCAAAAAGGCAAACTGCAGTAGTAAAGCAAAGCATTCTGAAATGGAAGAATGCTTGCTGAAATGGATAAGATATACAAGAAGAGACTGCTTGGGTGTTAGCACATCCGCTGTTCATGCGCAAGCTTTGATATTATCCAAAGAATTAACCATTAAAGACTTCAAAGCGTCTATACATTGGTGTCGTCATTTCTACAAAAGACATGATTTATCAATCTGGCGACGTACTATGATAAGACAACGTTTACCCAAAGATCACGAGGAGAAATTAATTGTATAGCAGTCCTATATAATACAATTAAGAAAGAAATTCAATTTTCCACTTAGTCAAATAGGCAACGCCGACCAAACGCCATTATCATTTTATATGCCGTCTGATACAACGGTAAATAAGAGAGGTACAAGAACGGTCACGATGAGAGGAACAAGAAATGAAAAAAATCGTTTCACTGTCATGCTTGCATGTATGGCTGATGGGGTGAAACTGCCCCCGTATGTAGTTTTTAAAAGAAAAACAATGCCCAAATGCGAATTTACCTGTGGCATCATAGTCAGAGTGCAACAGCAAGGTTGGTTTATGAAAACATCACCAGTAACTGGATCGAGACTGTTTGGAAAAGAAGGTCTGGTGGAATGCGTCCAAGATCTCTCTTGGTCTTAGATGCATTCCGATGCCACACATGTCCCGAAGTAAAAAAGAAACTCCTTGAAATGAAGACAAATTTGGTGATTATCCCAGGGGGAATGGCATCGATCCAGCAGCCTATAGACGTTGCTGTTAACAAGCTGTTTAAATCAGCACTGAAGAAGTGGGCCGATTGGATGGTGAATGGCACACACACATTAACCAAAGGTGGACTGATTTGTAAAGTGGATATAAAAACAATCTGTCAGTAGATCGTGAAAGCATGGAATGACCTCCCTTCAGAAATGATAATTAAGGGATTCAAAAAATGTTGCATGGATGGAAGTGAAGACGACATATTATGGGAAGATGATGACAATGGACGATGACCGCAAAATTAGAATCAGACGAATCTGAAGCTTCAGAAACAAATGAAGTTCACAACGAGTTCCATATTACCAATGACGACTCCGATGATGGCGAATTTCTAGGATTTTAGGGAAATTGTTTGAAAAGTTTGGTTTGTTTTCTTGATTGAAGATTTTTTTCAATGAGCAGATGCTTGATTTTTTAATTTTACTTATCAGGTATTTTATTTTAACTGAGGACTTCGTATAGAAAGAACGAAAAATGTTTAGTATCCATGTGTGAGTAGGAGTAGCTAATGAAGCTGAAATATCTTGTATTTACAATTATTGTTTGTAAAAGTGCAATCTTTTTCATATTAAAAAGTTTTATTTTAATTAAAACACTTGGATGGTTAATAAATATTAGTTTGCAGCTGTTTATTTTTCATTTTTCATCAAACATTTCATAGAGAGAAAAACGTGAAATATTATGTACCCATGTATAAAATGCATCCTACTTTTTAGCTTCGAAAATTTGGAAAAAGTGTTTTCTATGTGCGGGTCTTTACAGTATATGTTGAACAAAAACGATAGAGCAATAATAGTAAAAGATTGTGAATAACAGTTAAACTCTCTCTGGAGGATTTGAAAAATATAACAGGCTTTTTAAAAAATTAAAAAGTGAGCAATTTGTAGGCTTTGGTGGCATAGTTCATTCTTTTTGCCTGTTTGTCTTTTCCCTAGCACTACTTTGAAATGAAAGCCATCTTATCTACACATATTTATGATCATGCATAATATTTTATCCTATATACTTTTCTTTTGGGCAAAAAATGACTACTTATAAAGTTTTCTAATGAGTTAAATTATTTGCATTACAGTACTAGATGAGTACGGGCATGTGCATGTTGCTTTTTATTAGCACAAAAAATGTCACAAAAGATTGGCCTTTTTTCAATATCTAGCACTATAGTTTTCATAAGTTATAACAAGTGAGGGAAGAATTGCACAGAAAATTACATAAGGAGCTTTTTTCTTGTTTTAAGCTTATGACATTATCATAAGATTACATCTTAACTTCATAATATAGTCTATAAATTCCCTTTAAAAGCATTATATCACTGCTGTGTAATAATTTAATAGTTTCCCATTTAAAAGCAATGAACTCGTTGCCATGGCAGTTGATATTTCCCATTGTTCAAAACCAGAAACCTTTTCTCTTTTTTTGATTAAAAACAATTGTTTGCTCTCATTTGACAGATTTGAATTCTGTTTTCTAAAAATATAAAAGTTGTTCAAGTCTTGAGCTTGTATCTTAATTTTAACTAATTTAAAAATGCAAATTTGTAATGCCCTGCACTGATATCATGTTTTTCTTATGGGGTAGAAATGAAACAAAGTGGTTGGAAAAAATGCCAATTACTCCCTAATAGCTGATCCAAGATCCACCAAATTTATGCCATGCCTAACCCTCATATAGACTGCCCTATCCTGAAAATTTTGATTCTCCAAGTACAGTAAAAGCTTTGCTATCTGACACCTAAATATCTAGAAAACTTGAATAACCGGCATATTTCCAAACCAGAAGTTTTCGGAGTTTTTCTTAAAACGTAAGAAAATAAATACAAGAAGATTGACATAAAGTGACATCTATTGCTGAAACAATTAACTACATCTTTATTAAATACAGGAGATTGTGCAGTGGCGGATTTATGCCTCCTGGGACCCCTGGCGGTAAACTACTAAGCAGTTGGGGCCCTGCAATATAAATATAGTATCGTGAAACTGTTCCTAATGGCTACCCTCTTGTGTGACACCTCATAATGATCGTTTTTCTATGGAGTCATAGAAAGGTTCCATTGATTTTTAAATTGAGACATTTAATATTTCTGATACTATATATACAAACATTTTTTCGGGGCCTCTTACTTCATGGGGCCCCTGGAGCGCGCCTTGTGCAACCCCCCTAAATCTGCAGCTGAGATTATGTACTTGTGCTGGTATCTGTTATATTTGGCCAAATAAATAGTATTTTTGGCGATGCCAACAGATCGGCACCTAAGGAGCGAAAGATTTAATTACAGTATCTTTTTAATAAAATATGAATAAATTTTACTTGTTTTGCTTGTCCTATACATACTCAGTACAGTGTATATGTTGGTTTCAATATGGTTTACATGAGGACATATCCAAAATTTCAGTTTTACTATTGTTATCAGTTGGTTAATCCTAGGTAGATAGGTAGCTCAGAAAATTTTATTATCAGGCACCCTCAAATCCCCATCCATGCCAGATAACAAAGCTTTTATTGTAGCAGGATTTCAGAGATATTGCCCCAATGGGCAACAGACAAATCAAATATAAAAACGATTGTTTTAGAAAGTGCTAAAAAGTGACTATATGGTTTTAATTATGTAGTCATTTATCGTGTAATTACTAAACCATTTCAGTTATATCAAACAAAATATAGTGAAACCCAGCATTAAGAGTCCCACATTTGATGTTTTCCTGCATTTAGTGTTTATTTTTGGCAGTCTCACCAAACACCCCATTTAAGCAATGTGTTATTTTCTTTAAATTAATGTTACTTGATTTAGTGTTTTACCTGGATCTAGTATGTTAAATTTTCAGCCACTTCATTAATTCCTTCGTCATTTTAATGCAACTTGGCGGTTACTATAGACTGACCAGATTCTTAGGAAGCAAAACTGGGACATAATGAGTTCTTAAGAAGAGAATTGAGGACATAATCGGGAAAAATGTGGACATGACTGGAACAAAGTGAATTTTTGTAGTAGATTTATTTATAGCTTCTTTCAGAAGAAACTCAGCAGCAATCAAAATGAAAACTAATGAGTTGATAGAGAAATTTTCAGAGTTGAAATGTCGAAGAAAATAATCAGAAGTTAAAATTATATGAAAATGTTATGATTTTCTTGCAAAGGTGGGGGCCTCAAAATTGTAGTTGCATCCCTGAATCTGTGACTAACCATCCCAAATTATGAGGGACAGTCCTTCCCTTTCTTTACTCATCCCACTTTGTTAAATATCCCAACTTTTGCCTCACCTTTTGAAAAATCGTGATTTATATCCCACATTGTCTTTTAAGCCACCCTGGTACTGGTCATGCCAAGTCATCTTATATCTATTACATCTATCTATCCAAGGCTAAATAAATGCATGCCATCGTAATATGTTCATCATTATTCCAAGGGTCATGTGGGATACTATTGAGTCCCAGCACATTAGTTCTTTAAGACTCACAGATAGTATGACTACTGGAGTGTTAAAGTTGGTCCCGTCTTAGCTTCCTTAAAAGTTGGCCACCTTATCACAGCCACAAGAATGTTTTTTTCACATTCAAGTTCAGATGAGAAATGCATCCAATGCAAATAATGCTAGATGGCCGTATGGATGAGAATTCTTCATTCATTTCAGGGTCACCCACAATAGGATAGCAACACTGCTGCATTTGTAATCTGATATTTCAGACTTAGTTGCATGGTTGCAGATGGCAATTGTCTTTGTTTAGGCATTATTTTATTATCAGGATACATTTACCTCTTTTTTACAGTAAATTGTTAATCAGTGAAGTAGAGCTTATTTTTAGGATAATAGGGGTTAAGAATGTAAAGACAGAATTAATTGTCCTTAAAGGAAAATTATGAATCTCAGTCATAGTAAATTTTACACAACCTGATTGTGCATATTATAATTTTAACAGATTTGGGAAAATTATTAAATGCTAGAGAAATCAAAAATTTCAGCACAGTTTTTTTAACTATTTTTAAATATATAACGTCATTATCTTCTATTGATCCAATTGTGAATTTTTTTGTTATGCCTCTTGAGAGATTGTAAATAATGTTTATATACTGTATTAACCCAAAAGGAAGAAGACTTTGAATTTAAGACGACCACAATAAAAATCTGATGTGGCCACCACATGACTTGAGCCATACCTACAATATTTCTAAAATATTTCAAATAGGTTAAATGATAATAAATGTTTTAAGGAACTGGGAGAAAAATTTTAAGACTACAGAGAACAGAAATAAACTCAAACCGTAGCCTTCTGCTATTAGATATAGCCCCGAAGCTCCAACAATTAAAAAAATAAAAAGGAGCGTAAAGTTTACAATAGTTCCCCGTAGGTGATGTGGTTATGGCAGCTAAATAATTTTGTTTTTAAAATATCTCTTCAACAATGCATTATATGTGAAAATGTTTCAAACAAATATTGTAGAAAATTAACTTGCCTGCAACTTTTATTCCAATACTTTTTTACATTCATCTAATATTAAAGCAAATATTTTTTTAAAATGATAAGTGACAAGAGTAAACGCCCACTTCCGGTTGACCAATTTTTACCAAAAACTAAATGTCAAATATAAAAATTTCGCATTGACCTGATTAATTGTTTTTGAGTTAGAGTGCGCACAAAATTCCAGTCACAGACATAACCGCAGACATCATTGAGAAAATAGTCAAAACGTGTTCAGAGAACCTTCAATCATGTATTTCCATTGAAATCTCTAATTCAATTTTTTCATGAAAACAATACTTTCTCTATACTTTGCATATGAAGAAAGTAAAAAACAAGGTCTAGTGAAGAAAAAAACTTTGTATTGCTGACTTCTAAAATAACATACGATGGTAACTTTGTGGCATACGCTAACACTGTCAGCATTAAGTAATGCGCATTTTTTCATTTCCCTAAGAGTTGATAATGACATTTTTTTGCACCTTTTTCATTAACTGTGTAATTCCTCACTTTACATTAAAACTTAGCGAAGTCTGTAACAATCACATGCTCTCATAGAGATTATACTCTTCAAACTACTGGTGTACTTGTCATCTCCCACTGGCGCTCCAATCAAAAGTAACAAATATGTTTAAATTGTAATAAGACATGCATGAAATGCCAGCAATCTTAGTGTTATTTTTAACACTGTATGTATCAAATTTCCTACCCAGCCGATTATAAGTTCTGATGGCAGTACCTACGAGTCCAAAAGGTACTTGTTTGGACTTTGTGAACTTTAAGAATATGAATAAATTATTTTATTAATAAATTAAATTTAATGTATTGTTTATTTATAAATAAATGTTTTCGTGGACATAGAATGTGTCGGGGTGCTCTGCGGGGTGTTTAAAACTTTGTATTTGATTTTAAGGTGATTCCTAATTTTTTGCTGAAATTCTTGGAAAAATCTTGTCTTCCTTTTGGGTTAATACAGTAAATGATAAACACAAAATAAGTCAAGTGCCTTTAAAAATTTGATATCATTGTTCTTTCTCCTAAATTTTTTCTGGAGTCATGAAAAAGTCAGTCTGTTGTAATTTTTGTGCATGAAATGTTTTGATAAATTTAAAAATTCATTAGTGGCCATTTATGGTGCCTTCACTTTAATGTAAATCTAAAATCTATAAAAGCCTACTTCTGTCCCTTTGTGGCTCCCTCTGTCATGCTATAAAAATGCAAATAACTCAATGAAGGATCGAGATACATTTTTTTAAATTTGGCAGGAATGCTCAATTTGCATATTTTAAGGTGATGATGAAAATTGTCATGGTTTAACTCCTAGGAAGACATTTTCATTTCCCATAAGATAACACGTAAACATCAACTTTTTGACATTCAGGCTTTTCTTCTTTTGGAAATTAAAATTATAAAAAATTGACCTACGATCTTCGGTTCTAAAACATTTTAAAGAAAACATAAAGTTTCTTATTCTGTTCATCTTTTTCTACAGTTCAAATCTCTCATGTTAAATGTTTAATTCATGTATTTTGGGGAAATCTTGCTATTTTATCAGGATGTTGCCTTGCCAATCAATTACATTGTTAAACCTCGAAATACAATTGTTATTTCAATCCTTAAAGGCTCATGTACATGGTACACCGAGTGATGCATCATTGAGTAATTAAGAAGGCAAGTGATGACCTTCTTGAAATGATGCATCATTATGTGTTTACATGTGAAGCTGTTAGTGATACATTTTTTAACCAATTTTTGTTGAAATGTCATCCAGAGAGTTCATGTTAGCAGCAGCTAACATTGTTCTTGAAATACAGAAGAAATTATTGGATTTGTGAGCAGATAAAGAGGAGAGAAATATTGGGTGTGTCGAACACTCTACTAAAGGAACTACCTATGGAAGATAGTGTCAGTTACTGCAATCATTTAAGAGTCGCATGTAGTCAGTTCACATTTTTATTCGGAAAAGTGGAAGGGTTCATCTAGAGAAAAGAGACTATATCCTATGAGAACACCTGTCGGCCAAGTTGAAGCTGGAAATTACTCTCAGTTATTTGGCTACTGGAGAGAAAACCATGGAAGTTTTGGCTTATATAGAGTGCCTGCTCCACTACCTGATTTCTTGCTTTTCATTATTTTAGCATGCTCGTTCCAATAAGTACTTCTTACAATCCTGGTCTTCTTTCTAGCTGCTTTGATGTCAAATACTTCCAAGTTCATTGCTTCCACCAGTGCTTGCAATGCAGCATCATGTGCTTGCTTATTTTTATATTCTTTGTTCTTCGTATCCCACAAGCATGGATGCTTCCCATACTCTTCCATGAAGTGCAACATACATTCACTGCTTCGCTTATCTGCCATCATACACAACAAAATACAAAACAGTCCTACACCTATATAATCAGCAAAGAAACAGGTCACAAACTGCATGCAACGATGTATCACTGTTCACTAAAGTTGGAAGGCAACCAACTTCTCCCACTGATGCATTGTTGGTGATGTGATGATTCATCACTTACTTGCAGGTTGGTTTATACGGTGCAAGTTAGTGACGCATCACTGACAGTTGCATCACCCAGTGATACTGTGTACATGAGCCCTTATGGGTGAAAGCATGCTCTGAATGCTTTTAATATGAGAGGGAAATGGTTTTCATAACTACCATTGTAAACAATATCTGTTGCTTTAATTATGAGAAGAAATACATTTTAATGCAGAACATTAATCATTTGCATATTAAAATTACTTAGAATTATTATAGTAGTTCAAGACTTGAAACAACGAATGCCTAAAAGAACGAAAGTTTGTTTTCCTGCTGTTGATTTTTGAATACACATTGAATCAATCAACAGATCAGTTTTTAACGCGATAATTTGACATATCCTTAGTTAGTTGCATTGTTGCCAGTATCAAGTAATTGCATATCATTGTCTTTGATAATAGTTTCATGTCGCATCTATTCATGAAATTTCATAAAGAAGCTTTCCCGTTGAATTTCAACAGACATCGCCCTAGTATATAATAAATTCATACATGCAGAAAGTGGTATAAAACAAGTTTGCTGTGATAAATTTAACAGTTATCTGCCATAATAGTATGTAACCTCTAATTAGTTTTTTCCTCTATTTAGTGTAGAAAAAGTTATTTCCCCAGTGAAACGTTAAATAGGAGTTTCCTTATAAAAAGGAATAGTATAAATAAGGGTCTGGCACAGATGAGTAACTTACATACTATATCTGTTGTTTAAAGTCCACCAACATTTTACTGCAGATAACCAAAATCACATATCAAGGATCTGCTGTGTAGTGATTTTTTGGCACATTTTTTAAAAGAAAAACTTACTTATGTGATCAGTGCCTATCCATCTGTCTTTGAACAATCAACATTTTTATTTAAAAGATATTTGGAAAATCCTTTATAAATTTGATAGCTCTTCTCAATCTACGAATTTTCCATCAATTGGATTTTTCATGTAGTTTCTTGATTTTCCACTAGGTGACTCCAAAATTGGAAAAATCAAAATTTCCAAATGATTTTGCAGCCAAACTACTTGAGTTAGTTGGAAAATTCTTCTTCAGTTTGACAGTTATTATCAATCCATGAATTTTTCACAGATTCGCTTTTCCAGGTAGTTAATAGGTTTTCCACTAGGTGACTCGAACAATTAAAAATTCAGAAGTTTGAAATGGTATTGTAGGCAAACTACTGAGGCTACAGGAGCAGAGGCATAACTACTATGCAGCCAGATCCACCACCACGGTGGGGGCCGAAGGGTCTGGGGGTCCCAAAGAATCTGGGAGCCCGCAATGCCGGCCTAAGCATTTTTTTTAAGTCATTACTAAAATTCTTATTTTTCCACCTACTTCAAACAAAGCCTAGCAGGCTGCTTAGCCTTATAAAAATAAACATTTTTCCTTGAGATCCATCTGGATCCATCAGACCCATATGGAAGACGAAAGGTCCTTTTCTACTGTATTTGTTAGGCATGACGATAATATAAGGAAGAAGACTGAGTTCAGCACTGTAGATGTGAATACATATGCCCATTATGAACACATTATTCTATGAAGCTTACCAGGAAATGTTTTGGTATCTTTGAGAAGAGAAACATTAACGTAATTTGATAAGTATAAAAATATAATTTCGTCTTTATATTATTGCATTATATATATTTATTCATGTATGATTTTCTACATTACATTTTGGTAGATATGCAGGGCAGGATTCAAAACTCATGCGCCCCTATTCAAAGCATCCCGACTTTCGTGTTTTCCGTAAGAAGTGAAGTATTAAGCCATACATACTTAAATATATGTAATTACCGAAAGCTAGGATTTATTGCAGGTGATTAACAGAAACAATATGAATTCTTTTTCTATGTGAACATACTCTGCCATCCACCAATAAGGTGGCTCAGTGATGAGCTGTAGTGGGCTCGCAGGAGCCTATTGTTGTTATTTTTTTTTAAATTTGCAAGCCCATTGTTAAAATTATTGTTTATTAGCTGTTCTTTACCAGCGAACCAGTGATAGTGGAATGCCTTATGGGCATGACCAGTCCGTCGGTCAGACTTAACTTTCATCTCCTAAACCGCTTAACGGATTTTAATTAAATTAAGTATGAGTGATCGTTATTACGATTTATCACCCAATTGTGATTTTGAACTGAATCCGTCTATTAGAACTTCCACTTTACATAATTACTTGAATAAACTTGTACTTGTATCATGTTAAATGGCATCCATCAAGCAACAATGAAATACCAAAATTTTCTCTCCCTAGGTCATATATGATCTGTAAGGTATAGATTAAAAAATTTATTTGGATAGAGAACAATATTTACAACAAGAAAGTCCCCGAGACGAGATAGTTACGACTTATAGTTTCGGGGATAAGATTGAGAATCGCCCAGTCTATCAATACCTTTTCATACGTATTTCCCATTAAGAATGCCTTTGGACTCTCTGTGTATTCCCTTTATGGAGTATACTTTTTCGTCTTGTTAGGCACGTTTCGCTTTCAGCGTAAGTGCCTGTTAGCATCGGTTTGTCCATCTGTGTCTGTATGTTCGTTCGGCTTCCACCAAACAGATTTTTATGAAATTTGATATTAAGGACTGACAGTCGAAGACAATAATAAAATCACAAAAATAAATAACGTAAGCCAATCAGAGGTACCACTTTACTGGTACAAAAAAAGAACTCTGTTATATCTCGTAAATTTTTAGTCAAATTAAAATAATTTGTAAATAAACTTGTAGAACTAGTAACGTATAGTACTTATTTCATTTCCTCTACTATTTTAATTTGACCAAAACTTTTCGAGATATAACAGAAAGTTCATTTTTTGTCACCAGTCAAGTGGCTTACTTGATTTATTTTTGTGATTTTTTCTTATTGTCTTTGAGTTTCAGTCCTTAATATCAAATTTTATAAAAATCCGTTTGGTAGAAGCCAAGAACGAACATACGGACGGACAGATAGGACCGACGCTAATAGGCACTTATGCGAAACATGTCTAAAAAAGTGGGGGTCAAAAAATGCGAGCCCGTTGTTAAAATATTCATAGCTCACCAGTGAGGTGGCTTGCAGGGTATCATGTAGATGAACAATAATCATCACATTACTAGAACGCAAAAATCCCTAAGCATATTCCTAACTAATGGAAAATCCACCACTGTATACATGTGTTTTAGAAGAAAGTGATTTTTTTAAACCGGAAAATCGGGAAATTCATAAATAAGAAAATATTTAGTTTATTAATTATCAAGATACACTACAATCATATTTATTGTTTTCCCTATTCATTTTGATGTATAATGATAATTCAAGTACAACAAGCGTAGCTGCAAAAAAGACAAGGAAAGAAAATTAAAAGAAGAACTCAAAAAGAGGAACAAGAAAATCACCTCATTGAAAATGCCTAATGACTTGTAAATTAAACTATATATTAAATAGTGTATTTTTCATTTATATCAACAATTTCAAAGTGAATGTAGGATAATTTTTAGTATGGTAGTTTAAGGGGGCCTGTTCAAAACATTCACGGAGGGGCCCAGAATTTGTAGTTATGCCACTGTACAGGAGTGAAGTTTTCATGCATAGGAAAGTCTAGTAAGGATCTATATTCCAACAGTATGAGTTGTACCTTCCTCTAAGGGGAGGGGAAACCAGAATCCTGAAAATTATTAGGAAAACATGCTTCTACTTCTTACATTAACAAGGGTATATTATTTGCTTATTTTCTCATATACACTAACTCCCTACTATATAATCAACCTGTCATACATCATTTTGCTTGTGTGTCATCAATGCATTAAGAAACATCTAAAAGCAAGTACAAAGAGTTGTTGGGTGCAGATATTTTTTTTTGATCGATGGACACTATGAAATTAATATACGTTTAGTATTCTTCAAACTTCTCATTGACCATTTTTATGGTGTAACAACAGATCCTGTTAAGTATTTATGGTTTTTGAAGGTTCAAGTTTGCTAAAGATATCATACATTCATCTTATCAAGTTGTTATAAATCAATGATTCTCATGTGTGACCACTTGCAAAAATGGCAATTTAATCATTATCATAATCATTAAACTTATTAGATGCCTTAAATAAAATACCAAAAATTACTTCACCCTAAATTTAACAATGTGGCCACCACAACATGGTAGATGGCTATAGGCACAGCATGACGAATTTTTCTCTAAGAGACACTGTTATAAATTAAATATTTTTGGGCTATTTAAATATCTTAAAAGAAAATTTATATCTATAGAAAATTATTTTGTTAATTTCGATGAATTGTCTTCTGAATGTTTCATAATTGTTTGGAAACATTGTTTGATACTGATATTTACAAAAAAAAATATTTGATCAAGTCATTATAATTTAATAATGAACAAGATTGGAAAGGTATACTCCATGTCAGAGTACACAGAGTTTCCAAATGCATTCTTTGAGATTTCACAATGTTCTCAATATTTTTCTCTCAGATGAGAATTTAACGAGAAGCAAGCAAGGTATGTTGTAAAATACATGTAGGTCTTCATGTAAAGTGGTCGTCATTGTTGTCCAATTTTAACCAAATTGTAATTGGTTGACCAATGCTAGTAAAACTTCCCAATACGAAATTTTATCAAAATATGTTAAGCTGTTTTCATGTTGAAACATTGTAAACTACATGTAGGTCTTCATCTAAAGTGGTCGTAATTGTTGTTCGATTTTAACCAAAATTGGAATCAGTTGACCAATTTTTGGTGGTTCCAGAGTTGAAACAATGGAGCATTGTAGGTCTTTATATAAAGGAGTCGTAATTGTTGTCCGATTTTAACCACAATTGGAATCGGTTGGCCAATTTTAGCAAAACTCTCCAATACCAAATTTCATCAAAATATGTCCAGCGGTTCCCATGTTTTAACATATGAACGGGAACGACCTCCCCTATATGCGTTTACTATATGCCAAGAATGCATAATAATTCTGAAATTCAACAAATTTCAGTGTAGTTAGTTTCTTATTGATTATTTTATCTATTTCATTGTTTTTATTACATCTTATGTAGTCTTACTTCATATTATGAGTTTTTTTTCTTCTTCACAGAATTGTGTCAATTGAAAATTTCTCTCATTTAACCTTCTTAAGGTTTTTAAAATTTTTATACCATGGGCATTTAGATATTGGATCACACCAAGGAAATATAGGTATGTTTATACTTTATTAGTTTTTGTTAAAATGAAAGAATTTTTTAAATTTACTAAACATAATATTTCTTCTTTTAGAACTGTTGAAGTTGGTCACTGAATACTGCTACAAACCTTTGATGGTTTTGTGTCAGGAAATTGTTTTAAGAGAAATTCGTGAGGATAATGCTTGTTCATTGCATGCTTTAGCATCAAATCTTGGTTTAAAGGTGATATTATAAGATTTATTATTGGTCAATACCTGAATTTTTGTATTTTTTAATCAAATTTAAATAAAATTTTTACTTAATATTTTGTATGAGGTGCATGCCAATATATCTTATATTTAGTGTGGTTTATCTATAAAAAACCATTGGAAATTATGTGATTGTATAATTTAAATATATTTTTTATAATAGTAAAAATATTATTTTTTGCATTGTTAATATTTGTATCCATTATTACAAATTTATTGTTTTATTTATGAATTCTTTATATCTTCAGAAAATGAGTGAGGAGACCTCAAAGTATGTACAGGAACACCTTGACAACATGGTGAGGAATGGTTTCTATGATGGTCGTGTTATGAAACCTGAGCCTGATCACAAAATATAACCAATTCAGTATTTGAAAATATTTAATATTTTTTAAAAATATGAACGATTTGGTTTGGAAAACCATTGTATAAATTTTTAATGTTGTTTCTCAAAGAATGTAATTCTGGAAATTGTAAATTTCAGATCTCTTCTATCTTATTTCGTTGCTTTTCTGTCACTTTATGTTAAGGTACACTGTGTCACCAGGCCACCTTTTTTTAAGACAGATTGGAATTGGAAAATAGCTGTCTTACCCAGTTAGACAAATGGCTAGAAAGGATTAAAGTCAACAATCCTTCAAACATATGAATTTCCTTCCACTTTATGATATTGAATAGGTTCCTAAATTGTCATTTAATTATTATATCGACTAATGAAAAATAAATATCTTGTGTTTTATTTAATAAATGGTGGTGAACAAGTATTCAACATTGCACCTGAAATAAGTATGCATTATAAATGCATCTTCTAGTGAAATAATTTCTAAATTTAAAGTTTTAAAATACCTCCTTGTATATATCACATAGAACTGTTTACATGTGATTGAAAGTTCCTATGTAACTTCATTTTTATGGTTTTATATATTTTTTGTCTTTAGATGTAGTGATTGTTTTTACTTTTGTAATTTATCACTCTAAAATTTATACATCTAATATATTTTTGTTAACAAATTTTATATTGTGAAACGGTCTCAAAAATAAAATGTTTAGTGTAAAAGACTGTGCATTATTGGTAAATAAGAGAAATCCTAAAATTATTAATCCAATAGTAAATTAGTTTTTTATTCTATTTATGTCCTGTTGGAATTTGTAGCAGTTGCTTTTGATATACCCTCAGAGCCTCATGGTTTGTGAAAGTGTTTTTAAATTGCTGACTTCAGAGCCTTCTTAGACCTCTAGAATTATATACCATTAAATACCGTATTTACCCAAATCTAAGATAAAGTATTTTCCCAAATTTCTGCTTGCAAAAATCGAGGGTTGTCTTAAATTCAAGTAGGAAGTGATATACCATCAATACATCATTGTCATTTCATCGCATGTCAATTCATCTTGTCATATTCGTCATGTGACATTCATAGTGAGACAAATTGGAATGCTGTAGTCTTACCTTTGGCATATAAGATACAGGCTGATTTTGGGGATAATTTTTCTGGAAAAAGTTCATTTTATATGCCGAGAAATACGGTATTTTAAAAAATTAATGCTGTATTAATTGAAATCTGGATTGTAAGACACATAACCATACTTCCTACGGTTCTACAACTCGTCGTGCAACAATACATTGCAAGACAAACTCATTGTGCCTCAATTAATCACTCAACAAATTCCTCATGATACAAATTGGAAGGTGAGGCACCATGACTAGCATACGGTATTGGGAAACAAGGTTTGGGTTCCATACACCATCCAATGTATCTCGCCTTGAGTAATTCTCTAAGAGAATTACAATTCATCCTAGTATTATCGAAATATAAAGAAAAATTTTGCTGTGCAAAAGTGTCTCCCAATGTCATACACCAGTCATGGTGTCTCACCTTCCAATTTCTCTCATGAGGAATTTGCTGAGCAATCAATTGTTGCACAATGAGTTTGCCTTGTGATGTATTGTCGTGCGACGAGTTGTAGAATCGTACGAAGTATGGTTACACGTCTAGTTGATATTTTTTTAAACAAATGAAACATAAGATAAAATATCTACTAAAATTTTTCTTTGCTAATTTATAGTCCAAATTTCAATTAGTACAACATTAAATTTTTTTAAATACCGTATTTCTCGGCATATAAGACGCATTTTTTCCAGCAAAATGATCCCCAACGTCAGTCTGCGTCTTATACGCCAAAGGTAGGATTATTATTGCATTTAGTGCTGACACGAATCCACTCATCCCCAAAATGGAATAATTGGCAGTCATTCATAGCAAAAACATTAAAATATACATTATTAATAATTAATAGTGAAAATTTTGTTAATATATACAGTAATACGTTATGCAACGTAAATTCTGAGGACGCACTTTCATTATTACGCTTTAATACATGTCCGCTCGCAATGATAACATTTTCGGCGCGTTTGGGATGTTTTAGTTCCTAATGAGCTCGTTGAATAGCGCGATTAAAGCCACGAGACAGTATAATTTGCGTAGATGCCATAAATATTTTATACATATCTAGGATAAATGACGTTACATTTATTGAGATCGCAATGGCTACAAAAGTGAAAGGATATTCCTACGCTATTAGCAGTGGCGTACCGGAAAATTTCTAACTCCCCCCTCCCGCAGCAAATAATACGGGGGCCCTCTATGAATATCTTAAATATTTTCCAAGCTGAATTACTTATCTATATATTAATGAAGAATTCTCCCTCACACAAACGATATTTTGACAAGTCTGAAATTATCACAAATTACAGTAATAAGTTTGTTTCTTTTATTAACTTGAATCTATTTGGAGAAAGGGGTTCAAAATATTATGTTATGCATAACAATCCTTATAATGCCATAGAGACAAGAAAAATAAGACATTTATTATTCTATGACATTGAGTATATTTATTAACTTACAGTTATCGGTCGATGCCGCTTGAGCAGTGGTTGAAATGCTCGTAAATGGTTTCAAGTATTGCGGGTTCGATTCTCGGCTGAGGTCGATGATATGACATAATAAAAATATGACTCTCCGTTGGAGAGAAAGTGAAGCCGTCAATCCCATGTATTGTACGATGTCGGAGGACTTCAAAGAACCCTTTTTCACACGGGACATTGGATAGTGGCAAAATTTCCAGGTGTAGGAGATAAGCGCCTTACGGCTGTGATTTAACGCCTTAAAAGCCGACGTTTGATGATTTGAGGTGGGGGTTATGACCTCTGCTTACGTAAGGTTTTTTATTTAAGAAATCTTCTACGTACGACTTACGTGTCGCGACAGCTCGTCCACAGCAAGCTTCCACCTGCTCGTTACGCGCGTTTCGCTCGACATTAGAATTATTTTCGCAGTATTTAACTGATTTTTCGGTAAACAACTTTACCTTGTTTGCTCGGAGAAATGTTTTAAAGAGTATTAAAATGCATTGCAAAACTATAAGAATGCATTTGAAAGTATTGCCATGCATAAGTATGTATTTTCTAAATTTTGAAAAGGGGGGAGGTACAACGAGGGGAGGGGGTCACCCAAATGCTGACGGTTGCTGACATGAGGCGACGCGTCGCAACGGGGGGTCAAAAATAGCTAAACATTTGCTGTCGTAATATTTGAACGGCCCCCTAGTGCAGTGTTTCTCAAACTGTGGGCCGCGAACCCCCCCCCCCCCCTCGCAAAATTATTTTATTGCTATATTAAATGACAAAAAATGAAATTTTCACGAATAATGAAAATTTTGGAAAAACGATGTGATAAAAATTATTATTATTATTTACATAAAATGAAGACATTTGCAATGAAGTTTCTTATTTTTACTATTTTCAATTCAAAGGGGCCGCGAAAATTGATAGTTTGAGAACCACTGCTTAGTGAGTAAATACGATCTGTAAAATCTTATGTGCCATCAGGGGTGGCTCGTGGTGTCGAAAAAAGGGAGGCTGCACGTCACATAATCTACCTAAGTACTTATATATGAAAACAAAAATTTACTTCATGATGATATTGGAGACCTAAAGTAGAGACTACCGGCTATATGTAACAACCAAGAAGTGTTGGCAGATGAGAAAATACATTGGTCTAAGAGCGAGAGACGTCTGAAGGCATATAATCGTATCCTATATCTGCTTTTCGTGCCGAGAAATGCCTCTTCTCAGCGTTATAAATCCGTGCTGTAGAAGTCGCAATTCCCTTTTTCGGGTTCATATAGCGGATGTTAGACGCCTTCTTCAGTACGGTTTGAATGATTGGGGAGCCCCGTTGTGGTGGTTGCGGGGCCTATCAGTACGCCCCTGGCTATTAGTTATAATCTTCAGGCGATTCAATACGCAAGAACGCACGGAAACCAAGCAGCAGCACGTCATTTAGGTCAACCTCACACAAAAAAATGATCCGTGAATGGAGAAAACGAGAAAAACGGAAGCTGATGTGATGAGAAAGTCTTCGTAAGGTTGGTCTTAAATGGCCACAAGAACTAGTAGAGGAGGTAGTGATGGATGGTAGAACAGAGGAAGTTTGGTATTGCTATATGGCTATATCGATAAAAATCGTTGCTATGTACGAGACAAAAAGAGTTGCAGAAGAGAAAGAACTAGTTGAGCGTACATATCGTTATTATATTAATTATTTATCCCTTTTTGTTAAAATACCATCTTTAACTCAAATCTAAGTAAGTACTATCGGTAAAGAATCTCTATACGTGTGACGTGTGCTTCGCACTCCGAGAGCTTTCATTAATACGATTGCAGAGTTCACGCAGGGCACATTTAGCTATATAAGTCTCGAAGCAATTATATATGTTTTAGATCATCCCTCTTTATTTTACGAATAGAGTTTATCAAAAACGTTATATTTAACTGTTATCACGCCGTAATATTTTCTGTAAATGTTGCCGGATGCGGACTTAATTACGGCTGGAAATGATACACGACGTGGCCCTCCCTAAATGACTTGGTGAACCAAAATAATTTTTTTTTCTTGAAAAATCTAAAAAACCAGGGTGTATGCCGAGAAATACAATATATTAAAATAAATTTCAAACAAAAATTTGTAACAACCAATTTCAATGAATGAACTAACTATACCTATACTGAATATGTGTTTTTTGAAATATATAGCAAATACGTTCAGTGAGAAACATCTTGCCTATCAGAAACATGTAATTGTACAGAAAAACCAACAATTATCTTTTGAGTCAAATCTGCAATGCTGATGGAACTCCAGTTTTATTGGTCTTGCCTTCTAATTATTCTGTCAGTGTAAAAGGTGCAAAATCTGTGATAATAATGACATAACAAAAAAATCTGATGTAGCCACCACATGACTTTCTCCATATCTGTAATATTTCTAAAAATTCCAAATAGGTTAGATGATAAAAAATATTTTAAGAAACTGCAAGAAATTTTTAGACTATAATATATATAATATAATAAATATAATATAATTAATATAATATAATACTATAATAATATATATAATATAAATAATATATATAAATAATATTATATAATTATATAATATAAATATAATATTATATAATTATATAATATAAATATAATATATATATTATAATATAATACTATAATATAATATACTATAATATAAATAAACTCAAACCATAGCCATCTGATATTGGATATAGCCACAAAGCTCCAACAATTAAGAAAAGAAATTGGAGCATTACTAAGATGTAACTAAGTGGCAATTGTTAACAATAGTCGTCGGTAGGTGGTGTGGTGGTGACAGCTAAAATATTAGATATCTCTTGAACAATGCATATATGGAAAAATGTTTCAAAGAAAGGTTGTAGAAAATTACATTTCCTACAACTTTTATTCCGATAAATAATGGATAAGTAATAAGAGTAAACACCCACTTCCGGTTGACAGATTTTTACCAAAAACTAATCAGTTCTTGTTACTGTCATAAAAATGTTAAATATAAAATTTCGCATTGACCTGATTAATAGTTTTTGAGTTAGAGCACCCACAAAAAGCTATCACACACACACACAGACATCATCGAGAAAATGGTCAAAACGTGTTCAGGGTACCTCAAAACGTGTATTTCCGTTGAAATCTCAAAGTCAATTTTTTCATGAATACAATACTTTCCCTATACTACGTATATGGAGAAAGTAAAAATGTGACTTGCAGTAATTTTGGCTGTTTAGTAGATGGTGCAAAATTACCATCATAAGTTATCCTAAAACCAAGTAACAAATGTCCTTTGGAATAAAAGTTCGATGTCATGAAAATGGATAGGTGTCAAAAGAACTTATGAGAAATTGATTACACATTGTCTGGAATAAAAGACTAGGAGCACTATTAAGAAAAAGATGGATGCTTGTACTAGATGGATTCAAAGAACACATAACTCCTTAAGTTAAAAATTCATTTACCTTGTAGTAATACCTGGAGGAATGACATCACAGCTTCAAGTTCTCGATGTTGCTGTCGAAGTGCTGCTTATCCAATGCCATGGATAGAAGTGAAGATGATATTTTGTGGGAGCCTATAGACCAAGTTTGGAGTGATAAAGATATGGTAATTTAGGACAGTGGTGAAGAGAATATAGAGAGTGATGATGCCTGATATAATTCAAAGACTTATGATATACAAGAAAATTATGTGACCCAATAACAATTATAGCTAGTTTTGTAACTTTTTATTTATTGCAGGAATCATGTAATTAGGTCATAAAATCTTTTTTCTTTTTGACATTTTGGTGAAAGGGTGGTCATCTTAAATTCAGGGTTGCCACGGATTCAGGTTAATAATGTATGATTTCACTGGTGCGTCTCGAGTCTGCATCCAGCAGCAGTGGTGAGATGTGCAGCCGAGTGTTTTCACAGATGCATCTTGCCACAGCAGCCAAATAGACTCTGTTCGCTAGCAGTCAAGTACAGTCATACCCCATTTAACACTGGGGATTTGTTTCTGAAAATGAGTGTTAATTGAATTAGCATTATGCGGGGTCATTTTAGTATAGTACTTCTGGAGATGCATTCCTAAAATCGAATTTATTACCTATTTTTAATATATTAGTATAGCCGCTCTTCTCTCTAGCGATGCCAGTGTTGACAACTTTTGAGTTGCAATAGTTGTAAATTATGATTAAATGGAATATCCCCTTAAAAATGCATTCTATGGAAAAATGTTTCAAACAAAAGTTGTAGAAAATAATATTCTCTGTCATTTTTATAATAACCCAAATTTTCATTAATGAAGGTTTAAAAGATATATTTTACAAAAACGGAAAATTTGGGAATAAATTAAATATCTCCTAAATCATATTCTCTACAAAAAATGATTCCAAATAAAAGTTGTAGAGAATAATATTCTCTACAGCTTTTTTAATAACAAATATTTACATTAATGAAGCCTTATAAGAGAAATTTGAGAAAATTCTAAAAAATCACACGATTAAACCTCCACTTCCACTAGACCAATTTTAACCAATAACTGATCAGCTCTTATCCCTATAATATAAATGTTAAATATGAAATTTGATCATGATCTGGTAATTTGTTCTTGAGTTCGAGCACCCACAAAAACATATGGAGGAAGTAAAAATTGGTCCGAGAACAAAGAGTATTATAATGAATCATCATTGTGCAGGGCTACATTAAACGGGGTATTAGTGTACTTCGCCTTCCTGTTGTGCTTTCACTGATTTAAAGTGTAAAAAATGGATAATGAGGACCTGACGTTACTTACCACCTCTCCCTACAGCTGTAGCGACCACATACCATATATTTTCTTTAATTTAATCATCCTTATAATCTTGGTGTTCGAGATTATAAACAGCCTCGTGCTTCCTCACTTCCTCCATCAGTCGATCATCTTCTTCCAGTGAAAAATGGCGAGCCATATTCATAGAAAGGAACCAAATTTCCGCAATGCAAATTTCTACTCTGCCTAACACACCTTTGCATCTGCATTTTGACTGCTCTTGAAGCAATCGAGATGCAACGTCTGGGACACATCAATGAAATCGCTCCACTGGAAATACAATGTTGGAGTCTAATGCGTCTCGCCGTTGCAGGTGGACGCAGATGGGAAACACACCAGTGAAATCATACCTTAAGGCAGCAGTTTCCAAACATTATAAAGCTGCACCTCCCCTCACCTAACAATACTATCTTTGCACCCCCCCCTCTTTACCATGTTCAATTACAGTTCATAAACAATACCTACTGGACATAGAATTATCATTAATAAACCTATCTTAAAGAAAAACATGGATGCAAACAATAGTCCTAGTGAATTGAAGGCTAGAATTTGGCTGCTGCATATTGTAGGTCTCAAGATTAGGATGGTAAAACGGCCAGTAAATATATGAGAAATTCTTTGCTCCCCCCAAGGTGGATGTGCCCCACAGTTTGGAAACCACTGCCTTAAGGTGAATTCGCATTAGTCGGACATGAATTTCTCATAAGAAATAATGTAAATGGGGGGGATGCATTCCAGCATCCTAACCTGATTGACCTATTTTTAATTTTATTCCTTCTTTATGACTATACTTTGGTTCACGCTGTTTTTTATTTATGTATATTTCATACATGTAACTCTTTTTTATGGAAAAGAAACAATAATAACACTAATGGTTTTTAACATTGCTTTTTAAGACCTGAACGATATCACGTGTTCATTCATTGTTCTCATAGCACTTAGGTAAATCTAGTTTTTGCTCTAGTGATATAAATTTTCTTGGTTTCTTACTCCAACCACCAATAAAATGTGAACCATAAACTCCAGCATATTTTTCAATGTAGATGACAATCATTTTGAATCAGCTGTTCAACTGTTCATCATTTATTTAACAGACGTTATTTAGAAGATTTGTAAAATTATAATTTTAAACAACAAATGACTAAGTATTAAACATTTTTGTTTTAGCACATGAAATAATTTTTCAAAAGATAGCAACATACTATCTATATAAAATTACAGAAATGGTCAACAGAAATTTAAAAAAAATTCTACATTACAGTTTTAAAACCATAAAATCCCCGCCTTCTGTATCAGATTCATATAAATTGTCAAGTCTATCCTCTGGATCAGATTTTACGATAATGGGCTCATCATCATCTGCAATTAATGAAGAGCAAGGCTAAAATTTGTATCCATTTCCACTTTCTAGATCTTTTCCACTTTCTAGACCTTTTCCACGATCGAAGAGAAGTCGTGGAGATATCACGTTAAACCAAATGACCAGTCATGTTAGTGGAAAATCAGCCTTACTTTAAAAACCATGTTGGTAGAATTCGTGTTAGTCAGGGATTGGTTGTATTTGTACTGGTTAATTTTTTAACTAATCAGAACACTCTTAATTACTACTTCTGAATGAAAGTAATGGTTAATGCTAAAAATATATTAGAATTAGAAAGACCTGAGCACACTGGAAATAGAGCCTGCCAGCATCACACAAGCTCCATCTCATCAACCTCAGGGTTCCCAATGAAAATAAAAGTTTTATTGTAATGAACAATTTTGAATTATACTGTTGCCAGCATAATTTGTTTGGAAAGAACACTTATTTTCCTATTCTATTATACTTTTTAATTGCCTTTTTTATGCTGTGCGGAGAAGTATGCACAAATGGTTGGAAAAAGGTTGGGAACCACTGCTCTAAAGACTTATAAGCAGGGGTGTGCTGGAGCCGGCTCGCGCGAGCCGGTTGCTAAATTTTCAAGAATTTTGCGAGCCGGTTGTTAAACACGGCAATGATTATAAACATAAGGTATGAAAATATACAATTAAATAAATTATATTAAAACAAAGGTATTAAAAACTCAAAACTCATCACTTCCTAATTATTTTACTACAGTTTACAGACTACCCAGATAGCACGAAAATTTTTGTATCCAGCGACAAGGATTGACGATTTGGATACGAAGCATCATTCCATATTAAACGAGCGAGAGTGCGGCCTTGGATAGAATCGCATACGTAAGAAGAAATCGTTTTCTCGGCTCAACATTCTCTCCACATTTCAGGAAAACGAGACCCTGCAGCATTGATGAAAGAAGTCACTCAAACATCTCCTATATATAGTTAAAAAGGCTTATAAATCATCAACATTACTACCCACACTATACACCGGAGAAGAAGCGCTGGCGCTTCTTGTTGAGAACGACCTGACAAAGTCGCAGTACATTAACATTAGAACATTAGAAAAGGTGCAATTTCTTTACGTGTCTTATTATTAATTTCGTCTCTTCACCCTTCCCAATACAAAGTAATGTTCTCCAGCTTTCAATGCACGAGTAAAAGTATTTCGGGACTTTGTTATCTTCTCACCTTCTAAGCTGACACATTGTAACCAACTCGTGATTTTCTATCAAAAAACAGTGCAATTTGTCATACAATTGCATCGGAGTTCATAGGTAAAATGATACATTAGACCAATTGTTCAGAAATGCATACGAAATATTTTTTCCGACTACATTCGGTTTTTCGCCCACAGAACGAACTGTTTTGAGGGGCATTTGAGCGATAAGCTTGTATATGGTGACTGAGTAAATCAGTGTTTTTGTAAGTGTGGTTCCAGTAAGTTGCAATGCTTTTCTGGAAAAGTGTTGCCATGATATCTTGATTTCTTCATATAACGGAAGTTATGGGTGTAAGCTAAAAAATAAGGTAAGTGTTTTAGCTCAAAATTTCCGTTATTTTTTTTAATTATACAAAAAAATCATTAACAGAAGTTTTGACGTTAAAATGTTGAACAATAATAAAAATTTTGCTTATTCGTTAGAAATTATTTGTTAAAATTAACATAATTAAAATTAGAAGTCGTACTTTTAATTTACAAAATGCTAATGCATTAATCGCATCAAAAAATTGAAATTAGTCATAAATAATTTTTCAGATCCTGATCCCAAAAATGTCAAAACAACAACACACCTTGACACTTTCCCTTGCGGGGTAAGTCATGCCATATGACTGCCAATTACCAACCCATCACCACATGCTTCCTCCACACACTTCTATCCTTGCACACTTCTTTTGCTTCACTTACACTCATACACTGAGTCACACATTTCCTTTTATTCCTCATACTTTTCACGTCCCTTTTTCTCAGAGTCTCACTAACCACATCCAACCAAGTCTTGCACGGTCTGCCTCTCCCTCTTTCGCCATTCACTCTTCCTTCATATATTTGCTTGGTGATTCTACTCTCCTCCATTCTTTCTACATGCCCGAACCACCTCAGCAGACCTCTCTCATACAAATCTGTCACACTAGCTTCCATACCACATTCGTTCATTACCCAATTATTCCTTACTTTGTCCCTCCTAGATTTTCCACAAACTCTTCTCATGTATCCCATCCCAACCACATTCAAACTACTTTTATGCTTCTCCTGACACACCCATGTTTCACTGCCATACAGCAAGGTAGGCATTAAAACACTCTTGTATACAGACATTTTCGCTTCTTTTGACAACTATTCATTCTTTGCAATTGACCACACACTCCCTGCCACCTTTCTACCAGCATTCACTCTCCTTTTGATTTCCCCATCTACTCAGTATCAATCCCACACCTTGAGTACCATGCACGTATTCATCTACTCCATACCAAAAGACTTAACTACCGTTATTCATTTCTATCACATCCCTCCCTTTACGCTTAGTTTCACTCACACAAAACATCTATCCACCTTTTATCCATTTCATTCATCAATTCACTTTCTTTCCCATACACACCTCTTACATTCCATGTTGCAATCTTCCATACCGGGTCATCATCAGATGGGCCAACCTGCTTCGACCTACGCCGCCCATCATGGTTTTGGTCGTCCGAGGCATTCTTATAGCACATTGTAGTAATGTTAAAAATAGGGTAAGCAAGGTTACCAGCCTATACTGTACTCGTGCCACATGCAGCATTACCTACTTACGGTAAGGGCACAATACCGGTCAGTTTTGGCACAATTTGGCCGTCATGCTACAAGCGAAACCAACACCCAGTATTACCCCAGGTATGCTTACGCTATTCTACACAAGCTAGGATCTCTACTCTAGAGACTACCTTGTGATCCAACATTCCGTTGCCCGTGTCCTACCAACTAGGAGGTACGTGCAGTTTACTGACACACTTTGGACACAACAGGGTAATCTATTAAGTTTTTTAAATGTGAAGACGGTGAAAACAGGCACGGAATATAATGATGGTAACGAAAATCATTGTGGTGCGTCGAAGCCAACAGAACCAAATTAAGAACCAGTTGAACGACCAGTCTGTGAAGAAAAACCATCATGTTTGTCAATGAAAGAAATGGATAATCTTGCCCTGCCGGATTGATGGAACGAAAAACAAACAAGTGTTTTTATAGAACAGTACAAATGGCTTCAAGTAAAAGAAGGTAAATTAGGATGTAAGAATTGTTCAACAGTTCAGCATTTAGGAGTGACAGCAGGAAAGCATGCCCATTAGGGAGGGTCGAAAAATCTTTTTTTTTAAATTTGATATCGCCTGTACCGAGAAAAGTTGTGTATAAGGACCACTAATAAATACCCTAAGTTTTACTGAAATCGGATAATGTTTAGCCCTCCCGCTGGGATCCTCAAGTTTATTAAATTTCGTAAAATGTAGACGAAAGAACAAGGCACAAATTCTAAGAAGAAAAAAGAAATGAATGAGAGTAGTTGTCTACAATGTATTTCCCCCTCATAACTTGGAGCAACAACAATGTTGCTAATCCGCAATGAATCATGTTGCATTCCTCCGTTAATTTTGCAAAAAAGTGTTGCGCTTGCGAACAATCGATAGAGAGCTGGTATCCTTTGTGCTGTGTGGGTGAGAATTTGTGAGCATGTGATTTTTCATCTTTGTGGTTCTCTACAATAATAATTCTACACAATGGCCTCTGTTAATGGGACTAAACTGTGTACCAGGCCCTCTACCCGTGACCCTATGTTTGGCGATCCAAAAGATCTTTTCAAACTAACACTTCCAACATATGAAGAAGTAATAAGATTTTTTCTTTATGTGTAACACAATATATGCGAAAAAAGTGCTACTTTGAACCATACCTTTCTCGAGATTTCAAGAATCGTTATAGATAAGCTTGAGAAAATTTGACGAAAGGCTTCTCTGCTGATTATATCTCGTCAGCAGTGTGTTGATAAACTAAAGGTGTATCATAAGAGGTTCCATAACTTTAAAAAGTCTCTTGTACCTGTAAATAATAAGTCCGGGAAAAAAATGACCAAATTTTGGACAAGAAAATTGTCGATTTTCAGGATGAGGCAAAGAGGACACTTTTCGATATCTCTACCTGAAAATATTTCTAATTCTCAGATTGTACTTGTGAAAAGTCCGGCAATGTGCCTCGGTTGGAACAAGAATTCCTCAACGATCAAAGAACAAAGAGAAATGATAATGGGAAACGTGGACAGTAAAAGTACGATAGTACTTAAAACTAGATTTAAAAGGAAAATAGAAAGGAGCACAGGACTGGAAAAACCCGAAAAGCAAATTGTTTCTGTGGCACCAGAAGAATATTGCAGCTCATCATCTGAATGTTCTGACGTTACGGACCAGTTATGTGAACCAAAACCATCTACGTCCAAGGAGCCAAGTACTTCTCAGATGAGATGGAATCTACCGTCTTTGGCACAAGCAGTTGAAAGAACTGGAGTATCCGACCGTCGAGTTGCAATTATAGCTAGCGCAGTATTAGTGGATGCGGGTTTGGTAAATAGCAACATTAGGCGAATTTCCATGCCCTTAACTACATTGACCCCCTGGACTGGGAAAAGTGTAAATAACAGATCCTCCTGTAATAAAACACATGTCAGATGCGGACATTGAGTAAATTATAGAATCTGAGGATGTTCGTGATGGTGACTTATGGGAGATTCCCTGCCAGACTCAGGCTGTAGAAATAGCGGTCAAACTAGTGACAGAGGCTTCTTCCAAAATCTGTGGCAAAAGATCTCGTGATGGATTCATTCGAATGGCACTAGAGTCAAGAAAACTACTATCCAGCTTTGAAAACAAGGCCAAATATGTGGTAAAAGACACCACAGTTTAAGCTAATATTGATTATGTGCCCATTATGGTGGGTGGTTGGGCGGGAACGGTGTGGAAATTGAAAACAGCCACCTCTTCGTGGTAGGTTCTGGGTTATTTTGTAAAAAAGTTTGCAAAATAAGCGAAGAGCTGTTATAAAAAAATAATTTTACCTTTATTTCCCATGTACTACTCTAGGAGAAATTTCAAACGCCCAGTGGCCGCTCTAAACATTATCCAATTTCAGTAAAAAATTGTGTTTACTAGTGGTCCATATACGCCACTTTTCCCGGTACAGGCGATTTCATATTTAAGAAATTTTTTTTTCAACCCACCATAATGCCCATCTGTCGAAGGAATGGAGCGCATATTTAGTAACCCCAAATAGCAGTAATAAAAGTACTAGGCAAGCTTCTCTACGAAAAAAAATTAAGGAACACGATGTTTCTAAAGCCCATATTAAAATTCAAGATTTGTTAAAAGAATCGGCTAATGACTCAATTTCTAATTTAGTACACAAACTAAATAATGAAAATATTGATGCTACCGTAAAAATTTTCAATACTGTTTACAGTTTGGTAAAACGTAACAGGCCTTTATCCGATATTGAGGCGGCATTAGAATTACAAAACAAAAATATAGGTGTTTGCATTCACGATACAGTGCAATAAGAATAGCGGCACGTATAGCAAAAGAAATTTAAATGAAGATATTTAAGAATATTATAGAAGAGAATGCCAAAATATGTATCATAATTGACGAAGCATCTACAATTTCGAAAAAAGCACTAGTGATTTATCTCCAGTGCGCAGTTCAATCTGCTTCCGCACCAGTCATGTTATTTGTCGCTTTAAAAGAATTGATGTCAACCATAGCAGAGTGTATTTTTATTTCATTACTTTCTACTTTAAATTATTGTGGATTTAACAACGAATACTTGAAAGCTAATTTAATCGCATTTTGTTCTGATGGTGCTAATACAATGTTGGGAAGAAAGTCTGGAGTAGCTACCAAGTTGTTAGAAGATTTTCCTAAAATAATTTGGCACTGTTTAAATCATCGATTGCAATTATCACTCGACGATTCAGTATCTGAAATAAAACAAGTTAATCATTTAAAAATATTTTTAGATAGAGTTTATAGTATTTATCGCCAATCTAATAAAAATCAAACTGAGCTAGAAACTGGAGCTAAAGAACTTGAAATTGAGATTATTAAAATTGGTCGGGTACTGGGACCAAGATGGGAGGCATGTAATTTACGAGCTCCTACTGCTGTATGGTGCGCATATCCTGCGTTATACATATGCATTTTTCTCGTTCTTCTTCTTATTCTGGTCTGGCAAAGAGGTTAGCTAACATTAATTTCTTGCAAGACCTTGCTTTAATGATTGACATTCTTGAAGAATTTTCATTACTTTCAACTGCACTGCAGTCAAGATCAACTAACATTCAGAAAGCGCAAAAATAAA
This sequence comes from Tanypteryx hageni, assembly GCA_028673005.1. NCBI lineage: Eukaryota > Metazoa > Arthropoda > Insecta > Odonata > Petaluridae > Tanypteryx > Tanypteryx hageni. Next base: position 117,721,089 of record CM054116.1, read on the forward strand.
TCAAACGCACCATAAGAGCTTTGGAAAATTTAAAGGTTTGTGCTGGAAAGCATAAATCTCAAGTTGAAGATTTAATTAAGTCAGATAAGTTTAAAGATGGGATACATAACTGCCAGGGGCGGCGATAAGAGCGAGCCGGTTGTTAAGTATTTGGCAGCACACCGCTGCTTATATGCTATATTTTACATTGTCTTCCTAAACAATGACTGGTATTATTTTTTCATCTGCATTCTATCATGGTTTTTATGCAACATAATCCTAAGATAAACTTCTTAACTTGAAAAAATATTTTTAGCAAGTTTATCTTGAAATTGAATTTTTCTCATATATTTATAACTTCTAATTTGTTGTAATTGCTTGAACAGGATCCTGGATAAGTCATATCCTCAACTTACCCAGGCCTCTAGACTGCTCAGAGTTGATACGCAGCTACATATAAATAAGTGCTTAAAATATGGCACCATACAGTAGCATTATCTCTCATATACTATTTAAAATTTGTGCACTTGCCTTTATTAATTTAATTCTATTTGCATGCAAACATACCTAAGTTTCATGTCAGCTCTGAGGAAAAAATTTGCTTACCATTCAATAGGTTACTGTGACAACTGGTGGCAGGTGCAGGAAGAAAAAATAGTGTCCCTAGAAGAGATATTTGTGGTGTGAGGAGAATGTAACATATTTTACTTGTGGGAAACATGATACATTTCAGTTCTCATGTCAGTGAATGCGCTTTTTGTAATAGATTTCCTATACAGTTAAATGGTCTTAAAAATTCTTTAAACTGCCCGCTTTTAAGTGTTTTAGATCCAATTCTGCTTAATCCAAATGCAAAGTTATTTATTTTGCCAAATATCCCATAGCTACAAAAAGAATCAGATTTAAATATTTTTTAGTTTATTTCTAACTGTTGCGACATTCCTCCAGTTAGGCAATGTGGTATTAAATACAATGTAGGGTTTCCACTTCATTATTTACTTGAGCATGAACATGTTTCTTACTTTCCTTTCAGTTTTATGAAAAGTGATTATCTTAATAGGGCGACCATGAAATTGAGCGTGTTTTAGCAATGAAAATTTACGCGTACAAATTATTACTACAATGCTTATAATTGCACTGCACAGAGTTTTATTTAATAATTTTTGAGCTAAAATTATTTTTTGCATTATACACAACCGAAAATTTTTGTTTATCATAAAAGGAAGTGGTGAATTACAACAATTCTAATATATTATTTCAAAAATTTTATTGTCCGCTGTATCGCTCAGAGATTGCGGAAGTGAAACATGCAATACTATGATTACATCGACAAAGCTGTTACAATATATTTATGAGTAATGCCAAGTAACGTTATCCCTATTTCAAATAAAAAAATAAAGAATTTTCGTTATCTTTAGACTCAGTGAAAAAAATTATTATTAATCAGTTGATATCGCCATTATTCCTTAATTATTGGTATTTAAAAGGTTATCGGATGATGGTGTCGAGAAATTGATTATTCGTTGAACCAATTATGTGTGCGGATCCATATTTTTGCCTACGTCAGACAGGACGCCATATTGCTAGTTGGGTTAAATATCTTTTCTCGTACTTTATCTCCAATTAGTCAGTATTATTTGTATAATCTGAACACATTAACAGTAGTTAATTTTATTAACTGTGATAACTACATTTTTCTAAATAAAATTTGATTTTGGATACTCTTGACTACGTTTGGCGACTGAGTGGATATCTCATATCAGCTGGTTCCTGATTGTCTGTGATAATGTAAGTATTTAGCTCTTTATTTCCGTAAATAGTGTAGGCATCCGGTTAGCTATTCGAAGAAAGCTATTGAAATGATCAGTTATAGTAATTTTTGCAGTTTTTTAAACTTATTTTCATGCAATTTCCGACATTTAAGTATTACGCAATCAAGTTTTATTCTTGTGAAAAGTTGAGCCCAATAATCAATTTTCAAATGAAATTAGCAGTATGTATATTTGCATAAATGTATACATAATTTTATCTATTACCTATGCAACTATATAGTTCGATTTTCTTTTAATTTACGTTAATAGCAAATCCATCTTTAACGGATTTGTGATAATTTTGTTCTTAAATTTGACAATTACGGATTGTAATTAACCATGAAAAGAATCTGCATTCGTTGAATAAAGATTTTTAGAATTTTAGTTGGCATTGTTAAGTTAGTTATTAATGTAAGTAGGTGAGTTTTTGGTTATTTAAGAATGTTTTGTTGTTCCATCTATTTTATTTTAAACTTGTTGGTTTGTACAAAAAACATCAGATAGCTTAGTCATATCGTTGAAACTTATCATTTTTACCCGACTCAATGTAAGGACATAGTTTACTCGACTTCCGGGAGAAGCGTTGTTTGTTATGTTCCACCAGAGCATCCATTAAGTGATTCATGATGGTTGAGATACATGGAGTTAATTTAAGTATAACAGAAAAATGTTAAGCGCAATTTTATTAATTTACGAGCTTACGTTATAAACTCAAATTCTAATGTTATTTTTTATTAGCTGTAAACATTGCCATTCGGATGAGAATATTTCCATGTTAATATAATAATTTAAGATGTAGATTATGGATTTGGTTGCATGTGTAAAAATTATTTGGCGTGTTTGATCTTTTCTTCACGGAAGTAGGTTTAAACGGAAATAACACTTGCTACTAGCAGCGAACTATTGCACTTTCTAAACATTTTTGGACCCATTGTAGTGAATCAATTTAAAGGTAATAAGTACCTATTCATGTTTGTATCATGATAAATATACATAAATTCCTTTTAAATCTTTTAATTAATTAATTTTTCGCAAAGAAAACAAGTCGTAGAAAGTTTTAGAGGGGCTTGCCCTGCCATAATGAGGGAGTTCATGATATTTGTTCATATGTAATAACTCGTGTGAAAATAGTTTTCAGCCGACAGGTAAGTTATTTGAACTAAGGCAGGGGTCGGCAACCGAATTAACAAGAGGAGCCACTTTTCAAATCAGCATCAAACTCGGCATTAGGAGAGCCGCAATATTGGTGAATGAGACGGTTCTTATTTAAAAATCTAATTCATTTAACAAAACATTATTATTAGTAAAGGCGAACTTGTCGAGGTCACTAGCGAATTAAATGTTCTAGGTAGAATTTGGTTTAAGGGGCCGCACCTAAGTTCTTAGAGATCTGCTGATTGCCTGCCGACCCCTGAACTAAGAGAATAACTACTGTCGATATTTCAGACGTTCTGAAAGACACAGTGGAATCATAGTTTTAAAAATATCTTATCTAAAAATTTGAATAAGTGACAAAAGAACATTTTTGAGACTTATCTTTAATGTTTGTTTTAACGCAAATGGTAATCCCATATTTTCTCATAGATTTTAAAAACACATAAGGTGCTTTTTAACTTTCTTTTTCTGTAATGCTCATGATTTATCATTTTTAATGTCTTAGTGTGTTCGCTGATAATATAATTGCAGTGTAATTTCTCCTTGCAATCAGATGTTCTGCTTGATAATGATGAATTTAGTATTTAAGACTTTTTTGAAGAAATTCAGTTAAAATTTTGTCTGCGATAGTTTAGTAAAATAGAGAAAATATCCATGATGTTATTTGTTATTCTGTGGTCTCTCAGCTATTTTTTGCTACAAGGCTAATTTGAATTAACACTATCCTCATGGCATATTAAGTTAAAATTTGTAATTACTCAATTGTTTATCATTAAGTAGTGTAGGGTAGAGGAAAACATCTCCATGTTGTTGTTGCTAGAACTAATTGATTTGGAGCAAGATTCATATTTCAATTACTTAAAATATTTTATTTTGAAACAATTTTATTGCGAAAAATTCATGTTTTCCCGGATATATTACTAGCGGTATCTGCTAATTTTATTATGCATGAGCACTGTTTAATTGGAATTTGGCAAATGGAAATGTTGCGATCATATCTGTTGAACAGAAACAACAGTTTTTTCTAGAAATATTGCTGCACGCTTAAGAAATTGTAATAGCACGCTGATTGAGAAGTTCAGGGTTAATTCATTTTTATTAGTAAAGAATCAGTTATCTATTTCTTTTGTGTGTTTAGTATGTTTAACAATAAAATTTGCATTTTTGTGAGGAATTATTTGTTTAGGTATGGTGAAAATGTATATTCATTTTTCTTGGTATCATTAAAATTATTTGTTTTAATTTTTATGCTTGAAGGCACCAAATTAACTTTTTATCAGCTCAAGTATTTTTTAAATTTATAATTTGGTGCAATATTATGTTATTACTTCTGAAAATTCTGCTGAAGTCAAGTTGAGATTTTCCACTGGATGTGAGATTGACCTTTACAGATTTTGTTATGAAATGTTGCTGAGGTCAAGCTACCAATTTTTGTCAATTCTAGTGTCTTTATATAAGCCATTATAGAATGGAATTATTGTTTTATTCATACTATAAACTTAGCAGGTTGAAATATTTTTACGTTTATGTAGTTTCTTGCAAGAATTAGGTGTCTGCAAGGCTGAGATTATTGGGGTGCATTTGGTAAACGGTTTTGTAAGAAATTGGAATGAAAGTTAAATTTTTTCTTATTTTTTTGATCCCTGCAATTTGGGACAGGTTTCGTGAGCGTGACCAGAACCGTGATCGTGGGAGTCGGTTTAGGGAGGATAGGGGTCGCAGTGGGGGATATGGAGGAGGTTATGGTGGTGGTAGTGGTGGGGGAGACTTTGGAAACAGGGGGAGTCTCAAGGGAAAGCAACCAGGGGAGCGGTTGAGGAAGCCTCGTTGGGACATGAGTGCACTGCAGCCTTTCCGGAAGGACTTCTATGTCCCTCACCCAAATGTGGCCAACAGGTGAGGGAGGTCATCTCCCAAGAAAGCAACATGTCCCTTCATTGCCATTCTTCTTGACTTGTTTTACGGAAGTGGCATATCTCGGAAGATTTTTTTCAGTTTTAGCAACTTTTTTGAGGGCCTTTTTACCTACTATTAATGCTTTTATTTGATTTTCACATAATTTACTGTATACAATTTTTATTGACTTTATTACTGATACTCAGTCCTAAAGTTTGCTAAATTCAGTTGCTGTGAAGGGTGTTCATAGATTTTTTAAGAGTGGCATGCTAATAATTCCAAGCTCAAGGGTAACAGTGTTAATGGTTCTCAGATGTGAGTTATTTTATAGTATTTTTTGCTATCAATCCTTTTATTTACTTTTATTATGCATAGTTATAAAGCTGTTAAATTTTATCCTCTAGTTAAATTTTTGTTTTCATGTTGTGTATAAATATTGGGTATTTATATATTTTGTAAGTTATCTATTATTCTCTCATTGCATTAAAATAGAATGAATGCGTGTTTTGGAAAGAAAAATTGGTTTATGGGCAATATGGGTGATTACCTCATGGTATTATTGGGTGTCATTTCATTGTTCATTTTTAATTTTAGCTTTTTCTATACTTCACAATTGCATGTTCTGCAGTTTTTGTTTTCAGAACATAATTTTCTGCTGCATACATGTGATCCGGTGTTATTTTGTCATATACTCAGATTCTGTCATTAATTGCAAATAAATTTTAATCCTTGTTTTTCTTGTTAGCTAAACATATATATTTGGTACTTGATTTATACCTTTCTCATTGTAATTTCTTCACATGACCACTGACAAATGGCTTTATATTTCCAGAAATGACTATTTTTCCAGAAATGTCTTTTTCCAGAAATTGCTATTTTCCATCTTCCTTTTGAAGTTGTTAATGAAATACTCCTCTCTCCTGTTAATGTTACACATCTGGTGTTTCCACTTAATTTTCTTCAGTCTTCAGTTATCAATTGTCATATCACTTGGGCCACTTCCTAAATTTATATATACAATGTAAATGTTGCATTTTATTATTGGCTCTGCTTGGTTTTACCAATTTCATGTTGCTCATTCCAGGTCAGTCTGGTTTGATTCAGCTCAAATTATTGTCTGGTGAGGTCCTGCCCTAAGGCTTTCTACATTATCATTTTATTTACATGCTCAACTTTTTCTTTGTGATAACTTATGTAATTTGTTATCTTTTATTTCTCAGATTAAAATGCTTTCATTGTTCTTATATAAATAATTATTTATGCTTAGCCATTATGACCCTAGGTTTTTTCTGCATATTGTACACTGGACAGTGTGTTTTTTCTTCACTTTGCTAGGTGTTGGCTTTTGGAAAGTAATTTATTTTAAAAGTACTCTAAATGGTAAGTCATTGAATTAAAAACTAGTTTATAAGCAATAACGGTATGCATATGATTATTTTTTTAGTTTTTCGAACAATTTGGAAATCTTAATTGTATATAAATTTATGAATTTCACTTAATAAATTTTTCCCGGGAAGATTTTGGAATTCTGCAATTGGATGAGGCATATTATTGGACTTAACTTTTATTTTATTATTAATATTTTTGTCTGGAGAACGTATTTTAATTTGTAGATATTTTGTAAATAAATGTATTCCATGCGCAATTTTTCGTTTCCATCTTTATATTTAAAGGTTTTGCAGATGCTTTATAGTTTTTTATAAGATAACTGTTAATGTTATTGAAATAAAATAAAAACCATTACGTAAATTTTTTTCTTTACATTTAAATAATCTTATTTAGCTTTTACTATTTGTGTTATATTTTTAAGTTTTTTGTGCCAAAAGTGCATCGGATCGTAAAGGTTAATAAAAAGTTTGTTGGAAAATTAACATTCATTTGTTTTTGTTTAGGATTATATTTTACACTGAAATGGTGAGCATAGTAAACTAATCGTTTTAGTCATCTCCTATCTCAATTAAAATACTTAACATCTCCAGATTGGGTCCTATGAAAGAAATATGTTCACATAGTATAAGGAGGCTTAATGAAGTAAATTGTCATCATCCAAAGGAATAATACAAACAGGTATAAAGGCATTTTCAGACAACTTAGCCTGGAAATTCAAGTTTCATATAAGGAGAAGAGGCTAAGGGCAATCTGAAGAAATGATTGATCTTTCCGATTTAAAAACTTTTTCAAAATCTCTTGCTGAACCAATTTGAGCATTAAGGAGTTCCTTTTTTACCGCATGATAAATGTTTTTCCAGCCTATGTGCTGGCCTTCTAATTTTTATTTTATTTTGCCTACCATTTCACAGTGTCCAAAATATATGACTGGAAATTAAATACTAAATTCCACACATTTCTAAAGATTCCTCCGATCTCTTTGTTTTTATACATACCATATTAACCCAAAAGAAAGGCAACTTTAAATTTAAGATGACCACAATAAAAAACAAGCTATATTCAGAAAAAAACTTTGTAATACCAATTTTTAAAATAACACAATGGTAAATTTGTGCCAGCATCGCATTAATTCACGTTTTTTAAGTTTAAGTTTTTATAATGATGTTTTTTGGCCTTTTTCCTTAACTGTGTAATTAGATGGAATGTGGAAATAAATAGGTGTCTCATCTGCATTACCCATTTCATTCAGAGATGATCATGAATTTTCCACAATGCAATTACATGCTTCTGGAAAGCAATAATTTTGTCCGTTTAGTCAGAAGATAAATGTTGGCAAAGAGAAGTTCTTCATCCCAGATAAAACCATTATGTTGCATCAACTGTTCACACCAATGATTACAACTAGGGCTTCCAGTTAACAGGAATTTGCATTAACCGGTTTTTTGGTTAAAAGATCATTAGGTAACCTGTTAACCAGCAATTTATCAGTAACAATATAAACCCACCATTCATTTTTAGAATTTTTTATTTAAATAAATTTCAAAGGAATACAAGAAAAACTGCTTAGTTTTTGCTGCAAATAAAAGTTTATAAGAAACTGAAGCTCATTCAATGTTTTGTATCTACAAAAAAGTTGTTTGTACAGAAGCACAAAAGAGTACAAGAAAAAAATATTAATGTTTTAAAAAATAATATTTCAGGAATACCAAAGCATAAAGTTTTAAATTTTGTTTGAAAAGTTATTGGCCACAGAAAAAACTCATGGTTTCCAATTGACATCCGAATGTCAACTGGAAGCTTGGATGGGCAGTGGCTGCTGGAGACAGCAATACAAGTCAATGTGCGGTGAATGCTGTGCACGTAGGGGAAGTTCCCGCCTTAACTTGGACTATTCCTACCCCACCAGTCCCGTGATGTGCCAAAAAACAAATAAACGATCTTAAAAATAGTTTTTCGTTGTTTCCCTAAAAGTCCACTCCAACTATTTACAAATCCTGGTGTTTTAAATTATTTTTTTATGAAATAACATTGGCCTGGAGGGGTCTTCTAAGAAAACCTATTTATTCCATCAAATTCTTTTCACTTGGATTTTTGAAAACTGATTATGGCAAGCATTTTTTCTCCCTTCAAAAATTCGGTTAATCGGACAACCGGTTAACTAATACTACGAAAATTCGAAAAATAGCTGGTTAACTGGGTATGGTAAAAACCAGGGAAGCCCTAATTACTACCCTTGAATTTTTGCCATGGGATGTTTAGTGATCATGCTAATTCATGGGCTTTCATGTTTAATGATTTCCAGACTGGTTATCCATCTGGTCTTTAGTTATCCACAAATTTCAGTTTTGTCTTCTAATTCATAAAATCCACCTTGTTTGGGTCCACTAAATGGTTTTCCTGTTGAGTTAGCACCTTCATGTTTCTGTTTTCCTTGCTTCTGTCTTTGCACATTTGGCTTAGTCCCATTATATTTCCTCTGGGCCTCACAATTGTTAATTTCTACAGCTTAGAGCACCACCATTATCTTAACATTTCTATCAAAACTTCTTTTCCCTTGGACAGATTTCTTTTTACAGAAGTACCTTTTTTCTCTACACTCATTTCAGTCCTAAGATTTGGGGTAGCTTATTTATAGCTGCTAAAAATAATAACTAGTCCTCGCATAAAAACTTAGTGAAGTTTCTATTGGCTAATATCATTTCACAGATGTCAAAACAAATGGTGGTGTAATTCATCAGGATTTTCACATTCAACAGTTATAAGCCATCAATTCTGTAATTGTGATTTTGTCATATATACTTTTAAATGGCTGATCATGTAGAGATAAGAAACAAATGCAAAGGAAGAGATATTAAATGGAATCAGGAGTAGTTATGATGCTAATTTTAAACTGATAGTGATAAAATGTGCAGAAAAAACTAACAACTGTAAAGGCAGTAGAAAATTCAATGTCACTGAAGGAAATGCTCGTCAATGAAAACTTACAGGAACTTGAAAGTGCTTAATCTCGTCGGAAATCATTCAGTGGTCCAAAATGTGGTCACTTTCATGATGTAGAGTTTTGCATACACAGAGAGAGTGCAAAATGCCAGTTTTGCATGTAACAAACTCAAGGCTCATGAAATTGCATGTGGACTAAACATCTCATGAAAGAAATTTAACCCTTTCACTCTCAAGGTATTTGCTGCTGTTCACTCCAGAAAGTTCATTTCTAATTATAAAAAATTTCATGCATTTCTAAAAAAAAATTGCGTCTAATTTTTGCTATAGAAAAGCAAAATTGTTTTTGGTAGTGTACAATATATTGTAGTTTAAATTTAAAAAGTTTCCTGCCAGACAGGCTTTTATTATCTGTATAAGTTATAAAAAATTTTTATTGAAAGAAATAAATTCATTTTCAATGTTATATAACTTAATAACCTCTACATTTGTTGTATTTTTAAAAATAATTTCTCAAATGCCTATTTTATATTCTGTGACATCCAAATTTCATTCAAATAAGATTATTTATACAGGAGATATTGAATATTATGTGAAATGTCTTAAAACACATCTCACTGCCTCAGCATTTGTGCTTGGCCAAATGCTCCCCATGTAAGCCTTTGTTGCGTCTACTGCAGATTTTCTTCTTTTTTCCTTAGGGCTGCAAAAACAGCAATTAGCTTTTTTTCCATCAGTTTTTACACACCTGCCTGCCAGCCATAATGTGTTGGAGAGATTTTCGGTTTTTATATCAGTTACAGTTAGTAAATTTTATAACTGATAAAAACTCTATGAGGCACTCGAAAAGAATAACTGATTGAGATAAATATACTGGCGCACCAAATAGAAAATTCATCCGAGGAAGATACGTCCTCTTGGTGAACCGTCTGCACGGCCAACTGGATGAAGTATTGTCTCAGCTACATGGGGCAATGATGGAGAATGTATGTGTACACAAAATAATGACAATGTTATAGCAGATATCGAATGGCTATGTGAAGATAGCTGACAAAGATGACCCCTAAAGGTTATGATACCAGCAAGTGAGATTCATACTTGGGAGAAAAAATAAAACAAAATCTTCAGAAAATTTCGGTAGGCAGCTTGTTACAGACAGTGTATCAGCTTTTGATAGCTAATATTGTTATGAAAATGCAGCGGCAAGCTCTGATTTCAAAAGGTCGGTGGAAGAATGAGTGTGCATAATTTACAGGCGTGAAACGAGAATTATTCTTTGGCCGATATCTTGCCGCCACTGTGCTGCACTTGATAAACTAGAAAAGACAAACTAATACATTTGCTTAGGAAAAATACTAAAGTCGTAATAAAGATCACTATTTTAAAAATAAATATAAACAAATATCTTCCGTTTAGCACCAATTATAATGCAAAAAACAGTATAAAGTTTTTTAAACGGGTTTAAAGCTAGAGCGTATATATCGGCAGGTTAAGTGTTTTAAGGTGACTAGGTGAAGCCAATATATCGGCACCTTGAGCATCTAAGGGTTAAGGCAGTAATGGTTGGTGCATGTGAATGATGCAACGAAATGGATTTTCCTTATGCCAAAGAACTTCATTGTGCCAAAAATTGTCTGCAGACTTAAGTGAAAAATTATTTCCTATCAAAAGCATGCAATTGGACTTAGAAAAATCAACATTTACCTTTTGAGTCAAATAGGCAATGCCATCTAATTACACTCCATGAAAAAGATGCAAAGGTTATGATAATAAGAATTACAAGTAACGAAAAAATGCGAGTTAAAGTAATTTTGAATGTTATTGATGCTTTTGTTTTGCTTTTATATACTAGCATTAGTATATTGCTACTATTATTAGTACTTACATGTAATATGCTAAAGTGAAAAATTGCATGCATAATTTTCTCCTTAATTTAGAGTTGAAATATCAGCAAAAGAAGGGGAAATTATGGTGATGTTTATGTAGACATTGGTTATTTGTAAAATTATTTAGGCTAATATTGCATAAGTCTTGGAATTATGATTGAAGGTGGGATTACCATTCATTAATTAGCATTTTTGTATATTCACCGTATTCCTAACAATATGAATTTAATTATGTTAAATAATATAATAATAATTTGTGAAATATGTAAATATACATTTTAGGTTAAATTCAGTCTTGTTTATCATTGCAACTTTTACTCTTATGACTCATTAGAATTAAAAATAAACTAGGGCAAATATTTATCTATATGATATATTAAGGTTAATTTCTATTAATTTCAACTTATTTGTTCTCATTATGCTCTTTATGCTGTAAATTTATATTTTATTAATTAGTCTGTTAATTTCCTGCTCTTTGCATAGGTCTTTGGGTGAGGTTACACAGTATCGGCACCGGATGGAGATAACAGTGAAGGGGAATAACATTCCTCATCCTAACCAGTACTTTGAGGAAGGAAATTTTCCAGATTTCGTAATGCGTGAGATCAGGTATTAATTCTTTTGGTCTTTGATTTGATCATTGCCCCTGTGAAAATGTGTCAATTAATAGTGCTTAAGTGCTAATGCCTAATAAAGTTAATATCAGGAGATTTCTGTGTGCATAAAGTTAAGCATAATTTTCCCCAAAAAGAAGTAAAAAACTTCTAGCTCAATGGTTCCATGCCTCGTCATAGTCATCATTTATATTGCTAATGAGTAAAAATTTTCCTATTCTTCTTCAATCCAGAAAGTGATACATACTGGGTTCATTTTTGGACTTTAATCTAAATCTCTTATCTTGTCAAGTCACAACTATAAAGATACTAGTTTCTCTCTGTTTTATTATTGTGTAGTAGTATAAATATACCAGATTTATGTGAAAGGAGATTTGGCTATACACCTACATATATATAGTTGAAAGTTGTGTATTATACAGGATGGTCATTTTAAATGAGAACCCATGAAAATTTTAATAACAGTAAAAGACATGAAATTTCCAACAGAAATCATCTTAAATAGTTTTAAACGACTCTGATTCGAGGTAACTTTCCACCATAAACACTTGCTCCTCTACATTGAATGCCATGTTTGTTTACGGCTTGCACTGCGCATGCACATTCGTAGTGTCGCGTTGTCAACAGATGGCGACACCATGCAGCCAATAAAAATTGTTAATTTTAAATTTCATGTCTCGAGCAGTCTTTTACTCGAAGTTATTAAATTTTCCATGGATTCTCATTTAAAATGATCACCCTGTACTTGAAAACAAAGTTGAACAAAATTTCATATGGAGGTATCATCGATTAAACTAACCAATCTGCTGAATAAGTGTTGTCATTGAGGGGAGAGGGAGAAAAATAGGGAGATAATGCATTATCAATGTCATAAATTGTTAATTTGATTTACCATATTTTTCAGGGAATAAGATGCACCTTGAGTTTTTTAGGAGAAAAGCTTTTGTTTGCTAAAGAATTTATGAAGAGCCATGTCGTATATCATTTATAGCTGTGATTAAATCCACATCTGGCAACATTTAAAGAAAATATTATGGTGTGATTACAGCAAAATATAATGTTTTAGCAAAACTTAATTCATGAAAGTAAATAAGGTTACTCTAAATCGTAAATAATTGCTTTGCACCTTGTATAGCTAAATGTGACCTGCATGCACTCAGCAGTCCTTTCAGAGTGTGCCACACACGTTGAACATATAGACATCCCTTACCAATAGTACCTTTTTAAACTTAAGTGCAAGATGAGATTTAAATTCCTAATGATTGGAATGCATATGTAATAACGCATAATTAGCCCTTTTTCTTTTGCAATGTTTTTTCCTTGTAAATAACTGTTTTGATTGATACAGCAATACCTAACTTAGTCTGTTCTACTATCCATTTTTTCACTTCCTCCTCTAGTTGTGGCCATTTAGGTTCAAGCATATGAAGACTTTCTCTTTTCCTGTCACCTTCATTTTTCCTTCTGTTATCCCCACTCTTGGATAATTTTTTGTGGAATGTGCACCGAAATAATTTTTTTAAAAGCAATAAACAATATATAAATACATTAACTTTGATATCCTGCAATTTTTGATGGACATTTATACTAGTTAACATCTTCGTCAAGTAAAGCATTTTTATTGTTTTTCCCCTGGAGTGTAAAATTTATTTTTTAATTCACAATAATTTAATTTGTAACGTTTATGATGGTTATTTTTCTCTCCCTCTGTCTTTCCAGCCCTCTGTTGTCTGTCCATTCATTTATCTGCATGATTACTTCCACTTCAATTTTTTCATGTTTGAATATTTTTGGAATGCACTAAAAGAAATAGCTCATTGAAAATCGTTAAAATGGTGATTTATTAATAGCGATTAATTTTATGGAAATGTTGTAAGTTGCAGAGTGTGAGCTATAATAAACCTATGTCTTGTAACTTCTAAACTAATTTTATTTGGATTTGTTATGACCCTCCAGATGTAGGCGGGTGTATCCTACAGTTGTAGTCAGATTTTGAGTGAAAAATGAGTGAAACTGGAATAATGGTTTTTCTCTAAACTAAGGTGACCAGATTTTTTTGATCAAAATGGAGGACAAATGCAGTTATTTTTGACAAAAGGACAAATTTGATGATGAAAACCCTATTTACATGACATTTCGTATTTATTTTAATAAAATAATAGTTGTGAATGAGTCTATGCATTAAATCAGACTTAAAGCATTCGATATTGTTCATTTAAAAGAATACTCCATGCTTGCAAGAAAAAAAATGAATGCCTCAATATAATTTCAGAAACAATTTTTTCATAGTAACACTAGACATTATCCTTACATTATGATAAATCATATCACATTCATTTCAATTACTGCAGTTCAAAAGTGAATTACATAAACTTTCAAAATTACTATAAGTACAGGTGTTCTAGATATTTGAAATAAAACTCAATTCCAACCAATTCAAGCTAAGTAAATTAGCATTTAAAATTGACAAAAAAATAGCCTCAATGTTGCAAAATAATAGTAATTTGACTTTTTATTTTAAGGGCAATTTTTATACAATAGAGTCAATTCTTACAAATATACTAGTATGACGAACACAAATATCTCTGCCCTTGGCAGGATTCGAAACTGTGACCTTATTATCTTTTGGCAGATACTCGAACCACCCGTCTACCAGGGATGGCCAAAATGGAGCTTATTCTAAATAAAACTGTTATTATTACTATTATTTCTTAGCCACAATTTATTCAGAGCATAAACAGTAAAACTTCCATAACTCGAACGTCTATAACTTGAATTTTCCATAACCTGAAGTGAATTTATTTTACCGGGAAAAATCCCCATGAGAAAAACGTATTTCCAAAAGTCGAATTTTCTACAGCTCGAATATTCTTTTGTTTTCCTTGAGGGTCAACTCATGGAAGTTCCACTGTATATTAATTGAAATAGAATGCTTCTTTAGAGGCTGAAATTTGTAGAATGATTGAAAATTAATGATTGCAATTTTTACTCATGAATATCACTTAGAAAACCAGATCAAAGAGCTGAAAAAAATCTTTTAACAAGCAATGTGCCGGTAAGTGCAGCATACTGATATCCGCACATAGGGTGAAAGATGTCGATTCACAGGTGGAACATCCTGGCCTATGTTGCAGCAGGTAGTACAATGTAACTAGCATGCACAGAGACAGCCACCCTACTACAATTACATGACATAGTTAAAAGGAAGTACAAAAACAAAACTGTTCTAAAACTAGGACATACAAGGACAAAAAATTTAAAAGGGAGAGACAACATTTAAAAAAGGAATGTCCTTCCAAAAGAAGGACATCTGGTCACCTTATTAAACAAATGTGCCTCTTTCTCCTCTGAAGTACTACTCAGGATGAGGATTCAATCCTAGGGATCTTTAACGCTGCTTTGGGACCCATTGCAGGACATAACTCTTGCATAAGGTTTATTGCTCCTCTTGCATATGTTTGACTCATTTCAGTTTTAATAGTCTCCAACTTTGAAAATTGGTGTGTATAAGATACATGTGGAAATTGCTTCTTGTGACCGTAAAAGAAGTCAATATATTTTTTACAGGCCGTCTGGCTGAGTGAAAACTACACTAAGCATGGGCATTGTGTCCCACCAGTGGGTCACGATGTCCACAAATAAATTTACCTGTGAACTACCAGTGGGTCATGATGGCTACAAGAAGTAATGCCCGTGACCCACTGGTAGATCACGCCTTTGAGAATGTGTTTAAAATAGTATTTGTAGAATAATGGAACCCTTTTATGACCAAATTACTAAGGTTAGATGATTTAAGTTAAGGGAGTCATATTATTAAAATATGACCTCCCCTGATCTAGCTAACGTCATCAGTGGCTGGCTATTATTCAAAATACTGCCTTTACCTCTTGAATGAGATCCACAGATACTGCACAATGTAGACTTTAGCTGACTAATATTGGCAGAAGTTTTGTTTCTCAGCCATGGCATCTCTATTATGTTAAACGAGTTTTTTTTATGGAATTCTTTCATATGTTAAGTTTGTTGCATGAAAAAAGTTATGGAACTTCTCATACTATTTTGGCTACATCTTTTTATAACTTAACAGGAGGCAAGGTTTTTCAGAGCCTACTGCTATCCAAGCTCAGGGATGGCCAATTGCAATGAGTGGCCGTGATATGGTGGGAATTGCCCAAACTGGCTCCGGTAAAACTCTTGCAGTAAGTGATTCTTTTTATTTTATAAAAGATGTTGATAAGCAGAAATCCAGTTTTAAAGTGAATAATATTTTATGAAATATTACTCTTTGTTCATGAGTCTAAAATTATTTTTTTTGTCTGCATTCTCAATTATTTTAGTACATTCTACCAGCTCTCGTACATATTAATCATCAACCACGACTGAATAGAGGAGATGGTCCAGTTGCACTTGTTTTGGCACCAACACGCGAATTGGCTCAACAAATTCAGCAAGTAGCAACTGAGTTTGGTTCTGTGATTCATGTGAGAAATACTTGCGTGTTCGGAGGTGCACCAAAAGGCCCACAGGTAAGACCATTTATTTTTATTTTCTCATATACATAGTATATTGAGAAAGCATTGTATTCGTGAAAAATGTTGACAGAATTTGATGGAAATACATGTTTTAAGTGTCCCTGAGTTCATAAAAATAGTTTCCGCCATGCCATCTATTGGTCGGTCTGTTTGCTCTTCTAGGGCCCAAACGCATACATAAAATCGAATGATATCTCGTATTTATGCAATATATAATCTTTTGCGGACCCTTTTTTGATAGAAATGATATTGCATAAAAAATAAGGGTAGTTTATTCTTGACTATTTATAGAAACATTTAATTTACTCAAAAATGGCTTGAGAGAATTTGGTTAAAATCAATACAATTGTAGATCCTGATGCCACAAATAATACTATGTAAGCCATATATCTCTTAAAATCACTACAGTAAAAACCTCTACATATCGAACCTCTTTATATCGTAAACCTCCATATATCGTACTAATATTTTGGTCCCGAACAGATCCTATGTAATATCATAGGTAATGTACCTCTCTAATTCGTAACCTCCTTATTTCGTATTCCTCTATATATCGCAAAAATATTACTCCGAAATTAAAAATAACCTCCATAGTTCGTTCGAAGGCTTTCCTGGTGTTGCTGACTTGAAGGCTTCATTTTCCTGTTGGCATCTTCAGGGCCTGAAGATGCCAACAGGAAGGTTGGCGAAACTGTCGTAATTTTAAATTGACCAACGTGGTGACCGCCCGAAAAATGAAGCCTTCAATAACCTCCATCTTTGGAAATTGCGATCTTTTTTTCCTGTGTTCATTCCGCAAAAATACCCTCTATGTTTTAAAAATATGTTTTTGGTGCTAATCATTTAGCCAATTGACAAGGTGAAAGTAACTTTGGTAATTAACCAATCAGTGTGTTTCTATGACTGATGGATTGCAATGAATTATCATCGCTTGGCGTCAGTCTGAGTCGTCATAGCTTGGCGTCAGTCTGAATCATCTGAATATTCATCGGAAAGACTACCGTACACGTGATTCGATTTCAGTGGTGAATTAGTGAAGAAGGCTTTGGAAACAGCATATATCAAGAAAAGGTGATTTATAGAACAACTACTTTTATTTTGTAAATATTGAATCGAGTTTGAAATAATCTATTGCAAAAAAATTTAAAAAATTGCCTCTCATAGCAACATTTTTGTTAGTGCATATTATGATTTGTTTATTCTTGAAGCAAATAGGTTTAGTTTTTCTCTTTTTTTATAATTTTTTAGTGTTAATTCAATTTTCGTCATTTTGGCATACCTAGTTTGTAGCGCTTGTTTTGACCGTGTGCGATTGTGAAGAATATCCGGAAAACAACTTCGAAGTAAAGGTAAAGCTCACTTCATATTTTATTGGCTGTAAAGCTACTATTCTGTTGCTCACTAATTTTAAATTAAACGTGGTGAATAATCTCTGTGAACACGTTCTTGAAAAATTTAAGACTGATGACTCTTAGAATTCGGCAACACTGGTATTGCTTAATGACTTTTATTTCTGGTAGAACTTTTACTTAAGTTTATTGTAATTATTCTTGTTCATGTTATTTTCATGAAATCTTTCTCTTATTCCGCTTAACCAATTTGAAGTAATGTAATTCCATGAAAATGGCTGATGCAAGGTTTTCAACGCCCTGTGGAAAATTTCTATTAAATATTTTCAACTTGCTCTAACTTGTACATTTAACTGGTTTTACCTCATAAGTTTAATTATTATGATGGTTTCATCATAGACTATTGTTTTAACTCGTTTGAAGTCGAATCAATTTGTCTCATCTTGCCTCCAATGAACCCGTTTCAAATCGTTAATCGTTTAAACAAACCTTATTGTGAACTGGTTTTAAATGGCATTAACTATTTTTAAGTCTCATTACATAATTCGTTTCGTCTTTGACCCTAACGTATTTCCCAAGTAGCATGTAGAAAAGCATTTAGTGAATGTTGAAAAGCTCACAAATGCTTAAAATAGTATCTTAACATAAAGTATAATAAATACATTGCCAACGATGAAAGCTGAACTGAGAAAAATCTTCCAAAATATTCATCGCTACTCAGTTGGTTGTTTTGGATTCGAATAATGGTTAAATAATATGCCAATGATAAATGTATTAAGAATGATATGTTTTACTTCACTTTTTATCTCATCTTATTTCCATCATTCATACTTTTTTGTTCAGCAGAAAAAGCAAACTTTATATCATCATCTTTTCAAGATAAATGTTACTTAAGTTAAATTAAATAATTACAATTATTTTGTTATCAAGGTGTCTTATCATTCATTGGTATGAACTGACGGTAACATTTCCTTTGTATAGCGAAAAATATTTTCCGATATTGATGCATTTAGGCAAGCGTTTAAAAAATTATTCATGTATGACATAGGCAGTTTTCTCTTGGCATACAAAGCATCGATTTCCAGTCTCTGGGGCAGTGAATTTTGGACAAAGGCTCCAAGAGTTGGGACGGGTTGTTACAAATTGTTGCTAGTTATGCGTTAAATAGTTCAGTATGTGTGAAGTCCATATGCAAAGGAAAACTCAATTGAAAACATTGGGCACTCATTATTTGCATTTGAAGTATGGATTGTACGAGGTGATCCAAGTTTCCGAGTTTCAGCTTGTTTCAATTGGATTTTTCCACAGGGTGCTAACAACATATAATTTTTAAGTTTATCAGAGATTTACCTACAGATTTGATGTATTTTTAGAAATCTGAGGTTGGGCAAAGAAAGTTCATTACTTTAGGCAGTCTTTGATTCCAGTTTCAAGATTTTGACTGTTTTAATCAGCGTTTAAAATATTAAATTGTGTGTGTTATCGATGTAAAAATACCGCAATTTGTGACTTATGCATATGAGAAAGTACACGCAAGATCTTTTGCACTATTTATTTTTATGTTAATATGTAAACTCAGACTCTTAAAAGACATGAATGTGCCAAAGAAAAGACAGATGTTATCAACAGATACCAAACTAAATATTTTTAAGGCTATTGATGATGGAAAAAGAAAGATAGATGTTGCCAGGACATTTGGAATATCACCTTCAACGCTAACATCCATTTTAAATAAATGCAGAGACATAGAACCTGCTGCAAAGCTTTGTCCAAATGAGAAACGATTTCACACTGAAAAATGAAGAACTAGATAAGTGTGTATTTGATTGGTTGATGGAGGCCAGAGCCAAAAATCTTCCAGTTTCAAGGCTGATTTTACAGCAAAAAGCTACAGAGATATCAACTAAAATGGGAGTGCAAGACTCATGCTTCTAATGGCTGGTTGCAAAAGTTCAAGACACGTTGGAACTTGGCAACATTAAAGATGTCAGGGGAAGAAGCATCAGTAAGTCCTTGTGTTCTAGATGAGTGGCAAGGAACACTACAAGCATTTTTAAGTGGGTATGACACAAAGAACATATTCAATGCTGATGAGTCTGGATTTTTTTCAATTTACTACCAGATAGGACTCTTGCATTGATAGGAGATTCTTGCCATGGTGGAAGAAAAAGCAAAGAAAGGTTCACAGTTCTCTTTGGTTGCAACACAGGTGGCAGTGAAAAACTAGAGCCACTAATTATTGTTAAATATAAAATATTAAGAAACTCCCTTGCATGTACAGGCATTCAAAAAATTCATGGATGACAACATCCATTTTTAGAGAATGGCTGACCATGCTTAATTCAAAGATGGTACGAGGAATAGGAAAATTATTTTGTTCCTTGATAGATGTACTGCACATAACTATGCAGGAATAACACTTAGAAATATAAAAATTGTGTTGTTTCCCCCTAATTGCATAAGTAAACTGCAACCTTTGGGCCAAGGAATAATTTCTGTAATTAAAAGAAGCTATAGGTATCAACTGGTGCAGTGTTTATTAAGAAATATGGAAGGGAATATTGATTTTCCAAAGATAAAATGGAACCTCTTGCAGGCTATGCATAGACTCTGTTTATGTTGGAAAAAATGAATGAAACAACTATTTCAAAATGTTTTTTAAAGGCAGGCTTTGTTAAGGAAGTGCATAATGATGCAGATGAGGATAACAGTGTGTGTGATGAACCTCCAGAATGGGCTCAAATAAAAGAAACCTCAGAAGTACAAGCATCATTTGAAGAGTTTGTTACAGCTGATGCAGCCCTGATTACTTGTGCTCCTACAGGAACTTATGAGGTAAAGGAAATTGTTAATGGAGAAAACACTGATAAAGAAATTGAAGATGAGGTAGCAGATGATGAAGATGAGGTAGAAGTTGAGAGACAACCATAAAAAAAATCTGAGATCCAAAATGCTTTAAATGTGTTAGAGAGATTTCTAACCAATATGGATGACTATGAATCCAGGCATCTTCTTCTTTTAAGCCAAATAGAAAATGTTGTTACAAAAGAATTTCAGAAACAAAAAAGGCAAAAATTAATTGTTTACTATTTTAATAAAAAATAATGAAAATCTTTGTATTTGGAATATCTATTGACAACATAAATGTATTATATGTAAATAATTTTGACAAGATCTTAGATTTCTACTGAGTGTTAAGTTGCTATTATTTTGTTTTTTCAATTTATTATGTTGAATTTTGTATGTAATAATTTTTTTATATTTATAATTAAATTTGATATAATAACAATATATACGACTTCTTCTTCATTGTTTGTGAACTAACTTGTTTTCTCATTTTTTATTCCTAAATTTGTCGTTAACCTCTTTATAGTGAATGTATATATCAAAATAGCAAAAATCTGGTCCCTTCAATTTCACTATATAGAGGTTTTACTGTATATGGCGTCCAGTGGCATTACAATGTACGCTAAACTACCTTACCTAAGCCCTATGACATCATGCCTCTGCCATGATCCACTCAAAATCTTACTACAGCCTAGACCAGTGGTCGGCAACCTTTTTTGATGACAGGTCAATTAAAGGTTTTGGGGAAATGCGATAGGTCAATTAAATGATTGAATGAAAAGAAGAATCAAACCTGGATGTTTATATATGCTATATTTAGCAATTGAATTACTCTTTTATTTTCAAAACATAAACCGTTCTGAACCTTTGTGGGTCACCCAAATCGTGATGGCGGGTCACTCATTGACCCGCGATTCATAGGTTGCCAACCACTGGCCTAGACGGTTAAACTAAATCAAATGATATCTCATATTTGGGGATAATGTAATTCATAATAGATACTCGGAAGAGATGAATGATATTGCGCAACAATTAAGGGTAATTTATTCTTGGATATTTTGATATGAAATTCGATTTACTCAAAAATGGATATAAGGATTTTGATTAAAATCCATCCAATTGTACAGCCTGATGTCACAAATAATACTAACTAAGTCATATGTCCCAAAAAATTACTAAATATTGACATTAAAATATATGCTAAACTAAAATTTGATTAAGAAACGTTTTTCTTTTATAAGTGTACTCAGTCGACCAAACATATATACATATATGAGAAAGTTTGTGCAATGTATATTGCACTTTATTTATTTTTTAATTTTCTGCTCATGAATCCATATTGGTCATACACTTATAATGAGATGTATGTTATTTAATTTGATGCTATTAGAATATTTTACTTTAATATTTTACTCTCCCTGAATATTATAAATGCTGCCAGTCTGTAAGACACCTTTGTTTGATAAAAGTTTGCCAAAAATAAACATATCTTATTGGCCAAGTTGGTATCCCAGTTGTGTAGAATGGTAGGTTTTCCAAAGCAAAAACTATCTCACTGTATTTATAGCTCCAAAATATTTTTAGAATACAGTGAACTCAGCCTTTATTTATTTACAAGTGATATCTTAGGTTCTATTGACAGCAGAGATATATTTCTCTCTTGTCTATCCACAGGCACGTGATCTTGAGAGGGGTGTAGAGGTAGTTATTGCTACTCCAGGACGTCTTATTGATTTCCTTGAAAGAAACACAACTAATTTACGTAGATGCACATACCTAGTCTTGGATGAAGCTGACCGCATGCTGGATATGGGGTTTGAACCTCAAATCCGAAAAATAGTTGAACAGATTCGGGTAAGTGGTAACATTTCTTTTATAATAAAACCATTTAAGGTAAAAAGTATAAAATCATATCTTAAGGTATTTCAAAAATTGTAAATTTTATTTATAGACATTAATTTAAATGTCTATAAATAAAATTATAAAATTTTATTGCCATTGCATAATTGTTGGCTAATAAACAAGCTTTTGGGTAAACTTGATGCATTTAAAGCTCTAATTGATGGATGTAATTCACAGCTTATGAAAATTATCATAGATATAATATAATTCTATAATTTAAGTTGTACAGATTTACCTTGCGATGCTGTTTTATAACATGATTTTTTTACCCTCATTGTACTTCATGACTCTACTTCTCAATCCGCTCGCTTGATTTGGATGTATATTCTTATAAAACCGAATGAAGAGCCTTGCACTGCCAATTGCAAAGGACATAAGCTCGGGCAAGAAAAAAAACTTGCTTAAATTCTCCTTCTAAAAAATTGATTAATAAACCAGTGTAACACTACCGCGCCATCTTCAGGATTACATAAAAAGATTTTCAGTTCAAGCTTCATATATATATGGGGAGAGAAATCTTGAAAAAATCACAATTTAGGTTAAATTACTTATCTTCCAATTTTATAGTAACCATCAATGATAAGCATTGATTTTTCAGCATTCTTTTCAGAAAGGTTTATAATTTTTTGTCAATTTCTCTTTGCTGCAGCTGAAATGATTTCTCACATATGTACAAATTTTCCAGGCATTTTGTAATTCTATGTATAAGACCTGATTGTGAATTAACATAAACATTAATGTTAAATAAAGTAATAAAATTTCTGTAAATATTGTTTTCAGTTGGGTGAATATAATATTTGATGTTATTCATCATCAATAAATTGTAATCAAGTTTCAAAGTGAAATTGATATTCATCAGCCTAACTAAGTGGAACAATTCCATAATTATAAATCAAGGAAATGGAAGAACAATGTATTGATCCACATACATAAAATGTTTTAATTTCGATCCGATTATTTAGATAACTTTTATGTACAACACAAAAGTTATCTAAATAAGTGGACTTAGTCCCACTTTGCTAATCAACTGCTTGAATTTAAACAAGTTAGTGATTTTGTACCCACTGTGTTATATTTTATGACTAAGAGTCTGAAAATGGATGTACTGGTACAATTGGAAATTTTACGTTTGTCTGATAATGACTCATGTGGTTAATGAGTTTCTTTACCCTTCCCAATCCCTCCCTTTGGATATCCTTTACCTATACCTCCCCACCACCACTGTCCCTCCCCACCACCACTGTCCCTCCCCACAAACCCATAGTCCTATTCCCCCTCCCTTCCTTAACCAAGGATTAATTAACCCTGTAATTCCTTTCCCCTTCCTCCTCCTCTAACCTTCCTATATATTTGTATGATATCCTTCCTATATATTTGAATGGTCTCTGTTTTCTGGTCACATAAGGATGTTACCTTGTAACTAAACCGGTCAAAATTAAAACATTTTTAATGTGGATCAATACGTTGTTCTTCCGTTAACCTGATTTATAAATTTCACAGTATTTTAAAGTTTTTCTTTGAAAACTATCTGTCAGCACCTGTTTCAATTGACACAGATAATCAAAGATTTTCCTTATATGCACTGGGATGCCCTGATTTTTTACTGATTTTTAGGAATGTGTCTACTTTTTAAAACATCATTCTTATGTAATAATGTGTTTCACAATATGCTCAGAATTTTAGGAATGCTTCCCAAGCGAATTGCGAGGTGTACCTGTACTATTGATCTGTGAAACTTAATTCACTAATGAAATATCTGTGATAAATTATATAAATTTCAATATTTATAAAAAGTAGTAAAGTGCAATGTTTATTGTATCAAATGAGTTTATTTGTTTATGACAAAGGTAGAACTAGATGGCTAATTTGTATTCATTTGTAAATATGAATACTTAAGTATAATATCCACATTATTTTGAAATTTTTAAAAGACCCGATTTTAAACTGAATTTTTTGTCATAGTTTTTTCATAAATCAAAATTTTCATATCTGCTGTTATAGAAATAGTAAAGGTTAAAGTTCATTGTTATTATCATTTAAATTAATGTTGCAATTTTGTGTATTTGCTGTATGCTTTTGAAAGTCAAGTTAATGAAAAGCTAAGTTTTATATCAGCTATACATTTGCAGTAATGTTCAGACTATCCTAAATTAGTTTCTATTTTATGTTGGTATTTGTTTGTTTGATGATGTAGCCTGATCGCCAGACCCTAATGTGGAGTGCCACTTGGCCCAAAGAAGTGCGCCAGTTGGCTGAGGAGTTTTTAACAGACTACATTCAGATCAATGTAGGTTCCCTTCAGTTGGCAGCCAATCACAACATCCTTCAGATCATAGATGTATGCCAGGAATATGAGAAGGAAGGAAAGTGAGTAGTGGCACTCTATACGCTTCCTTTTATTTATTATATTCATTCATGAACTGTTATTTCTGTTCTATTTGGAGATTTGCAAACTTTTCTGTGCAATCTTTTTTGTACAATTTGATTTAGTTGAGTAGTACTTTGGTATTAATTAATAACCAGTAATTTATTCCAACATCTCAGCCTTAAACGAGTTGTTGGTGTAAAAAATGTTTCTATAGTATTATAATTTTTCATACCTACAGGCTTCTGAAATTACTTCAGGAAATTGGAGCAGAGAAGGAGAATAAAACTATCATCTTTGTTGAGACTAAAAGAAAAGTAGACGATATAACCCGCTGCATCAGGAGAGATGGGTATGCAAAGCTTTTTCAGATAAATTATATTCCTTATAAATTGTTTCTTGAACTTAAGCATTGTTTCTGAATAATGAACATCTGGAGGGTTTGTACTTAATTTGATTGGGAAAGGGATGACAAATAGAATAAATTGTGAAGAATCGAAATAACATTAAGATACAGTAAACCGTCATTAACACAAACACCAAGGGAGAATAAAATCATGTGTTCATGTTAACCGAGCTCATGATAACCAGATTATGTGTGAATAACTAAAAAATTACAATTTTCTGCTTAAATATACCTCACTTAATGACAGGGTTAGGTTCTTCGAAAACGTGTGTTAAGTGAATTTTCATTAAATGAATACTAATTTTACATTTATTCCCATGTTAAAATGATAGATATGTTCCTTGAAAATTGCTATGCACTACTTGGAAATTTAATATATGCCTTCGGTAATTTCCCGGATTATTGGGAACGGTTTAATAACATTTACGGAACCAATCCTGCGCTTTACACTAAGGAAAACACATTTATTACATTAATTTACAAGCAGGTACTATAATCATGCAACAAATTTTAAATTGAACTACTCTTAGATCGGAATAATAATGAGAAACGAAGACTTACCACCCTTGATTTGCAGGGATGGGGTCGTAATGCCAGGGAACTATAGAACCGCATGACTGAAGTCATTTCCACACCACCCAATGAGGTAAACATGACACGATGTCAGATCTTGTTCTAGAGATCTTACTTATGTTTAAACTGTTGGAGCACTTTTGAAAATTTTTTCTGATTTGTCGCAATTAGTAATAATAGTGGTTCTGGCAAGTCCCATTGCATGACCTATGTCTGTGGACTTTTCATCAGCATCAAAACGGCATAAAACTTCTAATTTCGTAGAGAGATTTACAGTTTTTCTAGTTTTTTTTTACTACTAGAACATCCTGCGTGGTTATTTGATGATCGCTTAGGGCCCATGTTAAGGGTTTACCAAGCAAAAAGCTATAAAAAATTATGAACACATGGATCAAAGCGAACACTTCCTCACAGGAAAAAGGCTAACGCCTACTAAGGAGTAAGGGTGCATGATGTAAATGGCATCGGTTCTTCCCCAGTGCCTTTGTATCAAATGTTGCGTAAGGAGTGACTTGAGAGGAGAGCTTCCAAGTCCCCTCCTTTGTCTACTACCTGTCGCTAGGTCTCCCATTAGAAGTCGCCAGGGGTGATTTGAGTTGAGGATTTTCCCTTGAACTCCTCGGTCATACAATTTACACATCACCAGAGCTCCCAGGTAACAAAAACAATCACTGAGAAATTACGCTTCGAACTTGAAGCAATGTAACAATATATTGCCATACAAAATCAAAGGCGTATTATCTTGTATTTGCGCTGCTAAAAACATAGCGTTTTAGCAATGTACATTTTAATTTTTGTACTAGTTAAATAAACGTGCTGTGAATAATATTTTGATTTGTCGAAAAAATTGCTACGGTGGATGCCGAATTGCAATTGACGTGCCATTAAAATTTTTACGGGGTCTTCTTGTTTTTAATTTGTATACCGAAACAAGGAATGTCATAAACTGAATATTGGTGGTGATTTTCAAGTGTCGTTAAAATGAATTGACATTAAACGAATTGTCGTTAAGTGAGGTATGCCTGTATGTACATTCATACAGTACCTGTAAATGGGTTAACCTGTTTATGTTAAATAAATTATTATTAAAAATACCAAAATGCATAATGGACTAATATTCGAATGTAAGATTACATTTGAAATAAATGATAGATCTCAGTTATCTGCAAGTCTAAAATGTCCACATTGAAGTTAAATGATGTAAATGTGTATGTATTAACATACTTCTCAACTGGAAAACTTATGTAAAATTCAGAGGTATTAAATAAAATGAAATAAATTTATATGAGTTCATTGCAAAACAGAACACAATTGAAAATAGTTATCATATAATATGTATATAGTTTATCTACTTACATTCTAGTATTCTTAATATAAAACAACAAACAAAACTATGAATGGGACATTCTTGGTGATACTCTACAATTACAAGAATGAATAGAAATTAAACTTTTTTCTAGTCTCTGAAGGCTATTTTTAAAAAATCTGATTATTTGTTGCCTCATTTTTGGGCAAGTGCATTTAATTCAGCCATGTGTTATTTTCTCTAAGGACTGGATGAATCAAGGATATACTTTGTTGTATCTGCAAAGCGCTGAATTTAAAACAATGCAGAAATCACAATCTCCTGAAGGTTTTTTATAACATCATCTTCACCCCTGTCAGAAGGTGGAAAATTAAAATGAGAAGGATTAAGGAACAAATATTTTTAAAGATCTTAAAGTATTTTTATCTTCTAATTATTATAATCAGAATTTTCTTTGGTGACTACCTTTATAGCTTTGTAGTGGTAAAAATTGATTAATTTCTTGCAGCTGGTCAGCAAGTAGTATACATGGAGATAAGTCGCAGCCAGAGAGAGACTGGGTGTTAACAGGTTGGTCTTCTTTTTATTTACGTTATCTTAGTGATATTGATCATTAACATAGGTTTTCTACCTTTCATTAAGTTTTTGTCTCGCCCAACACAATCTTTCCCATCCAAGACGATCTTCTCATATAAATTGCCTTCTTTTAAGAAATCTAATACATCTTTTCTCTTCATATAACTTTTCTGGCATCCTCCATTCTATAACTCCTCAAAATTTTAACTATCCATTTCTTCTGCCTTTTCCTTATTACTCTAATTAAGCTCCCATCATCTCATACTGAATTTAAAACTTCATTTGTTTTTGTCTCAGTCCAATTAATTTTCTGCAGTCTATGCCATACCCACATCTCCAAAGCCTCGAATCTGCTCATCTTTTTTCCTCATAGTCTATTTCTCATATCCATATAATGTTACGCTCTATCAAATTTTTCTCTCTTAAATGCCTCGTAAATCTCTTTTTAATGTCTCTATTCAGACTAACTATAATCACGTCTCTTCTTCTCATAATGTCTCCTCAGCTCTTCCTTTTTTGTCCTGATACCTTTGATATGTCTGCCATCCTGAATCAGAATACATACTACCTAAATAAGTAAAATATTTCATGTGTTCATTCTTTCCCCTTCCACTGTAACATTGATCTGTGATAATACTAGTCATAAATCTTAATTGATGGAATAAAGCGATCTAAAGATCCTATGCAGACAGGCATAAGCTGTAATGTTGGGAATGATTTTGAAACGAGAAAAAAGTCTGCTATGACCGGGAATCGAACCTGGGTCTTCCACTTGCCGGGCAGATGTTCTACCACTGAACTATCGTAGCAGATCAATTTTCTCGTTTCTGAATGCAGATGTTTTCTTGGTTGGGATAGAACTAGCCAAGCTAGTATCAAACTGCCCCAACGGATGTCCTCGAAGAGATACACTGAAGAAAACTCCTCCCTCTCAAATAGTGAGAATGCCAAGCAAGAAATTGATGGAATAAAGCGATCTAAAGATTCTATGCAGACAGGCATAAGCTGTAATGTTGGGAATGATTTTGAAACGAGAAAAAAGTCTGCTATGACTGGGAATCGAACCCAGGTCTTCCACTTGCCAGGCGGATGTTCTACCACAACTATCGTAGCAGATCAATTTTCTCGTGGGAGACCCGGGTTCAATTCTCGGTCATAGCAGAATTTTTTCTCGTTTCATAAATCTTAATGAGTTTTTCATTTAAAAAATTATGTAATTAAATATCAATTTAAGATATAGTGGTTTATTCACTGTTTATTCAGTACTACAGGCTATTTATACATTTCATGATATAACTGAAATAAAAATTTTTAATTGCATTAATTGCCTAACTTAAATTATTTTGGTAAGCATCTTTTTTATCGATAATAACAATTTTACCTAAGCTCAAGCAGTACTTGGATTGGCTTAATTTTTTAGAGATATCTTACTCTTCCAAAATTGTATCACAGAATTACTACCTGGCAAGAGAGGCTTACATATCTTACAAAGGTGGTTCATTTAGCAGATACAAACCAATAATGCACTAACTTAGTCAAATGTGACACAACAAGAAGTCTTCATGGTTATTAAACCATTCATTGTTAATAAACTGAAAATTTGTATTTTTGATTAAAAAGTCAATTCAGAAGGAATTAAAATTTTCTTAGCAATAAAGGTAAGCCTTATTCAGTTAGCCCTGAATTAGTTTACATCATAAGTTTGTATTTAAATACTAACCAATTCTTAATTTGACCCAAAACTACAATAGCAATAAAAATGGAAAATATATCCATCCTTCTTCATTCCTTATTAGCCTACTTTCCAAAATGAAAATAGGCTTATAGTTGGGTCATTGTGTCTGTCTGTCTCTCTGTCTCGGATTCGGTATAGTCTAATGCATATTCATTATTTTTGCCGCACAAATACGCGTGATCAATTTAATATTCCGTTTGAATGTATTTGTAGTATTTTATAACACTAAATTATGAAACTTGGGAACACAAAAAGCAACATATCCATGGTGATTTAAAGCTATTAAAGGCAATATGAGCATTAAATAAATCATTAAAAGGAAAGTAGGCATCATAAGTTCCGTTTGGATCATCTTGTTTTCTTTTTTAAATAGGTTAACCTTATAATTGAAATCATTCATTCAAATATACATTTTTATATAACTTATGCATTTTATTTTTCTGCACTTGTGGTAAAACTTACTTTCTTTAGAGGGTTTTCTTCACAAATTTATGCAGGAAATTGTTGTATATTGTTTTTCTGTGTATGTAAAACATGCAATAGTTTAAATACTTGTATATTATAATTTATAGAAAGCTATGTAAAATATATCAATGATGTAGATTATTTGCTTATTTTGAAAAATTGTGTTATATTAATTTTTTTTGTTTTGTCTAGGTTTTTAGAATATCTAGATAATTGCAATTCACTTTGTAATATGTCCTTCCTTTAATTGTCTTGACAGAATTCCGCTCCGGCAAGTCTCCAATCTTGGTGGCAACAGATGTTGCTGCCCGTGGTTTGGGTGAGTGGTGGGGTATCTCTCAGTGGAATAAAACATGCATAATTCTGTTTGGTGTCTTGCACCAAAAATGTGTTTGGGGCCGCAAAGACCACCCGTTCGAACAATGCTCGGGTGGGAGTGCGTACCCCATCATCGTTCCAAGTTGGAATGCAGCAGACCAATCACCATTCTGATAAACTCAACATGCTCCATCTATACTATTTTTAATGTAATTATTAGATGTTTGGAGCTGAAAGGTGGTCTGTCCATCTTCCCTAAATTATCAATGTGGATAGCGCAGTAGAATTGAGATTTGTGTTTAAGATTAATAAGAGAGTAGAGACTGCTGTTTGCTCTCAACTTGATGCCGATCCTTCCCAAGTTGTCCGAACGGGTGGGTCGGCGGTGGGTTGTTTGACGATATTGCATTATGGGAGCAACTGAAGTAGCAAAGAGTTCATTGACAGAAAAGTGATAATTGATCGAGAATCACTCAGGCAAGGCAGGGATCTGGCTTAAGGATGGGTGGCCTGGAAGAGGCATGGGAGTCGTACATCAATCATACATCCTGCTTCGAGAATGAAACCGATGCCAGTGCAGTGTACTTCATAGTATGATATTATCGTAAATGATTGCTCTCAGGCCATATTCCAAAAACATCACACTCATTCGTCGCTGGTCATTCTTCATAGAGATTGAAACTTTATATAAATTTCAATCATGTTAGTTCATTCCTCTTTATGGACTGTTTTATTCTTTGAATTATTGTCTTTTCAGCGAGTTTACATTAAAAGTTATTTTATAAACAATACAATAGAGAAATAATAAATATTGAATTTTGAATGCCTAAATTTTAATTGCTTTGAAAATGAAAAATCGGCAAAATTATAATAAAATTTGCTCATGAGTGGCATCAAAATTTAGATACTCAGTCCAATTAATTTATTTCAAAGTCTTTTTGTAATCATTAATTTTCTGGTATAAGATAAAATGCCAAATTTTTCAAATGTAGTGAGAGTGAATGGAGGATTTTAAGTTAAGATATGGTATATAAGATTGTGTTATAGAGGAAACTTAGATGATTACTCGAGAATGATTTCTGGAAGGAATGGCATATATAAATACTTCCCTTTTACATTTTTACTTCAAGGATGTCAAGTATTCTCTCTTCCACTGGAAGTCCTTAGAGATATGATTCTTACAAATCATATTTAGCATGTCTGTAGCAATTCATCATATGATGGAACTCAGCTTTGCAACATTTATGTATGCAACAAAAATTGTTGCATAAAAATATAAACTTGAAATTGAGGTGCTTTTGGAAAATGGCCTTGGGGTCGTGGCCCCTTGTAACTTCGAACTTGGGGAAAGTTGTGTGTATTTTTGCTTGATTAGATCTTAGGCTTGAAAGGAGCACATTTATAAATAGAATGGGCATTGAAAATAGGATGGTACCATCATACTCGCAACTTTTTGTGTGATGAAAGATGGCTGCTTTTAACCATCAAAAGCTAACTTACTATTTTTGGCTCCAGGTATGGAGTCTATTTCTGGTAAATACAAGAGACATCAAGGCTGGTATTTATATGTCATCATGAGTGCCCAAAGATTTTGAATGGCTTTGTCTTATTATCATCAATGGGGTACAGTTGATGTGATGAAATAGATTTTATTTAAATGTAGCATATGTTACTCTCAAAAATACAGTTGAAGGATGCTACAAATATTGAAAATTATAGTGCATATATTTTCACATTTTATTTCAAATTTATGACTTTAAGCTGACAGCAATAAATATCACATACTGACCCTAGTCACTGTGTAAATGAAACAAGCCTTTTTAGGAAAATGAAGTTAAACCCCACTATTATATGTAAGTTATTTCATTTTTTTAATGCCATCATGTCATAATTGCTGTTTATTTTGTCACTTATATTTAAATTTTTATTAAATGATGTAAATGTTTTGATGTTGCCGGGTTAATTAAACTGCACCTGTTTAAAAAATTAAATTTTAAAAAGAAAACTTTCACTGAACATTTGTGAAGTAGGGAAAAACTTGAACTTTATTAGTTAGTAAATTACTTGTTATTAGCAAAATTTAGATCCACTAGTAATATGTAAGACAAATTATTCTACCAAATAATTATTGAAATTACAGCTAGCTATTGGCTGTTATGAAAATAAAAGATAATCTGATGGTGTCACTGTGAACCAAAAATATGACTTTATGGTCAGTGGATGAAAATGTTTATTTGAGTAAAGAATCTTTAAAGTCTACTGCATTAATTCTTCATGTTAGGACATCATATGAAAAGTATTAAAGAAGTATATTTTTAAAAAATGCAGTTTCTCATATGGTTTGCCTACTTATATGCAGAGATCTGATAATATGACAAGATATTTTTCATTTTCGCCTGAAATGGAATAAGTTTCTTAATAAGTTCATATTGGCTCTATGCTATTATTCTTTGATCATTGAAAGTATTATAATATCGACAGTCTAGCACATACAAAAAACCATCCTATGAAAATGTGTTACCAATTTCAATGCCTAATTTAAGTCAGCATCTCAAGAGTTGCTCTCAAAATGGTATGTGGCTCAGTATCTGGCCTTCTGGGGCCAATTGTATGAGTCACACATTGCACTGCCTGGCACTACGGCGATATTTCTCGGGGGTAGCACCTGGAGTCCTGTCCCACTGCCGGTGGCACAGGCAGGCAATCTGCACTGCTGCCGGATCAGTACGACTGCACCCACTCCTGCCTTTCTCTTTGCAGAGGCACAGAGATGGGGAGAGGCAAAATCGCCAAGCGCAGAGGGAGGATGAAGTTGCAAAAACCACCGAGCCGCTCGGGCATCGGTCATTGAGGGATGATGGGAGACGTGGTGTGTGTCTTGAATCGTGGCCCTCTGCACCTCCATGAATGCCCAACAGAGCTGTCCGGACTCCTTTCCCTTCTGCCTGTTGCTCGGTTGACATGTCTAGAGATTTTGGCGGCTGTCTGATAGGGTTGCAAAAGTCTCCGTGCCTCTTGGTGAGGGCCTACGCAATCCCAGTTGCTCCCACCTATGCTCTTTTGTCTCGTGCAGACGTTTCAGCCCACGAGAGAATTTAAGATATTCCCTGATCTACCCGTAAGGGACCTAGATAACTTTTAAGATAAAGATTGCCTCGATAAGTTGTGAGGGCATGTTTTATTTCTGAATGGTGATTTGGCCACTGACCTAAGGTGACAAATTTTAAGGAGGTGCTGGTGGCGTTATGGTATCAGCTTTGCTTCCAAATTAAAATTTCAAGTGTGAGGACTGCTAAAAATATTCATCAAATTGTTTTTCTCTCCTGAAAGTACTAGAATTAGTCATTCTTGTTACTTAATTTTCTAGGGAATTAGTGTTAAAATATTTCTCACTGCAAGCAGAATGGTGGACTGATTGAAGACAGCTTTTGTTGACTTATTATTACACAAGTTTACTGAAATGGTCTAGATTCTAATTTTCAGTTTTTTCTTGGCTGGATTTATATAAATAACGTAAAAGCAAATACTGCTGTATCTTATGAAAATTCTTTGCCTTTTAAAATAATCATTTTCAGATAAAAAATTCTAAACTTGGGTAATACTTATAAAGCTCTTCTGAGTATGGGAAAAGGAAATAAGGTTCAAGATGGTTCTCAGTTTGTAGTTATGTCTTGTAATTATCAATTCATTGCACTAGTTGCAAAAAAGTTTTATATGATTTTTTAATTTATTTTTAATGTGGTAACTTAGTATTTGTTTTTACGTGTTACTATAATTTGAATTTTTAATGGTATCTTACTTTGACTACTTGTTAGTTTTTGGGAGTCAAGATTTATCTGTTAATACTTTTTAATTTACCACTAATGCTAGCCATGACAAAATTAATTCGGTAAGTCCTTGCTATACGTCATGTATGTGTTCTTTAGGATCACAATGAACATCGAAACAACAAATGACAGGGCCAACTAACCCATTGATTTACATGTAATACATGAAGATATCTTTAGATGGTGACAATATTTCTGCAGTAAACTATATGATGTACTTCTACCCATTTATTTACATTAACATCTTACAAAAACATTAATGTTCTCCCTAAACAACATCCATTATGGAAAAGGAAAATACACTGCTTGATTTTTTATTTCCATTGTTAAGGACCTGAGGTTGATTGGGTGACCAGGAAAATTGCAGAGGAGCAACAGTACTTTAAAGGTCTCATAATACCTCTCACATCTGAGCAAAAATCGCAACCAAACCATTCTTGAGAAATACCTTGATTGACACATGCTTTACAGTTTGAACAGCAATTTGCAGACAAGCTTGCCTTGCTGAATCCTTCAGTGCTTGTGGATATTCTCAACTAGCAAGTGTTTTAATTTGAAATACTTCATTGAGTGTCTTCCAAGCAAGGAAGTCAGATGGTCTTTTATGGTGAATCATTTTCCCTTTTTTGAGTTCATATTTTTTTAAATTGCACAGGTTGTTTATTTTCAAACAAGCAACAATAGCGTGATGAATAATGGGGACTTACTGTATACCAAAGAGAGCTGCAGGTTTGGCTTTAAATTAGCATTTATTTAAAGAAATAAACGCATGACTGTCATAGCAGACAGTGGCTTTCCTATTGCACTGTTGTAGACTGGAACACTCACTCTGTGTGTGTCACTGCAGATGCTTATACTTGTTTGGATGTGTGCCATATATGACCTTGCTGATATCTTGGTTGTCTTATTTATTTTTTCCATTCCAAATCAGCATTTTTGACTAAATTTTCATTATAAAAACATTTCATGTTTAGTATTAATATTTTATTGTAAAAAATGCAATACAAAAATTATAATTATAATTGTAGTGTTAAAATTCATATAGTATAAAATAGCTTTAGCTGTTAATTGTTGAATATAAATAATGAGTACAGCAAAAATAATTTTCATCTTGTGAAAGAGCTAGGTGTTTAGCATCTTGCCATTCAAGTAGGAACTGAGATTAAATCATCTGGGTTCAAGGTGCTAAATTAAGGGATAAAAGGAAAGAATGACATTTCTTCTGGTGCTAAAGTTTGTATAAGTGTGCACAAAATATTTCTTAGCTTAAAGGAACTTGAATATTTATCTCTCATCATTTGTGTAGTCTTACATAGATACCTACTTTGATGTTTGGAAAATGGCATGATGGACTTCTGGTTTTTAACCCTCTCCAGTCTGAATTTAAATGTCCAGTATCCCCGGTTTTGAACCTTTTAATTCTTGAAATCACACGCTAAAGACAATAGTTTACATAACTGACAATAACTCTGTAAATATTTATTGTAACTTGTGTAAATTTTTTAGAGAATACAGTAGAACTCTGTTATGATGACATTCACGTAACTAGCAAAATATTGTTGTTATAATCGAGTGTCATAATATCCAAATTCTACAATTTATAATAAGTTCTTAAAGTTCTACATTTAATACAATTGATTGACCGTAAAGAAAACATTTGAAATTTAATATGCACTCTTGACTTTTCGATCAAGTTTTTGCGAAATGAATGCGTATTATTTACAGAAAATTATGAAACTTGCTAAATTTTATTGTCGTTATAACAGAGCTGGCTAATGAGTTATAACTAGACCGCGGATCTTTAGGTAAAAACCTATTTATTTCCTGAGTAGATATCTGAATATACAATTGTATATATACGTTTCATGAATAATTATCCCCGAAAATGTATATTTTATAGTGCCTAAAAATGCCTATTTTGACATTAATGTCTAAAAATGCCTATTTCGACGTTAATGCTTATTTTTGCCATTTTCATGCAAAAAAGCCTAAAAAGAGCTAATTTTGTAGAAAAAATCGACAATAAAAGCAGATTTTGGTACTAGTCGTATTTTTTAAACTGACTGTACAATGTTCAGTTGAGGGTTGGGAAAATGTCTTTCACACCATGGTCATGATCAGGTGGCGAACACCTGTCACGCATCCGGCGGTGCTATTCTGTTTCCCTGTGTCGCACGATGCGACAATGTAACAATGGGTTTAATCTGATGTTGCGTTAATTTCTCGTCATTACATTGTCATATCGTGTGACACGGGAAAACGAGAATAACCCTGCAGTCCATCTCCAGACCGCAGAGGGTGAAGGTGAGAAGTGTGAAAATTGTGAAAATGCAATACATAAAGTAGCAAGTTCGAAAGCTTATTTAATACGTCAGTGGCTACAAGAGTTCCCGTACTTCACAACGGATGGAAAAATTATCTTCTGTCAAGCATGCAACAAGGAGATAAGTACATTATAATGCTGGCTTGCAATGAATTATTGGCCGTGAATTGCTTGTCATCTACATTTTTTGTTTATACGAGCCATTTTATGGTAACTATAGACGTGGTTATTCAAAATGTCCAACAATCCAGCTGCGGACCTTCGTAGCTCTAAAGTAAATTTTATATTTTTGTCCCATTTCCATATTTATTAGATTATTTCCGTATTTTTAAGGTTAATTATTTCTTCATCATTTTTCTTTATAGGTATTGAGTTATAAAAATACCCAACTAACTCAGCATGCCCAAGGAGTGCTACATAAGGCAAATGTTGAACGCAAATAGAAGATGAAACAAATGCTTTTAACAAAAACTTCTGAGGGATCCAGCAAGAATAATCAGTTTTATGCAGATTTGTGTCATGCAATTGTGGCAGCCAACATTCCATTCAGAACACTAGAAAATCCAACATTCAAGGGGTTCCTAGAACGATACTGCCATCAGTCGGTACCTTCCGAGTCAACGCTACGCAAGAATTACGTGCAACCCACGTACGATGATGCAATGTGCAGGATACGGGAGGACATTGGAGATTCACATATTTGGATATCAGTCAACGAAACCACTGACGCTCTCAGCAGATACATGGCCAACTTGGTTGTTGGGAAATTGACCCAGATATGCCATCCAGAACCTACCTCATCTGCACGAAGCAACTTGCCAAAACAAATCAGGATACAGTAGCACACTCTGTGAACAATGGACTGAAAGTGCTGTATCCCAACAATCTAGAAGAAGACAAAGTGCTGCTCCTATACACAGATGTTGCGTCGTACATGGTTGCTGCCATGCAGTTGCTCAAGGTGTTCTATCCCTCCCTTGTGCATGTGACATGCCTTGCCCGTGGTTTGAACCGCGTAACAGAGCAAATCCCCAAGGTTATCAAATTGATCTCCACCGTGAAGAAAGTCTTCGTCAAGGCACCAACAAGAAAACAGGCTTTTTGAGAAAAACTGCCCGATGTCTCTCTGCTACCTGAGCCTGTGCTCACCCGCTGGGGCACATGGCTGAAAGCAGCTAAATATTACAGTGAGCATATCCTTCATGTCAAGGAAGTTGTGACAAATCTAGCCGAGGATACTGCCTGTGTCACTTCGGCGAAAATGTTGCTGGATGATCCCTCCATTCCCAAGGATTTGGTGTATATTAGATCCCACTATACATCCCTTGTTTGGATTATTGCTGAATTGGAGGGCTCAGGAAAACCCATCTAGGAAAATACTGCTTTGCTGAATGAAGTGAAACAAAAAATCAAGGAAGCGCCAGGTGAAGTGGGAGAAAAAGTAAGAGCAAAACTATAAAAAGTGCTACAAAAGAACTCAGGTCTGCAGAGCCTATGTACAGCAGCAGATATACTGGCAGGAAAATCCAGTGAAGTTGAGTGCAAAATTCCATTTCAATATGTACCTAAGTTGAAGTTTGCCCCCGTCTCATCAGTTGATGTCGAACGTTCTGTTTCTGCTTACAGGATGATATTAACTGACAAATGCCATAGTTTTGTGGCAGAAAACTTAGAAAAAGTGCTTGTCATTTACTGGGAGGCCAACTACGGGAAATTTGTGGAATAAACACAAGGAGGTGACAAATTCATTATGGGAATTTCGAATGAAAGTTTGTCAAACATTCTGCATAGTATTTAAATATATACTTGAATAGTGTTTTCAGTCAGTATTACTATATGTAATGTAGATAGTATTTTCTCTGTAACGCATGGTAATTTAACCATAAGAATAAGTTTCAATGCATAGTAGTAAAATATTTTTATATTCTTCGAAAACACAAATCTATAATGTTTTGTTGACTGGTAACTTTTGCGTGGGTGCATGTTTGTCCTTTTTCGCGAATTAAAGTTGATAGTTGACAGAAATGATGTTGTTTTTTACTGGACAGTTTTTGGAAGTAGTTTTAGAGTCTATTTTACGTTTTATAAAGCCTAATTAAGGTACTTAAAGAGCCTATTTTAGTCGCCTAAAACTTAATTTTTAGAACCTAAAAATCCGCGGTCTAGTTATAACCGAGGTTAATATAACGCATTATTATGGAAATGGTATGGGACTTGAAAATATGTCATTATATCAGAGTTGTTGTACAAACCGAGGTCATTATAACTGGGTTCTACTGTATTTACTAATTATTGTATTATTGTTAAACAATTTTCCTACTTTGAGGTGGTTTTAGTTTTCTACTTTTGTTCCCTTTTCCTGGTGGTATTCCAAAAAGGATTATGACATCAGTTTTGCTTAAGAAAATTCATCTGCACTTGTTGGCAAATCATGTAAAGGCCCCCTATCCCCCACAAAATCATTAGGCATCCATATGCAACAATTCACTTGATTAAAGTTCTTTGTCGACAAGGAACTGCATGAGATCATCCTCGGACATGCTTTCAATTGTTCTTTCACTTTCCCCTCCAGCAGTGTCCTCACTCGGATCAGGCACGGTCACAACTGAGAGCTATTGTTTACAAAAAATATTTCTAGCACTCAGCATCTTAGAATGTGAGAAAAAACTTTCTCGTGTATAACACACCATGTCCATCAAAGAGTAAAATTAAATTTTCCCAAAATGATGATGACCTGTCTCATCTATTTTATTGCTTAGTTCAGCTGTAGTCGTAACAGACAGACATCAGTGAGAAAATTATTATTTTTTCAGAATGTCTACTGAGAAGGGAACTTAATATTAGAGATGAGAAAAGTGTATCTATCCATAGTGTCAAACTGGGTTCGGTAACTCGGGGGCACTTTTTGCCCAAGAGGGTTAAATAGTGAATATATGTTTATTAAGAAAAATATAATTGCTTGCCAGAACCGGAAATGTCTTGTATTATTCCTGGCAGTCAACGTGTCAATGCTGTGAATTTCTTTACTTTTTGGTGTTTTCCAAAACAAATATTTCAAAGAAAACCTAAATCCTACAATACAGAAAATGCCAGAAGAAATGACATTTTTTTGCGAAATAGTTATTCTTGGTTGGAAGAATATCTTTCTTTGTTTTAATTTTTTCTAGTGAATTTAATCGGGGATTTTTCAAGATATCAATATTTTATATAGCTGTAATAATGTTTTTTACCAGTGAATGGTGCAGTTGTATTATAATGCTTGAAAATAATAATATTTGCATTAAGAAAGTTTAAAGGAATTTGATAAATATGACTAGTTTGTTATGCTGGTGTAAGATCACAGTTGTAATCGCTCAATGGACAAAATTATAAAAAATGGGGCTTGTTCTCATCCTATATTTACTCATGATCTTTCTTATTTATCTACTATATGTGAATAATTCAGGGTTTGCCGAAAAAAGTAAGCAGTTTCAATGGGTTTTTGGTACTTTTTAAAAGATAACCTGCAACACAGAAATATAGGATATTAGAGATAAAGATTATAAACATATATACACAAAAAATTATTTATCTAGTTCATCATAGAAACAGGTACAGTACTCTCGTTCTAACGTTTTTCCGCATCTTAAATCGAAATTTTGAGGTCCCAGCTAGAGCTCCATTTACTTCCATTATATCTTTTCCCGCTTCTAAAGTTTATCATTTGTAACGTTTTTCTGCATCCTAAGTATCGAGTTTCAACTCCCCGTCTAGAATTATATCTGCTTATAACGTGAGAATAAAAATTACGAAAACTGGAAAAGGTACATAAACGCAACACAACCTCTATTAAGTTAATTTGTATTATACATAGTTTACGATTAACTCAATAAGGTCAGTTAAAGTGTTTCTTTTGCTTCCAGTATGCCCTACTTATTTAGAATCTATGTACAGAAAAATGTGGCTATGCAGAGTCGACTAGATTTCACTTTCATTAAATTACCATCAAACTTTGTCTACATACATTGTAGCATCTCTACTCTCAGTCTCCACAATCTAAACTTTCTCAGTGGCAGTTCTTTATCAGCCGTTGTCTTCGGTACGCAACAAGCCAAGTTCAGTCGTCTACCGTTGGAACTCTGCTCGTTTGTCTGATTGACATAATACAATCAGTGCATTCTATGTCATTTCTATTTTAGTGACAGTTGCAACTCGTAAGTTGAAAGCTGTAAATTTACGAAGTTTTAAATATTTTAGAGAATATTACTCTCAGTGCTGTTTAAAAGTTTTTGTACTCCACCCCATATATTTCTAATGGCATCAAAAAGAAAGGTTATAACTCTTGATGAAAAAAGATTTATAATTGAAGAAGTAAATAGAAATTCACATCTGAAACGTGTTGATATGGCAAGGCAATCAGGGCTGGCAGTGACATCGCTGAACACAATTATGGCTCACCGAACATTGATCCTCAAAGCTGTAAACGACTGCGGTGTGGCTGCGAAAAGGAGGAAGAACTCTCGAGCATCACCATACGAAAGAGTGGAAGCATTGTTACTCGAGTGGTTTCAGCAGGCTCGAGCTTCCAACATCCCGATTAGCGGTGTTATAATGCGTGAAAAGGCAATACAAATCGCAAATCAACTGGGGTTTCCTACTTTTACGGCATCCAGCGGATGGCTTGATAGGTTTAAAAACCGTCATGGTGTAGTTTATAAAGTCATTGCAGGAGAGAGTGCAAACGTAGATCTTGCATCAGTGAATCATTGGATGACAGGAGAGTTACCCGAGAAAATAAAGAACTATGCACCATACGATATTTTTAACGCCGATGAAACAGGATTGTTTTATAATTTGTTACCAGATAGAACCTTAACTTTTCGAGGAGAAGCTTGCCATGGAGGGAAGAAAAGCAAGGAGCGACTGACAGTTTTGCTGTGCTGCAATGCAGACGGTAGCGAAAAACTCCAACCACTTGTGGTTGGAAAATTCGCCAAACCGCGATGCTTCAAGAATGTGAGGACACTCCCATGTAAGTATAAAAACAACTCCAAGGCATGGATGACATAAAAATTATTCATGGAGTATTTGCAAGAGTTTGATGCAAAAATGGGTTCCACCTCGAGAAAAGTGTTGCTGTTTGTGGATCGTTGTGCAGCTCATCCACAAGATACTGCCAATCTACGGAATGTTAAAGTTATTTTTTTACCAGCAAATTGCACAAATCATTTGCAACCATTGGATCTAGGTATTTTACACAGCTTGAAACAGCAGTATAGAAAAGCAGTGGCAATTATGGATTCCAGCAAAAGTACACTGAAATTGACAGTTTTAGAGGCCATGCATTATATAACATCAGCTTGGAAAGCCATTAAGACTGAAACGATAAAGAATTGTTTTAGAAAAGCTGGGTTCTTCCGTGATGCCGTTGCTGACTATGAAGAACAAGATGCTCTTCATGAAGTCGATAATGATGACTGGAAGCTGTTGCAGTTGAATGAAATGACATTTGATGAGTTTGTGACCTTTGATGATAATGTTGCTACTTGTGGTTTACTTACAGTGAGTAAAATTTGTGATTTACAACATGGTGACTGTCCTGAAAGTGAAGATGATGATGTAAACGAAACTGAACCACCAAGCTTTAAACAAGCTCTGGAGGGCTTGGTTACCATCAAGAGATATTTGTGGTCCCGTATTGGGACGGAAC
The DNA here is from genome assembly GCA_028673005.1 of Tanypteryx hageni. Taxonomy (NCBI): domain Eukaryota; kingdom Metazoa; phylum Arthropoda; class Insecta; order Odonata; family Petaluridae; genus Tanypteryx; species Tanypteryx hageni. Next base: position 117,762,972 of record CM054116.1, read on the forward strand.
ACCTTCTTGAAGGAACTGATAAACTTGAAAAGGGACTCTATGGTATTCACTCAAATGAAAGAAAGCAACAAAGTAAAATATCCGACTTTTTCAAAAAATACTAAATTTTATCATTTATATTTGTATGGTTTTCATTTGTAATTGTCATTCAAAATTAGTAGTGATCTTTTTTCTTCAAATAACATATCCTAAACAGATATGGTATGTACCTTGCATTTTTTAAAAACTTTTAAAGATTTTTTCCTTAAAATCTCTCCAATCAATTTTTTACAATTTAATGTCTTAATCTCTTGGTTTTCTTATTTTATCCATCCGGAAAAAACATTTTATTCAATCGACGCATGCACACAAGACTTACTTCCGACGCTGTGGGTTCACCATTGAGTTTTGATCTTCGATATTCAGCTATGTGCACATGCTAATTTTGTTCCTGTTATGGGTTTGATATTAGGGGTTAACCAGGTAAGTTGCTAATACCTTTTCTTATGACTTATCTAGAGTAGTTTTCTTCGTTACAACTGTAGTAGAATCTTCATATTCGGTAACGGTAACACTTCTACCTTTGAAAGACTTGAGAAGAGAAAATTTCAATTATAATTTTTTAATCATTCAATTCTTACCATGGTACTGTGTGCTTTTGTTTTTATCTAAATGGTTCAGAAATGTATAGAAAATATCCCCTTACCTTTAAAGACTGACATATTCGTGTTTAATTAGAATAAGAACGAGAGCAAGAATTTGGAATACAATTGAAAATATAAATTTATTTGCAATAAATTAGTACGAAGGCTTCCATGACGTGCTGTTGACATGGTGGTGATTTCCGTGATTCTGTCGTGTTGATCCATTTTCTGGACAATATTTCGCCGGCGTTCCAGTCGGCTTCTTCAGGTCACTTCGGACCTGAAGAAGCCGACTGGAACGCCGGCGAAATATTGTCCAGAAAATGGATCAACAAGGCAGAATCCCGGACATAATCACCATGTCATTTATTTGCGATGTTTTTCTTATTATAATATATTTGTAAAAACTTTCACTTCAGAAAATACAGGATTTTACGGGACAGTTGATGAAATACAGGATTTTACGGGACAGTTGATGAAATACAGGATTTTACGGGACAGTTGATGAAATACAGGACATTTGGGCGTCCTGTACAATAATTTAAAAATGTACCGGACAAGGTACTATTATGTGCGAATATCATTATCTCCATTTCCGCATCTTACGTTTTTCCGCATCTAAAGTCGATTTCTCTTGGTCCGGCAAAAAACGTTAGATCGGGAGTTCACTGTAACCTATTGCATTAATAAATATAATAGCTGAAAATAATTTGTTTACTTGTTTTGAGGCTACTCTGCATTTGAAGGAAAAGTGGTGATCTTTGCTTGGGTTTCATTTTCAAACCTTCAGAGAAAAAGAAAGTTTGGAGGTGGGATGGATTTGTTGTTGTTGAGATGTTTTTTCATGGACTAGTAACATAATTTGAGGTGTGGCAGGTTTTATTGCCTACTATTAATAAAGAAATATTATACATGTGTAAAGTCATTTGTGCTATCTTTGCAATTCAAAGATATATTTGAATACTCAATTATATTTTGATTAAATTGTATTAATCCATATCTATTTTTAGAGATTTTTGTAAGGAAATTTAATGATAATGTTATTTAATTGAAAATACTATGTATCCAGCACATGATTTTCTCCATACATGGTAACAATTATTAATGCAATTGTAATGACAAGCAGCTCTCAACATCAACATCCTCAAGAATAATTTTTTGGCAATTACACTCTTGCATAATTTTTAAACAGTTTGAATAATTTTCACAGAGAAAAATACTTGGAATCGCTTCTCACATTAAAAAAAATTTAAGTAAATAAAATTGTTATTTGTTACTATGGATAACAAAATATCAATGCACAATTTAAATTAACATTGGCAGTGCTGGGATCGTTGTCAATATTTAAAAGAAAATTTGTTTACAAAATATCCTGCTTGGTGGTTATGGGATAATTTTGATCACAATTAAAATTTACCTAGGCAGCATAGGCATCACTATGAATAGTTAAAAATGTTGTCATAACAGAAGCAAAATGTATTACATACTTAGTGATGCACTTAACTAATTAAGACAAATAATCGAAATATTTTTTAAAAATTTTTTTCAAACAAAACTTGCAGAAAATTGTACCGGCTACAACTTTGATTACAAATTACAAATATTTACATAACTTAAGTCCTAAATAATATATTTTTAAAAAATAGTGAAAACATACTCATGGGACCTTAAAACGTGTATTTCCGTTGAAATCTTGATTTCAGTTTCTTTTCAAAAACAATACTCGCTTGTATACTGCATATGGAGAAAGTAAAAGTTGAGCACAAATGCGGCCCCATACAAACTTGGAATCGGGCCCCACAATTTTCCTAGCTGCCTTTGACTGCGAAGCATATCACATTCTCTAGTCATATAATAATATATAATTTAATTCCTTGCAGCTAGAGTAGGGTTCCCAGATGTCCTATTTTTGGTAGGACTGGAATACTTTTTCATGTTCTGTCCTACTTTTGAAAAAGTCCTACTTTGGTACTAGTTAATGGATCTGTGCTCTACTTTTGCCTAGTCTGTCCCTTAATCCCTTGTGTCCATACTGTGCTTCTGAAAGTGGCCACTTGAACCCTGAGTAACTTTTTGTCATGGATGGGAGTGTACAAGTGTCATTCTTGTTACAAAGTTAATGAAGAAACCAAAATGTTGTAACTGATCCTAGGTAGGTGGAAATTGATGCGTTTTGTTTTATCAAACTTGCAAGTAGGAACTTGCACTAATAAGAAATTTCAATTACCTGTTAAGGGATGTTTGTGCAACTCCTTCCTCATCCCATAACAAATTGTAACATTTTGTCCTCCCTTTGCATTGCTTAACCCTTTCTGGGCATAAATAACAAAGGCAGAACATCAATGAAAGCGGAATTATTTTTTAGATGTAAGATTAAATTTTTTTAAATATTTCAAAAAATAAATATATTGGTGAATAATGTCATGCTTAGTATTTACTTGCAAAGAATGGAGAAATTGATTGATAAATATAAAATTTATTAGTTTTTTTGGGTGTGATACACCTCAAAACAGGAATCTGGATGAAGGCATGAGTGCGTTATGCATGTTTTGCAGATTTATACAGTTTATTTCCTTAGTGTCTTCAATGCACCTCAGTGAACGTATGTCTTTCTTCCTGATGAAGTGGTGTTTTGTTCATTCTCTCTTCTAATGGTCCCTTGATTTGTCTTACTCGCTTTCTCTTCCTCATCTCTTTCACCAATACCTCAACAAGGCTCTGCCTGAAGTGTTTGTGAGACATTGGTAACCTCTGATGTTGTTCTTGTAGATCTTTGTGTAGGAGATATGAGTTCACAATTGCCACCTCAAGCAACCAAAAGAATACCTTCCTGTATCACTTTTTTCTTCACTTCAATAATTGTTATGATGCGATCAAGTGGTCATTTCTGTCAATTCCACCCATGTGTCTTGTGTAGTCAACAACAACATTTGGTTTTGGAGTAGGTGGCTTGTTGGGGAATTTAGAAGGCACACCTGTCATGCAGTTGTTGATCCTTGGTAGTAGGTGCTAATCATGGTGACAACCCTTTAGTCTTTCCATGATATTGCCATCTTGTTCCCTTCTCAAAAGGAAATAAGCTCACCTTTTTTCATTTTTGTGTTTTTCTTCAACAGCTCAGGTGTCATTCCTCTCCGAGAAAGCATCACAGTACCAGTGAAAAATATCTTCATGTTTAGTAACTCCTCCTCTAGCGCTGAACCATTGCAATATCTATCACAATAGATGTGATATCCAGACGGTGGGTTTATTGGATCCTTGACTAGGGATATACACATTCGTTTTACCACCTGTGTTGTCCTCAGGTTACTGCCAGGGATCATGTCCATATTCTTAGTATAGGGCACAAAATCATATACATACCCATTCTTGGAATCAGATAGTGTAAAACATTTTATGCCAAATTTTGTGGGTAAACCCTGAAACTTGGAAAGTTATGGTACTCTTGTCCACACTTATTTTCGGGCTAGGAGTTTAGTGCAATTTGCATTTAGTTTGCATGTGTTTAATAATAGGTTTTAATAAGGAATTCATTTGTTCTTATTCCGTTATCATTGTCATGGTTTAAATTCCAGTGTAACAACAAAAAATTATCTCTAACAAAAGTATCACAAAAAAGACTGTGAAACCCACTTAGTTGAAAAATAATCTTTTATGTCAGCAATAGGAAGCAGTCCCATATTTATAAGAACACCTATCAATGCCTTTACATCACAATGAGTGCTGTCCACCCACTCATCCAACCTTGCTTTCTTGGTATTTGGAGATTTGATGGCAATCTTGGTATGAGATTGCATATCTGTCTCCAGCAATCTGCAATAATAAGTCATCAAAAAATAACTTAAAACATTCTATTGTTTCAGTTTCAACATCAAAAGATGATGGTAACACTGACCCATTTTCCACATTCAGTGTAATTCCATTTACACTACCTCTATCACTATTGCTAACATTTACCTAGCCTTGATTGTGAACTGTAGAGTCATCGCATGAATTTTTGTTATCACTTGAATTTTCACCTTCACTTCTATTTGGATCAAATAAAATATTGTTCACACAGCTATGCTTGCTAGAAGGGTTTAGAATCTTGCTTGCTAAAATGCTCGGATGACTGTCATCTCATGACACCAAAATATTTATCAATTGACAAAGTAGCCTTACCATGGAAAACATGTCTACTGCAATTTAGAGGTCTGTCGCTCATGAACTGATCATATCCAAATGTCTAATGGTGTTAAAATGACATCAATAGCCATCTAGTGTTCATTTTGTGAACCTTAATTAACACAGTGGTTAATATGAATTTGCTGGTATATCTGATAGAACACTTTTATCTTTGCAGAATATTTCGCTACTGCCCGGGAAGGGTTAATTTTTAATGGCTCCTTATAGCATTTGCAGTTTTTATTGCAAAGGGGTAAAGCTTCTTATCCATCAGTTCTTATTGTGGTCTCCCTCTCTATAATATACCCATTGTAAGAACTATACTTGTGTTAGTGTTTCATAGGTTCGACATAAACTGCTGTAAGAGTTGTGACAGTTTATTCCAAGTTAGAAGCACTAATACAAATTGCAAAAAAAATACAATTTTATTCAACAGCAGTTGATTACATTCGTAAGTGGTATAGAATTAATTTGTCCTTTGTCCACTAAATGGTTAATTCCAGAAATTGCTAAAAAAGACTTTGATGAAACAACCAAATTAATTTCATTTCTAAGAAGTATATCAAAAGAGTTCAATAGTTCGCCAATTGATAAAAAGTGGATCACTTTGCTTAAAAAATAATTTTATTAATCTATAGAAATCCATACATATAATTTTTGCTATTCCAACACCAAACTCAACTATTCCTTGTGTTGCAGTGAGTGAAATGTATGAAAAATTACTGAAAGATGATCAATTTCTGAACCAAATATGTTCACATACAAAATATATTTAATCACTGTTTTACAAGATGATAATAATAAATGAAACGTTGTTTTATAAGTGACCTAATTTTTATAAAAATGTCCTTTTTAGTTGAATGTGCCTGGGAAACTTAAGCTAGAGGCAGAGCTGCTGTTCCTCGGCAACCTATCAAAGTGCTCAAGTCAGCCATGCAGCAGCGGGTGTTAGGATAATATAATATCAATAATCAAAATATCTCTCAGACAATTCATTTTATGGAAAAACGTTTCAAACAAAAGTTGTAGACAGTTATATTTTCTACAATATTAATAATAACAAATATTTGCATAAATTAAGTTCTCAAGGAAATATGCAAAAAATGGAAAAATGACAAGTGGAGACCTCCACTTCCAGTTGACCGGTTTCAGCCAAAACCTTTTCAGACATTGAATTACTAATAAATACCTTACATATAAAGTTTTGCGGTGATCTTATGATTAGTTTTTGAGTGCCCACAAAATTCCCATCACACACCACAGACACACACATATCATTGAGAAAATAGAGAAAATGTTCTCAGGGGAACTCAAAACGTGTATTTCTGCTGAAATCTTGAATTCAGTTTTTTCATGAATACTACTTTCTCCTATACTACGTATGGAGAAAGTAATGATGTGCTTGAAATGCTAAGGTTTTATACATTGTTTTTAAAGCTCATTTATTGCATCAATTGATGTACAGGCCATCAACATTCACAAAGTTATGTTACAACGTTGCTGCTTACATATTGACTGCAACAACTTATGCATAACTTGGTGGGTTAAACTCTTGAATCATTAAATTTTTATGATGTGAATGTCAAATTGTGTACACTGAGATTTCCCACAAATAATCAAAAGCATTTATATCAACACTGGAAATGTTCAGGATTTACTGTGTTTAGAAAATTTTTACTTTAAAAAGTAAGCAATTAGAATAAATTTCTTTAACCAGAAATGACAGTGTAGGAATGTATTATCTTATAAAGTTTTTTATATTATAAACTCAGTCTTTTCATATTAAATATTATAGCATAAATGGATATCATGATTGTAATGACAGCAAAAAATCCATAAGTATGGTGCAAGACATTCTTGTTGATTTTTTAAAAGCAGTGAATGGAATACTTTCATTTTTAATTGTGCTGCATTTAAATATCTAGTGTGTGATTTACTGTAAATCTCTATAATTTACTTTAATTTCATCTGTCCATCTATATTTTGCATAGTGACATTTAAAGTGACAAAGGGCTATTTGCATTTATTATTGTTGAACATATATATATATACATATAATTTCTTTAGAAGCAGTATGTAATTAGGTATAAATGTATTGTAACAAATATAAAAGTATTATATATAAATAATTAGAAGTAACAATAAGCTTGAAAGCAAATGGTTATTTAAATTTTTTTATGGGAAAGAGATGACTATCAATCATGCCAAGTTATATCAGGATGCAATTTTTGCTAGTTGACTTAAATCTATCATTGAATCCTTATGGTTGTAGGGATAGTGCATAGAATCTTTGTATATCTTTAATATTATACATAGTATAATTAAAATACACCTAAGAGATATTAAGATATAAAATAAAAAAATGTCCTACTAATGAAAACCATATCAAGTCAAAAACAAGCTCTTTGAAAGTGTGTTAAATGAGGTGTGTGTATGGCGTGACAAGAGGACTCAAGCTAAACAGAAGTAAAGAGAAATTCTCTCTGAGTAATTTTAAAACTTCCATTCTGTTAATATAAAATTTTGCAGTGATTGTGACTTAAAGGATTTAGTAAAAATATATAACATAGAACAAATATATTTCTTGTGATTCCATGAAAAATAGTATGATTTGGATTTTTTTGCAGTTCTCATCTGGATTTATTTATTTATTATTCCAGTCACCATGAAAACTGTTTGCACAAAGATGTAAACAAATATATTAAGCACTTCAGATTTTGTTTGTCCCTTATTATTGCCTGCTGACATTTTTATCCGTGAGCTTATATCCTTCTTCTATTGAAAAAACAGATGTGGAGGATGTGAAGTTTGTAATAAACTTTGACTACCCATCATGCTCTGAGGATTACATCCACCGAATTGGACGCACAGGAAGATCACAACGCACAGGAACAGCTTATGCTTTCTTTACCCCTGGAAATGCAAGGCAGGCATCTGATCTCATAGCAGTGTTGAGAGAAGCCAATCAGGTGGTAAATCCTCGTCTCTTTGAGATGGCTGACATGGCACGCTCTTCATTTGGTGGCCGCAGTGAGTAACTAATGGTTATTTTAATTAGTTTCTAGTTTCAACAGTTCTTCAACTTAATTCATTGTGTAGATCTGAAAGAGGTCAGCAAAATTGAGCATTAATATGTTGATTGCAACATCCAGTTAAGTACAGGAAACATTTTATTGGCGTATTTTCATGTGATATATAGGCCTGAGAATGATTTATAGCATAATCGCAATATCTGTAACATAGAGGTTGATTACAAAGTACTTAAAGGCTCATCATTCAAATGTAAAATTTCCATTTGGTATGATGGATGTCTTTTTCCTATTCAAAATAAGGGAATACTATTATTTTGCATTCCTGATTTTAAAAGTAATTTAGAATGAGTGTTCTTATGGTTTAATACATTAAAATGAGAAAAAATTAAAATTTTTGTTAATTTACTCTTGACCGGAATCCAGAAATATGTCATTTAAATGCCTAGTTTGTGGTGGGTTGGATTAAAATTTTAATACATTATTTATCTCAATGATACACTGCATTGTCATTATGAGAATTAATTAAGTTAAAACAAGCACAGTTTTCATTTGCGTCAATATTTTGGAATGTGTTTCTTGTTCTGATGATAAGGAAAAATCCGCAGTCTGGGAGTAGCAAATCACACTCTTGGATGAATGAGCCTAGTCATCACTGTATGGAAAAATTTGTCACTTTTAAACAAGTAACACTTGATACCAACAACAACTGCTAACTGGCAAGCAAGTTATTCATTTAAAGACAACTCGGGCATAACAACTAACTAATATTGAATCAGGGAAATGAGCTGGTGCCTGAAGCCAAGGGTGAGAGGCGATAACAAAGAAACATTAGGACATAAAGTACTTGTTTTTTGTCTTGTTAATGTTAATACCGTATATACCTGAATATAAGACGAGGTTTTTTTCCAATTTTTATGGCTGAAAAATCGCTAGTTGTCTTATAATTGCATGGTATGTAATAGTGTGACTGACAGAGGAGCTGAAGGCAGAGATAAGGCGTGTTTACATTATGTCTTGGAACAGCACAGGGGCCTGCCTAAGGCCAAGTTCTGGAGGGCTGAGATCAATAAATGAAGTCCAATGTTTACACTTCCTCTCTCGATTCCGTGACTTCTTGCCCAGTTTCTGTTCGATAATGATGGAAGAAACCTTTGGCGATCGTTTCTACTGCTGGGGGCAAGCCCAAGAGCAAGTTCTACGGCTTGTCACGTGATATTTTGTTTATTCAGTTATCAAAATCCAGTCCCAGGGCTGAGTTCACAGTTCACCCTCTAGATGGTTGGACTCGGGACAGGAAACAGGGATTTTCTTAACTGCGCATGCGTCCTCTGCCTTGTTCTTGAATTCACCACAATTCGCACCAGAGCAGCTATCATTACCTGGTGTTTCTTTTGCTGCAACTGAGAAAATTTTATGGATGGAGTGGTCGAAAAACGCAGTGTGCAATTTAATCGACGAATGGAAGAAAAGGCCAGCCTTGAGAGATACGAGAAGCCAACACTTTAAAAATAAGAATTTAAAGGACTGTTTAGACGAAATAGCTATGGCATTTGGTATTTCTTCTGAGAATATAAAACATTTTTTATTCTGTGCATTTCTGATATTTACAACATCATATCTACACTTCTATTGAACAAAATGGAACAATTGTTTTTATGATCACGACGTATGTATAGACGCTTACTGAGTGAATTATCTTCTTTGTATCATCAAAGTTGCAACTCCTGCATATGTATGGAACTTCTTAGCTGGCTTTGTAAGATTGAATGGATGAAAGATTTTACACCAACATACGTAATTTGATCCTGTCACGCTATCATAGTGTGTTGACCGAAGACAAAGTAAACCATCTATGACTGTAGTAAATTCCATATGAATTAAAGTCTTCATGATTGTTAACTATCCAGTTTTACGTAAAAATATGGGTGACCACGTTGAAAAGAGAGGTTCTACACCTTCACAAATATCAAAATCATTGCATAATTGTAATGATGCAAACTTTAAACTTTTTGTGGTGAAATATGCTGATGAAACTAACAATTGTGCAGCAGCAAGAAGGTTTTGTGCAGCGGTGGAAAAAATCACAGGAAATGCTAAAATGTGCAAGTTTATATCGGAAAGCATTTCGTGGGCCTAAGGAAGGACGTCCTAAAAATTTAGACTAGATAATAACATTTGTGCAAGAAAAATGCAACAGTGGACTGCCAGTCTCACGGGAGAGTATATAAATGAAGGCACTAGAATTGGCATCGACGTTGAAGAATTCACAGCAGCAATTTAAGGCAAGTGTGGGGTGGATCAACCTGTTTATGTGGCGGAATGGCATATCTCTGCAGCGAAGAACATCATTATCACAAAGACTTCCCACATATTTCACTGAAAAAATCGTTGAATATCAGCGTGAACATATCTATCTCATAGCCCAAATGGAGAATGCAGATGAAATAGCTGCTTTTCGATTGGCCAACTATCACTACAGTTGATAACAAAGGGGCAAATTCAGTAATAGTTAATACCACTGGAAATGAAAAACTAAGGGTAACAGTAATGTTATCAGTATTAGCTGATGAGACAAAATTGCGACCCTTCGTTATATTCAAAAGGAAGAATCTACCAAAAGAAAAACTACCCCCTGGTATCATTTACAGGTGCAGTGAGAAAGGCTGGATGACTAGTGATTTGATGATACAGTCGCTGAGTGAAGTTTGGTATAAATGGCATGGTGCTCTTTTAAAGATGAGATCAATGCTAGTTCTTGATGGTTTTCGAGGACATCTTACGGATGATGTGAAATCCAAAATATCACACCTCAACACTGATCTGGTGGTCATACCAGGAGGCTTGACCTCCCAACTACAAGTGCTCGATGTGGTTGTGCCTTTATGGGGAATGGTTGCTGTCAGGGAATGGCTCTCTTGACTCCAGCAGGTAAAATGAAAAAACCAACAGATGCTCGACTGGGAAAATGGATTAAGACAGCATGGGACAGTATCTCATCAGCATCAATAGTCCATGGATTTAAGAAGTGTTGTGTTTCTAACAGTTTGGATGGATCAGAAGATGACATTCTGTGGGTGGAGGAAGATGATGCAGCTATTGGAGATTCCTCCAGTAGTGAAAGTGAAAATGACAATTAAAATGTGCTAATGAGAAATAATTTGCATGAGAAATTCTAATGTCCCAAAATATTCAATTGAAAATTCCAATCAAAATTGCTTATTTCAATTGGTTCAATGTTTATTGCTCAATGGTATAATAAAACTCTGTCATTGTGTGCATAATAATTTTTTTCTTTTCATTAGGAGGTAAAAAAGGGGGGTTGTCTTATAATCAGAGTCGTCTTATATTCGGGTATATATGGTAATTATTTGCTATATATTATTCATTAGCATTACTGGCTCCCAATGCTCAGATAACAGGTTCAAATCCTAAATTTAAATTCCTAAAAAAGTTGTAGAACCTCAAAACTGGGCTACTTCCTGGATTTAAAAAAATCCTCTTGTGTGTATTAATATGAAAGTTGTTTTAAAATTTTCTTTTTATTTATGAATTTTTAGTTATCAGTGTTTTCATTGAGTAATAAATAATTTTTTAAGATAAAATGAAAATGCCAAGTAGATCTGCCATATTTTGGCAATTTCTGCATTATTTACAGGTTTTAATTAAATTATTTTTGTTTCATATATTCATAAATGCTATTCATTCCAAGGTGCTGGCTATTTTCTCTCTATAAATTCTCTGTAATTGAACAACTCTGATTTTCTGAAATGTTTTCTCTGTAGGTCGTAATAGGTGGGGAACTGGTAGTGGAGGACGTGCTGGTGTTGGAGGAAGGGACCGTGATCGGGAGAGGCGAGGAGGTGGTGGTGGTGGTGGCAGGGACCGTGGGTTCTCTTCTTCTTTTAGTAATCGTAATGACTCTGGAAGTAGCAGCGCAAATTTCCAGCCTTTGGCAACCAATCCATCATCATCTGGTGCAGCCTTGCTTGCGGGAAGGGGAGGATCAAAGTGAGATATTTAAAAATATTATTCTTTGAGATCATGTAAAACAAAATGATAAAAATCTATTGATAAATTTCTGTAGAGCATTGGTGACCAAACAGCCACATCCGGCCCGCCGATTGTCTTCATCCGGCCCATCATGAGTTTGACATTTAAGGGACACAATGTAACATTAAATGAAAACAGCATTATATGAACAATATATTTTGCCTGTACCCCTTTATTGCCATAATAGAAAAATACATTTTAAAAAATCAGATAATAAAGACCCACAACTAAACAGTTTAGTTCCTTAAATTATTTTTCAATTCTATTTTTGACTGGATGTGGCTCGCGAAGAGGAACTCAGTCTCTGGGAAAATCTGTATTTCCTGAATCTAGTTGTTGCAGTGGAATATAAAAGCCTGAACCCAATTAACAACATAGCTTTGCTTTAGATTATCCTAGTCCCCTTCAGCATTGTTGTCCCTATCTTTCATATTAGCAACAATTTCTTCAAGACCCATAAAATATTTAGCATACTTTAACATGTATTAGTGAAGACAAACACATCCTAAAGACAGAGTTTTAAAAAATTAACTCATTGTATTAGGTTTGTTTTAGCAGAAGTCTGTCTTTAAAAATTGCTAGAATTTTGCCTCAGTAAAATATGCTGCTCTACTCCTATACTTAATATTTATGTGCCATAGAACTTAAGTGATCTTTGCATTCATGATCATATGTTACAGATATAGTCAACTTATTTATTTTCGATTTTTCATCATTAAAAATTCACAATTCAGTAAAACTCCATTATAACGCGGGGTTCGGGAGGCAGAGTGAACACACGTGTTATCGGCAACCCGCGTTATTTCGGGAAATTTCCCAGAAAATAATTTTTTTAAAACGTGAAAGTACATATATGCTTTATAACAAATTTAATTGAAAAATACAATAAAAACTGATATATTTCGATTTAAATGCATAACTTATTTAATCGGTGTTTTAAAAATAGTCCGATATTTTCTTTTGGCGTGACAGCTGGTAGAGTTTTTTCGTCATATACGTCTTAATGTTTTGCAAATGTAAAAGATGAAGATGATCCCAATCACTCTGTCTTTCCATCCAATTCATCACTTCACTGATGTTATCCAATAGTTTGCTAATTTTAGAGGTCTCAAGCTCACACATTTCTTCATTCTCGCTATCATCTTCCGATAAATGTTCTGCTCTTCGCCTGCTGCAGTGATGCACTTTGACCAGGAATTTTTAATTGCCACATATCTTATGTTTTTCCATGCCAACCCGGTATTGAAGGCCATATTCTTAAGCGTGACTGTTTTCAGGAACTGTGGCACTTGCAGTCCCGAGTTTACGAGAGCAGTGAGCAATTCCTGCCGATAGTAGGCTTTAAGGCTCGGTGCCTTGGTCCAAGGGCTGGATAAGTGCAGTAGTATTTTTTGTTAAAAACATCGGTATTATTTTTCCATATCTTGATTTCAGAGAATCAAAAGGATGAGCAGGACAGTTATCCAGCTGAAGTAGAGCTTTTTTATCCATTTTTCGTGAATGTAGGTTACTCTTTACCGATGGCACAAAATCGTCATTGAACCACGATATGAAAATATTGCGAATTATCCAGGCGTTCTTACTACTTTTATAAATTAGCAAAAGATGTGTTAATATGCTTGAAACATCGAGGATTTCTGTTTTTCCAATACACAGTGGTTTTAATTTGTGGCTTCCCATTTTGTTTGTGCAGAACAGTATAGTCACCCTTTATTTGCTCATTTCATATTTATTATTTATTCAGATTTATTTGCTGACTTATTCATATCCAGTGACTTGGTTGGAAGCATTCTGTAGTAGAGTGCAGTTTCATCACAATTGTACAATTGCATCACAATTGTACAATTGCTCTTCATTGTAGTCATGCTCATCGATCACCTTAGGTAAAGTCTCACAGAACTCTTTGGCTGCTGCACTGTCGTTGGAACGAGATTCTCCTTCTATGCTGACTTGTGTTATCCCGTGACGAATTTTCCATCTTGATAACCAGCCATTAGATGCATTAAAATCATCAGCACTGCCAATTTGCTTATGAAATTGAACTGCCTGTGCTTGCAAAATTGGTCCAGATATTGGCACACCTTCACTACGTTTCTGTACAAACCATGTATACAAACATTCGTCAACATCACTTACGTCACTAAATGTTTTTTTTCTGTCAAGACCTATTTTATCATCCACTTGATCAATAAACAAGATTGGAAAGGTGTACTCCATGTTGGAGTACACAGAGTTTCCAAATGCGTTCTTTGAGATTTCACAATGTTCTCAATATTTTTCGCTCAGATGAGAATTTAACTAGAAGTAAGGGAGATACGTTGTAAAATACATGTAGGTCTTCGTGTGAAGTAGTCATAATTATTGTCCGATTTTAACCAAAATTGGAATAGGTCAATTAATTTTAACAAAACTCCCCAATAACAAATTTCATCACAATATTTCAAGCGGTTCCCGAGTTGAAACAGGAACATTGTTAACTACATGTAGGTCTTCGTGTAAAGTGGTCGTCTTTGTTGTCCGATTTTAACCAAAATTGGAATCAGTCGACCAATTTTAGCAAAACTTCCCAGTACGAAATTTTATTAAAATACGTCAAGCGGTTCCCAAGTTGAATCAAGAACATTGTAAGCTACATGTAGGTCTTCATGTAAAGTGGTCGTAATTGTTGCCCGATGTTAACCAAAATTGGAATCGGTCTATTAATTTCAGAAAAACTCCCTAAGTTGTCTGATTTTGACCAAAATTGAAATCGGTAGACCAATTTTAGCAAAACTCCACAGTGCCAAATTTCATCATAATACATTCAGCGGTTTTCGAGTTTTAACATGCGGACGGACGGAAACAACGTCCCGTATATGTGTTCACTTCGTGCACTTAATGCAAAGAACACATAATAATCGTAATTTGCCTTCTTCTTTAATCCAACCACGAATTGTTTCTTCAGGAATGCCAAACTCCTGGAATAAACTAGCTTTCGAATAATCGCGTTTCACTCTGTCGATTTTGTTCATCTTTTCTTTTACTGTATACTTTTTCCTTTTGGTGGACATAATTAGTATAACCCTAAAATTGAAAAAAAGTGAATATAGCTGTATAAATAAGCAAGAGAAACAGTTGAAACCACACATTCCACAAAAAGCCTTGTGAAACGTGTATTTAATTACTTTAGCCTGGGTGCAGTATTTACAACACTGGAGGGGTTTTCTCGAGCCCATATGAGATGCCGGTCAAAGACTGATTTTATTGAATAATACTATTTTGAGACAATGTAGATAAGCATTGGTATCTCCTTAGCAAATCACGTGCAAGATCATAGGGATTACGTCATAAATCGCCGTAAAATTTGAAACAAAGTTGTTTATGGAGAAAATAAATGAAATAATTTTGGGGTACATGACTAGACACACGGTATATCCGAATCCGCGGCATTGTGAGGCGCGTTATAACGGAGTTTTACTGTATATGGTTATATGTAATTATGTACTCTTTACATATAAGTAAACATTCATTTCAGATGATCCAGTCACTGGCATGGTCTATTTTACTGTTGTAAAAATATCGAGATTGCTTAATATTTCATGAATTTAAGTTTAAAGACTTTTAATATTTGAAAAGGGGCTCATATAAACAGGTTAAATATGCTATGTTAAAGATTTATGGATGATAAATTTCCTTTTTGAACTGTTTTTTCTCAGGGGGAGTAGTACTACCAACAGCCATGGAAGTGTTGGTCGAATGCTCTCTAATTATGGCTATGGCCACCAACAACATCAAGATCACCTTCAGCAGCAGCCTAACCAGTCACAACGTCATCAAAATACTAATTCTGCTCCGCCGTACCAAGCATCAACACACTTGTCTGCTCCAAAGAGTCATCACAGCCAACCACATTCGCATAACCAGCAGTCATTTCAACAGCAGCAACATATTCAAGCTCCAAAGCACCACCAGGGGCAGCACCATAATCAGCAGCAAAATCATCAGAGTCAGCAGCATCACCAGAATCAGTCTCATTTACAGAACCAGCTCCATCCCCCTAACCAGCCCCATCACCAAAACCAGAGCCATCATCAAAACCAGAATCAGAGCCACCATCAAACCCAGAATCAGAGCCACCATCAAAGCCAGAATCAGAGCCACCATCAAAGCCAGAACCAGCCTCATCACCAGAATCAGGCCAGTCACCAGAATCAGGCCAGTCACCAGAATCAGGCCAATCACCAGAATCAGGCCAATCAACAGAATCAGGCCAATCAACAGAATCAGGCCAATCAACAGAATCAGGCCAATCACCAGAATCAGGCCCATCACCAGAGCCAACCCCACCACCAGAATCCAAACCATCACCAGAACCCAAACCACCACCAAAACTCAACCCAAAACCAGAGCCAACCCAACCACCAAAGCCAGACTCACCAGAGCCATTCTCACCATCAGAACCAACCTCACCACCACAATCAGCAGAACCATCAGAGTCAACAGAGCCAACTACCACAGCAGTTTCAACCTAGCCAACCACCACCACAGCAGTACAATCAGAATCACACCCGCAGTAATTCCATTCCAAATTCTGGAAGCCAGCATGTTGGGTCTACCTATCATGGAGGACAGGGCCAGCAAACCAATAATAATACGGCGGCTACCAATGCTTCAATTGCAGCTTCTTACTTTTCATCTCCCCCTCCTCCACCTCCCCCCGAACCTGCACCTACTTCTCAGATGTCATATTACAAGAGCACGCAAGCCCACGTTGGAAATGGCTATGCGTACAAGCGATAAGACTCCCAAAGGACCAAAGAAGCTATGGTAGTGTTTTGGAATGTATGTTGCAGTACTATTATGGAGATGATGTACCATGTTTGGAGTGCTGTGGTAACTGTTTATAAATATTTCTTTTATTTGCGCATGTAATAATTGATGGAAAATAGTTTGGAAATTTCAATTCCTAATTGCTGGCACAGTTGGGATTTTGTGCACAACAATGAAAACGTTTTAATGAGATATCTGACATTATCTCGAGGAGATTTTTGGCTCATAAGGAAATTGCATATTTGGAGAGGAAGTTAAACCAGCTTTGTGTTTCTTTTGGTAGCTTATAGTAATATTTAATGTTTGATGGATTTGATATTGTGAAGAGAGAAAAAAATGTCCTTAGTAAAAGTAGGGTAATTATGGAACCAAAATGTTATTAACTTATGACTTAAAGGTCTGGAATTGATAAAGTGCTATTTGATTGCTTGATGTTGTTAAGTTAGAATATTTATCAGATGGTTGCTGTCAAGGAATTTATTAAGTATGAGGGAAGATTGTTCAACAGAACATTGACGTTTGTGTTGCTGTTTTAACTGAGATAATTCTCAAATAACAACAAGAAATAAGTCATGTCTGTGATTGGGAGAGAATTAAGAATAATTCAAGCTCAGCTAAATGAAAATTTGTCTATCTTGCAGGTAGATAATGATCTTAGAAAAAATTGTAAAAAGGAATGGCATGTGATCATGCCTGAGTTCCAAGTGGAAAGTATGTATTCACTTTAATATAAACAATATCTCTTCTATTTTTCTAATTGTAGCATTAGGAGACCATATTGGAAATGGAGAAACTTAAAAATTCCAGTGGTTATATCAGTTTGTGTTCCTCAGCTTCATAATTAAATTTTTATCAATTCATATTCACCTCTTATTTTTTATATTAAGAATTAGATTGATGATTTGAAATGTCGCCCACATGAGTCATGTATGTTTTGGTTTCTGAAAAAGTTGAATTTAATGATCATTTACAAAAAATTTCTTGAATTCTATATATAGGAAGTTCGTTTATGGCTATATGTAAAGAAATTCTGGTAGATTGAATTAAATTAGGACTAATATTACATGAAGTGGTGCTTTAATCCAAGTAATTTATTTTTCTAAGTTTTTATTTTTAAAATTGCAAGTAAGTGGCTGTGTGCCAAGTAAAATTCCTTTCATTAACTTTATAACCTTTACACCGTAATTTAAATTCCCTGAAATGGTTACAGTGCCTGTTTATCAAGCCTCTTGCCTCTAATTTTGGGTGGACCAAAATGTTTCACTTGTGTACTGTTCTTATCAGGATGTTTGTATTATCCCTTAATGAGGAATCAGTATAGATTATTACCTTGGGTCTAATTGCACCGCCATCTTAAAAAGTTAAATTTGTCAAGTTCAATAAATCTTTAAATTTATGACTTATAAATGTTCTGTATTCTATAAAGCATTTTCTTATTAATATTCATAGACATATAATTATCGAGGTTAATAATAGCATTTCTCTAAATGGTGACTGCTATATTATTTGGAAATGAAGTGTGGCAAAGTTGGTATTGTAACCCCTGGCAATATTTATTGTGTAAGAATATATGATGAAAATGGGGAATTGTATATTGTTTCTGGGAATTATTTTCTTCGTTATTTGAATTTTGGCTGTCTAAGTTAATATTTTTATAAAATACTTGTGTTTGATTTGTGCTCTTGATGGATACTTAAGTTGCTTGCATAAAACAGACAGTATCTTTTATGTTATTTCAAGTGGCAATAGTAGTGGCAGTATTTTAATTACGTGATTTTTAAAGTCACATACAGTTGTAATTATTATATATAGATTATAACCATTACTTTAATTTGATAATTAGATCCTACTCAGTATATTACCACATATTCCTGTCTTTAAAACAATATTAAATAGCAGATTTAAACCTGTTGTAAGCATTTTGTCATTTGACTTAGCTTGTTACAGGGTTAACCAGAATAGTTCCATGATGATTTGGCTTTGTTTGTGTATTTAATCAGAATTTATGTTGAAGCAGTAAGATAATCATTATGGATGTGGTGTTAATTGACCTTGAAAATTATAGCTCATTTTGAGGGTAGCAGTAGTTTTACTATCCTTTCAAAGTGAGGTCATTTGAAAGTGACAGATTGTTGATATTAAAATTTATTGAAGTATTTATTTCGAATTTTCGCTATTGTTTTATTGTTATTAACTTCTATAAATTCATTTCTCAATTGTATTTTTTTTTAAATCATAGGTATCTTATAAGAATAATGCACTTTAATTTTGGTGGAATGATGTTTTCCAGAGTAATAGGAAGCTGGAAGTGATCCAAGTTAATAGAATGCATCACCACATCCTTCATTTGGGCTGCGAGTATGGTTAAAAAAATAATTTTGCTAACTTGATGAAGCTTATTTATGTTGCATTGCTAATTCCAGAGTTTATTTAAGTGGTTTTAAGGGAACATATTTTTTGCTTTGCATCAAGTTATTTTTGCCTGTTGTCATGCAATAGGTAGTACATGACTTAACTTGCTCTGATAGCCAAAGAATACGAGGTGTTCTTATTTACCAATAGCTAAAAAAATTCCATTCAGTTTAACACGAGCCCTATTTTGGTAATTTTTAAGTCCTTTTTGAGGCCAAAGCTATTATGCCAGAAATAATTTTTAACTAACTCCTGAAGTTGCAAATTTTTAGTATTCTTATAAAGATACATTTCAATTTCTGGCTTTCAAATTTGTGTGTATAATTTAAGAAGAGCCCAGTTAAACATGCTTCAATTCTCTGTGTGTAATTTTTAAATGTTATTGATAAGGCATTAGCAATATTTCAATAAATAACAAGTGCAAGCATATTCAATGATCCACCTCTCCAACCTGTTGTAAAAAATCTTAAGTTAGTAATAGACTCAAGGCTTTATAGTTGTTTCAATATTTTTCATGTGAAATGTTTTTGAAGTATATGTATTGAAATAATTTGTGTAATGGAAATGTTATTTTTCCATGTCATTAACTCCTGAGATCTACATAATGTAATATAGGCATAAATTTACTTAGTGAGGCAGTTTAAGAGAGAAAAATGATTCCATTTTTTTTGTCATAGAATAAAAGTAATATATCATTATTGTTATTTTATGTAGCTCTGTGCCTCTATTTCTTTGAAGTTCTATCCTGGAATTGCTAATTGATTAATAGAGATAATGCTTAACATTTGGCTCTATAATTTGTAGCTTCTCATATCATACCTAACATTTAGTCCATTATGCACTTGAATTGAAATTTTAAATAAAATGTTCTGATAGTGTGACTTGTTAGTTTGTTGCCTTTAAAAGTAGCTTTCTGAGTACTGGAAAAATGTCATAGCAGTGAAGTATAACCTGAATTTCATTTGAAAGGCTTCACTGCAAATTTACATTCAAGTATTTGTGGATGGACTAAAGAGGGTTATTTTTAGTTTGTATTGTTAAAAGCTCATTAGATAAATAGAAGGGAGACTTTTTACAGAGATGACATGACCAACATTGAAGAATAATGTTGCATTTTTTTAAATGCAGTGAAAAAGCCAAAGCACTCTGTACAATATCTTTATTTGTGATTAATGTTAAAATTGCACTCAATATATATTTAGTTTTTCTTATTTCTTGTGTTGTATCAAGGATATCCAAAAATAAATATTTTTTGGCCATATAGTTTTAAAAAATTTCTTTATGTAATCGAAAGGTAAATTTCAACATTCCTGAGTTTTCTTCTTTCAATGGTGTGCAGTCTGAATAAACAGCTGCTAAAGCGATGAAATTGTGTGCTCTCAGGGTTGGCTATAACGCTTTTACAGGGGTGTGCGAAGGAAAATTTGGTCACCCCTTCTAACTTAACCAAATGCAGATAGTTCTCGATTTACGCATGTTCGGTTTATCTGTTATTCCATATATGCGATCTTTATTCTTACGACCATTATTTAGCTTTAAAGCCCAAATTGAAGAACGTTTATAAATGGAATACATATAGTAGTGACCCAAAGGCTGCCTTAGAAGCCTCTGCCGATGTGCAGTGGCACACCCGTAGGACTGGCCTTTTGTGCTCTGTTTCCTAACATTTCTGCATAAGTAACGTTATTTTTCAGTCATTTTATACTTATAATAGAAATACTCTTCTCCCAAATAGTGATAGTATTTTGACACGGGATGCATGTGCAACTGTGGATAGTCACATTTGTATACATTTAGTCAACTTTATATGCTATTGGACTAAAAGCCTCGATCTGATATTGCTCGTTTGTTTAGTGGTGGCTGTCGGCGATGCATGAGAGGGGAAGGGAAAGACTTGGGAGGGAAACCTTTAAGGGGAAAGTTGACGTCATAGCCATGCGCAGTGGCACATTTTGGGTTTGGACTAAAAGTTTGGAGAGTAGGTCATGCAGCTTTTGCCCATGGATAAACATGACCTCCCCTCCCACCTCGAGGATGGACTCGTCCTTCCTTGAGAGTGCCTTCTGCGGACCGCCACCACTAAACAAACATACTATACTTAAACAAAATTTGCATGACTAACACCCAGTACTCTGTTGTCTCTCCTAGTGTGATGTTGCTAATTACTTAAATATTGAAGCACTCAATAAATAATAAATAAAACGTGTTACCATTGAAATCTCGAGTTCGATTTTTTTCATGAAAACAATACTTTCTCATACTACCTATATGGAGAAAGTAAAATGCATTTAATATTGTGGAAAATTGTATTTAATGGAAAACTTTCAAATATAAGCTTAGTTTTACAAAAAAATTCTCAATTAAAACCTGTCTATAATTTCTTTTTACTTTCTCCATATACGAAGTATAGAGAAAGTATTGTTTTCATGAAAAAAATCGAATTGGAGATTTCAATGGAAATACATGTTTTAAGGTCCCCTGAACACGTTTTGACTTTTCTCGATGAGGTGTGTGGGTGTTTGTGTGTGGTAGCTTTTTGTGGGTGCTCTACCTCAAAAATTATTAATCAGGTCAATGCAAAATTTTATATTTAACATTTTTATAAAAGTTAGAAGATCTGATTAGTTTTTGATAAAAATCGGTCGACCGGAAGTGGGAGTTTACTCTTGTCACATCCGTTATTTTAAAATAGTTGCTTTAATATTTGATAAATGTATTGGAATAAAAGTTGTAGGAAATTTAATTTTCTACAACCTCTGTTTGATACAGTTTTCCATATAATGCATTGTTTAAGAGATATCTTATATTTTTAGCTAAAACCACCACGCCACCTACCGAAGACTATTGTTAACAATTGATGCTTAGTTACGTCTTAGTAACACTCCTTTTTCTTTTCTTAATTGTCAAGCGTAAGTAAATATTGACAACGATCCCAGAGCTAACAATATGTAATTTGCCATATAAATATGTGTTGCCCACATCAGTTTATTTTCACTATAATATTGTTAAAAACTGCTTATTTAATATACATAAAATATTTATTTTCATCAAGGTTATGATTGAATTTTCACTCTTTAAAGTTCAAGGATCAGTATTTCTACACATTGTTGCCCTCATGCCCACAGTCAATGCAAATGATTTGTTTTTTACGTATGTATGTACCGCATACAGGTTTCTTGCAACGAGCATAGTTTTGTTGCTTTTACACTTGCCAATTTGGCACTTGCAGGGTACTTTGCTTGTGGTGGACTCTATCTCATCTATTTATAGTGTATCATGCAGCGGTGTGCTGCCAAATACTTAACAACTGGCTCGCTCGTATCGCCGCCCCTGGCAGTTATGTATCCCACCTGCCATCTAATTGATGACGTTTCTGATGGTACTGAGTTTGCATTATCTGTTCTTTGAAAGAATATGAAAATATTTCCATATAAACAAGACAATATCGTAAATACAAATTTAATATTTATTTTAATAACATTAATGATTATTATATTGTATATTTAATACATTTATAACCAGTGGTGTGCTGGTCAATTTTTAACAACAATGAATGCATATAGGTACATAAGTTTTTTATAAATTGTACTGATTTACAACAAAGTGGAGCACAAAATTTTCGACAATAGTAAAATATTCAATATTCTTTATTGTAAATTCCATATAGCCAATTGATTCTCACAGAATGCTTTCGTTGATTTTTGCTGAACTCTTGTATCTGTAGCCAATCTATGGTTGCGATTCAACCATGATTTGACAAATGGAGTTGCATCCCAATTCACTAACTCTTTTCCCAATAAATTTATCGTCATTAATTCTGATATGTGATCTATTGTCAAACTATTTCTCACCCTCGTACAAATTATGTTCATTAAACTAAAGCATCTTTCAGCTTCAGCACTACTGATTGCAATAGTGCTAACTATCTTTTTAGCTTTTTGTATAGTTGCAGGAATTGAAACATTGCATGATTCTAGGTTATTATCTACAAAATCCTGAAAATCGTTCAAATCAATTTCATATTTTAAAATTTCATTTAAATGATGCAATTTTTTTCACCAGCTATCCATGGTGAAGTTAGTTCTTCATAAGGCCAAGTAGATGGTTCTAATAAATCTAAATAATTATAAATGCTTTCATCACTATGAAAAAGTTCTTCTTTCGCGATGAGTAAATTCCACAGGGATGAGCCTGACCTCATTATTGATATTTGATTTCATCATTGTTTCTGTCTGATAAAAGACGGAAATTCATGTGTTGAATTATATTTTCTAATAACATATTCCTAGGAAGAGCATTGAACTTATTATTTTTATTAAATGGAATATCTTTAAACTTATCTGACTTCATTAAATCTTCCACTTGAGATTCATGCTTTCCAGTACAAACCTTTAAATTTTCCAAAGCTCTTATGGTGTGTTTGATTAATTTGTGCGCTTTTTGAATGTTAGTTGATCTTGACTGCAGTGCAGTTGAAAGTAATGAAAATTCTTCAAGAATGTCAGTCATTAAAGCAAGGTCTTGCAAGAAATTAATGTTAGCTAACCTCTTTGCCAGACCAGAATAAGAAGAACAACGAGAAAAATGCATATATAACGCAGGATATGAGCGCCATACAGCAGTAGCAGCTCGTAAACTACATGCCGCCCATCTTGGTCCCAGTACCCGACCAATTTTAATAATCTCAATTTCAAGTTCTTTAGCTACAGTTTCTAGCTTGGTTTGATTTTTATTAGATTGATGATAAATACTATAAATTCTAGAAAGATCTGATGCTATAAATTCTATCTAAAACTATTTTTAAATGATTAACTTGTTTTATTTCGGATATTGAATCGTCGAGTGATAATTGCAATCGATGATTTAAACAGTGCCAAATAACGATTTTAGGAAAATCTTCTAACAACTTGGTAGCTACTCCAGACTTTCTTCCCAACATTGTATTAGCACCATCAGAACAAAATGCGATTAAATTAGCTTTCAAGTATTCGTTGTTAAATCCACAATAATTTAAAGTAGAAAGTAATGAAATAAAAATACACTCTGCTATGGTTGACATCAATTCTTTTAAAGCGACAAATAACATGACTGGTGCGGAAGCGGATTGACCTGCGCACTGGAGATAAATCACTAGTGCTTTTTTCTAAATTGTAGATGCTTCGTCAATTAGGATACATATTTTGGCATTCACTTCTATAATATTCTTAAATATCTTCATTTAAATTTCTTTTGCTATACGTGCCGCTATTCTTATTGCACTGTATCATGAATGCAAACAATTGCCTATATCTACGCCATTTTTGTTTTGTAATTCTAATGACCCTCAATATAGGATAAAGGACTTACATTTTATCCAAACTGTAAACAGTATTGAAAATTTTTACGGTAGCATCAATATTTTCATTATTTAGTTTGTGTACTAAATTAGAAATTGAGTCATTAGCCGATTCTTTTAACAAATCTTGAATTTAATATGGGCTTTAGAAACATCGTGTTCCTTAATTTTTTTTCGTAGAGAAGCTTGCCTAGTACTTTTATTACTGCTATTTGGGGTTACTAAATATGCGCTCTATTCCTTGGACAGATGGACAGTCTTTTCTGCTGTCACTCCTAAATGCTGAACTATTGAACAATTCTTACATCCTAATTTACCTTCCTTTACTTGAAGCCATTTGTACTGTTCTATAAACACACTTGTTTGTTTTTCGTTCCAAAAATCCAGGAGGGCAAGATTATCTATTTCTTTCATTGACGAACATGACGGTTTTTCTTCACTGAATGGTCGTTCAACTGGTTCGAAATTTGATTCCGTTGCAGTGGCGGCTTGTAGATAAAATTAGTGGGGGTGCTGCTCCAGAAAATTTTTAGCCTTTGTTTAAAATTGTGTAAAAGGAAAAAAACATGTATAAAAAGAAAATTTATTTAGGAACTTGATAAAATCTTAACAAAAAAAACAAACATTTTTTACTTACTTTAACTTAAATTGTTACAGTTCAAGCTTGATCTATTCATTTAAAAATGAAATCCATTCTTCTTGTTTTAATTTGCGCAAAAAGTTCAATAATTTTCTCCTTGATCTCTGGATGACAATTGAGGAAATTTTTCTCCATTGAAAATACTGCAAGCGCATTTAGTCTTTCCGAATTCATAGTGCTTCTTAAAAAAGTTTTTATTCTTTTCAATGTTGAAAAGCAGCGCTCTGCCTCTGATGTAGTCATGGAAATTGTCAAGAGGATTTTTATCAGTTTCGTAATTTCACTAAAAACATCATCTAGATTATTTTCCAAGATAAATTTCAGCAGCTCAATTAATTTTCAATATTCATGAATATCAGTCCTACAATAGAATACTTTTAGTTCAGTTTCAAGCTTTTCTTTGTCAATCATGGGATAAGCTTCAGTGGTCAGTACTATCTCTTTTGTGGGATGTTCATTCTTAAATCTAGTGAAGCATTTCTTGTTGAACAATTTAGCAGCTACTAAGTGTTTAGTGGAAGAATATCTGTCCATTATATCAACACATATATAGTCACACACTTCCTTAGCTTCTGCCATGAGTGTCTTTGAAGGATTCTCACAGTACTTTGAGTTTCTCAATTCTAAAATAGCAGTTTTGAAATTTGTTATATATTCATTAACTTTAAACACACTAATTTCTCGAGATTGCATTTGGTTGTAAATTATTTCAACATGAGGCATAATCTGATGAAAAAGCTCTAACCAAAACTTGAAATTATCATCATTCAGGTATTTTAAAATTCCTGTTGCTTCTGCAATGGTTTGAATCAAACCGTTTGATCTGCATTTGATGTTGACTAAATTTCAGTAAGGCAGTTTTTTAAAGGTTGCAAATTTTCATGAACTCTGTTTATGTTCCGTATGTTGAAATTCCACCTTGTAGAGGATGGACGTGGAATGCTGACGTCCATATGTTTCTTGAGAATGGACACACGTTGTGGTGATCTTGAGAAGAATGTTGGAATAGCCAGAATGTTAGAGAAAAATATTCTTGCGTTTCGTGTAATACTTGCTGCATTTCTCATTATTAAATTAAGTTGATGT
Source organism: Tanypteryx hageni (assembly GCA_028673005.1). Classification (NCBI taxonomy): domain Eukaryota; kingdom Metazoa; phylum Arthropoda; class Insecta; order Odonata; family Petaluridae; genus Tanypteryx; species Tanypteryx hageni. The sequence continues at coordinate 117,789,123 of CM054116.1, forward strand.
GCATAACAGTGAATGAAATGTGCATTACTATAAACTGCTTTTATTTTTGCTTGAACTCCTGCTTTTTTGCCTTTCATGACATTTGCACCATCAAATGTCTGAACTATCAGTTTTTGTCCATTTCCTTGAAGTATTATGTCCAATTGTTCTAAAATACGTTTTGATATGCCATCTGCAGTTTGATTTTCTGGAATAAAGAATCCCCAAAAACGCTCAAATATTTCTTCATTCAATACGTACCGTAGAACAAGGACCATTTGAGTGTGTTCCGAAACATCTGTTGTGTCATCAGCCATGACAGCTACAAAGGAAGCTTTTCTAATTTCCGTCCTTATCTCCTCATGGTATATTTGTAGCAGGCAGTCAAGTATCTCATTCTGAATGGTCTTAGAAACACCTTTGAAGACTGCACTGGTTTCTAAGTGATTCTTCAAATCTGAATCTAATTTAGGTGCAAAATTTACTAATCCTCTAAATACCCCTGGATTTACTGAATCGTCTTTTTCATCATGTCCACGTAAGGGAGTTTCAAAGTTTCCACAAAAGTAAATGCAGTCTATTATTTTGGACAAAATTTCACGGTTCTTTTTAACTTTTATATTATGCTCATTGATTGAAAGTCTGTATGCCTCACTAAGTTTCTCCTTAATACTTACGGTTCCTAAAAGTGACAGTGAAACAACATTATCAACGTGCTTCTTTGACTTCTCATGCTTTTCAGTTTTTTCTTTCATTTTGTTTATATTTCTAAAACCATCTTTTGTCCACAGTACATCACCTCCAAACAGCAAACACGGGAAGCAAAACAGTGCATTTTTTACTTCACAGCCGCAAAGCCAACTTTTCCATTGGTACCATTCAGAATTAAAGCTACGAATATATTTCTTGTTGTTGCTTTTGCCTGGCTGAGATATTAGAATATCAGGTGTTGAACGACCTCTTTTCTTAACTGTAACTTTCTCATGGAGAGATAGCTGTGAAAACTTAAGCTGTTGAAGTTCACTTACAGTCATAGAACTTATTTCTTGGGGATGCAAGGCCATGGTTAAAGTTTTCTGTTAAATAAAAGAACCGAAAAAAAATGAATCAAATAGAATAGCTGGAAGCAGAATAATAATCTAATTCTACACTTTATCACATTCAAGAATATGGTACACGGTTTTTAAGCACAACACACGCTAAGTAAAAAAAACTTCCTTCCACCATCACGCCAGAGCCGGCACTGCGAGAGCAACAGTGCTCTCTCTTCCTGGCAGTCCCGCCTTCCTCCCCACCCCCCCCTCCTATGTGCGCATGCGCACAACAGTCAAACACCACGTCGCTGGCACTGTGAAGCGCACAGTTCCATACAAAGATTTTTGTATCTTTCTCATAAACTGGGGGATGGCTACTGTAGTACTGACATTAAGCTTAAGGAATATATATTGTACTACAAAAATAAAGAAAGAATTAAAGAAAAAAGGACTCATTATATTAAATGTTATCGATAATATCAAGTGGAAATAGGGGGTGCTGCAGTTCCGCAGTGCCTATACACGAGCCGCCACTGTTCCGTTGGTTTCGACGCTCCTCAATGATTTTCGTTACTATCATTATATTCTGTGTCTGTTTTCACCGTCTTCACATTTTAAAAACTTAATAGATTACTCTGTCGTTTTGACATTTTTGGGATCAGGATCTGAAAAATTATTTATGACTAATTTCAATTTTTTGATGCGATTAATAGCATTTTGTAAATTAAAAGTACGACTTCAAATTTTAATTATGTTAATTTTAACAAATAATTTCTAACGAATAAGCAAAATGTTTATTATTGTTCAACATTTTAATGTCAAAACTTCTGTTAATGATTTCTTTGTATAATTTAAAAAGAACGGAAATGTTGAGCTAAAACACCTTGGGTCGAGTGAATAAAAAATAAGCAAATGCTTATGCTTAAGATTTCCCTCACTTTTTAAGCAAATGCTTAATTTGGGGTGAATAAAAAAAATTGCATTTGCTTTTGCTAGAAAGAATAAGCATTTGCTTATTTTTTAGGAATTTTCTTAAGCATTTGCTTAAAATTGTGTGAATAAAACCTAGCTTTTGCTTAATGCTTTAAGCATATGCTTAAACTTTTTAAAGTGAGGTAAAGGGCTTGCTAAGATATTTTTAAGTACTCTATTTTCATGAAAATTGATCCTAAATATAAATATGGTAATTTATGGTGACACGAAAGGTTAAAAAATACGAGAAAAGTTTCAACAACCAACGGTTATAAAAATTTATATCGTTTCTCTGAAGAAAATGTTAACTATATTTCAAATAAGTTACTGTTACTCAAGAGAGACGTGGCGGGGTACTGCCTTCCAAACAGAAGATAGAAATATTTTTAAGGTACTTAAGTGATGTAAGATAGAAATATTTGTGGGGTTCAAAATCACTATAAAGGCAAATGACTGGATAAAATTACTATAACTAATTGATAAAAATACACCCATGATTTGTGATATTATCGAATTCAGTTATAAAAGAAATAGTTTTAAAAAATTATTAATTAACTTTTTAAAAACTATTACCCAATATATTTATGTTTTTAGTTTGAAATTCAACTATGTAAAACTTTAAATGTAAACAAAAACAAGTGAAGGAAGAGTTGCAAAGAGCTTTCTTCCGTAAAATTTAAGCATTTGCTTAAAACTGAGCAGCAAATGCTTATAAGCAATAGCAAACTTTTATTCACTCAATATGAAGCAAATGCTTTTAGCATTTGCTTATGCTTTTAGCAAATGCTTATGCTTTAAGCATTTGCTTAGTTTTTATTCACTCGACCCCTTATTTTTCATCTTACACTTACAAAAACACTGATTTACTCAATCACCACAAGCTTTTCGCTCAAATGCCTCTCAAAACAGTTCGTTCTGTGGGCGAAAAGCCGAATGTAGTCAGAAAAAATATTTCGTACGCATTTCTGAACATTTGGTTTAATGTATCATTTTATCTATGAACTCCGATGCAATTGTATGGCAAATTGCACTGTTTCTTGACAGAAAATCACGAGTTGGTTACAATGTGTGAGTTTAGAAGGTGAGAAGATAACAAAGTCCCGAAATACTTTTACTCGTGCGTTGTAAGCCGGAGAACATTACTTTGTATTGGGAAGGGGGAAGAGAGACGAAATTAATAATGAGACACGGAAAGAAATTGCACCTTTCCTAATGTTAATGTACTGCGACCTTGCCAGGTCGTTCTCAACAAGAAGCGCCAGCGCTTCTCCGGTGTATAGTGTGGGTAGTAATGTTGATGATTTATAAGCTTTTTTTAACTTTTGTAGCTCGACGAGGAGTTGTTTGAGTGACTTCTTTTATCAATGCTGCAGCGTCTCGTTTTCCTGAAATATGAAGAGAATGTTGAGCCGAGAAAACGAATTCTTTTTGCGTATGCGATTCCATCAAAGGCCGCACTCTCGCTCGTTTAATATAGGATGCTTCGTATCCAAATCTTCAATACTTGTCGCTGGATACGAAAATTTTCGTGCTATCTGGGTAGATAATAGTAAATTGTAGTAAAATAAAATAATTAGGAAGTGATGAGTTTTTAGTTTTTAATACCTATGTTATAATATAATTTATTTAATTGTATATTTTCATTCCTTATGCTTATAGTCATTGCCGTGTTTAACAACCGGCTCGCAAAATTCTTGAAAATTTAACAACCGGCTCGCGCGAGCCGGTGCGAGCCGGCTCCAGCCCACCACTGGTATCATGTGAAATGTTACTCTTACAGGTCTTCATGTATTCCACTCGAAGCTCATCACACAGCTTGAGAATAAAATTTCTCCTTGTCATTTTTTGTTAGTAAAGTGTTTGTATAATATCCAACTGTTTATTGCAGTCAGGTCTAGTACATTGAAAAAAATATGAAGAGGCCATTGTGGAGATCCTGACTTTACAGAGTACATTCGACCATGTCTGCAGCCTTGCTTTTGTCCTTGATAACAGTCTGCACTATATGGCATCACAGAGGAATCAATTATATCGTCTTCATCTTCCTCATGAAGCACGATATTGTCTGTTTCTGAGTCCAAATCGTTCACATTTCCATGCGGTACATATACTTCATTATCAGAATTCTCAGAATCTCCGAATTCATTTTCAAGAATGTCCTGCAAACATTTCAACATCTCTTCATCTGTAAAACTGCCTCGCGTACCTATTGTTCTTTTAGTAGGTATTCAGTCCGATGAACTGATATTATATAATTCGATATACAGCACAAAACAACGCAATAATGAAAATATAAATGTTTATCAGCACAATATGCATAGTACTTCCGATCTGTCCGCTTGCAAACAACAAACTGAGCTGGCATAAAGAAAACTACTGTTATCGACAGGCTCAAAATCAAACGAGTAGCGGGGCTGCATTGTTGCCATCTGTTGCTTCAAGGTCATGCGTTACTGGCCGAAAAGAGAGTAGCTCGGTCGATTTTATAGCTATAATTAATTGTTTTTGACGCATTGTACAACAAAATCTTACGTAAGACGAGTGGGGGCACACAAATGCTGATGGTTGCTGACACGGAGGACGGGGGTTCAAAAATAGCTAAACATTTGCTCTTGTATTACTTGAATGGCCCCCTAGTAAATAAATACGATCTGTTAAACCTTTGTGCCATCAGGGGCGGCTCCTGGTGTTGAAGAGACGGGGAGCTGCACGTCAACCAAAATCTACCTACATACATACTATACTACGTACCTATATATGAAAAAAAAACTTACTTCATGATGATATTGGAGGCTTATTGGACCGACTGGTAATTGAAATCAAGTAAGGCCGGATTAAGGGGCTCGTGGGCTCTGGCGCATAATTTTTCGCAGATTCCTCCCTCCACCCCACACAGCTTCTGGGGCCCCTTTTATCACGGGACCCTGGCGCAACTGCGCCGCTCCGTCCCGGTTAATCCGGCATTGAAGTCAATTCGTTATCCTGTAGATCCTGAACAGTACGCAGAACTCATGCTTCACTTAACAAGTAAATACACACAATATACACTAATAAACACAATAATCTTCCCTAACTATATGAAACACTCAAGAAGTGTTGACACGAGAAAATATATTGGCCTAAGAGCGAGAGACGTATAAAGACATATAATCGTAGTCTATATCTTGCACTAGTTTTCATGCCAAGAAATACCTCTTCTCAGTGTTATAAAGCCGTTTTGTAGAAGTCGCAATTCTCTTTTTCGGGTTCTTAAAGCAGACGTCATATGCCTTCGTCAGTGAGGTTTAAATCTCGGGACCCCCTGCATTGCGGAGCCTATCAGTATGCCTCTTGGTGCACACAGTTACCTACTTAAGCAAAATTTTAGGCAGACAGCAAAACCTCGTTATTTCGAAGTTCAAGGGATCACAAATATACGACTTCGAATTATCCGGATTCGAAATAAACGAACTAAAAAAATCGAAATTTCTTACGATCCGTTACTTGGACAGTAAAATCGCAATATAGTATTATCTATCCGTTCTGCTACAAAACGTATTGACCATACGAGTTCGTAGACACGGCGAATTCGTGAACAGAGCTGAAGTTACCACTTAATTCATGATTCACGAAAAATAGGATCGAGTGAACCTCCCAATTTTCCCAGTGTGTTTTTCAAGTTACTCTTTTACGCCACGTTTCGGAAGAAAAGGCTTTCAACCGCGCGTATTCAGCCTAAAGATTACGAAAATGCATGCTAAAAAGATTGGGAAAACGCTTGTGTGAAATATTGTCTAGATAATAGATAGGAACCATCACGTAGTAATTCTCTCCAATTTCTTGTAAACTTTCCATGACATCTGTATGGTCAAAAATAATTAATTAATTCTTTATTAGCTCTAGGCAATTTCATACATTGCATTGTTATTTTATTTCCATCCATAATACACAGCTGTAATAAAATATACGTGCTTTCAAAATAACGTGGTCGTATTTGTTATGACAGGTGATGATTTTACAATTATGTGCTTACGAATTCTTTTCTACAATACGTACTACTCAACGCATTCTCCCTTTGGGACTGCTGGTGACGGGATTTAAATCCATAAATTGTGTCATGCAGGCATGAGGGAGGGGTAGGGGGCAAGCTTAGCGTAGCGCGCCGAGTTTCAAGTGGTTTTGACTGGTTTCACATGATTACGAGCGGTTTCACGTGATTTCGAGCGGTTTCACGTCATTTCTAGCGCTTTCAGGTGATTTCGCGCGGTTGCATTTGAATCAGCCTCTGTGAGAATCTGTGCACGTCTGCGAGCCTCTGTTTAGACTGACTGCCAGTTTTCTTCTTGTGAGATGAAAAGTGCGCTATGGCGCTATGGTTTGCATTTCGTGTTGCGGCCCCAATTGTGGACAGAAGACGGGTACTTGAGTTAGGTAAGTATTTTGGCACATAATTCATTTATTAATATTTAGAAATGCCTGAGTGGAAATACGCGAGATCGGCAAGAGGATATATATTTTTAAATGATAAATCCAGGTTCCCTCGTCCCATTTCTGACTCAAATCGTCGATTCGATGTTTGGTTGAAGCTGGTTGGGAATCCTAAGCTCCTGTCCATGGACCGAATGGCCATCTATAACACCAGAAGACTTTGCCTGATGCATTTCTCTCGGGAGAATTTTATTGAAGGCACTATGAAACTATGTACTTTTATTATATCAATAATGATTGGAATGTATTATTTTTGCTTGTGATGTGCTCCTAAAGAAGCGCTTATGTGATATCCATTCTTGTTTATACGATGCCGACATTGTCCTATATTTGTTTCTACAGATCAATGGGCCAATAATGTTGTTATATTTTGCAAATTGATTTGCCTTCATTTTTTTCGCAATAAAAGTGTAAAAAAATTTTTCTTTAGAAGTGTATAGCAATTCCCACACATACATTTTATGGGTAAATTGTTTTCAGAGCTGAAAAAATTGATGGAGGATCATTCCGTCAAATTTATGGAATAATTAAACGTTTTGGTTTACGGAAAATCCGCTGCCCTACGAAAAGCGGCAATCGGATCGGGGAGGAAAGGGAAGGGAGCAGGGGGAGGAAAGGAGAGGGAGCAGGGGGAGGAAAGGAGAGGGAGCAGGGGGAGGAAAGGAGAGGGAGCAGGGGGAGGAAAGGAGAGGGAGCAGGGGGAGGAGAAGAGGAGACGCGACTGCTTACGTAGCTCGTTGCCTGGCAACGTCTTCGACCAATAGGAAGGGAGGGGCATGGGAAGGTTTTCCAAAATGCACTGAGGCGGCGAAGGGGTTGGAGGGGTGACGTTTAGACGGTCCTCGTTTTCTAACATTGAGTGTCGCGACCCTGCCTAATTGGCACCTGCAAAAAATTTGAATTGACCAATCGTCTCTCTGTATCCGAAAGAGATATCAGATAACGTAATTCAGCATTCTTCGTCGTGCTTACTTATAACAAAAAGTCACAGGAAGTAAAAATCCGGACATTTCAACAATTTTATAAAAATCCGCCCGGACAGAAATTTTAGACAAAAAATCCGGACAAATCCGGGTAAAAGAGGACGGATGGTAACCATACATAACAGTATTTTATGGACGATCTCTTAGAATTGTAGTAAACGCTCTTAACCCCTCAGCGTCGTCCTACGTACTGGGTAATGGTTCGATCATATTGTATTTTATGACCACACAAATTCCCTACCCTAACTCTATAGATTTAAACAATGATTTATTTTAAATTGCACTTAGCTAAATCATAATTTTCGTTAAGGTCAAAATAGATCTCGTTGCTCCTTTTTGTCTGGATATTGTATATTGTTCGATTCAATCGCACTTAACTTCACGAACATTATACAGGTGTAGCGGCCAGTGAGATTCAATTGTCTCACATAGTTCCGGAATCAGCCGCTACCGGATATGAGCGCAGGAGTGTGGCCAGAAAGACAGTCAGCCTACTGAGTGTATTATCAAGCTTCATCAGTCTCTTGCTGCCGCTTCCACTTACGTTACAGCATCTGTCCATTGGCCACGTGTCGTACGATCCCTTCAGTAATGTATTGCCTACTTCAATAAAAGAGCGTGTTCACTTAATGAGTTTTTATGTTACCACGTCCCGCAACCAAAGTGGTGACCCCGACGTGATCTTCGGGTGATAGGTTACGGCCACGTGGTTTTTAAGTTTTCGTGTAGTGCGCTACCATAGCGTCCCCTCGTGCTTGCTGTTGTATTTATTTTTCTTCCCCGCGAGTGTTATGGTTGATAACGGGAGCCCCAATGTTGGCCGCGTGGCGATGCGCGTTTCTCCATTTGGCCGGAAGATCCGGCACTCTGGTTCGCCCAGCTGGAAGGACAATTCAATTTGTGCGGTATTACACAGGACAGCACCAAATTTTGGTATGTTAGCAGCCAACTCGACAACCGCTACGCACAGGAGGTGAAGGACATCATTAAGAACCCCCCGGCAGAGAATAAATATGAGCGAATTAAGGAAGAACTCATACGACGGCTCTCGGTGTCGGAACAGCAGAGGCTACGGCAGGTCCTCGAGCATGAAGAGATGGGCGACAGGAAGCCATCTCAGTTCCTCAGGCACCTGTCTAATTTGGCTGGCGCCTCCATTCCCGACGAGGTGGTGCGATCGTTGTGGCTGAATCGTCTACCGCAGCATATGCACGCCATTTTGACGGCCCACGACGGACTCGACCTTGCCGCGTTGGCAGTCATCACTGATAAGGTGAACGAGGTTTCACCACGTCCTCACGTCGCCAGCCTCACCCCAGACCCCATGGTGGTCACTTTATTACAGCGAGTAGAGGAGTTGACAGCGCAAGTCGCTGCCCTGTCTGCCAGGCGACCGGCGACGCGATATCGCGGTAGGTCTCGAAGCCAATCCCGCTCAAATTCCCGCGCGAACTCCCTTCACGGCGGAGAGGCCGGGAGTTTGTGTTGGTACCACTGGAGGTTTGGCAACGACGCCCGTAAATGCACCATGCCGTGCTCTTTCATCGTCCCGGTAAACGGCGAGGGCAGTCGGTAGACGCGGCCACCGATGATTGCCCGAAAGCGTGCCGCCTTTTTGTGACTGATTCGGCAACTAAGTGGAGATTTCTGGTGGACACAGGGTCCGATTTGTGTGTTTTCCCACGAGCTATGGTGAAAGGGCCTAGGGCTAAATCGGCATACGAACAATACCCTAATTTCGACGTACGGGTGGACGACGCTGACGTTAAATTTCGGACTGCGCCGTGACTTTTCGTGGCGTTTCGTGGTGGCGGACGTCTCAAAACCCATCATCGGTGCCGATTTTCTCCGCTTTTACGGACTATTAGTCGATATGAGGCACCAGCGTCTCGTCGACGGCACGACGACGCTCCATGCCGACGGTAAGGTGGTGCGTGACACAGGGGGCCACATCAAATCAATTCTCGGTGGCACGGACTGCAGATTCCATCATCTTTTGGAACGTTTCCCGGAGGTTACGCGTCCGGCAGGAGCACCGAAGGCCCCAGCACATACCACGGTGCATTACATACGCACCACTCCCGGACCTCCAGTTTCTTCGAAGCCGCGACGCCTGGCACCGGATAGATTCGCGGTGGCTAAGAGAGAGTTCGAGGCGATGCTGCGTCTTGGCACTGCGAGGCCATCGGAGAGCAGCTGGTCTTCCCCGCTCCACCTTGTTCCGAAGAGAGGGGACGAGTGGCGCCCCTGCGGCGACTACCGTGGTTTGAACGCACGGACGATACCTGACCGCTACCCCCGTGCCCCATATAGAGGATTTCAACCATAGCCTCAGTGGTAAGTCCGTATTCTCTACGATTGATTTAGTGAGAGCATACCAGCAAATTCCTATCCATTCGGCGGACATTGCTAAGACGGCCATAAATACGCCTTTTGGGCTATTCGAATTTCCCTATATGTGTTTCTGGCTGCGTAACGCTGCACAGACTTTTCAGCGGTTCATGGACGAAGTTTTAAGGGGCCTAGATTTTTGCTATGTGTATATTGACGACGTGTTAGTGGCTTCCACTTCGGAGGAGGAACAGAAACGACATCTAAGTGTACTTTTTACTCGTCTCCGCGACTATGGTGTGCTGGTTAACTCCGCGAAGTGTACTTTTGGTCGACCTGAAGTGTCATTTTTAGGGTATATCGTTTCCGGCGAAGGAATATCTCCTCCCCCTGAAAAAGTTGACGCGGTTTTTAACTTCCCGAAGCCTACCACCGTGAAAGCTTTAAGGCGTTTTCTTGGGATGGTAAACTTTTACAGGAGGTTCATGCCAAACGCAGTCGCCCTTAAGGCGCCGTTACATGGCGTGATGCAAGGCCCGAAAAGTAAGGGTAACGACCCCGTGTGTTGGACGCCAGAACTCGAGCGCGATTTCGAAGGGTGCAAGCAGAGCCTTTCTCAAGCGGCGTTACTTGCCCACCCCGACCCTACAGTGCCCCTTGCTATTTTTACCGACGCCTCGGGTGTCACTATGGGTGCCGCTTTACAGCAGCGTTCGAGAGACGGTTCGCAGCCGCTAGCGTTTTTCACCAAAAAGCTCTCCCAAGCCGAACGGAATTATAGCCCTTACGACCGGGAATTGTTAGCGGTGTATAAAGCTGTGCGTCACTTCCGGCACATGGTTGAGGGAAGAGACTTTTCAATATATACGGACCACAAGACATTAATTTACGCCTACAAACAAAAGGTGGATAAGCGTTCGCCGAGGCAAATTCGGCATTTTGACTTTATTGCCCAATTTTCCACGGATATCCGCCACATTTCAGGCAGTGATAACGTGGTCGCCGACGCCCTATCTCGCGTCGAGGCGGTCTCTACCGCCTTGGATTACGAGGCACTGGGACGCTCTCAATTACAGGACGAGGAACTGATGAACCTACTCGCCTACGGTTGCGCGTTGGACCTGAAGAAGATGCGCATTCCGGACACAGAGGCGGAAATATATTGCGATGTGTCCACATCGAACGTCCGTCCATTTCTAACGGAGCCGTTTCGCAAGCAAGCTTTAGACTCGGTGCATCAGCTGTCTCACCCTGGGATCAAAGCTTCCGCTAAGTTACTTGCCCAACGTTTTTTGTGGCCCTCGATCCGGAAAGATTGCCGGACTTGGGCACGCAGTTCCCTACCGTGCCAGCGAGCCAAGGTGTACCGCCATACGACGTCACCCATCGGGACCTTCACCAGCCCGACAGCACGGTTCAAGCATGTGCACCTGGACATCATTGGTCCTTTACCTCCCTCTGATGATCAGCGATACTGCTTAACGTGCGTGGACCGCTTCAGTAGATGGCCGGAGGCCTTCCCGATACCCGACGCAACGGCTGAGACAGTCGCCCGAGAATTCTTCCGCGGATGGATCTCCCGTTTTGGAGCGCCCCTGCGAGTAACAACCGACCAGGGCCGCCAGTTTGAGTCCTCTCTCTTTCGCAGCTTGTCTGTTTTTACAGGTGTGCAGCGAGTGCGGACGACGGCCTTCCACCCTGCCGCCAACGGCATGGTCGAGAGGTTCTACCGGCAACTCAAGGCAGCAATTATGTACCACAGCGACGACCGATGGACGGATGCTCTCCCGGCGGTCCTGTTGGGGATACGGGCCGCATGGAAGGAGGACATCCGCTCGACGCCAGCAGAGATGGTTTATGGGGAGCACATCCGTCTACCAGGCGACTTTCTTAACTCCACTACAAAGAATGCACGGCGGATTTTGCCGCCCAGCTTCGGAGGCGCATGCAGCAAGAGCTGTCTTCGTGCACCGAGACTTGGCGTCATCGACCCATGTTTTTGTACGCCGCGACGCAGTGAGGTCTTCCCTGGAGCCACCATATGATGGACCATACCAGGTGATCCGGACGGCGCCGAAGCAGTACGTGGTCCGAGTAAGAGACAAGGACGTGACGGTATCGCTCGATCGTCTCAAACCAGCATACATCCTTGCCGATGATGTGAGCATACCGCAGGCGCCACCACCATCTACAACTGGCGCCAACCAACCGGCAGCACCGCCACCATCCTTGTCTGGCAGCAAACGGAGTTTGCCTGTCGGAAGTATACCACCTGAGCCACAACAGACGACTCGCTCCGGCCGAAAAGTCCTTTTCCCACGTCACCTCTCTACGTATCGGACTTAGATCCGCCCTAGAGACTGCCAGGGGGGTGGTGTAGCGGCCAGTGAGATTCATTTGTCTCACATAGTTCCGGAATCAGCCGCTACCGGATATGAGCGCAGGAGTGTGGCCAGAAAGACAGTCAGCCTACTGAGTGTATTATCAAGCTTCATCAGTCTCTTGCTGCCGCTTCCACTTACGTTACAGCATCTGTCCATTGGCCACGTGTCGTACGATCCCTTCAGTAATGTATTGCCTACTTCAATAAAAGAGCGTGTTCACTTAATGAGTTTTTATGTTACCACGTCCCGCAACCAAACAGGTATACCAAGGGATACGGCTTTTTGCAACACGTTTATTTCGATTTTACGCTCATTATACTTTGTGACTCGACCTCTCAATCCACTCGCTAGATTATGGCATATTCTAATATAAAACCGACCGAAGAGCCTTGCTCCGCCAATTGCAATGGACGTAAACTCTAACAAAGAATAACTTTTAAAAATTTAGTTAAAGTGGTTCAATAAACGAGTTCAATGCTACCGCGCCATCTTAAGGGTGAAATGAAAATATTTCCAGTTCGATGCATATGAGGAGAAAAATCATAAATTTTACAATAGCCAACGATAAAATTACTAAAATATGCATTGATTGTTTTGTATTCTTTTCAGAAAGATTTCTTATATTTTGTCAGTTTCCTGTTTGCTGAAAGCGAAATGATTTCTCTCACATGTACGAATTTTTCGGGCATTTTGTAATTCTATATATACAACTCCATTGTATGTTCACATAAACATTAATGTTAAATAAAGTACCTAACAAAATTTCTCCGTAGTTATTGTTTTCAGATGGGTGAATGCAATATGCGATCTGTTATTCCTCGTTAATAAATTGTAATAAACTTACACGGTGCTCAAATGTTTACCGAATTTACCACTGAAAACTATTTCGTGGTTTATAGTTGTTTTTCAGTTATCCGTGACTGCACTAGTTCAAAATGACACAAATAATCAAGTATATACTTTACATACATACATGTGAATACCCTCGTTTTTACTCACTTTTAGGAACACGTCTACATTATACAAATTTCTTCATTTGTAAAAATGTGTTTCGCAATACGCTTCGAGTTTTAGGAACTTCCCGAGCGTATTGCGAGGTGAGGTATGCGTGTACCTTACAACCTTACAATGTTGTCTGCAGCAGCGCTTTTTCCACCTAACTCTACAGGTATTAACGAAGATTTCTGGTATGCTACACTTGCTACATTTCCGTAAGGTTGGAAAACTTTTTAGATGCTTCTTTTTTTAATCTCGATATCGTATACGCTGCGATTGTATCGTACATCACACATTCATTTACGTAGGTATTCGCATTAGACAGTTGTGTGGCGAGTGTGGCTCCGTTCCGCTTATTTGGGTGTCGTGGTGTGGTTTGGTGTGGTCATTCGACTGTGGCATTAACAGGTAAGGAAATCTTTGGGCATAGGTGCTTATTTGGAATCAAAGACAATTACTTTACAATTACTGGGCCCGTGCCCCCCCCCCCAAAATAAATTTTGGCAATTCATGTTTTGAAAGAGGATTTAGGTAACCAATTTAAACAACATTCGTTGCGTTATATGCGAGAATAAATAAATTTGAATGTAGAACATTAATTATTCGCATATTAAAATCACAGAATCATCGTAGGAGTTCGAGACATGAAAGAACGTACGCCTAAATAATGGAAGTTTGTTTTCCTGCCATAGATTTTTTAATACACGTCGAATCGATCAACAGATCGGCTTTTAAATGTGCGTTTTCACTATGTGAGCACGAGCGAAGAATATCTTGTAAATTATGCCATTATGGTATTAACTCTACTTCGATTCACAAAAGGAGATATCTGGCTTATAAACTGTATTGGTGGCTTAAACACTGCATTTGAAATTTAGATATATTGAGAGAAATGAAAAAGGCAACAATACTTTCTCAATCTACGTATACACCTTCTCCTCGACTTACGACCTATGCGACTTACGACCATCCGCACTTACGACCACAAAAAATAAATAAATAAAAATAATAAATAAATAAAGATAACTACGTGGTAGGGTCAAAAAGTTCCCGGAATTGATGCCTAGAGCGCAGCAGGGTCTAGGCATCAGAGTCTGTTTGACCCTCCCACTGCCTGGCACTGCCTCTCACTCAGTCACTTTCAAGCATCAGTTGCGTGTGCATTTTTTACAATTGTATCTGAAATATTACTCCTAAAATGACTGGTAAGAGGAAAATACTTTCATCTGCAGATGCGCCAACTAATAAGTCAAGGAAGGCTATTGATTTAGACTGTAAAACGAAGATTATCCGGCAGTATGAATGCGGAAAGAAGGTTAATACAATAGCACGTGACTTGAAGTTATCGCATTCCACAGTATCGACGATACTTAAGAACAAAGAAAAAATTCGTGAAGCTGTGAAAGGTTCTGCACCTATGCAGTATACAATTTTAACCAAACAACGACAGGGACCCATCCATGAAATGGAGAAATTGTTATTCATGTGGATGGAAGATTTAATACTGAAAAAAATACCCATGAGCCTTCTCGCAGTGCAAACAAAGGCTAGATGTCTTTTTCAGGCTTTAAAATCACGCTCCGGAGACGATTACGCACAAGATTTTCAGGCTAGTAATGGGTGGTTTATGCGTTTTAAAAAATGATTTACTTTGCATAATGTACGTATCACAGGAGAAGCAGGAAGTGCAGATGGAGCCCAAAAATTCGTTGATAGTTTTAACAAATTAATTGAAGAAAAAGGTTATCTACCAGAACAAATTTTCAACGTAGACGAAACCGGCTTGCTATGGAAACGAATGCCTACTCGTACGTACATACACCAAGAAGAAAAAAAGGATGCCAGGATTCAAAGGTTTTAAGGATAGGTTAACTTTGTTGCTTGGTGGTAATGCCGCGGGTTTTAAGCTGAAGCCTTTTCTAATCTATCATTCGGAAAACCCTCGTGCATTTAAGCACATCAACAAGCATACACTGCCCGTTTAATACCGTTCAAACCCTAAAGCTTGGATGACTCAAGCACTGTTCGAAGACTGGTTCGTGAACTGCTTCATTCCTCAGGCTCGTGAATATTGTGCGGAGAGAGGTATCCCTTTCAAGATTTTATTGATTATGGACAATGCCCCTGGCCACCCCCCTCATTTGGACGACCTTCATCCCGATGTTACAGTGGTTTTTATGCCACCTAACACAACCGCTATCATCCAACCCATGGATCAGGGTGCTATTTCAGCATTTAAGGCTCATTACCTCAAAACGACATTCACACAAGCCATCGAAGCGATCGATTCTGATGCAAGATTTTTGGAAGCAGTACAACATTCTTCAGTGTATCAAGAATATTTCGACCGCATGGGAATGTGTACCAAAGAACTGTATGTCAGGAATTTGGAAAAATTGTCTCAAATGTTATGCGAATACATTTGAAGGATTTGAACAATAAGAGGAGCTAGAAGTGATTAGAGAAGACATAGTGCAGTAAAAGAGAGCGAGTTACACTGGCAAATATCATTATATATAGACGTTTCTTACAGAGGAGGAGGAGGAGATAACATATAAGAGGATACTAATGTTTAGGCACTTCCAGATGAGCTGGAGATTCGAAATTCTTTCTTAGGTAGGATTTTGTGCAAAACCGACTAGAAAGAACGAAAATCTTGAAAAAGTGCAACAATGCGGCCGCTAAAAATTCGCAATTGTTTAAACAAATTTTCAAGATTTATGTATTTTCGAATGTGCTACGGAGCTGAATTTTTTTTAGAAGTAGGATTTGTAAAAAAACGGAATAGGGATTATAGAAATTTTGATATTTTAATTTGTTTGGCAGTTAAACATTCTTAAAGTTTAAACAACTAGGTAGATGCTTAGACACTACGCCACAAGTTAGCGAGCTGAAATTTTTAAATTATTTAGAGGTTAGTCTATGTAAACGAATGAACCTTTCAATTTATCCATAAAATTGTTATTTTGGCCGTTATAAATTATTTAAATTTAAACAATTAGATAAATGTTATTTCATTTTTAATTGTACTATAAATTTGAAATTTGGCAGAAATATGTGGCATTATTAACTCAATGTGGGAAAAGTATTGCAAAAATATTGATTGTTTTACTCCATTATTGTTCCATAATGAAAAAACAAAAACCCATCCAGAGTAGAAATATTTAGAATTAAAGAAATATTCCTAATGATGAAATATCTCTCTAAAAATTAATGTTTTTTCAAGGTGAGATGAAATGCTTGCAGTATGCAAGCACCTTCTACTACTATAAAATATAAGCGAAGGAAATTCTCCAAAGCCAGTCAAACTGATAAAACCAGGTTAAAAGGCCGGATAAAAACAGACGAACCCGGCTAAAAACCGGATAAAAACCCAATACGTATTTCGGTTACAAAGTAACCATCATCAGGGGTTAAAAAGGGGGGGAGGGGGACTTGAGAGAGGGCGACTGAAACCAAGTCAGTGGCACGCTCTCAAGTGGGTGTCCAGGGTCTGCAGAGCGGGTGTTAGAGATAAGGCAGTGGCCTTTTCCCCATTCCAGGCTGCCAGCTAAGCTATAAGCCTGCCAGGTTTTGAGAAGGTTTCTGCAGGTTGTGATATTACAGGTTATGTTGCGGCGGCAGGAAATGCTGCCGCCTCAGCCGCTTGGGCAGAGGAGAGAATTCCGCCCCCATAGACGCTATCGGGCGCCTGAACCAGTCCCAGGGCATCACGCGGATCCCTGAGAGCTGCCGTATGAGGGCATGCTGTGAGCCAGCGGTCTTCCGGTAGAATGCCCTGGCCTTCTTTTCCAGGACGCATTCTACAGGCTCAACACCTGTTGTGGCTTGGAGCTCCGTCACTCGGACGAAGCTCCTCCAGCTCACCCCTAAGATCATCCGTAGCACATTGTTTTGCACTACAGCAATCTTCTTGATGTGGGTGGCTGCCGCGCCGGACCATATCGGCGAGGCATAGGTGAGGATCGGCAGTACGCAGGCCCTATGTAGCATAATCTTGGTTCCCAGGGTGACTTCCCTGGAGCCAAAGATAGGGCCACGTCTGCGTACTGCACCTGTTGCAGCCCCTCTCGCGACAGAGATGTGGAGGCGCCAGGTTAACCCTCTATCCATGGTCACTCCGAGGTATTTAGCCTCAGAGGACCATGGGATAGCGTGCCCCTGCAGGGTGAGCGTGGCTGCCGGTTGCACCCGAGAGAGGGCACGGAACATGACGGCGACGGTTTTAGATGTATTTACTGCAACTCTCCACTTGCAGTAACAGGCATTGACCTTATCCAGAGCTCGCTGCTGGTATTTGACTGCCTGTGCCTCGCTCGTAGATCTGGCAAGGATGGCTGCATCGTCGGCATAAAGGCCAACTATGACCTGAGGCCCGTGGTCCCTAGGGAAGTCATGGGTGAAGGTGTTGAATAACACTGGACCTAAGACGGATCCCTGGGGGACGCATGCCTTAATCAGGTGAGTCCCAGATCGCTCTCCCTCCCAGCATTCCAGAATTTTCTGTTCCCCAGGTAGGACATCAGAAGAAGAATTAGGGGTAGAGGCATACCAGCCCAAAGCATTTTGGCCATCAGTGCTGCAGCATTTTTCTATTTTTGACAATTTATCGAGTTCCCCATCAGTTTTTCGTGTTCGCCAGAAGTTTTTCTGTTCGAACTCTATCAAACGACAAACTCCAGCACACGACGACCCCTGCGTACGTACGGTATGCCGTCTTTTATAGCAACAGACATTAGCCCGGAAAAGGACACTAGTAGATCGAGGGTAGAACCAATTAGCGTTCGCGAGTGCAGCGCAATCTACCGGCACTTCACTGCGAACTGAACTAGTTCCGACCCGACAACGTCGCCACGAGCAGAGGCATTGAGGGTGAGAGGGAGAACGAGATAGGACGCGGAGAGTGGCAGAGTCGAAGACAGCTGAGCCGAACGCACCTGCGGAATGATTATCTGCGAGTCGCTTGTTCCGTATCATTGGTGATTCCTCAAGTGGACATTTCTACTAAGTATTGTACTATATTTGTGCCTTGTATTATGTCACTGCAATATAATTGTTAGTACATTTCGTGACATTTATCCAGTGTATGGTATTTGATTTGTGGTTGGCAGCAGCAGTGTCACCAAGGGTATCGTATCGTTTAACTATTTTCTAGTACTTTTAGTATTACGAGGGAATAATGTAAAATGAGACAGTTTCGTCTCAGTACCTCCTGCCAGACTCGGTCAAACGCCTGGCTAATGTCCAAGAAAACCGCCGCCGTTCTATGCCGGACATTAAAGCCTTCGGTGATGAAGCCGACGACCCTGGCAAGCTGATGCGAGGTGGAATGCTGCTGGCGGAAGCCGAACTGCTCTCCAGGGATGACAATCCTATCGGAGAGGTGTCTCCGCAGGGTTGGGAGGATCAGCCTCTCGAACATCTTCCCAAAGTTATTGAGGAGGGAAATGGGGCGATATTTCTCGGCAACACCCGCAGCCTTATTAGCTTTGGGAATCCCAATTATCTTCGCCCTTTTCCACTCCTCAGGGAAGTGCCGGATGCGTAAGCAGCCATTGTACAGCGCTGTAAGGAACTGTACAGCAGCAACAGGGAGCTGCTTAATCACCAACCCGCTGATTTCATCATCACCTGGAGAGCGGTGCGAGGATAGGACAGCAACTACTTCCGCGGTGCCAATCCGAGGAAAGAAGTCCCGATCGTAATCAGCAGAATTCTGAATAGCATTCATGGCTGTTTCCACCGCCGCCTCAGAATCCGCCGAGTCAGCAGTGGAAGGGTTAGGCCGGAAGGTGCTAGCAAGGTGTTCTGCAAACACTTCCGCCTTTTCCCTGGAGGAGCAGGCAAGTCCTGTAGGAGTTGAGAGGGGAGGGTCCCTCCGCTGGGTGGTTATTAAACCTGACAAACCCGCCAGATGGAGTGATCAGCGAGGGACACCTCCGCCAACTGTTCCTCCCAGGCGTTGGTTTTTATCTCCCGGATCGCTTCCCGGACCTCCCTGTTAAGGCGGTCGAGCAGGTTGCGCAAATCCGGCGTACGGTGGCGCTGCCACCTCCACCGCACGCTGTTCCTTTGGGTGATGATCCGCCTGATCAGGGAGCCGTCGGGAGATCAGCCTGGGAGTGAATTTCCAGGGAATATTCCCCTTCATTGCTTCTCGGAAGACACCAGACACAAAGGTCGCCATGGCATCAGCTTGCTCAGGGGATTGTGGCTCCTCAGCATTAGCCGGGAGGGCAGAAGCTACTTGGACAAGGAAGGCTACCCAATTCGCCTTGGCAAAGTCGCGCCGTTGAAGGGGGGGGGAGCCTGACCGGGAGGTTGCCGTAATGAAGGAGTATCGGCAGATGGTCTGACGATAGCTCGTTCAGGGTGGACACGTTTAGAGACGGCTGAGCATTGCAGGAAATGACAATGTCCAGAACGTCAGAAGTAGGAAGGTAGGTCGGGGTTCTGGGCCCCATGACAGGTAACCCCGCATCCTCGATGAGGCGATAGAGCTTCCGCCCCTAGGGTTAGACAGCCTGGAGTGCCAGGCTCTGTGCTTGGCATTAATGTCGCCAAGCACAACCGTCGGGACTCCATCAGGGGGAAAAAGAGCATACATATCATCCTCATCAGGAGGGTAATACGCCGCCACCACTCGCAACCTCCCTTTGGTCATGCGAATGACCGCGGCCACTGCCCCGATCTGGTTCATCTCCGGGAGCTGGTACTCGTAGAACCTTAGGGACGTGTGGATCAGGAGGGCGACGCCCCCTCCAGGGCGGCCTGTCCTGTCCTTTCTGAGAACAGTCCACCCTCGCAGGTTCAGGGGGATGTTGGGCGTTAACCGCGTCTCGCCGATGGCAGCGACCGAGGCACCAAGGTCATGAAGGAGTGGGAGGAGTTCGTCGGTACGGTGGCGAATCCCTTTGGCGTTCCAACCCACTATCGAAAAACACCCCCTTTTACGGCGTATCTCCATTGCCGGACTTAGAAAGGGCAATTTCCTCCAGCAACACCAGGAGGAGCCCTTGGCGGCTGGAAATGTGCTTCTTCAGGACCCTCGTTATAGAAACTATGGTATCCCATAGCTCCTCATCGTCAGAGGGAACAGGTTGGCTTCGAGTGGCGGGAGTGGCGCCACGCGGCGCAGGTGGCACTAACTGCCCCGCGGAGGGTGTTGATGCCTGTGGTTTTGCCGTAGGCGGAAGATCCCTTTGAGGCTCGGGCGCCGCTTTTGTGCTGGCACAGCTTGGAATAGCAGGCTCAGCCCTCCTCAGGAGTTCGGGATCGGGGGTCTTGCTGGCACTGGCCACCGCGGCCGCAAAGTTTCTGCCCGGACGACAGTGGAGGATCGCTTGGCAACCGCCGTCGGAGTCACTGTCCTGCATTTGTTTGGCCTTGCGCTGTAGCGCATCATTGCGCTCATTTTCCGCCAGCGACTTGTCCAAAGTTTCAAGGTAAACAGGACATTGCCTGTATGTGGAGGGATGGTCACCACCGCAGTTACAGCACTTCCTGGGTGCCGTGGGTGGGTTGGGGCAGTCGCGGGACCGATGATTTCCCGCGCACTTGTAGCAGCGGGCCACCATCCTACACCCAAGGGAAGAGTGCCCGAACCTCTGGCAGTTAAAGCAGGTCTGCGGCGCTACTCCTCCCTTGAAGTACTCCACCTGCACCCGACAGTATTGTATGTGGGTGATCTTTTGAAGGGGAGGGATGCCCGGAGTTTTGTCCATCACGGCGATGAACTTCCTGGTTTTGTCAGGTTGTGTCCTCCCCTCTGTCGTTTGCACCATGTGCTTTACGGACTTAACCGTGATTCCCAACGCCGCCAACCCCGCGGCCACTCTAGCTGGAGGGAAATCACTGGCCAGTCCCTTAATGAGCAGTCTAGCTGTTTTGATATACTCTGTCGGGTGCGAGAAATACTCGAGCTTTTTTCTCGTCGAGGATCTGCAGGACTTTCTCCTGCTGTTCCGGCGTGGTAACGATGACCATAGTGGAGACATCTCTGATCGCAAGCTCGAATTCATTGGCACATCTCTCTTGGAGAGAGTCAATGAGGTCGGGGTGGTTCCATTCACCATAGACGTTAATCGGCTTCACCTTAGGTCTACAGGGTTGGGTGGCGTTAAAGGAGGGATTTTCAACCTTCTTTCTGGAGGTTCTCTTCCTCCTCTTCTTGGTCACGATCTCGAAAGGCTCATCGGCTGCGGCCTCCGCTCCCTGGGTAGCAGGCTCCGGGGGGTGATGTGATTGCCGTGAGGGTACTACCTCCAGTGAGTCCGAAAGCTTCCGCTTCAGTGTGGAGCAAGAAGTTTCGGTCTCCATATCCTCGACACTCACAGTGAGTGACGCAGGAACGGGCATGGTACACTCAGAGAGGGGTAGGGAGGAATCAGGCGTCACTGGGGCGGATTCTCCAGCATTTGCCTGAGCACCCTGGGTGGCGGACTCCTTGGGTGCATGCAGTGCCAGAGAGTCGTCTTCTATGGAATTAGAGAGCTTCCTCTTTTGCGAGGGAGCATCCAGGTTTTCTGTCTCCATAGGGTGAGTATCAATTGGAGAAGGGAGGGGTGCTTGCTGCCCCGATACGGGCTCAGGTAGAACCACCGCCACATGCGATGGGGCCTGAGTCGTTGATGTGGTAGGGGCATTTGGGTTTTGAGCCCCCATGGAAGGAGCACCCTTCTTTTTCTTCGAGTTTCCCCCCCTTTTGGACTTGGCAGCGCCCTGTCCTGCGGTGGGTGACTGAATGGTGGAACAGGCAGCCGTGACAGCCGTGACAAGCAGTCCTTTCGAGAGGGGCGGGGTGTATTGCGGGGATTCACAGGATTCTCCAACCGAAGGATGGAGGCGATTTGCATCGTTCTCAGGTGGTCCTGAGAGACGTACTTTATCGCTCCATCAGGGGTTTTGAAGTATATTAAGCCATCGCATGACATACTCCGCCTGTGCTGCCCGCGGAGAATCATGCTGGGAGGCGCATTTCCAGGAGACGAGGATGACATTGCGAGTGGCAGAAGAAAGGCAGATGGATCCATTCAGGCAACGACCACAAGGGATCAAACTGCGGAGCAGGAATGAGAGGCCCCCAGCGGGGTCCACGACCGGATCCGAGGCGAATCGGGTGAGAAGGAGGGACTGCGTTAGCCTCCCCCCGGTTCGCGACAACGACAGAAGCAACTGAGCCACAGACCCTGCAGAAAGCAGGAAAAACCGAAGCCCTTTACAGGGCGAAATGAGGAGAGGAAGGACAGCAAGGGCCCTTTTCAGGGCCAATGCACAAGAGTGGAAAAATCAGGTCCTTTTCAGGGCCCAGCTTCCGCAGTGGGGGAGAAGCGAAATAGGTGAGAAGGAGGAACTCTGTTAGCCTCCCCCTATTTCGATGGGCAAATATGAAAGAGCAAGTCCGTTGGCCAAAATCAACGTTCGAGAGAAGCAAGGTCAAGATCAGGGTGAACAGGATAATGAGGTAAAGCATGACGAGACGTAGTGCAAGGAAGTAGGCTATAGGGACGCAACTTCCCAATAAGCGCATTACTCTCAGCGAGCTACGGTGTCCAGTGCTGTGTGTGTGTGTATTTATACCTGGTTGGTGGGCAGGGGGGGGAGGGGAAGGGGACCTAGATGTCCTAGGTGATGGGAGAAAAACGGGGAGAGGCCAGTTTAAAAAGAACGCTATTTATTACCCCTAACTCATTATTCATCAGGGTGTGTCTGTGTTTATGAATGTGTAAGCTTTCTGTCGCGTCGAGTTTGGTATTTGGGACTTGTTTAAGCAGTTTGAGGCTATTTATGTCTAATGGATATTCAAAAATGTGTTTCGCGACGGCAGATTTTTTCAAAGCGTCCATGTCTGTAGTGCGCTAAATGTTCTTTGAATCTGATGGAAAGATTTCTTTTCGTTTGGCCAATGTAAGACATGTCGCATGTGGGGCACAACACTTGATATATGCCAGATTTTTCTAATGTGGGTATTTTGTCTTTAGGATTCCCTAATAAATTTTTAATGTTATTTGTATTGTGAAACGTTAATGTATAATTTGCGTTATGAAAGATTTTTGTTAGCCCTTTAGTTAGGGTTGGAAGGAAGGGGAGTGAAATAAATGTTTTCTTCCTATCGTCACTTAGAGCAAGCGTAGTACTTGTCTTCTTGTCCAATGTTTTGGATTGCTTGTTAATAATGTTGTCAATCAGTTCGTGTGTGTACCCGTATTCCAGGGCCGCGTAGAGGCCTGTTTCAATAGTATTTAATGTTCTTTCAAGGTAGTCCGCTTTGTTTAGAATGACTATGGTGTTACCCTTATCAGATTTGGTGTAGACGCAGTCTTTCTTCTTTAAATTTTGAATAATTTTATAGTCTGTTCTATTTATATACATATTATGTATTTTCCACATTATGTACAATAATTATACATAGATTTAATTTTTGTGTTTTATATTTTTATAACCCGTTTGAATGAAAATAGTGTTGAAAAATATAAATCCGACATACGATCAGATCGACTTACGGGTCAGTCGGAACGGAACTCGGTCGTAAGTCGAGGAGAAGCTGTATAGAGAAAGTAAAAATTCATATGAAGCAAATGATTTAGTGGAATTTTATTCGATTCTATATGCCGCAATACTTTCCAAAAATTAGCCGATTTGTCTCACAAATGATTACGATGTTTGGATGCGATTACATTTTCGTGAAAATTTCTTACGAAAGACATTCGCAAAATCTAATTTGCCGACGAACATTTACACGATGTTTTAAGAATTTTTGTGACAAATATTGCTGTTAAAATAACTTTTATCCCACAAAATCTGAAGGTTCCCAATGTTCACATTGACATTTAATTCAAAATATGTAATAGCATTGTTTTTCCAACACTACTATTTCTTATTAGTTACTGGCAGGGCTGGACTTTGCATAGGCCAGCTAGGGCCGCCAATTCCAAGAGATCCGCCAGTTACAGAGGCCGCTGCTAGTACTTACATACCTGTGCTAGATAAGGACTTGTAAAAATAACAGTGATCGAGTGAATGGAATTATCATTAATTCTGCCACACTTTCTCTTCACAAAATTCCAAAAGCGTTTCTTTTCTCACACATTCCTTCATGCTTATCTTACTATCCCTTCCCATATTCCGACCGAACGGTGACCATAGGAGGAGGGAGAGGGTCTCGGGTCCCTTACTTGGGTCTTTCTCTTTTCTCCGCACGAATGGGCCAAAGAAAACGATCCCTTTAATAGTTTCCAGATGCAGGAATGTTTCCAAGTCCTTTTTGAAAGAGGGAAACTATTTCAGAGGATTTGTCTCATTTGGTTTCTCTTTGAAACAACATCATTAGTTGATATGTTTCGTTTAAACTGAACACTGGATAATTCGTTTGAAAATACCCAAAGGTGATTAAGATATTCTTCTGAAATTATTAATTTTCATGGTTTGATCTCAACATTTTACGTTGATCACGAGTGTTTCTCTACAGACGAAGGGAACAGCTTCGGAAGTTCTTGGTTGCCGACAAATTCTTTTTCTTGGATACTTTCCCAAAACGGCCACTTTCTACAGTACCCAATTAGCAGTATTTGGTAAGTAAAGCTAATTATTTTATGATGCGGAATTTTGTTTAATTTTCGTTGTTAATAATAATGTTCTTTAGGAGACTTAAAGCCCTTCCGTAATGTAACTGAAGGATTTTGATAAAGTAATTTGAATTAAACTTATAAAAACTTTAATAAAATGTTATTGTAATTTCATTTTTAAGAAGAACACATTGAAACAACACCGTTAGTAGAATTACCAGTACTCACATCAGTTTCATCTATATCCTTAACAGAAACTCGGTTTGAAAAGTCAGAATCATGTGGAATTGACTGTAGTGATATTGGTCTGTGGCCAATTTATTTATTTATTTTTAATTCCATAAAAATTGCATACACAAAGCATTACAATTGTCAGGAGCCGTCATAGAGGACATTCACAACATATATATATATATATATATATATATATATACATATTATATATATACTATGGAAGTTACATATCAAAGCAAAAAAAATATAAAAACATACAAAAAAGTACAGAGTGAGTACATGGTACATATGCTACATTTTGTTATATGTTCTATGTTTCATATTTTATAAACGTGCAAGTAGCCTTCATCAAAAGTCATCATATATATTTGAAAGTAAGAAAACATATTAAAACTACAATCTCAAAATACAGCAATATTTAAATATAAAACAAGTAAATTACATGTTAGAGTTTCTTCCTGTTACATGTTTTTGGAGTAGCATACATCAATAAATTCTTCAACTGAGTAAAAAGCATTCTCCAGTAGGAATTTGTACATTTTGTTCTTAAAGTCTTTTTCTGATCTGCTAGACTTAAGGTTGGGAGATAAAATATTGAACCATTGAATACCTTTATATTTGGGTAGGTTTTCATACAATTTTAGTAAATGTTGGATAAGACAGTAAGAGGAATTGCCTCTAGTGAAGTGTTCATGGACATCTTTATTACATGTTATATCATCCAAAGTAGCTAAATATAGCAAAGTCCTATATATTACAATGGAGGGGAGTGTCAGTAGTTTAAGGTCAACAAAAGCCTGCCTACATGTTTGTTTCAGGGGTAAGTTTGCTATATAACGTATTGCTTTCTTTTGTAAAATGAAAAGCTTCTGTAAATTTGTTTTACTAGTATGCCCCCATAATTCAATTCCATAGACAAGGTATGGGTAAATCAGTCCAAAATAAGTAGTTTTCATAACTCCTTGTGTACAGCGATATTTTAGGTTCCTTAAGACAAAGATTTCTGCTAATTTTGTGTTATTTCATCTATATGGTAATTCCAGCTTAGTTTTTCATCAATAATAAAACCAAGAAATTTTGTACTGTGGTTTTTCGTTATCATGATATCTCCTTCAAAGTAGCTATTTTCTAAGTCATATAAGCATGGGGAGAATTCTATAAAGCATGATTTTTTAGTGTTTATTGTGAGAAGGTTTTCATTATAATATTGTGCAATGCTGTTTAAGACAACATTTCCCTTTATTTCCAGTTGAGAGTACAGCTTGTCAGCTATTGTGGTAGAAGTATCATCAGCATACAAAATTATAGTCCCATCATTAATGACAGATTGAATGTCATTTATATATAATAAGAAGAGCAAGGGCCCAAGAATTGAGCCTTGGGTAACTCCATTGGTAGCAGTGAGATTAGATGACATAATATGTCCCTGCCATGTCTGTAGTTTTGTTACCTGCATTCGGTTTGTTAAGTAAGATTTGATGAGACTATGGGCTTGACCTCTTATTCCAAAATTTTCTAGTTTTTCAAGAAGTATGTCAAAATTTATGCAGACAAAAGCTTTTGATAGGTCCAAGAAGATACCAGTTGTTTCCTTGATCAATATCTCTGATAATTTTTTCCAGAAAGGTGATTGCCACAGTAGTGGTAGATTTGCCCTTTATGAATCCATGTTGGGTGTTACAGATTATGTTATGGTGTTTGAGGAAAGGTGTGAGTCTATTCAGCAGTATTTTTTAAAAATATTTTGGAAAAACATGATATCAGAGATATGGGCCTGTAGTTCGTTACATCCCTTTTGTCACCCTTTTTATAAATTGGATGAATTACAGATATTTTGAGAGCATTTGGAAAGATTCCTTCCTCAAAGGCTTTGTTAATGGTGTTGGATAAAGGAGAGGCAATGGATGATGCACATGCTTTTATGGTAGTTATAGGAATACCATCATATCCTGCGGAATTTTTTGCTTTCATGTTTTTAATTATGCTTTTGACCTCTGTGTCATTAGTTGGGAAGAGGTAGATACTTTGAGCAACTCTATTATTAAAAAAATGTTTATCCCTTGGAGTTTTAGGTAGTTTTTGGATATTTTTGCAGCCATTGTGTGGAAGAAACTATTGAAATAATTTCAAATTTCCATTGGATCTTTGATGGTGTCTTTATTGATACATATTTCAGTGGGGGGGGGGGGGGAGTTGATGTTTCCTTTCCTCTGGCCTGGTTAATAATATTCCATGTACTTTTACTAATATTATTCGAGTTTAGGATATAGGCATCATTGTATTTCTTTTTAGTTGTTAACACTAGATAATCATAAAACTTTTTGTAATTTGAAAATTCATGTTTACTATTAATGTCTCTATTTGATAAATATATTTGTTCAAGATGGCAAAGCTCTGCCCTAGCTTTTCTGATTTAAGTGTCAATCCAGTTACTTTTTTTTGTTATTTTATTCCATTTTTTACAGTTGTGATAGGGCACCTGAGGTTGAACCAGTAGGAGAAGGTTTCAATGAGGTTATTATATTTGTCATCTGCTGTATTATTGAGTGTCACACCAGACCATTCTTCATTCATTGTTAAATTTTGAAGGCGCATTAGGTTTTCTTTCTTACAGTTATGCACTTTAAATGTTATGTAATGTGATGGGCTTACTAGATTGTGATTTAAGTTTATGCTAATTTTAATGGCTAAATGATCAGATAGTGAGGAATGAATTACTAGAGAGGTGAATGCAGAAGGATTTAGATCAGTTAAAATCTATATCTATATCTATCTATCTATATCTATACAGGTAGCTGTGATATTTGTTATCCTTGTAGGTGAAGATATGGTATGTTTTAGGCCAAATAGTTCAAATTGATAATCAGCTAGTCTTTGTAATTGATAAAGGACCAAACAGGGATAGAAACTTTGACTTTCCTGTGAATGAGAGTAATAGGCGTTTTTTGTATAATTGTACACCCGGAAACTTTTAAATGGTGAATTCATCGATCGTCATTGGCTAGTTTGTTCTTAAAAACTTGACTGCATTTTCTGCTTCTTTTGCAAGTTGTTTTCTGATTTTTAAAACAAAATTTCAAATTCTGGATTCAAAGATTGGAAAATCTTTCTATATTGATTATTTTTATTACATATATTGCACGCCAAATTATTTTTTATGATAATATGAATTTCAAGTATTTATTATTCTGCCCGCGAATATGTTATTCCATATTACCGCTGAAAAATAAATACTATAAATTTTTATTTGAAAATATAACTATATATATATTTCAAAGGTTAAAATTTATGCATATTTTCAGTAAGCTGTGTCCAGGTGTCACGTTTCCACGGAATAGCCATTCTTATTCATTGAAAAAGTGTTAGTCTCATTTAGCCACTACATTTACGAGGTAAAAGTTCACTTAAAATGGTAAAATTAAAAGTTTTAAATCAATAGCATTAATTTTTCTCATGCTAAGTATTACAATTATAAGAAATAATTTATTCAAAATATATTTACAGGGGTAATGGATGATAAAAGAAAGTTGGGAATAGGAACGATATTCAAGTATTTGACCAAAAACCAAAATTGGAAAACAGGATAGTCCTATCAAAATCACCCAAGACGGGTGAAAACTTGCAGACTGCATCGAATAACACTACTGGAACATTAATTAAATCAGATATCGCAGCTACAAGAGCTTACTTATAAATAAGAAAAAGAGAATTTTATACAGAATTTGTGGAAACCAAATGATCTTTTTCCATTTCCATATATGACTGAAAAAAAATGGAAAAAAAGAAAATTTCAATTGCAATGGTTGCACAGATGTGAGTGGCTTGCTTATTTGAGACTAGATATATGTTTTTGTAAATATTGTTGCTTATTCGCGCCAAAAGAAATTGGTAAAAGTAAATCTCAACCTTTAGGTCAACTCGCATCAAGTGGGTACAATAATTGGAAACATGCAGTTGAAACATTTGAAGCTCATGAAAAAGCGTTATATCCTTCAAATTCATTATGTTCTTATGAAAACCTATGTGATATAATGACAGGCAAAAGAATACCTATTGACAAACAGCTCGATACGATGAGAATGAAACAAGTTATTGAGAATCGGAAACGCTTGGAACCCATAATCATGACTATAATGTTATGTGGATAGCAAGGTATTGCACTACAAGGTCATGTGGATTCTGGAGAGTTTAACATTGGTAAAAAGCCTGAGAAAAATAAAGGTAATTTCCATGCAATCCTTAGAGCAAGGCTAGAAGCTGGTGACACCGATTTAAAAAATCACTTTAAACAATGCGGGTGAAACAGTACCTATTTAAGCGCCAACATCCAGAACCAAATAATAGAAATTTGTAATGATTTGATTCTGAAAAGACTTGTTAAAGAAGTAAATGATGCAAAATATTTTGCTATTTTAGCTGATGAAACAATAGACATTTCAACAACTGAGCAATTGACATTATGCGTAAGATACGTAGATAAGGAAATTAGAGTTTGCGAGAAATTTTTACAGTTTGTTCCAGTTATCGACACTAGTGGAAAAGGTTTGGCTTCTACCATTATAGATAGTTTACTAAAATTTGGTATTGATATTTCCTACCTTTGAGGTCAGGGGTATGATGGTGCTGCTTCCATGAGCGGCAAATTTGAAGGTGTTCAGGCACATGTACAACAACAGCTCCCCCAAGCATTATATGTACATTGCACCTCGCATTGTTTAAATTTAGACATTGGAAACAGTGCAAATAATCAAGATATAAGGAATTGCTTAGGAATTATTGAAAAATCATACACTTTTTTTAACACTCCAAAGCGATTAAATATATTATTAAAAAAAATTAGCGAGTGCATTCCCAATTGTAGGCATCTACGATTGAAGCAGATGTGCCCAACTAGATAGATCTTGATTCTGTCATGGTAATGGTGGAACTTTTAGATGCAATTTACTTAGCGCTCGAAGAAATAAGTGACTGGAATGACAAAGACACTTCATCTACAGCACAGATTCTTCAGAATGCAATATTCCAAGGAAAATTTTTGGTGTCTTTGTATAGTATTCAAAAACTGTACAGTTATACGCTGCCATTAAGTAGAGTATTACAAAGTGAAAACAGTGACTTAATTTCCGTAATACATCTCGTTGAAGATGTAACATCTGCTCTAAAATGTATCCGAGAAAACGCTGATACAAACTTTGCGAATATTTTCAGAGAGGCAACAGAAAAAGTAGGAGATTTTGGGGTTGAAATTACAATACCGAGGATATCGAAATATAAAAAAAATAGAAATAATATTCCTACTGAATCAGCGGAAGTTTATTATAGGCGATTTATGTTTATTCCATTTCTGGATTGTCTTGTGACACAATTAGAGACGAGATTCTTGGCTCATAAAAGTATTTTAAAATCCATCATGTGCCTCCTTCCAAAAGGATGCAGTTCTACATCAGACATAGGTAGCCTATCAACTTTGGAAAAATTTTATTCCGTGGATGTATATGATTCAGTCTTAGAGAGTGACCTAAAGCTTTGGCAAAAACGGTACGAGAACAGGATACCCCCTACAAATGCATTAGAAGCATTAATGCAATGCAATCAAAATATATATCCAAACATTCATTATCTATTAAAAATATTTGCAACTAGCACAGCAGAGAGAACATTTTCAACGCTAAGAAGAATGAAAATGTACTTGCATAATTCTATGGGACAGGAAAGACTGAATGGTTTAGCTCTCCTCAACATTTATAGGGAAATGGAATTGCTCGCCAAAGACATATTAGATGAATTACAAAAAAAGACAAGATTAGGTATAAAATTGTATTTGTATTACCCAATTAATTTTTGTTTTATGTTTTAGTAAACAAAACCTATAAATATTAATTTCACGATATGAAAAATCGAAATATTTATATTAAAATTCAATGTTAATATACATATTTCTATGAGAAACTGAGAATGTATGTTCTAAATTACAGATAAATTTGTAACCAACATTGTTTTTCATTTTATGTTTTTAAGAATGCCTATATGCAGAGGCGGATTTATGCATAGGTGCTAGCTGGGGACCTTGTATTTTTTATGACAGCTTATTTTTTTATTTGTAAATCAATGTATTTCTTTTGGCTTTAATGGTACAAATGTTGTAATTTTTAAATTAAATATATTTTATCCACAGGATATTAAATGTGTTATTAAAAATATGTATTTTCATACACTAAATCAATGAGTTTCATTCGAAATATACCACTGCCTATGTATATGTTTGGTTGTGAATACATGCATGTGTGTGCATGTTTACATATAAAAAATGTAAACATGGAAATGAGTGTTTACCATTGTGGGCCCCCAAACAAAAATCCTGAGTATGCCTATGATATCAGCTCTCTTGGAGCATACAGTCCAAGTTTTGAATTCAGTAACAGCTTTTTTGTGGTGTCTAGCACTTTCAAGTCGAAAATGCTATGAGAAAACCTCTGCCAATTATATTTAATAAACAAACTAATAAATTGCAAATATAGATGGGAGTCGACCTCAGGCGCCTATCCAAAGGGCCACCAAAATTTGATTCCAATGAAAACTTATTACAATATATTCACTTCTAAAGAATGTTAAAAAGATCTATCTTTTTGATGTTTATATTGGGCTGTGTATTAGCAGTTTTTTGCTACAAAATTAAAGGTGTATTTTATTTGCATCAGGTGAAAGATTGTCCAGACTGCAAAAGTGTTTTCTTGTCTCCTTTAAAAATTATTACTATTTCAATAATTTTATTGAATAGTCACAAAGATAAGTGTAGAAACTTCTAAGTAGTATAATTAATCCAGCTAGGAAATGTAATTTACACTGTTTGGCCTTGTTCATGATATGTTCAATTATGTCCGTAGTTTTTTAGAAATGTTATTAGAATGTTTAGGAATTGGGTAAAAAAGGTGGCAACCCTAGGCATTTTTAAACAGTACAGTACTGTCATAAGCAAATTGGAAATATGACAAATGTAGGGCATCAAAAATTCAGTATTTATTGTATTTTATTTTATATGAAAAACAGGAAATCCAGTCTCAACGCTCAGCCTATTTTTCAAAGGTAAAGAGAGGATTCACAGTCTGATTTTGAGCCTTAATTTCTACAAATTGATCAATGACCTCATCCAAATTCATCTCCTTTGCATATTCATGTTCAATTGAAAGTAAAGTCCGATTTGTCAATTTTGTCTGGCTCATGGTCGAGCAAAAGAATTTTTTTATCAATTTCAATTTGGAAAAACTTCTTTCACATGAAGCAATAGACACACAGTCAAAAAGAATCTCAAACACAGTGACAAGCTTGGCAGAGATTCACAAAAATCCCATTTCACAATAAACTCCAGAAACTGCAATGCTGTCCATTTCTTTGCCTCTTCAATGCTGAGTTTGGCAGCTTCCAAATGCCTCCAAAGTCGTCCAATTTCCACACTGATATCTTCATCAGAGAATTCATTGAAAATTTGAGTCAAATTGGGAATATACTTCCAAAGTTCTTCTTCTGTTGCAACAACCAAAGTGTTTGGTTGAATAACAGTGAAGATTGACAGAATTTGATCCATTGCCTTGGAATGAATCTCCAATTCTTGATGAAAGCGATCAAGACATTCAAACATAGCCCTTTTTACTTCCTCTGGCAATGTGAGACCAACATCCTTTGCCATCTCTCCTGGCATTCTTTTTTGGAGCTTTACTCTCCCACTTCACTCCATAGAAATGTCCATTTCCTCACACTTTGTAGTTGCATAATGAATGGTCCTCACCACAATTTCATTGCTCTGATCTTCAAGAAACAGTTTTAGAGCTTGAAGCTTCACAATGCACTTTAAGGCTGATTTCAACTGTTTGCAAGTACTTCTGTGTGAGATTAATTTCTTCCAAGACTTTACACCAGAAAGAAAGGTAACTCAAAAAAGAGAAATCACATACAGCAGACAGCAAAATCTGAGCTGATCCTCTTGTGTCCACATTTTCTTTGGGATCGCACAATACTCCAAGGGTTGAGGTCATCTTTTCAAAATTTGCCTTCACTGGGTTCACAGCATCATAATGAGCACTCCATCTTGTCTGGGAAAGTCTTTTTACTGTCATGCCTACATTCTCCATCAGCATTTCCCATCAATGAGGTGAGACTGAAAAGAAGGAATAGATTCTCTGCAAGGTTCCAAATAAAGTCACACATGAAGAAATGTTTCCAAATTTCAGAGAATGATTTGCACAAGGCACAAACAAAGCCTTGGGATTAATGTCTCTGATATTTGACTGAACACCACCATGAATCCCAGCCATAGTTGCAGCATTGTCATATCCTTGACCACGGCACAGGTTCATGTCCAGTCCATCTCTCTCCAGATATTTCAGGATATCCTCTGTGAGCTCAGCAGCAGACTTTCCGGCAATAGGGAAGAAGCCCAAGAGTGATTCCTTTACTTCAACTTGGTCACATTCAATATGGACATATCTGATCACTTCACATATCTGATCAGTGTGGGACACATCAGGAGTGCTGTCAAAAAGAATCCCAAAATACTTTGCTTTCTTGATATCAGCCACTATTTTCTCTTTGACATAATTCCCCAAATGTCAAATGAACTCATTCTGAATCTTTGGAGATAAATACGAAGCCACTCTCCTCCCAGATGGAATAGAATGCTTAATCCTTACAAAATGTTCTTTCAAAACTGGATCATAATTTGACAGCAACTCGACCAATTCCATGAAGTTTCCTTGGTTTGCTGATGATATGTTCTCTTTGTGGCCACAAAAAGGAAGATTCTGGTGAGCCAGAAACAACGTTACATCCAAAAGGCGATATAAAATATCCCTCCATTTCTTTCTCTCCTTGTCCATTGCTGCTTGATGGACTTGATCAATGGTTTTTTGAAGCTCCAACCCTGCTCCCAAGGTCTTCCATTTCTCCAGGCATGAGGGATGCTGCTCAGAAGCCTCATGGTCAGACACCTTTGGGTTTAGCTTCCACCATGCTTGAAATCCAGTGACAAAGCTGGATGTTCCAATTCCTTTGTCATCAAGAGCAAACAGTCTGCAGCAAAAACAAAACAAACTTTCTTTTGATTGAGAGTAAACCATCCATGTTCTCAACACTTTCTCGCCATTTGGCAGAGCCTTATAGAACCATGCAGTGGTCAGCTGTCGACTCTTCCCTTTGGATTTTTCTCCTTGTCTTTGAACTGCACTGAAAGGTCCATCCCTATTTTGGAAGGGTTCACTTCCCCTCTTAATAAGATCAACTCTCAAGTCATTTGGAACCGAGATTGGCTAATCAGCGTCATCAGGATAAATTGAAAATCTATCCGTCCCCTCTTCTTCATCAGTCTTCTTCCTGTTGGTGTGGACTTCTGCTGGTATTTCCTTCCTCTTCATCAGTTTCACTGCTTTTAGAAGATGAATTGCCATCCTCCAATCCTTACTCTCTCTCATTTGAATCCTCTTGTGAAGATGCTTCTTGTATTTGCCCTTCGGATTCACCAGGCTGCATATCTTCAGGACTTTCTCCTATTGCACTTGATGTTGAAGGCGTCACATACTTCAAAATTGATCCAGACATTGCCTGAGCCACCTGTTCTCTTGCCCTCATTTTTCTTTATTGGAATCCACTGGGTCAATTATGCTTCATATGGGTGTTTTCTGCAAAATTTCAAAATCATAATGTATCTATTATAAATAGCTGCTTCTTATGGAGGATATATGATATAGGATATATATATATATATATATATATATATATATATATATAATATTATATAAAACCTAAGGTACTTCTAGATATGTCACGGACCTAAAATTTGGCTTGCATAATGCAAGCACCTTCTACTAGTGTGTGTGTGTATATATATATATATATATAAAATCCAAAGCCTCTTTCCTCTGAACAGAGGGTGTGCAGTATCGGCAGGGCTTCTATAAATATTATTACAAAGACAAGCAGTGATTTTCCAGGAGTACTTAGGTAGAAAGGCATACACACTCGTACACATATATACATTAAAAACTTCTGTGTTCTAGATTCACTCCTCACAGCACTATTCACCCTTCACAAACTCTCTCCACCTGTCCCTATCTCTCGCTTCTTCTTTCAGTGTGGCAACGCTACCTTTCGTCAGACAATTACTAGATTTTGTGTATTCCTTTAGTATCATTTTGACTACAAATTGAGAAAGGTTTCACAATTCCAAAAGCTGTGATAGTGTTTAAAATCGGAGCGATAGAAGCAGTGGTCACACCTGGTGTACTGAACATGCCGCACACCCGGTCTTGTAAGTCAATATGGGTTTGTTTTTCTTTTTCGATCAGATGAATATACCGAGTTTATTAGTGAAAATTCTCTAGATTGTATTTCATGAAGGTGGAAATAGGCAGTTTTCTTCACACTAATGAATTTAGTGGGGATAAATGCCCAAGTCCTATATTTTTCTAATCCTAACAACCCAAGACAGCCAAGAAAAAGGGTTTTGAAGGAATTATCATTTCCATTAATGAAACCCTGTCTCAGTGAAAGTACTGAAATAAAGTCTCTGCCGATAGATGCGAAACCATTCCTTTCAAAATATCGAGACCTCATTGAAAGAGAAATTACACACCAGGACTCTGCAAGAAATAATCATGGAAAATGTGCATTGTGCGGTAGAAAATATAAACACAACCATTAAATGTGATTCTTATATTCAATTTTATTGCAAAAAACATCATAGCGATGTTTTTTGTGTTAAATGTAATTCTGAACACAGTACCTCGATTAATAATGGTAATTTTTTAACGGATAATAAAACATGTTTTTTATAATAATTATTTTTGTTTAATCGGAATTCAATGAATGTTTAATGAAGAATTACCACTGTGAGTCATCATTAAAGGAAATAAAATAACATTTTGAAAAAATCAAACCATTAATTCTTTCAAACACCAGAGTTATATTTTAAAAAATGCATCATGGACAAAATACACCATGTGCCCGGTTGTGTTACAAAAAAGGGCATGCCGGCTTGAGGGTTACATTTTTTATTTTGGCGAATTTTTCATTTGGTTTGAAAACTTGTACTGGTATTTCAACTCTCCCGATGGCACCCCCCCCCTCCTGGCTGTCACCCGCGGTGGACCGCCCCCTCATACCCGCATTAGTATGCTGCTGACCCTAGGTTATCAAACTCCAGGGTTTTTTAAAGTTATGGCAGCGGCGTAACGTTGGGATGCAAAATGCTCAATTAAGCTCCATCCATGGGCATCTGCTGGGGAGGGCAAGGGGGCAGTTGCCCCCCTCTGGATCAGGCCTGTGTCAAGGGCCATTGATGTCTGGTTAGGTTAGGGGATTAACGCATTAATTTTTCTAAGTTCAGGCGAGCAGGTGGGGCCCCCCTGCAATATGCCTGAAACAAACCACTAAAATTATAAGCCTGCAAAACCCGACTGGGAGCTTATCCATTCCCTTGCTCCCCCCTCCCCATTGGAAAGACTGTGATAGCTTGCCTATCCCCTTGCCCCCCCCCCCCCCCTTCATCCCCCTTCCCCCATGAAAATGTTCCAGTGGATGCCCATGGTTCCATCCAAGATATATCGACACAAAATTTCGGCTAAATTCTTTCTAAGTTAATCAAAATAGGCTAATGGGATTTAAGGTTATTTGATAGTACATTTTTAATTTTAAATAGGACCTTAAAAACTCTTGCTTGCATTGGTTTGTTAAAACAATTTTAATCATGTTCATAATCGTTATTTTGGCATAGCATATTGTGTGATCAGCAAGATGCTAATATTATACAATCAATCATGTCAGGTTGAACTTCCAAGTATCGTTTGAATACTCTTCATTGAGCAGCAAGAATGCCAAAAGAGTTCTCTATAACACGTCTACCTCTAGGGTGTCTATAATTAAAAATTTTATTTGGCTCATTTCCCATTACAATGTTTTTGCTATATGGTCGAAGCATATAAGGTTTTAAGGGAACTGCCTCATTGCCAACAATTACTACATGTGGTTGCAGTTCTCCATTACATGTTAGTGGAGCATCCTCTGGGACGTCTAATGCTCTGTTCTCCAGTGCTTGACCAAGAGTACAATTCACAAAAATATTCCTTTCGCTGTTCCTTCCATAACCTCTAACTTTAATGAAAATGAACTTGTAATTGGCATCAACTAAAGCCAGTAAAACAATGGAATGATTTCCCTTGTAATTTTAATAAGCAGATCTAGCATTTATAGGGCATTGGATATTAACATGTTTCTTATCAATCGCCCCCATGCAGTTTGGAAAGTTTCACAAACTTGTATCTTGACTGATTGGAAATATGTATTCTATTTGAAGGGAATGGGTACAGCATCACGTGGCATGGGATAAATGTGTTTCTAAAGATGAAAATTTGGAAAAAGACAGCACGTAGGGTGGCATGGCATAGGCCAAGTGTGTTCCTGGCTTTAGAGACGGGTTGTCAAATACTGATGCATGGTAGCATACTTGCGCTTCATCAGATTGTCTGTGGTTTTTTAGCGTGCTGATTTTGTTCCCAAGAGCTAGAGGTGACATTTTCTTATTGTGAGAGCATTTCATTAATTATAGCATGTAATTTTTGGTCGAGAAACTCATTAAAAGTCATGATGTATTCAGTCGCTCTTTAGTTGATAAGTTATGCAGTCAATAAATGTTAGTCAAATGGTTTTAAAAGAAGTATTAAATTTAACTAAGCACCTTATGAAAAATAATTCTCCATTTCTTTACTTTAATTTTGAGTTGAAGAATTACTTGAGTTGCAGTAGAATTTGTCTCGAATATTAATGGAATGGTTTAGCTGGAGGGAAGTGGGAACTTTATATAATGCACTCAAGGAATTGTGGATATTTCTCAGCATGAAATTACGTTGTGCAAGATTTTGTATTTGATTCTCTTATTGTTTCCGAGGCATGTATCAAAGATACTTTCCTGTTGAAGTCTACCATGCAGATGACATCTTGTTACTGATAAGCCATGTGGTGACATGAAATATTGGTGGTGAGTATTATCAATGCGTTTTAAGAAGAAATTTGATTGAGATTTTATATATGGCATTTATCAGATTGGTGGCACTATTGTTTGATGTTATCTCAGAAGTTTCTTGCAAGCATTATTACTGAATTTTAATGAATACCTTGGATTAATTTAGTCATGTAGCCATGCATTAATTTTTTTAGCATATTTTCCAAAATAGTATTTCATCAATAGATGAGTTAATTTTTATAATCAGGAATTTTAATCAACATAATTCAGAGGTGCTGGTGGAGGTTTTCGGGTTTCGCTGCGTTGGCGGCATTTCTGGCTCTCGACGTTTCGCAGACGTTGCAGTCTGCATCTTCAGGTGAAGATGCAGACTGCAACGTCTGCGAAACGTCGAGAGCCAGAAATGCCGCCAACACAGCGAAACCCGAAAACCTCCACCAGCATTCAGCAACGCTGCGAAAGCCTTCAACTCAAATTGATAATTCAGAGGTTTTATAATTATGAATATGTAAAATATCATATATGACAATCTCTAAGATGACCCGGTGTCTAAGTCAACCACAATTTCTGGACTAAAAAATTCGTTTTTTACATGTTTGCTATTTAAGTTGTCACTTTTTCACTCAATAAATCTTATAATCAGTAAAGTGGTCTTGACAAAATAATTGTTAATCTTCTGATAAATTTTGTTGGAAGATGTTGAATCGTGTTTGATATCTATATCTGATCTACATTTATTGCAGATGACAATGAGCCCAATATCATAACATCTGATCCAGATGATGAATTTGACAATTTCTATGAATCTTATACAGAAGGCAAGTGATTTCATGATTTTTAAACTGCAATGCAGAAAAATACCATTCTTGAGTGTTTCTAAAATTTCCTTTGACCGTTTTTGTAATTTTCTATAGATTGTATGTACCGTAAATACCTGTGTATAATGCGCATCCTCGTATAACATGCAGGGGGGGGGGGTTTCAGCCGCATAATCTATGATTTTTCTATATACCTGCATATAGCACGAACAGATTTATTTTGTGTTACTGTTCCAGAATAAAGTAGATGGTGTAACGTGGTCTAAAGCAATGATCAAATTACTGGTTTTATGTATTGGTAACATAATGAAAGTGCGAAATGAAATCTTCAAATAACGTTCCAAAAGAACATCAGCTAACTCAATCATTACATACTCTGTTTACTTACAAGGTGATATTAGGATGTACACAATAATCCAATTATATTAATTTCATAATATGGCATATGACATTGCTTGAGCTAATAAATTAAAGGAATGTTGATAATCCTATGTCGAAGTTTTTTACATATGTTTTAGTCACGCCTGAGGTGGACGGGTTCACCCAACCTTCAGTTTTACCCCTATTAGAACACTCTGGAACACATACAAATGATAGCAAATAATCATAATTAACTACAGACTCTAAAAATTAAGAATAAATCACTTATGAATGCTGAGGGAAAAGTAGAGAACGATAACTTGATTGTAGTTCTACTAGAAGCATCAACTCCCAGCATACTCAAAGACATCAGCTGCCATTGTTTCTAATTGTTAGTAGTACCAGTGCCTCACCACCAGACTGGGCTCCGGTGTAGGGTGACGTCATTCGTAAGATGCCGATTCCGGTAACAACATCGAAGAAGAATGGTCCAGTGACAAAGTATTTCTTGGCTTTCAAAATGAATAAATACTGAATTCATTCTTTTCATATCTAATTAATGTATGTTTATAGAATTTGTTAATAAATTTTAAGTATTCTCTATCTTACTTTTCGTAAAAATCACCAATAAAATTATGAGGGTACCCGGTCAGTAATTAATGTGCCGAAATTGTGGAAATATGGGGTCAAATGAAAATAGGAAGATTATGTACCCTCGCATAACACGCATCCTAATTTTTAACTCAAATATTTCAGAAAAAGTGCGCCTTATACACAGGTATTTACGGTAATCTTTTGAAAAATTATTTCATGTATTAAAAAAACAATTTTAATTCTTAGTTATTTGTTGTTTAAAATTATCATTTCACAAATCTTCCAAATATCATCTGCTAAATAAATGGAAAACAGTTGAACAGCTGATTCAAAATGGCGGTCATCTACATAAAAAAATACCCGGGAGGCTATGGTTCACATTTTATAACCGGTGTGTAAGGTGACCCCAAGATTTTACAGGATTTTTTTAAGCTTCCAAGGTCCACTTGTTGACTGGCATATACAGTATATTACATCAAATTACCATCATTGCCTAACTTCAGTAACAACCTCGGGGACAAGATATCCCAAACAATAGTTAATTGATTAGAGGGTGTGTGAATAGATATTAAAATTGTAGTGCTGAAAACAAAGAAAAGTAGTTTAGTATAATATGCAAGAGGAAAGAAAAGGTGTTTAAGATTTGGAGAAAATTATTTGGACTGAGGGATAGATAAATAAATGCTTTACATGCTTTAGGATTCAGGTAGAGTTTGAAGAAAAAGGTTGGGCCAAAAGTTGTTTAATTTTGAAGCAACAGTTGGTTATAAGAATAGAAGAGAGGATGCCAGGAACAAGTCAGAGATGAAAAGATAAATGTAAAGTGGGATATTTTTCAGAAAGAGAAAACACTTAGATAGTACTGATTATTTTGGGTGAGCCTAAATCACACTTATGGGTGGAAATCTTACGATGGTTATTAATTGGGTGACCAGATGTCCTGTATTTTATGGGATATGCTGTTTTTCATCATGCCCTGATAACATTTACCATGGAAATATTTTTCTATTTCTTACACGTTTTAAAAGCAACTTTAGAACGTTATTTAAACAATTAATAGTAAAAAATATTTATAATAGCTTTAGGATGCTTAATTTTGGAGGAAATGGAAGTAAAATTTTATTCATAGCATGAGTAAAGATAACCTGAAAAGTATAATCTTCAGCTTTATTAGAAATAGTGGGGTTCCTAGGTACAGTAGTAGTTTCTTTCTTTATTGTGAGTGGTTTGTTTTTATGTTGCATATCAATCTGAAAAAAGAATGATATTTTATAGCAGCATTCATAAACCAATGGTCTGCAAATGGATATTAAGAAGACTGCAAAAAAGGTTTTGCAATTAGTTTTTGATGCAGAAATTTTTATAAACTCACTTTATAAGAAGAAAGAGAGTTTGGGCTCAGAAAATCTTCTTATTATGTTACTGGGTGGAACTAGGGTTGCCAGGCATCCCGATTTTCATGGGATTGTCCCGACTTTATAAGGTGTTTCTGGCATCCCAACTTATATTTTTAAAACCCTGCTTTTTAAACAAAATTGTTCAACACTCAAAATTTTGATCGGAATATAGATGGTACTAACCAGCAATGGCTAGGTTTGTAGTGCTACATACAGTGACTTCATCGCATAAACAATGCTTTCAGCTTGGAGTTAACTACATGTGCTTGGCCTGGTGGTCTATCTCCTTTGCTCCTAAGGCAGCGGCTAAACTGCAAGCGGATCAGACATGACCTCCAGACCCGATCTGACCAGCTGACTTGACAGACCGGGATAGCTACAGTAGTTCAGAGTAGTTGGGTGAACTCTGTGCTTCATAAATAATGTGAATCATGAGCTTCTCAAGTCCAACAATGAGTGGGATAAGTATTTATTAGAAGTTATCCTTGATTAGGGGAATATGAATAGGTGGTTTGGGTGCACGATCTTTGGCGATTACATACAGGGTGAATACTTTAAAATGTGTGAAATTGAGAAACTATCCAGAAAAGTTAATAATGTTTTATTATTAACTAGTAAAAGATGCTTGCATTCTCCAAGCATTTCAGATCACTTCGTTAATTTTAGATTATGAAAACTCATACAAAATTAGGGTTGAGAACATTGTCAATGAAAAATTACCTTTAGAATGAATGGTTATGTATGCGGATTAAGAAGTGAGGTGCGTGATTCTTGCTTGTTTTCCACAACTATGCGATATATCAACATGATGACGTTACCAAGCATCCGGGAAATTTTATTTTGCTTTTCCTAGTCCTTATAAGATCTGTAA
This sequence comes from Tanypteryx hageni, assembly GCA_028673005.1. Classification (NCBI taxonomy): domain Eukaryota; kingdom Metazoa; phylum Arthropoda; class Insecta; order Odonata; family Petaluridae; genus Tanypteryx; species Tanypteryx hageni. The sequence continues at coordinate 117,831,113 of CM054116.1, forward strand.
GGTATCAATTAAAAATTTTTATTCAGGTAGAGGACAACATTGGCCACAAAAATGACAGCATGTATCTACAACTTACAGTTCCTGAGATAAAAATTATTGAAATATAATAATTGTAAAATTAACTATAATCATCGCCAATTGTCATCCCTTGCCCTTATATGATCTGCATGGTATTGATTAAAAAATGTATTCAGGTAGAAGACAACATTTGCTACAAAAATGTTTGCGACAGCACGTACCTGTGACTTATAGTATCCAAGATAAAAATTATTAAACTTTAATGTAAAATTGGGGTAAAAACAACTCCTAAAAATTAACAACTTTGGAATTTTCAATTTTTCTGTTTTATTGTGACAAAAAACCTATAACTGTGCCAAATTTCGAGTCTCTAGCTCCTCTTGTGCTATTTTTATTACCGTGGATTTACTATCTTCCATCTCAATATTCAACTGTGTGGTAGAAAGTCTGGTGAAAAATCAAACTATTTTGGTTCCTTCAGACAATTTGAAGTGGTCGGGTGAAGTCTGGCAAAGTCTGTTACAGTTGGGCAGTACCAGTGTAGCCACTCAACACTAAAACAGTATCTTTGATTCCACCCGACAAGTCTGAAGTTGGATCTGGAGGTCGGGTCTGATTTGCTTGCAGTGTAGCCACTGCCTAATTCAATTCCTTTCTAACTAGTGCACATTTCACCTGCCACTTGAAACTGGTTTTACTATATGTAATAGCATGGCATGCAGGTACTAGGTAACGTTAGATACCTTAAACAGACCATCATTTTGTACATTGTACAATAGTTTGAATAAATTGATCATATTAATTATATAAAAATCAAATGATTTTGATATAATTTTGTCTTGAATTTAATTTAATATAAATGTCCCGACTTAATAATTCAAAAATGTGTAAATGTCCTGATTTGTAATTTATAAAGTCTGGCAACCCTATGTTGGTCTCTGGAAATTTCTTGAAGTTCAGTTGGGTGTGATATTAAAAAGGTTAAGAAATATTGATTTAAAGTTCTAACAATGTATTTAACTGTGTAAAATATTTCCCTATTACAGAGACAGCATTTCTGTTGATCCATTTTTAACTCTTGCTTTATCTTGTCGAAATCTGGTCATCATACTATTTATTAAGTATGAAAGGATAGGTAATAAAACAGTGACATCAAATTAGAAGCAATAGTATTAATTTTTACCACTTAAAGTGCTGTATCTGGGTCTTGTCATACTAAAGCCTTCATTTTCAGCAGTGTAAAGCTTTGCATCTTCTTCTTTCACTTAATATTCTGAGCTGAAGGTATCTACTAATTATACATGTGAATTGCATTTTTTTTTAATTGGAAAGTTATCGAACATTCATAAGGAGAGAAAAAGTTATTTATTAAAATTTACTATAGAAAATTTTTTTATTGTAAGAGGCCCCTCTCAGACTTTGTACTGGGTCCTGTTATATGCTGAATACTCCTTATATAGTCCAAATATAATAAAATCCCAGGTTTGTCTGTTCGTTCGTGCATAACTGGTGGTAAAAATACATTAAAAGACGAATAACTTAATCAAATATGTACATATAACAATGAAATTTGGCAGAAATGGTCTGCTCATAAGTAAAAATGCTCTGACGAAGAATAATTTATGAAAAACATCCAGAGTTCGAGTCCATGGTTGGTGATACATTCCCCATAACATATCCCGTAGAAATCGATTTTTCAATCTGCAGGCTTTTTTCTTTTGCAAAATTAAATTAGAAGTAATTGACCTACAACCTTCGGATAAAAGCCATTTGAAAGGAAAATAAACAAAGATTCTTATTCTTATTGTCGATTTTTGCTTTTGGTTCGAAATCGCTTGAACTTGGCATAAAAATTCGAAATTTCATGAAAATGTTGCATTTTTTGTGCAAGGTTCCCATGATGACAGAACAGATTGTTGAACTCGAGATCCTCATTATTGTATGCTTTCTTATATATGCATAAAATTGACATGATGCAGAAATAATGAAAATTTAAGCCCATGTTCACAACACACCATATCATGGAAAATTAATTCCAGCCGAGGATCGCACATTCACAAAAAATGTCATTTTAAAACAGCTGTTACACTAATTATTAAATCTTCAAACAGGTTTTGCCAAAAATAAACAATACAAAACAAAGAAGTTTTAGTTTGAGAAATTAAAAAGTTTTTCATTCGCTTTGTTTTTCAGGAGAAATTTTCACAAACTTGAATTTCTATTTTTAGATTTCTATTATCACCCCATCATTTTTGACAGGTCATCACAGTAATAATAATAATATTTAGTCTCCTATGATCTGTTTTGGGAGTAAATTCCTCCGTAATACAAACTTAGGAGAACATCAGGACTCATTGTAAACATTATGTACCTGATCAGATAACATACTGAGCTGAGTTTACTGGCCAGTAAAATAATGTGTTGCTCCCAGGATAAATCAGAGCTGATACGCGTGCCTAAAAATTTAGTATTGTGAGCCTGGTATAATACAGTGTCATTCAGCAGTAATGGAGTATATTCTTGTGAATAGCGTGTATGATGGAAGTGAATTACATTGGTTTTATCAGTATTTAGGCTAATTTGGTTATTTATATACCAGTTGTTCAACTGTTGAGTAATTAGTTTACTGTCATTAATCAAATCTGAACATGAATTGGATGACATGAGAATATTTGTATCATCTGTATAAAGAGTAGTTTTGTCACTTTCAACTGATGTCAAACTGTTAAGAAGATCATTGTTATAAACTAAGAAGAAGATAGGGCCTAACACAGATCCTTGTGGCACTCCAAGTGTCATTGTTTTAGTAGTAGAGTGATATCTGATTTCATTAACGTTAAGTGATACTGTGTATGACCTGTCATTTAGATATGATTGTAACCATTTTAATGGTATGCCACAAATTCTCAGTTTCTCCAGTTTTTGTAGGAGGCAATGATTGACGGAATCAAAAACCTTTATGAAATCAAGAAACAGACCTAGAGATTCCTTTTTTCATCAGTTGCTGACAAGATGTAATTAATTGCTTGGTAAATGGCAGTAGAGGTTGATTGACTTTTTCTATATCCATGTTGGCATGGTGACAGAAGCTTGTGTGTTTCAAGATAAGAAGTAAGTCTTGCATAAATTACTTTTTCAAAAATTAAAGCAAATTGTTTCTGTATAATTTTTTATGTCACCTATGTCTTCTTTTCTCTTGTAAACTGGAACTATTTGTGATGTTTTTAAAGGAGAGGGAAATATGCATAGACGTTAAGATTAATTTATGAGGTATAACAATGGAGATTTAATTGCATCAAAACACTGAAATTAAATTGCTGGGAATCTCATCTATGCCAGCGGTGAGTTTATGGTCCAATTTTTTAACAATAGATCTTAACTCTGATTCAAGACAGGATGATAGGAAAAATGATTTTGAATGATTTGGGATATTAATATTAGTAGAAGATGCGGAAACGGCAGGTTGAAGAGAGAAATGATCACTGAAAGCAGTTGCTAAAAGAGAAGTCTGAAATGGCGTTGCCAGAGGAGTCTTTGATTTGTGGCATTGAATGTTGCCCTGCTTGCTTTTTGGAATTCCTGATAATATTCCATGTTTCTTTAGTTTTATTATTAGTCTTAATCAGTTGTTCATTGCTATAAGTTCTCTTGGCATTGTTGATTACAGCACTGTAATATTTTGATTACTCATACTTCAGATTTTAATCATTAGTTAATTTAGCAGATGTTGCTAGATCTTTTAGGAAATATGACAGTTGTCGAATTTCATCAGGAATCCATTCTTTTTTGAAGCTATCTTACATATAAATGGAAATGCATACTGGAAATAGTACAAAAATTTACTCTAAAAACAATGGAAGCTATCATTAAAAGACTTTGCAGAGTATACATCCTTCCAAGTTTCTATTTGAAGTTTATACATAAAAGATGACATTTTGTTTTGTAAAATAAGTTTTAGAAGAATCAGTTACATGAGTGGGCTCAGAGTTAACTGTAGCTGATAAGTTGTATGTTTGCAATAAGCATAAGAAATCCTCTTTTGCTTGGTTATCAGTGAGCCTAATACAATTGAAATCTCCTGTAATTATTATAGACAAATTTTGCTTATTACAATATAATACAATAGATAGTAGCTCAATAACTTTGGCCAAAACTAACACAGGTGAAATACTCCTTTAGCCAAAACAACTAGAGGGCTACAAAACCAAATGCATTTCGCCCACAAGGTGACCATCATCAGGGATGTTTCAACAGTGACTGGGAGCCAACTGCCAGGTTTGAAACAGAAAGTATTAAGAAGACGACCGAGAAACAAGTGAAGCGCGGAAAGATTTTTCGGCGTGTGTGTTGTTTAAATCTGTCAGTTTGTATAGGGTCTTGTTGAAATCTGTGTCCGTGTTCATAAGTGTATCGCGGTTTTCTAGCCAACATTTTCATGTCCTCTTTTGAAAACGATTGCAAAGAAAAATTTCATTACTTTCCAGATATATGGTTGAGATACGTGAATGACATATTCACAATCTTTGATTTAAAGAAACAAAATGTAAATGAATTTGTTAATCAGTTAAACAACAAATATCCTTCAATTAAGTTCTCTTATGAACTTCAAGAAAACAACACCTTGCCATTTTTGGACTTGCTTATCGTAAATAATTGACAACACATCGAGTTTGACATTTTTAGAAAACCTACACATACTGATAACTTCATTCCTAACAACTCCTTTCACCCTATGAACCAAAAAATTGCTGTGTTTCAATTTTTAATGCACAGATTATGTAACATCCCCCTCAATAAAATCAGATATGCAAAGGAACTCAAACACATAAAACAAATTGCCGCTAAACTTGGATACGATAATAATTCAATTAATAAATTAGTGAGAAAACATAACTTTAATAAAACCTTGTCCAATGCCACTTCCCTCAAATTAGACAACAAAAAAGAGGACAAATATGTAAAATTGCCTTATTTTCCACCATTAAACAGAGGCTTGAACAAAATTTTTAAACATAAGAATTATACCATAACATATACAAATCCTTATAATTTGAAAAATTTACTGGGCAGTACAAAAGACACAACAGAATCTTTGAACAAGTCCGGTATTTATAAAATACAATGCTCACACTGCGACAAAAAGTACATAGGACAAACAAGAAGGAAACTAATAACATGCTTCAAGGAACACATGGCTCACTATAAATATAATCGTTTTGAAAAATCAAGCGTTGCCAACCGTCTAACCTTCCCTCATTCCATCTTTTCTAGCATGGTTACTTTCATACCCACCTTTGGAGGGGATGAAGGGGTGAAGAGTTTTTCCCTCGCCCCTTTTTGGAAAGAAGAAACCACATGAAAAACATAATTGTTCTTTTAATTACTGTCACATGTTTCATGTGTTTTCTGAACTCCAGGAAAAATTCTAAGTCCAAAAGAAGAGAAAAGAGATCAAATGGAGAACAGAAAAAGTTTCTTTATAGTTCTTTGTGTACAATTCATAGCAAAAAATAAAAGAATACCAATTGAACCTGTTTCTCAATTTCCTATCAATCAGTCCATGCAATTGTCCCAGCCGCTCTTTTAGGTATGTTGGACTTAGGGGTTTTTTTTCTATATGCACAGCTGCAAAATCCTTCCCTTGGCCCTCCAGATCACTGCTCCAGCTGAATTTCTTGCCCAGCTGCTATCATCCCTTCTTGTTTCCTCTGTCTGCTGCTACATCTCCTGGTTTTTCTATTACTCAGAGCTCACTTTCTTCATTTCACCTGACAGATTCAAATTGTTTTGAAATAAGAAAACTGTCACTATTACAGTAACCCCCCTCATGCTAATGCCTCCTGTGGTCTAGAGAGAATTGGAGCCAATTATTTCAACTTGTGAGCAGTGTACTCTATGAATAGAAGACAAGGATGCCAGAAGTATTGAATAAAAAAACAAATTATCCAATGCAATTACTACACCCATAAAACAAACTAATCCTGGTAATCCATTTTTGCATGAAATTAGTTTCCTCATTCCAGACGTAACACCAGTGCTAAAAATCCTTAAAACCATGACACAGGAAATAAAATTTTAATACAACTTCTAAAGTTGACTGCAATATGTCAACTCCATTATTAATAAAATGCAACTTTAGTTAGCTGGTTAAAGCATTTTAGTCAAAATATTGTGCATAGCAACATACTGTATTTACTTAGGATATTTTCCAATTATGTATAGCATTTTATAAAATTCTTATAACAGCATGACATGAAGTCAAATGAAATGACAGAATAATTTAATTTTTATATCAGCAAGCATTGAGCTCACATATTCATGCAGAATAATCTTGCTTGTGTAAAGAAATTGTTACATGTAAGAAGAGATTCTATACAGAATTACAAAATTTGTTCTTACAATTACAATTCAGACGAGTGATAACTACATTATAAAAATGATACTGTGCAGATTAAGAGAAAATTTCATAGGTTGTTAAAAAAATCACTAGTACTTGTTTGAATATTAGTTAAGCAAGTTATATCCAGGTAAATATGGTAAATGCATAGAATTTAAAGATTCGACAAATGTATCTACCATAGAAGTAGAATTTGCATAACTCAACACTGCTGGCATTATTAGGTCACCATTCACAGAGTACACTGCCCCTACGATGACGTAAGTCTTTCACGGAAAATTGTTAATATTAGGTAAATTCAACAAATCAAATCATTTTCATTATTGAAATTGACCAGTAAATATGAATATTTTTGTTAAAATGTGTTAATAAACAAGCATTACAAATATTTTTTTAAATTGATATTTGGAGAATTGATAAAACTGATAAGAAACTATAATATTCCATAACATTTTGATATAATTGGGCAATTTATTATAATTTAAGAATCCCTTCTCAGAAAAGCTGAGAAAAAGTCAAACTCTCAATATGTTCACCAAAATTATCGTTCAGCATATATAAAAAAATGAGAAATACTAGAATGTATTTTTCCAAGTCCCTAAATGTTCAGAATACATGATAGCATATAAAATATGGGAATTATAATGGTAAGAATAATTTAGTGAAAAGTATACCACACAATGGCCATAAAAGTAACAAAGTAACTATTTTCAGGTTCTTGATTCTGAGACATTTTTTTGAATGTGAATCCAGAGATAAAATAAACCTACAGATGGGCTAGAAATTTTTCAAAAAGTAAAACAAGCTCTCGGTAAGCGATGTTAGGGTTATAGTTTTTCAAAAATGTTCTGATTCTTCGACTATATCTGACCTTAGTTTCACCTAATATTAGTCAATGCAAAACATTTCAACAGAAAATAGTCACTTTATCACTGTAAATACTTGTTATTACTGCTGCTTACTAATTTATAAAGGAACTTAAATAATTAACCAGATGCATTATTCACATAATAAATAAAAAGCTATCAATTTAGCAAGAAGCTGTTATTAGGGTGGAAATATGACCTATGTTACAACACTCTTAGATTAATTTCACATTGCTTTGAATTTAAGATGGTTCTTTGTATATAAAAATCACTCTGAAAGAAAATCAATTTATACTACATTTTGTGGCAAAGAATAGTCAACTTTCTTTGTCTATCTTTTGTTTGATTGGTCTAACATATTAACAGAGTTTTAATAAATAAGTACTTGTCCTCTTCATTTTCCATGTAAGCAGGAAATTTCAAAATAACTTCAGATTGCCATGTCATCCATATAAACTACACATGAATAATTGGGGCTCTACTGTAATTTTGCACTGGAATAAAATTATTTGAAAAGTTTTAGTTTAAAAAATAAATAAATAGCCAATTTCCCAGCAATGAACTTCTGAGAAATGCAGTGTTGTTTTTATTTCCCTGATTTGTGGCCTATAGCACAGGTAACTGGAAAATATCTCATATGCTAAATAAATAAGTTACAAGCCCTTTTTTGTCAAAGCCAGTTATACTAGAGAGGAATTTTGAAAATATAATATTTTACAAGTATTGATTTTTATAGGCCAAACTGTCATATTATAAAGAATGGTATTATTTTAAACTCTTGCATCTTAAATGAAATAATTATCCTTATAGAGTTTCCTATATGTTTTTGATGTTCTGATATTCATGCAACCATAATTAACATTACCACAAAGTAAAAATATTGTATTGATGCTGTATTTGCACAATTTTATAAACAATGAAGTGGTTATTCTATGTTAAAAGCTCATGATAATCTCCATAACAAACTATTCCATCAACATATTGCTAGGATTTGGAGAGAAGCATGAAATAAAAAAATTATTTTTAATAAAAAATATTGACGTCTCAAGTATGCTTTATGATTCAAGTTTCTGTAAACATTCTTCTGTGAAATGACATCTTTGCAATTTAAATCTTGGACAAACTGTTTTACAATATTGCATATATAAATATACAGTTATCTGGCACTAAAAGGTTTAAATGCAGGGGAGGTAAATGAGAACATAAATTCGAGAGTTTGGCCGAGGCTAATTCAGAGGATCTATTGAAATCTTATTGCGAGGTTCTTTGCTTTTATGTATTGTGGAAAGCTCATTCACTTTTTCTTGGTATCATCAATAAATCTAGGTTAGTTATTCTAATTCCAATTTGAGAGGCTTTGCAATTCTAAATCTTTATGATGTTAATGCCTCCTGTTGGTTGAGATGAATTAGCTCTTTTATGGCCATTGTGTGGTATACTTTTCACTAAATTATTCTTACCATTATAATTCCCATATTTTATATGCTATCATGTATTCTGAACATTTAGGGACTTGGAAAAATACATTCTAGTATTTCTCATTTTTTATATATGCTGAATGATAATTTTGGTGAACATATTGAGAGTTTGACTTTTTCTCAGCTTTTCTAAAAATGAGATAGCAAGGAGCCTAGAGATGAATTGCCACAGAATCCAAGAGATAAATTTAGAATAATTTTTTTAAATATCGTTTTGGACACTGCCATTAATTCTGTAGAAGAAAGATATGAGCATTGAAAAACTACAATAATTATTTTGAATTCCTTTATAATCTTCCCAAATTATATGATATATATAAAGTGAAGACCTTAAAAAATATTGTGACAACTTAGAAAACCATTTAACTGATGACAAGTATAAAGACATCAACTCTCTTGAGTTATTTGTTGAAGTAATGACACTTAGAGACAATTTCCTCTTGGAGCTTAAGTATTTTAAAGATCCACTAAGTACTCTGCCATTTGTTTATTCAAAACATTTAGAATCTACTTATACAAATTTATGTATTTCCCTCAGAATTTTAGTTATAATGCATGTGTCTGAGGTAAGTGGCAAAATGTCATTTTCCAGGTTAAAATTAATTAAGAATTATCTAAGATAAAGTATATCACAAGAAAGGCTTGTAGGACTATCATTAATAGTGATTAATAGTTATGTTTGTGAGGAATTGAAAATTGAAAAACTGATTGCTGAATTTGCTAGTCTGAGTACATGAGCAGTGAGATTTTTGTAGGATAGAATTAAAATTTTTGGATAATTGAATTTCTTTGTTTAAATTAATAAATTATTTCCTTGAATGATTATACTCACCAACACAGGTAATAAAGATATTTATATGTCATACTTTTTTGCATAGGGGTGCCAATAGTGCTAGTGCCAGCCCTGGGTGTAGCACCATTTGCTTATTAGGCAGCAAGAAAACTCACGTGGTTAATATTTAGTTTCGCTTATGTGGATTTTGATTATTTTGCCATAATATTGAATCACTTACAGCAAAGCTAAGTAAAGAGAAATCTTGCTTGCAGTTACATCTGGAGTTACTTTAATAGCTCCCAAACATTACACCAGCCTTTTGCACTTCGCTTGTTAGGAGTTTAGATTTCTGGTCTCCTCTTACTCATTGAACCGAGTGAATAAAAACTTAGTAAATGTTGAAAGAAAGCACCAGAAGCAATTGCTAAAAGAATAAGCTCTATTTTGACTGAAAAAAAGTTTGCTTTTACTAATAAGCATTTACTGTTAAGTTTAATACAAATGCTTAAATATTATGTAATTGAACACATTTTATCTTTCCACCAATCAGATTGACTATAATATCTCAATAAATTGCAAGAGAGAACCCAAATTTTCAGGCATGAAATGTTACCATTACGGGCCTGGTACTATTATGGAGCATGGGCAGTAGCACCGTATAAGGCGATAAAGTGAGGGAATGTTGAACTACAACCTCGTATGTAGTGCAGTTGTAATCACTCTGTGTTCCTGCAGAAACCTCACGCTAGCTTCTTCTCTGACTGGCAGTTCATGCTACTTTATTTCTTTTGTCTCACTCAGATAGAGTAACATTATCCCCTTTAATACAGAATTTTCTTCAAAGTAAAATTTCTTTGCTTGAAATTCCTGTGATTGCTTCCTTGGTAATAAGGCTTTCTATTAGCTAACTTCTTATTCCTATCCAAACTCTAGGTTGGGGAAAAGCGATTGAATTCTCTAATATTTCTAAATTGTAACTTCAAATCAGTTTTTTTATTATTAGTTAGACAAATGAAAATTTGATTGATCACTGCGAAAACTGGGGCTGCTGGTGGTGTAGTGCTGTTACTCACCTGCTGCTCAAAACGGCAGCGGGCATGAATTCTGCAAAAGTAGGATTTTTTCCAAGGTCACCCAGGCCCGTTTGAGGAGACCGTGCAAAGTCAGCATTCTGTCAGGGATGTTTAGCTGTAGGTCCACTTGGTGCTCTTCATTAAGAGTAGTCTAATGCCGGAACCAAATTTTCCTCCTCCCTTGTGTGTTCGGTGTGGAAGGAGCTATGGCTATAATAATCAGAGGTTAATTAGCCAAAAATACACACGTACACTGTGAATACCTACAATCAAAAATGAAAGTTTGGTCCGTATTTCATCCTGTAGTTCATCTTTAGCTAGGGTGGGGGGATACTCTGTTGTAGGTATTTCATAAAATATTCCTCTGGAATTGAAACTTCCATACATGCAATAATAAATATAAAATTTATCCTATTTGGCTTAGAATACAATAATTCTTCCTATAACTGTTAAAGTCTAAGGCAGTGTTGTTGCATCTTGACCTGGATGTAAATTTGATGTGTGTTATTGTGCTAATGTCTCCACAAATAAATTTTTATTGTTGTGCGATTTCATATTCTAATAAGAGTTCTTAACTTTTGGAAATAAAAGACATGGTTATGCAGAGATATTAAACCTGAGGTGAATATTAATGGGTTCATACCATTACTGTGTATTAATTAAAATAGACCATCATTGCACATCTTGACCAAGGCAGATTTTCTTTGAATTTTTAAATACAGAGTTTATTCCACTGACATTTTCTTAGTCTTAGAACAGGGGCCCCCAAACATTTTGAGAGGAGGGCCACATAGGAATATTGAAAGTGCTAGGTGGGCCGGATAAAAAAAAAAACGTTTCAAAATTTAAAATATTTTATTCTATAATTACCTAAGCATACATGTCTATATAACTATAAGTAAATGTGAATAAATCTAAGAAAAAATTCTAATGCGAACCATTTGTTGCTGAAATTACATGATTCATATTTGTCATTAAATTGGAAACACTGATTTTATGATGTTAAATAAAACCCTTTCGCGAGCCGTAGTTTGGGGACACCTGTCTTAGAGCATTTTATAAATTATTAATGCATGTAATTATCTATGGAAAGATTCATACATATCAAACTTGTGTTTAGTTATGTTGATGTTAAAGTTTGTATAAATATTCAAGTGTACTTTTAACCAAATACTATGGTTTACCTGAGCAACTTAGAAATGTTGCTTTGATAAATGTACAAAAAGGTAATTTTACTCCATTTCTTCAATTAAAATCTTTAAATTAAAGAGTAACATGAAATTCAATTCGGAAAAATGATAGAATAATTTCGCATGAGGAAAGTAAGAGTATAGCAAGGTGCCTTAACCCTTTCACTGCATTAATTGATTTCTAGTTTTTTTCAAAATGTGTCAAATATCCACAAAAATCATAAAGTTAATATTTTGACTCATGTATTTTTTAATATCATTTAGTTTTGTTTGATATATATCTGACATTATTTTTGTTTTAAAACCTTGTTATATGGTAATAAATATACAATTATGCCGTAATTTAAGAAAAAAATACGTAAAAAGCAATTTTTTAAAAATGGTGTAAATTATAATTTAATATACCGTAATTACCCGCGTATAGTGCGCACCCTCGTGTAACGCGCAGGGGGGGTTTTAGCCTCGTAATCTATTATTTTTCTGTATGCCCGCGTATAGTGCGCACAGATTTTTTTAAACGTTACTGTTCCAGAATAAAGTAAATGCTGTAACGTGTTCTAAGGCAATTATCGAATTATTGGCATTATGTATTGGTAACATAAAGAAAGTCGAAATGAAATTTTCGAATGATCCAAAAGAACGTCAGCTAACTCAATCATTACATACTCGATGTTTACTTACAAGGTGATATTAGGATATACACAATAAATCGAATTATATTAATTACATAGTATGTCATATGACATTCTTTGAGCTAACAAAATGAAGGAATGACGATAATCCTATTTTTTACATACGTTTTTTCACGCCTTAGGTGGACGGGTTCGCCCAACCTTCAGTTTTAACCTTATTAGAACACTCTGGAGCACGTAAACACGATAGCAAATAACCATAATTAACTACAGACTCTAAGAATCAAGAAAAAATCACGTATGAATGCTGAGGGAAAGGTAGGGAACGATAACTTTATTTAGTTTTACAAGAAGCATCAACTCCCAGCATACTCAAAGACATCAGCTGCCATTGTTTCTAATTGTTAGTAGTACCAGTGCCTCACCACCAGGCCGGGCGCCGGTGTAGGGTGACGTCATTCGTAAGATGCCGATTCCGATAACAACATCGAAGAAAAATTGTCCAGTGACGAAGCATTTCTTGGCTTTTAAAATGAATAAATACTGAATTAATTCTTTTCATATCTAATTAATGAATGTTTGTAGAATTAATAAATAAATTTTAACTATTATCTATCTTACTTTTCGTAAAAATCACCAATAAAATTATGAGGATACCCGGGCAGTAATTACTGTGCCGAAATTGTGGAAATATGGGGTCAAATGAAAATAGGAATATTATGTACCCTCATACAACACGCATCCTAATTTTTAACTCAAATATTTCGAAAAAAAGTGCGCATTATACGCGGGTATTTACGGTAAATGAATTAAACTACAATGACATTTATGATAAAAACAATTTATTATATATGGCATGAACAATTTCCCTTTACTCAGAAATAGTACACGCTACAGGAAAACAGATAACTAATATTGGAAATTGAGAAAAATCCTGGACACGTTTTTACATTGCTTTCCAATTTTACAATCATTACAATATTTATATTATTAAGTAAATACAGTTCAGGTGGTACATTTCATTAACATAAATGATTATATTTATATAAAATAATTTCCTATGATCAAATATTCATGAGATACACAAAAATACAGAAAAAATTTACACATGCATTCTTAAACTTCCTTTGCCATACAATGACAGTATTTTTTATATTTTGCTTTTAAGTGATAATTTTCAAAGCAAGGAACAACACACACTGCCACAATAATATGTGGTTTGCTTTCGTTTACAAACACTTTTTCCCTTTTTTACACACTGTGAGGGCATAATGCTGCACACACAGCAATTAGGCTGCTTTTTCTTGTCTTCAAAATGCCTTGGAGAATGGCGCTCTGTCAACCTAATCTCTTTTGGTGCAGACATCCTGCAACCCCTCTTATTTTGCCCTTTTCGTGAAAACCCATCTAATAAGCCATCTATAACTTTTTCCCTGAATTTTCACTGGTTCAACTTTTTTGTAGGGTTTTGTGTGTTGTAACATATATAACCATTTACAAGTACTACCTCGATTAGAAAATGCCAGATGGTGTGATACCACTTCTTAGACTTCCTATCAAAAGGATAAGTAGAGCAAAGCTGATCAAACTTATCAACCCCACCCATAAATTTATTATATAGAACCTGAATATTTGGTTTCAACACACTTCTTCTTTCCCTTTTTTGATCTTGTATGCACTTTACTGACACCAGCATTCCCAACAGTTGAGATCATGTTAACCCTCCCTGTATCCTGCCAGGTGCAAGCAAGCATTGAACGATCATGATTTTCCCATATAACTGGGAGGTCACCATGCTTCAGCTTGCAAATCCTCATATCTGAAGGTAGTCCTCTCCTATTAGCTCGCACTGTACCACATGCTCCAATTTTTTTCAATATTACACTCTCATACAGTTCTACACTTGAATAAAAATTGTCTGTGTAAACTACATGTCCCTTATTTTCAAATCCATTCAGCAAGCTGGACACTACCCTATTTCCCAACCCAAGTTTATTGATTTGAGATGCGTCTTTGTCTGTATATATATCAAACCGCAACAGAAATCCCGTTCTAGAATCACAGAGAGACCAAACCTTTATACCCTACTTTGTACTTGGTTTACTGGGAAGATATTGTTTAAAAAATAGACGTCCATTGAACTTCAACATGGACTCATCCACACAAAATTCCTTATTGTTATTATAGGCTGGAATATATGTACTCTTCACTAAATCTATTATAGGCTTGATTTTTGAAGATTCATCCTCATTGTTGGAAAAATGTAGAAAGGATCTAATTATTTGATATTCATCCCTTTTAAATACAGTGTTAAAACCAGGAGTTTGAGTCAACCAATAGGTATCCCAATTTCAACTGCTATAAAAGCCTTAATAATTTTGCCATCAATATCCTGCCACTTGTTATACCTACACCTAGGTGACAGTTTTTCAACCCGAGATAGAATGCCTTAAGCATATCTGTTTGTTTCATTAGCAACAAACTCAAAAATAGACACAGGAAAGAATTTAGTAAAACATTCATACAGTTCTAAATTGTTGAAACCAAGAACATTGTGCTCTCTGATAAACTCAGGAATACAGTCTAAATCACATAAAGAAGTATCTCTCATGTTCTCAATCTTATGCCATTTACATGCTGAGGAAGGCGACGCTCGGCTTGCAGATGATCTCCATCTCAATTGCTACTTCATCGCCATTGTCCTCTACTTCATCATCATTGTCCTCGACTTCATAATCTATATCATCATCCTCATATTCACTTTCACTATCTTCTTGCAAGGCTCTTTTTATTTCTTCCTCTTCAATATTTCTCTTCGTCTTCACACCACTCATATTTGAACTTGAAGGAAGAAAAACATTTTGAAAAATATTTCGTATATGAGACTTCGATACTATTTTCATAACAATCTGCACCTCCAAATCCTTCCTTTAATTCGAAGATGGTAGTTCCCAGAATTTAGTTTATTGATGCCAAGGAAATCTCGGTAGCAACCCTCTCAACGGGGGCGCGTGAGTTTCTCTGAGGTCTACTAATGACCATGCCTATTGAAAGAGAGGGGGAAGGAGGAGGTTCAGCTGTGGTTCTAAGAAACGAGTGGGTCGTTTCGTGTTATCCCAAGAATTTGACGGGGATTTATTTTCAGGGGACCGAAATTTTTTTTCGTGTTAACCGAAATTTCTTGTTAACCATTTCGGGTAAAACGAACTAATATACGTTGAAATGTATAGGCACCGGTAGGGACCGAGCATGCATTTCGTGTTAACCGATATTTCGCGTTATCCGTTTTTGTGTTAAGCGGTTTCCACTGTATACCTAAAGAAGAAAACAGTGGTTTTCCATGAGTTTCATAGGAAACCTCACACATAGCTTTAATCACCCGTTTTTGCAGTGAAAAAGCCTTGTTGGCATGACCCCAAAAAATTATGCCATAGAAAATATACGAATGAATGTTGGCAAAATATAGCAATTTCAATGTATCAATACTAACAATGTGAACAAGTCTATGCAACATAAAGATTCCAATTGAAATTTTTTAAAGAATAGCATTAATATGGACATTCCAGCTAAGGTCTTCACTAATAACCAAACCAAGAAATTTAATTGATGGTGACCTCTCTATGTTGGTTGCGCTCATTCTAATTAGAGGACTGGAAGACGGTGATGACTTTTTTGTGTGAAATTGGAGATATACAGTTTTCTTAAAATTTATTGCTAGATTATTGGACAGACACCACTGATGCATTTCTTGAGCAGAAGAATTTAATTTATTGATTAAGTCAGTTTTATCACCAGAATTAATGAGTCAAGATGTATCATCTGCATACAGTAATGGTTTACTGTCAGATAATGTGTAGGGGAGGTCATTCATAAAAATAATTAATAACAAAGGGCTCAAAATTAATCCCTGTGGAACTCCACATGTAACTTTTAAAGGCCTAGAAGTAGCAGTCTTATGACCATTTGGGCTAACATGGGAGAATCTGACAATTTGATGTCTGTTGGTCAGAAAAGATACAATCCAGTCCAAGGCCTTGCCTATTATTCCACTTTTCTTGAGCTTCAAGGCCAGGAAATTATGAATAATACTATCAAATGCTTTTTTTAAGTCACAGAAAATACCCACAGTGAAATGATTTTCATCTAAGGCATGATAAACATTGTTAATAAATTGGAAACAGGCAGAGTTAATGGATTTGGATTTCCGAAATCCATATTGAGAATCATGCAGCCAATGGTAAGACTCCAAGAAGTTGATTACATGGCAGTAGAAAACTTTTTCAATTATTTTGGAAAATACTGAAAGAATAGAAATTGGACGGTAATTTTCTGAACTAGAAGAAGTGCCTATTTTGGGTATAGGAGTTACCACAGCGAACTTAAGGTTGAAGGGAAAGCAACCTTCAGAAAAAATAGGTTGATAATATCAGCAAGAGAAGGGGCTATATATTTAATAGCAGCCTTTACCACTGGAATAGGGACTTCATCTAAACCACTAGACCATTTTGTCTAAAAGGAATTTACAATCTTAATTATTTCATAAGGGTCAGTAGGATGTAAAAATTAAGTATGAGAACACGAAGTAGGCATATAACAATAAGGCTCATACTGATAATTAGGAAGTGAATTAACTAAAGGAGATTGACAGAATTGCTGGTTCAAGTTATTAGCAATTATTTCAGGGTCAGATACAGCTTCATTGTTAAAGGAGATATGTTTTGGACTTGAATTGTGGGCAGATCCCTTTGTATTAGATTTACGTTGTAAAATTTGCAAATCCGATCGGAAGACTAAAAGTGTATGTATGTATTGTAGACATTACATTTGTCACGAGCATACAGCATTGGTTTGTTGGAAATGTCCTGAAAGAATTCAATATCAAGAAACTGAAAGTTCAGACACTGATGCACAATAATCTTCTTGAAGTAATCAATAAAAATCTTTAGATCCAGTTATTTATTATTTATGTTATATTGTATTATTTACCTCAAGTATTATTCAACATCTTACCTATTCATGTTGTCCTTCAAGTATATATACCTTCAATACTCTATATAAGGGCAAAAGTTACGTCGGGTATTATTTACCCAACGCGAGCGAATACGTTACTAATATAGATGTGAGTACTCAAGGGCCTTGATGCA
This sequence comes from Tanypteryx hageni, assembly GCA_028673005.1. Classification (NCBI taxonomy): domain Eukaryota; kingdom Metazoa; phylum Arthropoda; class Insecta; order Odonata; family Petaluridae; genus Tanypteryx; species Tanypteryx hageni. The sequence continues at coordinate 117,848,686 of CM054116.1, forward strand.
TAATTTTTTGCAGTTCCCTTCCTCCACCCCACACAGTCTGGGGCCTCCGTGGGGTCTCTGTTATCATGGGGCCCTGGTGCAACTGTGCCCTGATTAATCTGGCATTGCTCTAACCCTTCACATTTTTGCTGCCCTTGTCGCATTTTTCATTAGAATAAAGCCTTCAATTTATTCTTGATGTGGTATCCATCGTCACTTTTGAAGTTTAACAGACTCTTTTCAATTTCCAGGGCTTTACGTATAAGTCGAGTGAAATAGCAGTACTTACTTGCATGCATCTTCGTTTCCTACAAGTTGATCACATGATCTGGCTTTGATATGTTATGTTCAGCTATTACTCTTTTCAATGTTCTTCTGTACTCAAGTAGGTGGCATTGAATGGATCTACGTGTCTGGTAGATGGACGACATTACCACAGCCACATGGAATTTTGTAAAAACATTCAGTAAGTAGTGGGTGTAGCTTGTCTTTGGTGGAAGGTAGTTCCTCTATCAACTTTCCTACTGCAGATGGCAGATGGACGACATTACCACAGCCACATGGAATTTTGTAAAAACATTCAGTAAGCAGTGGGTGGAGCTTGTCCTTGGTGGAAGGTAGTTCCTCTATCAACTTTCCTACTGCCTTGAAGTGGAGGAGTATATTCTCTTTTGTAAGATACTTGATTTACCAAAACAACAAATTTCACATCTGTAGCTCCTGCAGAAGTATCTCAGACTATTTATTGATCAGTAAATTGATCAGTCATGCCACAGTTAATCTCCCATTGTCACACTCCCTCATCTTCACTTTTTCCTTCTGCCCTCCTCTACTCTTCTCAAACCCCCTCTCATTCACACTTCCTACATTTTTACTTCATCCTCTTCCCACTTAAACCTCCATTTTCCACTTTAACCTCCATTTTCCACTTTGTTATCATTGGCCATTCATTCAACCAGAATTATTTTGATTTTTATGATAAATTTTATGAGCAAGCATTTTGTTTGATAATGGTTTCTCCTCATATCTCCCCACTCTGCTGAAATATCCAGATTATTCAGCAGTACTTCAAAAGGGTTTTTCTGCCTATAGTCAATGTCTTGCAAATCCATGAATATAATTAAATTGTTTTAATTTTCTTAATAGAAGTAGATGACTACTTAATGAGATTTCAAGTCTGTCACTTTTTACTGCAGGATTAAAAATTGAATGAATCTAGAATATATTAAAGCAGTCATTAAATGGAACATCATTAAATATATGTTTGATTAATCAAGACATTTGGGATCATTACAAAACACGTGAATTTTTGATTAGGTAAAAACCCTGGCAATATGTACTAATCTAGGATGACAAGGATCCAAGGAAGAAGTACTGAGACACAGGTATTTTCAGTCTTTTTTATTTATGCTTTCTAGACTGAAAAAATAAAAAAGATTTTTTTGCAGCCTGAATTCCCATTGTTAAATAATTAACAGAGAACTTTAAAACTTCACCAATTCCTATTGGGAACAAGGGCAGTCTTGGGCATGTGGTCACCCTTGTATATATCATGAAAGATTATCATATTGATCACATTATAGCAAATGTCCATATTAAATTCATCATAATGAACAAATGTTATCAATTAGGCCCATGAGAATTTACAACAAACTCCTAAACCATACGAATCTCAAAAAAGTTTTTATAGGAAACAATCTCTCATATTTGGATGAGAGCTTCGCTCTTGAAATGTACATTTAGAATTAGAATCCTTTCCTCATTAAGAAAATTTTTAGAGATCTGTGCGATTGAGTCTGAGTGCTTGTGTGTGTGTTTGAATTTGTCTGTTTGGTCCCTGTCATTGTCATGAGATGCATAAACCACCAGACATGTTTGAGATATCTAATCCCTGGCCTAAAACAAATTTTTCCGTAAACATGATATATTTTGCCATTGAGTATGAGTGCATGTATGGTTGTTTGAATTCAGTCTGTTTGTTTCCTGTCATTGTTGTGAAATGCATAGACCACCAGACATGTTTGAGATATCAAGTCCCTGTTGTGAAAAAGATTTTTCTGTAAACTTGAAATATTTTGTTTCCTCTAAAAATACTTTTAGAAATTCGTAGTTTAGGGGTTTGTTGTAAATTCTCCTTTCTCTCATATATAATTATCCTCATAATAAGAGATTATCCTAGTTGGATTACATAATAAAAGTTCCTGGTTACAGGGTTCAAATATTCCTAGTATGTACAGTTTGCTTATGCATGATAAAGCAAATTATCCAGTTTGCCAGTAAAAGTAAAAAAATCCTTAAGGAGAAGGAAAAATAATTAAAATGATATATATGTACATACAATATAACTTCATAAATCCAGCATTCCAAAAACTGGCTATTTAAAAAAATATGACACAAAAGCACATTTTATCATTGTACATAACTTTCTTCTATTTAAAAAAAAAATTCCTGTATCTTCCATTGCCACCAACTCGGACAACTCATAGTAATCACAGTATCCTTCAGTTTATTGCTGGCAAGTTTAGAAAAGGAAACTAGTAAGGATGTGCACAGGTTTCCCGTGGTACAGAAGTGCTTTTCATCAAATTCACCCTAGTACAGGTATGCATCGTTTAACGCATTCTTTTAGTGCATTTTTATTATAGCATGGTTGGATTCTCAGAAATAAAATATTAATTTTTGAAAAATGCTAAAATAAAGTTCCTAAATGTTACCGTCTTTTTTTATCGTCCCAACATTTTTCTCATATTCATTCGTACTTCATTCTCTGTTTAGTGATAGTCATTCCACTCTAATTAAAGATAAATTTGTGGTTATTTATACGCATATTAGCTTTATTTCTATTTCACTGGTTCACTTTTCCTATGTTTTTTGCATTGGTTTTCTGCAATTCCAGTCTTTTGCAGTGACGCTAACATTGAAAGTTCTAAACTTGCTAACATTACTGTTGAGATGTGTAGGGTTGGGATTGCTTTGGATGGGTTTTTGCTTGGGATTGGGTTAAATAAAAAATCTCTTAGCAAATTTTATTAGAAAATTGTGATTTTCCATCATAAAGAATTAGTTTTTTGAAGCCAATATGTTCATAATAAATAATTATTTAAAAATAATCGTTATATACTTTGCTTTCATGACTTTAAATTACCATATATACTCATATATAACGTGCTCTCCTGTATAACATGCATCCATACTTTTTGTAAAAAAATTCTGACTTTTTCATATACCCTTTGTATAACGTGCACTAGATTTGAGAGGTATAAGAACAAAATTTTAGAGTTACATTGTCATGTTAGGTATTAACCCTAGCAATACCAAGCCATTTTTTGTTCCATGCATTACCAGGGGGGGAGGAGCTGTGAGGCCCACAAATAAAAATGTTCGTTTTTTGTAAAATAATATTCACTGAACATGCCTTTTCATTTATTTCCAAAGATTAACTAATAAATTAACATGTTTTTGTAATAGTATGCAAATATACAAAAAACAAACAGCAAGAGGCTATCTGTCTCTGAAAACATATTCCAATTACAAAATTAAATTGTATATTTCACTACCCTTCAAAATGTTTTATTTTCTCAAAAAATTTCACTAATTACACAACAATAACACCAGATAATGAAAATAGCGTCTCAAGTTTTCTCATTTTGATGTCTCTTTTTCATTCTGAATCACCGGAACGCACTTCACATACACTATATTTTTGGAGCTGTTTCCTACACGTTTGTTGCACCATGATCACATAACAGTTGACTTTCCAAGCTTGTTGTACTTCATTTTCTTAGTTTTAGCCTCTCTGCAGTAGATGTGGTACCTACCACGGCATTCTGGCTGAGCTTGTGTAGGAACTTCTATAGTACATTCTAGTTTACGTTCCAGAATGCCTTCCATAGCCAAGATTATTGGATTCTTCAGCCTGTAAAAGTTCCTTGCTCACCTTTCAACATATGGATTGATTAGTTCAAGGCTTAGATTCAAGAGAAACACTCGGCAGCAGTTTGGAAATTTGTCCTTCCAGTCTGGAAAGTTCAGTAAAATGATTATATATGCATTTATGCCCACGATGTCAATGAGTGTGTAGAATACAGACAAGGGCCATCTTTTTGTAGAGTAATTTATTGCCATTTGGTCAACTATATCTACTCATTCTTTCATTGCATTGTAGTAGAGATTTATTTCAGTGGTTTTCTTAGGATCATCATTGATATTTGCCTCTGTATACTGAGTTGACAACATCAAAAGAAGTTTCTTTCATTTATCTTGCACCACAGAATATATACACTTCTTTTCTCCTGCATAATATTTTGCACTGTTCTTCCCAGAAATCTTGGAGGCTGTGTGATGTAAACTCTTCCAGTTTTTGTGACATATTTGGCATTGGTACCATTTGAGCCGCTTGCATTGCTACCATCGTCTACAACTGATGCTGTAGAAACAGACAAAGCTCACTTTCAAGATCAGAGTCTGATATTTCCAGTTGTCCAACACTGTCTTCTTCTTCACTGGCTTCCAAGTCTGATTCATTGCAAATTTCTATCAATTCCTGCTCAATAGAGTTTTCATGTAACGAACATCTTCTCATGGTGTTCATGAACAGAAAATGACTCAGAAGTGAGAAGAAACAAAGCCAACAAAATAAACTGATAAGACAACCAATTTCAGTGTGCTCTGCTGTTAAAATATTGTACTAATAAAGATGAGAAGTGCATACCAACTCCTCCAAGCAAGAAAAAGTTCAACCCCTTAGGATTAACAACAGCCTTTTGAGGTTTATGTGAAAATTAAAAATAAACTTATGATTATTTTGAGATAGTGTTATTGTGAGTTGGTTCAAAACAATGCACTTGACAATGATTATTTTTTCATTACTTATTATGAATATGCATTAAAAATTTCCAAAAATCAAGCTGTGGGCCTCTGAAGCCCCCCTCTTGGTATTGCTAGGATTAAATAGAGTATCATAAATAAATAAATACATACCCTTTACGGGTTATGCAAGACTCAACTTACGCAAATTCGACTTTACGTAAAAACCTCCGGAAATAAAATGTTTTTGAACCCCAGAAGTGATTCCTCATTTTAAAAACCATAAGAAATATATGTATATTTAAATTATACAATAAAATATACAATACTTTTTACAATTATACTTGGATGATTTTAGATTGTCAAGGGGCCCCGCAAATGCTGAACGTTCCAGGTCCTGCACTCCCCTAGGGACGGTCATGTCTATAATTACTGAAAGTTTAATTTGTAATTGTAGCACCCCTGTTTGGCTGATCCAGTCCAAATATGCTATTACAGTTTTGTATATGTGTACATAATAAACGTTGAAGTTGGTTAAAATTGATGCAGACAGTTCAACACAAATATGTTTAAAAAGAAATTTTATTATTCCTTTTATTGTGGCAGCCCTGATTTCTATATCTGTACTAAACATCTTGATTTTGTTTTTTTTTATGTTGCATGCCTCCTTCATACAAAATTTAGTTGAAATTGGTCTGGCCAATTCCTTCCAAATTCATTTTTACAGAAAAGATTTATTTAGCAATTGTGGCACCCCTGCTGAGTGGTTCTGATCCAAATTTGTCATTTCCGTCATGTATTTATGTGAAGATTCTATGTATCAAATTTGGTTGAAATCGGGCCAGCCAATTCTTCCCTGATGTATGCGTACGGACAGACATCAAGAGATAATAGTGCTTTTCAGCAATGAAGAAATGCACTAAAAAGGGTAATCATTTTAAAAGCTCAATAAATAACATGACCACTTTATTCCTTATTTATTATTTTTATCTCAATATTCAAATTTTCTGTTTAAAACCTGTAATTTCTATGTAATATATTATTATATCATGAATCAGGTCAGGCTCAACCTTGTGGAATTTACTCATCGAGATTAAAAAAGAAAAGTTTTTTAAAAATCTGAATATTATTCTTATTTTACCAATGTTAAGTTCTTCAGCCAGGACAGATTTCCGAGATTCAGAAAATATAAAAAAACAGCAACTTTCTTGTCCCAAGGATACTGGAACTGGAAGTTTTTAGTTTATATATTTATCGTGTCTAAATATGCATTTTAAAGTTTCCTTTATTAGCATTGCCAGGGCTCAACAAATACGGTCGCCTGATCACCAGTGGCGAGTTGAAATTACCATCAGGTGACCAGATACGACCAGTTAATGACATTAAAAAATCACATTTTTTGGGGGTGGCGAATACAATTTTTCATCTGGTGAGTAGGACTTGGCATAATTTGTCGAGCCCTGAGCATCACTATGAGAAAAGGAATGGGTTAAGCAAATAAGCAAAGAAATGGTCAATGATTGAACCAATCCATTTATTAGTAATCCAAAGGAGCCAGGCATTCACCTTGGTTATCCAGTTAAGACAATACAACTGGGAATAATGAACATCAGTGAAGCCTTTTGATCCACTTGATATTATACAAGGATAGTATCTCATAACCAGGTTGCATACATTGTTATTTTCGTTTAGAAAGGCTTTTGCTACCTAGACTATGTAGGAAAATGATGCCCAATGTTTTGCCAAATCCTCACCACAATGAAACAAATACATATAAAAGCAATCTGAATTGAAAAAGGAGAAGATTAAATGTAGGGAGTTAATCATAGACTTTAAGGGAAGACACATGGAATACCACTATGTATAATGTATGGAGGAACTAACTGATTTCATGTGAAATCATGTTGCAGAAATTCACCAAATAAATGCTTACTTTTTATGAATGTATTCACTAACACTAAAAAGATATAAATAACATTTCTTAAACATTATAATTTTATTACAGCATCAAGATTTTCAAAATTTATGAGTTACATGGCATTTAAAAAACATCTAAAATAATAAAGAACTTCTTCAAAGTGTAAGTGAAGGCATATTCTATAGTTCAGTCAATCCAAGAAGTGAATAGATATTGCATCTTCCTCTATGCAAAACAAATTTTATTTAAACCCGTTTATACCAATATGACCAAGTTTTACCTTGAAAGCATTTCATTTAAAGTTAAAATTAAATATAACCTACATTGGAATATATTTATATATATACATTATATATATATATGTATGCATACATAAGGTATAAATAAACAATTTACCAATTTGTAAGACTTTTTATCTTAAGCCAAAGTCCCTCAGGAGTGACAGGATGCTGAATCAATTATTGGAGGTAATATCTTTTCACAGTTTCACTACATTCCATAACAAAATAAATCCCTTACATACGAAATTTATTTATGTATCAGAAAGGATTATTTCACAGCTTTTAGTCAATTTATTTATTGAAGAAATTCATTCTATATAGAAAGCATCTGCAAAAATGCTTCCTATAAATTTTTGACGAAGTGTTTGAAAAAGTCAAAAAATTCTAAATTGTTCAATTATCTGGCAAAATAAATGATCTAATCAATAAACAAACTCTGCAGATACTAATCAGTCACACTTTTGGATAATTTAATAATGAAAATGGATTTCTTTATGTACATTGCAAAAAAAAAAATTGATAAAAAATAGTTGGAAGGATCTCATTTTAGAAGAAACTTTTTAAGTATAAGCATAGTAATAAAAATTACAGAGCATACATTTTTAATGGCAGATAATTATTAAAAACATAGAAAACTAAATATAATAGTGCTATGCCTATAGAATAAATTAAAACAGATTACTAAAAGTTTTACAATAACATTAAAATATGTTAACAAAATACACTTGTAAACAAATATTCTGGAGAGTCAAATAACTTATTTTTATGATCAAATTTTTTAATCATGCTGTTAAAACACTTTCATCGCATTTTCAACTAAACACAAATCCTAATATTTCATGAATAATTTAGCTACTATCAATTACAGAAAATTAAAATTAAAAAAATATTACGTGATGAATTTTATAGTGCTTACTAACAAAAAACAATATCCCCAAACCCTAAAGACACTGTTATTTTGAAAGTTTTAAGCTCAGGATTTCATAACATTCAAACCTCAACAAAGCTAAGATCTCTACTAAATCAAGACAAATGTATCACAGGATTTTAGAAAACTTTGAGAATCTGTATATTTGGCAAAAAAGAAAACATTTTTAGTTTAATCAAGATAAAGGTGATGTGAAAAAATTAAGAGTTCCAAAAAGAAAAAATATATTTCAGAGAATCCCAAATATTAAAATCACAAGGTTGTGTAACCGAGGAAGGGCTGCCGCTCCTTCCTGTATTTTAGTAAATATCTAAATGAATTTCTTTTAAATATTCACATTTGTTTTCATGAGCAATTAGCATATGACCTACATTTTATTTGGATAAGTTAATAAATTTGAACTGTATTTTAACCTTGTGAAATTTCCTTATATCTTCAAATATTTACAAGAAAAGATTTTAGTTGGCTATGGAATCCTTTCAGTAAAGCCTTATATAAGGGAATGATTAAATAATTGAGGTCAAGAAATAATCCATTTAACAGAATCATGAGAATATATTCTTCATTGAACAAAGCAAATGTAATGATTATTATGGGCCATTCCCAAAAAAAGCAATTGAAGAATAAGCCATTGATTAGGAAATTATATATATATATAATGAATTTTAGAAAACAATATAATAAAGAATTCTTATGTATTCTTAGAATGGTTTTGCTATTATAATAAATGTGTTCAAACCAAAAAATGATTATCATTGTATTTCATCATAATTTATAAATTATTTTACCATTACTCTTAACAATAACCAAACCATTTCATTGCAATGTGGTCTCAGAAATAAGTGACAACCCTGTAAAATGGAGCAGTCATGGCATATTGAAAAAGTCATTGAAAGACATCTGCCAATAGTATACTGCAATAAACAAATTGGTGTGTTTTCATTTTTAATCATCAACACTTTTGATAAAACACTAAATTGGATGAAAAGAGATAAATGTATAGGAATGTTGTAGGTATGTTGTGGTGAGATAAGGAGGGTAACATAATCGATCAATTGCGAAAGCCTTGAAACCCTCCTACAAGGAAGACAGAAAATATGCACACTATTTACAGAGTATATTAGGCCTTTTCAAGATTATATCTTTAAGAATACTTTTCATTACAAATATAAATATAAAGATGTATATGAGTGTATATACACAAGTTTATTTAATGTGTGTACACATCATTTCTCTCTCACTGTGGCTAAAAATTGCAAGGGCTGGATATGTCAAAACAATACATAATGAACAGTTATGGAGAATTTTTATTTTATTAAATAACTCACTGTGATTTTTGCTTTTTTTAAGTAAATATGCTCCATTCAGCTGAAAAAATCTAAAATAAAATTTCACAATTAATATGTAAAATAGTTTAATTTCCTTTCAATGTATGAAACAATATTGAACTTCATTATTTTCAAACTTAAAGCAATACCTGAAATAAATCCTTAAATGCTACATTTGAAAAAGGCCATGAGTTACATTTTAAAAACAAACTACTTTTTCCAATTAAAATTTGTTAAGCTTCCATAATAACTGGTTTAATGTATATAATTAATAATAAATCTTGAGTATCATCAAGTATTAGATTGAAAAATAATTACTGCCACCAATACAATATAATCACCACAAAATTTTATGAGTTAAATGCCTTACAATGAATCAAATTTTAAATTCTTTTAATAAGGCTAAGTCGCAAATATTTGATTAAAAGTTTTTTCTTCTATTAAAAAATTATAATACATTATATTGAAATTACTGAATCATAATAGCTTTATCATAAATACTTCATATGAGCTAAACATATAAAAAAATGAAATCTCCATCTAACTGGAGAATGTATTTAAAATAAGGTTAGTGAGTAGTTATTTATTCCTAAATTATGCACAAACAAATCTATTTATTAGTTGCATCATAAAATTTAATATGCCATATTTTATAGATTCAATATATTATTACATACAGTAAAGTATAAAAAGATAAATAATGTATACTTAAAACAAATTATTTATTGGAGTCGCAAAATAAAATTTTAAAATTTATTTAAGTGTATAATGTGGTCTTAATTTGTTGAGAAATTAAATATTTTAAAATATTTATTATTTATATACTTGAAATTTTTAAAAACTTATGCAGGCACTTGGATTTCAGGCATATAAAGAAAGTAAAAATATTACAAATCATAAAATTAACTCTACACCCAGTCCTTGCAAATAACTCTCATCCAGCCACAGCATTACAAAGATAAACATATTTATAACTCACACTTTGAAGAAGACAGTTTTCTTTTATTACCCTAACACACACAATAGCATCAATCTCTCATCCCACAGTCACTATTATGTAAACATTCACTCAAGCACACACTTACTCGTGCACATACAAAGGGACGCAAACGCTTAAGCTAATGCATCTTTAAAAAAATTTAGAAGATATTCTACAGACATACTCAGCATCCACAACAGTGGAGAACAGATGATTTACAGCTTCAGAACTGAAAAACTGATATCCAAAAAATTACAAGAATATGATAAATGGTCCTTAGAAAAAGAGAGTTTTAATCTCTCAATGAATTATACTTTGTCCACTTGTACTATTATTTAAATATCAACTCAAACTATAAGGCCAGCAAATAGCACAGGTGTGATGAGTCGTGCTTTCATCTTAAAATTATGTAAAAACTAAATTTACTTTGTTGTTAAGCAGTTCAAGCAAGTAAGGTATCAAGTTAATTGTTCATGGAAGAAGGAAAGTCCAGTTTATAAGAATTTTTACACCTTGGAGTAAATTAGTTCCAAATAATATAAAAATGACAATTTTCACATTCAAACTCAACAACAACGACAAATTATAGCCAAGAGAAATTTTCTGCACGAATAATTCATCTAGTAACATTAGTACTTGTCATTCAATGAAATTATATAACATAGACAGTTTGCCAAAGAAATGCAAACATATGTATTCCATATGGAAATCACTCATGAACACTATATCTACTTAAATTCAAGACACAAGGATTGGATGAAGCACATTTAAGAGACAGGTCCCAAGAGGATAATGATTGTCAAAAATAGTTAAGCCTTAACATAATTTCATCCAGTATATTCCATCCCGGCAGTAGAAAGACTTAGTAATTTCCTCAAACCTCATACCCTAACTTCACTAATATTATTCTATAAAGGTCTAGTACATTGCTGATACAAAGATTAATAACTGTCCAATTATATTCAGTTTTCACTTTTCAAATGTTTACCAAATCTCCGACTATGGCTTAAGAGGTGAACTATGGTCAGAATAAGAGTTTCAATTTTTGTAAGACAAAGGTATGATCTGAAAACATACAGACATATATCTTAAAAAGACAAATGGATAAGAGTGGAAAAAATAATTACAATTAAAAAACATCTATTGCTTTAAGATGAGAAATAAAGCAACAGGATAGAGAATATAATAAAGTAAAATGGGTTTGTCTTTCAAATTGGGTGTCACTTCACTCATAACCAAAGAATGTGCTCTTTGGAGATTTTTGCTAGTGCTCGGTAAGTATTTAGATGAAGTTCAGCCCAAAAAGCCTAACTTCTTGCATTAAAAGTATTTTGAAATTGAAAAACAATTACTATGAATGAAAAGCAAGAGTAAACATGTTATATTTTAAATTAACAAAACCACCAAATCTCAAAAATATAATGGTATCTTAATCAGTTAATTTTATATTAATACTGTCAATTACAGACACTGTTTTACCAACAAGAAATTTCATAGCTAAAGGAATCAATAAACACATTAAAAGTAATGTCTTGCATTAAATTAATGGAAGATCCTTCTGAAAATGATGTACCATTATTCCAATTACATAAAATGTGACTTGGCACAATGTTAAGTGGCAGCATTTTACAAGAGCAAAATAAAAATGTCCATTTTACAAAATAGATCCATCTTCAAGGCCTACCAACAATATTGTAACTTCCTACAGCCACCACTCAGCTGTCATAAATATGCCTACCTATTTAATTGCATATACAAATAGATTTTCTTTGGACGTTTATTAAAAAACAAATAAAACCTTTAAACATGACTAACAACACTTACAGTAGCTTTGCCCTAATGGACTAAAAATCTGTCCATAAGTTTAGATTAAGAAAAAATATCTATTTAAGACTCAACAGCAATTTTAATTAATAGTAGTCATGAAATAAACTATCAAGGACCTACCAGTAACAATAACAATGACATTAAAATGTTTTCAATTTAAATGTGAGAAATATGAATATGAGATATTTGAAATACAACATTTTTTGCTTTTTCTTTTTCATCAAACCACTCCAAACAAGACTTCCCACAAATTTTAAAACAGCAAAACATTGGCTGTGGTACTTATGAGGCATGGCATCTAAAATTTCAAAGTTTCCACACACGCACACAACTGAAAAAATAATTACAATTCTGACAAATGAAATAGCCCAAACATTTGGATTTAATTTAAGAGCAATGATAAAAATATAATGATTCAAATTCTCTAAGACCTGGTTAATGCACTTAAAATAGAGGAAACCAAACAATAGCATTGACAGTCGCAAAATATATGCCCCAACAATATAAACTTATTGCATTTATTCCTTTTCATTCTGTTATTTTCGTTTCTTAAAAATGCAGTCTTTATAGTCTACTTATTGAATAATTATTAGGAAGCAGAACAAATTTTCTACTTTACATATTTTTGTTTCCTTTTCATGTATTTGCTATTTCAAAGTAGGAATATATTATTAGCATACATTTTAACATATTACCTGATAGATATGAACAATTACTACTTTTGAAAATTCTTCTTTCTAAATTTTCCAAATAGTTGGATTCCATGAATTGTTAACATAGGGTATCAATTAGAATGAATTTCTTTCATTCCAACATTGAGATAAGTATCTTTGATGATATCAGAAGACAAAAATATGTATTAATGTAATTTCAATTCCATTTAACTAGTGATTACATTGGGCCAATGTGACAATTGTGAATGGTTAACAGTGTAACTCATGATATCAATTCACGATGCACCTAGCTCTATTACTAATTTATGTGAATTCATTTTTTTGATCTAACAACTCAAATATTTTTATATAAATACATGAGTTGCAGTTGCACAATGGGCACCTGATGCATACATTTGCTTTAAATGATATGATGACCTTTTCAAATCTTATTTATGGCCAGGAAAAAATCAGAAAGTTCTTTATCTCTCAAATATTCACAAGAGAAGCTTTGGGGTAAATAAAACAAAATGAAAGCACAATTAAACAAAAGTGAAATGAGAGATTTATGTATAATGCAGATATAAGAAATCAAATAAAAATGGTAAATATTATCTTTCTTAACAACTCCTAATATTAAATATATGCATTTGAGCATTCAATATTGAAATGTATTTGTAACTGCCTCAACAATTTTTAGGGCTATATATGAGAATAAGAATCTTCATGAAAAGTTTGGGAACACAACATTCATTTCTGATGGTATGATTAGTGAAGATATTGGCCAAGAGACAGATGTCATCTTTAAGAACAACTGAATGATAAAGAGTTTTATCCCAGTAGGGTATTACATAATACATCAACTGGGATTTTGAACAAGTTTTGTAATTATTGTTATCCAACTTTTATCCAAGATTGCAGGTTAAGAGACCACAACATTAGCTGCATTAGGTATATAGCTTATACCAATAAAGACTTTATCACATTTCAGGATAGTGATATATATTAAAATTAATTCTAGCATAACATCTTAGATGTAAGTATTGCTCCAGATAAAAAATATTGGCATATAAACATGTTTATTTCTATGCAATATTAATTGAAATTGGTACCTTTATCCCTGTTAAGAATAAGAAATACAGGAGCTACTCTTTGTAGAATTCATATAATCAGTGCTATACAACATCTTTCCAAAGTCTCCATTAGAGAAAGTGTACAAGTATTTTAGACTAAAAGTCTAATTAAACACACTTAGTTTAATAAAATACTATTTTTGAAAACTTTTCTCTAATATTTTTATATCAGCTAAATGAATTATGATAAATATATTAATATGCTTCCAAATAACAGAACAACTGGAACATGTCAGTAAATTTTGTTTTCCGGGCTGAAACTTTTCATAAGATGCCTAAAACAGCTGTATATGTGCATATAAACAGCAACACCACCAAATACCTTAAATGTAGTCAAAGTCTTAGTGGGCAGCCACCATTTGACGTGGACCATTAAATGGTCCATAGATAAGGATAAGAAATGTATTGCTCCAGAAATTTCACTATTATAGTTGAATACCTATTTATGAATGTTCAGCTTTGCTGATTTAAATGATTAAAATACTCAAGTTTAAATTAAATAAAATGATTTAGTTCATTCAAGTTTGCAAAGGGATAAATTTGTAAGCGAGAAAATTCATGACTTTTCAACCAAGGAAATAATACAAACATACAGTGATATTTTGGAAGCAAAACATAAAAAAGCATTACATAAAATACAGAAAAAATACTGTAGAATTAATCATTCATAACACTTCCAAGTATATTATGAGAAAAATAAAATCAATATTTTTCTGAAAAGGATACAAACAATGGCAAATACTGTAGGTTTAATTTACACATTATACACAAAATATGGAGCATTTGGTGTTCTATTATCTTTTAAATAAATATCAATGGATAGCACTAATGTTTCTATTTAAACACCTGAGTCATGTTACTTCTCTTTTATGAGTAACAGTATTATCAACAGGCAGAATTCAATTCATTCTATTTCACATAATTCATTAAGTTTCTCCTAAACTCAAATACCTTACCAAAATGATTTTGAGAAGAAATATAATTTTCCTTATGACTGAATTTTTTTCTTCAATTTCATGTTTTTCTTATTACTCCAGCATCTGATATGTGCAAAAAGAGTGTATCCTAAATTTTTATATATCATGCAATGAGAAAATTATATTTCACTCAATTAATGTTGCTTTTACAAAAATTATTATTAGAGCTAAGTCAAACTTTTTAAATACACTGAAATATTTGGGAAGAAATTTGAATTTAATAAAACAATTTAAAATGGCCTCAGAAAATAATGGCTACATACATCAAGCAAATAAAAAAGTCTTATGCACCCTGTCTATGGGCAAATAAAATCACACAATTTCCCCCAAAGACAGATGGGAATCATGCTCCTGCACTCTATAGGATTAGTCTTTGATATTGCAGAGAAAGATCTGCATTTCTCATGTCTACAGTATTTGCCCTGGAATGCAGCAGAATATAATCATGCCAAAGAGCTCCATAATTATAAAAAAAACATTATCTTTAATTCAAGATGGCATTACCAAGTACCATAGGATTATAAATGTAACACCATTAAGGATTTAGTATGACTTCAAGACCTTGCCCTGGCCAAAACTGGGATAGAAAACTTGTAAACTTTCACTTCATCAATATCACTTCCACTTCCAGTAAACCCATCCAATTTATATGGCGAAAATTTATAAATTTTGGAAGAGAAACATTTCAGCTTTAAGAAACAGCTTATTATTTTATCAATATTTCCAGCAGGTGTGGCAGGCAAATCCACATTTACATACACAGGAGATCACATTTATTCTACTAACAACACACTATGTAATCTCTCTCACCCATCCTAAATAAGCAGACAGTTACGATTGCTACAGCCAAATAAGATGAGGATTGCTTCTGCAACAAAAAATATACCTTTTCCAACCATTCTAAATTCTCAGTACTCTATCAAGAGTTTCTCAATATTACACCCTCATCAACATACACAACATCTGCTCTCATATTCTGGTTGTTCCCATTTCCCAATCATCTTTGTGAACCTATTATTTTTCTGGTACACCATTAGGTGAGCAGATTGTCTTAGACATGCTGCACATACTCAGGGTTGAGGAAAGAGAATCCCATGAACTCAGTTTGGTCCAAGTTCATCATGAAAAGTTTGTCTGTTGGGGTGAGGTCTGTTTTCTCAGAGGTAAACTGCTTGTCAAAGTTACTCACATCCTTCCGATGTTTCTGTAATATTAAAAGAATTTATAGTTAGATGTTTATCAAATTTTATGCTAAATGAGATAATCAATTCTATAACTGTATCAATGAAATTTGCTACTTAAAATTAATGATTGAAATTCAAATGCTTTATCAAGTAAATTACAATACACTACATTAGAAATAGATATATAGTTTAATATATTCACCATGCAAAGAAAAACTTTATGATGTAAAGAAAAATCAATCCACTAAACATAAGCAAAGTAGTAATAGAAGTTAGTCTTATTAATCCCTCAAGTGTTTATAATGACATATATTGTCCTGAGTGCATCTCGTTTACAGCCCCCAATCCCATTATTCACTAAGTCAGGGGTTGGCAACCTATAGGCCACATATGATTCCTGAGAGTGCTTTATGCAGCCTGCAAAGCTGATTAAAAAGCGATTGGTAAAATTTAGCATAGACAATTTCATATTTTTTTCAGTAAAATTACAGTCTCAAAACATTTCCAGATGAAGTTTTAATACTAGTAAATTATTTTGACTTGATTTTCACTAATATGAGAACACAGAATCTCTAGGTAACTTGTGATATAAACACTCATCTGGCACCCTGAAGCTCTCATGACTTCATAAATGGCCCTCCAAAACATTCAAGACTATTAATGTGGCCCTCCAAGGGATTTAAAAATATGAATGTGGCCCTCTGAGGCATTCAAAACTATTAATGTGGCCCACCATGCAGAAAAGGTTGCCGACCCTTGCACTAAGTTATTCAAAACATCGAAAGATATTACTATTCTTGAATATTTAGAGAAACTTTCAAACTTAATGTGCCATCCACATTACCATTCACTATTCTTAAAAATAATCTACTAGTAATCTACTAGTAAGTGGTTGTTGATATCCACAGTGCCCTTCATAGTGATGAAAGTGACTACAAAATTATTCCATCTCAGGCATAAGACACATGGCATGAAACATTTTGACTTGGGAGATTGAATCAGAAGAAGAAAGTTATATTTATAGGAAATAATAGCATCAGGATCAATATGGTGTTTTTGTTTTCATTGGAATGAAATCGAAGCATGGTAGATGTGTTTGCATCTTTTGGGCCATGCTATTGAAATGCCGATTCTGACACAAGTATGTATCGGCAACACTTTCTACATGCTGGGCTACATTAAAAGTAGCAAAAGCTTTGGTGGGTTGGACAGGTGTTTACATCAAACATCACCTAGAGATTCAGTGATATTGTAATAGCAGAAATCAAATCTCAATAGCATAAATACCCACACACAGGATGCACGGACAATTTTGGGCTAAAACTCTAGGAATATTTAATATACCTGCATATAGGATGCACATGTACATATTCTAGCAAATGATGTTTGTTTAATGGTGAAACTGATGAATGAATTACTGAATGTCTTTGTAATACGATAAATAAATAAATTAAAATTTACGCTGTCTTGTAATGCAGTGTTCCTCAACTAGGGTCCACGTGTTATTTCTCGAGGGTCTGCAAGTTGAGTAGGACATGTTTATTTTTATCTTTAACTTGTTTGATCCTGCTCACAGTTCTAATTAATATTTCAAAGTGAAAAAAGGAAATAATGTATGAACGATGAAATTTCTTGGGAAGGGGGCCCACAGGATTTGTAAGACTTTGTATAGGGTCCATGTCTCTAGAAAGGTTGAGAAACATTGGCATAAGCAGTAGATTGGATGGCATTGAAGATGACACATTATGGCTAGATGATGATGAAACCACCATGATGCAGTAACAACAGAATCTTGTACTTCAGAAACAAATGGCAATTTTGACCAGTTTGATAAGATCATTGAGGGTGAATTGGACAGTGATCAGATTTCTTGCTTTTTAATTTGTGATTTTTTTCAATTTAATTATTTTTTATGATATTTAAATAAATATCTTCTAATGTATTAATGAAAGTAATCAACAAATTTAGTTTGCTGTTGTTTGATTTTTGTTTCTCACTTAAAGCATTGCAGAGGAAAAACAAAAAGTATGAATAAGATGCTCTCCATTTTTGATGGAAATTATGGAAACAAGAAGTCCAAACCAGGACTAATGCAGGCTGGTTTCCTCAAGTTGACGTCCTGAATTGATTACTTAAATTAACAGGAAATGTTTCAGTATGTGTTAGTCCCAAAGTATGCAGCTTCATCAAACTCAACCATATACATAACATAACATATTTCGACTGGATTGAATCAGCAGGGGTGCCACAAATGCAAAGTTAAACTTTTCGGTAATTATGAATTTGGAAAGAATTGGCTTAACCAATTTCAATGAAATTTTGTATGAAGGAGGCATGCAACATAAAAAAAAACAAATCAAGATTTTTAGTATAGATATAGAAAGCAAGGCTGCCACAATACAAGATATAATAAAATTTCATTTTATGTTTAACTGTCTTCATCAATTTTAACCAAATTTAACACTTATAATAAACACATATATATACAAACCCATATTAGCATATTTAAACCAAATCAGCCAAACAAGAGTGCCACAATTACAAATTAAACTCTTTCAGTAATTAAGGATTTGGAAGTAATTGGCTGAACAGATTTCAATTAAATTTTGTATATAAGATTTATACAACAAACTGTAATGAAATCAAGATGTTTAAAGTGGAGCAATAGAGCAGGGCCACCACAATAAAAAGTAAAATAATATTTCTTTTACACATTTCTAGAGAACTGACAGCATTGATTTTAACGAAATATGGTAAATATAATCTTTATATAAATAAATAACAAAAATATCATATTTGAACCGGGTCGACTAAACAGGGCTACCACAATATTAAGATGAGAATTTTTCTGTAACTATGAATTTGGAAGGTACTGACTGAGCGGATTTCAAAGAAATTTCATTTGTAGGGCGAGTATAGAATGGGAAAAAACTAAATGAATATGTTTAAAATGGATCAAAAAAGCAGGGCTACCACTATATAAAGAACAATAATTATCTGATTTCAAAGTAAATACATTAGAATACGATTATACTGCGGTGAATTTGACGAAAAGCACTTCTGTATCACGGAAAACCCGTGTACAACCCTAATTGTTTCTTATTGATCAACAAATTCTCGCGAAGTGTTTTCAAGAAATCACTTCCCATTAATTTTGAAATTCATCTATTCCACAAATAATTCAAAGCTTTTTCCATCTGGCCATGACAATTACAATCCTTGCACTAAATTTCAGCCCACTGTTGATGATGCTAATAACCTCTTCCGCAGTAAGCAAAGCTATGATTAGGGAATGACATGGGCTGCATAAAGAAATTGTCAGAACAAATTGTAGAACAGTATAACATATACATGGGTGGCATAGATCTTTCAAATATGATGTTATATTCATATTTTGATGAAAGACAGTCCTTATAATACTGAGAAAAGATATTGTTCAGTACTGTTGATTGCATGGTGCTAAATGCAAATATCATCCACCAAGAAAACAATTCTGGCAAAAAGACTACTAGGCAACATTTTATCTCTAGCATCATTGAATCAATTGAACTGGAATTTAAACCTGTCATCCTGTAGAAGTAATTCATGTGCCACAATGTCAGGGTTTGGAATAAGAAAACTGCATAGGCCGACAAAAAAGTTTGCCCATTTTCTAGAAGAAAAGATGGTGGTCCTGCACAAAGGTCTTGTATTGTATGGGTTTTATCCTTATTATAAAGCTAACGTTTGTATATATCACCAACAAGAGAGGTAAGCAGAGGCAGGGCCGGCCTGAGCTACGGGCGAGCCGGCCGGCTGTCCGGGGTGCCAAAGTTTTTGGGGCGTTATCCCGATTATGTATCTATGCATTACTTGCATGCGAATAAATATTTTATACGAATTTATATTGAGAAACAGGAACTTGATGACATTCCTTTTAATTCTTCATTATATTGACATGTATTTTCTAAATAACTCAAAAAACATAAACAGAGGGGGGCTAACTCGCCCGCGGTGCCAAAATTCCTTGGGCCGCTCCTGGTGGAGGGGATGGAGGAGAGAGGATTGCATCAGGGAGGAGGGGTGGGAAAGGTGTGTGCACCTGATAGCAGGATAGGGGAGTGGAAGGGATGGAGGGGAGAGGATTGTGTCAGAGAGGAGGGGGCAGGGAAGGCATGCGCATCTTTGCTGGGAAGTCCTCCCATGAAGAGTCAGTTACAATTAGGTAGCGAATCCAATAGAGAGTATTAATTTTTCCTAATACTAGGGGTTCTAAATTTGACAACTGCCATAGTGTATAAAAAAATCTTCAATAAATTGTTCAGTTTAGATTTTTGTATGACTATTTCGTGATGTTCTTAGTCAAATTCTTTTCATTATTGTTTAATACCAATTAGAACAAATAAAAAATTACTTTCCTTATGCTAAAACAATTTCATAATTATTTGGTAATGTAAAATGAGAATTGATATTTTTAAATTAATATATGTGATACTTGAACAAAATACAAATAACTGAATTAAATGTAATTATTACTATAACTTCAGGAAAAACAAGTTAAAATATTAAGAATACTGCTATACTGCAAAAAAATCCCAGGCATTTATGGCTACACCCACTGAAATATACAAGAATCAAGAAGACATTATCATGACTTTTCCTTTCGCGTGGTTTAATATTCCTTTAAAAGTTTGTTTCATTATTTTTCATGAACATTGAAAGACAAAAAATCCAAATGGGTTATTAAGAGATTATTACTGTCACAAAAATGAAAAATGCATCTAAGGAATGTAACGTGTACAAATAACAGAATAAGAATTTCCTTTAATACTCACAATCTTGGGCTTAAAAGGAGGTTGCACTTCACGATTCTCTATCTTTTCCCAGTCAATGCGGCGGAAGAAAGCATGACCTCGAATATCCTCTTCTCCTCTAAGTCCACAGCCCAGACGCTTGCTCGGGTTCTTTGTGAGAAACTGAAAGTCATAAATTTATAAAATAAAACCATCCTTATGAAATATACTTCCAATAGTTTCAATAACATACAGTCAAACTCGTTTATAACGAGCACGGTTGTAACGAGGTCACGGCTATAGTGAGCAAATGCTACCTCCAAGATAAGTTTACGAGTATTTACATACAAATATTTCACGTATATAACGAGCACGCTTCACGGATATATCGAGCAAACTTCGACCACGTCTCACTGTCTCAAACGCGGTGGCGGTCAGCCCCTTCAATCCTCATAGTGTCCCAAGATATGTAACCTTGTGTTCTCAAGTCCAGCCTCTACACCCTATCCCTCGGGGAGGTTAAAGACCGCGGCGTTGTTGTTAAAAAATAATCCCTTCGTCCAAACCAAGAATTCCCAACTTGCAGGTACAGTGGCACCCGCGGAGGTCCTTTGTCCTCTCCTCCCAACCCACAGCTCTTTTACAGCCAGGAGGTTGTGTTTGGAAGGGGGGTAAGGGGCTAAGGGCATGTACAATGGCGCCCGCCCCCGTCGCTCAGCCGAATGCACCCAACACCCTTTCCCATGTAAAGATTTAATCCGTCTCCTCATTAACTCTTCCTGGAATTGGTATGCTCGCAGTTTGCAAAGAAAGTTCGTAGCGTTGATCACAAAAATCAGTTGAGATTTTGCCCTTGAACGAGTAACATGTCCGTACATAAAAGGAAGTGTCTGTCTATTCGCGAAAAGGTTGATATTATTCGAGAGTTAGAACGTGGTGAAAAAAATGTTGAAGTGTGCAAAAAATTTAATTTATCGTCGTCTACGGTTTCAACCTTATGGAAAAACAAAGAAGCGATTTTATCTGCACTAGAGAACAACCTAACAACGAACAAGAAAATGAGGAAGTGCGACTTGGGTACTGTTGATCAAGCACTGCTGGAGTTGTTTAAGACGCAGAGAAATGCTGGTTTCCCCATCAACGGCCCCATTTTAAAGGTACAGGCAGATAAATTTGCAAAACAGTTAGGACATGAAAACTTCACATGCAATAATGGGTGGCTCGATCGTTTTAAAAATCGGCATAACATTGTTTATGCGAAAGTCAGTGGAGAGGCCCTGTCAGCAGATTCAAAAACGGCAAGTGAATGGGTGAAAAGTGTTTGGGAGGAGTGTCGAAAAGGTTACAGAGAAGAAGACATCTACAATGCCGACGAAACTGGACTGTTTTACAACATGATGCCTGATGCAACGTTTAAATTCAAAGGTGACAAATGTTTTGGTGGCAAAAGACCTAAGAATCGTTTAACAGTTTTAATGTGCGCAAACATGAATGGGAGTGACAAAAAAAAACTTTTTGTTATTGGTAAGTCACAAAAGCCACGTTGCTTCAATAATGTAAAGAAGCTTCCCGTTGAATATGCAGCTAATAAAAAGGCATGGATGACTTCCAATATTTTTCAGCAATATGTAAGTCAGTGGAACAACGAGTTACGGAGGAAAAATAGAAACATTTTACTCCTTGTCGATAACTGTCCTGCGCACCCACATATGCAGGAGTTATCCAATGTAAAACTGGTGTTTTTGCCTACAAATGTGACTTCTATTTTGCAGCCAATGGACATGGGGATAATTAAAAGTTTTAAAGGCCATTTCAAGCGATTTTTTGTTCTACAGTTGATTGAAAGGAGGGAAAGAGGTTTGGATGGCAACGTCTCTGTATTGGATGCAATTCATTTGATGACAGATGCATGGGACAATGTTTCACCTACAACGATCATAAACTGTTTTCGGAAGTCTGGTTTAATATCGGGAGAATTTTCGATTGATAACCATAACGTTGATGAAGATGATCTACCTCTGTCAGAATGGCTTAAAGAAAATGGAATTGCGAATTTTGACCATGTAAATGACATTGACAATTTTGTTCATGTTGATGATGATTTGATTACCAGTGGAATTCCTACGGAGAGTGAAATAATAGAGACAGTACAAAACACAGCAGACAGTGATGAAGACATTGTTGAATGTGTCGAAGACACAATCCCGACGAAAGCTCAGGATGCTGTGGAAACATTAAATGATTTTTTTGAAAACATTGACATTTCCGATGGTGTTTTTAGTGCAATAAGTGTAATAAGAGGAAACTTAAGAGACTTCAAAGTGAAATCTATGAAACAGGCTACCATTCAAAGTTATTTTTCTAAAAAGGGGAGTGATTAAGGATGCAGCTGTGAGTAAATTTTATATGTACAAATGTTTATTTTAAATTTTCTAGTTTATTCTCATTTTTATGTTTTTCCATAAATTTACTAAATAAACTTTCTGTTTATATATTCACTTTTACTTCTTATGCCTTATTTCACCATACGCATGCATGCTTTTGCCTTCACGGATATTAAGTTTAACGTCTATAACGAGCAAAACTAGACGGTCCCGTGGCGCTCGTTATATCCGAGTTTGACTGTACAGATAAAATCATAATTCCCTATTTACAATTTTACTTTCTCAAAGTATAGAGAAATAATTGTTTTCATGAAAAAAATTGAATTTGAGATTTCAATGAAAATACATGTTTAAAGGTTCCCTGAACACGTTTTGACTATTTTCTCAATGATGTCTGTGGGTGTGTGTGTCTGTTACAGAAATTTTGTGGGTGCTCAAACTCAAGAACTATTAATTAGATCAACGTGAAATTGTATATTTGACATTTCTGTTATAGGGAAAGGAACTGATTAGTTTTTGGTAAAAATCAGCCAACCAGAAGTGGGTGTTTACTCTTGTCACATCCATTTTTACTTTCTCCATATACATAGTATAGGGGAAAGTATTGTATTCATGAAAAAAATCGACTTCGAGATTTCAATGGAAATACATGTTTTGAGGTCCCCTGAACACGTTTTGACCATTTTCTCAATGATGTCGGTGTGTGTATGTGATAGCTTTTTTGTGGGTGCTCTAACTCAAAAACTATTAATAAGGTCATCGCGAAATTTTATATTTAACTTTTTCATAAAAGTCAGAACTGATTAGTTTTTGGTAAAAATCGGTTAACCGGAAGTGGGTGTTTACTCTTGTAACTTATCCGTTATTTTGAGATATTTGCTTTAATATTTGATAAATGTAAAAATATGTTGGTATAAAAGTTGTAGGAAATTTAATTTTCTACAACCTTTTTTTGAAACATATTTCCATATAATGCAATGTTTAAGAGATATCTTATATTTTTAGCTACCACCACCATGCCACCTACCAACAACTATTGTTAACAATTGACGCTTAGTTAGGTCTTAGTAACGCTCCTTTTTATTTTCTTAATTGTTGGAGCTTTGTGGCTGTAGCCAATATCAGAAGGTTATGGTTTCAGTTTATTTCTGTTCTTTGAAGCCTAAAATTTTCTCGCAGTTTCTTCAAATACGTATTTATTATTATGTAACCTATTTGGAATTTTTAGAAATATTACAAATATGGAGATGTGGTGGCCACATCAGATTTTTTTTAAATATTTGCTTTAATATTTGATAAATGTAAAAAACTGGAATATAAGTTGTAGAAAATGTAATTTTTTCCAATGTATCTTCAAAACCTTTTCTCATATAATTAAGGTGACCAGATTTCAGATCACCAAAACCGAGACGAACTCTGTTTGCCCCTGGAGTGTAGGCAATTTTCCACACGTACTCCCTCCAGTAATTTGAGGCATTGGACACCTTCATCTAATGGAGTCCTACACAACTTCACTTCTCCTTTTCCTCAAAGGTTGCAATTTTCTCCTGCTGTGTGTGTAAGGACTTTGGTTCTAATCTCTCCTCCCCACATCCAGTAGATCCTCCATTGATTAGAGATGGAGTAGGGGTGTTACTCTAATTATGTGACCAATGCCCTACATCCTCACAATAAATGCAGAAACAAATATTTGCAAATATTAAACCAATAGTATAGACCAGGGATGGCCAAACCGGGGCTCGTGAGCCACACGTGGCTATTTTCGCTTAGTACGCAACTCTCTTAAATTTCCATTTAGAAGCTTGTCAATGTTTTCTATACAGAACACAATGGCAATATTTTAGGATCACCTTATTTGTGCAGAATATTATTTTTCCTGCATTTAAAAAGAGAATAGAAGCATTTTATTAATGACTTTAACATTGGAGTATTAATGGGAATAATTTTGAAACGAGAAAAAAGTCTGCTATGACCGGGAATCGAACCCGGGTCTTCCACTTGCCGGGCGGATATTCTACCCCTGAACTATCGTAGCAGAACACTTTCTCTCGTTTCTGAACACGGATGCTTCCTTGGTTGGGACGGAACTAGCCAAGCTAGTATCAAACTGCCCCAACGGATGTCCTCAAAGAGATACACCGAAGAAAACTCCTCCCTCTCAAATGGTGAGATTGCCAAGTAAGAAATTGGTGGAAATATGTTTTTGGGAAAATAAACTTTCGGCATTTGTGCAAAAACAGGACATTTCCCGAAATTTAGAACAAAAAAGGTGCAAAATTTTCGCAGGATTTTTAAAAATGGAACCTTGGTTTATTTCAATCAATACATCATTTGAAAGAATTGGAACAATTCTGTAAGCAGGAAAATCATCGACACATTAAAAAGATATTTAGGTTATGTTGTGTGGAGTTAAAAGAATTAAATTTACTTGGTCAAATTCCATACATTCAATTATTACCAATTACGGATGCAAGTATGATTGCCTAACAGTGTCATTCTGATTCTGATGTTGAAGGAGTTGGTTCTGAAGCTGGTGTGAGAGTTAATGATTCATCTCTTGCGCAGATGTTTTGTACGTTGCAAACTTTGCAGTAATTTGGGATTGTTTGAAAGCAAATTGTAAAAGTCGTTGCACGAAAGTTCCTGAAAATGAGCTTTTGTCAATATCACTGCTTTGATGTTTCCAACGGTTCTTTTTGTCTGTCCACAGAGCATTTGTGATAGAAAACACTTTCCATAGCTGAACCTGTGCTGGGAATAGCTAAAGCAAATTTCAAAATCATTTGAATGTATTTAACGAAATTATTTCACCTTGCACAAACCATTGTTTGACAGTTTCAGTTAAAGTCGTGTTCTATTCATCAATTTTGCTATTACTGATATTCGTAACATGATGGTATTCATCCAAAAGCTCATCTTCATCTATAACTTTCATGATGTGTGTAGGATTAATTTTTCGAGTAACTTTGTAATCGGAAAAACGGAACAATTGGCATCCCATTTGAACTTTATCAGGACAATAGGACACTTAACTAAAAAACCCCTACCGGCGACTATTGTAAACACTTTATGCTTACTTACGTCTTAGTAATGCTCCTTTTTGTTTTCTTAGTTGTTGGACCTTCCTGGCTATCTCCACTATCAGAAGGCTATGGTTTGAGTTTATTTCTGCTCTTTGTAAAGTCTTTAAATTTTTCTCGCAGTTCCTTAAAACATTATTACCATTCAACCTATTTGGAATTTTTAGAAATAGTATAGGTATGGAGAAAGTCATGTGGTGGCCACATCAGAGTTTTTTATTGGAAATAATGATTTTTTTTAACATTCATATATTTTTTAAGGAAGTCTGATCCAAGGAAAAGGTAATCTAGATAAATTTTACACCAATCAAAAACGTTTTTATGTAAGCCACAAAAGTATCAGTACAAGTAATATTCCATCCCTATTATATAACTTATATTATAACTTCTAAAATTTGTAACTGCTGGTGAGACTGTGAAATTTTCATCCTTTTGCTTAGGACAGATATATGACCAAGTCAGGCAATACATAAAAAGAATACTGAGAAGGAAAACTTGGAAACTGTCTTTGGTAGATTTTGTTGAAAGTTCAGAGAATTTATGGGGCCTCAAGGGATGACCAAAGTCACCAAAAGATTTGGCTAAAAAACGTTTAGGGAATGAAATGACCCCTATTATAAATTTAAGCATTAAAAATTAACAGATATAATAAATAATTAAAAAAGTGAGTGTTAATAAAATTAAGAGTAAATAAATTCATGATTAAACATACAATCAAAAGATTTGTCATTAAAATGCATTTATACAACAATGAATTGGATTGTTTGGCTCTGCTCCCATCTAGCAACAACTGGGATAGCAGCTTGCATTATATTATTGCTTGTACGGGAATATGGATCAACAACTTAAAGGAACAATAACATCTTTTTTGACATTTCTTGAATAAAGTTTGAGGTGGTTGTATTGAAGATAATAAGCTTCTTCAATTTTTGTTGATATAAAAATTCTTAATTCATTAAAATGGTTGAAAAGGTATATTTTTCACAAATACTCTTGAATGTATAAATGTAGAATGCAACATCATTTTGAAAAATATTATTAATATTTTCATAGTTTAAAACTAATGTGTATTGAAGTTGGATGTAAAAAAGTTGGTAATTAATGCAGAAATAACTTTATGGGATGATTTCTCTCCTAAACTTCCACTGTAGCAGAAAATTTTTATAGTTTTTGTCATCCCAAGGCTCCCTAATAACCTGAAAACTTAGTTAAATCTCTGTATAAAAGGTAGCATTTCTTTAAAATAAACACCATACAAGATCATATTCAGAAAATAATAAGTTTCAGTTCTAGATTTAAGATGCCAAGTTCTGGGAAGCTCTGATAAAACTCAGATCGAAATTTAAATTAATGAACTTGGACTCTCCTGAGATATATCGTTGATAGCTCACAATAACTTTGGCTCAGATTATAAGATATAAAGTACTTCTTTAGTCAAACAATTAGAGGGGATTAAAGCACCCAATGCATTTCGCCCACAAGGTGGGCATCTTCAGGGGCAAAACCTGTCTTGACAGTGACTTGGAGTCGACTGTCGACTCCAAGTCACTGTCAAGACAGGTTTTGCCCCTGAAGATGCCCACCTTGTGGGCGAAATGCATTGGGTGCTTTAATCCCCTCTAATTTTTTGGCTAAATGAGTACTTTATATCTAATTGGACTCTCCTACTAATAAAATTTATATTTCTTCATTCAAAAAATTATGCAGCACTTTT
The DNA here is from genome assembly GCA_028673005.1 of Tanypteryx hageni. Taxonomy (NCBI): domain Eukaryota; kingdom Metazoa; phylum Arthropoda; class Insecta; order Odonata; family Petaluridae; genus Tanypteryx; species Tanypteryx hageni. Next base: position 117,876,629 of record CM054116.1, read on the forward strand.
CTGGAAGAATGTATTTTCCATTTATTTAATTTTTCAATGCTAATATTAAAAGCATAATCAATTGTTTTCAATTCCTACATGAAAAATCTTTATTTTTATCTATTTCCAGGGACAAACACTTCCTGAAAGAAGCAAGTAAAAAAGATAAAATGTTGCATGAGCAGTTCCTTCAGGAGATTGTAGAAACTTGATCAAACTTGTATGAAAATATCATTAGTCACTACTCATCAGATATTTTATGACAAGCATAGACCAACACATATACTCACGAAAAGTCATAGTACATTTTGACACTTAACCTAAACTTTAGAGCACTCATAATAAGTGATGTGTATCAATCAAATATTTGAGACTATTGCTTTGAAAACCAAGTTTTAAACTGTGTTAAAATATTCAGCAAAATAAATGAACCATATAATAATTAAGATTGAAAATAAAAATATAAATCTCTTAAAATCTAACATTAAACTAACTACCATATTTACCCGAATCCAAGACGAGGTTTTTTCCAAATTTCAGCTTGCGAAAATCAAGGGTCGTCTTAAATTTGAGTACGAAGTGGTATACCATCAATACATCGCGGTCAATTCATCATGGTCAATTCATCATATGTCAATTCATCTCATGTAAATTTGTCACACAATCACCTCATCATGTGTTAATGCATCGTATGATAAACTCATCACGCACCAAATCATCATTTGACAAATTTGTTGTGAGACAATTTCATTGAGAGATATATTCATTGCGACACAAATTGGAAATTGAGACACCATGAATGGCATATGGCAGAGCGCGATCAATTGATGTGTGATGATTTTATCATGCAATGTAATCACGTGCAACAAATTTTCCGTGCGGCAAAGTGATGCATGACAAACTAACCACGATGGATTGATGCATGATGAAATGACCACAATGAGTTGTTGTAGAACCATAGGAAATATGGTTATGCATTTAACTTATATTTTTTAAACAAATGAAACAGATAAAATAATTGTATCTACTGTAATTTTTCATTTCAAATTTATGATCTGGATTTCAATTAATATAGTATTAATTTAAAAAATACATTTATAAAATTGTTTTTTTTTTCTGAAACAAAAATTTGTAACAATCAATTTCAATTAATGAATGAACTAGTATAGCTACACTGAATGCGTGAGTTTGAAATATACACCAAATACATTCAGTGAGAAATTAGGTCATAAAATCATTTTACTGTTTTGAGAATCGACTAAAAGGGGGATGTCTTGGATTTGGATAAATACGGTGTGTATGCTTACCCCTTTGCACACCTCCTTGGCTTCTTTAGAAAGTGATTTTGGATAAGATACACTGTGATCTGTAATAGCAGCAAAAAGTTCTTCCTCATCCTCCCCATCAAACGGAGGTTGGCCAACTAACATCTCGTACAAAAGGACTCCATAAGCCCACCAATCTACGCTCTTCCCATAGGGTTGATACAAGATAATCTGAAAAACACAAGTTCACCAAATATCCTTGTAGTAGGATGTGCTTTTCAATTCTAAATTTATGTGACCATCAGTTATGCTACAAGCATATAACATCTGCCAATTAATTTAAATTCCTTATACTTAACAGTGAAAGTAACATTGAGATATTTTTATTTTAAGATCGCACTTGGGAAAAATAAAAAATAAATGCTCACAGCCTTCACTCTTTTGCCATATTTCCTAAGGAAGCTGTAATATAGGTAAACTGTCTCTCAGGTTTGAGCAAGAAAAGGTATACAAACATCATTTGGTTACTCTAATGACAAAGAAAAAAATTATTTAAACACATTAATGTGATGAAGAAATAAGAAAGAAGCATTATTGGTATGAAGGCTTTCGCAGAAATGCTCAATTAATTCATAATTAGATGCGTTGTCACACCACATTGGTTCCATTTGGCGATTGTTTCGCATGTAGTTAGCAAATTCAGGCTGAAGTCACCTCATCAATGACAGAAGAACATAATCCATAATATTATAAGATGTTCTAGAATTAAAAAACTTAGATTTAAAAAGAAATAATAGGATACTTGATAAAAATCTAGAATAATGTGTACACAACAAAATTGTGAGAATGAAAATTTTCAGTATTTTTTATTTACAAGAATAGGGCTTCATGCAAAGTATCAGACATTTACTATGAGTAAGCTTAGAGCATCAGTGAACCCAAAACCTCACTTCTGTGACTTGAATTTGTACTGATTTCAGATGATGCTAGGCATTAATTTAAACTAATATTCCCCAGAGTTCATATTTTCCATATTACTGCAAAAGGTTTTTCTTAATTCAGCAAGATTTACAAACATAAAATACTTCCTAAATATCATAAATGGATTTCAATTAAATTTCAAAAGATGAAAGAAAGTGCCAATTTTTTATCGAGCTGTCAAAGTTGAGGAGAAGAAAATTCATGTTTTAGTTTCTATTGAAGGTTCCAATTATGGATTATTAACTAAGAAAACACATGTGATAGAAATATTTCATTCTTCCCTGGCGGATGGACATGATGAATTTATATCCCTGCCTGGTGACAGCAGCTTTCTCCCATTGACTGTGAAGCCGGCCAATGGGATTTGCATTCAACCACCATTCTGGAGATCATGGAATCCCACACTCTGCTGAGGGGGAATCCCATATCCCTGTTCATGATGCTGCCATGAAACTTGATTTCAATAACTTCTTTCATGAGGTGGTCCCAAAAACCATTGGTCTTGGATACCACTTTGGCTTCGGGGAACATAATGCAGTGACCAAGGCTGATGCTGTGTTCAGCCACTACTGACTTATCTGGTTAGTTTAGTCATATGCATCAGGTGTGCTCTTTGAGTCTCATTTTAATAGTGCAATCTGTCTGCCCAAGTTTATGATGAAGACAGAGGAGGTCAGCTGCCTGCCCTTCCTCGACATTTTGATACGTCCCAAACTGGATGGCAGCTTGGGACATAGTGTGTACATGAAACCTACACACACTAAAAAAATTTAAAATGATTACTGCACCCACAAAAAATACATGGAAAGAGCCACCACCACCCATCCCAATATCGGGCAGTGCTGTCAACATTAATTAACTGAGAAAGATCCATCTTGGATAAGGACAGCTTGCCGGAAGAAATTAGGCACCTCCATCTTACTTTCCGTCAAAATGGCCATGAGAAGCAAGAGATCAGAATAGGGCCAAACGCCAGATTGAAAAAGAACAACAAGAGAAACTGAAAACAACTGCCTGTCTACCATTTATCTCAAAAGTGTTGGGAAAGATTTCAAGAATTTTAGGCAGGCAAGGCATAAGAACTATCAACAATCTGCCAAACAAGGTGAAGAACTTCCTGCCTCAGGCCAAAGACCAATTAGGACTTAAAACAGCGGGGATCTACAAGATCTCATGCATATGCGGGAAAGACTACATCGGGCAGATACTATTGAAACAAGACTCAAAGAGTACGCTCAATGCATATGATTAAACCAACTGGATAAGTCAGCAGTGGCTGAACACAGCGTCAGCCTTGGTCACCGCCCTATGTTCCCTGAGGCCAAAGTGCTATCCAAGACCAATGGTTTTTGGGACTGCCTCATGAAAGAAGTTACTGAAATCAGGCTTCACGGCAACATCATGAACAGGGATATGGAATTCTCCATCAGCAGAGCATGGGATCCCATGATCTCCAGATTGGTGGCTGAATGCAAATCCCATTGGCTGGCTCCACAGCTAATGGGAGAAAGCTGTCGGCACCAGGCAAGGATATAAACTCAGATGAGACCCTGGCACTCAGGATTCCCTGAAGATGTCAACTGAGACAGATGCCAAAACATTGGAAGATATCCAAGACATCACCTGGCTGAAAGCCCAAGAGCAATTCACCACTTATGATAAATTTCACAAAATTTTGGAATTCTTCTTTTCTAAAAAATGATATTTTCAAGGAGAATAACCTTTTCCGAAACTCATCCTCAGTTGAGGAGATGTAAGAAGGCCACAAAGACAGAGGATGGCCAATACTTTTATTAAGCCAGTCAATGGCAGAGCAAGTAAGCCACAAGCCCTGGGACAAGAAAAATTTGTGAGCCCCATTAACTATACTGATTCATTAATTACCACACAGATTTTGACGAGTTTGTACTGCTAAATCATTTTTTCAAACCATTCCATGTCCTTGTATATTAGAACCATTATCATAGGCTTGTCCACATTACTGAATTTACTAATCATAACTGACTGGCCCCTTGGAGGGTCTGGACCCCAGTTGATTTGGCCAAGTTCTGCCACTGTAGCCAGTCACATTAGAAGTTGTAAGTTTTTTGGAGAGGCACTTAAGAGTGTTACTGAGGAACTCATATAAAATATGTTTTTAATTATGTGAAATATACAATAAGGGAATTATTATAAAATTAAAAAGATCACATTTTTATGAATAGTTTGAAAGGCTGAATATAAAGTGCCAAAGAAAGGGTTAAAAGTTACAATCAATTAAATTAACTAATTGAGCCTAGAAAATGTTAAAGATGTGTGATTTTGGCAAATTGTTATCTCCCTATATAATAAAATGAATCAGGTTTTCATCAGATGCCTTTCTTAAACCAGAGCACAATTCTGATACGCAGCACCTCCTTACTCATCCTTTTGAGAATGCAACGTCCTTGGTTTGATGAAAAAAATGACTTTGCATGTGAGTTTAATGCTGCGGAAAGAAGGGAGAAACATTGTCTCGAATCAATATTTATCTGCTACAATGTGGTAAATTGAGAGAACGAATAAAATCAACTTATTGCATGATGTAATTTATGGATGGCGAAGCAAGCGAAATGCACCCACTCCTCTTCCTTGGTTATAAAATCATGAGCAAAGCGAGAGAAATGCATTTGACCATAAAGAGAGCAGGGGGGTGGAGCCCCCCTAGTGGTTAATATCATGTATGTTAAGTTATCTCTGATCAGATGCATTCTCTTACCCATAAATTACCACAATACTTTTCAATTATTTTACCTTCAATTTCAGAAGAAAGAGGTAAAATGAACAAGAGGTGTTAGCAAATTAAGATAAAGAAAGTAATAAAAAGACAAGAAAAAATCAAAGAAAATACAAAAAGATATTTCTGATAGGAAGACTAAAATATTCATATCTATCATGCTACTTAAATGAATTTTCAGGAACATCATGCAGTTATCTTGAAGCTGTACAATTCAATCTCCTAATCCTTTACTGAATTCTGACACAATATTACCCATACCTCAGGAGCAATGTAATCTGGTGTTCCACAGAAGGTTTTTGTAGTTTTATCTCCAGTGATGCCTTCTTTGCACATACCAAAGTCAGCAATCTTTATATGGCCATCCTGATCTAGGAGGACGTTATCAAGTTTCAAATCTCGGTATACAATACCTCTTGACTGTAAGAAGAAGAGTCCGATTGCTATCTCTGCTGAATAGAATCTGTAATACATAAAACCATTATGTTAATAGAATTTCCATTCAGCAATGTAAATATCAGAATCATTTTCAAAGAAGCAATATTTGACATTCAGTATGTTAAAGAATCAGAAGATGATATAGGTTTTATATCACATTGTGAGTAAAACTGGCATTTATAAAATAAATGTTATTAGTGATTTAATTTATGTTTCATTTTAACATTATAATAATTACCTAAATTTCAATGTAAAATGAAGGAGTCATGCCAATCCATTGAAGCATCTAAACCATAGCCAACCTTTAGCAAAGGAGTGGAACATATTGAAGTTAAAATGTATAAGCATGCCACAAACAATTTCATTATTTACAAGACGTTTAATGAAAATTTTCCCAAATGAAGAACTTTATTGATTTTATGATTTTTGTATAGAATTTCCTTTTGACAATGTAATACTCAATGAGTGGCAACAATAAATCGATCTATCTAATGCCAAAATTATAATTCTAAACCTAATTATTCAATAATTTAAATCATTTCCAGAGAGGAAGTAATTTTTTATTGAATTATTTATAGAAATTCTCTTGGAATTGTCAAAGAATATTTGCCTGTATAAGGCAGAAATATCATACTTTAGGAATCATTTCCTATGGTAGCACCTTCTTAAAAGATTTCAAGTCCTGATTTAATGAAAAATAAGACAGTAGTCAGGAATGCTTTTTTTTCATTTCTTTAAGTCAGGCATGTCAAACTGGCACCACACGGGCCACATGGGGCCCTTTCTGTGCCTAACTGCACCCCGAATGCTAATTTTTCTTTTAACCAGATCAATGGAGATTTTATATACTGTATTTCTCAGCATATAAGATGCATCCCGGTTTTTTAGAAGATTTTTCAGGAAAAAATATTTTGGTTCACCAAGGCAGGAAGGGCAGCCACATGTATCATTTCCAGCCATAATTAAGTCCATACCTGGCAACATTTACAGAAAATATTACAGCGTGATAACAGTTAAATATAACGTTTTAGATAAACTTCATTGGTAAAATAAATGGGAATGATCTGAAACAAAAATAATTGCTTCAAGACTTGTATAGGTAAATGAGTCCTGTGTGCACTCGGAATTCGTATTAATTAAAGCTGCCGGAGTGCGCCGCACATGTCGCATGTATAGATAGCTATATAAGATACCCTTTACCAATAGTACATACTTTAACTTAAGTGCAAGATGATATTTTAATATAATGGGATAAATAATAAATGGAATGCATATGTAATAACGATACTTATGCTCAACTAGCTCTTTTTCTTCTGCAACTTTATTTGCCTCATACAGAACGATTTTAATCGATAGAGAAATACCAAACTTCCTCTGTTCTACTATCCATCACTACCTCCTATAGTTGTGGCCATTTAACACCAACCTTACAAAGACTATGTTTCTCTTATCCCATCAGCTTCAGTTTTTCCTCGTTTTCGCCATTCACGGAACCTTTTTTTCTGTGGGAGGTGAACCGAAATGACATGCTGCTGCTCAGTTTTTGTGCATTTTTGCATATTAAATCAGCTGAAGCTTATAACTAATAGCAAAGGCATATCTTTTCACTTTTGTAGCCATTGCGATCTCATTACACATAACGTTATTTATCCTAGATATTTATAAAATATTTATGATATTTCTACACGAATTCTACTGTTCCATAGCATTAATCACGCTACTTAACGGGCTCATAAGGGACTAAAACATCACAAACTCACCAAAATTGTAATCACTGTGGGTGGACATGTATTAAAACCTAATAATGTGTCCTGTTTTAAAGCATAATAATGAAAATGCATCTTCGGAAGTCACGTTGCATAAGGTATTATTGTATATATTAATAAAAATATTTCACTATTAATTATTAATAATGTATATTTTATTGTTTTTGCAATGAATGACTACCAACTATCCTATTTTGGGGATGAGTGTGCTTGTTAGTGTCAGTATTGATAACAGTAATAATCTTACCTTCGGCATATAAGACAAAGGCAGATTTTGTGGGTATTTTTCTTGAAGAAATGTGCATCTAATATGCTGAGAAATATGGTAAATACATCATTAATTGTGAAAAGATAAAATTTTTTCATTGGTACCAAGGTACAATGGAACGCAGTTTCTAAATTGTTGTTCTTGATGGCAAGAAAGACATCCAATCTTTAAAAAAGGTCTATTTTTTTCCAACTCTGGCTCTCATTAAACAATTATAATCCTGATCTATAACATCCATCACTTGAATGCAGCCCTGATGCCTCTTCGAGTTTGACATGTCTGCTTTAAGTCATACCAGCAGATATGATTTTAAAAAATTATTCAGTTTCCAAAAGAGTTAGACAAGCTAATCTCAAAATGGATGCATATCAGATGTTAGCCATCTCTGATCTAAACTTCTTTACCATAAATTGATTTTGATAAACAAACATTCATAATTGCACCAAAGATTTTTATAATAAAAATTTGGCAACCTGCTATAATTAGAGTTGCTCTGCACTTCATTTACATGTATGACTCCCAAAATCCTTTCATATTACTTAACATCATCATAGATATGTTAACAACTGAATTCTATGAGTATTCTTAATTCTATGGAAATAGAACACTAAATTTATTAACTGAAACAAGTTCAGCTTGACTTTTAAATTACTACCACAAGACCCTTAAAAATTTAAATGTAAACAAGGAGTCATGCTGCCATTTCAAAGACTTGAAAAAATGAACTCAGCTCATACTTTTAATGAAAATTCTAAAATGTTGTTAAATAAATTCAGCTAAAGCTCATAGACTTGAAGAGTGATGATAAGAGAGAAGTTCAATTCAGAAAATCAAGTCACATTTTTTTGGGTTACTAACTCGCAAACATTTTATTATTTCACAGAATTAGCAAGATAAACACTAATAATTTTATCTGCATAGATATAACCATTAAATCTTCTCCATTATGAAGAAAAAGCTGAGATCCAAGGGGACTGAAATAGTGTCTGTTTTAAGATATGATTAAATCTAATTAACTTCATATAATAGGAAAATTATCGACAATCTCAAAGAGTTCATCAGAGGAAAGGCAATATTGCTCATAGGGCAATATTTTTCTGTTCCTATTTTAATGTCATAATATTATGATGACTTTTTCAGCAATAAAACAATACAAAATTTCCCAAGCAGTTTCACAAATAAATTTATACAGACAAAAGAAGTATCCATAAATACTAAAAGAAACTATAAGCTTAACATTTAACCAATATTAAGCATTTCTTTAAGTAACAATCTTATGGGCTCTTCTTACTATTTTTATCAGCTGTTAAGATAGGAATGTTACCTTACCATAGGTTTCAATATGAAAGTTGCAATGAAATTTAAAATAACCATTTTTTTATTTAACAAAACACTTCTGGTCTCTTATACCTAGAACCTAAATTCATATCAATTTATGATTTCATTTATGCAAAAGATGAGTAAATTATGAACTTTACATTAAATATGACTATTAAAGATAATTCAAAGGAAAAATATCAGCTTCACTGCATAATTCCACCACCTTCGTCTTTTCATTTAGAGCAAAAGATAAAAATCACTCAGAATACAGTATATAGTCAATTACATAGTTTGATAAATGCTTTTTAACACTTACACTGCAACAGGTTCCTTAAACTTTCCACATTGCTGGATTTGGAACATCAAATCTCCTCCATTCACATATTCCATCACAAAATAAAGGCGGTCCTATAAAGATAAAAAATTTTATTCAGGTTTTCATATTACTATTAAACTACTTAATAGATGTTGATATTTAATGGGAAGACAAAATTACTGTATTTTTTGATAGATAATGCATGCGTTATCAATAAAAAACATTTCAAAAACTGGCAAAAATGGTCATGCGCAGTTAGGGTGACCATACGTCCCTTTTTCGCCAGGACAGTCCCGTTTTAGAACCTTTACCAGACCGTCCCATCATTTTGGACAAAAAGTCCATTTTGTCCCGTTTTAAAACCTATCGCAATAATAAATCCGATTTTCTGATGACACAGCTAAAACTACTATTGTACATGAACGATTCTTGGAAATATTGAGCTTACTAAATCGTAATTCATTGTTTTTCAATCTAGGAAAGTTTGAATAATGCCATGGTTACAACTCCATTGAGCAGGAAACAAATTTACTCGCCAGCATTAGGTTTTGCGGCTCCCAATCTTTTCATTGTTTGGTCTGAATGCGCTTTGTTCTCTGTAGTTGTATCTTTGTTGCGAAATTAATCGAGCTAGTCAAGCAAAGAAATGTCTGTATCGTTGCTTTGTCGGAGGTAATATTTTGCATGGCTTTTTCCTGATCGTATTGCCCTCTTGAGTTCAATATAATATGGCATTCAGCATGTAAAGGAAGTTTGTGATACATATCGTGATAGTTACAGAAAATTAAGAATTAAATCTGGGCACTTGAACAGTTGACCCCATGTGATTTTCGATCTTCTGTTCTATGCTCGTATCTCGTAAACAGATGTTATGTATGCTTAACCATAAACAGCATTACTATGTACCTACTTTCCTTAAACATACCACTCAACTTCTCATTAAAATAGAAATGAGAAAAAATCAAGATTGTCCTTATTTGTCACATACTGTAGGCACTTCCTAATAATATTTACCTGTAGAATATATGAAAGAAAAATATTCTGCAACAATTATCACCGACATCTCATGTCTAGTTTATTATTGTATTCAAATCGAGAGACAAAGATTATAAAAAATTAATACTTAATTCCATTCCCATTAGTATTAAATTTTTTCGTGAAAAATAAAACAATGAGGGTTAACATATAACGGTGAACGATTTTTCCTTAAAAAAAAGAACTTTTTGGCATTAAAAAGGTATTTAATTGTTCTTGACATGATTATAAAATTCATAAAGAACGCCTCTGCTGAGCTTATATACATCCACGAAGTATTATTCCTTTCTTTTTATATAGATAATGAGATACACATAATTTTCCTATCTATAGATTTGTTCAAATTCTTTCTAATGATGCATTTATTAAAGCGATAAAAACCACCATTTTAATAAACAATTCAAAAATAATTGTCCCGCTTTGTCCCGTATTTTAATTATAAATAATGGGAAATGTCCCGCTTTCATCTTGTTGAAATATGGTCACCCTATGCGCAGTGTACATTAGAAAAAAATGAAAACCTTAAAAGCTAATAAAAGTACTCGCACACATTTTTGTAACATAAGAGGTCGTGCAGGGTGTCTCTGACACCTGATGGATATTTTTGTTTAACACTCGGAGTACGAACCTAAGTGGTTTCACATCAAGTTCGGACCCGGGTCCTAGAGGACCCACCTTCTAAAATCATTTTCTCACAATAATATTTAACATCCAAGTAATCAATGAATTAAAATTGAATAAGGATAATAATATATACAATAAATAGTGTAATAATGTTATATATATGCAAAATTAAATACATTATTAAGCATATAAATAAAAATGAAATAATTTTCTTTTTTTAAGGATAACATTTAATAATACCAAAAATTTTATTTTTGAGGGTAAATCAGTTAGTTTGATTCAGTTAATTTTATGTTATTTTGATTAATCTGAGCGCAAGAGTACTCTTGTATGAGCTTATCTAACATATTCACACCAATCTTGTTAGTATTGTAAAACAAATTTATTGAAGGCTTGAAACTAGTTTCCTCGCCTGAAATATCATGTTCGTGATGCATGGACAACAAAAGTACGTTACACACTTCTTTAGTTTTGGCACATACGACACCAGGGTGAGGTCTTTGGTAAATAAGAACTTAGAAGAATTTACTTCTCTGCCACAAGTTGAAGTCAACGATGGGGGCAAGCCTTTCCTATTTTTTCTAACAGTTCCAACCATAGTTATTTTCTTTTTCAAAAGCTCTTCTGCAAGAGACAAGTACGTACAGAAATTGTCAATGGTGACTTTACTGCCACTTCCATTCCAAAACTCGCATAGCTGCTTCACTACTCGTCGTGACTTGTTTTTCCACAGCATTACCAACCTTTCCAAGGTAAACATCAAAATTACAACAATAAAAATTTTCTGCATCGCACAAAACCCAAATTTTGATGCCATACTTCTTGGGTTTGTTTGGCATATAGACTCGGAAAGGACACCGTCCACGGAAGGACACAAGCTGCTCATCGATGGTCCCAAATGTTGATGCATCATAAGCTTTTCTACAATTCTCTGCAAACATATTGGGTACTTTACGAAAAGGAGCAAAGTTATCTTCTTGACTTCGCGTATTTCGGGTGTTGGTATCGTCGAAACGAATGAACTTCATAATATCAATAAAGCGATCCCGGGACATGCCAGCTGTATATTTGGGTCTTATAAATGCAGTGTTTTTGTTCCACAAGAATTGAACGTCTTCACTGGATTCAGGAAATCGTCCTATCAATAACAAAATTCCAATCAAGGCTTTGACTTCAACACTGTCGACATCAGTCCACGCCTTTTGATGGTCTGTATGCTGCTGGTTTGCGAAGTGTGCTCTTGCTTTTATGTTTTTATTGGCAACTATCAAATTTATAATTTCATCTGAAATAAATAACTCAAAAGTTTCCAAATGTGATGCAGCATATTTGCTGTAGTCAGTAACTTGACTAATATTTCAAACTAGATTTTCAGATCTAATTCTTGCAGGTTGTGGAGCAACGTAACTCCAAAGCCTTCCTACTACTTTTTCATTACGTTCCCCAGTCACTTCATCCGTTTCACCGCCACAGTTCACATCTAAATCGAATTCATCCTCAGCATCACTCACCTCCATTTCGACATTATCTTCACCTAAATCACCTCCATCACTATTATTGTCAAGGTCCTAAAAAGCTTCTTCATTTTCCTGATGAACAAATTCTGCGAAAATTACTTTTTCACTTCTAAATATTCTATCTCCCATTTTAGAATAATAGAGTCACAAAAAATAAAAAGTATATTACAAAAAGTATTATGATTCGGGAGGCAAACAGGACGATGTAAATAACGGAGACACAAGAGAAAACAAAAAATCGAGACGTCGAGACTTCAATAATAACTAACATGTATTACAATGTCGTGCTGAACAAGCTGATTTTGTCCTGACTTTGATCTGCCCGGTCATAAGAGATATAAAAGTTACACGACGTTGAGTATGGAGCCGGCTCCCCGAAGACCATCACGTTTATACATTCCGTAATTCCGATTACTTAAATTAAGATATAATTTCATTACTGATTTTAAACTCCCAACATGATCCACTGCAAATACATCATGTATCAATTTCAGAAAAACTTTTTTAAAGAATTATTTTCAAAAATATACCTTTCGGGTCTCCTGAGACCCGAGGTCTGTACTCCGAGTGTTAAAAAATTATGAATCGTCAATTTTCAATAAATTTTTCATTTTGTCTCTTGATGTATTTTTGATTACCGTAAATACCTGCGTATAATGCGCACCCTCGTATAACGCGCAGGGGGGTTTTTAGCCTCGTAATCTATTATTTTTCTATATACCCGCCAGTGGCGTCGCGTGCCCATTTAGGTTGGGTGTGCTTTTATTGGGGAGGGGGTTATGCAACCCGAGCTACAAAATTCACGTGTTAATTTGAACGTACGATTGCATTTTTATCGACGTGTGAAAGTTTTAAGAGAGCATAAGCGCTCTTCTTAATTGGTCTAATGCAATTAATCTTAGAATAATTTTGAATACTTTAATTTACTAACTGATATGATTTTAACTATACAATCCATAATTATGCACAACACAAAGGTTCCCCGTCAAATAGACTTGAGCTATGCATCACGCGCGCCGTTTATGTGAGAATGGTTAACGCTTCGTTGTGAGAAGATACTAGAGTGAGGTACGAATTATCTGTATTTTGTTACGATTTTTAAATATGTACAACCATATAATACGTACAGAAATCTGAAAAAGTAATCACTTGGGAAAATATTATTTTCCGGATTGAATCAAAGAAAGGCTTAAAAAACTCATTTTACTTATTTATACACCAGTTCCAATCTCCTGTTTTGCCTTAGGAATTTTGTTAGCACATCATTATAAAAAGAAGGTCTTTTCTTGAGTTCCACCAGCAATGTTTTTTCAATGGCGAGTGAACTTAGGCCGCATAACCTTTCCTGCGTTTGTGTTCCTCTATAACACGTATGTATTCTCTTCATAGCCGAAAAAGAACGCTCGACTGTAGCAGTAGAACTCGGAATCGTCATGATAAGTTCCGCTAATTTATAAATCTCCTTGAATGCATCCTGAAGCTGATTTTCTTGCATGAATTTTAATAGGTGATGCACTGGTTTCCTCGCAAATTCATCAGGAGAAAAGAGCACTTTTAGTTCATTTTTTAGGCGAACGTAGTCAAAAACTGGTCCATAGAAATCCTTTAATTTTTCTAGAATACCATCAGGAAAAGTTTTCGCATACTGATCATATCTTTCGCTACAAAGGAGTTGAAAAAACTCAAGTTTCGAAAGTGAAGAGTATCTTTCTTCCATTTCCAGGCACATGCAGTCGACTATTCTCTGGTATAATCGAAGGCACGCTCTCTTCTCCTCTTCTATAGATCCTTTTCGTCTTTTAGGCTTCGACGACACAACCATATGCTTTTTCTTTGCAGAAACCCAAATATCATCAAATCCATGTTCCTTGTCATTCCTAAGCTATTTCATAGTACCATGCACTTTTTTACAACAGTACAATATGTCAAAGGATGATGTTTGCAATATATTATTCAAAACATCAATATAGCCAAACAGAACAGAAAAAATTTCTAGCAAAAAAATTGTTTGAAAATCTTGCAAGATAAACAGAATACCACGAGCTTTGATGACAGCATCCACGTCCCAAACCCCAGAATTCTCCACAATGTGTTCAAAAAATGCAATAAGTTGACTTCTGTGGCGTTTTAATGTGTTTGATAATCGGGAAGTAAAATTCCATCTGGTTGGTGCGAAGGAGGGTAATTTTTTAGCAACAAAATCTTGCAAAGCATTTACTCTTTTCGATGATTTAGAAAAATATGCTGCCAATCCACTGATAGTTTGGAAAAACAATCTACATTCCTTGATATTCAAGAGGCTTTGCTTCAGAACTAAGTTAAACGTGAGCGTAGCAATGCGTAAATATTGCTAAAGGATAGGCCTCGATAACTTTACTCTGCAACCCATTAATATGTCCACTCATTACACAGGCACCATCATAAGTTTGGCCGACCAACTTGTCCTTAATATTAAATTCCTCAACTCTGTTTACAACTTGTTTAAAAAGACCACTAGACGTTCTATCATCACTTACGTCTGTAAATCCGATAAACTTTTCGTGTGTTTGCCCATTATGGACAAAACGGAAAACAGTTGATAGCTGCGATTTCGACATTACATCAGAAGTTTCATCCAGAAGAATGGCCACAAATGTAGCGGAAGAAATTTCTTTCTTTATAGCATCTTTAACCACATCAGATATAGCGTTAATGATATCATTTTGTACTGTGGGAGAAATTCCTCGAAATACAGTTGATGCCTTTAAATGACCGTCTAAAAGAGGATCATACTCACGGAGCACATTTAAAAATTCTATATAATTCCTTCGGTTGGCTGAATCTTCAGACTCGTCATGACCTCTCAAAGGAAGCTCTTGCTTAGCCAAATAACATACAGCATCAATTAATCTTTTTAAAACGTCTCTATTTTTCTTTACTTGTTCATTATGACGACTAATTTCAATTTTTCTTTGGCTGTCAATGAGAGTGTCAATTCTTTGTTTTCCAAACATCTTAAGATTTAAAAATGACTGAACATGTGGCTGGGAGCACTCATGTTTTTGCATTGCTGCAGCTAAATGATTAAGATCGGAATACCCGTGCTTATTCCAAACACCTTTCTCTTTGGAGAATAATAAACAAGGCCAACAAAAAAGTCTTGACAGCACTTCACATCCAGTTAACCATTCTACTGAATCGTATTGTGAAACAGAGAAATGTCTCATGTACTCAGTTTTTGCATCTTTGTGCTTGCACAGTAAATTTGGAAGAGGAGGACGAGGCTTACCTTCTTCGACTATGTTCATACAATCCGCAAAAGCTCTGGCAGAAAACGGGGCATTCAGTACATCGTCAACACTGTTTACCATTGTAAATATGGGCAAAAAGTTATAAATTATATCTAAAAAATTATAAATATATGTTAAAAACTTGTCTAAATCGGTGTCATAAACACGTCGGTTCACACTTTACCCCACGCACGCAAAACAGACGAAACTCAGAAAACAAAAAGAGCATCTAATGACAAGTAACAACGTTGAATTGGATTGCTTCACACAATAGCCAATCATAACCGCTAACTACTTCTGGGTGCTCTGGGTGTCTCAGCGCACACCCTGCCACGCCTTCTGGACGGTTTAAATCCACAAGGTGGATAAGAATTTGACCCGCTGCGCCATCTGTACTTATGTTTAAAGGGCTCAAAGCTATCCGTATTTCTTACCGCACACCCGGGCTATTAACGTGAATGTGATACAATGTTTACGCGCCAAAACTTCTCCTCTTCATGAAACATTGTATATTGGATTTGGTTTTAGGAATCACGCGAAGCCAGAAAACGATTAGGGGAGTCTTTAACAGGAATAAATGCAAAAATATAATATCTGTGACATTGCAAATCCGTGGGTGTGCACCGCACACCTAGCACACCCTGAATATACGCCTCTGATACCCGCGTATAGTGCGCACAGATTTTTTTTAACATTACTGTTCCAGAATAAAGTAAATGCTGTAAGGTGTACTAAGGCAATTATCGAATTATTGGCATTATGTATTGGTAACATAAAGAAAGTCGAAATGAAATTTTCGAATGATCCAAAAGAACGTCAGCTAACTCAATCATTACATAATCGATGTTTACTTACAAGGTGATATTAGGATATACACAATAAATCGAATTATATTAATTTCATAGTATGGCATATGACATTCTTTGAGCTAACAAAATGAAGGAATGACGATAATCCTATTTTTTACATACGTTTTTTCACGCCTTAGGTGGACGGGTTCGCCCAACCTTCAGTTTTAAACTTATTAGAACACTCTGGAGCACGTAAACACGATAGCAAATAACCATAATTAACTACAGACTCTAAGAATCAAGAAAAAATCACGTATGAATGCTGAGGGAAAGGTAGGGAACGATAACTTTATTTAGTTTTACAAGAAGCATCAACTCCCAGCATACTCAAAGACATCAGCTGCCATTGTTTCTAATTGTTAGTAGTACCAGTGCCTCACCACCAGGCCGGGCGCCAGTGTAGGGTGACGTCACTCCCTGGTTAAGTGGACCAAATCAAATCTTGAATGATGCAAAAATTTCAAGGCAGCAGCTAGTTGATGTTACCGCTTTTTAGAAAGAAAATATCTCATGTCACAGCCGAGGACCAAGATCGCTCAGAAACTACTGAAAGACCTTGATGCAAAAATTGCCAGTTACCAGCAATTCATCATAAGTAAACATAAACAACACAAGTACTACCCATTAAAGCAACGTGGATGAGCCACCTATGAATTTTGACATGCCCATATACCAAACTGTTGATTCAAAGGGTGCAAAAGCTATTTTAATAAAATCTACAGGATATGAGTGGACAAATTTCACAGTAGCACTAACCTGCATGATTGATGGCACTAAATTAAAACACATGGTGATTTTCAAACAGAAATCCATGCCAAAAATGAGGTTTTCTACAGGTATTTTTGTTAATTTCCATAACAATATTTGAGTAGATGTAGATAGAGTGAATTTGTGGTTGATTATGCTTAGAATATGCGTTCTGGTGGCCTAAACAAAGAACTTAGCTTACTAGTGTGAGGATTTTCAAAGCTCATGAGACAGATAACTGCTGAAATGATTGAGAAGGAATATTACAAACATTGCAATTATTCCAAGGAGTTTGATGTCTTTAGTTCAACCTCTGGATGTGTGTATCAATAAAATGTTTAAGGTCAATGTTCAAGCTGCATGGATGCGGATTATTGACGGTGAAGAACCTTCACAAAGGATGGAAATATGCATGATGCCCCAATATATATTGTATGTGTGAATGAATAATCAAACTGCAGGATGCTATTAATACAGAAACTGTCATCAAATCATTCAAAAAGGTGGAATATTGAATTCCATGGATGGGAAGGAAGATGATTTCCTGCGGATGGACAATGACCTGAAATGTCAACATCTGATCCAGAGTAGAATCCTTACAGTGTTGACATTAACAAAGGAACTTCACATGAATTTGATGAGTTTTTCCCATCAGGTGGCAAAAGTGAGGAATTTTATGGATTATAGAACACAGTAGAATCTTCTACAACTTTCATTTGTTCTACTAAATTTAAAATCATCAATTTGTTATTTTCTGCTATTGCATCTATACACTTCACAGGACTAGTATAAACTGATTAACAATAAAAAACTTGGGAAAAAACCAGTGGTAATAAGAGATTGACAGTTCCCAGTCAGGTCAGAGGAAGGTTGTCTTATAGAGGAAAAATACATATGTTTTGAAATCATTCCACAAAAGGAGGTGGCTGCCTGGGGTAGGTAGTCGCTTCTGGAGATTTTAGTGAATTTATTTTATTTTAAAAATAATATATTACTACAATTACAAAGGCCAGCTTGACAGAGGTGCCAGCAGTTAGATTGCACTGGACCCCTTGCTCTCTGAAAAATATTTGTTGTACTTTTGAAATATACAAATTTTAAAAACAATTATGGGAAAATTATTAAGGACTGTCATAGTGAGAGAGAAAGTTTCTTTATTTTTTTAATATTCCAAGATTTTCTACTAACTTCACACTATCGTGAATCAATAATTTTTGTAACAGTGAGTGTACTGTGCCTCTGTGCTGTTAGTAGATTATATTTCCTGGTATGTTTAAATTTCTGAATCATAAGATACATATATACGCACACACACAGCACTGGGGTGAGTGATTATGCAGCCAGCCCTCACAATTACTAGCACATCAGTGCATGAAGAGCTGTTACAGTGCAGCCATATATGGACAGAGTAATGTATCAATACAACTCTGACAGTAACCGTGGTAAACTTTTGCACACAGACCCAAATTTTAGCCAAGAGGAGATTATATTAGAAAAAACCTTGGCTGGTATTTGGGAATTAAGAGAAAGTGTTAATGAATGCATGAAAATCACAGCAAAAATATCAACATAACTATTAGCAGAAAAATAAATGAGTATTTTCTCATTCCAAGAGAGAATATTCTCAATATACTTACCATAGTTTGGAAGCATGAGTGAAGTTGGACAAGGAATGGTGGCTTATTTGAGAGTGCCAGCACTCTCTTCTCAACCATGGTACATTCCACATCATCATCCTGAATAATTATGTCTTTTTTGAGAATTTTTATGGCATAAAGCTCATCAGTTCCTTTTCTTTCTGCTAGTAATACCTGTGTATGAATTGGAAAAAGTTTTTTAAAAATAGTTTAAATGATAAAAATCTCCATTCTATGAGGGCCATTTCAGAAGTTTCCTGTATGGTGGCAGCACTCTGCAGTGCTTCATATGATTGAACTCAAATGTGGTGCTATAAAATTTCACGTTTTGTTGGGAAAAATGCACGGGAGTGTTACAACCTGCTGAAGGAAGGTTGAGGGATACATGCTCCTTCGTATGAAACTGTTTGTTGATGGGTTAATGCAATTTAGAATGGCAAGGAAGAGACAGACGATGCCCCTCACAGTGAAGCACTATCAACAGCCACAGATGAATTGCATGTGGAGAAAGTGAAATCAACTCTTGAACGCACATGCAGCATTTCATGCACAGCAATTGCTTCAGAAGTTGGAATCTCTTCAGCAAGTATGTATCATATCCTCACCGACCGCTTGAGGAAGCGAAAAATCTGTGCAAAGTGGATTCCACACATTCTCAACAACGATCAACGTGCCACGTGTGCGCTTCTTGCCATCACTAATCTGCAACGTTGGAGAAACAAAGGTGATGCATTCCTTGATCGCATCTTAACAGTTGATGAGTCATTGATGCATTCATTTGATACTTAGTTGAAACATCAGTACACCGAATGGTGCTCCTCAACATCACCAAGGAAGAAAATTGTGCGGCACAGTCAGGGTGCCCTGAAGGCCAGGCATGTCATGTTCTTCAGCCGAAATGAACTTGTGCTTGATCATCCCGTGCCAGTTGGTACCATGGTTAATGGAGCATATTACTGTTCACTCTTACATGATAAGGTGAGACCTGCTCTTCGATGCAAACAACCAGAACTGCTGGAGCATGGTGTCATTTTGCATCGGGGCAATGCAACACCGCATCGCCATCAGGATGTGCAAAACCTGGTGCAATGCTGGGGTTGGGAGGTCTTGGCACACCCTCTCTACTCTCCAGATCTCACCACATGTGATTACTGGTTGCTTGCACTCAAGAAAGAACCTCTTCGGGGACAGCGATTTGAATCAGAAGAGGATATCAACACTGCTGTCACTGCATCTTTACGTCGTCTGAGCAAGGATGATTACAAGGCTGCGATTGATTGTTTACCACACAGATGGGAGAAGTGTATAGACAATGCCAGTGATTAGGTTGAGTAGAGGACATATGTACAAAAATTCCATGATATCAATTATGTAGTTATCTTGTTATTGTATTACAATAAAATCATACAGGAAACTTCTGAAATGACCCTCGTAGATTATTAAGCAGTTCAAGTTTATGTAAGTAAACAGTTGATTAATTTTTTTATCAGGAAAATATTAAAAGTAGTATATTTTTTAAAGAAAAAAATTATATATATAATATTATTCTAGAATTCATAAAATATACGAAATATATATAATAAAATTATTTCATTTTAACAAAATAATAGCATTAGAAATTTACTAGAATCACAATGCTAATTTTGCTGCCTTAATTGCTGCAACTACTAGTTGGTGAGATATATGAGGTTGCTAACTAAAGTTACCTATGTTCAATCACTGTTCATAAATTATAATATGATTTAAAATAATGCCTACGAAAATTTTAAGAGAAAATAGATTATTTTTTAACACAACCTTATCATCAAAATGCTACATCTCTATGTTGTTTCTTTATACCTTATCTATTAGACTGCTACCTTTGGGTACAATTACATTAGAGCAAAGAATCAATTATTTCAAATGGACAGTACATTTTATTAAAATGTAGCCTCAAAAATAATTTCAACAATGTATTTGTTAAACTGCTAACTCGGGAACTAACAACACACTGATCCAAGGAAATCATGCCTTTTCTATTATAATAATTTCTTGTTAGGTTTAAATCAGTATAACTGCAATTGGTTTTTACAAAGAATGTTCCATGAAATTTTTTTAATAGGACCACAGACACATGGCAATAAATTATAAATTACAAATAAACTTAATGTGAAACATGAATAGAACATTGAAAATTGAATAGAAAATAATAGTTCAATTGGCGTATATTTTTGCATTTTTCCTCTTCCAATGGTCACAAAAAAAAAACATTTTGGAAATAATTTACAGAAAATATACTATCCATTTAAAATCCTTAGATAGTTCTAAGTTTTTGGTTAGATATAGTTGCTTTCAAGCATATATTAGATTAACCTCATGATATAGTATTTATATGAATCTACTAACACTTGTTCATGAAATTAATAAATGCTAGCAGTAGAGCATTACCTTAGTGAGTGGGCTCAAACTCTTGATCAGTGTGAGAGGCAGTCCTCTTATATATCTTTAGCAATGGTCAGTTTTCATAAATCTTAAAGTATGTGAACAGAGATAAAATTTTATACAAAATCATGAATCATGGATGGACACAGGAATTACACTCCACATTTACCTGAATATAAGAGGAGTGTTTTTTTTTCTTCATATTTTTGCATTCATAATATGAAAAAATTCCACATGGACAAATTTTTAATAGCAAGTAGAAATTCAATAGGAATTTGATACGTATTACACTATACAATGCGGTTTATTGTCAGCTAAGTACAATAATACGTTGTGAAAAAGTGTGGTCTTCATGATCAGAGGCATTCAGGAACAGTTGCTCAAAAAATGTCTGTTTAGTTGCTAGTGTAACATTGCATGTTGGTTCAAATGCTTCATCTAGTAAGTGACGGTGGTAATTTATGACATCATCCCAACAGACTTTACATTTTTCTCTTTTTGCAATAAAAATAATTTTCTAATCCCTTTCTTCTGTGCAAGCTTTGCAAAGTGACGTCAGCCGTGAAGGCAGTCCTTGTTCCAGACAATGACAGTGAACTTTGAACAGTTTATTAAATACATCAATTTTAAAATAGTAATAAACTCCTATAGAAATACTGCTACACCACCTTTTTGAACTTTGCGAATAATTGGTACCGGAAAACTGATGCGAAATGCAAATTCGCGAAGTGCAAATCCTCTTTCCCCAAAAGACACAATGTTATTATGAGAGTACAGTTTCCAGTCAACTTAAAAAATTCACTTTTTTATCATAAATAATGAAGTTGAACCGAAAATAAAAGAAAACGTTACAGCAATGTAAAAGCAAATGAAAACCTAGCATCATCAAGTGAAAAAAATTCTTTTAATTATCTTCAAAACGCATAATAGCAAATGAAAACTCAGCATTACAAAGTGATTACACTTCTTTTGGCAGTTGTGTAATTTAACTCCAGTGCACTTTTGATTGAGATTTTCGATCTTCTTTTGTTCATTCCAAGGAAATACTTTAAATTAAATTGATGAACTACAGAAATGGAATGTTGAGTACATGATATACAGATGTGTTCTTGGGTTCTGCAACAAACATTTCCAAGCAGCAAAAAAACATTAGCATTAAAAAGTGGTAACATTTCTTTTATTAATTAAGTATGAAATGCCTAACAGAAAATCAAAACCTAGCGTAAGAAAGTGATAAAATTTCTTTTGTTCAAAATACATCACAAAAAATAAAAATGAAGCATTAAAATGGTAACATTGCATTGAGTAACTGCATTCAATATATGCGGCAGAAAATCTTACGTACAAGATGATAGTAATTTTTAGGTTTACAATAAAAAATCGTAATAAAAAATGAAAATCTAGCATAACAAAATAACATTCCCCTAAATTACGTTCAAAATACAAAGATAATAGTAAATGCAAACCTTACGTTCCAAAATAATGGTATTTCTTTAAATTTTAAACTAAAGTTTGTCGAAAATAGCAGTGTTGGCAGTAAAGTTTAAACTGAGCTACAAAATAATTAAGTCGAGAGTTATCACGTTTGTTTACTTTCAAATTGAAATTTTTTTTTATGAGATTAAATCACAAATGTTTTGTGCATGTATTGGGTGTGGAAGGCAACAGGAAACTACCACACCATATATGTGTACCCTAGACAGCAAGACCAAAAATATTGACACTACAGATTATAACCATTGTTCCAAATTTTAAATGTATCTTTAACATTTTCTAATGCCACTGATATAAGCATTCACAAACGATAATAAATCCCTTTTTCATAGTAATGACATAGTTCCGGAATATGTCTCATTAATCACCCACTAAGGAAAAATAACTAAACTGCACTATCATTAAGTAATGACGTATGTTTATGTGCTAGAAAATCTATATTTGTAAAATAAAAAATCATTGTTAGTTCGAGTAATACAATTTGTCAATGGAAAATAAATTGAAATAGATGCACACAATATAGTTCAACTACAACTATAAAAATAAATTTTAAAATTGAAAATTGAGTGAGATATGCATTTTTCACGGGTATGCAAAACAGCAAAAAAATCTCTTGATATTACCAGCAATACCTACCATGCCACTAAGAAGATTTATGCTGAAATCACAAGAATAATCATGACCACAAACACATATACACACAGACCTTTCCAAAACTTCCTTTTCCCAGAACCATGAGGAAATTGAAGTCAGTAGCTCTAATAACATCTCTCTTGCCCATATTGTGAGGAACTTCCTTATCACTGGCTGTTGGAGCCTTCTTGGTAATTGATGTTTTCTGCATATAATACGATCAAATTAAATAAGTTAAAAATAGGTTTAGTTTTAATTACAGACTTAAGAGTTAATCAAAAACCACAAAATATAATCTGATTTTCAAATGCTATTACCATGTTAACCCGAAAGGAAGATGAGGTTTCTTTTGATAAATTTTGGCAAAAAAATTGGGGATCTTAAAATTGAATACAAAGTTCTAAATGCCGCACAGAACATTCTGATGCTGATTCTACATCCACAAAAATGTATTTATTTATATATATGCAATACAATATATTACATTTAATTTATTAATGCACTACATTTATTCATATTCTTGAAGTTCACATTGTGCAAACAAGTGGCTTTTCACCTCATAGGTATTGGTGGAATGGGAGTTTTTACCATGTCGTCTGTCTGCCGGTCTGTTTGCTGTTCTAGGGCCCAAAAGCATATATAAAATTGAATGATATCTCGTATTTATGCAATATATCATCTTTTGCAGACCCTTTTTCATAAAAATGATATTGCAAAAAAATAAAGGGTAGTTTATTCCTGGCGATTTTTAGAAATATTTTATTTACTCAAAAATGGTTCCAGAGAATTTGATTAAAATCAATCCAATTGTAGAGCCTGATGTCACAAATAATACTACATAAGCCATATATCTCTTAAAATCACTATATGGTAGCCAGTGGCATTAAAATGTATGCTAAGTTACCTTATCTTAAGCCCTATGACGTCATGCCATCGCCGCAATCCACTCAAAATCTTATTACAGCCTAAACGGTTAAACTAAATCTAATGATATATCATATTTGTGGATAATATCATTTATAATAGACACTTTGAAGAGATGAACAATATTGCGCAACAATTAAGGGTATTTTATTCTTAGATATTTTGAAACAAAATTCGATTTGCTCAGAAATGGCTAAAAGGATTTTTATTAAAATCCATCCAATCATACAGTCTGATGTCACAAATAATTCTAACTAAGCCACATATCCCAAAAAATTACTAAATATCGACCAGTGGCATTAAAATATATGCTAAACTATGGTTAACTTTTATTTATAAGCATTTTTCTTTTATAAATGTACAGTCGACCAAACGTATATATGTATATGAGAAAGTTTGTGCCATTTATTTTTTATTGTGGTCATCTTACTTTCAGGTTAATATGGTAATTGGAGAAAATTTGGAAAAATTATAATGTTTATATTAATCAGCAATTATAACCCCAAACAAAAAAATACATGCCAAAGGCTACTATAACTATGGTGAATTGTTTTTGATAAAATGACCTTCAATAAATATAAACTAAAATAATTAAGAATGAGTACGCTAATGAGAGACAATGCAGTTAAAATTATCACATTGCTCTAAGTTATATTGTCTATCAGTATAGAATTTAAAGTAATACTGCCAGTGGTTAGACATAGTTTACCCACCCTCATTTGAGATTTTAGAGTAGCAAGATCTGTTCCCTCCTCTGGTACAGGAACATTGTAAAAGTCACCCTCTTCCTGGGTAAGCAGCTTATACCATCCTTTTAATGGCCCTGGGGACTTAAGGAGTTCTGAGATTCCAAAGGATAATGATCCCATAAAATCATTTCTTGATGTTCTGTCCCAATCCCAAACCTCAACCAGAAGACGGCGGTCTTTATCTTCTGGCTTGAGCTCCCTATAAATATGGTTCAGCAATTGTGTTTCAGATGCAGAATTAAGTGATCAATGCATTCCAGAAACCAGACTATTTTGCCAATATAACTATTTCAATTTCAGATTTAATTTAACTTTCTCTGAAAAATATTTAAAATACAAGCAATAGTTTTAAAACAATGTAAAAATGATACCTTATGAAAAATGAATTAGTGTTGCTGCAATCAAACTTAAGAAGAAACAAAATATTTTTCATGAATTTAAAATGGCTGTGGCCAATTTATAATTCAAAGGAAGAAGAAAAGAATAAATTGAAAACAAAATTATATGTATAATCCATGAATTCTCTGAGAAATAATTATTCTATTTGAGTCAATATTATAAAAAATTTTCTCATTAAAGTTTTTCTTAATATCCAAATTTTCATCATGTAGTCTCTTAAGAATCAGAAAAAACAACAGAATGAAATACAAGTATACTGCAATTTACGTCACTCTGATTTATGTTGATTCAAAGTAACTGGTCAATTAATACTTATGTATCAATTTACATAATTTTACCTTGAAGTTCTAAGGTTCTTTAAATTTTTCATTCAAACTCTGAGAGGAAAAAAGTCGAATTTTTCCATGCCGAATCAGTTGTGCCGAACTATCCTTAACTCCTGTATGCATCTTTCCCTCATACCATTGATTCTTATAAGAAAAACTGCTTCAATTTATGTCAACTGAATTTATGTTGCACTTTTTAGGAACAGACCCTAAACGTAAATCAGAGTATACCTGTATTTGAAGCATACCCCATCTTAATACAGGGTATCTTATTATCTTCTATTTCATATTTGATAAATAGTTACACATTTCACAAAATGTTAAGAGATAATGAAATCCTTTTTATAACAAGGTACCTAACAAACCCAATTCATCCATAGACTTCTCAAATAAATTTCTATATCATCAGTAAAAAATAACCGACTTAAAAATTCTTCTATAATCCATTTTGCATTCATTTTCATCTAATAGTATTAGCAAATAAAGGGAGGAACCCAAGCTACAAAGGAAAGAGTGATCAAATTCTGATGAGACTTACAGTACTAATGTTTCATTCCATACAGGGTTCAGAGAAGACTTTATGGTCTTTGTCTTAAGCTTGACCTTGTCTGCTTTCTCATCCCCAGGAATGAGCTTGAGCTTGACGTAGGGGTCAGAAAGTCCATTGGGATCCATTGGTATTAAGTTCCGACCTTGGATGACTGAGGTGAGGCAAGTAGAGTGGCATGAAAGAAGTTGAAACATCAAATAAATTATTTGATAAAAATTTTCAATTATTTGTGATTAGGTAATATAATGGCATTATTCTTAATGGCAGGTTTAGAGCAGTATTAATTATACTTAATAACAATCAAGAGAAGTTACCTATTAAGAATTTTCTTTATTGAAAAAGATATTATTTGCAGATGAAATATTATTACTGAAAGAATGATATCTATGAGTAAAAACTAGCAATACCCGGCTATTTTTATTAGATGCCCAATGAATCAAATCAATTCACAAAGCTCAATTAATTATCCATTTCTCTGTTTTTATTAAATATAGAATTAAACCACGCATATGGTGGAATTGATCACTCACCCTCAACTGTCAACTTGTTCCCTGGACAAGATATCTTGAGCTCAATTCGACCCCTCCTTTCTGTGTGGTCACACCCGCATAAATTTGGCACACTCTCTTCACACCGCTTGTGGACGTTCATGTCACATGCTGTGGTCAGAATGCCAACATCACATTACAGAATGCACATGTTGGGCATAAGGCAGGCACCATCCAAACACGAAGGCATCCATATTGGGTAATGTCAGGAAAGGGAATGGCACTGACAAACTGTCATTTCTATCTTCTATATAATAGGGCTTGTCTTACATACCTGCCACTAAATTGAATTAAGGTCCCAATTGGACTGATTACGCACAAGCACATATTATGCTTGTAAAAACAAAATTTTTTCAAATGAAACATTTCTAATTTCAGCTTGAAAACTGTCCTTTGTTTATATAGAATTATATAACCTGAATATTAAATACCATAATTATGGCTGCAACAAAACTGTCACAATTAAGGTAAAGAAAAATAAAAAACATACCGGCTGATATATACAGAATTTATACTGGATATGCTTGATCCTAGCAATGCACCTCTTGAGAGAGTCAAGTTTTTTAATAGCAGGAAATTGCATTAATTAATCATTGAAAACCTCTGTAAAATTTACTGCATTTAAATGTCTTTTAATTATTAATGTGCAATGGGTTAAATTTATAGTTGTTACCGCTTAGTTAATTTGATGATTATACGTGATCTGATGGTGATAACATTTCATTATTTATTACACTAAATATGCTATTTGTTTAAAAAGTATCACATACAAGGATTATTTCTCCAAAAATCAATAATTTACTTTTGCCACATTTTCAGGAGATGAAAATTTTTTAATAAAATCCATCAAAATAACTTACTAAGATATTTCAATGAAAGAGATGGTTAGTCAGTTTTAAGTATAAAACCTAGTTCTACAAAATATGTACAACTCCAAGATAAAATAAAGGGAAACTTTTTTTACTTATTTACATTTGCTAAAATATGAAAATTTCACTCAATGTATTTAAAGTACCAGGGTGACTCATTAGAGCTATTAAACAGCTACATTTGATGAGCGCCAAGCAAGATAAATTGAGGGTGGGCCTTGCTAAGTAGCTACCTTTGCACTTGAGTCCCTGGTTGGAGATTCCATGAAGCATGGAGCCGCAGTGGTCACAGAACGTCGGCGAGAAGAAAGAGTACATCTCCCACTTGTGCTTCGCGGTCTCCGCCTTCAGTACGTTTTGGTACAGTGACATTATGTTTGATAGATTTTGGGCGCCATTTTGTATATGGTTTTTGCACCAATTTGTGTAAAATGTTAGTGAATAATTTGGAAATAAAAACACATATATAATGTATTTTTAATTGAAGCAATCAGCATTGTTATATTTAGGGTGAGGGAGATTCAAGTGGATAATTATTTGAATATTTTAGTTAAAATGAAGAAAAAGCAAGTTATTAGAAATATTTTTTAAAGACATTTAAAAATTAAGGAGTGTTTTTAGTGTGAATGTTAAATAGATATTAAATAATATAGAGAAGAGGTGAGCAAAGAGATAAGAGAGGTTTCCGACAAGTGAAGGAATCAATTAAACCGATCGTGTGAGTGAAGGAGAGAAAGAGAAAAGAAATATATATATGTAGAATGCACTAATTATCACATCAATAAGCAAAAAAATCAAAAACCACATATTTACAACAAAACTATATGCATACTATGTAACTTGTGAAATGCAATTATTGAACAATAATTTCACTTGCAAAAATACCATTGATGCATGATGGAACAATTAAAGTTGCCCATATTCTGCAAATGCAGAGGAAAAAAGTTAACCTTACTAATTTTTCATTAGCTAAAATTTTAATGGGACTGTTTAGCTTTATGTAGACTTAAAAATACTTTTTTGCAACAAAAAGTGAGTATGTAATTGTGACATCTGAAATCTTGTAGTCTCAATACTGCAAAGCCATTGCCGAGTTGCAATTAATTGATTATCAAACAGAAGAGCCAATAATGATTAATTTAGCATTTGATAATTCTTAAAAAATAAGTTGCTTTAAGTTAGTTTCTACACTTGAGCTTTAATAACATTTGCATTTTTATTTGACCAATCAGTGAGTTTTCTACTTTTTCATTATTATTATGCTAGAAATAATTCTTATAATATTTGAAGACTGTAAATGAACCAATAGTGAATATTTTTTCCTGATCCACATTCAATGATGCATTTTGATAATAACAATATTACAATGAGTATTTTTAATTAAAAATCCTAGTACAGTCTTAAACACACAATTGGCATGGAAATGAACATGAAAAACAAAAGAGTGTGAGACTGATTGGATCAAACGCAGGATATTATAAAGTTGTATTACTAAATTGGCTGGAATAAATTAATATCTTGGGATTTGGATGTATGAATTTCCAAAACAACAGTGAATAATTTTCTTACTGTTTTCATACATTTAAATATCCAATCCAAAACTTTGTTTAGAGGCAGAAAAATGCTTCAGACACTCAATAATTAATTATATTGGCAGCCTCATTGATTTTTGCCTAATTTGAGTCACTGAAAAAATAAACATACTTCTGTTTACATTTGTATATTAAAATATCTAAAATACTTAAGGAAATGGAGAGTTATTTGGGAACCTATTAAAAGACAATTGTAACATTGGGTGGTGCTGGTATAGGAGTGGGGCTGGCAATTAGATCTAATCATTTTGACATCAGTGTAGAGAATAACATAGATGTTTCATTTTCAACTTGGTACCTTGTGTGGAAATTCTAGAAAATATTTCATATAAAGAAGACAACCTTTACCTGTTCACAGCATAACCAGAATGTCATACATCTCAAATGAAAGATGGGTTCTCAGTCAATTGTAAGGGACAAAACACGATTTAATTTTAATTTTTGACATGTACCTATCACTATGAACTGTATCATCACGAGAATTCTTTCCGAAGAAAATCTACCAATTAAACGTTCATTTTGCTTATGCTATTCCAAAGAAAGATGGTCTAGAGTGCAACAGAACTCTCACTGTCTATTATATAACTTCAGGCACTTAAAAATTAAGGCCTTCACATTCTAATATATTTGATAGTTTAGAATGTGAATTGTTCTTTGAAAAATGAACAATTTTAGCCAGGAAATTATATTCATTAATTTGTGATCTAAGTTGCTATCTGCAAAGGATTATTTTTACAGAAGTGTTAATATGGTTAATGCATCTGATGCTATTGCTTTAGGATTCATAATTAAAAGGATGTTAGAGCTAAACATTCGTTTCATAGCTATATTACTGAAATTAAATTAATGAAATAATTTTAAAATTACACTATTGTTTTTTTACATATAAAAAGTTGTTGAAGGATCATACAAAAGTAATTTCTCTTTATATAGCAACAGCGCAGTAGTGTGTAATCAAAATTTTAATTTAATTTTCAAATTAAATTTCTAGTTCAGAGAAGTTGTTTAATTATAGCCCATGTAATTCACAGTTTTTGAAAATTTTCAATTAAAAGTTTAATATCAACATGTGGACATTTCATGCAGTCCTCCATCCATCACTTATAACCATGGTCTTGCATAGTACATAAAATGAACATTCTATTTCTAATCTACACTTCTACTATGGTAAATTTCCTATCATATTTAGATAAATAAATAAATAGATATTCTTTTATAAAATACAGTTGCATACAGTTTTCACACACTTATCCCTAGTCTGACTTAATGAAATTAATCTATCTTCCTAAATTTGATTTTTCACGTTAATTACGTTATATCTCACAAAGAGCATAATAAGTGTCTAGCAATCTAACACATCAGTTGCAACACAAATCACATCACACTTCTTAAAATGAAAATTTTGATACAGAACATAATCTTTCTGGAAAAGCTTATGGGAGACTTGAAATGGTCAGCTGACAAAGCATGGATATGGTCTTTAATCAACAAAATATTTTTTCCAGAACATACATAATACATAAAAGGAAAAGACAATCAAGGAAAGACAGGCAACTCCATATACAATTCCAAAATGCAACAATGGAAACAATGAATAAAAACTGGTTCAATGATGCATTTACACATACTCTGACAATAATGCAATGTTTCAGAGGAGATATTACAATAGGAAACAAGTTTAAGGAAGCTGATGGAATGTAAAAAGTCATTGAATAAGTAATTGGGAAGTTTACTCCAAAGAACAATTTATTATGGTAAAATTCCAAAAGAAGTACCATTTTAATAAAACTATTTGAAAGGTAAAAAGGCTAAGGAAACTCTGCAGTGAGTGATCAAAGTATTATGCTAACCTCAGAGAGGGATTCAGGAGAGAGGAATGGAGATAAAATTAAACAGAAACTGAATGTGAGGTGAGAGTGGAAGAATAGAAAAGGAAGAAAATGAAGAGATGGAGACAAGAGAAAAGGGAAAAGAGAGGAGACAGTCTCAGTTCTGTTGTGACTCCACAGTCCAAAGTTTTGAGAAAAATAATACACAGAAAAATTAATCTAATTACATTATGTCAAATTTTGCCTCATCTACCTTCTTCAAGAACCAAATTTACAGTGACTCCCAAATCAGTCATAACTATTATAGCTATTTATGTTCAGTAGGGCAAAACCCCAGTGGTATGGCAAGTTAAATTGTGGCAAATTTCTTTAGGTATGGGTAAACTGTGCAATATTCCATTCATGCAATAAAAATAGATGCATTGGGAATGGCAAGATAAGTCATCAAGATGATTTTGGCATGGGATGGTTTGATAACTTTGGTTATCAAGAATATAAATACCCATGGAAGGAAGTATTTGATTTTTTAAATCATACAGTTAAAGGGTTAAACAACTTTTTTCTCATTTATTTTCATAATGGATTATTGTACCTTATCAAATATAACTAACTGTAACTAAATACAAATGCATTTTCCATGGGTTTTGTTCAGCAGGGTTATTTTTTATGGTGCAAGTGTGTGCTGTTTCATCTTCTTTGTGGTGCACATCATTCTCATGGCTGTAAATAGCACATTCATTAATGCAATGGGAAAGATCTTTTGATGGTATTGCTAGAGTAGCAACACTGACAATCACTAAGTCCAGAATTTTTAAAAACATTCATGTGCTCCTTCAGTTCCTTCCTTCCTGCTAAATGACTGTTAATACACTCATCTTTCAGCTCCCACAGACAGGGATGTGAATTTTTTGAGGCAATAAATAAAATCTGCATCTGGCAGTCACATATGGCTGTTGATACTGGAAAGCATAAATTGCAATAGTATGTTGATCAACCTCATCAGTCCATCAGAATATACTGCAAGGAGATCCAAAATCATTTTAATTATTTGCTTTGTGAAGCTATTTTTCTGCTTGCCATATGTGGGCAATATTTAAAAAGCATTGACTTATGGAAAGCTGTTTTATAGGTATGTAACAAAGCCTCAAGAAAGTGAAAAAATGTTTTGAAAATATATCAATTAATTTCCACCTGCTGAATGGATCCTGCAAATGGGAAGCAATTGAGTTTAATTTTTAAAATACCATGGTTTTCCACAAACTGATGGCTCCTTTGGTGAACTCCAAATGAGAAAGTTGATTGAATATTTAAAACATCCATGGGTTTAAGAAATTCTTGACGATAGATGGCCAAATCTGTGCAACCTCTGCACTGCAATGCAGTAACTCCTGTGCTAAGTTTTTCCCGTAAGAAAATACTAACTAAGAACCGCAAACATTGGCAGTTAATTATAGATTAAACATTCTCAAACTATTTCCTTTTGGATTGAAAATATCATTTTGACATGTACTCTTCAGTATTCAACAGTGAAGAATACACAGTGATTTTTTTCAGTTCAAACTATACAGATTCACCATAAACCTATGGCTCTTCACCATCCCATTTAGTTAGTCCTGGTTCCACAACAGACTTTAGCTAGGATTCAAAAGTTCCAGTAGTTGGTGATCAATATCCGTTGCATTCAATTATAAAAACTGTATTTAAATTTCATTATAATAACTTATAATTCTCTAAGAATAAATTTTTTATTGAGTGATATTTTGGATTTCATGGAAAAATCCAAAAATTTTGTTTTAGTGCTTTTAAACTTGTTGATGTCTAGAAAGAGAGCAAAACAAGCTTTCTTTCACAAAACCGAGTCCAAGGTGAATAAATTCCTGCAAGTATTT
Organism: Tanypteryx hageni; assembly: GCA_028673005.1. Taxonomy (NCBI): domain Eukaryota; kingdom Metazoa; phylum Arthropoda; class Insecta; order Odonata; family Petaluridae; genus Tanypteryx; species Tanypteryx hageni. The sequence goes on from CM054116.1 coordinate 117,909,620, forward strand.
GTAGAAAAACCTTTTGAATTCCTCACACTTCACAGAAAGAATAATTTTTTCCTGTTTTTCACCTCTGAATTTAGTTATACTGCACGAATGTGGCATTGCTTTGCAATAACTGATTTACTACATTCTTCCTTGTTTATAACTGTTGTAGATGTAAACTAGATTCCTTTTTAGAGCCATAATTCCCAGAAATTCACCTGTAGTTTTCAATAGATATTCACTTTGCACTAACCAATAAAAAAACAATTATGCTAAGTATGGAGCAAATTTGAGTAACTTACTAACTATATTTCATAATAAGTGAATTTACATAAAGATGAACATATTATTGAAGAAAAATGAGTCACTGCTTACAAATGCAAGCTCCTCCTATCAACTGATTTCATATTAATGAATTGTGTGTGCATGCACCTATCCATACAAATTTCGAACATCTCTACAATTCACAATTTCCTCATTTCCATCAGCAACCTTTTTGAGGATTAGCAACACAATAATCTTAATGATCAATAACTTATTAAATAATTTCAATAATAAAAAATCACAGCCATTAAAAATAAGATATGGATAACATCATTCCTGGAAAACAATTTGTTATAAATACTGGTAGCAATGCTCATGGAAACATTTGCATACTGAGTGGCATATTAATAAATAAAAGAAACATTAAATGCATTCATTCAATCAAAATAACAGTTCAGCCGGAATGAAAACACCAAAGACACCACACGGCACGGGGGCAACCGAAGCTGTAAGATGTGTTGGCTGTCCTGCATTCCAAAATCAGAGGAAGAGAAAGAGAAGGGGATGGAGTGAATAAATACAGTGAATATACCACAAAAGCAGACCATTGTTTATTACAGGGGAAATGAGACAAACGCATCGCCAACAAGGAGGACTTCACCATTCTAAATAGCATTCCAAGAGAAAGAGAGAAACTGACAGAAGGACAGGAGAGGTGAGTGTGGGAGGGTAGGGGATGGGGATTTGAAGAGATACAAGAGGTAGGGAAGTGAGAGGGAGTGAGGTTGGGGGAAGAGAACAAGGAGAAAGGGGAATCTCGCACGTGTGAGTGGAAGCGTGACTTCAGGTTAGCTAATAAACGAAGTGGATTTGGGGATAAAAATCAAAAGGAAGTGATTGATTGATAAAATATAATGATATAATTCTTTAAAAAATGATAGTGACACATTCCATTCCATACGGTGATAATTCAACAAAAAAACATTTAAACAACCTTATCCAGTAATATTCACAAGAATCGTATTCCGACAAATGTTGAAATGTCATCGCTTACTTTCATATGATTATTTACTTAACCCTGCATTATCCAATCAAATTCATCTTTGTTCTATACTAAATAATAATAATCTAAGCAATACATTTTGCTTTCAGCAAGATATGAAAAAATTTATGTATACAATCAACTGAAAAGGTAAAGCAAAATATTTTTTTTTTTTGGAAATTTCGAGAGCTAATCACCAAATGAAACGACAGTGTCACTGAGAAGCCGCCGTCTTTTTGACAACAAAAATCACTTGAATCTACGATGCCATGGCAATAGACGAGATTCTTGTTGTCGGCCACAGACGGCAGGTGTCGCATAAAAAAACAAGCATTTCGAGTCCAACCACCCACAGAAAACAAGAAAAGCAGCGTGAGGAGGGAAAAAACAAGCAAACATAAAGACACAAACACCGCCAACCAGTTAGGCAAAAGAATGAGGATTAGAATGCAGAGGAGGTCAAGGGTAAAGGTCAAATGCGCACACTGCACTCCTTATGGAGTTCGATTGGTTTTATATTATATCTTTGTGTTATTAAGCGGATGTTTTCGGCAGGGTGAGTGTAGGAAAAATGTCTCGTATCATGCCAACGCACAAATGAGATAACTGCGAATGTATTACGAATACCAAGTTTATTTTAGCTGAAGTAGCGTTTAACAGCTTTTAATTATCATTCAACAATAAATCTTAGGGGATTTCTTCTTTATTTTCAGTTTTTAGAATAAAAATTGGTGCGTCTTTATTAATCTAATTCATTAATTTTAGGTTTAGTAAAAGTTAAAGACTCATAGAAATGCAGGAATAGGGAATCTCGAATAAAGCATTCTATTATTGACGACGCTCATAATTTCAATCCACAGATACGAATGAACTATCAGCTCCGCAGTAACGAAGGCAGACTACTTATTTTGGGGCGTTCCTGTGACTGGCACTCTTCTAACTACGATATGTTTTGTTTAAAAAATGAGACTCTCGAATATAAATAATATGAGATCTCAATTTATAATTGACCCTTCAAAAATTCACTCAATTCATTAATTTATTCATTATAACTGAGCTGTATGTCGGTAAATACATTTTTATAACCTAAATTTTATATTTATATATATATATATATATGCATATACATACCCACATGTATATAAGCTTATTAGATTATTTACTGAAAAATTGTTTTTTAAATACGCTATATAATTTTTTTATTGAGAAACGTTTTGGAAATAGAACAATACGAAATAGTTTATAACAATATAGAGATGTTAAGTTAAAAATATTAATATCTAAGGAAAGGTTCACCCAATAATGACCGGTCCGCTGCGATGAGATAAAAATGTGTGATAATATCAGAAGCCCATAATAAATGCATTTGAAGACTTTAAACAAATAATAACCAATAGAGGGAGCTGTAAATTTCCAACCAACTATCATTTAATACGAATTATTATCAGATATTAAAGGTGAAATTCGAACTTTTTAAAATTCATACCGAGTTTTACTTTTTGATTGCAACTTAATAGCATTTTAAGAGGCGGGTCGATAGAAGGTAAACAAATTCCGATATTGGTAATATATTTTATCACATTTTAAAAAATTTAACACCGGAATTATTTCAGGCTTCCAAAAACGAAGTTCCCTGCACCACTAAAGCATCTAAGGTTTTTTTATTCTTAGTTAAAGACATTATTAAAACCTAGTTAAACAATGATAATTTTTCCACTGAGGTGGAAGTTTCGATATCAGATTAATACAAGTTATGAGGAATATGCCGTTAGACTTTGATGAAAATTATCCAATCTTTGTAATGTTGGTGGAAATTTTACAGTACATTAAAGCTTCAATTGATTCATGTTCGTTTAGCGATTTTGAAGAACTTGGGCAAACAGGAAACAGCTTTCAATACGCGTCACTGCCGCAGAGAGAACTATAACCAAAGTAACCACTACGTTTCTCTAAATGAGTATCAAGCGAGCGGCAAGTGCCCGTTCCCTCAGGTATAAGTTTCGAGATTTTATCGCAACGAAGATGGACAAGAGAGAAAGAGGAAAAGAGATGACGGATGAGATGGAACGAAGGGGCGAGATGGAGGCGTAGGGACGAGATTGGGGGGGGGGGGGAGGGGCGGACCGACCATCGTTCGGGAGTCGAGGAGGAGGTGGAGACGTGAAGGAGAGGAATTTGAGACGGTGTACCTTCGCATTTCATCCCTTGGTGTATGACGCCGTAGAGAAGGGAGCCGCAGTGGTCACAGAAGGCCGGGCTGCTGTAAGTGTGCACCTTGAACCTGTGTTTGGTGCGAGTGTCCTGCACGGGTCGCGCCGGGGAAAAAGGAGTTGCCATGTTTGTAGTGACCTCAAAACACTTCGACATCAAACGTGCACCCACACACACAAGCATACGCGATAATATATATATATATATATATATATATATATATATATATATATATATATATATATATAACAGCTTACGGAAAAGGAAAGGTAAAATGGATATATGGATGGCAACAAGATGTTGGGATGAGGAAGCCCAGTGAACACTCACCAATCAGACGACTTCAGGTTGGCGAGGCCCTGGGGATGTCGAAGCGACACACGTAAAAGAACACTAAAACAACACAGAAACATCACAAACGTAGAAAATTTCGGAGTTATTCCTTCATCAGCTACAGAGAGAGAACCCCCTCTCTCTGTAGCTGATGAAGGAATAACTCCGAAAGCTTCTACGTTTGTGATGTTTCTGTGTTGTTTTAGTGTTCTTTTACGTGTGTCGCTTCGACATCCCCAGGGCCTCGCCAACCTGAAGTCGTATGATTGGTGAGTGCTCACTGGGCTTCCTCATCCCAACATCTTGTTGCCATCCATATATATATATATATATATATATATATATTCTAAAAATAAGTGATCCATAAGCGCTCGCACACCGACCAGCACGTACGAAAACGAATCAACGATCGGCGTCTTGCGCTTTTTACCCAGGCAAAGTACACGAAGATCCGTGGCTAAGGACACTACTGCACAAAATAACTCAGTTAAAGCCGAGTGCAATGGGTCACTATGGAGGCGTGAAGAAAACATAGATTAAAAATAACCAACAAGCATCCAATTCATATAGTAACTTCATTGTCGCATAGTTCTACGACAATGAAAAGAACCGATGGTTAATGCTGTTAAAAAAACCAAATACAACATTTTAACAAAATTTATTAATAAAAGTAAAAGAAAAATAGCGAATGTCTCACATGAAACCAGTCCAGGATATTGGCTCAGTACCGCAGGATGAGTAAACATGCCATGCTTTCCGATTATAGCTAAAATATAAAAATTTGTCCGAGTCAAAATGCAATAAAGGGATAAGCCGACAATCATAATGTTATTCTGATGGATCGGAAAAGTTTGATAATCGAGATAACTTCGACAGCCATTTTATGGTCACTAGAGATATCTCGATTATCGATTGGACTGCAGCCAAGACGAGAGCTCGATTATTCATTTTTGGACCAGATGGAGTTTGAATTTGTCATGTTAAATTTTCTGCCCCCCTCATTGTTCCACTATTTCTGCGGAGTTAACAGGTGTGATACTGGTAGCTTTGCCAGATTTATTTTCACGCGCCCACTTTCTTCTTTGTTGGTAAAATAAATTATATTATATCATCTCACCAGTAAATTATAGCTTAGTTTATTCTCTAAGATATATTACTAAACACTTTTCATAAAATTTATTAGCATCGATTACATGTATAAAGAAATATATTGGTTTTCACGTTGCTCTAAATAAGCAGGTTTCCATTACTTTTTTAAATTGTTATATTTTCCTAAAAGGGCATATCAAACCGTTAAAAAATTAAAAGCATTTCCTCGAAGCATACTAAACGAAAAAATGGCCATATTGTACTTTGGCACTTAAAGTACCACCAACTGACTTCCATTATAGGATATTCACTCGATATAACCCAAGGGATAACGAAGTTACCTACGAAGATACTTTTAAAGATAACTTAAATTAATTTTTGCAATTTTAATTTAAAATTTATTTCTTCAGCAATCGTCAGAATAAAATAGTATTAATAGCATTCAAAATGCTTTCCATAAATGAGAAAAAATTTGGAAAATTATGTTGGGATAGTTGAATTAACTCTTGGCGAAATGCCATTTTTGTTATTATTGTTTTGACCTTCAATTTTTGCGTTTAATTGTTATTTCACAATCATTTATTATCCTCCATACAACCATTTTCAGTACGCTATTCTGTTTAAATTGAACGCTTCATAATTTATACTGTTTGAATAGATTAGGCGTCTTTACGCAATTTACACGTTGTTTTATTTCTCAAATCTATTTCTCCCTAGCTGACACAGCATGTATACAAAATGATATCACTGTATCCAATTTTATAAAATACTACCCTTGTCTCATTGGTACAGCCTAATTGCTAAATGCAAAAGCTGTCCATAAAACAATATCTGTAACAAATGAATACGCATTAACCTTCGGACCCCGTGGTACATTACTGCGACCCGCGAAGTAAGGTAGCTTACACTAGACGCCCAAAACTCAAATGTATTTCTTATAAAATATTTCATGTAAACCTAAGAAATTTAAGAAGTATGTTAAATAAGCACTTTTAAAATATACACAGTTCATTGCTCATTCAGGTTCATAAAAATTCTGCACAGGTAGGGTACTAAGTATGTTCTTCCTGTTGCCAGTGTGTGTTTTGCGTGTCAAAAGAACCTAATCCTCAACGCTGAAACTAGCATTTTTGTAATGAATGGGTTTAAGGCCGCATCAAGGGGTTGAGGCGATTTCTTCCTTGGGGAAGGGGGGAATGAATGTCCAAGAATATGAAACTGTGCGAGGACTGGCGGCCCGCGGACTTGGTACGGTGCCTTAATGCGGCCCGCGGGTTCAGTGGAAGGTCTTCATGCGGCCCGCGCAACGATGTTAGTTTGAGACCCTTGCTCTAGATAAATCAATTGCAACATACACTTTGCAAACGGAAAACTCAAAGATGGTCCACGATTCTTTTCTACAATATAATTGACTTGTCGGCATATGATGCTTATATTTTATTTAGTAAAATAAATCAAAATTGGGAAAAGAACAAATTGTACAAGACGATTATATCATGATCATCTAGGAAATTCATTAGTAGAAAAAGAATTGAAAAGGAGGAATACATTGCCACGAAGTGTAAATGCATTAAAAATTGTTTTAAAGTACCAGAATGAAGAATCATCTACTTCCGCTAATAGCGCTTCTGATCTTATAGGTAGTCCCAACATTAGAAAACGTGGACCATGTTCTGTATGAGAATACAAGAAAGAGAAAACTGCAGTTTAAAATGTATTAAATGTTCTAGTTTTGTGTGTACCGAGCATTTTGTATATATCTCCATCTCTATACATACATATTTTGTAGAGTCGAAATTTCTCTCTCAAGAAAAGATTGTTAAAACTTCCTAAAAACTTCTACATACTACGTTTCCACATAATTATCTTTCACTGCAATGAATTTAGTCCAATAGCTTATCTTAACTTGTGACCGGCGCCTTTCACACAAGGGCTGAAGGATGAAGGCGCTATGCAGCGGATGAACAATATAGCCCACTGGATTTTCACTACTGCCCCCGAGGTTCGTTACCGTGCGTTTTCCTGTCGGGACGGGATCTGCGTCACGCCCAATCGGGGTCCAAATCGTTGCAAATGCATATTGACTTTCTTCACGGTGATGATGTAAACCTCTCAGATGATTGCATCCACTTTCGGCACGTCGTCAACAAAATGACTCCTCGTTTGTACCGCAAGAACATCCTTATACTCCTTTTGATTTGTCTAAGGCTTCGGGTGATGTTTTCAACTCTCATCTTGGATGAAAATGCGTAAAAAAACTCGTCTCTCTCTACTCCTGCCACACCACTGACTTCGAGCTAAGCCTAGCGCTTGGAGACGATTACTCAAGTAATATCATTTATTTATCTTCTGCACGATGAATCGCCTCTTCGTCACGTTGCATGAGGGATGGTGTCATCGCGGTGGCTGAACGCGGGATGCGTGACGCAACAGGAATGCAGGCACGTCCGTCGACAGTGCAGTTCTGAATCTGCTCGTGAATATCACCTAGAGCAGTGGTTCCCAAACTGTGCGCCGCGGCACACTGGTGAGCCACAGATTTTTAGGGGTGCCGCGAAAAACTTTGTTTAGTAAATAAATCAACGATATGGATGTGTTGGTGGGTAAATAGGGCAATAATTTTTCTTCTAATAAATTGATTATGTAGTAGCATGAGCAAATGGATGAGTCCAAAGCAATGTTCCCTCTAATTTTTCATGACGTGTGAGCGGAAGAAATTTGCCATGTTCAACTTTTTCAGAAATTTCGGGTAATTGTGCGCCATTTTTTTCCTCGACAGTCAAAAAATGGCAATTAAATGCATCTGGGTATATTAAAATTACGAAATAGGACGGGGTCGGCATATACTGAGATTTTAGGACTAGTCTGCAACGTCGCACAGTAGCGTTCGCTTTTTTATTTCACAATCAACTACCTATAATTCTACAAATATTTGTGCGCACAAATTTCTCCCGTGTGCGCTAGCCTTGCAGATCGTGTATGCGCGCACACGCGCACAGCTTAGAGGGAACATTGGTCCAAGGGTTGTAATACCCGTGTCTAAAAATATATAAAGCTTGTTATAAGGCTGGGGTACCGCGAAATCCTCTTTATCTTTGAAAGTATGCCGCGACTCAAAAAGGTTTGGGAACCTAGAGATTCGTTTTTGAAAACACATTCGAGGAGCATTTCTATGCTGCCTATTTTGGCGGTATTTATCTTAATACGTAGAAATTTTGAAAAACAGAGTAATATCATTTCACGGCCTTATTTTTTTCAAAAGAATGATAGGTAACACTTATACAAAAACAAATTGCTGGGCAAAGATAACATCTCGGCAATTAAATAACGTGAGCCAATGATCATTCCCCTAAAGATAGACTGCGGGCTTTTACCTTTCAAAGGGAAATACGCCATACTGTCATAGTCAATGTTTTACAAACTGCCTCTAATTAATAATTCAACATTATTTCTTTCTGTGACTATTATCTTGATATATTTAAGGGATTTCGAAAATATTCTAAAAGAAATGTGTTCGAAATAGCTGAAAAAAGCGCGTAAGTATCGTAAAGCAGCGGTTCTTAACCTTCTGAATCTCACGTCCCACCATCCATGTTGTCAACTCAATTCCCACCATGCAAAAACAAAACCCCACCTTTTCCAAGAAGTGAATTTTACGTTGAATGCGTTTTGGTATTATATTAATAAATAATGGAAATTTTTAAGGACATTAAATATCGCAATGATTTTGCTCAGAAAAGGTTTTATAATAATTATTTTCAAAATTTAGCGTACCACCTAGACGACCTTCGCGTTCCACCAATGGGACATGTCCCACTGGTTGATAAACGCTGTCGTAAAGCTGGTGCACACAATTTTCTTCCCCTTAACCAAACACACGGAGTAACTATTTATAATTCATTCAGAGACCACAAACAACTATCGCCCAAAAGTACATCACAGAACCAACATGTCCCATTCCAAATGTTATAATTTCCGTATCGTGCAATTCAAGATCCCTCCAATCAACCGTCCATGCACCCGCAATTCATTCGCTCCGACGAATCCAGAATAATTGGTTCCCACATGCACTGCGCAGATAACAGAAATCAAAATAGAGATGAGAAGTGACAGGGAAATTGTTAGCTGAAATCTTAGTCTCGACCAAAATAGAGCTGCCAAGTAAAACTGAAACATTAAAAGTATTTGATGTATGAAAATGAAATCACACTTGCACTAAGTAAAATGCATCATAGCTATTGCAGTCTGACAGATAAATGGAATAAAAACTTCATTTTCAACATAAATACAATTGCAGAAATCCATCAGCCGTTTTTGACTGACGCAGCTCGATCTCCGAACGACGTTTGCTTTCACTCGAATAAGGAAAGGGGGTGGGGGAGGGAGTGGTGGGAAGGAGGAGGGAGTGGGGGAGGGAGAAGAGAGTGGGGGGAGAAAGGAGGGAGTGAGAGGAGGGAGTGAGAGGAGGGAGTGAGAGGAGGGAGTGAGGGGAGGGAGTGAGGGGAGGGAGTGAGAGGAGGGAGGAGGGCGTGGGGCGAATGGGACAATCGCCATGTTAAAAGGGCTTCAGAAGTAAGGAGGGAAAAATGGCCTCATGTTTATAAGATTCAGCTGAAATAAAATTATTAACTGTATGTTAAGAAAAGCCCTTTTTTAAAGATAAGTATCAAATAATCGTTGCACCCAATACGTTGTGATTTGTATTTATATCATGCATTTCCAGTTTATGAGGAGAGAGTTCTAAAAGTCAGTACTTACGTTATCACTGAAATAAAAAGTTAAGTAGTCCAAGCCACCCTGAAAATGATTTCCTTGAGCCATAAAAATTATTCATTAATATAAAACAAGGAAAAACTACAGAAAATTTGATGAGTTCTACCCCCATCCAAAGAGAATTTCTTTATAAAAGATAAAATGTTCACCCTTACACAAATTATAATTGTCGTCAACGTCACCAAGCATGGGTCATTTAAGAGCCGCAGCTAATGGCATGGTAAGAAAAGGCGTTAAAAAACGATGTTAGACTTTGACATTAATATTTTTTTAAGAAAAACTTACGAGTTGAATTTTTCACACGCGACGAGGGGAGAGACAAAGAGAAAGAATGCAGGAATAAAAGTCGGTGCGCCAATTAGAACACAACCGCTAGCTTATTCCAGGCCGTCGAGGGATGGTGACAGAAGCAAGCCTTTTCCATCAGGAAAAGGAACAATGGAAGGCGGGGTACGCTTTAAAAATATCCTTGACTTGAAAAACCATGCCTCCTCGAGAGAACCTTGTTGAAAATTTGAAGAGCTTATGAATGAAATAAACTTTTCCCCAATTTTCCACCAAATTAAAATACTTATGGAGGTAAAATATACATCGGCTAATACAGACAAGCGTTTGTTTTCATGTTTGTTTAGTCACTTAAATATAAGTTTGAATCCAAATTTCTCGAATAGTAAAGCTACTCGAAAAAATTAACAATAACAATGAACGTAAATGAGCTCCTATAGTTAATAATTAAAATAGCTGATGAAAATCCACAAAAACTTGGTAGCCGAGTTTGCATGTTTGCGAACCCTACATGAAAGCTTATTTTAACATTAAGTACAGATAAATAAATAAGTTTTTCTTCTAAAAAATGTAAAAATGTCGTCGGCTTTAAGTGAAGCAAGTGGAGGGTAGAGAGGTAAGACAATTTCAGGCTCGGAGAAGTATCTTTAAAGGCAGTAGAAGGAGACGGAGGGGAATAACAGGAGAAAAATTGATAGCTCAGCAGGGAGAAAATGGGAAAGAAGAGGGGGGGATATGGCAGTGGAGTGGATGGAAACGAAAAGAATGACAGGAGCAAAATAAATCTATAAGAAATAATGGAAGAACGTGGGAGGGGTGAAGTAAGGGTGGGAAAATGGAAGTTACAAAAAAAGATAAGAAAAAGATGGTGAAACATTTTGCGGCGAGCTGTTCCATTCCGATCATAGTTTTAAATTTAAAATTTAAATTCGGCAATATGTAAACCCTGAGTGATGCGACTGGAACCTCTCATTTTAACTATAATTTAAAATTGGCAGAGGCGATCTAACAATAAAACCCAAGTCTGCCATTTTTGTCTTGAGCGCTAGTGACCCACTATAACGCACCACGCTATGCCACGCAACTGGATATAAACCAGTTTGTCTTGTCAATTTATTTATCCTTTCGGAACATATTTACATTATTTTTTGCAACGTTCAGAAAATTTCTCCAGTATAAATGCTCTACGAATAAAAATATTTATAATAACATTACAAATAGCCCATAACTTAAATTTCTTTCCAGTTTTTCACTCGCGAACTAGGACCGACTATCATGAAGATTCACTATCCACTCAATTTATTTTAAATGCATAACAATTAAAACTCGCAGAAAAAATGAAAATATATACAATAAAACCGCTCATTATACAGTTGAATTCACAAAGCTCTCAAAAACTAACCGTTCGTAAATGCGTAACTTGAAAAATATTTCACCAGAAAAAATATCTATTCAAAAAACTTTTCAACTACCATTCGATTTACAATTTTTTTTCCGATAAACAGCTTCACACACAATCAAGAAACAAAATTTTATAGCTAGATTTCAGGAATATTAGTTCGCACTAGAGACGGGTGGTAAGAAAATCGGGAAAAGAGATAAAATGGAAGGGTATAATGGGCATAAATACGAAGATACAAGAAGGGAGATGAAGAGAAAGGGTGTGAAATAAAAGAGAGGGTTAGACGAACGAAAAGGATGAGAAGGAGAGAGAAGGAAATGAGGTGGGAATGGGATAGAGGGAGGCGATAAGCATCTTAATCGAAAAAACGCCTTTTTACGCGGTCTGACATTTGCAGAGGAGTCCAACACGAGAGTGAGAGAAATGTACGGAATTGAAGAAATCCAAGAGGAAGATTAAAAGAGCGGCCAAAGAGAAAGAGATGGATGAAAGAGAGAAAACGAGCTAGACGCCTTGGAGGAGGGTAAAGCGAGATGGAGAGGGAAAAGGGCAAGGGGAGAGCGGAAGATGGGGCTGGAAGGATGGATGCACTCGAGAAACAGCGAAGGATAATGAAGAGTAAAGAAAGATTTAAAATTCGCTGTACTCAATGTAAACTTTGAGTAAATCAAGGTAAAGACAATTATATATGCCAAGTAGAATGCTGGAAATTCAATCTGCATGGCAAATGGATGTAAAAAAAATACAACTGGTAATAGAAGTAATGTGATAGGAAATAAGGAAGGAGGATGGAGAGAGGGGAAGAGAAGGCGATAAGAATTTATACGTACGCATTAGACGTTTAATTGTATACGAAATAGTTAACAATTATTGAAAAACTAACTAAATAAAAAGTAAAAACTAAAATGTAAAAATACCGAGAAAAAATAAATATTTCACATAACAGTAGTTCAATGAGTTTAATCAGCTAAGTAAAAAGAAAAAATCTGAAGATAAGACACAAGTAAACTAATATTCTATCTCATGGATATAAATTTCAGGTCTCAACACGCAGCATAATTTACGGAGTATGGAGTATTGGTGCAAATAAAAATAGTAGTATACTAGTACACTAAAAGAGAAGAATGTGATCAGTAGAGATAACAGCAGATAAAGATACAGGTATAGGCTACATGTTCACTTTACATCACCATACTGCTTTAAAGACGGAACAAGAATTGTGAGGGGCTATTTTGGATGAAAATATTTACGAAAATCGCTTGAGATCTAATCTAGTAAAACCCTCATTTCGAAGCACAAATAGCTGACAAAATTAAAATAAAATGGAGTTAAATGTTTTTATACAACTATATGATATGTGCTGCAAGAAAATAAATTTCGTTATTCGTTCCCATGATCAATAAAAACCCTGTTAAAAACAAATTTTAGTCAGTAAAGTTTTTGAGAGAAAACACTGCATTGACATCGAAAATGATGAAGAAAGTTTGTTGAACATATAAAGTTCATTATTTCACATCTGATAATGCAAAAAAAATCAAAATGGAGGCAAACTTACGTCTGAGTCGGCTCCTTTATCCGCTCCGGGGCACTTGAACGAAACGTATTCATGGCAGCGTTTGTGAACCACGAAGCTACAAACTGAAACGGAATGAGAGATAAGGAAAAATTAATGACAACGACTAACAGTCAATTAAATCACCCTTACACTTATAAGCAATATTATACTTAAGAATTTTTTCACCATATCCGACTGGAATATTTTCCTTAATTATCATTCTCCACGTTTTACGATTTACGTCCATATGTCAAACACGAAGGGCGAACAAAATGCTATCGCTTCAAATATAAACACCAAATTAATGACGACGTCGTTGTTGTCATTTCTCGATGAAATCTAATCGGAGTTCAGCACATCATCTATACCAAGAGTCGGCAACCTGCGGCCCCCCGAGAGCGCGTCCTCTGGCCCATGAAGCTACGATGGAAAAGTTTGAATATAGACAATTTTATATTCCAACAGTAAAATTATGGTCTCAAAACCTTTTCCGGTGAAAATGATACAGACCGCAGAATCTCTAAGTAACTTCTGATGTAAATGCTCATCCGGCCCGCCGAAACTCTCGTGACTTCCGATGCGGCCCCCTCCGATGCATTCACAACTACGAATGTGGCCCGCCATGCAGAAATGGTCGATTGCCCTTGATTTACGTCATACATTGGGGATTCTTTCGCAATTCGTTCCACATCGGAGAGAAATTCCCTCCTCCGCTGGGGATCCTTCGGAATTAGAGTCAGAAAGTCTGGTGAACTGATATAGTAAACAGAATTAAAGATAAAGCATTCGTGAACTGCCGCCCCTACTAAGTCGCCGTGTGCGGCTAAGGACACCTTTTGTCAAATTCCAAGGCCGCTCGTCTTCGATCGCTTCCTTCCATTTGTGAATAGCGTAATAGACCCCTGGGATCATTTGATGACCCAGAAACACCCTTCGCAACCCCGGCAAATATTCGTCATTACTTTAACTGCTGTTCGTGACCCGAATTTCGCGCCTTGGTGGACGAGCGATTTTGACTCGCGTATTGAGACGGAAAGACGGAAACCTTTCCCGGTCTTTGCGGAATCGAGAGAAATTGCCCGACTAGCTGTCTTATTTTCTGAAAACGCTATGGAATTCCCTAGCGCCGGGTTCCAGCGCGACAATCAAATTCTCTGCATTGATCCCTGAGATATCTAGCTGCCATTATCGATGTATCACGCTGTTAAATAGCCCGATGACCATTACCATACACGAAATTCTCTTGGCAACACAATCGTGGTTCACACTTTGCCGACTGATTTTAAATTCACCCACCCAATTGGTAAGCATAATATACTATGGGGCACTATGCCTCGAAGCAGGAGCGGCCCTAGGTATTTTGGCACCCCGGGCGAAAATACATTTCAGCACACCCTTCAGATAAGTTAATAAGATGCTTTAACGTATGATTTCATTTATTTATCTCCTTAAAATTTAAAAAAATGCCCTGCTCGCGAGTACCTCGGGCCGGCTCTACCTCTAAGTCACTCTCATGCCATCATGAATTTACTTGGAATTCTCAAGCCTGTTTTCAAAAGAACTTCTAAAGAAGTACGTATCAGCAATCAAGAAAACCAAGAAAAAATAGGCCTATCTACACCATTCAGGGGCAAAATCTCGAATGGATAGAATCTCGAAAATTAAAACCTTTTATTTATTGGCGACCCCCTAGAAACAGCGCTAACTGAAATCTGCCACACGCCATTGCCTGGGTGAGTGGCAGGAGGTGCCAGGATAGCATCATATATTACGACAAACGTACTGTGCTCCCGAATTGTTCGTGGAACAATTAATTCATTGCATCTAACGGTTTATAACATTTTTGTCAAAAATCCGTTTGGCAAGCAATTTCCATAACATATCCTTCCTCAAAGTTACTCACAACTAGATATAGTTGCCAGAAACATTAATTTTATGACAGGAAGTTAGTGAAATTACGACAGGACTGCCGACGATAGAGACTTACGTTGCAAGTTCGGACAACACACTTTCTGATCTCAGATGGAGGCGAAAGGTAGCATGATATAAAACAATAATTGATATCAGGAAAATCGCTTTTGGCAAAGATAGGGAATCCTACACGCAAAGTATTCAAGAAAAATCCATTTAAAAGGGTATCTCGGTAATACCCGGAAAACCACCGTATTGGTTACTGAATGAAAATTGTAAATCGTCTACCGGATGGACTAGTATTGGAAATTTTGCAGATGAAATCGGCGGGTATCACTCCGTAATATCCCTTTTTGGTTTCATTTAAACAATTGTAACTCATGCACATAGTTTTTTGAAAATAATGACATCTGTCGCTAATTAATCTAAGCGAAAAATAAAATAAAAAACAAGAACAAACCTTGAATGCCACAAATGAAGCAGTTTCGAAAAGGTAGTCAGCTCCTGGGAAAGATTATAATTATGTACCCCGCAATTCAGAAATGTCGGACAGGTTGCATACACTTTAGGCGATCATTAAGGATGATACTGGAATGTATTCGGTCGCGTTTAACACCTCACATGGCGCATATTTTCCCTCTCTATAAAAGTAATTTGCTCGCAAATTTACACCATCCTTAATAATGATGCCATAATTTTCATGCACCAATGAAAAAATTATCCGTATATATTATCCGTATCCTTTTCTTTGTTAGCGACTTAAAATACCGTTGAAACAGGAACCAAATTAAAAGTACGGTAATTTAAAAGCAGACCTTACACCAAATGTTACAATTTAAATCTCGCCAGATTAACAGCAATGGACATTTTCGCATCGCAAAAAAATATGTATCAAAGTAGTGAAATTAATTAGGGGTGTTTGGTGTGCGGCGATGTTTGGTGTGCCGTGGATAAAAAAAAAGGTTGAGAAGCGCAGCCATATGGCCTCCGGTCGGGACGAAATAAAGAATTACGCGGATTACAATACATCGATATTCAGTCATTATTCTGAGGCTAGGACTTTTGTAGAAAAGGAGCGAAGATAGGAGAGTCCAAACGATGAAAACCCATCTCAAACCTTATCGCGGCTTCCGTGAAGTGAAACAGACGCGAAGAAACAGGCTGGAAGCAAATGATAGTTCGCTCAAGTCTTCCCTGTGAAAATTGGAGTAAACCGAACTTCGGACTTTGACTCCTTATTGTTGCCAATGAAATTCGTAAGCCGTTAAATAAAATCGAATTGTTAACCTCTCGCCTGAATAAGTGATCAGCAAACATTGGCTCGCGACCTAATTTTGGGCAGCGTGGTGTTTTATTCCGGTCTATATCATATAATTTTAATAATAACATTTGTTTGTATATTTCAATTTTACTTTCGTTCATAGTTTTTTTTATATACTATTCCATTCAACACAAAAAGATCAAGTAAACTATATTTTCAAACAAGAGTAGCGTCGGGGTTATCAGTATATTGGGGGTCGCCATAAAAACCTCATCGCAACATTGGCCTAGACGTGCATACAGGTACCGCTTGACCAATACCAAATACATACTGCAGAGCGATTTATAAGCGCCATAAACTCAGATTCGATTGTCTTTTTTTCATTCAAGAATCTTTGAACATTTAAAACTTCAGAAAATGGCTATTAAACACGAATGAAAGGCACTTCAACAAAGTCAGGGCATTTGAAATAGATCTCACGTGAAAAGCTCTGGAGAGCTAGAAAGAGATACGCTATCCAATCAGTTACAGAGACTTTTAGCGATTTAAAAAAATCCGCTTATGCGTTCGATCTGTCCTTCTGTATGACTGACTGACGCACTACCTCCTCCTAAACGAAAGCAGCTGGAGACTTCGTTTTTTCGCCATTCGATTTAGTATTCCGTCTCGTTGTGCACGTTTTCTTTGACGCGCTAACTCGTAAACGAAAGCACCTAGAGATTTCATTTTTTTGCCAATTGAAACAGTATTCTGTCTCGTTATACATGTTTTCTTGTGGAGGCTCTACTGACTAGCAGAACTGGAGTCGAAATTTAATTTGAATTGCCTTTTTCTTGTAAACGTTTTGCTTGATATATTATTCTTCTTAATTATATTAAATTATTTTTTATTATTACAGACCAATCATACTAATATAAATAAATTTTAACATTCTGTATCAACAATTTCTTTTGAACAAACGCCATTTATTTCCTGCTTCGCATCTCAGTCCTCACTTGTTTAGGTTATAATACATTTCCTCCGCCTGCTCTATGAAATAATCAATTTCAATGTACAGTGTAGCAAACACAAAGAACAGCACTCGATGAAAGAGAGAAAAATACCGCTAGATTCAAGCAAAAAATAGGCAGGGAATAAGACAACCCCAAGAATAAATTGCGTTCGCATTTCTCCGCCTTACGTAAAATATTCCAATTCCCACAACGGTCGCCGAGTTATAAGATTTGAATCCGATGACAATTTCGCGGGTGAGGACGAGATCCATATAGCACGGGAAGCTCTGAAAAGGCATGAGAGGTAGAATGCGAAGACAATGGAAGAAGAAGAAGGCAAAGTGAAGAGGAAATCGGCTCCTTTATTCTGGAAGGCGAGGAAATGTGAAAGGGGGGTGGATAAACATCGCACGTAAAAACCGTGGGTCAAAATAAAAAAGGAATCGAGGTATACGAGAGAATTCCGCATGGAAGATGTCTCAAAATAATCGATTTAGGATTTTCAAACAGCAATTGTTGCACGAATGACGATTTTACCTCAGCGGAAGAGAAAAATGGAAAATAAACGTTAAATATCCAGGAGGGACGCGCAGCCACTGGACCACGGAGAGCGAGCGAGAGGAGAGATGGAAGGGGGCGACGAAAACGCCCAAATGTTTGGAGTGGCGGTCGAGAGACGGGATCCTTTTATTCGGCGAGCAACAGGCAACGTTGGCGCAATGTTGCTACATCGCTCTGCAGCCAACGAGCATGCGCGAATTTCCGGAAAAAATGACGGCCGATTGGCGACCTTTTCCGGTCTGTTGATCCTAATGGCGCGGAGGGGATTCCGAGAAGAGAGGAAGGCCTTCCCCCCCACCCAACTTAGCCTGTCACTTCCGGTGGCAAAGAAGCATAGGTGAGGTCGGGAGCAAATGAAAGAGGCGGCACGAGCAAAGGATCCGAAGGAAGGAGAAGTTGGAGAGGGAGGTGAGGAGGCTGACTCCCCACGTCGCCTAATTGCATGTATAATGCCATGCGACAAATTTGGCGGCTCTTCCATAATCCCCTCCACGACAACAGCGCCCCATAATCAGGAGCGGCCGGAGATATTTTGGCGCTCTGAGCGCGAAACCGACCCAGCGTCCCCTTCGGGCAATTGTTGTCAAGATAGGTTTAAAAGAACCTGTTAATTTATTCAATGCTCCGTAAAATAATATTCCGCGATATAAAATGGTGTCCGACTTGGAAGAAATGTATCGACAGATGATCGGGATACCGCTCCCAATACTCGGCACCCCGGGAAACCGCTCGGCTCGTCGATACCTCGGGCCGCCCCTACCCATAATATAGGATACGGTTTTACTAATGTTTTAAGCGATAGTTTCTTCGATTTTGTTGGATTGAGATGGAAATTACGAATAAACAGTGCCGAAAGCTGTCCCTCGCGAAACTAAATCGAGTTAATTTTAACGCGTATCGTTTAAATGTGTTCTATTCCTAGCGTAGTGACCCCAAAATTAATCGATGTATTCCACTCTGGCCAGCAACAAGATTTTAATTATTCACATAGTCCATAAAGAATCATATCTATTGGATCAATTTTACTAAATTTGTAAAAAGAGATTTCCAGAATTTTTTCGTTGTTGTTGATTATAAGCAAAGGAAAAAGCAATTTTCTTTCAATATATTTTAAGAGGCAACATCAGAAACCGCAAGCCTACTTCAGAATGAAAATCAAAAAAGAAACTCGAGTTCCCAAAAGGAACTAATCTCAATGACCCCTTTTTTCTCCCCTCTCCTTCCGCTCCTCTCTTTCCTCCTCTTCCCTTTAATCCCCATCCTATTCTTCCCTTACATACTTCTCCAAATTCCTTCGCCATTGCCATCCTCTTCGCTCTTCCTCTCCACCCCCACCCTATTTCCATTCAACATTCTACCACTCTAGAATTCATGAAATTTCGAAGCTTTTCTTTTTTATATAAAGTACCCCGAGCCATGCGAATAGAGCGCCCAGACGACAAAGTCGACAGCGGTGAAATGAAAACTACAATCCCCGAAATATTTCCATCTGAAATTCAACGTGCTCGACAAGAATAACAAAAAGTTAACCGAATCATTTAAGCACGAGCAAAATGACGATGGTTTTGAAGAGCCAATCGATCGCCGTCAGGCAGACCGAGATGTTTCATCACAAACTATCTTTCGTTCTTGACAGAGCAACCAAGAAACCGAGCCTTTTGAGTTTGTGAACGCCTGAGTCCGCCTCGGCCAGATAACTTGAACCTAACGCAAAGACCTTGGGCCAATTACAAACTTAATACCAGGGGGAGGGGGGAATTTACATTGTACTAAGAACCTTCGCAATTTCTAGTCCTCTTTCAGTTTGATAGGAAACTACTACTGGTGTCATCGAGCATATTATCTTAACTGAGCTAGTAAAAATCCATAAATTTACTTTATTAAAGGAGCCGAAAGTTAAGAAGTTCAACCGATTTTCTTGATTTCGATTTGACATGATTTTAGACCATTTTTGGACTTCGATGGAAGGAGAAAACTTAACCAATTACGTTAATGGCATAAGAAAAGTAGGCCTGAAAAATTTGCGAACGCCTTATATACAGAATGAATAAGGGAGACAGTGATGACAGTGATTATTAACCTGTGGGGCGCTAACCTCAGGGAGGCGATGAGAATTTCAGGGGGAGGGTGCAAATTATTTTGGAAAAAAAATCAGTTTTGCCTCAAATTTCCATATCTCATGTTTCTAATGCTGTCCAATTTACCTGCTTTAATATTTGCTCATTTCCTTTATAACTATTTAGACGACATGTCTTGTACAAATGTATTCAAATTTTCTACCAACTAATTATCTCCATAACAGACGTATTGTAGACGAATGAATTTATTATACGTAGAAATAATATATGAAAAACTACACGGATTTTTAGGCAATGCAACTTATCGCTGACTGCCAAAAAATGACTTTAGCCTGCCAGCTGCGAATTGTGCGTCGAAACCAAAATGAAACATTATAATTCACTAAATTAACTCGTATTGCCGAACTCACCTCATGCGCATAGGTAAGTAGAGACTTAGAAACCTATGTCATAAAAAGTTGTTACATCCGCGTTCAGAAACGAGAAAATTGATCTGTTACGATAGTTTAGTGGTAGAATATCCGCCCGGAAAGTGGAAGGCCCCTGGTTCGATTCCCGGTCACAGCAGACTTTTTTCTCGTTTCAAAATTATTCCCAAGTTGTTACTATTACTAATAATTTTTTTATAAAATCCCTTAAAAACATCAAAGAGAATTTTTTGGAGGAAAGAGGTGGCATGAAGGTTTTAGAAGATCAGGAGGGGGGCGCGAGACGAAAAATGTTAAGAACCACTGTTCTATGAGAATATTTAAGGAAAGTGACAAATAACCATGCAGAAAATATTTACGAGCCGTCTGAAGATGAGAGATATGCTCGAATCGAATGAAAATGTAGAAGAGATAGAAAGCAAGGCCCGAAAAAAGGAAGCATCTAAAAATTTTCTACGGAAAGTCCCAAAGACGACCTCCGCTGGTTGATCGCAGCCCAGAGAACGAACCCGATTCAGAGACGAATTCAATGAGTACGGACTACTACGACTATCCCGCGACAGCCATCTAACCTGTCCTTTCTCTAAACGTATAAACAAATGCATGCTCCATATTAAGAAACATACGACGGCTACGATGGTATTTCACCAGGGGACCGAAATGTTGGATGCATTTGGAATTGGGTCAAGGACGACCGATCCTTGCACAAAATTATTCAACGCACCTTCCAGGGAATTTTTTCGAAATAACCAACTGGAGTTAAATGATGTGTGGTCGAGGAATTTTCGTTACGGCGATGGCATAACATTTGCCACAATGTCACTGCGAAGAACGGTCCATGATAAGAATACTGGTATCAAAAAGTATGAATTAAGATGGACCTGAAGAAGCTCGGCATCATATTCTTCTGTCTTTGTTCGGCCTGCGCCGAAGTAGATTGAAACTGAATACTTTTCGGAGAAGGCCAAAATAATTTGCGAGGAGGAACGAAATACTAGGAGCTACCGATACCTCACCATTTAAAGAAAAATTTCGCAAACTTATTGATTTTTAATCTTCAACTTCCAAAGTTGAGGCTTGAGAAGCGCAACCAAAGCCATCAATCTTCAGGAATAGCACCATTTACAAATAGAAGAGTGAGCTTAGACGGTTACCAAAAATTAAAAATAAGCTTCAAAGGATTACGTTCGCTTTAAATCGCAGTAGTGGAGAAAATTAAATAGGTAGAGCGCATGCGGAGATCGAACTGGAGAAAGAACAGAAGGCCGTTCTCACCTCCGTCCACCGAAAAGAGCGCCGAGTCCCACCTCGTCTAACCGCCTTGGGCCCATCTCCCTCCAACCGCCCTTTCCTATTCCTCCCCCTTTCTCTCTTTTCCCCTCCATATCCTATTCTATCTTTCTCTCTTCCGCATTCTGTCAGCATTTGCACGTGTACGCGTGTTCCCTCCTTCGACCTGCTCCCTCCTCTACCGCGAACCCTCACAGACGGTCGATAGCCAGGGAAAGGGCCTATGACGTCACAGGACGAAAATCTCTTCCGTCCCAGCTTCCACTCTCCAAACCCTCTCGCTCCCCGTATCGTATACTGCCTACCTCCTCCTCCTCTCTCTCTATCTCCTATTTCTCTCCCACGCATCGCCGCCGATATTACTCTCTTTCTCTTAACTGCCGCTCTTTTTTCTCCCCCCCCCCTCTTTCTCTTTCACACACAGACATACACGCGTCACTTATCATCTAGTTAATAAAACTAATCCGAGATTTCATTTCCCCCTCTGCCTTTACTTGTTCACGACTCGCTCGTCCATTCTATTTTACATTCAATGTCGCTTTTATCGGCTTTTGTCCCCCGACACCCACTTCATCCCATTTCTTCCGTCATTTTTTCCAAGTTCCTCCTCGAGCACCCCCTCGCCTTCTCTCTCTCTCTCTTTCTAACAACACCTCTGCCGAATTTTCTTCCCCTAAAAGTCGCACCCCTCTTTCGCTCCTCTCACCAAAAGAGCCGACTCACTAAAAGAAGGATATCGTTCTTCTGCTTCCATCTCATTGCTCGCAAACCGTTCTCTTTTGTCGTCTCTCCTTCCGTTCCCTCCCTCCCTCCTCTCTCCACCTCCTTCCGCTCTCTCCCTTCCTCCTCTCTCCACCACCTTCCGTTCCCTCCCTTCCTCCTCTCTCCACCTCCTTCTTTTCCTTCCCTTCCTCCTCTCTCCACATCTTCCTCCGTTTATCTCCCACCTCTCTCACGGAAAAAGGCACCAGTCTCGACTTTGCCCGAATAAAGGCCGTTCTCAATCCGACTCTCTTCCGCTCGCTCGCATCGCACTCTGCAGCCTTCTCCTCGCACTTTACACGTGGTTAATATTTCCTTTTGATCTCCCGTTGCCTCCCACGGAATGCGGAGGGAGGCGCTTGCGGGCCCGATATTCTATGCAAGCGACCGATGGAACGGTATTTTCTACCGAGTTATCCGTCGCATAGCGCAATCGCTATCACCCCGACTCGGAAACACAATGCTATGAGCAGGAGTAATCGAAGTACTTCTGATACGTTATCGAACCTCTATCTCACTCTATTCATCTTCAAAACTTACTCACAAAAACGTTAAAGGGATGCTGACGACAGTATGCAGCTCGTGACCTGTTGATGCTCTGGTAGAAACAGATTCTCACCTCCATTGTTATCCAGCTTAAGCCGTCGTGTCCGGATGAGGAGACGGAATAACTTCATATATTAGTTTCGACGAGTATAAATGATTAAGATTTAAACATGGACACAAATAAGGAAGCTCTTTTGTTCTCCGAGAAGGTAAGGACAAGGAAATTCGGATATTAGGTTGTGACCTGGATGTTTTTCTGATATAAAGTCAATTAAAACTATTTTGACGCCAATTAGGAAGGTTTTAAAGACTCTTAAAGATATCTTAACAAACATTTACGTGCGTGGTCTGCACTTTAAATAAAAGATAGTTGGGATTGCTCGAGGTACAGCATAGGGCTAAGGATGAAAGATTTTCCTTCTTTCAAAAGAAAAAAGTTTGAAAAATCGTTCAAGTTTTTAGGCTCCGAATAAGATTACCAACGAACCACCTTCATTAAAAGTCTCTAGATACCCCTTAACGATTGCTGAATACACCCTTCAATTTGAGTTGCCTGACTAATTTTCGGCTGGACACGAGGAAATATAACAAATATTAGAGAAAAATAACAATTAGGCATATTTCGACTATTTAATCCCGCATCGCATTTATTTATTTCAAATAACTTTCTTAAAAAGGGGAATTCCGCTTTTAGAGTCTCGAAATTTTTTAAAGAGTAAGAATCGTCATTTTTGTACAGAGCATTTTTATGATAGTGATGGCCCAATGAGCGCTATGAAAAATGCAATGCAATGAAGAGAATTTCACAAAATAAAAGATATAAATATCAGCGTCTCAACTTAATCAACTCGATGATTTAAAAAAAATATACTTAGAATAGAATAGAATTCCTTGTGGAGTATACATTACGGAGAAGCACATCGAATCGCAAAACTGTTACCAGGAGTCGTATCCAGTTTGTGTATTCTATGGCACAACTTGTTATTCATTTACCATTAAAATAGATTTAAGACGTATAACTTACATGCATTTTATAGGAGATGCACTTAAATCCGCAAACGGCAATTGGTTACAACATTTCGTTCTACATTCGGTTTTTAAGCTGTAAAAATAAAAAGCGAATTCAAGCTGAAAGGGGCGCATTGTAAGATATCTGTCAGAATATAAAAGGTAAGTATATCGCATTGCTAAACTATTTTCTTCTGCCATCATTCAAATATAGCTGATTGATTTTTAGCCATCAATAAAGAAACAATATTTTGTCATATTTACTAACACAGCTTCTTCATCGAGAAGGATTCATTATCCGTCTCCTTCTTCGTGTGTTCCAAACGCGGATCTAGATAGCAGAAGGTTATGCACCGTTTTCTCGGATATTGATCAACGCGCGAGGCAGTCTATGAGCGCGCCGTACGGAGCCAGGTGCGACCGCAAAGCTTTACGGCCTAAATCTTTGCAAAGAATTATTAATAGAGCTAGCCATGAAACCAGGAGTGGAAAAAAATCAAATGGCGTGTAAACTCGAAAAAAATCGATACGCATGAAAAAAATATGGAGAACAACACTGCGGCCTTCGGAAAACATCAAAACAAGAAAAACTTTCGATGAAAGGGGCTGGATATTAAGTTGACAGAATCATTAGTAAACAGTCAAGCGTTTCGTCTAAAGTAGTTAATGACTTTTCCTTTCTACCAAACGGCACGGAACCTCCGCCGCCCTTGATCAATCTACTCTTGATAGCTTATTTTATTTTCCTCTCTAAAAATAACTGCCTATCCATTTCATCATTCCGTTCGTTCGTTTAATCACACATTTACGAGATTAAAATCTTCAATATAATTTCCTTACAGGTGAAGATCGATTCCTCTACATCACGACACACCGGCGCATCAAAAACAAACGAATCTCCTGCCAAACGCACACCGATCATAATCTCTTTTTAAGAATACTCTTCTGATGTCCTGGCAGTAAAAACACGTTTGAGAATAAGAAAACTATTGTGGTACACATGTTTAGTCTTTCCTCGTCAGAAAAACCGACTAAGCATAAAAAAATGAACCCATTGGCAGAGTTCTCGATCGGCTTCAAATTTAGCATTAGATTTTACACTTCTTGACAATCGCGTAACTTTCGCTTTGAAACTATTGGTTTGAATGTAGAATCTCTTCCCTTTTAAGCCCCGTTTAGAGGAGACAACCTGGGTAGTACGACATGGATCGTGCGACACATGTAGAAAGAGAAAACTGTTTAGACGGTTCAACCAGAGTCGATTCGACAGTTCAAACCAAAATGGCGTCAACTGGATTACTTGGTGTGGGTGTGCAAGTAATTTGTAGTGTTATAGGGGAGGAATTACGGAGAATTTTAAAGAAGAAGAATGGAAGACGTCTGTGGACCAGGCAATGGATTTTGAGGCATAAGGCCCTTGGGGCTTTAAAATGTTTGTTAAAAGAGCTTTCATCTGAGGACCCCGAGTCGTAACGAAACCATTTAAGGATGACTGCTCTTCAATTTGAAGAGCTATTGAATCAAGTTAATTTTAATTAATTAATACAATTATAAATAATATTGACGCATAAGATTTGCACAAACAACATAAATTTACCTGTAAAAGAAAGGGATACGTTCCACAAATGCTCTTTCACTCCGACATCGACTCAAAAACGTTAAGAGATAATGGTTCAAAATTTTACAGGAATTCTTGATTTACATATTACAAGTGATAGACAAACAAATATTTGGGTTAACGATCCGGTTTGAAGTCCATGAGATTATTTATATCTCTCATAAGGTAACACGTAAAAATGGGCTTCTTGATGTGCAAGCTTTCATTCTTTCGGAAATTAAAATTAGAAAAGTCTGACCATTGATCATCCGGTTTAAACTATTTTAAAGAAAAATTAATAAAGGCACTTATGCTATTCGTATTTTTTCGCCTACACCTCGAAATCACACATATCTAACGTTTAAATCACACATTTAGGAGAAATATTACCATTACGGTACGTATTTCCATGCGTTAAATACAAACAAAGTCAGGCAGAAAACTTTTAGGGACGGCCACCCAAATGCAAAGATTATTTTATAAGAAAAATTTTGCTGTAATAACATTTCTGTGATTTCGACGAAAACTTTATTTCCTACGTCAGTCAATCTTAACATTAAATCCACACCACTGAATCACTTCGTCCTTAATTATCGCTAAATCCAATGTCCGCTTGAAATTAATTTAAAGTATATATATAAATGGGACTTCTTTCAGGGCAAATGGTTTGTTTCTCTTAAGGGGGGTAGGTGTTTCTTATTCACTCCAACCGGCTAAATTTTTTGAAAAAAAATAAGAATTGCAGTAATTTCTGATTCTTCTTCGTCTTTCACGAAACAGAAACAGTTCAATTTAAATAAAAATGCTTCAATACGAGAGAACACTAATCTGTAACAAAGGATATCGGATACAGGGATACGCCCGGGAAAATTTTAGCGATGTGTCTTCTGTAACTAGTAAGGAAAGACGCGAATGATGCGTACAATTCATTTGGAGAAGGCATGGACCTTTGTGGAGCGATTGCCTAGGATTTTTTCCGCTCAGGGAAGAGAAAAGAGAAAAGAAAAGAATATTTTCGAAGGAAACACACCTCGGGAGGCACACTGGGGAAGGATCTTAATGGGACAGCTGCTGAAAGATCAGCAGCACATACACCGAAATTCCTTTCTCCCTCACAACATTCACCGAATTCCTAGAATTTTCAATCGGTAGGATTCCATCCTTTCGGCTAGAGAAAGAGGACAGTAGATATTATCTTGCGATATACAAAAGGGCGACCTTCGCGTCCGAAATGGAGTGAGTGACCTGAGGCCTCCTAAGAAAATCGGACGTGGTCAGGATGGCATGCCTTTTGTCTTGTACTGGATCCTTTGGACCCGCGGCAACAAGTGTGAGGGATACATGAGAATTTGAAAATCGAGGGTGGTGAGGAAATCCCACCTTTCTCTTGTGCCTTTTATGCGAACCGAAGAAGTTTTGGGTTCAGAATTTTTCGATTCCTTCAATCCTGTATTGAACACGTTTAAGCCTGGCAGGCCCCTGCCTTGAAATAAATTTGTTTATATACAACTGTTTGACATACAATACCCATGTACCATTATGTAATGTTTGATCATACAAAAGTTGTGTGGCGTAATCTTCAACAATTTAACCATCGTAAATTTTTTTGCCCCACAAATTTCATACAGCCAAAACAATTTTTACTTTCCGAAATATTCCATGAGATGAACTTTATATTTATTTTTGACTTTTAAGTGCATCTATCGGGTGGTTTCATTAATTTTTCATATATTTTTTATTTTCACTTATTACTTAATTTATGCGTACCCGTCATTTTTGGCGGGCAATTACACTAGTTTAATTATAATAATAGTGTTTTTCATTGCCAATATCCTTATTTTTATATTCTTATTTCTCTTTCTCCCTGCCATCCTTCCTCTCTCTTCCTTCTTCTTTCTTCTTCCTGTTTTCTTCACATTCTCCCTCTTTCTTTATCCCTACCTCTTTATCCCTCCTACTTTCTGTAAAAATCGGAAAATAAGTACCATTATGAGACATGCTAAACATATAGTTTTTAGAAAACTTTTGCAAGAATCGTGCTAGCAGAAGTGACAAATGATATATTATCATGGTATTTTAGTTTTGTAGGTGATATATTATTATTACTTAGTTTTCAAGTGTTAGTAATACGACTATGTATCACTTTCTTTAATCAATATTTTCAGAAAATGTAACGAAATAAATAAATAATTCGTTATAAGAATATAAACCTAAACCTAACATCGATGTTATTTTTCATCACGCCTATCCCGCAGGCTAAAAAACGCGCGGGCTCCAAGACATGGCCATCTTCGGAGCCAGTTCGGGCAGGTTCGGCATCTCCTCGGGGGAATCGCTTCCGAAAAAGTAAAGGCACACTCTCTACTTTTGTCGAACCGCAACGCTCGTAGAACTACCAAGGCGAAAGGGGGTATACACGGTCCATGTGCTTTCACTTTGCCTTCGATTCGTCTGCCGTTCTACACTGGTTGCCTGGTCATAACGGGGCTTTACTTTAAAAATCTGCCGCTAAATCATTTATCGTTGTTTAAACTTCCTAGATCGATGGTTATTTTTTTCCAGTTTTCTCGTCAAAATTTCGTTTACCGACGATAATGATGGTTTTATCGCGATGCCGGTTTCTTCCTTTTCCCCGACATACAGTTTTTTTTCCATCCACTGACAATAAAATATGAAACAGAATCTACAACTTAAGACTTATATTTTCCGGCGGTTACATCTTCTCCATGATTTAAGCAATAGAATAGGGCGGGGATGTGCCGACTTTTTAAGTCGCTAATCCCTCTCCACTCGTTCAATTTGCCTCGGACCCTGCTCGATTAAATCTTAAACAATAAAAATTAAGATAAGAAAAACTATTTCTACCACTACCACCAGGAAAAGGGCACAGAGTTTTTCATTTAACTGACATTTATACAATCATTTAGAAAGAGGTACTTATAAAAGCAATTTTAGGGGTAACTCAACGAAAGCGAATACAAATACCGCAGTTTGTTATTCAGTACGCTGCCCCCAGTTTGCACACACCTGAACAAGAGGAGAAAATGAACAATATGCAAAATCAAATAAACGAGCTCATCGCAACGTTTGTATCAAATA
Source organism: Tanypteryx hageni (assembly GCA_028673005.1). Classification (NCBI taxonomy): domain Eukaryota; kingdom Metazoa; phylum Arthropoda; class Insecta; order Odonata; family Petaluridae; genus Tanypteryx; species Tanypteryx hageni. The sequence continues at coordinate 117,938,083 of CM054116.1, forward strand.
CGCACAGCCATATAGGGGGAAGAGTACTAAGCAGCTACTCTTTGTGAGAATAACCTGTCGTTGGCCCAAATAAAAAAGTGTGTCATTATGCTTTATCTTTTCGTGAGCGTGGGGTCTTGAAGCATTATCGTCGAGGTTAGATGGCTGCTCGGAAATTATTTAGAGACGAGGAGAGTATAGAATGGCATTCTATAGGGGAATAAGGGGTCCACGCGGATTACTGGCTTCAGGATGCATTTCTATTGAGCATGCAAGATATTCCGTGCGAGCGAGAATTAGGAGAAATGCAGAGTGGGATGCGAATTGCTAATGGTACATCGGATTTGCCTTTTTCGAATGCAGCTTCCACTGCGTTCATCTTGTTTTGTGAAAGTACAATAAAACCTCGCTGATCCGGACCCCGTTGGTCAGGACTTCTATTAATCAGGACTAGGTTCGATCTCAGCCACCTTTGCAAATATTCGAGAGTGACTCAGAATAAAATATTTTGCGTGAAAAAATTTAAAAAGTGGAAGAAAATATAAATAGAAGAAATGTATATGATGTAATAGTTATAAGTAGTAGTAACCATTGTACAATATATAGTCCTCAAAATACGTCAAGTATGTTTATTGTTGATCATTTACAAAGTTTATATCAAGCATGTACTATTTTTATTTTATACGCTTATTATACTTCATTTACGTCTTTAATGAATTTTTCTATATATGCATTTAGTAAATTAGGAACTCGCGGCTAATCTGGATCTCCCCACCCTTAATTACTCCGAGATATTTATTTGGCGGACGATTTTTCGAATGCGTTTAACCAAAATTAATTTTTTTTAATTTGCGCATTGAATGGGAATTGTGTTTAAGAAAATTTTGGAGCATTTGTTCATAGACTCGAGGTAATTTTCAAAGTTTAAAACAAGGGTTTTGTTGTGAAAGGAGTTAACTAGGATCTTCTAGGGCAGGGGTTTTCAACCTTTTCTTGCTGACGTACCCCTTAAAGCATTTTTTATGGCCGTGTACCCCTTAGAGTAGCGGTTTCCAAACATTACCAAGCTGCACTCCCCTCACCAACGAAAAATGCCTTTGCGACCTCCCCCCCCCCCCTCACCTAAGAAAACTGTCCTTGTGGCCCCATTCTATATCATTTTCAGTCAAAATTCATAAACAATACCTACTGGACCAACAATTGGAATTAATATAAGCACCTTAAGAAAAACATGGAGGTAAATGATACGTCCTAGCCAATTAAAAGTTGCATATTCTAAGTCTCACAGTTAGGATGGCTAAACGCATGGCAAATATACGTGTAATGTTTTGCGCCCCTCCCCCGATCTATCCTCAGCGCCCCCCAAGGGGTCGCACCCCACAGTTTGGAAACCACTGCCTTAGAGCATTTTTTAATGATAACGTACCCCAAGTAGATTTTAAAGTGGTTTGGAAATTAATAAAACTTGCATTAAGACAGCCCATGTTTATAACGTTAAAATTCACAGCTTCGGCGTTTTTCTGATTTATAACGTTAGTCTTAGTCACAACATCGCGACTTTTAATTCCAAAGTCGTGCATGAAAGACGAAGTAAGAAGAAAATTTACGATGTTTAACACTTTCGCGTATCCTTTCAAAACTCTTGAGTCCTAGGGGTACGCGCAACTCCGGTTGAAAACGCGTTCTAGGGGTAAAAGACATTAAGTCAATTATTATCTTTTGGACTTTGAATGGTGCGAATTTTTCTTTTTTAGAATAATATATAAATAACCGAGGAAAAGCACGCTCTAGTTTAACAAGAAATCTAGTATGAATGATGAATCGATTATCTAGTTTTTCAATGAAATTGTACACCAGGTGCTCTCTCCAAGAAACGGGAATTATATTGTTGGATGGATTTTGAGAGTAAATCACAGAAAACGCAAAACCTCGAACTTTTCTTCTTCACACAGATCTCGTGGTCATACGTTACGGGCTAACCTTTCGATTGCAGGTCTTTTACGTGATGGCGAACAGCCAATTTACCTATGCCGTCCTTCCACAGAATGGTTGTTTCTAGAAAATCGTCCACTTACAAAACTAACTTGAATAAAAAGGAGAGAGAGAAAAAATATTTGTAAGCTGGAAGTCATAAAGATTATCGGTGGACACAAAATTCGCTCGATATAATGGAATAAATAACGTAGTCGGACCGTAATTAAGGGTCCGAATCTCGTTTAGTTTACATTAGTTAACTTTAAAATTTGCCACCTTCATAAAAATCAAGTCGGTCTACCGCAATTTAGTACGTACATCAATGGAAAAAAAGAAGCCCAGAAAAAGTAATGATAACAAACGTGAGCGGTTTCTTACTTGCGATAAGGCTATTATTATTTGGCGGTAAATGACAGAAAAATGGAATAAACTGATATTTTCGACCCTTTTGGATCAATCAAACGATATAAGTCATTTATCGTAAAGCGATTGGCTTTTACGTATCTCGTAAATTTAAGCCCACACTGAAATAAAGACGGCTTAGCTCGACCATCTACGTCATTTTTTCGATAACGCGAACGACTGTTACAGTATATGAGGAAACGAATAAAGCGATGATTTAAAAGGTAATAATTAGCTTAATTTGTAAATGTCAAAGCCATAAATTTCCAAAAGGTAATTTTTCACTAGATATCCTTAAATGTAGGCACGAGCAAAAACAATGACACTAAATGCATATCGATTGCATCGTCAACAGCCAAGAATGACGAAATGATATAATATATTAATTTTAATTAACACTACTAGCTAAATAACCTGATTTAAATGCAGAAATAATTTAACAGCTAGTTACAAATTAATTCATGTAAAAATGCTGCCTAATGTTTTGTATTTACGAGCAAAATCTATCATCTCTTTGTCCCTTTGTGGCTCCCTCTGTCACGCTATAAAAATGCGAATAACTCGATAATGAAACGAGATTCATTTTTTATATTTGGCAGGAATAATTGACTTCCACATTTTAAGATGATGACGAAAAGAAATCTCGAAAAAAGTCCTAGGTTCGACTCCAACGTAGGCAATTCCATTTCCCATATGATAACATGTAAAAATCGACTTTTTGACTTGCAGGCTATTAAATAAGTAAATATGGAGACTACAGCGAAATTGATGTTAAATAGAATTAACTCCTTAACCGTAAAATTCAAAATTAGAGACAATGAAAAAATGGGGAGGAAAAGCAGGAAAAGGCAAAAGACAATAAAAATTATAAACTTACAGGTTTAGGGGGGGTTACTCCACGCCAGGGACCTGATGTCACTCACACATTCACTCACTCAAGCGCACAAGCACTAATCCTAAAGGTGAAAAGGAAACGGGATCGGGTTTGCGAGAAATTACTCTGCGCCAGGGACCCAAAAAATCACACCGTTGCTAGGTTTGTGAGTCAGTACGACCGCGACAGGAACCTACTAAGCAACTAAAAACACACGCACACGTACACGCCAAGAGGTAAAGGGATAAAATAAAGGGGGAAGGAAAGGGGAAATAATACTAGGGTTACGGGAGATTAAACCACGCCATGGACCTAGTATCGCACACAGCGGCCTGTAGGTTTATGTGCCTTCCGGCAACGACAGGGACCTAACAGACGAAACAATAACGCACGCAAGCACTCGAATACACGCGCACAAGACCTATAAAGATGAGATAAACGTACTAAATACGTATTTCGAGAGCAATGCTCTCACCATCAGTAGCTGATGTGTAATGAGGGGTGGGAGTGTTGTAGGCGGTATTTATATGTTTATGTGCTGAAATGAAAGGAAGGGAAAGAGGTTCAGCCGTTACAACGTACAGAGGTGAAAGGGGGTTCAGGCCGCGGTCGTTATTCATAACGGAATTTTTGTTTCCTTTTATGTGTATGCTTTCGTATGCGTCTAGTTTGTTTTTGTTGGTTACAGATTTTACAAGAGTTAGGTTTTCGATCGTGATTGGATGGTGGTGGTCTTGGATATGTGTTGCTACACTAGAGTTGTTTAATCTGTTGTTTAAAATGAGCTATGTGTTCTTTGAAACGTGTTTCTATCTTACGTTTTGTTTGTCCAATATATATTTTGTCGCATCCTCCACAAGATATTTTGTATATGCCGGATTTGTGTAAAGAAGGAATTGTGTCTTTTGGGTTGTGTAATAAGTTGGAGAGTTTATTGTCGTTAACAAATACTGTCTTATAATTGAATTTTGAGAAGATGTTTTGTAGTTTGTTGGTGAGCCCAGGAGCGAAGGGGATTTTAATGTATTTTGTGTCTGTGAGGGAAGTATCAGTTAGTGTTGTGTGCGTTTTTACATGGAGTCTATGTTTATGTTTACGTAGGATGTTTTCGACCATTTCGGAGTCGTATCCGTTGGCTTTTGCAGTTGTTAATATGTGTGTTCTTTACGGTAATCAGATGGCGAGAGAGGCACGCGAAGAAGTCTATTGATCATGGAATGAAAAGGGGCCAATTTATGTGAGATGTGATGATTGGAATTAGATGGGATATATCTATCAGTGTGTGTTGGTTTTCGGTATATATTGAATTTTAACTTGTTGTTGTGTCTTGTTCATAATAAGTCTAAGAAAGGTAGTGTGTTTTCTTCTTCTTTTTCGAGTGTGAATTTAATCGAGTCATATTGGTCGTTTAGTTCTTGAAGGATGTTAGTGATGTTGTATTTTGTTGTGTCAGAAACCGCGAAAATGTCGTCAACGTATCTAAACCAAGTTTTAGGGAAGTATGTGAATGTGGTTTAGCAGTGTTTTTCGAAATTAATCATGAATAAATTTGAAAGGAATGGTGACAGAGAATTTTCCATTGTTGTGCCCTGGTTTTGCTGGTGTATGTTATTGTTTATTTGGAAGAAATTTTGTTTCATGCAAAGGCGTGTTAATAGGACGTATTCATCGACTGATTTTTGTGATAAGTTTTGTTCTTTGAGCCAGGATTCAAGGAAATTTAGTGTTACTTCTATTGGTACGCTGGGAAAAGGAAACACAACATCGAACTAAACTAGAATTTCAGTGTTTTTGAGGGTTAAGTTTTTAACTTCATTGATGAAATGGGTGTTATTTTTAATAAGCGACTCTTTTGTAAGAGGCCATTGTTTGAACTATTCATTTAGCCATGGGGAAATTTTGTATGTAGGAGAGTTGATGGCAGAGACAATAGGTCTGAAAGGAATGTCTTTTTTATGTATTTTTGGGAGGCAGTACACCCTAGGGATTATAGGGTTTGAGATGTTGAGTTTGGAGTTTTTTCGTGATTATTGTGGTACAAGTTTTTAAGGTGTTTTTTGTGTCTGTGATAATCTTGTTTAGGGGGTTCTTGGGGATTTTTGTGTAGGGTCCTTCTTTTAACATAGTATTGACCTTTTCACAGTATTTGTTTTTCCATTATGACCACCGAGTTTCCTTTGTCTGCCTTCAAATAAAAGCAGTCCTTGTTATTTAGTTGTTTAATGGTATTGTATTCTAGGTGGAAAACGTGTTTTGTATTTCGGGTTTTGGAGAGATCCTGTTTGATTTGTAGTAAGGATGAGTTTCTAATGATATTTTTTGTTTTTGGGTAATGATTTAACTGTGGATTCAATGTCTGCAATGAGGTCTTTTGCTGGAGGTTTCTTGTAAGGGAGGTGTGTACTTGAGACCTTTTTCCAAAATTGTGAGTTCCTCTTTTGTGAAATTTTTTCGGAAAGGTTGACACACAGACATCATCGAGAAAATAGTCAAAACGTGTTCAGGGGACCTTAAAACATGTATTTCCGTTGAAATCTCGAATTCGATTTTTTTCATGAAAACAATACTTTCTCTATATATACTTCGTATATGGAGAAATTAAAAAGGGAGAGGAAAAACAGGAAAATGCAAAGGACAATAAAAATTATAAACTTACAGGTTTAGGGGTTGTTACTTGTTAGTGCTTGTGCGATTGAGTGAGTGAATGTGTAAGTGACATCAGGTCCCTGGCGTGGAGTAACAACCCCTAAACCTGTAAGTTTATAATTTTTATTGTCTTTTGCCTTTTCCTGCTTTTCCTTCCCCTTTTTTCATTCTTTTGAGATCTAAATTAGAAATAATTCACCTATGATCTTCGAATCTAGCCCATTGTAAAGAAAAGACTATGAAGTTCCTTATTCCGTTCATCTATTCCAGCCTACAGTGCGAAATTCCTCATGTTAAATGTTTAATTCATCTATTTTGGGGAAATCTTGCCATTTTAACGGGATGTTGCCATGCCAACCCATTACATTGTTAAACCTCGAAATCCTATTATTATTTCAATCCTTATAGGCACTTATAGGTGAAAGCGTGCTTTGAATGCTCTTACAATTATACGAGAGAGAGAAATTCTTTTCATAACCAATGTATTATTAAATGTAAAGTACTCCTTTAGCCAAACAATTAGAGGGTTACAACACCCAATGCATTTCGCCCACAAGGTGGGCATCTTCAGAAGCAAAACCTGTCTCAACAGCTTCCAGTCACTGTTGAGACAGGTTTTGCCCCCGAAGATGCCCACCTTGTGGGCGAAATGCATTGGGTGTTGTAACCCTCTAATTGTTTGGCTAAAGGAGTACTTTACATTTAATAATCTGAGCCAAAGTTATTGTGAGCTACCAACGATATAACCAATGTAAACAACATTTGTTGCGTTATTTAGGAGGAATACATTTTAATGTAGAATATTAATCATTCGAATATTAAAATTAGGTACTTAAAATCATCGTGGGAGTTCAAAACTTGAAACAACGAACGCTTAAAAGAACGAAAGTTTGTTTTCTTGCCATCCAAAGAAAGTCAAGGCATATTTATGTTCATTTTTTATTTCACAAAAACCGTTGAAGGGGCCAGTACCGTATTACCCCCCAACAAAAAAATGATAATAAATAAGAAAATAATGCATGATAATAATTGTATTCATGATTTAGGCTATATAATCCTTTGATACAAATTATAAAATAATCAAAAAGATCTAAATTATTATGAATCACAAATCCTCTCCAAAGAAATTCATAAATATGCATTTCGAGGCGTTTTTTGCGAACTCCATTTGTGATTTTTCTTTTAAGTGTCCTCCAAAGCGAATCGATCGTTTGAGTATTAGCACCAGTTTCGCTGTTTACGAATTCCTCTGAGTGATTTACCATGAAATGTTCGAATCCAAGCTCAGACAGACGGTAATAAGCTCTCCATCGATCCGAGCATATAATCGATCCAACTTCAACGTGCTTTTGAATTAACGGAAGAAGTGTTTCGGCATCACGGTGATTATTCGAACAAATTTAAATTCCAAAATCTCCCCCACGATGAGGCACATCGCCAACAGCAATCTCGACCATACCGACAATCCATGTTCCGTCCACTTTCCTACCTTAGTTGCATTTTCTTTTTCCGATTTTTGCCTCATCTATTTCTACCACGACTCCAAATCCACCAATTTTTCTTTGAGCTTGATTCTTTATGCACCAATCCATATTGACTTCCCGACAATAGCTTAACCGACCTGCCGCAGTTTCTCTCGATGTCGTTACCTTTTCCGTCGAAGATTCCCGGATTATGCGATCGTAATTTGTGTCGCCAACAGCGAACATATATGTAATTATAAGTATTCGACCGATACTTATATTAGAATTCCAGAACCACGAATTCCTTGACGAAGTCATGGAAAAATCATGAGAATTCGCGCCACGCTTTCGACATCGAAATTCGATATTTCCGCGGTCTTAGTGCCATATCACACCACAAATTCGACAGGATGGCGTTCTTAATAATAATCGTTTTTCCATTAAAAATTCGATCATTTTTTTCCTTTCTTCGATTAACGCACATAGCTGTCTAAAATTCATCGTTGAAAATTAATTGATTTAAAAATTGAGGCTATATGGAACTGCGGGCCAATATTTTTGAAAGTTCTATTTAATTATAGAATCACAAATTCAAATAATAAAATTAAAATTGAAACCATAGCAACTCACTTAATTGACTCCTAAACTCAAACTCGCATTTTCCATCTAACCGCCGAAGTTTGTAATTATTTCTTTTTTGTGGGGGCTCTCCCCACACACTCCCGTAAATATTATAGTACTAGTAATGGTATAAGGAAGACCACTGTGGAGTAATACGGAACTACAGCACCGTTGAATTTCAACGGGCATCTCCCTAGTCCTTATATAATAATTCTCAAGTGTCCGTCTGTATGTCTGTCCCGGTATTTTTGGATATTCCCAATAGAATTAAGAGCTGAAATTTTCACAATCGTTAAACCCCCTTAAGGTGGTCTCTAGAAAAATCAAACATCCCGGAAAAAGTCCCTGATTCGACTCCGGGAGACAATTATATTTTCCCATAAGTTTACATGGGATTTTCGATTTTTCAAGGTGCAAGGTTTATTTTCTTAATTCATTAAAATATGTAAATATGGACCGAATTTCTCCATTTTTATTTTATTCGACGGCTAAAACTATAACATATCTTATTCTTGCAATGTTTAGATGTTACACGGAATAATTTGTCAGAAACACGCATTTAATTTCGAAATTTTATGGATTTTTCGTACTCTTTCAGGGTGTTGCCAAGGCGAGCCACATTGTTGCCTCCGATAAATTAGCGTCTATTAAGCCTTCAAATAGACGAAAGAATTGGGCTATTCTCTTCGTCAAACTTAATAGATTGCAACGTTAATAATTGAAGAATATTATATTCAGTAAACATACGAAGAGGAAGAATAACGGAGCCAAAGAGTGGCAAATCAAGTCGTATATTGATGCCAGAATGTAACAAATTTCAAGCGCTTCATTTTCTGGGAGAGTTCAAATGATTGTCATGAATTAATTAATTAATCAAAAAATTACATTTATTATATATATATATATATATATATATATATATATATATAAATTTATACACACATGAATTTATTAATTAATCAAAAAATTACATTTACTATATATATATATATACACATATGCATATGCACTCTCTTAGTCTTATGCTCGTGGGAGCCTGACGTGCCATCAGGTAGCTCCGTCCCTTTCACTTTCCCCATTATTCGTGATCACCTGACCACCTGCGACAATGCCGCCGAAGAGTACGAAGAAGGACCTCGACGTCGACAGCACCGATCTTCGTGCTATTATGGAGACGGTGATGAAGACTATGTCCTCTTTCCAACAGAAACTAGGGCAAATTCAAAAAGAAGAAACGCCAAAAAGAACCTCTCATCTCTTGAGGAAAAATTTTCGACCTTCAGGGCAAAAGTTTTCGAAGATTTCCGCCGATTCTCCGAGCGCCTGAGTGAGATAGAGCGCAAATGTGTTGATTTGGACGAAAGGCAGGACGCTCTGGAGCAATACTCGAGACGTACCTGTTTCCTATTACATCTACATTATACCCTGCAAGTCACCTTTTCGGTGGATGGCAGGGGGTGCAGTGCACCAAGGGTCCATAGTTTTCCTACGTTATCTTTTTCTATTATGGTCTCTTATCGTCCTAGGAAAAACGATCCTCTATATCGCTCCGTTCTACAGTCGATCTCGCGAATCTTATCCTCACTGTCCTGCCTTCCGAGATACGTCGGGCTTCTGATAAGTCCTACTACCTCATTCGCTAGTCCCTCCGACATAAATTTTTCCAGTAGTTTAATTCTAGCCTGCAGCCTACGTTCCTCTAACGATGTCCATTTCAGATTTTCTATTAATGATGTTACGCTTTGTTTACTATCGTAATTCCTCTTTACAAATCTAGCTGCCCTGCGCTGAACCTTTTCTATCTCGTTAGTGAGTCCCTTTTCGTAAGGATCCCACACAGTTGAAGCATATTCGACCAGCGGTCGAACCAAGGATAAATATTACATGGCATCCAAGAGCAGGAACGAGAGGACTGCTTAACACTCGCCACGACGTTCTTCAGTGAGAATCTGAAAGTGAACGTTGGAATTCACCAACTAGGCAGAGCGCACAGAATCGGGCCCATAAAAAATCCCAGTCCACATCCTAGGGCCATGATAGTGAGATTCCTCTCTTACCAAGATCGAGAAAAGGTTTGGAGGAGCAAACGTCTCCTAAAAGGTACGAAGTTTCTTGTAACCGAGTCGCTCACTTCAACGAGAAAGAAGATCTTGCAGGAAGTAAAGGCATTAGTAGGCCCCAGAGGTGTGTGTGGACCCAAGATGGGAAAATTGTCGTCCTCCAGAATGGCTCCAGGCGGTTCATCTCCACTTTCAGAGATGTAGACGAACTTAAGCGGGTTTGGACACCACAAGAATCCACTCCGAGGGACGGACGCCATTAGCATCGCAACGGACTAGTGGACTAAGCGAACTACAGGCGGTTTCCGGAGTCCAGACGAAGACTACTGTGGTGGCGAAGATTCATTTGAAGCATTAAGTGTTGTGATTGTGTTCCTCTTTCTTCACCTTTTTATAGTAAGTGCATTATTTTAGTACAAATATCACCCCCATTATCATCAGAGAGCGAATAAGTAGCGTGCATCCCCTTTTTGTGATCCCAATTTTTAGCGAGTGAAGTCATAAGGCAATTGTTGTGCAACCCTCCTACATCATAGTGAGCGGACCGTAGCTACTACAGTTTGAAGTCGAAGCAGAAAGTGTTCCCTCTCCTACCCTTTTTTTATTTTTCTTTTCGCTATTAGTGCATTCCTTCTTATCCCCAGCGTTAGTGTTGGTGTAAGTGATCCAAGTGTGGTGTATCCCGTAATAGAGTTTAAATTATCTTTATTTTATTTATTTTTATTCTTTTCTTTTCGCTTTAAGTGCATCCCTTCTTATCCCCGATCCCCAGCGTTAGTGTTGGTGAAAGTGTTCTAAGTGTGGTGAACCCCTTAATCGAGTTTAAATTGATATACCGGTAGTCCCAAAATTTTTGTGAGTTATAGTGATTCCTATTTTAGCTTTATTTTGTGAAATATACATTGTGCATTGATAATTTTTCCACACTAACTGAAAAAGTCCATTATAGCCAGTGATTCATGTAATTACCGTTGCGTGTGTCCAATTCTGTAATCTTAGTTCACTTCCAGTTTTATTTATCACTGTTCGAAATAATCTTGTTGTCTAAAAGGTATTCACGCGTTGTATTTACAGCTACTTCTCTTCATTTTCCGTGCTTTGCCCATTTCCACATTTACATGATGGGTGAATCATCACATACATACTTCTGGTTTTCCCTCAATATCTCTATCGCCCGTTCCCTTCACGTCCCAACTCAACCCTTGCGCCCCGAGTTCATACCTGGTACTCGCTCACTGCCTCACGCTGTGCGTAGAGAAGCAATCCTCAACCCTTGCGCCCCGGAGTTCATACCTGGATTCCGCCAAAATCTTGCTTTGTCTTCGTCCTCCCCTTTCATGGGAAATTCTCCTCATTGCAACCCCTCTGATGGCCTCTCCATCGGTAAATTGCTCTCTTCTTACTTCAAACTATTTCCACGAGCCTTTCAGCTGGTTTATCTTAACGTACAAAGCCTCACTGCGCATTTAGACTAGTTACGAGCCATACTTCCTTCTAATGATGTGCATGTAATATCCCTGGCAGAAACTTGGCTTAAACCTTCCATCTCCTCTTCTACTATTGACATACCTGGGAATAATTTATCGACCTCCCAAAATAGCCCATCTATCCGACTTAGACGACATATTTTCGAATTTTGCTACCAATTACGAACACATTATAATCACCGGTGATTTTAATGCCAATTTTACAGCTACTTCTCATGATACCGATTATTTAAAACATTCTTTTAATTCGCATGGACTCAACATCGTTCCGCTGAACCCGACTAATAACACTCAAACAGCCTCAACCTGGATCGACTTAGCCGTTACGACTAACCTTGAAAAATAATAACTCATGGTCAATTACCAGTCCCAGGAATTTCTTCTCATGATCTAATCTTCTTAGCTTACTCACTAAATTCGCCGAAATTCAAACAAACTTATATGCGTCACCGAGACATAAAAGGGATAGATGACTTTGAATTAATGAACGAAGCTTATACACTTCCCTGGTAAACCATTGAATTTATCGAAGATATTGACAAAAAAGTTGAAGCCTTAAACACTTTATTAATGCAATTGCTTGACCACTTCGCACCTGAAAAAAAACATCCGCATTTCCAAACCTCGCTCGCGCTGGCTTAATGACGATATTAAAAAAATGATGGCGCATCGCGATTAGGTTTTTCGTGTGTTCAAAAGAACTAAAGACGATAATATTTTCGACAAATATAAGCGCACTAGAAACAAAACAAAACAACTAATCAGAGATGCAAAAATTAGATTCATTCACTCAATAGCTAGTCCAAACGAATCACCTTCGATTATTTGGAAAAAACTTAGGTCGATTGGTATTGGCAAACAAAATGACTTTAAATTGCCTCCATGCATATCTTTAGACTCGTTGAATTCTAAATTCTCTACACCCCCGAATGTCATTAATGACAAAATAAAAAGGGAAGTTATTAATTCGATTACTGTCGCAGCGGAAAAATCAAACAAGGATTTTAACCCGTTCAAGTTCATCCCGGTCACTCAATTCCAAGTGCTCCATGCTTTTCAAAAAATTTAATCTAAAGCTCAAGGGTCAGATGGCATACCTACTGTCTTCATCAAGAAATTGATTCATATTATTCTACCAATAATAACTAATATATTTAACTGCTCCCTATCTCAAGAAAAATTTCCAGTGCAATGGAAACGCGCTTTCTTAAGGCCATTACCAAAGAAATCGAAATCGACTGAAATCAACGATTTTCGCCCAATTAGCTTTTTGCCTACCTTATCAAAAGTCCTAGAAAAATTAGTACATGAACAAATCATGCTCTTTCTTAACGAAAATCAATTGTTAGTTCCCTTTCAATCTGGTTTTCGTAGATCTCACAGCACCACCACTACTCTTGTAAAAATCACCGACGACGTGCGCCGCGCAATGGACAAAAAGGAAGTAACAATCCTAGTACTACTAGATTTCAGTAAAGCTTTCGACTCAATAGACAAAGATGTCCTGCTGTCTAAACTGCTCGCAATGAATTTCTCGCCTTCTGCCATTAATTGGATATCTTCTTATTTAAACGATCGTTCCCAACAAGTGATTTCCATTAATTCTTCATCTGACTGGCTTACCAACGGGAGAGGCGTCCCACAGGGCTCAATTTTGGGTCCCTTACTATTTTCTTTATACATAAATGACTGCTCCTTGTCACTTAAATACTGCAACCATCATCTTTATGCAGATGACTTGCAAATATACTCAAGTTCTACCGCAAACGATCTCGCGAAAACCCTAAAAAATATCAATAAGGACTTAGAAACGCTAGAGGCCTGGAGTAATAAAAACTTTCTTAGTATTAATCCAGAAAAGTCACAGGCTATCTTAATTGGTTACCCTAAGCTACTAGCCGCAATTAATCAATCCCAAAGAATACCGATCAACATAGCAAATTCAACGATACCCTATTGTAAAGTAGTAAAGAATCTCTGATTGCTCATAGATGAAACCCTCTCTTGGGCCCCACATATTAGAAATGTGTGTAGAACAGTAAACTCATCTCTTCACTCACTTAGGAAGTTAAGTAGTAGTACTCCAGTTTCTCTGAAAAAGCATCTGGTAACTTCACTCATTATTCCGCATTTTGACTATGTCGATATAGCGTACCAAGACTTATCTCAAGAGTTGTCGTTAAAGATTCAGAGAACTCATAACGCGTGCATTAGATATTTTTTTAAGCTGAAGAAATCAGACCATATTTCAGATTCACTCGCCAAACTAAACTGGCTAAATTTGGAGTCCCGAAGACGCCTCCACTTGCTTTCTTTACTATATCAATTACTTACTTCTAACAATCCACATTATCTTGCAACGGAATTCAGGAGTATAAACACTGTACATAACCGTAATACCAGAGGGTGCCATAAACTCCTTATTCCTCAACACAGAACGGTAATATTCAACAAGTCCTTCATTGCAACTGCTTGCAGACTATGGAACGAACTTCCCCAAACAATAAAAAACTTGCACTCGCTCTCATCTTTTAAACGACACTGCTATCTATCTCTCTTATCCTTGCAAAGGAACAGTTAAACACACTTAACGCTTCAATTGTTTTCCAATCTTGATTTTGACAAAACAATACTCATTGTGCATGATTTATACTTTTTTATATTTTTTATTAATTAATTTATTTTTTCTCCTCTATTTTTTGTTTAGTCATAACATTGTTATTATCTATTCATTTTGTCATTTTCATATGTCAATTCCATCAATGATGTACTCGTATTGAGCCAAATTTTTCCTCATGCAGAGCTTTAAGTTTTTCATGTATTCATCTTTTGTTCTAAATATTCAGTTATTAATGTCTTTAGTGAATCTCAGTAGATTTCGCAGGTTTTTCACACCCCCCTTTCTTGTGTGGGTGTTTTCCTGCTGTGGGTTTTTTGCATGGATTTCATTATTTCAGCAGTCCTTATTTTTTCCCACAAAATTACATCTTTTCTTTTCCAATTCTTGTATTTTCATTGTTACTTGTATTTACATAAAGTGCTATGTATTATTATATATGTTTCATGACGAGGGGTTAGGTGGAAGATGGGACTTCTTAGTCTCAATCTCGCCCCAAATAAAGACCCTATCAATCAATCAATCATATACATATAAGTTTTTACACACACACACCTCAGAAGTTATATTTTAATCACACTACAAAGTTCCTTTGATGTGCAACGGGTAATTCCGCCAGTCTAGTTATAATAACCCATACTCATTTTGAAACTTGCCACATCGATATTAGCCAAGCGGCTAAGAAAACGTAATTTCCCAATCTAATTTACGAAATTTTAACCTCTCGTATGTCATTTTTTAATCTAACCCATTAAGATTGACCATTCTGAAAAAATCCCTCCATTGACCTCAGTCGAGTCATCAAACTTACAAATCCGTTTAAAGAGAACTGCGCGGGACAAAATGCACCATGCCGAACAGTATGTAAAATCCGCCTCACAAAAGCAATTATACTTCATTACCAATTTTCGTTTCTAATAGGATAGGAGTAGGATAAAATAGTAAAAAAAATCACAAAATTCTTTCGTTTTGAGTGGTCCAATTCATATAGAACTCCGATAATCAGAATGGAAGAATTACTAAAAAATTAGAATACAGAGGTGTGTATTAACGCTAAGGAAATTAATTCTTAAATTTCACACTTCGTAAAATAATTCATACAATCTGGAATATTCGCTTTTCTGCAAGAATGAGAATAAAAATTGAAGATATACGAGAGTATGAAAACCAACTCGGTCAAATAAAATATAATACAAATAGTAACATTTAAGGTGCAGTCAAAATTTAAAGCTTAAAAATAAACATTTGTGGCACTTGCAGTAATGTTGGCTCTTTAGCATTCTAGGCTATTTGATCGACGAAGGCCCTACGTCATCGCCTTGGCACGCACAGCCTCTCGGTTAGTGCTGATCCTTTGACCCAGACCAGAGTAACATGATAGAACATTTACAAAGAATAAAAATCACACTGAATGCATTTGGGAACAATTTACGCAATCAATAAGTCGCTATTATCTCAAAAGGATACTTTTCCCTCACACTCTTCAAAGCCAATATTACTTGAAGCCCCGAAAACTATAGTCGCACTAATTATTTAATCTCTTTCGTCCATATTTCTTGCAAGACCTTCTTGAACATCCCTCTAAATCTGCTATCATTAATACTTCGTTTTTATGAAGCTATAAACGGTAGACTTGTTCCGTAGACACCATATAACTTCATTTTGAAATCTTTTTTCCTTGTTTCTTTCTCTTAATTCCTGTAGTTCCTTCCTACTCCCTCCCCATTAGTGTGCACTTCCTTCCGCGGTTCTGATTTTGCTGACGTCATTTTTCTCTCCTTAGAAGCCTGCAAGACGTTCGATTACGAGGTCGCAACTTTAGTACTGCGAGATTTTATAAATTAATTCCTATCAACTATCTCCGCTCGTATCGCATTCATCCCACAAAGATGCCCGCGCACGCCTTTCGACCTGCACTTTTTTCCGCCGCAATCTGAATTCCCGCCTTAATTTCTACGCCCCACTCCTCCTCGGACGTCCTTACTATCATTCCTTCGAAGTGCTCGTCGCCTCCTCCGATCTCGCGCAGTTGCTCGCACATATCTGGCCAATCGGCACCTTTCGTTATTTGTAAGAAGGGACTTCGCAAACCCAATTTCGCCCGAATGAAGTCCTTTGTCTGTCTGTCTCCAATTCGCTCGTACGCATTGACGCGCTTCATTTCGTCGAAAGAGGGAGTATTTTTATCTCCGAATGTAATGTTAAATATTATCTAGAAAGACAACTTGAAGTTTTTCGCCACCCAACAGCAGCTAAGTTAATTACACCACACCATTCATAACGCACCGTGTTCCACTTTTCTAATTTCCTTAAAATTTATCCTTGTGTTATTTTTTTGCGACTCCGAATTCATTCAATCAATCTGATTTCCGTTTTTTTTTAAAGAGCGGAAGGATCTTCCAAAAATCATTAATTTGCATGATTTTGAATCATGTGTATACAAACTGGTCCCCTTTCACTGGGTTGGAAAACAACTAAATATTTTTTAAAATTTCCAACGAAGTTGCTCTTGATCGTAGAGGACTCGAATTCTTGCGGGCTTTACAAAGGTAACACATTTTTATTAGAAGTTTAATCTCCGTCTAACAAGCCGTAAAAACTAAAATGTATTCGATTCCTTAAAACAAATCTTTTTTATGCAAATTAGTATCCACATGCGATAATTTACCTCAAAATTTATACAGACTAAGTGAGCACTTCTGAATTAATGAGGAAAATCTACTAGTTTTCTTTAAGCTATTTATTCTTGTAGGTTTGAATAATTTGGCACTATATCCGACATTTCGTTACAATATACGCAGTCGATGACCTATTTGGCTGGCATTTCTACTCCTTATAAAATTTCAGCGACTGTATTATTCTACCTATTTAGTAAACAAATTATATATAAACAATTTCTACTGCAATACACGAGTAAACCCTAAGCGTCTTTGAAGTTGGATGTTAATTCCATGGCAACTATCCTAAGTAAAATTTACAAGATTTAATTATCGGCAAGTGCCCATTGAAGAGCACACATGATTTTACTACGGGAATAATGTTTATCATGTATCCTATAGAAACCATAAAATCAGCAATCTAAGTCAGCTTGGAATTTGATGTCCAACTATGTATACATAGTGTATTTTTTCTATACATGATGAATAAATTCCACAAAGTGGATCCTGATTTTGTCGATGAAATTTTCCATTCAAATTGCCTCTTTTAGAAGTCGATTTTTAGAGATAGTTTAAGTACTTATAAAAGAGATTTAAAGAATCTACGCACGATTTTTCAGTTTTAAGGCAAATCATTGAGTACAAACACGAAGAAGGATTTATTGAAATAAAACGTAAAAGCAAATCTTTCTTTTGATTTAAAAAGAGAAGTATAAAGCAGTTCCCCGCAAAAATTTTTCATTTCGCAGAAAATTTTCTGGGTTCGCTCGACCGTTGCCGCACCCAGAACTAAATTCTATGAAATTATGCGAAAAAGTTTATCAATAGTCAACAAAATGGAAGAAATAATCATAATCATCATATAAGGAGAAAATTACGATTAGAAAACACGTTTTCAAATGGATATAATATTTCTGTTATATTACGAAATAATTCAATGATAAAAATTGCTAATTCTCAAATTAAGAAGTAACTTTACTTAGCTTCACATATCTAAAACAGTTCAACAAATTTAACCATAAAATATCGAATTTGTAAATAAATTTCTTCTCTGTGGTCTTAGTTTGAGAATAATAAAACACAATGGCATTCTTTCATTCTTTATAAATTCCAAATGTACCGCGAAACACAGAGGTCTGTGCCTCGGTAAACCGGTGGCGGAGCACATAGCAGAACTTCTTTCGCAAAAACATTTTTGTAAGAAAGTGAATTACTAAAATTATCATGAAATTAACTCCATATAACAGATTTCTATCAAATATTTGATTAATGGACTGGTTACATGTTAGCAAAAACCAAATAACGAAGAAGCAAATAATAGGGAAAATTATAGTACGTGAATAAAATTTTTAAAAATAACGCACTGACCTTGGCACTGGTATCCTTGTTTCCCAAATCCCCTGAAATTGGAATAGAAAGAAACCACAGTTAGAAAGGCAAAGCAAGCGAACAAAGGTTAAACAAAAAATCAGAAAAATTATTGGCTAAACTGTGGAAAATGTCCACTACACAAGAGAGTGACACATTTCTTAAAAATAATTACAATGGCTTATCAAATCGTTTTAATAGATTTGACGTCACACCGCGGGTGTGAACGTCACTAGAAACCGGAACAAAAGAAGGAAACAGTTTTGCGATAAAATTCAGTTTTAAGGACCGAGTGAAAGGTTCATTTCCGTAAATTTGACCACTATCAAAACAGGAATATTATCATCCTTGGATATACGCACGATATATTAATTGCAGCAATACTTGCCATCCTGGAACAAAAATGTGCGCAATAATCCGGCATTCTGCGAAAATGGAGGCTTCGGAGAGCTTCATGTTTCCTTCCGTAATTAGCGCTGGGCTGCGAACGTCATGAATTTAATTATCAAGGATGTGTCTGTGACCTCCGATGCACGCACACCATTCTAACGTTTTCATTTTTTCAAGAGCTTATTATTTAGGTACAACTCCCAGACGTTTTCGTATAAGTTCAGCTCTGTTAACATCTTTAGCATGTTTCCTTAAAATAAAAAAACGTGCTTATGTGATCACTCTTGTCTCTCCGTCCGCCTGTCTATCCCTCTGTGGACAACATTTTTGTTTCGAGAGATATTTGGAAAATCCTTTTTGAATTGGACAGCTCTTATAAATCCATTAAGTTTTCACCGATTGAACTAGTTCATAGATTTTCCGCTAGATGACTCCAAATTCGGAAAATTCAAAACTTTGAGACGGTATTGTAGCCAAACTGCTGAAAATATCAGGAAAACTCTTTTTAATTAGATAGCTCTTATATATCCATTAAGTTTCCACCGATTGAACTTTAACGGTGGGTCGTAAAGTTTACGCTAGATGGCTTTACAAGTGAGAAAAATTCCCCTTAAATGTAAGTAACACTCGTTTAAACCATTTTATCTAATAGTTGAAACTAGTTGTGTTCTAAAAAGTAAGAGTAAAAATAATGATTTCTACTAAGTGGTATGGTAAGAAGAAGAGATTTGCCGAGAAGAATTGGCTACGTAAATGATGGCATAGATCGGGTTTTCCATTAGCAGGGGTTATGTATCGTGGATCCGAACTGTTGGTTAAGAGAGGAGGGCTTGGGACGTGATTGGCTGCACTTGAATAGGCCCGGCAGCAATAAATTTGGGAGACTTCTGAGGGATGTCATTCGCTCAATGGAAACGTGAAACTAGTTGGGGAAACCGGAGATGGATGTACTCGGAGAAATAGGGGGAAAAGGATCGTGGCCATGTGACACAAAGGCCGCATCGTAACGAAGACGTAGCTGCAGGAGATAGATATCAAGTAAATGGAACAGAATGAGGACCTGTCGCAAAGAAGATGGCAAATAACGCAGACGGTATTAAAAATTGAGATCAGGATAAGGGACTTTTGCAGGTGAATCTTAGAAACACAGTAAATAAGGTAATCGATTGTCTCTATAATTTAAGTTCAAGAGCCTGAGACAGTAATCTCGGTTAAGAGAGGATATAAGAAACATAGAAAAATTTTTTTTTACAAGGGAAAATATAGCTGAAATGGACGAATGTAAACCATGAGATGGTCGGTTTAGATCTGAACGTTAGAAGTGGTGGAATTGTTTTTTTATATTATTATATTACCTCCGGGATATGATCTCCAAATACTCTGTCGACTAAAAGAGCTTCGATAGAGAACTACGTAAAACGAAAATAGCTGCTGGCGATCGTAGACTTGAAGTGAAAGAGCTTGTGAATGGGGTGAAAGCCAGAGATTGGTAAACCACCTCCTAGAGCAGGGATGGGCAAACTTTTTAAGTGGCGGGCCGCATTAACAGTTGCAGCTTCTTAGGCGGGCCGCATAAACAGATGAAAATGCTTCGGCGGGCCACGTTAGGGCTCCCATCGGAAGTTATTTGAGATAATGCAAGGGATTCTGTTGGTAAAAATCAATAATAAACAATATGTGATCCCCATAACATCACTGGAAAGGTTTTCCGGCCATAATTTTAAGCTACAAATATGAAATTATCTGTATTTTATATTACGGTTCACTTTCATAATGGCATCGCGGGTCACATAAAATGCCCTCGCGGGCCATGGTTTTCCTACCCCTGTCCTAGAACTAGGAAGATTTACGCAGGCACGTAGTGCAACAAGGGGGAAGCACCCTAGCTGTATATCTCTTTAGGCAGTGTGGATTTTATCGGAAATGGGGGTATGTTAGGACGTAAACCAGGGGTGCTAAACCTTTTTAGGTGGCCACATTAGTAGATGTGAGTGGTTTGGCAGGCTGTATTAGAAGTCGCGAGTGCCTCGGCGGGCCGGGTGAGAGTTTACATCGGAACTTGCTCAAGAGATCGTAATTTTATTTGTGAAAATCAAGACGAAACAATTTTTAGCTTCAAAAAATCAACCTGCGAGGCTTTTATGGCAAAAATTTTAATTAAAAGATAGAAAATTATCAGTATTAAATACCATAAACCGCATATTCATCAAAGCTTTGCGATAATATGTTCTCGCGGGCCGTAGGTTGAACGCTCCTGGCGTAAATGATCTTAATGCGGTAGCTATTGACTTGTAATAGGAAAAATAAAAATGTTTTAGTTAAAAATAAAGAGTTATTGGACTAATCCACAGGGCGTATACCATGTGTTTTCGTAGCTACCTGAAAGGAGAACTCGCGGCGTGAATGAGTACGGGAGGCAATGTTATATATGAGGATTTCAAAAGTATACTGTCGTATGGAATCGAAAATTATGTTGAGTCTTGAAAAGGAATCCAGAAAATATTAAATTAACCCATAAAGAATTATTATCGGAAAAGGTGGAAGCGAAAAGAAAGTTCTTACCTGTCTCCTTGCAAAATGACGGATTTATTTAATTTGTAAAGCGGAGATGTAAAAGTTCGAATGGCATAGGTTACCCCTTAATTAAATCAAATGGGTTAAAATTAAGAGAAAATGCTTCGAAGGCGGAAGAATTTAAACTTGAACTGCAGCACCTCATTCGGGCAACACTAGTGAATGGAGATTGAATTCACAATTTCATTTCTATTTATATAGCATATGGTTCTAATATAATATATTAACTCCACATTGCAATGCAAACGAAAATTGGCAGTCTTTATTGAGTGATATTATCTGTATATGCCACTTTGTCATGCATGTCAATAATTCGCCTCGAATCCACAAAATTTAAATGAATGCATCCATATGATAAACATATGAAATAGAAAAACTTTTGTCGCAATTTTTTCCAAACTAAAATAAAAAATTATACGACAAGTAATGATAATTTTTTCTGTTCTAGAAATATAAAAATACATAGTTTTCTTGGAAGAATATCTTACGAGTTAAAGGGTCAACTTCATTTTTAAAGTAGCACCCTAGATTGATCCGGATTGAGATTTGACCAGAATATGTCCTTTCTACTTCAACATAAAACTTCCATATAAATCCCTAATACAAAATTTCAGTGCAACCCTTCCAACCGCATGACCCTCTTTATTTTTTATAGACAGACACATACGGGCAGACAGACCAAAAATAAGTCCTTTAAGATAAACTTGGTTTTGGACAAACACCATAATTTAGATGTTTTTGCATTTCAAATATAGCTGAAGGACCATGCTCATAATATCGCATTAGCTTATAAATACAACGGGATTTTTTGTTAGGGATACCACAAAGAATGATATCTCAAGAAAGACGGAGATCTAAACTGACTAAATGACAACCAATTTACATACAATCCAAAATCACTAACACACACGTACATGCCAACGGGAGGATTCGAAACCGTCACATGCTATATCCGATCGCAAACACTAGTCCGTCCTCCACCAAGGCCAGAGTTACGCGAAACGAATGCTGTGCAATATATGAAGAACACAGATCAATAGATTTTTAAGACTTAAATTTAAACACGATCACAGACTAATCCACAAATATGCCAACACGACTTGTGAATTATTTTGGCTTTTACTATAGTATCTCCATCCTGGATTGGAGAAGACCTAAGCGGCGATAGTTAATTTTTCGTCGTAACCTCTCGCAGTGCTTCACCGGAGACGAGTCTCGAACGGGCGTTTTTCGAATCGTAGCCGCCGCGCTCCCGAGCAGGTGGAAACCAAGTACCACTACACAGCGAAGAAGGGATAAATAGTGTGGCCGCTGGATCGGCCTTCGAAGACCGGAAAATCGGATCGCCCCTTCTCTTTCACTCGACCCCTGCGCTTTCTCCTCCTCTTCCCTCTCCAAATTTCCGCCTCCCTCCACCCCATCCCCCTTCCTCCCCCGTCGAACCCCACGGCGCAACGAGGGAGGTAAACACGCGACGGACACGTATATTCCCTACTCCATCGCAGCCATCGATCAACGGCAATCGATTTCTCATTTGTCGTTCCCACGAAAGAGTGTATCGCTCCAAATACAAAAGAGGGACACATTCGCGGTTCGACGGGAATCCGTTTTCTAACGGACTAGAACAAAGGGATGCCGTTGACATCTCTTTATCAAATCGATAAAAAGAGAAAGAGAGAGGCGTGTGGGATGAAGGAGCGGAGGGTGGAGAGGAGAATGGGTAGAGGGATGGAGGAGACGGTACGTCCTAAGGAGCTGAAAGGAGAGAAAGAGGAGGCGGGCGATGGGAAGGAGCTGGAGAAGGCAGAGGAACGCTTACTAACGTCTCTCGGGATAATATTCATGGAAGAATTAAGAAACAAAAGCGCTCCCTAGTTAAACGAAACGCAGAGCGTCAATGCGTACGAGTGAATTGGAGACAGAATGAACAAGTAGGGATGTACACGGGTTTCCCGTGGTACAGAAGTCCTTTTCGTCAAATTCGCCGTAGTATTATCGTATATTAATGTATTTGCTTTGAAATCAGAAAGTTATTTTTTCCTTATATTGTGGTCGCCCTGCTTTTTAGATCCGTTTAAACGTGTTCATTTCGTTTTCCCTTTCTATATTCGCCTTACAAACGAAATTTCATTGAAATCCGTTCAGCCAATACCTTCGAAATTAATAGTTACAGAAAAATTCTAACTTTGATATTGTGGTAGCCCTGTTTAGTCGACCAGGGTGAAATATAATAATTTGGTTGTTTATATGAAGATTATATACATCATATTTGGTTAAAATTACGGGTTAGAATTACGTGTAAAAGAAATATTATTTTACTTTTTTTGTAGTAGCCCATCTCTTTAGCTCAGCTTTAAACATCTTGATTTCATTATGGTATGTTTTATAAATCTTATATAGAAAATTTAATTGAAATCCGTTGGACCAATTCCTTCCAACTCCATAATTAGTAAAAGAATTTAATTTGTAATTGGGGCACCCCTGTTTGGCTGATTCAGTTTAATATGCTACGATAGTTTTCGATATATGAGTACAATATTAATATTATAATTTGGTTCAAATTGATGCAAGCATTTCAACACAAATGTGTAAAAAGAATGTTTTTTATATCCTGTTTCGTGGCAGCTCTGCTTTCTATATGTACATTAAACATTTTGATTTTGTTTTTTTTTTGTTACACGCCTCCTTCCAACAAAATTTTATTGAAATCGGTTAAGCCAACTCCTTCCAAATTCATAATTACCGAAAAGTTGAACTTTGTAATTGTGGCACCCTTGTTGAGTCAATTCGGTCCAAATATGCGATTTTGGCCATTAATTTATGTGAACATTATATATACTAAATTTGGTAGAAATCGGTTAAGCCAATTCTTCCCTGATATATGCGTACCGACGGACATCACGAAGATAACAATGCTTTTCAGCAATGACGAAAAGTACTAACAAGTAGGGGTGTACACGAGTTTCCTGTAGTACAGAAGTGCTTTTCATCAAATTCGCAGTAGTATTATCGTATACTAATGTATTTGCTTTAAATTCAGGAAATCATTTTTCTCATATTGTGGTAACCCTGCTTTTTGATCCGTTTTTAACACATTTATTTCGTTTTCCCAATCTATACTCGCACTACAAACGAAATGTCTTTTAAATCAGTTCAGCCAATACCTTCCAAATTCATAGTTACAGACAAATTCTAACCTTGATATTGTGGTAGCCCTGTTTAGTTGACCCGATTGAAATGCGCTATTTTGATTATCTATTTATATGAAGATTATATATACCATATTTGATTAAAATCCATGGTGGCAGTTCTCTAGAAATTCATGTAAAAGAAATATTAATTTACTTTTCACTATGGTAGCTCTGCTCTTTAACTCCACATTAAGCATCTTGATTTCATTATGGTATGTCGTACAAATCTTATAAACAAAATTTAATTGAAATTCGTTCAGCCAATTCCTTCAAAACTTAATTACTGAAAGATTTTTATTTGTAATTGTGGCACCCCTGTTTAGCTGATTCGGTCTAAATATAATAATATAGTTTTTTATATGTGTATATTTTAAGTATTAAATTTGGTTAAAATTGATGCGGAAAGTTCAACACACATACGTGTTAAATTAATTATTTTAATTCTTGTATTGTGGCAACCCTGCTTTCTATATATTATAAATCTCGTATTTGCTTTTTTATGTTGCACGCCTCTTTCGTACATAATTTTGTTGAAATCGGTTCATCCAATTCCTTCCAAATTCATAATTACCGAAAAGTTTAACTTTGCAATTGTGGCACCCCTGCTGAATGAATCCGGTCGAAATATGACATCTTGGCCATTAATTTATGCTCGTATTCTATATACCAAATTTTGTTGAAATCGGATCAGCCAATTCTTCCCTGATATATGCGTACGGACGGACGGACATCACGAAGATAATAGTGCTTTTCAGCAATGACGAAAAGCACTAAAAACGACTCCGTTCGGGTGAAATTGAGATTATGGAATCCCTTCTTACATGTAACGCGAAGTACCGAGAGGCTTAAATAGTAAGGCGGACGGCTAAACGGAGAAAATGAAGAAGCGGTGCGCGCAGATGCAGCAAGAGATATGCGAGAGACTGCACGGAGGAAGGAACGTAGGGGATGAGAACGTCCAGGAAAAAGAGATAATAAGGGCGACCGAGAGAGAGGGAACGGGTGCAGAAGTTAAGCGCGGAGGCTGAAATTGAGATGGCGGCGACTAAAAGTACGGGACAAAGGGCGAGAAATGGAGGGAGCATCTTTACGGGATGAATGCGATGCGGAGATCGTTGATACGGAATTCAGAGAATATCTCGTAATATGATAAACGCCACAACATAATTAAACGTAACATAACTAAACGCCCTATAGGCAGACATTGCAATGATGAAATACGCGAGATAGACTGTAGGACGAAGTGATATCGAGGATGTTTTTTCCCAGAACAATTAATAATAATAATAATAATAATTCATTAAATGCATACAGGCATAACTCCATTTAAATGCATTGTAATAAAACAATAAATAGAAAAATGCACAATAACAAGCAAGCACAAAGACTACATTTACAATAATTTTAATAAAAAAGAATTTTGTAAATTTTCTTTTTAAAGCACCCAGAGGAATCATTGAACACATCAATTTCGTCATTTTTTGTTAAAACATCATTCATGGATCTTATGATCCTAGTGACAGTTGAGTTCTTACATGCATCAACTCTGCCAAATGGCACCCTCAAAAGTGGAGTATGCCTGGATCTTCGTAATGGAGTATTAAAATTAACTACAATTAGAGATCGCAAGAAGATATCTAAATTTGCAAATGAGATTTTCTAGAGAATCTGATGCATTTTACATTCTGCCATTGCAGGGTATAACGTATACGTAGATGAACATGTCGGCAAATCGAAATTATGAAAGAAAGTACTGATAGGGAGGAACTACGGGAAATAACATAGAGAAGCTCAGATGATTCGAAAATTACGCTAGATGAATTGAGGTCGAACTGATTAAGATACGTAAGACAACAGTGTCGGCATGTAAAGTACAGACTTGGGAAATTGAATGAGAGAGATAAAAGGGGCGTGGCAACAAGCATTTGAAACAAAACATATCGCAGAATAGGGGAGCACGGCAACGCCACTCCCACCCTCAGAGGCGCCTTCTCCTCTCCTCGCGGAGTAATTGAAAAATGGATGGATAAGTGAGCGAGGTGCAACAACGGACGGGTGGAGAAACGGAGCACGTCAACAGCGACGAGGGAGGCGGTAGGGGAGAGCAAATGGGGGAGAATAGGAAGGGAGAAAGAAAAGAGCCTGAGGGAAGAAAGAGGATTGACAGGAAGGAGACAAGAGAGAGAGGAGGAGGGGGGAGACCGATTAAGGAAAATGGTTGATGAACAATTGTTCGCCAGATGGGGACAAGTGGGAGGAAGGTGGCCCGGGACATCGGAAGATAGAAACACCCGAGCAGATTTATAGCGACTAATTCCTGCTAGCCAGTGAAAACAGACTATATTATAACTAATCGTTTTCTGTTCCATCGACCCCGATTTATCATCATTCAATCTTTCGCATCGTAAAATGGAACTTTTCATCATAGTCTTCCGGACGGCGACCATGTCCTCCGTCACTTCTCGAAGGATTCCTTTCTGTATCCCTTTCCCTATCTTCTCCTCTCCTAAACACACATAATATCCTTCGTTCGACCAACAGTGGCGGAATATGTCACCAATAGAAGAGGACCTTTGCCGCTCCAAGGTCACAACGAAACGATTGAAAAAAATCTTCCCGATAATATACATATTAATTATGAAATAAACAAAAATATTTATTTCTTCGGTTTACATAAAAAATAAAATAAAAAGTTTTCTTCCTAGAACTGAAAATCAACGACCTGAAAATATGACGATATGAGGTTGGTCTCCAAGTGCGGTCTTGTTAACCACAGAAATTATATCTCTTATAAAGCCATATTCAACACAGATTTTTTTCTCCTCTCCGTATAATCAGACATTTTTTATTATTCTTGTTAATTTTAATGCTACATCCCATTACTTTTTAATTTCAGCGAGGATCTGTGGCTGAACTACTAATAATCTCTGACCTCCACTCAAGCTGACCGACGATTACGACTGCTCGTATATCTTTTCACGTTCTTTTTATCGCATTTAGCATTAATGTTAGGTTATAAAACTAATTGAGTAATAGCTGGATTTGGCTGTTTTTTCACATATCAAAATCAAAATATACTAAGTTTGTGAATTTTATGTTTAAAATATATGATATTTTAAAACATAGATGAGTATTTATATTCATGGGGAGAAACACCTAGTCGATATTAATTTTTCTTTCGTCTTTACCGAATACCGAAGGAATCGGTTTATTAAGAGAGAAACATCATGGAACAAGTCGTTTGTTTCTATAACACACGTGTCGCATTGGTGAGGGTGAAAGGAGATAGTGGATAAATAATGCGTGGGTGGAAAGAGCAAAGAAAAAAGAAATAAGCAGAAGCGAGAAGAAATGGAATATTCAGAGGAGGAGAAATTGGGACGTAGAGATGTAGAGAAAAAGGGCGAACGCGAGAACAATGAAAGGAAGTCTCCTTTAACAGTGGCTCTTTAACCATAAATCTCTCTCTTCCCTCCCCCCCTCCCTCCCATCTCTCTCCCTCCATGACGCTGTCCTCTTTCATCAAACTCCAGCACAGTTTCCGAGAGAGGAATTGACGGCCGCGCCAAGTAGAACTCTGAGGTGAAAGGGGTGGAAAGGGAGATTCGGAGAGTAAAAGAGAATGAGAGGCGCTACAATAGAAAGGAAACAGACAGAAAAGAGAAGACGGACCCACAGGAGTGAATGAGTAGAACGACAAGACGTGAGAAAAGTGTGGAGAATTGAAAAAGTTCTCTTTTGGAGACGCGCAAAAAGAGGCGGAATGATCTGACGTAGGATCGAAAACAATAATAAGATCACGTATATGACTGCGAGGGAAAGAAGAAACGGCGGGGAAAAAACAACATAGACTCTGAAAATAAAGTAGACAAGAGGAACATTTGCCGAGCCTCTTGCTTTGCTTCTGTTACTGACGACACGATCGTTTTTCCTCCGCACACAACTCTCACCTCTCTCTCCTGTCCTCTTTCTAAAATGTCTGTATTTCGTCTGTCGTTCTGGAATTGTGCTGATCCATGAGCGGGATACACACAGTCTATCCAAAAATACTCTTCGGCCCCCCCAAAGAACTGGAGCATAATGCACAACTACTACAATACAAAAATCAAAATTACGAAATGGTTTCTTTCCCCGATATTCCTGTTTCTTTCGATGTCATCCTAACGATGCATATTATGAGCTAAGTCGATCACTTAAAACCTCGTAGTAACCTCCGATTCCATCATATACAACAGACCATTGAACAAATTCGCAAATATTTTTGGAAAGTAGATTTCGCTGAAGATATTTCAACAAAATAATCAAGCAGACAATTACGCAGCATTATGTTAATGTGTCTCTCACGTCCTCATCCGCTACGAGTTAGCAAGTTCCGTGCCCGTGCGGATTCAGAGTAGCGATAAAATTTACGTCATCACTGAAAATACTTTCCATTACTTCTTACCAGTGGGTGCTTCCTATTCCCTTTTGAGGAGTAACCTATCAAGCGATATTTGCGCAAGGCGTGATCCATCCATTGATAACTGGATTTTGATAAAGGATTTTCGATTTTCTATTCCGGTGTAAACATTTCTTGAGAGGGACTAAAACGCCTCGAGTAGACTTCCGAAACTTATTCTCCATGTCAGCATAAAATAATTCAGTTGACCGATCATTCGCAATTTGTCTATATCTTTGGCTAAATCTAAGCTTCAGCTCCCGCCGCAGGACTCATTCAAAGCCCTCTATACTTCGAATCAGCCACCTCGGGATAATGTTTTTACGTTATTTCTTTAGACATTCTCCGTCTAACATTCCTTTCTCTTTAATCTATCGTAAGCATTTCCTGCCATCTGAATCACACTCATAATTCTCCTAAAACATATACTTCCTCAATTAT
This sequence comes from Tanypteryx hageni, assembly GCA_028673005.1. NCBI lineage: Eukaryota > Metazoa > Arthropoda > Insecta > Odonata > Petaluridae > Tanypteryx > Tanypteryx hageni. The sequence goes on from CM054116.1 coordinate 117,967,265, forward strand.
TTTTTCTACCAAAATTTTATCGTGCTCCACACAACAATCTCAAAAGCTTCAACATCGAATACTCTTCTCCACGATTAAAATCTCCCAACGATACTACGCTCCATCCCGAATAGTTAAAAAAAACTTTATATCTATTGATTCCAGAAATATATGTCATCATAAACACATTGGGACATTTTATACATCCAAAAACAGCTGCATGACCTAGCAGATATCCCCCATTTAGGGTTGAGAATCAATTTCATGGCAATTAGTAGTTTACTTTATTAATTTTGATGATTTCTGTTGCAAATCATCCATTGAATCACTAACTATTGATTAATCTTTGTAGAAACGGAATCTGAATGTTACAGCCAGCTGTTACATTCACGCTGCCATGATAATTTCTTAGGTGTGAATAATACATAAAGTAGAGAGATAACATAGATAACCAACGTAAATTTCCTATTCCCAACAACGTCGATTTATCCGCGAAAAGGTTTTTAATTTATCGGCACCCTTTCACTCTCTCCAGTTCTCATTCCAAAAGCATCCGACAGCAACACTTCCACCGCCAATTTTTTCTCATGTATTCTAGCCACTATTATTTCTTCTTCCGTTAATTCAATTGACTGGTATCATCTACCTTCTTTTATCTCTTCCGATATGGCCACACCCAGTCGTACACAGGAAAGAGTAAAACCGGAATCGAATAAACAAACGTACGTAGGTTCTCCTGCTTTCCTGATAGCCGAATTATGATAATCTCGCCGCGGACCACATATCGGCGAAGGATACCTTCCAAGAAACACCTTTTAGCACGCGGGCGAGCGATTCATAAAAGAAACACATACTACTTCGAGATAAGAAGCCGATCTAAACAGCCATTGCTTTGTGCAATCACAAATCGCCGAAACGTCTTAGGAATTAAGATGCGAGATTGCTTATTATCTGCATCCTAAGAGCCAGGCTAAAAGATATCCAAGTGCAAGACTAGCGCCGACGCGCGATAAGCCAGCGAATGCCGCGACGCTGCCTCCGCCCCCTCCTCCTCCATCTCCCCCCTCTTTCTCCTCTCTTTACCCCCTCTCATTCTCCTCTCTTTACCCCCTCTCATCACCATCTCTTCCCCTCCCTCTCTCGTCCTCCGTCTCGCGAGCAGGAGAACGCCGTCCGTCCCACCGTGCCTTTGCACAAGCCAGAGTGCGAGCCGAGGAGTCATCGCGTACGCCAACGAGAGAGAGAGAGAGGGGGGGAAGGAAGAGGGGGAAAGAGAGAAGGGGAGAAAGGGCGGAGGGAGAAATGGGGGAGGGAGAAATGGGGGAGGGAGAAATGGGGGAGGGAGAAATGGGAGGGGAGAAAGGGGAGGGTGAAAGGGGAGGAAGAAAGGAGGGGGTAGAAAGGGGAGGAAAAAAGGAGGGGGTAGAAAGGGCGGAGGGAGAAATGGGGGAGGGAGAAATGGGGGAGGGAGAAATGGGGGAGGGAGAAATGGGGGAGGGAGAAATGGGGGAGGGAGAAATGGGGGAGGGAGAAATGGGGGAGGGAGAAATGGGGGAGGGAGAAATGGGGGAGGGAGAAATGGGGGAGGGAGAAATGGAAGGGGAGAAAGGGGAGGGTGAAAGGGGAGGAAGAAAGGAGGGGGTAGAAAGGGGAGGAAGAAAGGAGGGGGTAGAAAGGAGGGGGTAGAAAGGAGGGCGGTGAAAAGAGGGGGAGAAAGGAGGGGGGAGAAAGGAGGGGGTAGAAAGGAGGTGGTAGAAAGGAGGGGGTAGAAAGGAGGGGGTAGAAAGGAGGGGGTAGAAAGGAGGGGGTAGAAAGGAGGGGGTAGAAGGAGGGGGTAGAAAGGAGGGAGTAGAAAAGGAGGAGGTGCGGTGAAGGAGTCTCTCGAGCGAATCGCACTCGAGGGAGTGGGCAAGGGCGGTGGTGCGGCGGCCGGTGCACTCGCATCCACTTGAGTCGCCACGCGAGGCCAAACATCTGTCGACGGAATCGATCCCAAACGTCGCGTCGGATAAAACTTTCGCTTCGACGGACACGGAGGCCACGCCGATCGAGTCCCCTCCGCCTCGGAGGGCGCGGTTCACCCACGGACGTAGGCCGCACGCATAAGAGGGCGCTGCGTCGGTGGGCGCGAGAGCGAACGCCTCCCTCTTCCTTCCGATGCGGGAATAGGAGAAAAATCCCCGCATCACATTCTCCGAATCCGCCTTCGAATCGATCGAGGAGAAGCAGCCGCCGACGACGACGGAATCCATCACCACGTCGCGGCGCGGTCACAGCGATCGCGGAAACAGAAAACCCGCGTCATAAATCCTCCTCCGTATCGCTGGAAAATAAATAAACAACGAAGCGCCTCGCACCGCACTGAGATTCGGAGCGGCGAACGCCGACTGGGAGGGAGGGAGAGAGGAGAGGGAGATCGGAGGGAGAGAGGAGAGGGAGAGAGGAGAGGGAGATCGGAGGGAGAAAGGAGAGAGAGAGAGAGAGGGGAGGGAGGCGCGGGGAGCGCATGGAGGGAGACCGTTTTAATTCCTAACTCCCCTCCCTCCCCCATTTCCACACCTTCACCACTTCCCCCTACTGCTCCACCCCCACCCTATCCCTCCCCTACTCACTCCCTCCTTCCTCTCCAGTCCGCCCCCCTTTTCCCCTCCCTCCCACTCCCTCTCTCTTTCATATTTTCCCTCTTTAGGATTCGTGACAGCCACACCCAAGCGGATGGCGCGAGAAACTCCCAACTGAAAATGAAATTACCCATCCTCAGGTTTTTAGCGATTCCTCCAAGCGTGCACACGCGTAATTTACGAAATATACGAGAGCGTTGGGAACGAGAGTGATAATTTTGATTTATTAAATATTTAACTATTTTGAGTGCGCCTTCTCTGAGAACATTCCTGAGCAGATTGCCGCCCTATGCCACCCGACGCGCGACTACTCCGCGGCGTCCAGGAGTACGACATCAACTGACTAAGGTGACCAACTTTTCAGGGCGTCAAGGATGGACATTTTCAAATATTTTCCGACTATAAGGAGAGGCAGATTACAGTGGCTTGTTTGTGGTGCATTTATCGATGAGTCAGCCTTAAATAGATACATGCAATAGATATAAGATAGTTCGGTGTGACCAGTGAGGATTTGAAAGAAAATTTGCAGTATTAATCAAGATTTTTCAAAAAGCGGGACACAAACTGTGGCAATGAACAAGGCGGGACGAGAGATGAAAAGGAGGGACTGTTCCCCCAAATTTGGGACGGTTGGTCACCATAATCTACTCTCCTCGGCGCCCGGTGACTTCCGCCGGAGATCTCAACTTTAGGAACTGGAGGTTAGGAGTACGTTTCGCCAGTGGCTGAGCGAAGACCCGACGATGACCGAATTCCGGATCGTGGCCCTCGGACGCCGCAGTCGCTGCCATCCCGAGGGAACGCTGATGCCCCCGCTCTTGGTTTCGATTCGGCGGAACGCAGCGCTCTACCATCTCGCTCACCTCTTCCCCTTCTCTCTTTCTCTCTCTCTGTCGAATCTGCCGCTCTGACGTCGTTCGGGTCCCGAAGAGCGGTCGACGCGACCTTATTGACCGGTGCCCTCGCCCGAGAAGATGCCGGCTGCGGGCGTTCTGTCGGTTGTTTTGCGAGGTGGTGCACCCATTCGTAGACGACGAGAGAGGCGGCCGAAGTAGAGTCCAAAAGACGCAAACGCGGTCGACCTCCATTCCGCCGGTTTAAAAACGGTCGTCGCCCTAAATTGCATCGCTACTCGTACTTCAAGCACGGTGCACCGGACCGGAAGCAATCCGCCATTTTGGCAAGGTCACGTGACGCGCACACGCGTGCGGTGCGGACACTGCGCATACGCCTGTAACAAAACTCAACGAGACGTCTCCGACAATCGAGTGCAGCTGTTCGGTATATGGTTCAGGGTATTGCAACGGCAACTGCACGAACCGAAGTACGTGAATATCCCGCAAAAAATCTAAAAGTAAAAGTGAAACGATGATATCACGCACCATTCCGACAAAAATGGCACGTTAGCGAGCGAAATGGAGGACACGACGCTTCATCGACGAACCGTTCGATAACAAAACTCGGAAAGAAACTAATGAAAAGCAGCTTATAGCAAGGACGATTAACAAATTGCACGCAACATTACAAATGCCCATTGCGGATCCAGGATATTAGTATTGGTAGAGCAAAAATGATAGTTTTTATCAGTTCGCAATATCTTCCTATCGACTCCCTTGTCGAAGCAACCAATTTGAACGAACCACCCAATCCGAATCACTACCGATTGTCTCTAAAAAGGTAAAAGTCGACGCGAAGCCGAATTTAGCCGGCAAGCAAGGAGAAAAGCAGTGGCGAACCGCTCCCACTGAAGCCAACGCTGGAGCGTCCGAATTTCCACTGATGAAGGGCTCATCGAGATCTGATGCGCGATTTTCCGAAGCGAAGGAATGGCGGTAAATTTGGATTTCGAAGAAATTTGATATCCAAAGAATTCGCCAAAGCCTTCTACTGATATACTAAATTAGCATGCCTCTTACAATTAGCCAAGTGATTGTGTAAATTATCCCAAAAATAAGGAGCCATTTCATTTCACGAAATTCGTTCATAATATCCACCTGAAATTTTTATTTATTTGACTTCGACTAAGTAGTTAAAATGTTTATTTTTATTCCAGAATTCGATACTTCTGTGTCGGCTCAAAAAAAAATACTGACCGGTCCCACGCTGCCATTTCTCCGTAGGTTAAAAATGAAACACCTCAGAACCTCCACAAGGATTTCGACAAAATTCCTTATCCTACAGTCCCAATCGGGCAGTATCAATTTTTGCTCCATTCTAAAAGGTACTTTGAACTTCGTTTTATCAACTCAAAACACAATTTCATCCAGAATTCTAGTCACTCCAGCGCGTAAATCCAGTCAAACCGTGTTTTCATATCTTCACCTATTTTTATAAACGTTTTTTATCCGCCTGTAGGCCGACCATATGCGAGAAACATGCACAGCAAAAATAAATATAATCGCACATCTCTCTGTAGATGTCATAACAAGCACTTTGAACCACGGCATAGTCTCAAGTGTAGGCGAGCAAATCTTTATTTAAAACTCAACCGACAAATTCTTATATCATTACTGCGAAAGAGTTAAGAGAACTACTCATAAATTGAGGTCGGATTGCACATTATGGGGACAGGCGACGAGAAAATAATGAGGAAGTCTTAGGGAAATGAGTTGAGAAAAGGACTGACAATGAGATGGAGTGAAAGAGAATCAGGAAGAGACCGAAATGGAGAGATAGAAAAAAATAACACGAGAAGAGGGGAGGCGGCAGAGAGAGGAATAGAGGGAGTGATGGAAGTATGAGGGGAGAAAGTGAAGAAAACGGAGGGAGTGAAGAGCGAAAGATGATGGGTAAGGAGTGAAAGGAGTGTGTGAGAAATGAGGGAGAGAGGGAGTGCGAGAAAGGTGTGATAGTGATAGAAAGGTGTGACAGGGAGAGGCAGTGGAAGAAAGGTGGAAAAGAGAGAGTGGGAGAAAGGTGGTAAAGAGGGAGTGGGAGAAATGTGGAAAGGAGGGAGTGGGAGAAATGTGGAAAGGAGGGAGTGGGAGAAAGGTGGAAGAGAGGGAGTGGGAGAAAGGTGGAAGAGAGGGAGTGGGAGAAAGGTGGAAGAGAGGGAGTGGGAGAAAGGTGGAAGAGGGAGTGGGAGAAAGGTGAGGGAGTGGAAGAAAGGTGAGGGAGTGGGAGAAAGGGGGAAAGAGAAGGAGTTGGGAGAAAGGTGGAGGACAGGGAGTGGGAGAAAGGTGGAAGAGAGGGAGTGGAAGAAAAGTGGAAAAGAGGGAGAGGGAGAAAGGTGGAAAAGAGGGAGTGGGATAAATGTGGAAGAGAGGGAGTGGGATAAATGTGGAAGAGAGGGAGTGGGAGAAAGGTGGAAGAGAGGGAGTGGGAGAAAGGTGGAAGAGAGGGAGTGGGAGAAAGGTGGAAGAGAGGGAGTGGGAGAAAGGTGGAAGAGAGGGAGTGGGAGAAAGGTGGAAGAGAGGGAGTGGAAGAAAAGTGGAAAAGAGGGAGAGGGAGAAAGAGAGTGGGAGAAAGGTGGAAGAGGGAGTGGGAGAAAGATGGAAGAGAGGGAGTGGAAAGCGGGTCAAAATGGATATGAGGGGAACGGAAGATCGAGCTACGCAGAGGCAACAGAAATGCATAGTAATTAAGGATTAAAAGATGCGCTGGTGGTTTAAGGGAAATAGCCCTTTAACCCTCCGATGCCCAGGAGACATTTATTAAAACCTTGAAATTGGAGAAGTTACCAACAATGTACAATTTAGATTCACGAGTATTATAAATGCATCGATTTAACCATCTAGAAATAACAGTATAAAACACGATAATATCAAAACTATAAAACAAACATAGCAGAAACAGCGAAAACACCCTATACTGGCTTCTGCGTTATTTTCGTCGCCATCAAATCATTTTTAAACGGTGGAATTGATCAAATAGACTAAAATAACTTGTCGATTGACGTGCAAAAATGAAATTAAATGTTCGTGTATATTTTAATTCCAAGGTAATTCTAATTATGTTGTTTTGGTATTTTCCTTAAGATTCCAATCTGATTCTCCATTTTAATTTCGGGTCAAAATTTTTATCGGTTGTTATTTAACAAAAATCAACTTTAAAGCTCTGAGAAAAAATATGCCGAGTCAATTTGAACGAAACTTCTTTCAATATCACTCAAATCTATGATTATTTACTGTAACGGGCCGATTATTTATACAGTGCAACTTATCTATCGGCGCTAACTACGCGGCGATATGATCAATAAGGTCAGACGCAAACAACAGATCTTGGTGGCGGCTGGCACGAACCGAAGAACATTTTTCAACCGCACTACCACTTCTGCCTCAGGATTACGAGATGAAAAGACAGCAGAACGACCGATCCAAAGAAAAACTCCGCTTTATCGAAAGTTCGAGGCCACAGTGTCATTCTGAAAGATCATTTCATTTGTCTTCACGTAGAAATACCGCGATTGATTACCGACGGCGGGTGATATTCGAACATTACCGACGGAAACGAATAAGAACGATATTCGCTCCTGGGAGCGTAACGAGGACTTCGACGGCGGCAGAACAGGCAATTGCGGGCGAACACTCGGGGCGTGCATCTCCATTCTCCCGAAAGAGGTCACTACAGCGGCGGCGAGGACGAACACGAGGGAAAGGGTGGTGAGGCGTCGAAGGGGCGAGTTCGGAAGAAGGCGAGGAGGGAGGGGCGAGTCGTTTCGATGAAGGCGTAACGAGGGTCTCGGTGAATAAGCGAGTAAAATGGGCCGACGAGATGCGTGTGGGGGGCGAAGGGGAGGGGAAGGGAGGAGGGAGACGCGCTGGGACCGGAGATAACACAATGAGACTTCCCGAGCGTTTCGACACTGCACAAAAGGACACCTGTGTTCGACGATATTTATGGCGGATATCGCCATTTCTGTAGCAAACATATTAATTCCGAGATTCATAGCGACTTCTAAACGATCTAAAAATGGTAATTCTTTTTTCGCTGGATTTTATTCTATTCTTACGACATACACATACGATAGAGGTTCTTTCACGATAAAGCTTCCTTAATTACTTAGGCAATGTACTTCATTGATTTTTAAATTGAGATAATTAATTGCAAACATTTTCAATGCTAAGGTTTCCTTATACCAAACGGTAAACGCATGGGCGTATATACGACTTCCGCCACGCATAAATTAACGAACAATGCATAGCCAATGAATAAACGACGGCCGGTATTGCCACATTTTCGCCACGCGGTTGGCACTCGCTAATTACACATCTAGTCTGGCTGTCGCTGGGAACGTCGACGTGAGATGAGAGTAAGGCGCGTTTTCCGAATTTTTAGCAGCTATTGAGTACGTGGTGACTTCTGCGGAAAAACGTGACACCGAGACTCATTCAAGGAGATAGACCGATCATCGAACGCGCTCCTCGCTCCTTCGAAATCCATCGCAGATATTGTTGCGCTTCAGCTGCCGCAAGGGAGGGGTGGCCGCCGTTTCCCGCGCATTGTCCTGCACGAGACAATGACTCGAATTAACGTCTTTGGAAGGAAATGAAGAAGAACGAACGATATCTTTGTTGAAATCCCTATCCGCCCACGTTCCCTGTCTTCTTCCCATAGGGAAAAGCAGAAGCCTCGCAAAAACGAAGAGAGACACAAAGAACGGTCCCTGATTAGGTTAATACGATCTCCGTCAAGTTTTATACCATGTAACGCTTACGAAAGCAATCCATAAGACTGAGTCGCTTAAAATTGTTTTTTCCAGATGAGTTCAGGGCAAACTTCAATTATGTGTTCGACACCACATGCTGTGCATTTTACAGCTAATATCCCGAATTCTAAGTATTTCCTAGGAAAAATACATGATTCCGAATGCGGAAAACGCGATCCGCCTCAATTTTCTTTTTAAAACTTCCACTTCATCGAGCTTAGCTAGTTCCGCATGGGCTCGGCCCGAAGCCCTAAGCCTGGCCGAAGTAATGCAGGCCGCGGTGCGAAGAAAATCGGGAATCAGACGGGCCCGGGCAACTTTTTGTACAGCCTCATACGGGCCGAGCTCGGTCCGGGAAAGTTAAAGAGCCTACATTTCGGTCCGTGCAGACCTCAATTGGCTATATCACAGCTCAACACTCCCACAATAAAATTATTCTTACTTGGAGATAGAAATTCTAGTCCTACGAGTTGTCAAAAGGATACAGAATAGTAGTAAGATTCGACTCCGTCGCGATATTATCCGAATGTTAAATGCAAAACATAAGGTAAATAAACATTCTACGTTAATGTTTCTCATGCTTTATATCCTCCACTACTTTCGGACTTCGAAGACAACTAATAGATGAGGCTATTAATCTCGTTTTTTCGACCTTATTATAAACATAACCGCCGCAAATACAGTAAATTAACTTTATAATTTATATCACGATTAGTCCGAAGTGTTTACTTACGGGTTCTATCAATTTCTGTGAGAAAACCTCGATACAAAATGTCTATAAAAATGCGAAAGAATAGAGCGAAACAGCAGCACGTAATCATAACCTGCAATGAATATAACTACTGCATATATACAAATTTATTTGATTTCAGAATCCCGAGAATTCGAAATTCTAACTAGATCTTTATCTCTTGCCAATACCCCAACAGCACCTCTAATTCATTAGGTTCCAGAATAACTTGCAGAGGCAGAATGTTTCATATATATCACGCAGTTTTTCAATGAATGTCTACGACATCCGTGCTCCATTAACGAGGTTAATTTTGATAACCCGATTCATTAACGTTTAATCGATGAAAAAGGAATTTGGGACATCTAATAAGGTTTCAAAGAAGCCTTAGGGTTAAGATCGAGCTGTCTGCTTCCCCATCGCCTATAGTCATAACCTCTTCAATCCCAACCAATACTTGCGCGAGAATCCTTGGGCGTGACATTGAGAAACACAACCAATTAAGTATAGTTTCCATGCTAGCAAATGCTGGATTACCACTTCAAATAATAAAGATTGCAACGAGATATATTTTGCTAAAAATTGCAACGATGTAATAGAGAATATTTTTCGTTTCAATAAAATTAAAATGATGGACAGGGTTTCCAGTTTACATGAACAAACTCTAATGAAAGGTTAGGTATTAGTCAGAGGTTGATTTTTATTAGAAAATGGATCAAACCTGGTACAAATATTTTAAATAACGATACAAAGAACATTGGAGTTGTATGCGGTTTCCTACCGTTCTTTATATTTGCCCTAGTACAGGACGAAAAGACACTCGGAATAAAATGGATGTTTTCCAAACTGCCTCTGCTCTCATTTTTCGATAACCAATATTCGCTTTGAGGCCGCAGCATCAGAGGCGTGATCCGCGCGGTGTACCTTTTCCCTGGGAATGGGACTGATCGCAGGTGCGCCGCCTAGCGTTAGCGCCTTAATCGATTTTCTCGTGCAGTAGATAGAAGAACTTTTTAAAAATGTTTAACGAGGCTGTACTGCGTCACCAAATTGAAAAACTAAAGAATGTAAACTGCGCACCTTAACCTAGGATTTTTTGGTGAAATAAGTTTTAGTAGGTCAAATCTACTTAATGAAGAGCGGACATTTAATTTATCATAGGTTGTCAGGGTTTCTGAATGCGACGGCGGTCCTATCACATTACTCACGAATCCTATACATTCTATCAATTTCAACTTAGTGATTTATGTAAAAAATTGTGCGAAATAAACTTTGGGGATGAATAGCTTCTTGTATGACAAGGCACACGCCTTTGGTTTGGCTATTGATGTCCATTGTTGGAGTTTGCGCCAGGGCTGATTTGACAGAACATTATGCTTCACAAAAATATGCTGTTTGTTATTCCGTGACTTCCCGCAATTATCTCACCGGACTGATCTCTCTAAAAAAACCCAAATTGTTATTCTTCTGCGACACTAACTGACGAGAAGCAGAAAAAACAAACGCAGACATCTACCGTCTTCTCTTGGAATGGACTCGTCTGTTGAGGAACACCTAGAAACGCCGCCACTAACACAATAATAAGGGCTAATCCTACTCCTACCTCCTATGGTAATTTAAATCGCCTTCGAAAAGTTTTACATTAAAAAGTTGCGTGTTACGGGTGTAATAGAATCAATATTAAACACAATGACAGGAGCTTTTAGCATAGGGCCAACAGGCATTAAAACTGTCTCATTTAATATGATATCCAAATCGCCTTCTGAAGCTACAACGAGCGGCAATCCCTTGGCATCGTATTCTAAAACATCGTTGAACTGAGTTACAACAAAAATTATGTATAGTTAAATAGTTAACCTATTCACCTCGAACTGGAAAGCTTCCACAATGTGTTCGCTGGAATGAAATCATTTTATTGATATATAATTAATTGCTTTTCTGCGGTGGCTTCCTGTATATGTCCGATTAGATTTTGTTGTTTTTATCACATGATATATATTTCAAGGATGGAAAACTCCTAAGTGTTGAAGAGCAAAATGGGATATATCCGTCCAACTAGAAAATTATGGGCGTAATACACATCCGCGATAAGCAACACAGATACACAAACATATATATATATATGCCTGTATGTATGTATGTATGTGCACACACATACATATATATATATATATATATATATATATATATACTCACTACGCGCCTATGGCATGCCCAAATGTGGCGACCGTATTGGACCATTGAATTCACGAATACTAGAAATAGTTACGTATATTAAGAAATTAGCAACCTTGCAAAAGATCAAATAGTTCTTTCGCATAAATAATTTTTGAAGTCCAATGCACGACATGAAAAAAGATGACTATAAAATATGCTTCAGTTAGAACGCAAAATTTTGTCCGAATACAATCCGAATCTAAGCCGACTCCCTAAAAGTAAAATCTTAGGAAAAGGGAAAAATTAAGAAGCATTAGAAAAAGGAAGAAGCTTAACATGCACGAATATATTATACTCATTAAAAACTATACTTTTTTAAATCCATAGAAATGAATAACAAAGTAAAACTTAAATACGTAAATAAATAAACCCATTTATAAGGCGAACGGAATTTTCCCGGATCCGATAGTAACCGCAAAAAGTTTTCATAATCGGACCTGAACTCGAGGCGAAGGCCGCTTTAACAGTGGCATGTTATTTGTAAAAAACATCCTCTATTCGCGCAATAACGGCACAATTTCAGTTATGAGAGAGAGAGAGTTCCTCATCGCCAAAAACAAACACCGAGAGCACACGCTCCCTTCCTTGCTTTCGAATGCCAATCCAGACGACCTCTCCCCCATCCCTCTCCCTCCCAGGACACTACACTCGTCCACCCACTTCTCCCTCCATCCACGCATCCTCGCGAAAACTCCTCTTCCTCATTAACTTCCACCGCTATAGAACTCTGCTCCTCTTTCCTGCCACACAACATTCTAAATCCGCCTTAAGCGGACGGCGAACGGTAACAAAAGAAACTACTCCAAAGAACGAATCTACACCAGTCTTGCAAATGAAATTATCAATTTTAAACGCTAAACCGTACGCATACAAAACGAGGACGTTAATAAAATGCTAGAGAAACAGATACCCACCTTTCGATTTCATTAATTAGGTATGAAACATCATAACAAATTTTATTAATTTAATTAATTGCACTAATTAATTGTAAAATGCGCAAAAACGCTACAAATTAACTATTACATCACAAAGAATTTCTGCTTCGAAATTTGGCGAGTTTCATAATACGTCGTTTGTGACCCCTAGAATATTGAAGTCTATCTTGTTCCCGTTCTTAGACGAGAATATAAAACTAGCCTTAAATGCACAACGAAAGGAAACAAAATGCAATTAGACTAAGTGAACCTCTATAAATACCAGCAGAAATATCTGAAAGGTAACTGGTTCGCGGCTGTTGATCTTGTAGACGAATAGAGGAAGAGAGTCCGGCTGGTGTAGGTACAACAAAAATTTGGTGAAAGGTATCCTTCAAGAAGTCATTTGATCAAACTCAAAAGTAAACTAATTTACTAATATACGCATTGCTTCGTTTATATGCCAAGCAGAGTTGCAAATTCATTTAGTTTTCAACGCATCCTGGCTAAGAAGAAACCTATCCGAAGGAAAGTGCGTTAACATCAGTCCACAATTCTAAGTTATGGCACTGGTAGTCTAAATCGCATGAGGATTTTATGTATGTGTCATAAATTACGGATAGGCATGACTAAAATATTAATTAAAATTAAGCTAACTATAAAATATAAACATCAATAAACACATTAATGGCCTAGAATAAATGTATATGTATCAGAATATTTCGATGATTTACAACGATTATTCTCTTCTAAAATTAACGATGCTGAGTCTAAACAAGAAAAGTATGAACATCAATAATTTTAAATAAATAATGTTAATGTCACTTTGATTTTGTGGGGACAATTTTTTGATCAATACCAAACCAATTATAATGTATCTTTTTTACATTTACATTGCTACGTACATAGATTGATGTCGTGGAAAATATTTTTTAAAAACATTTTCCTCTCCTTAGCTATAACATGATCTGCGATGCACCGACTGCAAAACATATTCAGATAGAAGAAAACATTTTCCACAAAAAAGTCCGTGAGAGCACATAATTATGACACACTTTCGGAGATAAAAATTCAAGTCCTGTCTAATCTTTCGAGACTGTTTTATACAAAAATCTCATGTGTCCCCACTCTTGTCCTCCGCCATATCAAAACTACCCAGAACTCCCTGTTCCACACTATCACGACTGTTTTCAAGACGAATACATCCAATTTCATTTTTATCTATTTATTATACGTTCTTTGCACGAAGTGAACGCATATAGGGGAGGTCGTTTTCGTCCGCCCATCCGTTCGCATGTTAAAACTCGGAAACAGCTGAACATACTATAATGAAATTTGATATTGGAGAGTTTTGCTAAAATTGGTCGATCGATTTCAATTTTGGTTAAAATTGGACAACAATGACGATCACTTTACACAAAGACCTACATGTAGTTTACAATATTCCTTTGTTTCAACTCGGGAACCGCTTGACGTATTTTAATAAAATTTCGTATTGGGAATTTTTACTAAAATTGGTAGACCGATTCCAATTCTGGATAAAATCAGGCAACAATTACGGCCACTTTACATGAAGTCCTACAAATAGTTGACAATGTTCCTTTGTTTCAATTCGGGAACCGCTAGACGTATTTTGATGAAATTTGGTATTGGGGAGTTTTGCTAAAATTGGTCGACCGATTCCAATTTTGGTTATAATTTATTTATTTCCATGCGGCCCCTAAACAGCCGTAATCGGCCTTTTACAAGGGGCTCATTAACATAATAACAAGGACTATCACAAACATCCATGCCCTAGGTGAAGAAAAACCCACCTAGGCGGGATTCGAACCCGCGACCTTCGGATTGGCAGGCGAGGACGTTACCCTGCCACCACCGAGGATAATGACGGCCACTTTACATGAAGACTTACATGTAGTTTACAATGTTCCTTTGTTTCAACTCGGGAACCGCTTGGCGTATTATGATGAAATTTGGTATTGGGGAGTTTTGTTAAAATTAATTGACCGATTCCAATTTTGGTTAAAATCAGACAATAATTACGACTACTTTACATGAAGACCTACATGTATTTTACAACGTACCTCGCTTGCTTCTCGTTAAATTCTCATCTAAGCGAAAAATATTGAGAACATTGTGAAATCTCAAAGAACGCATTTGGAAACTCTGTGTACTCCGACATGGAGTACACCTTTACAATCTTGTTTCTCTAGTATTGCTCTGCAGTCGTGCTGATGATTCTTAAACTGTCGATAAAATAAGATCTAAAACAAAAAACGCATAAACAGGATATCCCAGAATATCCATTACAACAAAGAGACAAACAAAACGGCAATCCAATAACACTAGTGAATAACACGCGGAGGCAGGTTCAGGTGGAAGTATACATTAACACAAGGGGCGGGAAGTATCCGCGCCGAGACTTACAATTAGTGGAAATTAACTCTCGAGAAATAACTCAGCACCATATATGATGAACTTCTTTTAATTATGGAATGAGACTCCAAAATAAGCGAGAAACGGCAATGCTATGTTTCCATAATTATTTATTACGATACGAAAAGAATTTCAAGTAATGCACTTGGAAATAAACGGTCACAAAGAAGGAGAATATTTAAGCAACCTTCGCTAAGCTGATGCTTCCTTTGAGAAACCAGGAAGAACCAGCGAAAAAAGCGAAGACCTACAACAGAACAAAACTGTAGGATTTAACAAGACCCTAGACAATACCTCGTTTTGTATACTTGAAATAAATGAAAACAACGAAAAAGAACCAGAAAAGATCCAAAAATGCGTGCATTTCGTCCAGGACAAAAAATATATTGATATCAGTCGTTTCAGAATTTATGGGAAACTTGGTTGTCCTCGCTCTCTTAAGTAAGGGATGCAAAACATAAGCTACCTCTTGAAAAATCTTCCTACTTGGAATGAGCAAGGGAATTGGGGTAAAGATCCTGCTAAGAATTGCCCGAAGAAACCGGAACAATTAACGAACAACGAAACGCGAAACTGTAACGCAAAAAAATAAACGATGGACACCGAATGAATAACGCGATCGGATGGAAGACAAAGGACATCTGGGCGAATAACCTGAGAAAGAGAGAGATATCGGATATATAAAGAGATCCATTGAGCCAGTCTGAGCTAGGATGCAGGTAAAAAGGAAAATCGAATAAAGCCGAAGAAACCTTTTTGAGAGCAACGACGTATTACCGCAGATGAATTTCGCAATAAAGACGTACGCCGTATTCGCTGCAGGTGAGCTTCCTAAAATTTGAGAAAGCGGCCTTGCGGTGCTGGAGACCGGTATCGCCGACTCAAAGGGTTTCATCATTACATACTCTCTGCGCATTTCAAGCTCCGCAGTTGACCGTGTAAAGGAATTTAAGTTGGTGGAGCCACACGAATAGTAGCCAAACGCCACTAACCATCCGAATTTGTTCAATATTTTGGCCATTACCATTACTGTCGGTACCTTCCATTTAATTTTCTTAAGATTCAATTAATCAGCGGTTCTCAACATTTTGCATCGTACGTCCCAAATAGCATTTTGTCCAAAAGTCCGTGCCCCACCATGACAAAAACAAAATCTCAACTTTTCCGAGAAGTGGATTTTCACGTTAAATGTGTTTTAGTATTACACTAACCATCAATGAAAAATTTTTGGAACATTAAATATTGCAATTATTTTGTTGAGAAAATTTTTTGTAATGATTATTTTCGAATTTCGCGTCCCACCAAGACGACTTTTGCGCCCCTTCGGTTGAGAAACATCACAATAAATATCAGCCGGGGAATGCGAATGACATATGGAGGCAAGTGACATATTTTAAAACGCCAAGTATCCCGTCATATCCCTAAAAGCCTCCCTTTTTCGCGTACCATCCTTCCACTCCCACGCCATCTTCACATAGTATTATATCATCGACAAATACTACGCCGCCCGACTCGATATACGATAATTACACACACGCACGCGCTTAGCTTTCTCCGCGAGAGAACCTATTATTGATGAGCACATGTGACAGTCTCGCGGAGCTTTTCGAAGCACAAATTGTCTTGAGTGAGTTATCGAGCTCGTCTTATGGCCGACAACAAATTCCAGAATAAGCTCTTAACCCTTAAAGACTACACTTCTAAAAACTCACGCTACTGCTATACATGGGTGAATTTTCACCCAATTGCTTTCGTATGCGGATTTAGTATGAATAAATGTTTTTAACAACAAGTACCTATGTTTTTATTTAAAATGTCCATATCTTGTACGACACACACAAGTAGTGCAAAATTGGTAACGATACAAAATGAATTTTAACAAAAACTATTAAAAATCACTTTATGAAGAGCTATCTTATATTTTTAATACAGTTTTCACAGATTATATTGTGATGTTGACCACAAATAAACTGCTTGCACGATGTGCACTTCGCCGAATATAGTTTGTATCAACATGAGATTATCTTTTTTCGCAGCGCTAATATATAAAAGCATCAAAAATGCTTTGAGCTCCTCTATGGAAAGATTTCTAAGACAACGGCACGCTATGACCAAGGTCTAAAAGCAAAGTGACCACAGTAGGAAGAGGAATTAGGGGAAGGCAAATCTAAGGGGAGACTGTTTACTCCGTACATTCTTGAGCTATAAGTAAACACCGCTGCTCTGGGTGTTTTTTCACTCATAGTGTAGCATTTAAGGGTTAAGTATAAAAAATTGAAAAATTAAGCACTTGTCTTCGGTATCTACGACGCCATCATTGTTATAACCTTGTCATGGCCATAGGAGATACCTTAGACAAGTGCTTAATTTTTCAATTTTTGATACTTAAAGAGCTTATTGTGGAAGCAAATTACGTATTGGCCGGAACGGATCGAAAAATAAAAACCAAAACCCATCCTTCCCGACCTAGTTTCCGCCCCCCCCCCCCCTCTCTCCTCCTCTCCCATTGGCTCCCTCGTGTTCCCGCACATGCTCGCCCCTTCCACGTCATAGGTGGCGCACTTACCGACGGAATCGCACACGTAAGGTTTTGAGTTCTAATCCTCCACACGAAGGACACGGTAGGGTTTCGCCCCTTCCCGCCTGCCACCCCTCCGTGCCGCACCCTGTCTCCCGCCCCCTCGATCCCGCACCCCGCCTCTCGCACCATGCTTCCCGCCTCCCTCCGGCCCGCACCCTGCTTCCCGCCCCCCTCCGGCCCGCACCCTGCCCCGGAAAACCCGACGGCGACCAGAAATGGGAATAAAGTACCGCTCGCTCGCAAAACTTCGCTTCCTACTCAGTCCAGAAGCTAGCCCAGAAATAGACCACCTCCCTCGGGCCATGCTTCCGTACAAGGCCCGCGCTTTCGTTTAAGCCTACATTAGATTTCGTAATATTTTAGGTGCGAAACTATTTCGCTCCTATTAAGACAGCTGGCTAGCGTTGTTTTATGGATCGTTTTTTTTTGTTTTTTTAACAAGAGTGTTTTAAGTAACCCGTTCGCAGAGTAATACTGTTTTAGTAGTTTGTAAATCGGTATTAATGTCGAACTTCGTTCATCGGAGACGGGAATTTCTAGAATTACTTTATGATCGGTCACATAAATGGTTATAAAAATATTAAGCTTGTATGAAGAAATTTCGATTTATAAAACCACTGATTTTCCCAATTAACTTTATTTTATTAATTACCCAAATGTTAATAACAACTTATATAAGTGTACAGTATTTACTCGACTATGAGAGGACCTCAAATAAAGGTTTACGGAAGCTAATTTTGTGGAAAAATAAGGCACTCTGAAGCAAATAAACGAGATTATTGGAGATATTTTTATTTGAATCTTAAATAATTATTACCACAATGTGCGGTACAAAGATAAATGTGATTTAAGCCATGCTAGGCTAGTCATTATTTCTATTTTTTGCTCGAGACGATCCCCAATATTTGATGAAAAACAGAAAAAGTCTCATCTTATAGTCGGGTAAACATGCTGTACACATGCCAACATATTTACATCAATATTTAAGCAAAGTTTCTCAAAATATTTCAGAAAAGAACCCGACAGGATGACATGAACAGGAACACCATTTTTCATCATCTTAACAGTTCGAATGCATTCGGGTCCAAATACCGGCGTCGGAATCCAAAGGTCTTCCGTTGGGATATAGAACACGGGTTCAACGACAAATACGACGCAAAACTACGGTATGCGCTTAGAGCGAACGGCCGACAAATGCGACGAACTAATTCATCGAAGAGCTGTTCCCTTCGCACGAGAAATACGCGACTCCCATTTCGACTTCGAGCGATGCTCGTTCTTAACCGCGGTCGTTTGCCGAAGGCATTTGTATCTCTCTCACATCCCTTATAGCTTAATTCGCTCCGATTCGGCAATCCTCACACACCCTCGGACGTAGATAGCGAAATTAAAAGACCCGCAAGCGTTCATTCGAGCCAAATAATCCAGTCTTTAATAACAGAAAGATGAAGAAACTTTATCGATACCGTTTGAAAAAACTGCCTGATAAAATCGAGCATTTTAAGGAATTATCTCGACGCTTATCTGTTTCACAGAAACCGCCATTAGTATAAAAACTGAGCTTTACTATCGTACACAGAAACCACGTTCTTCAATTAACTCACGATATTCAGAGGCGAACGCCGATGTTGGAATTCCCTTAATCGCTCTTTTTATCAGGCTTATCCGATCAAGCAGTTCCAATCAGACGAAGCGCGAAAGCCCGTTCCGTGGGTGTCCGTGGAGTGAGTCACAAAGAAGATGAAATCGCGGCACGAATTTCAATTTCGGAGAGTGGCTACCATCGCCACGCCACTAACACCGCCTCCGACAATGGAGGTTGCCTCTAGAAATAGCACGTTCGAGAGATTCGACGGCATATTACATGCCGTAATTGAAACATAAATTTAAGTGCTACACTTGTAAGTCTTCGCTAAACTGACGTTTTTCGGCCATGTTACTTCGGTGGAAGTTTAAATCCTATAAGACACAAAAACCAAACCGTGCTGTATGGTGAAAAGGATGCCTCAAAGATATTTCGGCATAATTAAAATAAGCCTGTAACTTAATTATAATCAACCATAACAGGAAACCGAATAAACTGAATTTTCTGGGGAAATTACCATCCAGCTATACGTTTCATTATTCTTTTTTTTAGAAAATTTCGGCCCCGCTGATTCAAACTAATTTAACTGTAACAGCGCTGTCAAATTGCGAAACGCCTTTTAGTAATTTAGTACCCGGCAAGCGGTCGATAATGACGGATACACAAATACTATATTTTGTCTAATAATTTAACGATTTACAAAGCGCTGGGGACTCGGGTAATTTTGCATGTTCAGTTCGGGTTCCCCGAGAAAATAATGCAATTGCGGGCTGTTGTAGCGATGTTTTTTTAGCGTAACTGGGCAATGAACAATTTCAACTTGAATTAAATATTTTACGATACAAGTGATTTTGTTAAAAAAAATAATGATAAGGAAGAGATAGGCAATAGCATCGATATGACCGACCATGATACGCGAACATCTAGTAAATCCGGAGAAATGGGCGGGAAAATGGATCAACACATTACGATTGTTCACTTCAAGCGCGTGATAAATTTTAAATAAAATTTCAGTTCCCGATCAAGAGAACCCTATAAAACGGATTTCCGGAAGTTTATAGGATGAACTGGAATTGATAAGGGCTGGCTCCGCGCCTTGTGGATTGTTTTGTTTTGAAATAAATTTATTCGCAACAGGATTTTAATTAAAATTCCAGATCAAGAGACGCATTATGAAGGCATCCTTTAATTTTAAAGCCCAATTTCTCCCTTTACCGAGCTATCATGGGGCGAGGAAAGAGTCCCACTATCGAGTCGAGCGTGTGCCGCGGGGAGGGAGCGCACGACTTTCCATTCCGATCGAAGAAAGGGATCGCAGAGCGAGCGAATGAGAGCGTGGGAGGGTGGAGATGCAAAGTGCAGCCCTTTCTTCCCCTCAACCGCCTCCTTCATTTCCATGAAGCTTATCTAATTTAATTCTCCGCACCAACTTGGGGTGGTTCCCTTCAACTTTCGCGCATTTTTATTTTATAATGCTTATATGACTCCGAGGAAGTTGAGAACGATAGCTCTCAAGGAAATAAAACGGCATCTCTCTCCCCATCAGTGGGCGACCGGACCTCACGAGGGGCCAAGGAGGAAATCGCGCCTCAAGGTGTCCTCTCTACGAGCTTCGTCCGCAATCCAGGAAGTCCCAAGGTCGAGGTTTTACGCCAAGGGCGGGCAATCTACAACCTGCGGGCCGCATGCGGTCCTCGAGAGCATTTATGCGACCCGCGAAGTTAAACGAAAAAGCGATCCGTAAAATTTAATACAAAAATTCATTTTTTTGGTCTAATAGCGATAATAAAACTTTTATTTTTAAAATTTTTTATTCTAAAAAATCCTCATTTAAGCTCGATTTTCACTCACATTATACCTCAGAATCTCAGTGCATCTTCCGAGTTAAATTCTAATCCGGCCCGTAGAAGCATAGGCAGCTTTTAACCATCGATGCGGCTCGCCAAGCACAAACGTTAGCCCTCCTCTGTTTTACGGTTTCCATAGGTTATCCACGTATCATTAGAAGGATGAGTACTTATAATTATTCAAATCGTCGAGGCGATAACCTGAATGTTGTGGTGAGAGAAATTGCGTGGCGGAAGGAACAGCAATAGAATTAATGAGCTATTCAAAAATCGGGCGATGGCAGTTCATTCATTTTCACGATCCTGATAGGAAGCTCCGATTCAGGGTATACGCTTCGATTAACTGTTTATGGGGATGGAAAAATGCCTGTGGAGCATCAGATTCAATGATTCGCTCTTATACAGATCTTCACCGAACATTACCATGCACGCTACGCTTTGAATACGACCTTCAACTTAAATGTCAACATAGCTCCCAATCCTATCTGCGCGTTCATGGTACTTGGCAATCGTGACGCAAATGCCACTAATAATACTGCGAAAAACGACGGTCCTAAAAACATCCGTTGAGGACAAACTCCACTTGGGAAGGCTCGACTTTGTGGCAAAATTCCATAATAGAAATAAATGACAATTATTGTAATTTCCACTAAACACGAATTTAATCAGGTGATGCAGGCGAAACCGGTCGATTAAGTTCGTGTTTAGTGAAAATTACAACCATTGTTATTTATTTCTAATATCCATTAAGGAATTTCAAACTGATCTACCCTCGATCTGGAATGCTAGAAAGATATTAATTCAACACTGCTAATCAAGAACGCTGAAACAGAAATAACTTATAATTTCTTGAACTACCGAATACGCCATAGAAACGCAAATGATAAAGGAAACAAATAAATACAGGAGCAGAATTTTACACGAGACGAAGAAATAAAAAGCGCGATTTAAAAAAGATAAAAAGAGGTTGATAAAGGGAGGGAGGGTAATGGAGATAAAAAAGAGAGATGGAAGCAGAGGCACACGCCCTATGCACAGGGTCAAGCGCCGCACGAGAAGCACGCGACCCGAATAAAAATGAGAAGCGAAATAAATGAGTCTAATTAAATTGGAGGCAGAGTTAGAGGGCAGGGAAGGGGGGAGAAATGTAAGTGGAAGGAGAAAATGGAAGGTATGAAGAAAATGAAATAGGAGGGAGAAAATTGAGGAAGAGCGAGAAAAGGGGAGAGAAAATGGAGGGCAGGAATAAAATGGAAGAGGTAGGAAGAAAATGGAAGGGGGTGGTAGAAAATGGAGTGGGAAGGAGAAAATGAAAGGGGAGGGGGAGAGAGAAAATGGAGGGGGAGAGAGAAAATGGAGGGGAGAGAGAAAATGGAGGGGAGAGAGAAAATGGAGGGGAAAGAGAAAATGGAGGGAGAGAGAGAAAATGGAGGGGGAAAGAGAAAATGGAGGGGGAAAGAGAAAATGGAGGGGGAGAGAGAAAATGGAGGGGGAGTGAGAAAATGGAGGGGGAGTGAGAAAATGGAGGGGGAGTGAGAAAATGGAGGGGGAGTGAGAAAATGGAGGGGGAGTGAGAAAATGGAGGGGGGTGAGAAAATGGAGGGGGAGTGAGAAAAAGGAGGGAGAGTGAAAAAGGGAGGGAGAGTGAAAAAAGGGAGGGAGAGTGAGAAAATGGAGGGAGAGTGAAAAAAGGGAGGGAGAGTGAGAAAATGGAGGGGGTGAGAAAAGGGAGGGAGAGTGAGAAAATGGAGGGGGGTGAGAAAAGGGAGGGAGAGTGAGAAAATGGAGGGGGGTGAGAAAAGGGAGGGAGAGTGAGAAAATGGAAGGGTGAGAAAAGGGAGGGGGAGTGAGAAAAGGGAGGGAGAGTGAGAAAAAAGAGGGAGGGTGAGTAAAGTGAGGGGGAGTGAGAAAAGGGAGGGAGGGTGAGTAAAGTGAGGGGGAGTGAGAAAAGGGAGGGAGGGTGAGTAAAGTGAGGGGGAGTGAGAAAGGGAGGGTGAGTGAGAAAAGGGAGGGGAAGTGATAAAAGGGAGAGGGAGTGAGAAAAGGGAGAGGGAGTGAGAAAAGGGAGAGGGAGTGAGAAAAGGGAGAGGGAGTGAGAAAAGGGAGAGGGAGTGAGAAAAGGGAGAGGGAGTGAGAAAATAAGGAGTGATAAAAGGGAGGGGGAGTGAGAAAGGGAGGGGGAGTGAGAAACGGGAGGGGGAGTGAGAAAAGGGAGGGGGAGTGAGAAAAGGGAGGGGGAGAGAGAAAAGGGAGAGGGAGTGAGAAAAGAAAGGAGTGAGAAAGGGAGGGGGAGTGAGAAAGGGAGGGGGAGTGAGAAAGGGAGGGGGAGTGAGAAAGGTAGGGGGAGTGAGAAAGGTAGGGGGAGTGAGAAAGGGAGGGGGAGTGAGAAAGGGAGGGGGAGTGAGAAAGGGAGAGAGAGAGAGAGAGAGAGAAAAGTGAAAGTGAGAAAGGGAGGGGGAGTGAGAAAGGTAGGGGGGGTGAGAAAGGGAGGGGGAGTGAGAAAAGGGAGGGGGAGTGAGAAAAGGGAGGGAGAGAGAGAAAAGGGAGAGGGAGTGAAAAAGGGAGAGAGAGAGAAAAGTGAGAGAGTGAGAAAAGGGAGAGGGAGTGTGAATAGAAAGGAGTGAGAAAGGGAGGGGGAGTGAGAAAGGGAGGGGGAGTGAGAAAGGGAGAGGGAGTGAGAAAATAAGGAGTGATAAAAGGGAGGGGGAGTGAGAAAGGGAAGGGGAGTGAGAAACGGGAGGGGGAGTGAGAAAAGGGAGGGGAAGTGATAAAAGCGAGAGGGAGTGAGAAAAGGGAGAGGGAGTGAGAAAATAAGGAGTGATAAAAGGGAGGGGGAGTGAGAAAAGGGAGAGGGAGTGAGAAAAGGGAGGGGGAGTGAGAAACGGGAGGGGGGAGTGAGAAAGAAAGGAGTGAGAAAGGGAGGGGGAGTGAGAAAGGGAGGGGGAGTGAGAAAGGGAGAGAGAGAGAAAAGTGAGAGAGTGAGAAAAGGGAGAGGGAGTGTGAATAGAAAGGAGTGAGAAAGGGAGGGGGAGTGAGAAAGGGAGGGGGAGTGAGAAAGGGAGGGGGAGTGAGAAAGGGAGAGAGAGAGAGAGAAAAGTGAGAGAGTGAAAAAAAGGAGGGGAGTGAGAAAGGGAGAGGGAGTGAGAAAGGGAGAGGGAGTGAGAAAGGGAGAGGGAGTGAGAAAGGGAGAGGGAGTGAGAAAAGGGAGAGGGAGTGAGAAAATAAGGAGTGATAAAAGGGAGGGGGAGTGAGATAAGGGAGGGGGAGTTAGAAACGGGAGGGGGAGTGAGAAAAGGGAGGGGAGTGAGAAACGGGAGGGGGAGTGAGAAAAGGGAGAGGGAGTGAGAAAAGAAAGGAGTGAGAAAGGGAGGGGGAGTGATAAAGGGATGGGGAGTAAGAAAAGGGAGGGGAAGTGATAAAAGGGAGAGGGAGTGAGAATCGGGAGGGGGAGTGAGAAAAGGGAGAGGGAGTGAGAAAAGAAAGGAGTGAGAAAGGGAGGAGTGAGAAAGGGAGAGAGAGAGAGAGAGAAAAGTGAGAGTGAGAAAAGAGAGGGGTAGTGAGAAAGGGAGGGGGAGCGAGAAAGGGAGGAGTGAGAAAGGGAGGGGGAGTGAGAAAGGGAGAGAAAGAGAGAGAGAAAGGTGAGAGAGTGAGAAAAGGGAGGGGGAGTGAGAAAAGGGAGGGGGAGTGAGAAAAGGGAGGGAGGGTGAGTAAAGTGAGGGGGAGTGAGAAAGGGAGGGGGAGTGAGAAAGGGAGAGAGAGAGAGAGAAAAGTGAGAGTGAGAAAAGGGAGGGGGTGTGAGAAACGGGAGGGGGAGTGAGAAAAGGGAGGGGAAGTGATAAAAGGGAGGGGAAGTGATAAAAGGGAGAGGGAGTGAGAAAAGGGAGAGGGAGTGAGAAAAGGGAGAGGGAGTGAGAAAAGAAAGGAGTGAGAAAGGGAGGGGGAGAGAGAAAGGGAGGGGAAGTGAGAAAGGGAGAGAGAGAGAGAAAAGTGAGAGAGTGAGAAAAGGGAGAGGGAGTGTGAAAAGAAAGGAGTGAGAAAGGGAGGGGGAGTGAGAAAAGGGAGGGGAAGTGATAAAAGGGAGAGGGAGTGAGAAAAGGGAGGGAGTGAGAAAAGAAAGGAGTGAGAAAGGGAGGGGGAGTGAGAAAGGGAGAGAGAGAGAGAGAAAAGTGAGAGTGAGAAAAGGGAGGGGGAGTGAGAAACGGGAGGGGGAGTGAGAAAAGGGAGGGGAAGTGAGAAAAGGGAGGGGGGGTAAGTAAAGTGAGGGGGAGTGAGAAAAGGGAGGGGGAGTGAGAAAAGGGAGAGGGAGTGATAAAAAGGAGAGGGAGTGATAAAAGGGAGAGGGAGTGAGAAAAAAAAGGAGTGAGAAAGGGAGGGAGAGTGAGAAAAGGGAGGGGAAGTGATAAAAGGGAGAGGGAGTGAGAAAAGGGAGAGGGAGTGAGAAAAGAAAGGAGTGAGAAAGGGAGGGGGAGTGAGAAAGGGAGGGGGAGTGAGAAAGGGAGAGGGAGAGTGAGAAAGGGAGAGAGAGAGAGAGAGAGAAAAGTGAGAGTGTGAGAAAAGAGAGGGGGAGTGAGAAAGGAAGGTGGAGTGAGAAAGGGAGAGAGAGCGAGAGAGAGAGAGAAAAGTGAGAGAGTGAGAAAAGGAAGGGGGAGTGAGAATAGGGAGGGGGGGTGAGAAAAGGGAGGAGTAGGAAAAGAAAGGAGGAGTGAGAAAAGGGAGGGGGAGGAGAAAGGGAGGGGGAGTAGGGAGGGGGAGTGAGAAAGGGAGGGAGAGTGAAAAAAGGGAGGGGGAGTGAGAAAGGGAGGGAGAGTGAAAAAAGGGAGGGGGAGTGAGAAAGGGAGGGAGAGTGAAAAAAGGGAGGGGGAGGAGAAAGGGAGGGGGAGTGAGAAAGGGAGGGAGAGTGAAAAAAGGGAGGGGGAGTGAGAAAGGGAGGGAGAGTGAAAAAAGGGAGGGGGAGTGAGAAAGGGAGGGGGAGTGAGAAACGGGAGGGGGAGTGAAAAAAGGGAGGGGGAGAGAGAAAAAGGAGAGGGAGTGAGAAAAGGGAGAGGGAGTGAGAAAAGAAAGGAGTGAGAAAGGGAGGGGGAGTGAGAAAGGGAGGGGAAGTGAGAAAGGGAGAGAGAGAGAGAAAAGTGAGAGAGTGAGAAAAGGGAGAGGGAGTGTGAAAAGAAAGGAGTGAGAAAGGGAGGGGGAGTGAGAAAGGGAGGGGGAGTGAGAAAGGGAGAGAGAGAGAGAGAAAAGTGAGAGAGTGAGAAAAGGGAGAGGGAGTGTGAAAAGAAAGGAGTGAGAAAGGGAGGGGGAGTGAGAAAGGGAGGGGGAGTGAGAAAGGGAGAGAGAGAGAGAGAAAAGTGAGAGAGTGAGAAAAGGGAGGGGGAGTGAGAAAAGTGAGGGAGGGTGAGAAAAGGGAGGGGGGGGGTGAGAAAAGTGAGGGAGGGTGAGAAAAGGGAGGGAGGGTGGGAAAAGGGAGGGAGGGAGAGAAAAGGGACGGAGGGTGAGAAAAGGGAGGGAGGGTGAGAAAAGGGAGGGGGAGTGAGAAAATCGAGTGGGAGGGAGAAAATGAAAGTGGAGTGAGAAAAGGGAGAGGAGGTAAAATACGAAAATAAAAGAGTACCGCGTGGCGTCACAAAAGATAAGGATTCGCATCCAGAGGTCCTCATCACGGGGATCGATTTATTAACTATGGTCGGTAGCTTTTGCCGTCAATATTGTCTCCTCGGGAGTAGCAGTCTGATTTTCGGCGTGAGAAGATGGATGCGGGAGGATGCGGAGAAAAGGAAAGGTGGAAGAGGGAGCGAGGACCCGATAGGGTGCGCATAATTGGAAAGGGGAGACGGTCGCAGAATCGCTCATTTTCGGAATTTATAATTGCCCTCTTTCGGTTTCGTTATTAAATAAAGCGCTAAACCACGAGGGCCGATGTAATTAAAGCCAGCAGCGCATAAGAAGCAATTTGCTCGCTTTTTCTCCTTTCCACACATTCAGCACACCAGCAAAAGCCATGTTTTCACTAACAAAATGAAGTAACTCGATCGATTTGTTTAGTATTTGTAAGATTACAAAATAGAGTAATGTTTATGTGGATACATGGGCGAAATGGTATAATACATTACGCAAAAATATAAACCAAGTTTCAACCTACATTTTGCAGTACGGAGGGAGAAAATTTAGCTTAATCTCCAATGAAATATTCATAGCTGTGATTCAGAATCTATAATTCATTTACTCTTAGAAGCTTAAGAAGACACTAGGTACGAAAATATTCCGTTTTAGTTGCTATTAATTACTTGTCCGTAACATCAATCTTTTAAGCAAAGAATTGGTGCAAATTTTTATTGTGTTTAGAGGATTGACTGTATTATAAATATTCTTAGGTAATTTGTACATATTTAATTTAACGGTAAAAGAATAGCTCACTAGGACTAAATTTTAAATTTGTACGAAAAGTACAGCATGGAGATTCAAGAAAAAAATTCAGCATAAAAAATACCGAGGTCGATCGGGAATCGCCGAGAGAATCTCCCTCCCCAGCGCTCCCTGTCCACGAAGGATGAAAGCGAGGGCGGGCTAGAGAGGGAGAGAGATGAGGCCAGAACACGTTCTATTCCAGAAGAAATCCGATAATAACGTTTGACAGCCGCGCTTTTAATCTGGCGAAACGTTAAAATTAGAAATGATTACTTTCGAATGCCATGATTCACATCAAAAGCAAGTGCGGAGCGCCGCGAGCCGAAAGAGGTATTCAATGGGATCGCCTTTTTCCCGTTCGATCGAATCGAATTCCGCTTCCCACTTGCTGCGACGGTGCAATCGATCGGTTCAAGGGTATGCGAGGATGAATATCTACACAGGGTAACCGATAGATATTGCCGAGGCGAAATTGAGAGCGCCGACCAATTGTAACGACGGCGGAACTTGGAAAGATAGGAAAAGAGAATAGGGAGAAGGAAGAGAGAGAAAAGGAAGACGAAGAGGGAAAGAGTGAAATAGAGGGAGAGGTTGAGAGTGGAAGGAAGAGAGTGAGGCGGCGAGAGGAAGGAGATGCAGAGAGGGGAGATGGAGAGAGTGGAGATTGATAGAGAGGGAGGAGATCGAGAGGGAGGGAGGAGATGGAAAGATAGGGAGAAGATCGAGAGAGAAAGAGGAGAACGAGAGAGAGGGAGGAGATGGAAAGAGAGGGAGTAGATGGAGAGAGGGAGGAGATGGAGAGAGAGGGAGGAGATGGAGAGAGGAGGAGATGGGAAGAGGAGATGGAGAGCGAGGAAGATGGAGAGAGGGAGGAGATGGAGAGAGGGGAGATGTACAGAGAGAGAGGGCAGATGGAGAGAGGAAATGGAGAGAGAGGGAGATGGAGAAATGGGGAGATGGAGAGCGAGGGGGGAGATGGAGAGAGAGGAAGATGGAGAAATGGGGAGATGGAGAGCGAGGGGGGAGATGGAGAGAGAGGAAGATGGAGAGAGAGGGAGAGAGGAAATGGAGAGAGAGGGAAATGGAGAAATGATGAGATGGAGAGAGAGGGAGGAGATGGAGAGAGAGGGGGGAGGTGGAGAAAGAGGGAGATGGAGAGAGGGAGGAGATGGAGAGATAGAGAGGAGATGGAGAAAGAGAGGGAGGAGGTGGAGAGAGGGGAGATGGAGAGAGGGGAGATGGAGAGAGGTGAGATGGAGAGAGGGGAGATGGAGAGTGGAGATCGAGAGAGAGAGAGTGGAGATCGAGAGAGAGGGAGGAGATCGAGAGAGAGGGAGGAGATCGAGAGAGAGGGAGGAGATCGAGAGAGAGAGAGAGGAGATGGAGAGAGAGAGGAGATGGAGAGGAGATGAAGAGAGGGAGGAGATGAAGAGAGGGAGGAGATGAAGAGAGGGAGGAGATGAGAGAGGGAGGAGATGGAGAGAGAGGAAGGAGATATAGAGAGAGGGAGAGGATGGAGAAGATGGAGAGGTAGGAGATGGAGAGAGAGAGAAAGGAAATGGAGAGATGGAGAGAGAGAGGGCGAGGGGGGAGGGCGAGGGGGAGGTCGAGGGGGGAGGTCGAGGGGGGATGGCGAGGGGGGGAGGGGGAGGGCGAGGGGGGAGGGGGAGGGGGAGGGGGGAGGGGGAGGGCGAGGGGGGAGGGGGAGGGCGAGGGGGAGGGCGAGGGGGGAGGGCGAGGGGGAGGGCGAGGGGGAGGGCGAGGGGGGAGGGCGAGGGGGGAGGGCGAGGGGGAGGGCGAGGGGGGAGGGCGAGGGGGGAGGGCGAGGGGGGAGGGCGAGGGGGGAGGGCGAGGGGGAGGGCGAGGGGGAGGGCGAGGGGGGAGGGCGAGGGGGGAGGGCGAGGGGGGAGGGCGAGGGGGGAGGGCGAGGGGGGAGGGCGAGGGGGGAGGGCGAGGGGGGAGGGCGAGGGGGGAGGGCGAGGGGGGAGGGCGAGGGGGGAGGGCGAGGGGGGAGGGCGAGGGGGGAGGGCGAGGGGGGAGGGCGAGGGGGGAGGGCGAGGGGGGAGGGCGAGGGGGGAGGGCGAGGGGGGAGGGCGAGGGGGGAGGGCGAGGGGGGAGGGCGAGGGGGGAGGGCGAGGGGGAGGGCGAGGGGGAGGGCGAGGGGGGAGGGCGAGGGGGGAGGGCGAGGGGGGAGGGCGAGGGGGGAGGGCGAGGGGGGAGGGCGAGGAGAGGGAGGAGTGTGAGGAAAGAGGGTGAGGAGAGGGGAGAGAATGGGCGGGAGATAGAGCATTGGGTGAGAGAGCAATTCTCACGAATAGTGGGAAAACTAGTATATACTGGAAATCAAAATTTTAATTAACACAACTTTTATAAATTAATAAAATAGGATAAATATTTTAATGATATTTTTTAGATTCTCTTAGGAAAAGTGTGTGGCACAAAATACACCTATTACTAAAATTGGCCCTTATAATATAAAATTAATTTAAAACCTAAATAACTCGTTCGAATATTATTTTACCTTTTTTAATGTAAAATAAAGTTTTCTAAATGAAAAAATATTTTTTCCTTCTGTATTAAAATAAAATAGATTTATATTTTTGCTTTTAGTTAGAAGCAACTTCAAATTCTAAAAACTTAGTATTACATTGGCAGTCACACTTAGATTGAATGTATTTGCAGGATTCCAGTGATATTGCCCGAAGAGATGGATGGATGAACAGACAAACCGAATATATAAGCGAGTTTTTTTAGAAATACGTAAGACGCCCTTGCTAAAGTAAGAGGTGAACCACGTTTTCTTAAATATTTCGGGGTTCTGGTTTGCCTCCTCCTTTTGGGAAAGGACAACCCGTTAGAACGTACGTAGTTCCTCACTAGACCTTCCTATCCGCCAAAACTTCATTCCTCTAGTTTTGGTGGATTAGCTACAATATCATTTATGTTATGAATTTTCTGAATTTGAAGCCATCTAGCGGAAAATATATGAACCACATGGAAATTCCAGTCATTGGCTAATTCATGAATTGATAATAACTATAAAATTCAAAAAGAATTTTCCAAAAAGTTTCAGCAGGTTGGCTACAATGCCATTTAAAACATTTGGAATTTTCCAATTTTGAAGTCATCTAGGTGAAAATTCATAGAAATTCATAGATCAATTACAGCTATCTATATAATTGAAAACGAATCGTCCAAATATCTCTTAAAATAAAAAAGTTGATTGTCCACAGACGGAGATAGTGATAACATAAACACGTTTATTTCTTTGAAGAAATCGTGCTAAATGCGCTTAAAATTGTATATTATCCGTATGTTATCGGATGATACTCGCAGAACCCGTGCGAAACTCGAATAATAAAATCTCAAAGAAGGAGAATAGTTTGATTATTGGTTACTTCGAGTAGAATGAATTATGCAAATTTATAGTGCAGTCGAGGCTGCCACCTCCAGTATCGTGTCACTTTAATAGCACATTGTTGTGAGATTACCTATTTCATAATCGGCGACAATTAAAATATACGTATTGCGATTAATTGTTACATAAATTACATGAACATGAAGGCATCAATAATTTTTAGCGCATTTTATTTTATATCTTTTCCCCCTGTCTGTCTAATCAATTAAATTAAAATATAAAATACTATAAGTGATATAAGACTGAAATTTGCAGGGTATATGTGCGCTTTTTCAAATTGCGTCAGCAAATAAAGCGCCCATTTTAAAAATTGTTTGTCATTGAAATACAACGATATAACAAATATATTTAAACTTTGAAAATAGTTTAGCGGACAAAAATGCCGTTAAAAGGAACAATTCTACGTGTGTTTAATGACGTTTACTAATATTCGTTATGCAGTTTTACTATATTAAGCCTTCAGGACGAGAGTAAGACGTTAAGAGACGGCTGCAAAAGAGATTGGAGGAAATGGCCTTGACAAAGAGGAAAAGAGAGGGAGGGAAAATAAGAGAAGAAAGGGGAAGAGATGAGACGAGAGGGGAGGGAAAATGAGCTAATGTTTGTGATCGCCGCAGCATGTCGACCAACTCATTGAGGCGTAAAGAGCCGTTGCCAAACTCGACAAATGGATGCGGACGCTGTGTCACGTGACCAACTGTACGAAATTGGGCGTGATCTGTTAGTCACGAACATCCCCGCGGTACCACGCAGGTATTAACACGCGAGATAGATAGAAATAATTGGGACCTTTCGGGCAATCATTCATTTTCCCATCCAAAAGTTTCCGTCAAAGACGATGAACGATAACGCACTGAGAAGGGTGGAAAGTTGGAGAAACGATGCGAACTTTCACAAATTCGTCAAATGGCCTAAGGACAACCCTTAAGCTAATTTACATTACCCATTCCGAACTACAAAGCGAACGACTTTGGCGATGAAGCCCATTTAACTCAACGCTGGGTGAAAAATTTTTGCATGCAGACCTGATCAAGGACAAGATTAATTCGTTAGAGAGGCGGATCCAGAAACTTCCCTTGGGAGATGGGAGCACGCGAGGGGAGACGGTCGCTAACCCCTTTGGAGCCGCTACGGCCGAAAAACCGACGAA
The DNA here is from genome assembly GCA_028673005.1 of Tanypteryx hageni. Lineage (NCBI taxonomy): Eukaryota > Metazoa > Arthropoda > Insecta > Odonata > Petaluridae > Tanypteryx > Tanypteryx hageni. Next base: position 117,998,789 of record CM054116.1, read on the forward strand.
CTTTTATTCCGATCATCCATCCCGCTGTGCGGGTCTTTCTTGCAATCATCCGAAGGACTTGATCTGAAGCAAAGAATTGGAGAAACTGTTATGGAATGTTTGACCGCATTCAATGAAAGCGATGGGGCCAATTAGGGGAGGAGGAGGAGCAGACATCACCACCCCCTTGCATCTTCCGCTGACCCCTTACTTATTTTATCGCAAAAATGACAAACTAATTCCGGAATAAGCACTTAAATAGTCTTTTAACTGAAAAAACGAGTAGTTGTCTTAAGTATCTCCAATTTCCATAAAAAGGTTACAAAAAACGATTCTCTTGTGAACAAATTAACAAGATCTTTCGAAATGGGTTCCCGACAGCTTAAAACATTTCTCTAATATTCGATTCTTCTGAAATAAAAACTTTCAACTTGTGCAGGCGTTCAAATGTTTCAATAAAATAAAAATAAGTACGTAATAAATCTTTCAATTAATTCTATCATTACAATCATCAATGAAATATTTTCTAGCTTAATGCCCGTCCAAAATGACGGGAAATGTTAACTTACACTTGCATATTTTTTCAGCCAAATGGTGTGGATGTTATTAAACAATTAATGTTAATATAATTCACGATCTCGCTAAATATTAACAATTTACTCAGCCAATTTTCATTTTATTAAGTTCTGCACAAATTAAAATAAGATATATTAATGTTAAAAGAGCTATTCGTTCAATTTTCAAATATTGAAAAAACAGTTTTATTTACTTTTGTTAAATAACCACAAATTGATAAATAAACTCTAAGATATCACAGTCACTTTCATGAAAAATGAACAAACGTGAATTGAAAGAACACTGTTTTTTCAAACGCGCGACCGTCTAAGCCCCGGATTCGTATCTCGATTGGAACCTATTTTTAATACCAAATAAAAAAATCCCGCACTCAATCCCATTTAACCAAATAATAATGTCCGAGACAAAAGCGATCACTATTAACTCACATACACACACAAATTTTGGAGACGAGCGTGGAAATCAATCGATTTTTCAGAATATGTACATATTTAATGTGCAAAAATAGCAGGCCAGTTGAGAAAAAAGAAAGATGGAGAGATAGTGTGAATGTGGCGGGGAAGTGCATAAAGGGGAGAGATTACGAAATGAGACGACCGGTTGAGAGGGTGCTGCTACTCGATACTTCGCCACCTAACAAGTACTAGTGGTTCACGGGCACTCTGTGACAGCGCCACATACCGCGATCGCGCAAAATTGCGCCCGAGAGACGCTCAGAACGCACGAAAACTTTTCCAGAGTTGTGCGATTTCCATTTTAATCGCGAAGAGGGAACCCTTTGATAAACTTCCAATGACTTGCTTCTCAAAATAATACACGATTGCATTATTCAAGTTATGTAAAAAGCAGATTCATCTGGTCCGCAACTTCTAACTAATAAAAAAATGAAGTACTTAAGAAGCAAAGCCGGGGATAAATACGCGTCATTGATCCATAATCCATGACTATAGAGAAATCCTAAAAAAATATATTAAGTGTAAATATATCTAGGCTTCCATTGACATAAAAGTATAGGAATCTCACAATATGAAAACATACGCTTTAGGAACTTTCGATCTAAGGAACATGGTACCACAAATTTGATTGACAACCTGAAAACTCGATCTTACGAGTATTTGCTCAATTCCAGTAAACCAACATCACGAAGGTATAATGGCTTAAGAATATAATATTTATTTCCAAAATTTATATATTTAACATACACACTATACATACATGTACAGTGCAGTATGTATTCAATTTTTCTGTAAAATTAGTGTTGCTACTGCGATATTTTCTAGTTTATCTAGCATAGAAAATGTTTAATTTAATATTTTTAATACGGCGTTTTTATTTTATCGTAAAGTATACCAATTAACGAACTACTTTTCAGGAACGTATGGTGTTAACCAGGGGCGGATCTATAAATTTCCCAAGGAGAGGGCGATCGCCCCAATTGCCCCTCCCCCCTCCTGATTCCGCCTCTGCCGCCGACCATACATTTAGAAAATCCCTATCCCCATCAGAATCTATCTTTCCCTTGTCATAATCCTCAGTGTAGAAACAAGGAATATTGTGCGGAATGAATTTAAGAATGCCCCCAGTGGAGGGCAATGGGGTCGTCCAAGGGGAGGGCGATCACCCCCATCGCCCCCTTGGATCCGCCATTGGTGTTATCAAATCAGGAGATTACAGTATTTATTAAAAGGCATGGCTCTGGAATGCACTTATCCAAAAGCTTTATGACTGCAAGTTGGAATCTGTCTCTCATATATGGAATAATTCAGAAAACTTTTAACTCTTTCAATTTGTGAATGTGTATATGTTACGGTAAAGGTACGTAATCGGGAAATGTGTACATTTACCGGTAAATGTGCACATTTACCACCAAGCTCGGTAAATGTAAGTTTAAATTTCCAGAAATAGGTATTATCCGTACATTTCCCGGTAAATGTGCACTTTTACCGATGTGCCTTGGTAAATATGGAAATAAGTAAGAATGAGAAATGCTACACTTTATAAATTACATTAATTTATAATAAAAATCATCAAGGGTTCGGCTCCACCGGTATATATTAAGATGAACGCTTTCCAACCCGAGGGGGTAACACAGTGAACGTGAGGAGGAACCAAAAACACTTCGACTAACCTGCCTAACCCGGTGGGGCCTAGTAAAATTTGCCTTCGTGTTCAAATTTAGTTTAGTTGTGCACATTTACCACGAAATTTACACATTTAACGGACAACGCACATTTACCGTGCTTCTAAACTGCAACAGATGTTCGCGACGCCGCCAAGTTGTGGCCTGTGTTGCGACGTTTATCCACATTTACCAGTGTCTCTAGGTAAATGTGTACATTTCCCCAATCTAATCGGTAAAAATATGTTATACTTACATTTACCGAACTTGGTGGTAAATGTGCACATTAACCGGAAAATGTACACATTTGCCGGACTACGCACATTTACCGTGACATATATAATACAAAAGGTAACGCTAGATATTCCATTTGCATCGACAACACAGAAAATGGATAAAAGAAAATTCCCTTCGAATGAAAATATTTCGACAGCCAGCACTTTATAATATTCAAATTTCTACTTCATCTATAAACAGTAATTTGCGTTGCTCCGGCTCATCGCGACGCCATTTTGCTTGTTTAAGGCTCTCTCCTGACTGCAAATATTGCATTACTTCCATCGAAACGAGAGAAACATGGTCTCCCTGAAACATAGCGCTGCTACCGGGGAACGGCTGGTCACGCAACCTTGGAAAGTTAAATAGAAAGTTGAAGGTCGATCACAGAAAGCGAAACAGAAATGAAAAACACACCAGCAGTGCCGTTTTCCTCAAAAAGTCATTTCAATGTAGCTTCGAAAGCAAAAGAAAAAGAAGATAATACTTATTAAAAATAGGGAGGACTGCGAAGACTTTTGTATTTTAATGTTTGTGGAATAACTAACATCTCCGCAACCGCTGATTATAGTGCTGTAACCTTTAACCCTAACTTAACTTGTGTTAGGAATACCTCGACCATAAATTAGACTTGATTCGAAGAAGCTCGACGCCGAAAAACAACCACGAGGGAAATCCATGCATACCATTGGTATATTGGTTCACAGGAAAGATTACTAAAAAGGCGCGGAAGAACTATAATCATCAACCTTTCTCTTCTCCGTTTTGGCAATTTTATTTTGTGAGGCAAAGAATATCTTCATTCCGAAGATTCCTTATCAAGGACATAAAAGGAGATTACCAAGTTATCCTCCAAAAATTGCCTTCTTTGAGCACCATTTCGATATCTGCATTGGTGAAGGCGAGACACGCGATCTCTTTCGTACAAAACTCGCAAATTCCAAAGCCTCGTATTTGGGATGGCCCACTCTCACGACCATGGGACGTGAAAGGCGCAGAAAACACGAAGCACGACCCCGTACTCGCCTCGTTTTCCGCGCTGTACGAGATTAATTCCTCGACAATTCAACGAGACCCCTAAACTTTTAATGCTTGTGGAAACAAACTTAAAGCGCATCGAAAGGGTCTGTTCAATTTTTTGGAAGATCGCAGAGGAAAAGCAGGATGCCGGCAGAAAACGAGGCGCGGCACGAAAATACCATTACATCCTCCTTTATGGGCAGCAATTTACTATTTATTTGTTCCTCATTGGCAGCGCTTATCGCTCTTTCCCGCCACTTCCGGCCGCCCTCAAGCAACAAGCGTCTCCGGCCACGCACTTTCGCTGCCAATAAGATTAACCTTTCGAAACGTCGCCGCATAACGATACTAAAAAGAGATTACCGATTTAATCGGCGTGAAAACGAGCACCTCACTCTTATAACTACATCATTATTTACCCAAATCACCTTTTCATCGAAAAAAGAATAATTTAACTAAGTACGGAATTTAAACTTTAAGTAAGCGCGTAATCCTACTAGAAATTCGATATACCATTATACCATGAACGACTTTATATAATTTGTTGTTATTTTTGTTAAATAATATGCAAATATTTTCGTCTCGTACGTCATTTTAGTATATTTTCCATGATGATTAACAGAAAAATATAACATGGAGTCATGTAGACCCCAAGCGATATAAATTGTAAAACTGCTTTCATTGATAAAAATAATCATACATACATAATTGTGTATCTTCTGTTTAAAAATAATTATTAAAAGAACGATATAAATTGTAAAACTGCTATCATTGATAAAAATAATCACAGATACATAATTGTGTATCTTCTGACATTCTCACTAAAAGGCTGTTTAAAAATAATTATTTAAAGAAAGTCTTTCAAGTAACCTAAACATGGGAACAAAAAACTGTCGTATGGTCAGGACAGCCAATATCAACGACTTAGGGCGCCGAAACATCAGGGGTAGCATATTTTACTCCATTATATAAAAAGAATCCTTGTAAAACCATTTCAATGCGCCGTCTTAAATTTTACTCAGAACAACTTAAGTCCTTTCATCAGAAGTATAGGTCCGAACGGTTTATATCTTGAAATTGTTCAAAAACAACTTCACCAATGAAAGATGCGCCACAACATCTGAAAGACGAAACGAAGATTCGCTCGCAGGATATTCCTGTTTCCGAAAGATAGAAAAAATATAACTCCACGCACAGGTAAACATTTACTGCCAAGACATGCATTCAGAAATACCTTACGCGTTCACCAAATACGCGGACTCACTCTACGGCTTCGTGGCATGTAATGAATCCGTTGAAGCGAGGAAAGGCAGAGGGATGAGGAATGCGAGAGGAGAGGACGGATTGAGGAGAGGACGGATTGAGGAAAGGACGGATGAGGCAGAGGCGGGAGGAGAGGGAGGGAACAAGGCCACCCAAAACAGCACTTTCCCTCCTCGTGCCGAACCTCCCACCCTCCCGTTCCCAACTCACTCCCCTTTCCCCCTCTCCTCGCATCTCGCAAGGACGCCCACTTCCATACTTCCGACATGGTGCTTCCTTCCAGACGCTAGCGCGCGTCAATTGTTGTATACTCCCCTCTCCCTCTCCTTATTCCATTTCTTCCCCCTCCACTCCCATTTCTCCCATTCTTCCTACACCTCTCTCTTTACCACGCCAACACCACCTTTCCCTTCTTCCTCCACTCCACTCCCTTTCCTTCGCGTCTAGTCTCCTTCATTTGTCGCTCAATTTCCACCAATTTAGCCTCATCAGCAACGCCAGAGACTCGAACTTAGAGCTCTCAAGGGTTCATCTTGCAAACATAAAATTTTAAAAAATGTTTATCATCAAATAAAAGTAAAACTTTCATTCGTACTGGATACGCGAACGAGGGAAACGCGGCGCGAAGCATAGCTTTGGCGAGGTAACGGCTGGTTTGCGTCCAGAGAATTCTCCATTGGGCACGCGGCCGTCCGAAAGTCCGGTCGGACCCCGATCGCAGCACACGCCTTCTCGCCTCGTCATCCTTTCATCCCTCGCCTCCACACTCGCAATTAAAGCGTTTTGATGTACGCAAACAAAGAGAGAGAGAAGGCGCATGTATTTTGAGCACCTCCTATGCCCGCCCGAGAGTAAGCGGCGCGGACGCGAGTCCCGCCGCGGAAAGCTCACGTGACCAGCGTTTAAAACCCGGTTCCGCCCAGAGAGCGCACCGCGTTGTTCTCCCACGCTGCCGCTCTCAGGAAACGGTGGTGTGGCGAGCGAAGAGTGTTCGCGCCGCCGAGAAAAGCAACTCCGATAGCGAGGCAAAGGCAGAGGAGATACGTTCGTTCGTTTCGAACGGATCTCTTACGAAAACTGGATTCACATGCGCAGATTTCATTTCGGTATCCGTAGAAAAGACGATGGATTCCAAGCGTGGGCTGCACAATCACCGGAACTATCTATGGTTCAAAGCCAAAATGTTCGTGTATGCGGAAGCTTCAGAGTTATACCAAACTGATAGAAACATGTCTTCTATGCCGGTGGTTCCCAACCTTTTTCCATACACGGACCCTTTTTTTCTGCCAAGAAATTTCGCGGACCCCTATGTGAAGAAAAGCCTGTTTCACAGGCGTAAAAAATACTCTCGTAAATTAACTTGTAAGCTATGTAGGTGTTCCATCAAATCAGATTTTATTTGATCTGAATGTTCTATTTTTGATGTAGAAATTAAATCCGAAAGATTTGAAAATGATTCATAATTTGACTGGATTAATCTACGAGTCCACAGACTTAACTTCTTAATCATAGCTTCAATTTTATCTTGAACTTGGAATAAATTTACATCTTTTCCTTGAAGGGATTGGTTGAGTGTATTTAATGAACTAAATATATCAGCTAGGTGTGCTAATTTCGCCAGCCAACAAAAATCATTCAAGCAATCAGTATATTGAAAATTTGATTCGAGTAAAAAAATGCGTACTTCATTTCTTAATTCAAAAAGACGCGTTAAGACTTTTCTTCTGGAAAGCCGACGAACTTCTGTGTGTAGAAGAAGCTGACGGTAATCACTTCCCATTTCATCACAAAGAACTGAAAAAATTCTGGAATTTAAAGGACGAGTCTTGATGTAATTAACAATTTTTACAGCTTCTTCCAATACACTTCGTAATCCAGGTGTCATTTTCTTCGTCGCTAATGCTTCTCTGTGTATGCAACAATGAATAAATTTTGCCTCTGGTGCTACTTCTTTTACTCGAGCAACAACGCCATTGTATTGGCCGCTTATCCCTACACATTTTTCCAGATAGCATAGCATAAAATTGATTTTTATGGATTCTTGATATTAACTGTTCCTTAATGCTTTCAGTCATCTCACCAATTCTACGTTGGACTGTATTATTTGATAATGATAAGGTATTTAGTTCCTTGCAAGACTTCTCATCAAACATTGCTCTTACTATTTCTTTCGCTGCTGGCAATACAAGCTCTTCTCCGATTGTGTGAGGTTTTCCTGCTTTTGCTATAAGAAGAGATACACGAAAAGAAGCTTCTAATGCATTCTCATTGTTGCCGCCTGACCCTGAGCGAACCATAACACCACTATTTTCTTTTAACTCTTGAAGTTTCCTCTGAAAAAATTCAACAGGTTTGCAAGCATAATGGTTGTTCTTTGCTTCTAAATGTCGGCGTAAATTCGTTGGTTTTAAAGATTCATTCGAAAAAACTACACCACAAACCACGCATAATGGATTTTGATACTCTTCCGAACCAGTCCACGTAAAACCAAATTTTAAATAAGTGTCACAATATTTACGATTTTTCTGCTTATTTTCATTTTTAGTTTCATTAGGAGTGTAATTTTTAGTTCGTCACTTCCTCTTTTCAACACGCCTGTTTTTAGCCAATGACATTATCGAATACTCTGAAAAATTAAAATATAGTTACTTTTACTATAGTTAAAAGTTTACATATTTTAGTCAAATTTAAAGTTATATAGTTAAAATTACTAAATAAAAGTTAAATTTATGTCAAAATAATAAAACTTACCAGACTCAACTATACAATTGTAACTTTTTCAGAATATATAAACATCATTAAAATATTGTAAATTTATAGCAAAGATTCACTATTTACTGTAAAATAAACACAAGAATGTAAGCAATACAAATGTCAATAGCTCATTCAATTGTTAGTACTTCCGACTAATAATGACATAATTTACCGCTACATGCTGACTGACTAAACAAATTAAAATGTAGTTTAAATTTATATATTCTGAGAAATTTCTTTTCAAACTTTTCATCACTCTGAATTTAAATCCATCAATCACGAGGTTCCCTGATCAGAAGTAATGTCTGATCGTTGTCATTTGTGAAAACTGAATTACTTTCGTACGGTAAGATCGATAAACGAATAATAATAAAAGATTATTAACTTCTTTATGCGTGAAATTATGTTCTGTATATGTCAGAGCAACAATGGAATTAGACATGGCAGTCCTTCGCAAAATAATGAAAAGACGCTATAAATTCGAGTTGTAATGCAATTTTTTAGTGTATTAGATTAGGAAACTTATATCAATGAATAAAATAATGTTTTAGCATCCGTGTAGTCGCTCTTGAGTTAAAAGCGAACACACACACACACACACACACACACACACACATATATATATATATATATATATATATATATATATACACACACACCTTGTTGCCACCCTCATCACTACCTTTTCTTTTCCTCAAGTTATTATATATATATATATATATATATATATATATATATATATTTATATACATTTTTTATAAGACTATACACAACGAGAATATGTTTTTAATTTGCGGTGATGTAGGTGTGCGGACCCCCTGGACGCTTATCGCGGACCCCCAGGGTTCCGCGGACCACAGGTTGGGAACCACTGTTCTATAGCATAATGACCAATAACAACCAATTAACTACGTGTACATAGGTTTAAGAATGCAATCATCACCATGTATTACAATGGGTAGATTAACTGTCAGGCTTAATGAAAAGTGTATTAAGGGACCGCTCATTGATAAGAAACTGAAATTAACAGGTGTATTTCTGTGCTATGTTTAGAAAAGAACTAAAATATTAAAATGCATATGGTAACATTGATATTTAGGCTGGTTCACACTGAGGGGATGGTCGCGTTGAGAGTTTTATTAGGGATAGGACTATTTTTGCGGAGACAATTCACACTTGTAGGTTAGGCCTCGGTCGCGGTAACCTGAAGAGGCTAGGACTCGAAGGGGCTTGGGACAAAAGTTGCCTCCTCGAGCGACTCAAAGGGTTCGTACCGAGGCCTAACCGAATCATCCCCTACAAGTGTGAACGCCTTTGGGACTTCTGCATAGAAACCCCATTGAAAATAGGATTTATATATTTTGGTCTAAAATGTCCCAACCGCGACCGTCCCCTTAGTGTGAACCAGCCTTTAATGCTACTAAATTCTTTATGACGACTCACTACCCTGAAATTTCCGGTGCTCAGGATGTTCAATAAACAAAGGCGGCTAAACCTAGACACATTTACCTACGCACATACATTTTAGTAAAATCGTCAATGGATAATAGTACGCATAAAAATGCCTCTCAACATTTCGGCACCGTACCTAAGTCGATGGCCAAGACAAAGGCCGGGCACAGTGCATAAATCAGTAGTTTCCAAAATTTGTGGCGCAAAATATTTTATATGTATTAACTGTCTGCTTAACAATCCTAATCGTGATATTTAAAACCTGCAGCCGTCAAATTCTAGCCCCCACGTGGCTAGGTCGTATCGTTTGCGTTCATGTTTTTCTTAAGATGGTTATGGGAATAGTTTTGAAACAAGGAAAAATGCTGCTATTATCGGGATACGAACCCGAGTGTTACACTTGCAGGGCGGATATTCTACCACTGAATTATCGTAGCGGATTAGTTCTCTCGTTTCTTAGCTGGGTCTGGGCTAGCCAAGCTAGTATCAACCAGCTCCAACAGACGTCCTCAAAGAGATACCTCGAAGCCCCTCCCTCTCAAATGATGAGATTGCCAAGCTAGAAATTGATGCAACGAAATCATCATAAGATCCTAAGCAGACAGGCATTAGTTGTAAAGTTGGGAATAATTTTGAAACGAGAAAAAAATCTGCTATGACCGGAAATCGAACCCGGGAAAAAATACCCACATTCAGAAACGAGAGAATTAATCTGCTACGATAGTTCAGTGGTAGAATATTCGCCCGGCAATTGGAAGGCCCGGGTTCGATTTCCGGTCTTCGCAGAATGTTTTTCTGTGTAATTCCTCAGAACGAAGTCTTGATTTCCTATACTGGCCATTAATACTCTGTATCTTGTGTTGGAGACATGGCGAGTTTTAAAAGAAACGTTTTAAGGTTACAAGAAACAGTTGTTATAGTCGGAAGAATTGAGAGTGGCTCAACTAACAGTTAAGTGTGCAAATAATGAAACTTAGCAATTCTACGGTTTGTACGATTTGGTCTGATCGACATAAAATTTGCAGTGCCGTGGATAGTTCGAGTTGAAGTACGAAACGAATCCGGCAACCCGTGCGGTCTGATGTGGACGAGGCTTTGATTAAATGGTTTACGCAGCAAAGGAACTTAAACATACCGATAAGTTGTTAATGACGAAAGCTGAAGAGTTGGCAAGTTTCTTTGGAATTGAGAATTTCAGTTGCTCTAACAGTTGGAGAGACAGATTTTAAGCAAGACACAACGTTAACTTTGGTAAAGTAAGTAGTGAAGCTAATGATGTAGACCAGGGATCGGCAAGCTTTTCCTTCCGTAGTTGTGAATGCTCCGGAGGAGCGTGTATGAAGTAAGGAGAGCTTTGACGGGCCGGATTAATGTTTACATAGGAAGTCAAAGATTTTATGATCTCAAATTAGTGAAAATCACGTTTGAATAATTTACTAGGGTTACAACTTCACCAGAGACCATAAATATACTGAAATTGTCAATATTAAATTTCACCGAGCACATTCTCATCACAGCTTCACGGATCCCATGAATCGCTCTTGGAGACCATATTCGGCCTGCGGGCCATAGGTAGACGTAGACCAAAAATTAACTAGTGACTGGTTTAAAAAATCTCTGTGAGGGTTATAGTGACATTTTCAATGGAGATGAGAATGGGTTGTTGTTGAATAGACAGTAAGCAAGACACAAGATTAACTTTAGCAAAGTATGTGGTGAAGCTAATGACGTAGACCTAACATTCACTAGTGACTGGTTAAAAACAGTATGGCATAACTTTTGCGAGGGTTATAGTGACTGTAACATTTTTAATGGAGATGAGACTGAGTTGTTCTTTAAGATAAAATTTAAAGGCGAAAAGTGGGAAAGAGGAAAACTTTCCCAGGATAGGATTACAGTTTTTGTTTATGCCAATATGAATAGGAGTGAGAAACACAAGTTGTTTGTGATTGAAAAATCGAAATACCCTAGTTTTATCAAAACGTTAAAAACTTGCCTATTCGATACCAGTCAAACAAAAAAGCTTGGAAGAACAAATATTTTTTAAGAAGTTAAAATAAGCTGGGATAGTTAACTTAATTCTCAAAACAGAAAGATTCTATTCTTCATTGATAATTATCAAGCTCCTCCTAAACTTAGTTAAGCAACATTAAACTAATTTTTCTGCCTTCTAACACTATAAATGTTTTTCAGCCAATGGACAAAGGAATAATTGGAAGCCTAAAGTGTCATTTTTGAAAATAAATTTTCCATCGAATGTTTGAATGCATTGATAAAAAAGAAGACCACAAAACTTAATTATTGGACGCCACCAGAACATTAGACAAAACATGGAGACGGATGACACCGGAAGCAATTAAGAACCGTTTCTGCCATACCAGTGTTACTAAAACTAAGACAGTAGACGTCAACCTTAATGAAACAACAATAACAGAATGGTTGGTGGAGGTAATGTGGAGAATTTTAAAAGTTGTGAAGACATCAACTCGTATCCAGAACTCGACCAGGATCTGATAACAACAGAAGCTCAAAGTAGACATAGTGAGGGAGGTCATGGTAGGGCAGCAGGGAAAGTGTGCTGATGAAGAAGACGAAGAAATGGAAGAAACACTTCTCACTGCTAAAGGAGCTTTTCAAGCAATCAAAGTGATATCACGTTTTTATGAATCAAAAGAGACGATTGAAAAGACATTAAACATGACTCAGTACATTGAGTAGGACCTCGAAACCCACTTCAAGCTGGCGCATATAACACCAAAAATCAGACTATTTACTAACATTAAAAATATTTTATTATGATTTACATATTTATTTTGTACTTATTGTGTACTGTGTTAAATATTGAAATTTAATATTATATTATAAACTATATAATTTGAAGTCCGTTGAATTCTATGTTCCCGTGTAACCTCGGATATTACTACATTCGGTTACAACGACAATTATTGCCAGTCCCTTGAATGTCGTAATAACCGAGTTCTACTGTAATTGCTGAACTTCGCTAAGCCTTTAAAAAATGGAACTTCATTGCCGATAATGATCATGCCTCCCATTTTTCCCATTTTTTTATCGAGAAGGATATGAAAAAACGAAATTTCTAACATCTACTGAGTAATTAGTAAATCTCGAAACATAGACAAAGGACAAACCCTGAACGATATATCACATAATTCGAGCAATTTCTGTTAACTTTGACAATCTTCTTATAACTTCCAAAATCTCTTTAGCAGTTCTAGTGCAAGAAAATCATCTACTACTATAAAGATGCTGTTTTTGACTTCCGTTCCGTACATATTCTACCGCAATACCAAACATAAATATTCATACAACGGAATTTATGAGGCATAGAGGAGGAATACGGATAAAAGCGGGAAGGGAAAAAAGACAAAACGAGGAGTTCCGAGGAAGGGAGGGACTAGAAGGGAGAGACGGAAAGAGAAGGAAGCAGAGACTGTTGATCGTTTGTTGGTGTTCGCCTACGCCCTGGGCCAGGAGTGGGAAAATTAGGGCCCGCGAGAGCATTTCATGCGGCCCACAATGCCGTCATGAAAGCGAACCGTGAAATGTAATGCAAGTAAATTAATGGGTGTTAGTCAACATTATGGTCGGAAAACGTCTTGCAATTAAGTTACAGCGCTAGAACATATTAAAATGATCGAATTTCACAAATAGTATCCTTCGCATGTTCACTTTCGATGCGAAACCTAATGCGGCCCGCCGAAGCACATTTTTCTGTTAATGCGGCCCGCCTCGTAAAAAGTTTCCCCACTCCTGCACTAGGCGAAAATTCAGCTCGAGAGATTTTCAGAATCGGCGAGATGGAGTCAATGTTCAACAAAATCGATCAACTAAATTAATTAATTACCGAGTTTGCCGAGAAAACGGCGTAGATTTTGATGGGAAAAATACTCTTTAACGGTAATTTGTGGCATCAATTTTTCCCTCTGAATTGACAAAAATTTGCAATTAACGAATGATTAACGAAAGAGTGAACATGGTTAATAATTGCCATTTAATAGTAATTTCTCATCCGCACCTACGCAATATCGACGCGTAAAAGACAATGTGCACTCCCGATTTTTTATTGTTACTTTCTCCATGCGTAGTATAGAACGTATTGTATTCGTGAGAAAAATCGAACTCGAGAACGGAAATACACGTTTTAAGGTCCTCGGAACACGTTTTCGTTATTTTCTTGACGATGTATGTGTGTGATAAGAATTTTGTGCGCCTTATAACTCAAAAACTACTTATAAAATAATCACAAAATTTTACATTTAATATTTTTGTTAGAAAATCAAGAATTGATTAGATTTTGGTTAAAATTGGTCAACCGGAAGTGGATGTTCATGTCATTTTTCCGTTTTTTCCCAATACAGTAGTTTCTCGATAATCCGAGTCTCGTTAAACCGTGTTCCGCTTAATCCGAGGTCGTCCTCAGAAAAAACAAGTTTCAGTGAAAAGTTGCAATCGGAAATTGAAAACTATTTACACGGAAAGAAGACTTAATTTCAACACTTATACATATGTATTTAAACGTTTCTTTTTTGTTGGTTGGATGTGAAAAAAAGTTACACGTCGCAGCGAAAAAGGGTGTGGCAAAGAAACTAGACTGTCGACGATTTTTTTAATCTTTAATATATACTAATGTTTTATTATTATTATGTGGTATTTCCAATGATTAAAAAAATTGTTTTTTATGTGTGTTTAATATTAAAAATTTTTAATGCATTTTTTCTTTTCACGCATATAAATTTTATCATTCCGTATAATCCGAGCTGGCTCTGGTCCCGTTCACCTCGGATTACCGAGGACTAATGTATCTCCTTTAAGACTTAATTTATGTACTTAAATATTTTTTAACGTAAAATTTATAGAAAATATAATGTTCTACAAGTTTTTTATTAAACATTTTTTCATAAAACGAATTGTTTAACAGATATTTCGATTATCCGACTGAATTTATCTCAAGTACGTCGCCAAGTGATACCTTAGTTTCGGTTGTTATGATCAAATTTCCTAACTGTTGATAGGGATGCCTACGCTGCCAAGGGTAATTTTAATCAAATAAAAGTTATCCCAATGCTATATTTTGTAAACACATTTTCTTGTAAATAATGACAGCGATCCCAGCGCAGCCAACGATAATTGCAATTGCGCATCGATATTTTGTTATCCATACCTACAGATAACAATTTTGTTTGCTTACTGTTTTTTCAATGTGAAAGGTGTTGAAAAATTATTCACGAGATCACTGATGTCGAGAGCAGCTTGTAATTACTCTTGAAATCATATATATTACTCTGTATAGTGCCGGACACGTCAGTGTTTTTACTTTCTCTATATACGAAGTATAGAAAAAGTATTGTTTTCATGAAAAAAATCGAATTCGAGATTTCAACGGAAATACATGTTTTAAGATCCCTTGAACACGCTTTGACTATTTTCTCGACGATGTCTGCGGGTGTGTGTGTCTCTGTGAGTCAGTGACCGGAAGTTTGTGGGTGCTTTAACCGGAATTTTGTGGGAGAAACTTTCACATTTGACATTTCTGTTCAAGGGAAAAGAACTGATTAGTTTTTGGTAAAAATCGGTAAACCGAATGTGGGTGTTTACTCTTGTCACATCCGTTTTTTTAATATTTGCTTTAATATTTGATGAATGTAAAAAAGTATTGGAATAAAAGTTGTAGGAAATTTGATTTTCTACAATGTTTGCTCGAAACATTTTCCCATATTATGAACTGTTGAAAAGATATTTTAAAATCTAAATATTTTAGCTGCCACAACCACACCACCTACCGGCGATTATTGACAACACTTTAAGCTACTTTTTATTTTCTTAATTGTTGGAGCTTCGTGCCTCTTTCCAATATCAGAAGGTTATGGTTTGAGTTTATTTCTGTTCTTTGTAAAGTCTTTAAATTTTTCTCTCGGTCCCTTAAAATATTTATTATCATGTAACCTATTTGGAATTTTTAGAAATATTACAGGTATGGAGAAAGCCATGTGTTGGCCACATCAGATTTTTGTATGGTGTACTCGGTTGGTTAGCTTAGCGTTCTTATTTGTTTAAAGATATGAAAAGTTAACAAAGAGGAATCTGGAGAACAAGTGTAAAAAATAGACGACGTTACACGCATTAAAACGTTCGCAACCATATCAAATGTTTACAAAACGCTTTATCCACGATGATTGCTGTATCATATTATAATGGTAAAATAAAAGAAGTCACTACGCGATGAAGTTTCAATAACACTTTTCCGAAAAAGACAATAAATTGCCGGAAAGGCGGAAATTCCAAAAATAATTCCTACGCATAGTTTTGAAAATGATTAAAATTTTTAAAACGCACAGAGATCAAAGAAATACTACGGTAACTCGACACGAGCCGACCACCGCAATCAACTCCTAAAAAAAACGATATCGTCCCAACGCAATTATCGCGAACTTTTCGAGGCCACAATATCCAAACTAGTTCAGAGAAGCGGCCAAAAAGCGAAAATTCAGCGAGCAAGTGAAGGTGACGGATGCGTCGGGAGGGGAAGAGGAAAAGTGGAGAGGTCAAGGCGCACTCCCGGATTCCACGCATGCGCACGGTGTCGGTTTACCGAGCCGATTTAAGGTCATGACGCGGAAAGAGGAAGAATATGCTCGACCACGGCTCCACGTTCTTCAGACGCTTCACCGAAACGAGGGCCATCGATCCTTTGGTCGGATGGAGACGCCAAACGGAAAACGCGACCGTCTGAAGAAATGTGACCGCCAACTGCCCATTTCCCCCTTTCATTCTGAAATTACGTTAAGCGTGACATTTCAAAAATTCTACGAATCACCTCTGCGAATATTAACGAATGGATGTCTCCGGTGAAATGTCTACCCCACTTCAAGATATGTTACAAAATGTACCATGTATGTATTTTATCGTTACGCGCGTGAAAATCGTTCAATACGGCAGCTCTAAATGTCGAATTTAAAATACTCGAAGAAATATTTTCTCGACAGAATTTCAATCGTCAGCATCACTAAAGTCCGCCCGAAGACTGTTTTAGGTGACCGGGAAAGCTTTCCGCAAATTTTAGTTTAAATTAATGGCACTAAAAAAACGAAGTGAAATTGCTAGCAACGGGAGGAGAATGCAAGGTTTTCTGAAAATAAACACCTCAAAATCTATTACAAGTATTATATTGAGTGAGGACGTGGAGATCGCTAAGGTGATACGTTTAACGTTCACGTATGTACGCATGTAGAATGCGCTAATCCGAGTTAAATTTATTTACCGTTGGCAAAACTGTAATGATATTGCAGATGGTGACAATGAGCTACCTCAAAAGCACGATACATAACAAAGAGAAAACGTGAAGTATCATAAATAAAAAGTTCCTCGCCGTTTGCTTCAAGTTCACATTTGCGCGATGGGAAGACAGCTTTTATTATGCCCTCTCCTTTTCCTCCGCGACGCCGTTATCACAAATTCGACGCGAGGGGATTACTTGGTGCTGTAATTCAATAGAATTGTTGCGTTTGTTAGCTCGAATGTTTCATCTGAATTCTACCAGAGACGACAATCGGCTTCTATAACATAAACTTTAGGTTTCCACATAATAAGAGCTACGTTTAATTGGTGCAAAAACCTACTGCAAACCATTGAAATTATTAATTAAAAATTATTCATTCCAATAACGCGGGGATTTTGCACGGACCGGTACAGATCGAGATTTGGCGCTGTGGAGAAGTTCTATAACCCTTACATTACCTTTTACATTTTGACGCGTGTTAACGTTATTGACATCTATACGCAGCGTCGCACGTTCAGATTTTCGATGACAATTAGCAATATCATAAAACTGTAATAAATAAAAATGAATTGCATCGAAATAACTGAATATATTCATGCTACAAATGTGTGTTTGTATGGACTATTATCGACTCAACACAGAAGGGGGAAGGGAAACCCGGTGCGGGCTTCACGTTACAAATGTAATTCATTCAACTAGTCTTCGATTCCTAAATAAATACTTGCACTTCTTATTTTAAATTTGTTTAATAAACAAAAACTCGACCAATTAAACTTACAGCCACCTATACCGACTGGGCAAAGATATTTACATATCCCTGCTGAAGCCAACTGAAGGCTAAATTTGGCGTTAAGGGAGTAGGCTATCATGCGAATTATAATTTTGTTTTGTTAGAGAATTAAAAAAGTCAACTTTTCCGATTATAAATATATTAGCGAGGAAATTTTGCATGGATTCCTATTTCCTTTGCAACGCAAATAAACTATGTTCCTATGGGCCTATGAAATTTCAACTCCCGAGTGTGCAGCTGGATTTTAATACATTTTCAAATTTAAAAATGTACTACACAGGGACAAACAGGCAGAATTCATCTCGATTTTTTATATGCAACGGGATAGAAGATTGATACTTTTTTAACTATCGTAAATCGTGTGAAATTAGTGTTAACAATTTACGATTTCTTTAAAATCACATTTTTTAACGGCTTCACCGGAATGCTATAAAACCGATCCTCGTAAAATATTAAAAAATAACCTATCTATAAGTAAAGCTCGTCATCGCGCTTATTACACCTATTTTGCGACGTTTGATTTGAGATATTTTCCAAAAATTATGAAGTGCCAAGCTAAAAATGCATACGAATAAAATCTTAAAATTGAAAAACTTGTACTTTTTCGTTTTACTCATTATTTACTCTGGCGGTTTGCAATGATATTCAACAAATACGTTTTCCACGAGTCAATACTTACGCAAACAGAAAAATCGACATGACCCACATTGCACAAACTTACCCGTATCCTTCTACTCCATGCACTAGATATATTAACATCCATTTACGCCTGAAAATATTTTACCACAGTTTGTCCGGTAGCGACAGTGTTTCTGCTGCTGGAGTGCGGAGAGCTTGGCGGTATATGGGCATAACACTCAATACGTATTACAATATAATGTCACCGTACGCTATTTAGTTTTTATACACATGGCTTACGTAGTACTGTTCATGGTATTAAACTCTGTAACTGTTTGGATTTTAATCAAAATACAAAACATACAGGCCTAATGTGAGGCTCAAAATCTAGGAATTTTTCACGGAACGGGCATTAAGTGCTCAAAGAGAAGGGACTTTTGAAGAAACATTGTCATAACGCCCATGTTCATGCAGCCTCCCGAGTTTGTAGAATTCAAGAACGAAATCCTTCAGATATTTTTCATAGTGTCAATCGCATCAATAACTTCTGCTATAATTCACTACGCTAGCCGTGACTTTGTGCAGGAATGAAAACCAAATTATTACCGAATAACTTTTTAAGTGGAATTCAACCAAATTATTCAGTAAACATTTTGCTTACATTCCATAACAACTTGTAGGTTCAATGCAGTATCCGGCATTGATTTTTATACCTTTTTTGGGACTCGAATCTGAATGAGATTCATTATTGATTACCTACAGCTACACTGCCGCTGCAAATCCAATATTTCGGCTTAAACTGTCGATGTTGGATATCAGACACAAACGGTAACTATGCTAAATATTTGGACTTTAGAAAGTAATAGCGATTAAATGATGTGGTTTAAAGTAAAAAATCATTTTATATTAACATTGAATAACTCAAGAAAGAACTAACGATCTCACATAATAGCTGAAATCAATATTTCACCAACTTTTTATGGCTATAACAGTGACAGTTTTTCAATCGCATTAACGGCTGAAATGTGGAGAGTAATGACATATAAGGTAGGGGAGCGCAGAGGTTCGTAAAAGCGAGGGCGGAAAGAAATGGTGGAGTGGGATGGATTGATGGAGGTGGGAAAGTTGGGGAGAGGAGAAATAAAAGAGCGGCGGGAGAAAAGAGGGAAAGGAAGTGAAAGGAAAGTGTTGAAGAGAAGGGATGATGTAGGGAGAAAACGTCGGAGAGATGAAGGCGGGTGGGGGAATGAGAATGGTTGTATCTTCACCGCTTAAACCTCTTATGATAACATCAATGGCTTTGCGAGAGCTTAAGCGCGGAAGGCTCATTAAAAAACAAGAAAAAATTAAATCGTATTTCCAGTATACTTTACGAGGGGCTCTGCCCTTTAAAACTGCTCCAAGATATCAACCTTGTTAATAGGACGGTATGTTCTTGAAAGTACTAGTTGCCGCCTTAAAATACTCTAGATACTGCTAAATATAATTTATATCGATGATAATGAATACGTTTTTTCAGCATGTACAAAATAACTCAATGAGGTTACTGAAACGACTTATTACCACCGCATCCTTATAAGTATGAGACAATGCGAATGTCAGGTTCTCAGATGAATAATCATTCGCCTAAGCTTCCGCAGAAGGATTTCTCAAGATGAAACCCAAAAATACGATGTATACAGGTTACACAAATACGATCACATGGGAATAAACGCAAAGATGGTGGAATTATTAAATATTTCGACTACGAAGGCAGCGTTATTGCTAAGTATGGCCATAATTATGGGATCAGATGTACCATGGATGTTCATTTAGTTGCCCGACGACATCAGTTCAGTTCAGTAGTAGTTGACGTCTGGAGGTATACTGTCCTCAAAGCACTCCCCTGTAACTGCCTCACTTCACCCACGACTTAAAGACCTCTTGTAAGTGATGGTGCAAAGCGATGCCGTTGAGGCTGTTTTAATCTCATCGTCCGTAGCAAAGTGGTGACCCGCAGCTTATTCATTTAATCCATGGGAGCAAAATTAAATCCCATTGTGCCACACCAGGAGAATAAGTAACAAAATTATCGCTATGATTTGCGATCGCGGTTGGCACAAAACCAAAGATATATGATCTGACGTTGTCGTGAATCGGAGTTGCTTCGATTTTAGCAATGTAAAGGTAGAGCGAAATGTCGGTATAAGGGACGCCGTTACGGCGAAATACTTAGTACAACGCAAGTATTGTTCCAGCTCCACTAAATTATCATGTATCTTTGTGAAAAGATTACGAAAAGTATTACGAATTATCAGAACCCCGTTCCCCATGAAAGAATGATCATTAAAACGAAATTCATTAAAAAACTTTCATAAATAACGTCGAAGATAACATTCCTCCTATGTTTTTTGTCATATATAATATGTACATTGAAAACAACACTTAATGAATGATGGCGAACTCGATACCGCCGTCGAAATTGATGAAATGAAAGAAATACGAAACAAAAATTTTCAGAGACAGGCAAAGTAAACATGTGTAGGGGCACATACTGTTCTGTGTCACACAAAAAAATTCCATGTATTAGAAAAGTTGAGACAAGGAGAATAAATGAATATTTATAACACTTGGAAAATCCTGGATGGGTCGTGTTCATTTTTATTGCATAATCATTGCTAAATTTGTACCACAAAAGCAAGTGAAACACACTGGAAGTGATGAAGGAGGGGTTGACTTGTGACCGAGTTTCATAAGGAAGTGGAACTCATCAAAAGTGTTGACAGGGGAGGATCAGTGGCGTAGCTAGGTTCTCCTTCGCCCGCCTCGCTTTGCTCCATGTAAAATTTTCCAGACAAATGTAATGTGGGAAATATGATGGAAACCCAAGCATACTATACTAGCATTTTAATTCGACATATATTATAATATTATTATTGTTTATAAACAGAAACGTTAATTTTCGGTCCATGAGTTTGAGCCCCTTCAGCCCTGCGTCCGGGGGCAACTGACCCACCTGTTCTCCCTTCACTGCGCCACTGGGTAGGATTCAAAATGCACGAGATGACACGACAATTGAGGCGCAAATCCACGTTATTTTAAAAAAATGCTGTCGGTCATTCTGGGTGAGTACAGGTAACTACCTCGTTTCGCGGTATTGCTTACTTGCTATATTGTGTTAATAAACTCATCTCAAAATACCACTTACACAATAAAATATGCGTCACAGCCTAAAAATCCTAAATCTTTATCAACGGCAATTTCTCTCGGTCACCATTACAACGGACAAATTCGCGCTACAGTTAGTTCTTGCGGATACCCTATACTTTTCATTACCTTATGTACTTTTGCATTTTCGCGACGTCTTCAAGAAGGTATCCCCTACAAACGACGAGGAACCCTGTATAGGTAAATAATTTGGTAATCCAAGCCGATAAAACAGTTTAGTTCATTAATTGTTTTTAATTATAACGAAATTTCATTACAACGAATATATTTTGGTGGTTCACAGACGTTCCTTGTACTGGAATTCCACTGAATAAGGGATTATTTCCTATCATATAGCATTATGAAGGCTTTTATTCCTCTACCGTTGCAAAAGGGGCGCGTTGAACAACCAGAACCTGTCTAACGTGTTTTGTGATTCCTCTCTCGTTTATTGCTCGATGAAGAAAACATCGCTAGCTTTATCGAGGTGCCTGCCTTTTTCCTTATGCTTACAAATTCAAACGAATCTAGAGAACCAATGAAACCGTTCTAACAAAATAATTAATTCTACGCGTTACTAATTACGTTGCAACGTTCTGCAATGGCTTACAAAAATAATATCGTGGTGACATGGTTGAAGTAATTTATTTTCTTTGGTTTGATTACCCTAAAACTTGTCCTCGTTCAGAAGTTAAATACCAATGTTGTAATGCGAAATTTGGACCTCCTCATGCTGCCGACATTTATGGATGGGTAGTTGCTTCGTAATTCCAGGTCGCAAGTTTAAACCCTGGTATCGTCATAGACGAAAGTGATAGGTGTCGCAGTTAATAAATCACGGCGATCCTCAAGTTCAGTTTTGAGGTAGTGATACAGAAAGAGTTTTAAAATTGCCCCTATTCATTTAAAACTTAATTGAAATTCTTATTTTGTACGCTACATTTTCAATAATTATCAAGGTGCTATTTCCTTTAAAATATACCCCAATCAACTCCTCGCTTTCGGAGTTGCTTATCGGTCCACTGCGTTCCTTTTAACGATTCTACTTACAGGATGCCGATCGTTGGTTCTTTAGCACACTTTGTGTATGATTGACGAATTCATGACTGCTGTTTATACTCTCATCCCAAAAACTGCGAACTCGAGGATCTCGTAACTCCCTCGTGCAGACAGAGGGGTTTTTAGATGTGTTGATTAGTTATGGAATAAATAATACAAGCATATACTTCTTTCCGGTTGGTTATTGGTTCATTACTCCGATAATTCACAGCTGCACCGATCTGGCGTTAAAATTCGTTTCGAATCGGAAAAAACTCGCATATTACAGCGTGCGAAGGTCATGAATACCGTGACTTCTCGAGGACAGTTGATTGATAGATCTGAAATTCCACGACTATGATTATATTCTCGAATGTGTCCGTAAATGCGTTCGGATATAATTACTTGCATATACATGAATACATGTATATCTTTGGGATCGAGATAATATTCTACGCACTTATCCCGCCAATTCGTTATCTGGATAAAAAGAGTGCTTCGCGGGCAACTCTGGATTCACGGTCCCATATGGCAGTTCAGCCGGAGACGTTCATACTAAGAGACAAAGCTTCTTTATCCAGGCTGGAATCCTTCCAATTACCTTGGCTACCATCCCCGAAGCGAAGGGACGACGCAGTGATATCTGGTCGGCGCGAAGCATTTATCCCACTTGTTGGAGCGCGCGCTGACATCTGTAGATCCACGAAGACGCCACCATGAGTCGGGGGGTGCAATTAAACCATGGACAGAGCCCGAGAGTTGCAGGCGGACCTCACCGTGTAACACGAAGCCGCGAAAATTTGCGTGAACAATTTGGGTGGCAAATGAACTTTACCGCGCCCAGAGTTAGACCGCTAATTCTCACGCCGATTATAGCGATCAAGGTAATAAATATGCCCTTTGTCTGGGTCTAAAAATATCGGCTCCATGGAAGCACGCGATTGGGAAAAACGGAAGCTTTAGAGCAGCGAGAACAGAGTTCCTCGAAAGAACCAGAAACACTTTCTGGAAGGCTGCCACAGCGAGAGGATGGAAGAGAAATCGCAAAGCGATGCCCGAATAACAGTAAACAGAGGAACTAGACCGAGACGTAGATGAGTAAACGCCCACCAAAAATCAGATGAAAGGCCGTGTCTACGAACCAAGTCCTAGATTTGGTAAACATGACCGGAAGGTAACGTGGGCCACGAATGCAAATGAAGATCGTTCCCGAGATAAGACCATAAGGCGAACAGAACATACGTAGGTGCGGGAAGGAACGGAACTTATACGGTCCTCGAAAACTGTTCGTACATGAAAGTCGCGATATTTTCGTGTCGAATATCAGTAGGTATATACCTGAAAATATGTTCCTGCGGAAAAATTTCTGCTTCGAGGGATAAATAAATCGAGTCATGATGAGAAGTCCAAAGACAGCGAGAGATTTTTTGTCAAAAGTAATACAAAAATTAACTTCACTAATTGTCATAAAAAGCATTTTAAAGAAGAATTTGCCTCTTTAACCAAAAAAAGTCTTCTTTGTGTCCTCGAAACTTTCATAATTTCTCAGCGAATCAAGAGTTTTGGAGTATTATACCTAATTTCTTCTTCAGCGATAAATATAGAATTTCGACAGACCTTAAAATTTTCTACTTCTATTCCAGAAATTGAAGGTCAACAGACATAAGAGATAAAATTTGTAGTGCCGACTTAGTTATTTTCATAAAAAGTCGACAGTATTTTCTACCTTCGCCATTATTTTAGTTTCAATATCTTTATCCAATTTTTAGGCATTCTTTACAAGCGAAGCGATGGACACGTCGCCACCGTCCGTCCGTCCGTCCGCATATTTAATCTCCGAAACCATTGGGCGGATTTTAATAAAAATTAAGTACCGTATTGTCCCGAATATGAAGCGACCTCGAATATAACGCGACCCTAAGATTTTTGGAAAGTTTTTCAAGAAAAAACTAAACCTCGAATATAACGCAACCCCAAACCTTCAGCCAATCTAACACAAGTTCCTCGTTCATTCACCCCTTCTCCTGCGCGTAAAAGATTACACCAGACGGTAACTTTTCCTTTGGCATCCTTTTACGATTTAATATTACGTAGGGAATCAGTTTTCGCCCGTCGGTCGTGACTGCAAGCATAGCTGTTATCCTCGATTTCACATTTCCGGAGGATTTTAACAACATCGATTTAGCTACGACTATTTTAAAATTCATGTGATAACTTCGTCGGATTCCTCTGTTAACCTGGGATTTGGAAGAACCTTTTTTTCTCAACGTGATCAGCACCCTTTTTGTCACCCAATGTTAAAATAACGGATGGGTAAAAACTCGCTATGGTAGTTACAAAGAATACGCCGACGCACTTATAGCTTGAATTCAATGACTATCGAGGGGTTCAGCCGCCGATTAAACTCGATCTATTCTCGCCTCGGATGCTTTTCAAATACAATCTAACGTACATCTAATGTGTCTATAATGTAACAAGTATTTTGTATATCGTAAGCAGACGTGCGGTATGTACGGTGATTTTTGGAAACACGATTTTACGATCTTTTAATATCACTAGTACACGAATATAACGCGAGAGCTACTTTTAAAATGTCATTTTTGGAAAAAACATCGTGTTATATTCGGAACAATACGGTATTAGTGATTCTTATTAAAATGTATCGAAAAATTAAGAATTTCAACAGCATCAGTCAATTAGAACTTCCATTTCATACAAGCACTTAAATAAACGTATACGTACTCGTATCTCGTTAAATGGCCTCCGTCAAGCGACAATTAAATACCATATTTTTCTCTCCCTAGCTCTTATATGATCTGTAAGGTATAAATTAATATTTTTTTCAGATCGAGGACATCATTTGCCACAAAAAAGTCCGCAAGATCATACAATTACGACTTATAGTTTTGGAGATAAAAAGACAAGAATCGCCCAATCTATCGATACCGTTTCGTACGCCTTTCCCACACATAACGCCTTTGAAATCTCTGTGTATTTCGTTTAAGGACAGAATGCCATTTCAAGAAAATTAAACGAGAACATCGTAATAAGAATCTTTTTTTTTATTGCTGTAAACGAAAACATTATTAATAACAACTGAAGTAAACGAGATCCTCTGTGAACACGATTAATTTCCTTGCGTGCGCCTAATGCATCTAGTAAACGAAAGGAAATGGATTATCCACGAAGAAGAAATGAACTTAGATACGTTTATTATCCTTCCGTATACACAGCTTTAGTAAGTAAAAAGAAATGGAAAATTTATAAGGAAGGAATGAAGGTAAAGATTACTACTGCTTATTTCAAGTGAGGTACGTTTTAAGTAATTTTGGATTGTTAAATAAATTACAACTGACTATAAAATAAATCGGTAAATCACAAATTTGAAATATCTCCCTGACATCGCTTCTGATATATCATGTTGCAGTGCTAAGACAATAGACTAAGCCAGTATTTCTCCAAGGGTGGTTCGCGACCCCCTGAGGAGGTCGCGAGCGGATTTTAGGGGGTTCGCAAGCACTCTTTGCTAAGGCAAGTGATTTTATTCTGCAGGTTTTAATTTATCGACGTTTTGTTAAAAATAAAGAAAAATCTGTAGCTTATTAACGTACGAAAACCTTTTTAACAAATGAGTTATTTTTATGTAATAAAATAACAAATTATATCTCAGTAGTTGTTAGTACTTATAAAATTAAACTATACACCACATGTCTGAATGTTTTAAATACACATACGTAGTTGTAAATAACATAATTTATAGTTCTAAAATTGTATTTATAAAAATCACAAAATAAAAAAGTCTTACTATTAATCTCCTTATCATCGTCATCCCACTCTGTATGGAGAAAACTGGGATGTTTTTTTGCTTCGCAAATATTCTCGAGGGGACGCGGCGACCAAACATACGGGCGGAGGGGGTCGCCTCATGAATATGCCCGAGAACCACTGGACTAAGCCATTAATATTTATTTTATTATTAACATGATAACATAAATTGTAAAGAACGCCTTTGGAAACTCTGTGTACTCGGACCTACCTACAACTTTCCAATCTTGTTACTTTACGTAGTCGTGGGTCTATTTAAAACGATCCATTTACTGAAGAATTCCATTAACAATCTTCTTTCAAGTGATTTTCATGGTTTAGATCAGATGGTTCACGAAGTCGCATTGGTGATTTAAAAAAACAGGCAAAAATCCAGAGGTAATAATGATGAAAGTGGGACTTCGCCAGCTATTTACAATGGCAACCAGCTCTAAACAATATCACATCACAACTACAGAAGTATGACCGACGGCGTTACGGCGTTATGTTCTATTTTCAGGCAATTTGAAAAGGTTAAGGATCCCGATTTACATTCTCCTAATATATAACGCCTTCATGATGGCTAAAGAATTTAGTGCAAAAAATATTGACATTCGATACATGTATATAGGGATAACACATTGGTTACAAATGTTTTCGGATTTTCCTTCTTCGCTTTTTTATTCAAATTCTATTTCGATGGACATTTATATATAAGGCACTTTCCAGACCGCGATTTTTATATGATTGCATTTCCTAACGGATCTTGGGATGGCACGAGACTAAGTAGGTCTCCTTGGAGGATACGGCGAAGGGAGCGCGGGATAAGTGAGTGGAAGTGAAGGGAGCGAGAGAGAAACGAATGGAAGGGGTGAGAGGGGGAGTTGTCGAAGAGGGAGAGGGTTTCGAGGACCGAGTCGCTTCTTCGCATTCGAGAGACCTCCCCCAACCCCTTTGCTCAGAATGACCCCTTCCGGAAGAGCGCTAGGATGGAGGAAAGTTTTGACAACAGAGGGGGTCACAGCGACCGTGACAATGGGATATCGACTTGCTTTCTCACTCGCTTTCTCCTTCCACATTCAACTTCCTTCCTCCGGCTCCCCGTAGCTTATTCCCCACTCCCCTTAAGGCCCCTTCCATTCATGTTCTCGCTATCGCGGCTGCTCCCCCCGCCTCCTCCTACCACCACATCTATCTAACCCCCTCGAGTTAAAGAAGGCGTCTTAAATGGAGTGCGAAAGCCATACTGGAGGAAGGGTGTGAGGAAAGAACGGAGGAAAGGGAGGAATAAAAGGAAAAGGAAGAGTGGAATATAGGGTGGGAGGGAGGGGCTACGGGAGAAAGAATGCGTCGAAGGAAAACAAAGAAAATCCGCCGAGTTGAAATTCGTTTCAACAAGTTAGATATATATAACTATAAATAAGGCGTGTATCTACTTCAAACCCCTGAGATAATTTGGTTAACTTCTCTGGCCGCAAAAGGCTTGGGCGGCCCATAATCGCGTTTCAATCTCGGGTGAGATGTCGCTGATAATTCCGTTGGGTGAGCGACCACTGAGGATGGTTACTTTGCAATTTTTATCCTCAAGCTGTATTATTCGTTTGATATCCATGCTGAGGGGATGCATTTTTCTATCGAGATACTCAACTTGAGCGCATTCTCGATTTTGCACAAGTGATTCTTATTTTATCCCAAATAGCTTCCAATAATTAAGGACCGATTTCATAATAAATTTATCACTATAACAAATAAAACCCGAGTCAAATCGTTAAGTTAGATTCCGATTTAACTGTGTAAACAACTGAATTATTCACACGATCGGTTTTAAGTGCGCAATTAAAATTACTCGGTTATCAATCCGCCTCCTTCCTGATTTTAATTCAGTTAAAAACTTGGCTTGCTCACTTTTCATTTTCTAATTCACACATTCAGTTTTAACTGTGCAGTCCTGGCTTGTCCAGTTAAAACCGAGTTAAAAACTGAGAGTGTAAACCCTCTTTTACATGCATCATCAGCTGCACTGCGCCAAAACGAAAAGAACGCACCTCCATTCTGTTTGGCGGGAGTTCCTTTCGCGTGCAAGATATTAGCGACTTATTTTGAGCTAAATAAGCCAAAAGGCAAGCAATTGATGCACAGGTAGTGCTCGTTAAAAAGTTTAAGACCGTAAAAACTCCTTAAACACCAATGGAGTTCTAGGCTACACGTGTGGTTAAATCTACATCACACAAAGCCGCGATGAGTTTCTCAAAAACGCATCGAAAAAATCCGCAAGAGCTTCCGCGACAGCACGTTCCTTCTCTCGCCACTCCTCCCCTTCCGACTCCCCCTTCCCCCCAACGCCCCTCGCCGCAACCCCCCGCTCCTCTTTCTCTCGCCGAGGGAAAGAGGAAGAAAGATGGGCGAGCAAAAGGTCGTTCGGTCTATTTCCGGATCGTTTGTCCTCTCTCCGTTTCTTCCTCTCTCCCCCACCTCATTCACTCCTCCCTTCTCCACCTCATTCACTCCTCTCTTCCCCACCCCATTTCTTTCTCTCGCCCCCTCTCTCCTCGGGCCACTCTCTCTCTTTCCTAAGGATGGAGAAAGTATTACGATCGATAAAGACAAGTTGAAATTTCGACCGAAAATAAGCTTTGAAGGCGCGGATGACCCTATATGGCCACGGACGGTTCAATTTCCATCTTTTTAGTGCTTTTCGTCATTGCTGAAAAGCACTATTAACTTCGTGATGTCCATCCGTCCGTCCGTATGCATATATCAGGGAAGAATTGGCTGAACCGATTTCAACCAAATTTGGTACATACAATATTCACATAAATTAATGACCGGTCCGACACAACAGGGGTGCCACAATTACAAAGTTCAACTTTTCGGTAATTATGAATTTGGAAGAAATTGGCGGAATCGATTTCAATGACATTTTTTAGGAAGGAGGCGTGTAACATATAAAAACAAAATCAAAATGTTTAATGTACATATAAAAAGCAGAACTATCACAATACAAGAAATAAAAAAACATCTTTTTACACATATTTGTGTTGAAATGCTGCATCAATTTCAAAACAATTATAATATTTATAATGCACACATACATAGAAAACCATAATAGCATATTTAAACTGAATCAGCCAAACAGGGGTGCCACAATTACAAATTAAATTCTTTCACTAATTATGGAGTTGGAAGGAATTGGCCCAACGGATTTCAATTAAATTTTGTAAATAAGATTTATACAACATACCATAATGAAATCTCGATGTTTAAAGTGGAGCTAAAGAGCAGTGCTACCACAGTAAAAAGTAAAATAATATTTCTTTTACACGTAATTGTAGAGAACTGACGGCATGACTTTTAACCAAATATGATGTATATAATCTTTATATAAATAAATAACAAAATTATTGTATTTCAAACAGGGTCGACTAAACAGGGCTACCAAAATATCAAGTTAGAATTTTACTATAACTATTAATTTCGAAGGTATTAGCTGAATGGATTTCAAAGAGATTTCGTTTGCAGGGAGAGAGTATAGAATGGCAAAACGAAATGAAAATGTTTAAAACGGATCTAAGGAGCAGGGTTGCCACAATATAAGGAAAAATAATTTTCTGGTTTCAAAGCGAATATATTAGTATACGATTATACTCCGGCGAATTTGACGAAAAGCACTTCTGTACCACGGGAAACCCGTGTACATCCCTACTTATTTTTAACTAGAGGTGCATAATAATTCAATCAAATTCATTTTTAAGAGATTGAACTATTTGACTATATAGCGGATTGGTGTATGAACGAACCCTATGTCAGTTACAGCAACTTTATCCAGGGTCGAAAATCTAAAAAATGACAATGGCTGCCGATATGTTTATATCTAAAGTTTCCGTAATAAATAATGTATCTCCTTATCTTTTATTGCGGCATCAAACTTATCGTTAAGGCAATGTTATGAAGATTCATTTATGCAAAGGAAACCGTTAAATTCGTGGTTTAACAACCACTTTAAATGTGTGAGATTTTTCTGTATGTTTTTTTAAATTTAGGTTTTAAACTATTCGCAGTGGTTTCTACGTATGCGTATTAAAATTCGAAGGATACGTCTATTCTCGGGTTTAAACAGCGGCGTCAGATATAGTTTGTTGCTTTCAACAAGCACGCAGTTGAGTTGTTTTTTTCCTCACGATATTCTTTCGTGATTCTGTGTATTCCAAACTCTTTTAAGGCTTCTTAAGAGAAAACGCTCGTATTTTGAAGTAAATATTTTCTATTTTTTCTCTCGGCTCATGTTCTTTCTCTCCTTGGACCTCAAATCAATGATTCTCTATTTTAGGCGTTCTTTACAGGAAGTAAACAAGTAGGAGTGTAAACGGGATTCCCGTGGTACAAAAATGCTTTTTGTATACCTAATCGTGTACTAGTGTATTCGCTTTGAAATCAGAAGATTATTTTTCCTTATATTGTGGCAACTTTGCTTTTTAGATCTGTTTTAAACATGTTCATTTCGTTTTGCTATTCTATACTCTCTCCCTACAAACGAAATCTCTTTGAAATCCATTCAGCTAATACCTTCGAAATTAATAGTTATAGTAAAATTCTAACTTGATATTTTGGTAGCCCTGTTTAGACGACCCTGTTTGAAATACAATAATTTTGTTATTTATTTATATAAAGATTATATACATCATATTTGGTTAAAAGTCATGCCGTCAGTTCTCTACAATTACGTGTAAAAGAAATATTATTTTACTTTTTACTGTGGTAGCACTGCTCTTTAGCTCCACTTTAAACATCGAGATTTCATTATGGTATGTTGTATAAATCTTATTTACAAAATTTAATTGAAATCCGTTGGGCCAATTCCTTCCAACTCCATAATTAGTGAAAGAATTTAATTTGTAATTGTGGCACCCCTGTTTGGCTGATTCAGTTTAAATATGCTATTATGGTTTTCTATGTATGTGTGCATTATAAATATTATAATTGTTTTGAAATTGATGCAGCATTTCAACACAAATATGTGTAAAAAGAATGTTTTTTTATTTCTTGTATTGTGATAGTTCTGCTTTTTATATGTACATTAAACATTTTGATTTTGTTTTTATATGTTACACGCCTCCCTCCTACAAAAGCTTATTTTTATGAAATTTGGTATTTAGGATTTAAGGGCAAAGAAAATAAGAAAGTGATATAAATGATTTACATAGCCTAATCAAGATCGCCACTTTATTGGTGACAAAAAATGAACTTTCAGCTATATTTCCTAAAATATTAATCATCCCAATAAAATCTTCAAATAAAATTTGTAGTACTAGTTAGATAAAATATTTATATATATATATATTTATATATATATATATATATTTATATATATATTTATCGAAGGAGTAGCCGTTTTTAAGAAAAGCAAACAGGAAAGTCGGCATTCACTTTGCAATGGAATGTCTTGTATGGTTATTTAATTGTTGGCAACAAAAACAATCTTCGTAGCAACTGAAGTACATAAGATCTGCTATTAAATACATAAATGTTTAATTTTCTTTTTTACACCTACAGCATAGTCAATGAAAGGAAATGGAGTGTCTACGACGAAGAAATGAACTTAAATACGTTTATTTCCTTACGCATACACATACCGTTTGTAAGTGAAAAGAAATGGATAACATACGACGAAGGAATGAACGTGAATGCAATGATTACATTACTGCTACTGAATTCATTTGATGTATGTTTTAAATAATTTTCGATTGTTTCATTAATTACAACTGATTATAAAACGAAGCGTTAAATCGAAAACTCAATATCTCCTTGAAATCACTTCTGATATATCGTTTTGCAGTGTTTAGCCATTGTAGTAAGCCATTAGTGTTTACCTTTTTTGACATTACGATTGTACATAAATCGTAAAGAACGCTTCTACCTCGAACGTATGCACGCATGGAGCGTGCATCTTACCTCTCTTATTTTGTTCCCCTACTGCATGCTCGCGGACTTAGGTGGACTCTGAAAGGGCAATTGCGGATCTAACTAGGTGGAAAGAGCCTTTGAGTTAACCTGTGATAAGGAGCAAGACTAGTGTCTCAACGACATCTCCAATAACAGTCAGAATATTCATAGCTTCTATGACAGCAAGGGTTCGTTTGAAATTTTTTGAAGACGCGACAACCTCCGTAACGTTAAAATAGTATGGGGAGTGGTTGACCATGTTGCAGCGGAAAATCGCCTGCTGCTCCTCAAGGAACGAAAGGTAAATAGATCGTAATAGACTTTAATCGCTGCCAAAATGCGACAGTGCAGTCTCGCACCTCTCAGTCTAACAAGCAAGCAAGATCCGCTTATGGGTTCGAGGCGATGCTAATATACAGAGCTGTGAATCCCCTCGCCTTACAGGGATAAATAAGAATCATCTCACGGTGTTCTGATACGGAAACAGGACCTGATTGACTGCTGAATTGTTTCTTGAGTGGTTCAACAACTGTTATGTCTATGAAAGGCGCCTGTAATCGAAGAACCTTATGTTCTAGCTCTTGCTTATTTTGGGCAATGCGCCTAACAACCATAAACGAATCATCCCGACATTGAAGAGAATCCTCGACCAGGTGAAGTGTGTGTCGACTAAAAGTCGGCGTATCCTGAAAAAAATAACCTGCATCGCACACATGAAATATTCCCTTAACGAAATCAAGCCAGCGACTTGGAATTCATAGTGGAAGTGCGAAGGATTTTGCGTTAGGCGCATAATGTGGTAGGAGAAGGTTTCAAAGACCTACAAGAAAGTGAGGTGGAAGAACGCCTCGACTCCTATCAAGAGGAGTTGAATGAGGATGATCTAAAGGAGTATGGCCAACAAAGAGGAAAAGGGTTGTGATTTCAAAGCCACAGCTATCGCTCAAGACAGTCTGAGACTTCAAAGATGGCAAAGGCCCTTACTGACAAGGTATTTGAAGTGGATCCTTTTGTGGTTGGAGAGGACTCGGCCTTGAAGGTTCCTTGCATGGAAACATAGAGAGATTTGAAGCGAAGCAGGCAAAGATAACGAGTTTTTTCCCCAAGATAATCGCAATTTCATCTCACCCCTCTTGTAGATCGTCTTTGAATTCTTCAGCTATGCATAACATTTTAGCTTTTCCTCCAACATACCTATTATGTTCGTCATAACAAGACCATTGTCATTATCAACAGTGGGTAAACTGACCCTCGTATATTTCATTATTTACTTATACTTCAAGACTAACACGTCAGTGCTGTATTATATACATATTTTTTTAAAAAATATTGCATTTTTATGCGTTTATTCTTATCGCCCATGAAAGTTCGCCTTGGTCTCCGCATAAGCAGTCCATCAAGCTCCATTTTCTTCATGAGAAGACATTTAATTTCAATTGCAAATATAGCCAGTAAAACAGAAAGTACCTAATATTTTCAACCCAAATTGAGAAAAAAAGAAATTTTCGACTGCTCATTAAATTTATTCTCTCACTATCTAATGTCCCAGCGATTTTTTGTTTTCGAATTGTTATGACGCTCTATGTCAGATATAACTGCCGTCAGAAATCCTTTTATTACAGGGATTTGCATGCCATTTAGATGTTCTCTTTGTGCCAGCATATCTCCTCAAAGAATTTATGCGACTTAGAGGCTATTTCCCAGCACGAACATGAAATCAGAACAACCTGTTATTTGCAATGAAAGCTTTTAGCGCTGCCGAGGGCGAAGAAAGAATATAATTGAATGTTACTGAAGACGGATACAATCGCATAAACATGATGCGAAATGGTTTTCTGACAAATTACGCAAAAAGAGAACCCACTGATATATGTTTTGGCAATGCGATAGGAATAAATGATTAATAAAATTTTGAAGACTGATTATCCTTTCTTCCTCAGGTATCAACGATGGCTACACTCCAAAATTAAATTAACTTCAAAAATACCCTAAATATTGTAATTTATCACACCACCTTCTCACCCACAGGTCCCAAGTTAGTACAATAACAACTAACATGTCACTTATATTTCAACGAAAATGTTGGCTAAATATATCTGGAGGTAGAAGATTATTTTTTAGATGTTGAAATTAATTAAAATGTAGAATAAGATATGAGTATAAAAACGAACACTACAGTAAGCGATTGTGAACTCGTCGATACGAAATACCTTTCAACTCTTATGAATTAAGTCTCTCCGTTTCAAATTGCCTCCGCAGGCTTACCTTATTCACACTCGGATAGACTGAAAAATTAACACCCTCGGTTGTAAGTGGGGCTTAAGCTGGGGAGATGGCTGCGTGACCGAAGGAAGGATCTTGCTCTACTAATCGTGAACGCTTCCTTTCGAAATACCCGATGTGGGCGTATCGTTCCTTCGATCATAGCCGCAAGCGAAGAGCGCACTAAAACACATCGGATGCCGCATTTAAGTATCTCTAATGCGTTCCGTGAATGCTCGATTGAACCTCCGGATAATTAGACCGAAGATTATACCGTATGCATAGAAGTTGATGAAAATAAACGGCTTTTGAGAATCGAAACAATTATTTATTTCAACCTCGGAATATATCTCATATTAACTTTTTTCTTTAATCCCAGGAGAATACCAATATGAAACTATGTTTGCATTAAATAAACTCGACGACCACATGATAAAATTCGACCAAAATAAGGTCGTCATAGGGCGAATCTCGTGTTCTTCGAAATAGGCTCGTTCTTCTGATCTTGATTAACTCGAGAAGGGAATAAAGTTTCGATATATTTCAATCCGGTTGAAAGTAAAGGATCCGCCCGGATTTGAAAATCCCTTTCGAACGTATAAGAAATATTTTGCCAGGAGGAAGGAAATTACTGTAGCCTCTGACACCAAAAAGAACAAATATCTTCATGAAGCTCCTCCGGTATACGAGATACCGAAGATAAAACTTGAGTTTCACGGATACGAAGGATTCCAATACCATCTCAAAGTGTCTTCTCGGCCGGTCTAAATAACGATTCTTAAAAGTGTTCGAGGAATTGCCAGAGGAAAAGACAGACTGACGTCATTTCCGAAAGTTGCAAGCTGGACCTGTTGCGGATCACACTAAACTGAGAGGAGCAGACAATATCCAGCGGAACGAGAGGGTAAAATCGTGTAATGGGTGAGAAAGTGCCCAGTTAAGGCCTCGTATCATCTAATCCAGTGATTCTCAACCTTTTGCCATCTTGGGTCCCACCAACCAATTTTTCAAAACATCTTGGCCTCACAATGATAAAAACAAACCCCATCTTCTCCAAGAAGTATTTTTACGTCAACTGCATTTCAGTATTATATTAATCATTAATGGAAATTTCAAGGACCTTAAATGTTGCAGTAATTTTGTTGAGAAAAGGTTTTATAATAATTATCTTCGAAACTTCGCGTCCCACCTAGACGACCTTCGAGTCCCACCAGTGGGACCCGGCCCACCGGTTGAGAAACACCGATCTAATAGACGTGGATTACTTTTGTGGTGCTTTTCACTGTTAAAGCTGTTCCTCTTACGACGCCATGTTGTTTGCTCCATATATCATAAACAAATGAATAAGAGATCATACAACTGCATGCTTCTATAATCTAATCCACATAGATAAAAACAAAAACAATCGGTGATTCATTGCTAGCTGTATTAGTGTTTGGGAGATAAGTACAGTTGTACATAAACAAAAAACGACAGATCTTTCCCACATACCAAATATTTAGGCGCAGCATGACCATCCCACTTAGCAGCGCTCTTCTTCTCTTACGAGAATTTTCGAATCGCAGCGTTATGTTCCTGAGATTTGCCACCACATTCAGTTGGTCAAAAACTCTGTTAGAAGAAGAGATTATACGAAAAATCCAGGATCAAAACGAAATCCATTAATGTGGTCGATGCAATTCTTCCCGATATTTTACATTTATTGTAAGACAATACGTAGATACTGAGTAATAGATAATGATTAGTAGATATGGGGCAAGTATGTCCCTATCCATATCAGTGGAGGTGATGAGAAAAACGGCGTATATAAGAAACCATTATTGCTGCTACGGGCAAAAAAACCAGGATTCAAAATGCCCCACGCTGAGATTTAAATAACACCGCACCCCCGTTATAACGCGAGTTTCGAGGGAGGAGCTGCGACTCGCGTTATAAGATGACCGCGGTATAACCGAGGACAGGATCGTATTGTCCAATACAGCATATGCATACAACTTTTTTGATTTTTAAAAATTTCCTTAATTGCTACAAACAATAAAAGAAGAAGACAATATAAAGTCAGCACAAGAAATTTATTTAATCGATTCTTTAAAAAATCAGTAATTTTTTGTTGTTATTGCTTTAGTAACTTAATTAACGACAGGACTTTCTTTCCAAGAAACGGGAAAGGAGGAGGACGCGGTATATCCGAATCCGCAGTATAACCGACGGCGTTACAACCGGAGAGCGGTGTTACGTTCTTAACCTAAATGGATCTTAACAACGCCATTCACAGATCATTTGACACACGTGCCGAAATTTCGCTACATTTTTCCTGCGATGGACGACAACGGATTACCAGAATTTAGAAGGTTCTTTGCGAACGAATCTCCCAGTATCGAGGTCATGAACAAGAGTAACACGACAAGAAATTCATTCCGATTCCTCGTTTTTAAGACATATCGACTCGATCCAACGCCAAAATTCACGGACAACAACACAGAATGGCAAAGTATTCCCACATGAATTCCCGAAGATGTGAGAGAACCAACGCGCTCTTCCAGAATGGCCAAAAAAAAACGGGAAATAAAAAACGAAAGCGGAGGCCATTGAGCCGTGCCAGCTCGCCAGCATGTAACCAACGCCGTCCGTTCGTTTAGGAGTGCGTAGGCGGCGAAGGCCATGGCAGACGACAGCCTAAACAAATGAGGAGCACTGAGGATGACGCGGGCCACGCGTTTGTCGTCTGACAGCCGGGCATCACAAAAAGAACGAGGCGCCTTGGTGTTAAAAATCACCGCTAGGACATAATCAATCGAAAGAAACGCAGAAGTGTAAATGGAGAGTGAAATACATATGTCCCAGAATAAGCATCCATTCGTCAGTAACATGGGAGGAAGGCACGAGGAAAGTGTACAGTAACTTTATACATAAGGAGTTTAATTTGCAATGGAAGCTTTTCGCAAAAATTTCATAATTGGCATGAAAAATACGTCTTTCTTTTTTGGTCAAATAAAATTATGGAAGCCCTAAAGAAAAACGCTATCCTGTATATACGTGTAAAATAAGGTGATGCGTGAAGATTGCATATTTTAAAAACTTGTCACCGAAGAACAACCTCTGGAAACTAATTTCCGATCCCTCTTTTAGATATGAAAAGGTTTAGGGTAACCCAACGCCAGAGAAGTTTTGTTTGAATTTTATGAGAAAAGATTATTTTACGAATAAAACTCTTAACATAGAAGCATATCCGAGGTCACAGAGATCATAAGCAGGCTCCTCCTTTGCCAAAATAATGGTAAATAGAAACTGAAGTACACGTTTATAGTACGTAGCGAAGGGGATTGTAGTCTTTTTCGCAAATAAACTCTAGCAAGATCGATGGATACCTACTTCAAGAAAAGACATTCGACGGATTTAAAAATCTGGCACTAGAACCTCCGATATTGGTCTTTTCCGTAATTTAGCTTCCGTCTGCCTCCCTGCCTCACAATTGCCTAATCCACGCGTTATTAAAAACTTATCGTCAGCCATATTTAAATTGGGTAATTTTGGAGGTCGCCGAACAAGACGTGATAATTAGTTTAAAATCGATAACAAACCGAACGAACGCTTCAAAAAGCATCATTTGCCGAAAAAACGCACGGCAAAGTTTATGAAACGACTTACATACATAAATTCCTACAACACTACCTGAAACTTTTTTTTTTACTTTTCCGGTGTCGGTAAAGCGAGTTAGGGCCACGGTTTCGAACCCTGCCCAGGGCACGATTGTGTGTGCTCGTCTTTGGCATCGCTATTTAGCTCCTTGCAAAAGGCCGTCAAAGTCTGTTAATGAGCTATTTAATATAAATAAGATATTTCGAGAATGAAGAGTTCGCTCGTCAAATTCGAATGCATAAACTACTAAACTTTCGGCGGCAGCTCAATCGATACCGGCAATTAAATTAACTTCTGTTGAAAACAGCAAAGAGAGGCGCATCGTGCCTAGGCAGCTAGAATGCATCGCGGACGCATCACGCGGATTCCCTCCAAAGGGGGGGAGCAGAGAGAGAAGAGACCATCTCGGCCATCAGCGCCCACCACACCGCGCCGATAGCGCTATCGACCACAGAACGCCTGCGGCACGCGGACCGTGCATCCCAGTAGAGAGAGAGCGTACCGCACCGCTCCCTCCAGCCCCACATCCCCAGGCGGTGAGGCGGCGGCTGGCGGGGGGGTGGAGTCGTTATCGCCCGAGGAAGGGATCGGCAACCTTTTCTACATGATAGGCCTCATTTGTAGAAGCGAATTCTTCGGCGGGCAGCGATGCAAAGTGCTGAAATTTTTCGATGGGCCGAATTACGGTTAACATCGGAAGTTATCCAGAGAATGAGGTAAATAAGGCCTCAACTATTTTTGCGGCGTAAATAGTTCAACATATGTTTTATGGGAGATTTTAATTGGTAAATTTGAACTGAATCGACGGTCATGGCCACAACTTTGTGGCATTCCGTCATAACGAACTAATGAAAAGGAAAAACTTTAAACGCACTAATATTTAATATTCACAAAACGGCATAGGTTACGGCGCTTGGCGCAATCATAAGGTGTAGTATATTTGGAAATGAGTTATTTATTACGAATCTCTTTTTCATCATAGCTCCTCCGTGTGCCGCATAAAACGCTCTCGTAGACCGTACGCGACCCGAACAGAGAAAATGAGGAGGGAATGAGAAAGAGAGAGATTCGAGGTCGGGCATTGATAGAGCAAGCGTGCGAGAGAGAGAGAGTCACGCATCGGAAGGAGACGCACGGCGCCAAAAATTGCACCATTTGGTGTAGTGGAGAAGGGACTATCGAATATTTCGTGCTGCGACACTGGTTTCTCGAGGGGGATTCGTACGTGACATGCGCTTACCGAGAAGAAATTTATAATTATTCGCTCGCCCATTCTAAAGACTTACATGAGTGAACGGTTACAACTTCAAATTTCGCGGAATAGAGATTTTCTCGTTGTGAAAACCATCCTCCTTTAAGAGGATTGAACTTGAATCAAATTCCAAAACTCGCTTTACTTCCCACGTATCGTACGAGAGGCCACTGAGAACGAGAACTCCCTTTCATCCTAAAACAACTATGACGGTCGCCGCTTGAGGCACAGGTGAAAATGGTTACTCGCTTCATTCTTACAGTAAAACGTGACTCAACAGCCAAATATCCAGAGGACGCCTTCCTCCTCAAACTGTATATAAAAATACGTGAGGACAGTATTATATATATCATCCTGAATAAGTTCAATGCAGCTCGGACTCGAACAGAAAAATGGCCCACTCGCAGCGAAACCCAAAAAACTATAATTTTAAAGACCGTCGCTGCGAAAAACATCCACTCTAATTGTAAGAAATGGTCAGTTTTTTTTAAGGAACCGGTTTTCTGAATGCCAGATTTAAGAGGTTTTATCTTACTACCAACAGCCGAATATGTAATTTAAAGGACAGAGCCATGTGCCATTATTTTTTCAATTTATTTATCGCATATTTTTGAAAAAGATGAAAAAGCATTGGTAAGAAATTCTGAAAGGGACCTGCAGATGTAAGTTTCTTAAATGAAAAGGCAAAGGCATTCGGGATGAAATTAATAAGAGAAAAACGAGTCATGAGATTTTCCAGGAGTGGGGATTCCCAGGTCAATGTAACAATGAATGGGGAAAGGCTGAAACAGGTGAATTTTTTGCCTATTTAGGCAGTATTGTTACAGGATGGAAGAAATACGAAGAGATCAGGAAAAGGATAGCAAGAGCAAAGAAGACATTTACGAGAGAGGGAAGAATTGCAGACCAAATTACATAAGGCGCTTTTTTGTTTTAGGATATGAGGTCATCACGAAATTACAGCTTTGGTTAAAATCGACGGCCTCATAATATAGTCTATAAATTCCCTTTAAAAGCATTTATCAATGCTATGCAATAATATTTTTCTCATTTAAAAGCCGTGAACTCGCTGCCATGGCAGTTTTATTTTGCATTGCAAAAAATCGGAAACTTTTCCCCTTTTTTGGATTAAGAACAATTGTTTGCTTTCATTAGACACGGATTTGAATTCTGTTTCAAAAAACATAAACCTGTCTTTCGACTATAGAAATGTTCATGTCCCGAGCCTCTATAATTTTAACTAATTTAAAAGTGCATATTTATAATGCCCTGCACCGACTTTATGCTTTTTATGCGGGTAGAAGTGAAACAAAGGAGTCGGAAAAAGACACCGATTACTCCTCAGCAGCTGATTATAGATCCACTAATTTTCACTAAGTATAGCCATATAGACCGACCTATCCTGTAAATTTGGCTTCTCCAAGTTGCAGGATTGCAGAGATATTGGCCGAAGAGATGGACGGGTGGACAAACTGAATACATAAACGAGTTTTTTAGAAACAGATAAGAAGTCCTCGCTAAAATAAGAGGTGGAACCACGTTTTCTCAAAAATGTTCAGGGTTCTGGTTTGCGCCCACCTTTGGGGAGGAGAAGACCCGCACTGTTGAAATGCATATCCTCACTAGACCTTCCCAACCGAGAAAACTTCATTTCTCTAGCGTCAATGGTTTGGCTACAATACCATATCAAAGTTTTGAACGTTCTGAATTTGAAACCATCTAGCTGAAAGTCTAGTCTGAAACTAGCGGGAGGATCGAATCTGTAGAAAATTCATAGATTGACACGAGGTATTTAATACAAAAAGAATTTTTGAAATGCCTCTTAAAAGAAAACGTGCTAGTGAAAATTCGGATATGGAGTGTAGTGTTATATGGATGCAAGATATGAACAACGAGAAAGGAAGATCTGAAAAGATTAGAGGCGTTTGAGATGAGGGTATGGCGCAGACTATAGAAAATTAATTCGACACGGGAAAACGAATGATGAAGTTTTTAATACAGTAGGGGACAGACAAGAAAGGGTTGGGTCAAGATTTGAAAGGAAACGGTCTACTAAAAGAAGTCA
This sequence comes from Tanypteryx hageni, assembly GCA_028673005.1. NCBI lineage: Eukaryota > Metazoa > Arthropoda > Insecta > Odonata > Petaluridae > Tanypteryx > Tanypteryx hageni. Next base: position 118,040,119 of record CM054116.1, read on the forward strand.
TAAAAGAATGTTAGGAAAGAAGCAGGAAGAAGAAAGGTATGCATTAAAAAAGGAATAGGGAATGAGAACTTGAAGAGAAAGGCTTTAGATAGCACATATTGGGTTGGATGTGATAAAAAACTACCGTAAAGTAGAATTACAATGGGTAACTTTAAAAATCAAAAAGAAATTCAAACTTTACGTGGTAGGTTTTTCTAATTGTAAAAATACGTTTAGTATATTACTAATACTGCTAATCAAAATAGAAACAATTTCTGTGTTACTGGTAAGTAATTAGATTTTTCCCGGGATTCAATATCAATACCTTTACTAAAACATACTAAGTTCTTCAGTAGAGATAATGGTTTTAATAAAACGGTACTGCACCTAAACAATCATATAACCTTCCAATGCACAGATGTTAAAAAAACATCAGTGATGGCTACTGTGTCGTACTATCGCTGGTTTCTTAAAATACATATCTTCAACATTCATATCTCGATTTCTAGTGAGCGCCTGACGTCAAATGAAACAAACAGAAGTGTCGAAACGACGATAACCTGACAATGCTCCATCGTCTTTCCATTCACAACCTCTTCAAACCTAAAGCCCCTCACTTTTGCCGTAATGGCTGCAGCAAGGCCGACGTTACATTAATCCCTTAACCGCAACCTTCATACGGCAAACCTCATTTCACGTCCTTAATGTGCACAATATTGCTGCAAATTATTATGTTTTTGGTGTCGGTTGAAGAAGGGAGAAGTGGGAAATATGCATTACAATTATAGCTCGCCTCACCTTAAACTTAATCGAGGAACAGTGTTTGTTAGACAATGACGCAGATCAAACAAAGGTAAACATGGAAAACCTCGAAATTCCTGCAAATAAACAAAACGGAAGACTATAGACTCAAAAGCACTATATCAGTGTTCTAAATTCAGCCAGTTTTTGAGGAGACGATATTTAAGAGTGACCATGAAATCAAATTTGAAGGTTATGCCATCAAAGGAAGTCCGTCGCTTGAAGAGACGAAATCAACCCTCCTAGATGGGAGAGGGGAAGAAGATCGCCAGAAGGGTGTTGCGGCGAAATCGTTCCATGAGGAAAATGCTATGGATGGAGTTTAAGTGGTTTCTAAAACAGACGTCGAAGAAAGTGCAAAACAATCAAGGTAAACGAAGTTCGATGAATCGGTAAACGGAAGTAGTCGCTGGCACATAAAACCGAGAAACAAGGAAGGAGAGGCAGATAACTACGCAAACCGCATAAGAGTAATGAAAACTGAGGGAGAAATGTGCGCGGATATGCAAGACATGTATAGAAGCGGAGAGGAAAACTTTCACAGAGAGAAAGATTGTGAAGTGCTTAAAAATGTGGAACTCGGGGAAAACCCAATCCCGGAAATATTGCAGACGTAAGTAATGAAGGAAAGAGCTCATACATTGATAAAATGGGCAATACAAGGATAATGTATGCCGGACGGCGGCATGCAATCAGCGAAATTAAATTAAAGAAGTAAAAGATAGACTCAAGTCGAAGCAGCGGAAAGACAGCTAGTGAAGGCAAAAAATTAATAATGTAAATATGTCTTCGAGGGTGAAACGTGCCAAGGTTGGCCATTTTGTATTTGAAGGCGTGAAATCGAAATTCGTCAAAAATGCATATGCAGAATTTGGTATAAGCTCAGACTGTCGTAGACTGTGTTCTGACAAATGACGGATAGGCATTTAAGATATTAGACCGAGAAAACGAAGCTACGGTGAGCAATCAAGAGCGAATCACAGGACAGGTAATTCAAATGAAGACCAGAAAATCTTCCATGTGTTTGGGTCTGGGACTTTAATTCAAGGAAAGGTGAACGTAAATTAGAAGCCTCCAGGATGCGCGTGCGGAAGGTAAAATAAAATGGATGTTGGAATGCTAATTGTTAAACAAATGGCCAATCGCAGTGAGAAGCTTAACCTCCGTATTAAAGAAGAGGCGGAGGAAATGGCATGCGATAACATTTAAGAGGGGGCTGAAGAAAGGCGCCGAGTGAAAGGGAAGAGAAGGTCGTCGTTCGGGAGGCCACTACGAGGACACGCAGAGACCGAGTGATCAGGAATAAAACCCGGTAAGCCTTTCTTGCGAGTACATCCCCCTCGGACCTCAGAGTGAGAAGAAAACAGAACGATAAGAGTTGATGCGGGAATAAAATTCTCAACAGCGAAAATGAGGCACGGTGAAAAAGAAAAGCGCTGCGCTTACACGAAAACTTACTGTAACTAAGGATAAGCAAAGAGCCGCTATGTTTAGAGAATAGAAAAGCCATACTCGGTCATGCAAGAGAATGATCTCATCACTCATATGCATATTGCATTCATCTACATCTACATTATACCCTGTAAGTCACCTTTTCGGTGGATGGCAGGGGGTGCAGTGCACCAAGGGTCCATAGTTTTCCTACGTTATCTTTTTCTATTATGGTCTCTTATCGTCCTAGGGAAAAACGATCCTCTATATCGCTCCGTTCTACAGTCGATCTCGCGAATCTTATCCTCACTGTCCTGCCTTCCGAGATACGTCGGGCTTCTGATAAGTCCTACTACCTCATTCGCTAGTCCCTCCGACATAAATTTTTCCAGTAGTTTAATTCTAGCCTGCAGCCTACGTTCCTCTAACGATGTCCATTTCAGATTTTCTATTAATGATGTTACGCTTTGTTTACTATCGTAATTCCTCTTTACAAATCTAGCTGCCCTGCGCTGAACCTTTTCTATCTCGTTAGTGAGTCCCTTTTCGTAAGGATCCCACACAGCTGAAGCATATTCGACCTGCGGTCGAACCAAGGATAAATAACATAATTCTTTCACTTTTTCGGAGCTATTTCGAACTATTCTCCCTATAAAGGCCAGCTTTTTGTTAGCGGCACCTATCAATCGGCGAATGTGGGTGTCCCACGAGAGATCACGATGGATCGTGACTCCGAGGTATTTAATCGAGTCTGAAACTGGAATCTCTACTCCGTCCAACGAATAATTATTATTCAACGAGATACTCTTGGTTCTCCAGAAGTTGATGACGCAGCTTTTCTTTTGGTTTATCTCTAACTGCCATTCCTTACACCATGCAGAAATAGCTTCTAGGTCATTTTGGAGATACTGGTGGTCTTCCGGATTGCTTATTTCTCTATAGATGACGGTGTCGTCCGCGAAAAGCCTAATTTTACTCCTGACTACTGAGCTGATATCGTTTATATAAATTAGAAATAATAACGGACCAATTACACTACCCTGTGGAACGCCAGAGACAACCTCCACTAAGTTCGAAGATTTCCCATCTATAACAACCATCATTAAAGTGAAGACAAACCTAAACCTCGACTACAGACGTAACAATTTTATGAATCGAACGCGAGGACCGCTTAGACTCGTTTTGCTGCTTGGAACCAATTTTCATAACATTCGAGATGGAAATTAATGCGTGGCGGTAAAAGCCTGCTTGTCGAGCTCATTCAGCCATCGCTTTAGTAGCTGACCCGAAACCGCCGCCCAGCATAAATGGACGAGCTGCACCACGTCCCGCAGCGATCCTGGTTAAAAGGGGACCGGGAGCTATAAAAGGCAGGTAATCTCCTTCCGTGAATCTGCGATCGGAGCATTCAACGCTGACGTCAACTCTAAGCGAAAACCGATTCAGAACCAATTCGCTCCGAATCGGTTCGATGCGAACCGGAACGTGGGCAGAACGATGAGGGAGAGAGGAGGTGGCTACGCATCTGATGGAGGAGGACCTCCTCACGCGCCCGAGTCCGTGCACGGGACCCGTCCCGCTGCCCCCGGTGTGGGCGGAGGTGGTGGGGTGGGGGCGGAGGTGGAGGGGTGGGGCGAAAGTGGATGGGTGGTGGCGGAGGTGGAGGGGTGGTGGCGGAGGTGGAGGGGTGGTGGCGGAGGTGGAGGGGTGGGGACGGAGGCGGTGGGGTGGGGGCGGAGGCGGTGGGGTGGGGGCGGAGGTGGTGGGGTGGGGTGGGGGCGGAGGTGGTGGGGTGGGGGCGGAGGTGGTGGGGTGGGGTGGAGGGTGGGGGCGGAGGTGGTGGGGTGGGGCGGAGGTGGTGGGGTGGGGCGGAGGTGGTGGGGTGGGGCGGAGGTGGTGGGGTGGGAGCGGAGGTGGTGGGATGGGGGCGGAGGTGGTGGGGTGGGAGCGGAGGTGGAGGGTGGGGCGGAGGTGGAGGGTGGGGCGGAGGTGGAGGGTGGGGCGGAGGTGGAGGGGTGGGGGCGGAGGTGGAGAGGTGGGGGCGCAGGTGGAGGGGTGGGGGCGGAGGTGGAGAGGTGGGGGCGCAGGTGGAGGGGTGGGGGCGCAGGTGGAGGGGTGGGGGCGCAGGTGGAGGGGTGGGGGCGGAGGTGGAGGGGTGGGGGCGGAGGTGGAGGGGTGGGGGCGCAGGTGGAGAGGTGGGGGCGGAGGTGGAGGGGTGGGGTGGAGGGATGTAGTGGAGGTGGAGGGGTGGGGGCGGCGGCGCCGTGTTACCGAGTGGGACGGGAGAACCCGATGAAGGGGGAGGGGACGATGGTTCCCCGCTCCGGGGTCAGAGGGCGAGCCGATCGATTGCGCGCGGCGAAGAATGGCGCTAATGATGGGGCCCAATAGGGTTGGTGTACAAAGGAGATGAGCTCTCATTGGCTGGACCAAGTCACCGCGTCATCGATACGACGACTGCGGATAAACTAGTCATTAGTTAAGTTAATACTCGCTTTCCATTATAGGGACACTTAAACGACGTGAATACAACGAACATGTCATTAACGCGATCATTTAGCGGCGAATTGAGGTAGTGTACGAAAAATAAGTTCCTCGCTGAAAGAATTGGATGGAAAGAGGGGGAAGTGATCTTCGACGGCCAAGGAGAGTGCAGTTGCGTGGGAACCACGTGGTCGGTAATGTGCAAGATCTCCAAGCACCTTGGACGGCCGAAATTTTCATAATCGTAACCATATGATGAGAACACTACTCAAATTAATACACAGTAATAAAGGCATGTATGAGGTGATTACTAAAAGAAAAAACTCGTGGGTCCGAATGGATGGGTGAACATCACCAAATCATAGGGAGGAGATGGCTACCTAGCACCAAGATAGAGGCAGATTATGCGTCGTCGGAGAGTTACCGTGGAGCAATATTGGTTAGTGCGAAAAGCACTAACTATAGAGTAGTGGTTGTAAAACCTTTTGTAGGCGCGACACTCTTTAAAAAGTAAGCAGAATTTAGCGGTACTTCAGCCTCGAAACAATTTTTTAAAATATTGATATATGGGCATTATAACCTTTGAACGCATCACTCATCATCATCATCATGCTGCTGTCCGAAGACAGGTATCAGCTGAATCGCTGCCTCCAACACCCCTAAGCTGCGGCACTCCGTTTGGGAACCACTGGTATTGGTGGTCGTCATAAAGCCCCTTGTGGAGGAAGAAAAAAACGGGCTAAGGTGATTTGCGGAAGTGTACGACGGGTTTTTCGATATCAGATTCCTATGATACTTAAGTCGGAACGAAACCGAGGCTTAATGAAAACTTTGCAAGTGACAGAAATTTTTAAGAAACATTTCTGCAATTCATGTGAAAGGGGGAAATACTTTTAAGAATTTTTAACCTAAATGGGAAGTTTTTATCTTATTCAGACAGCACTCGCAAAATGTCTATTATATTATATTATGAAAATGAAATTGGCAGCAAACGGATTGTATTAGAACGAGCACGGGATAATACAGAGTAAAGGAATTTAAAAAATCGGGTAAAGCGACCACAGTATAATTCCATCCCCATATGCGATAAGTCATAATGAATTTACTATTTTTAACACGGTAATTAAATTTTAAAAGCTAGCACTCAAAAGTACTTACGTGGATAGATATAAATTTAAAGTATCTAAAAAATGTTCTGGTGGCAGAGAATTTCGAAATATAACTAATACTAATAAATATCTAACTTGGGAAAAGGGAACTTTTTATAAGACAGTAAGGGACAGAGATAAAGATGATGAACGACTAACTGAACAAAGTAACATTGTCTCTTTCCTTTCTATCTCTTGATTTGTAAAATCCGTCAGAAGTGCTGCAGCTGATACAGCAAATGCCGCGGAGCACTCCTGAGCAAGCGTATCCAACTTATAAACAAGAAAATCGATCACAAAATTCGTCCATTTGACGATAAATGGAAATTACATTCGAAATTTTTTTCTTCGTTACCGGTTATTCGTTGGTGCGCTAGCACAGCAGAAACCTCGGGCAAAAAATATTTAAACCGGGGTTTCAATTCATCCTTCACCTGGAAAGGAATTTTTTAAGTCCACGATGAAAATGTAACAACAGTTAAAAGTAGATAGACGGGAACCTCGCGAGGGCCAGTCCCTTGGACCGTCATTAGCGCGGGATGTACCTCAAATCCTCGGCTGTGGAAACCCTTCCTCGACGCCCGAGCTCACCCTTCCTAGCGGGCATCCCCTGACCGCAAGGATGATTAATCACGAATTAATCAAAACTTTTTAATGCAAATATTAAGGAAGTTGATGTTTTTCGCTCAAAGGTACTAACTCAGTGGGTTTGTTTCCTGCACTTTCTGTCACTTTAAACGCTCTTATGTATCAGGAGGTGACATGACACCCAACCAACCAACGCATCCCAATCCACCAACCCAACCCGGGTTGACTGTTGGGTTGGGTTGGTGGGTTGCGTTGGGTTGGTGGGTAGGGCTGGTGGGTTGAGTTAGTGGGTTGGGTTGGTGGGTAGGTTGATGGGTTGGGTTGGTGGGTTGGGTTGATGGGTTGGGTTGGTGAGTTGGGTTTGTGGGTTGGTGAGTTGGGTTGGGTTGCGTTGGGTATCATGTCGCCTCGTGGTACCTTTAAGCGAAAAATATCAACTTCCTTAATATTTGCCGTAAAAAACCGTTTGAAAGAAGTGCATAGTCGACAAGCTAGGTACAGTGTTAAACAGAGATGCATTCTCATCAGAAATGCATTAAAAAGTTTTCATTAATTCGTGCTTAATCATCCCTGAGGTCAGAGGATACCCCGCTGAGATAGGCGAGCTCGGACGTCGAGGAAGGATTCGCACAGCCGAAGACTCGAGGTATCTCCCGCGCTAATGACGGTCCAAGGGATTAACCACCGCGAGGTCCCCGTCTATCTACTTTTAACCGTAACAATTAATAAACTGGTCTCATTGCCTGTTTTTAGAAACGCCTTTAATCTCTACTCTAAAAGGCACAAAGTGATCATCCTTCCTCTCAACGTACGCTGCTGTCTCCTTATCAAAAATTTGAAAATGCCAAATAACAGGCCATTCTTGGATTAAGTGCCCCTAAAAATAACATATATAGATGATGAGTAAGTAATTAGTAACTGAATATGTAAAAAAAATACGAGCAACTGCTCTTCGAACATAAACTGATAAGACTGGAGCGGCAAATTATATCACAAGTAAGAAATAAAAGGAAACGACGATTTTACAGAATTTTAAATGGTTCTACGAAGATAAGAAGCAAAAATTATAATATCACGTATGTAAAGAATCCAGTCAAAATAATAAATATTTAAGAGACAAGGGTCATATAAAGTAGCAGATTCATACAGATTGAGCGGGAAGGATGTTCTCGTACAAAGAGCACACTTTCCCTCTCCTCATCTTTACCATTGCCCGCTCCCAACTCTGTTCGATTATAGCGAGATCGATAACAGAAACAGCAAGCGGCGAGCGATCGACGCAATTGTGTGCTCAAGTGTTTATTGCCCGTTTAATATCCGCTCCCCATCGGAAGAGAAGCAAGTTACACAGAGTACTTTATGCAGGAGTGCATGCGCGAAATCAGGCAAGCACTCGCCAAGTAGCCGCAACATGCAAACCATTTAATTCAAAGCCACGCCATATGAATATTTAATTAACTCAAGTAATAACAAAGTCGAGTGTTATCCATGAACATGGATAAAACTAGCGAGTTTTTTTATTTTTATGTGGTTATACCGCCACATATTCCGTTACTAGATTTTTTTAAAATTAACCCTTCCTCTCCGCCTCTGCAAATTTTTCAAAACTCAAACTTTTCAAGAACAAGTGGCATTAATGTGGAAATGTGCGCTCAAAATGTCAGCATTCCATCTTTTATAAGTTTGGAGATATTTAAAAAATAATGGACCCCTATCTGATCCTGTGTATTTTTCAAAACTCTAGTCCGTAGAAAAACAAATAGCAGCTCTCTATAGCTTACGGTTTGGTCACATTTAAGAAAGTGCAGAGACAGACAGACGTCAAAGTGAAAGTTTAAGCGCATTAAAAAACGCGCTAAAAATAAAGGTTTAAGGCAATCATCGATAAAATATGGACGAATATTAGTATTCGATGTACAATAAGTACACGAGATCTATAACATGAATATCTAAATCTCTACAATTCAAATATGCAAACGCTGTCTCCCCATCTTTAGACATATACAACGAACTAATTTTGCGATACCAATGTCTGAATGAATATAAATGAAGAGTTTTATAGGAAAACAAAGAAATCAAACGTTTGCCTTAACTAATTCTCAATCATATTTGCGATTGTTTCGGCAGACTTCATAAGAGGAAGTTACTCCTGATACTGTGGTATAACAATAGTAAAAAACTACTCGAACAATTTCTACCATTAAAAATTAACCATAAAGGGTGGAAATAACTTTACTTAAACATAAGACACTTTTTATATTAGGCTTTGCGGAATTCTTATTATAACATCGGGGACCGCATTCTGGCTTCTGAGCACCACTACGCTAGTCCATCAGCAAATCTCGGACATGGTATGGACATGGTATGGAAGATACAAAGGTGGCGAAATTTACAAGACAAGGGGATTCCCGAGTACGGGTCGCTGTCGGTCTGCGAGCCAAATATTCATGCTGCGTAAGACGATGTTGCACATGGACATACATATATATATATATATATATATATATATATATATATATATATATATATATACATATATATATATATAATATATATATATATATATACTGCCAATACATTTAAACATGCAATACAGCACTGTTTTATTAACAAAACTAAATTTTTAATACATAAAATAGTAATTGCAGAATTAATGTGTCATAAAGGTTTGGCGGTTCGGAACGAACACAGAGAAAACACTGAAAAACTATACCCAAGTTCGGTTCACCCATTTCCAACAATGTCGAAATTTGTCTCCGATCATCACACAGCACGTCAATAGAGAACGAAATGCCACAGGATATTCCCGAGCTTCGACCGCAAGCAAACACCATATTTATGCCAATCCCATCCATCTCCCTCGATCGCTCACGCCGGGTAAATGCGACAGTCATAGGATAATACCTTCCGAAAAAACATCAGCTGAACAGACATGAAAACTCAAAACACCCTATCGTTCTCCGCGCATATCCACACTTCGCATCCCGAAAATGGTTCTCTATCGATAGCGCGAAAGGTACGCAATCAGTAAATCAGTGGTATAATATCCGCCTGGCGAGTGGAAGACCCGGGTTCCATTTCCGCTCAAGGCAGAATTTTTCTCTTTTCCAGAATGTCTACGCAAAGGATGTTTCGGAAACATTAAGCGTTATGTTTTCCCAACTTCGGCTTCCTCAACATACAAGCAGCGGCGTAGCGATGGGAGAGCAAAGGGGGGCAGTTGCCCCCGGGCGCAGGGCTGAAGAGGTGAAAACTCATGGATCGAAAATTAACGTTTCTGTTTATAAACAATAATAATATTATAATATATGCCGAATTTAAATGCTAGTATGGTATGCTTGGGGCTTCATCACATTCCCCACATTACATTTGTTTGGAAAATTGTACAGGGAGTAAAGGTAGGGGGGCGTATCTCTGTGACTTGCCCCCGGGCGAAGGAGAACCTAGCTAAGCCACTGCATACGAGTATCTAACAGTAATTCACCTTGCCCTTCAACCGACTTCCCATTAGATCTGAAGAACACATTCGCGCGAACGCCCTCTTCCGCCGCCGAAAATAGCGGTTTCTGCAAAGGCAGTCAGAACGAAGGGAAAGGGACGGTGAGACATCAACGCCGGGAAGGAGTTCCTCCAACTATCGCTAATCGGGTGACCGAGTCCTCAAGGTCGCCCAACACCCAAAGCATTAGCACCCGTGCACGCACACGCACGCACGCACGCAGACGAAAGGAACTTCAAACCGGATCGATGGCAGGCAGGTCGTGCGGGTCTTCCTCCATCGCCTCCCTCCCCTCCATTCTTCCAGGCTGGCGCCCCCTCTTTGGGCTACATCCACGCATTCCATCGTCCGGCAAATCAAATCCGATATATGTTTGAGAAGTGGGAGGAGCCACGTACTTACCGTCTCTTTTGAGGCTTCGCGTTCCTTTCGCGTTCTTTCCACGAGAGAGACGAACGGACGGAGGAGAAGGAACACGACGAACATTTCCTCGACGCGAATGAACGCGGTTCCCGTCAGCAAAGTTTCGCGAGAATGTTTTTGGAGTACACGTAGTGGGGAAGATTTTACTGCCCGATGTTCTGAAATTCCCAATTTCTAGATGGGAGAAAAAGTCGTGATAACTCGGTGGTAGAGGATAAGCCTGACAAGTGGAACGTGGAGGACATATGTCGTCTCCTTTCCACTCGTTTAGCATGATCGTGTTTAGGATTTCATTCCTAAGCATATCTTGGTTACCAAAAAAAAATTAAATAAGTACAATCCAGGTTACCCGTGGGGCGTTCTGAAGCCCGTTGTAATTTTCCTCAATAAAATCTCTTCAGCGGTTCATTTTTTGTTCAAGATTTCTAGTTTCCTTATAAATTTATTCCTTATTTTCCAAACGCTCATAAAAATTACGCTAATAACAAATGCAAGCAGTTATTATGTTTGCGAGTTTTTCGAATGTATAAATGAATCTCAATATTTGATTAAAAAAATAAAATTCTTAACACGGACAGCGTCTTCGCTCGAATAAATACGGCACGCGATCTTTTCACGTGAATCAATTGCTCAATATTTAGCAGATACTTTAAAGAATTTTGCCAATAAAATTTCATGCCTGCATTAACCGCGTTTTTAAATTTTCCATCTCTACCCCAATCCCAATAAACACGGATAATCGGAGATTTACTACAAGTTCCCGGGTAATCCCTCGGTGTTCTCGCTCAAAATGCACACTCGGTCGAAATGAAACCGCTCAATTTGCTTATACATGGAATTAATGAGAACACACATGAGTATACACGTGTACATCGCCACTACATTACAAACCTAATTAATTGCCTACTTTTTAATTGGGTCGTTCGTCAACGCAAGGAGACGAAAAACCAAGAGTATGGAAACTCTTGTCAGTAAGAGTATAGCGCTACACTGAGGAATTTAGACAGTTAACCGAAGGAGCTGTAACTTTGTGGAAATACATTATCAGGATGTTATGAAAATAACGATAACTTTACCTTTATAGATCCAAAGGATTTTATTTTAACATTAAAGCGACCCGATTTCGACGGGCACCGAAACGAGAGATCTCATGAAATCCCAAGGTTCCACAAAAGCAAGGTTATTATAATTTCCATAACATAAAAATACATTAATTTGAATAAGAAACATTTCAACGACAAAATATATCTTCCCAACGGTAATTCACCGATATTTCGTGTTAAAAATAAGAAATTTTGAATTACCATCATGAAGATCTTGCAACTAAACGCTCATCTGATTTACTCAAACATTTCATAGCTACGAGAAATACTTCGATCATTATGCCCAGCTACTCTGATGAAAAAAAAGAGTTCTAGGAAGTATAGCATCGCTAAAACAGTGAAGTAGCAAACCAAGGGAAAAGGGAGGACGTCGACGCAAGGAATTGAGCATGGTAGACGGATCAGATGGTGAACAAGGTGGGTGTGGAAATCTATCGGTTGAGCTGCTAAGGAAGACTTAGCTTTTTCGTAGAATTCCACTTTTTCATCAAAGAGGCTGGATATATGATGACCAAGATATCTCTCGCAAACAGAAAACGCTACAGTATATCGGACGACAATTTAGACACAAAGTGAGTCTCCTCAGTTCGAAAAAATGCCTATAAATAAACAAATAAAAGTAAAGAAAATTGATTCCCAGTAATCAATAACATGGGTAACAGCACTAATGCAGGAAACTATAGCGCTACAGAGTAAATCCAGGATAAACATAGGAAGCCGGTTTTTTGCGTTGAACCTCGGGAAAGAGCAATGGCAAGGAAAAAGGATCACGAAAAAGAATATATAAATGGCCTGAGTAATTGTAAAGACCCTTATGCATCCTGTCAGTCATTTAAAGCCTCTTCACTGTGGCTCTGAATTCAGAGTTGAAATGAACGAATAAATGAAGCTCGACTCATTACACACTTCAATTCGATGAACCGCATCAGAGAAGCCCAAGGCAATCGTCGCCAATAAAAACTAGATCTGTAACTCTTCGCCATTAAGTTAACATCCAAAGCAACTTTATACCATCCGGATAAAAAAGTTAACAAAATTAAAGGAGACTGACAACTGTAAATCATTCAACCGTTAAAACAAAAACCTTATTCGATTCTCCGGAGAAGTAAAATCTACGAAAATCCGAATAGAGTCGCACAAAAGAAACTAAAACTGGTCCTCGGCATCAAAAAGGTCGGATTTTAGAACAAATGAGTAACTCAACATAAATGATAAAGACAAAGGAAACGGAGGCATATTCTTGGAGGATGACGGGGTATACCTCAACAATCAAACGTTTGAAAGAGGCCCGACATATTAAGAGACATAAAAGAGAACATTTAGATAGGACAGAGTATTCGGAGGATATAAAATTCAAATTTAACGAAATTACTATGCATGGGAAGAAAATCTTTGATCGTTTAGTGTTTAACTACAGAAAGCCTTACAAAAATCATCAGTGCGAGATACTGGAAACGACGAGCAATGGAACGGAAAATTGCCCGAAAAGACTAAAAAAGGGACCAATTCGAATGGACAAAATTAACACAACGAATTCCGAAGGTTAAAAAAATAGCATCCGTTGCAATTAACACGAGACCGTAAAAGATTATTTTTCATATATATTCATACATATATATATATATATATATATATATATATATATATATATATATATATCCATCCATTCATAATAGAGGAGAATAATAGGAGAGAAGCGAATGATTATACAGACTATCAGAAAGAGGAAGGCTAACTGGGTTGGACATTACCTGAGGAGAGAGAGTATGATTAAAGACGTGTTAGAAGGAAAACTAGATGAGAAAAGGGAAAGAGGTAGGAAAAGGTTTCAGCTGATAGACGATTTGAAAGGGAAAGAGAGTTATCAAGATATGAAGAGGACAGCGGAAAATAGGAGTATATGGAGAACCAGGTTTAACCAAGAATAATCACGGACCTGTCTACGGACAGACTACCTATGATGATGATGATGATCCATTCATACATATTACATAAGTTGGAGCTATTTTCTTGAATCCTTGATTAAATGGCGATTCCGCAAAAGAAAACGATGAAAACACTGAACGTTAGGACAATGCTCCGAAAAAAAAGATCAGAAAGAAGTGAAAAAGTGAAAGGTACATACTATGGAATCATGATGGGTACACAAGTAGGACAATCGGGGAAATATGAGATCAGACGCAGAGCAGGCCAAGCACTGAATGCGAATATCCGTGGGTGGCACACGCGATTAATGTTTTAAAGTATAACTTTTTTGGAGTGTTTTATTATTGGAAATCAATTTAGCAGGTGACTTTTTTAGTAAAAGTTTATGCAACATTTACACCCGATACTTTAATAATTGAGACCTCCAAACTTCGGGGGCCCGGATGCCTCGCATCCGCCGCACTTCCCCTTTGGCCGTCCCTGATTATACACATGCAACACAAAAAGTTTCAACGACCCCGATACAGGATTATAATAGCACTGGTTAACGTGTAGCAATTCCTTAATAACTAACGTAAATGTAAATGAATACGTGAGGCCGATTTGGCTTTAGGAAGGGGTAAGAGACGGCGTAGAGGACAACTATCGAAATAACTGAGCCGACACGCAACCGAGCTTTTGGCCGATTCTGAAAACGCATTCGGAATTTACGGGAAGGAGCTACAGGAAATATTTGAAAACTTGGAGAACAGAGAGAAGGGATGGGCGATCGATTAGAAATCAAGTGCACGAGTCAAACAGCCCAGGATAGAACAGCAGCTGAAGAATCGGGAATTGCTAAATAAAAAGCCGATATCCCTCTCATCTCCTACTTGGTGCACGGATACTGAATAATAGAAAAGAGAGAATCACAATTTTTGAAGAACGAGTTAATTTGTTCGGCTGGATACGTACATGAAAAGGCGTTTTTAGAAAAAAATTACGAGGAAGGCCAATGGCCAACAAACTTCAACAAGCTCATGTTATACCCTGAAAGATAACGAATAGGACCACTGCAAAGATAAGAGCATTATTAATTTAACACCACGTGTAACAAAAGTGGTACTAATGATGCTGAATAAACTGTTACATCCACTAAAATCAGTCAGGCAGGGACCACAGAGGAAGCAATAACGTTTAGTACGCTGGTTGAAAAATTCTTATGACGCAATGAACTTTATAATTCTATTTTTAATAAATCATAGCGACCGGTATCATATTTACCACTTTTTCATAAGGAATTTTGCAATCTCAGCCATGAGCATACAGAATTACATGACTAACTGGAAGGTAGGGGAAAGAAAGGAAAAATGGGGATTAGCGAAGTTGGCAGTCATTGGGATAGGGAATACAAAGGAGAGAATGGGAGATTGGTTCAACAAATAGCTTTAATTTTGATGAAATGATAAGGCATAACAAAGAGGTAACTTGCCCGGGAGGAGTGTTGAAGGTATTGTGAGATAGGAAGAAGATGGGAATGGATAGCAGCTATTGTCATTAATTAAACTATTTTTTGGGTATGTATCGGCTTGAATTATCTCCAATTCATCAAATAGCTTTAATTTTTATGAAATGATAAGGCATAACAAAGAGGTAACTTGCCCGGGAGGAGTGTTGAAGGTATTGTGAGATAGGAAGAAGATGGGAATGGATAGCAGCTATTGTCATTAATTAAACTATTTTTTGGGTATGTATCGGCTTGAATTATCTCCAATTCATCAAGGGTGGTTAGTTTGGGTCACTTAAATTATAAATGTAAATTTAGAGTGAATAAGAGTCCCAATTCAGTCAAAAACGATTATATCCTAAGTCCGAATTTCACTTCTTACCGGATTGGCAAAGGTATTTTCATGTCCTTTTTTGTTTCGAAAGTTCTTTAGTAAGTGAAACGAGAAAGCTACGGTGTATACCGGAAAGTGGAAGAGTAGACGGGCAAGACAAGCAGTTAATTACACATCCGTATTAATTAAAAAATAAGCAATAAAATATAAAAAAGCAGCCGAAAATATATTAGAAAAAAAAAGTTCACCAATGAAGACGGCTAAATTGTAGCCGAAACCCGTCTCTGGTTTTTCATAACATTGTTATGGCTATTGGAGATATCTAAGATAAATACTTTTTCAGTTTTGATGCTTAAGTGCTTATTTTTGAATTTTTATTCAGCCATAGGACGAGTGAATATCCGTACTAGTCAGGCCGCGCAAGTAAGATAAGCCGATGTAAAATAGGGAATCTTTACATAATGCGTCCATCCTCCTCATGGTGCATGCCGAAGAAACGATAAAAATTATATAAGATAATTTAATTAATTTAAGTGCTTCGGTTTCGTGGAAGGAGCGTTAGAAGATTATAATAGATCGGCAAAAGGTTGCCAGGAGCTCGTAAACTGATGATATAGCAAAGGGAATCCGCACGAATACAAACGAAACAAAACGACAGTTTGGCATTCTCGAAGAAAGCAAAAGGTCAAGTTAAAAGTCAATGGCGTGAATCTAGTAACGGTCATATAATTTTAGCTATTTAATCAGTATCATAAGAAATCATTCAATATACATTGCACAAACTTTGAAACATCCGTACGTTTCCAATTTATAAAATAATTTCACTGGATACATTACTGTATGGATAACCTGATGGTAGCTGTGAATAAAAATCGGTATGTTATAATGTCACTGTACGTTACACCAGTGATCTCAAACTCAAACTGCACGAGGGCCAAATAGATTTAGAAATGAAGGCCGTATGTGCTAATTTTGATGTATTTGGCGGGTCTCATGAAACAACAAAGAGCCAAAGCATTTTGTCGAAACGTAAAAGCCAATAACTCAAATGATTTACATACTGATTTAATATCAAATAATTACATAATTCCATAATGTACGACTTTCTTGTTTACCTCACGCTGTCACTACGAGCAACTTAACGGTAGAATCAAATTAATAAGAGGGCCGCGCTTTTGGAACCGGTGGGTCGCCTGTTTGAGATCTCAACGCTATACACATTTTTAAATGCAGTTTATATAGTTTCTTTACGACATCATTCTCTTTAACCGGATGGCTTTTAATCAAAATACTCTCTGTAAAAATGGAAAAGAATAAACTACCCCCAATCATTACTCCATATTCAACAGGGAACCTTGCTGTGGCTATTGGAGATACCTGATACAAGTATTTTAAAAATTCTTTTTCTTGATTTACTCCATATGATTCGTTTAAACAGGCCTTCTATTATTTTCACTAAGAAAGAGCGAAAGCAAAGATTAATTCGTAAATGCAGCCTACAAATGAGTTTTGTCTCACATGCTGACTTGACGCCGCCGTGATTTTGAAGACAAGATAAAGTTCTCCAGGGAATGGCGTCCTCGTAACAACAATCAAACACGAAATACAGGATCGAAAAAAGACTGGAGGGTGACAAATCGCTCTAAAAAAAATTACAAGCAATGAAAAACCGGCAAATATGATGAAATTGTGAACGGAAAACGATCTACTTGATGCAGCAACTATCAAAGAACTTCTCAATAGCTTAATTTTTATGTAAAGCGTTTCGCCGATCTAACTACCTACCCAAAACAGGAAACACAGGAAGCATTGCGTTTTCATAATTACAATTCAGAAAACAATGATGTTCTGAAAAAAATCGATATAAAATATTGTATAAGGGAATTAACATCGCTCTAAGCAAATCATTATTTATAATACTTCCATATTTTTCATAGTCGTCAAGAGTGAAATAGGTACCTATTGAATAAATTTAGTAAAATAATATTTCCTGACCAAATTTGTGAAATAACTGCTGAAATAATACAAAGTATAAATTTCAATTAAGATGGATAGTGACGTATGTAATTTTTATTTTTTCATTCAATGAAGCAGCATTATTAGCCCACGAAGACTCGTCGTCCTCGTTTGAGCGCGCACACATACGTACCATATTATTGCTCAAGTAAAGAGATGTTATTATCTAGTCTAGTACAAAATTGGCTTTTAGTTAAGATTTATAGCACAGTCGAAGAAGAAAATGACACGCTCGAGTCAAATCAAATAAACAGGACACGTTAATTTTCTGGATACAAAAAAGGAAAATTTTGCCTCAACTCATTTGCAGAAGGAAAAAGTAACTTCTTGTCGCGTATACTTTTGATCGGATACCTAATTTTTGGGAAATAGAGATGAAATTTTTTCCATTTAATTTCAGTAACGTATGGACGCATCCATTTTATATTTTTATGTCGACACTTGGTCTCCGCAAGACAAAAAAAAATCCCTCTTTAACCATTCCCTTCCTCGAATTTATTCCTAAGATGAGAAAGAATGAATCGATAAGAAAAAAATCATAATATTGAGAAAAAACGCCTGAGGCGTTGACAGGATGAAGAAACGCCATCCAATTAAATAAGAAACGATATTTAAATGATTTCCAAAAGACTTCGGCGATACCCAGAGAGCGACGGGAAAAGAACTAAGTTACGAAATTTATTTATTACCGAGGTTGAGAATTATGAAGTGAAATCAACCCTTCTTATTTTAAGGGCCATTCAGGGCCCTCCGCAATATTTTTAAACTGATGCCCGACCAGCTAGTTGCAACACAAACATAAGCGGTAAGCATAGAGTATTTTAAAACTTCCCACGTGCACTTTATTAAAAATAATTTTAGAAATTAAGCACACCATAATTCTAAGAAAGTAAACTTCCACTAAATTTCAAAATTTGTTAATAAAATGTTAACTTAGTTTTGAAAAAGGATGAATGGCTCTTGGTCGGTGCCCCAAACTTTAGTGGCGCTCTACGCGGCTGCGTATGCCTAAGGCTGGCGCAACGGGCCATCGTCCATGCGAGTTTGCTTTCTCTATTTGAATAACAATGGAATGGGGCAGCATATTTTTTATTTGAATTTTAAAATTACTTATAATAATAGTATAAACTCAAGACTTGAACCAAGAAACGCTTAAAGGAAGAGGAGAGAGGGGGGAGATAGGAAGGGAGAGAGTGGGGCAAAGAGAGTGGGAGGAAAGATGGAGGGAGTGAGAGAGGAGGGAGAGAGGAAGGAAGGGGGAGAGGAATAAGCATATTTGTAAAATATGCTTATATGATCGAGTTATTTTCATTCCATACAAATATTTACTTTACAAATTTTATTTTTAAACAACCCAAACAGTAGATAAATGCAATAAATTTGATGTCCCACTATATGAAAGGATTACGCAGTCACATTTTTATGGCTCAGGTTTGTGTATGCAAAAATAGTTTGAGCTGAATGTGCCCGCTCGAAATTATGAGAACTCCTATTTATGAGATCGAATACCTCCACGGTAATAAAATTAAAATTATTTTGAAGAATACGATACCTGTGCAATGGAGTGAACGGTTCGACCGATTCACTCAAGTGAATACTACCGATTGCTAGTCCATGAAATCTTATTCGCACGATCGCATCATCCCAGCTAATTATGTTCGGTAATCGTTTCGCACATCTTTTGGATGACGCTGGTTAAGGTTTTGTAAAATTAATATTCGATACTGTACTTGACAGTAATTAACGCAGCACTTGCCTAGCTTAGCCGCTGCTAATCTAGCGGTATGTGATTCAACTCCAACGCACCTCTCGCCGAAGATTTTCGCAGGATATTGCTGAGTACCACATTTTTCGATCCGACGATGACGACACACATTCTATGGAAGTCCAACCCCGTGACACTTGTATCGACCCTCTGCTTCGCCCACCTCGTGCATATACTACATCGAAAATTTCGTTTATTTTAGACCATTAATAAGGTAGACTAAAATCGACCGTCCCTACTTCCTGGAAAGTTTCAGAGCTGAAGCATAAGTTTCATTTGTTTAGCAGTGAAGAACTTTAAAAGCCGAATCCTTCGCTTGTTTTTAAGAAGACAAAGATATCGCTCAAATTTCAAAATCTCCATTAATTTCCGAAAAAAGACAGCTGAAATTCACCCATTAGGTGGAATACTCTATGAGTTTTCCTTAGAATACAATAGGTGCATCAGGAAACAAATACTGATTTAAATGCAGACGAATCAAGAATATCTACAACTCGAAATTTCGTTAAATCGAAGAAGACATTTTGCCGTCCATGTACGTACATATACAATGAAATTGAGATCGATAATTTGAACTCTTTAGTTTAGATCTAAGGTCCGAGTCATCGGAGCTACGCTGCACCTTAAGTTTCCTTATAACTATCTTTTCAGAAAAGCAGAGATTACTGGTAATAACGCCGTAGCTTATACTGCGGATTCGGATACAATGCGGGTCTCCCTCCCTCATTCCATATTGAATTTGAAAAATATTCCACTAGCCATGATATCAATATTTTTTCGGTATTTCATTATTTTTAGAGACTATATATAATGATTTTTTAAATGTATTAAGTTGTTCGGAATTATTGCATTGGGCCAATTATGGCGTACTCTTGGTTATATCGGGGTAGCCCTTACACCGCGGGTCACTCTGCCACCCACGAAACCCGCGTTATAATTGGAACTACTGTAGGTTCACACACTTCCAATCATAATTGGCTAACAGAAATACGGCAGCGTGAAAATAAGAAAACTACCAATGTCATAATTAATTTGCTCTACAAAGAAAAAACATTCCTACGTTGATCTTCCCAAGACCATAACCAATTGCATTCAAATTAAACATTTTAAATCATCCCCACGATATCTTTATTGAATCGAGTTTTTTTAATCTTGCGAAAAACAGGTAACATTTCCTTTTTCGGGCGGAATACATTCTACCCATTCTAACGGTAGTCATCAATTACCGCTATAAAAATTTCAAGAGCATGGTAAAATATTTCTATAACCGATTCCATCTATTCCGCTGACTGCATTGCTACTCGAAAGATGGCTACGAATTTATCCACATAAAATAGTAGCAGCGGAAATAATATTAATTCGTGTTAGACCATTTCGAAAATTTTGCGCATCGCCTCAAGCGTGTTAATCCGTTCAAGCGCAAACGAAAGGCACTAATGAATCTTTTCTTAAGTTTTGGATGCAAACCTTTAAATAAATATTTCTCTGGTTCAGGGTTCCGAGATTATACGAAGGGAAACTGTTTTCATATTTTGAAACAATAAATAACAAAAAAGTAGGCAAATCCTCATATTAATACAGCTGAAGAAATAGCCATAACCTATCTGTACCCTCCACATTTTATTTCTTCGCTTAGATAAATCAGCTAATAAATCAAGTTAAACAATTTACAGCTAAATTAACACTCAACCAAGGTTAGCTACAATACGCAATACCGCTAAAATAAGTATATGGAATGACTACCAAAAAATTAAAAATAAATCATCGTTTAATTTCGATTCCTCGCGAAGAATGATAGACATTTGATCTAGATTTCAATCTTATAAAAAGTAGTAAATTTTCATGAATTAAAAAATTATTGAGTACTTCAAAACATTCAATTAATGCTAACAGATAGGTATGTATTCTTACTAGTGAAGCTTGCCGAAAGATTAAATTAGCAACTTCCGTATGAAAACGGAAGCATGGGCGATAAGAAAGAGCCCAAGTTTCTCATAACAATCATCAAAATCGGGAAATACGTTCTTATCACGATAAGCCGAAATTTAACTTTGTACATTAACTTCAATAATTTTTTCCTATATAAAATCTATTAAAATATATTAATCTCCAGTAGGTATCAAAATCATTTTGGATAGAACCTGAACCGTATATATTACAAAACTTTTATAACGGGCAGACATAATGCACTAAATTAGCAGAAGCAATTGTGAAAAATATACAATCTCGTTAACTTGTTTACTTGAATATACAAACCTACTAAACTTTCCAAGAATTCAGTCTACTATTAGAAAGCCGTTGGAATAGTAAAACGTAACAAAACAGCATGCAAGTATACGGCTACTTCTGTTAGAAAAGCATTGAAAACATAACATAAATTGACAACCAGAGTAGCAACATTACGTTCAAGACCGTTCCTATTATCAGAATGAGAGTACTTAAGAGGGAAATCAGTATCAAAAATACACATTGACGGTTGAACTTAAGCATAATGAGGGCTGTGCCCGGCGGGCGATACGCTTAGGAAGATCATGAAAAAGTTCGGAGGGATCACACGATCAAGTGCTACATCAACTGGATGTAGTTAGTATACGGTTCAAAAACATTGTTTTTACCACTATGCGCCTCAGCTGGTAAAGGTTCCTCATTTGTTCTCTGTCATTGGCATGTATAATAGCCTGCACTATATTATTCTTGCACTGCCCACTGGTTACTTCAGTCCCAGTCGCTTCCCAGAAAACCGAACGCGCTAAACGACATCGTATACAAAACCTTAAGATAATTTATCAAGATATGAATAAGATGCCGAATAAAATTTGTCCTTTCTTGCTTGATGAGGAAAACTATGCATCGGATTCCAGGTGACAGAGATGGGAAACGAGTAGTAAACGTACTCACCAAATGAAATCCTTACAGTGGCTACAGAATGTCGGCTGCTTAAAGAAACGTGGCATAAACTTGTGGTCCTTGACAATGTACACATTTTTCTTCTTTAGCGCTCCTTTACGTCCTCTCAGACGGAGTCCGAAGACTGTGTTCATGTCACCTCCATCGTCCAACGTATTCTCCTCTTCCGCCATGGTTGCTTCTGTCTCTCCGTCTGCCCCGGGAGAAGTTATGTTCCGAGCTTTATCGACACCGAGGTTGGGAGATCAAGTTTATTGTTATATATTTTCTATTTATTTTGTTATATCACCTGAAATTTTCTATAAATAAGAGAAAAACATTTTTATAAATAACGCTTTACTTTTCTTAATATGTATAGTCAATGATGGTAATTATTTTACTAGTTATCCTTATACAAATTTGGACTTTCTTTTGGTTAACAATGGTAAAGCACCATAACGTTGCAGCGGAATTTATTTGAACTAGTAGTACTAACCCTACCAAAAGACGAATGATATTCATGCGGGTTACGTGTTTACATCAGGCCGTTTGGGGCGAAGTCTTTGGTGTTTACGATCTTCGGTATTTTACCTTTGCATGATTTTAATAAGATAAATAAGATTTTAATCTGCTAAATGGAGCTTCCAGATATTATATTTAAAAAGGCTGACTATGTTGAAACGGTAATTTATATATATTAAAACACCCAAAAGCACTTCTGATATGATAAATTCGATCTCACGCATACTTACCAAAATACCATGTTTTCTTTTTAAATGTATGAAGTATCTTGAAGTTCTAGTGAATACTTTATTGCGTATGCGTATTGCACTGGTCTAATAATTATAGGGTTCGTAAATGAGTAGTTTAAATGTAATGCAAGAAACGTATTTTTACTCGTACCCAATGTATTTATCTAATTAAATAAATTCTAGAGCTTCGGATGTGTTGTTCAAAGTATTTCTAAAGCCACCAAAATGCGTAATTATACTTTTAAATATTTTTTAAATTCTTTACAGGCTTCAGGAAACAAAGTTTGTCGTCAAACAGTGTTATGTGGTTCGCAGAATATTATTCTTCAAGGAAAGACTATCGTTCAAACTGATGCAATAATTCGTGGCGACCTTGCTAATGTCCGAGTCGGGCGGTATAGCATCATTGGCAATAGAGCTGTAATTAGACCACCATTCAAGAAATTCAGCAAAGGGTAAGATGTAATTTTACTTACAAATAATGACATTCGTTGAATTCAAAACTTTGTGATTCTGTCATGTATTTTAACTGACCATTATCATCTCTCATTTATTTCTCTCGCCTAATAATGTATACATTATCTACGTTCTTTTATCAAAAGACAAGTTCATTGCTATTGCATGATTCAATAGATAAATCCTTATTAGTTAGGCAAACTGGAATATTTTTAAATAATAAATATAATTCTAGTAGTATAAACTAATATTTTATTACATGTAAGAATTATTAAATATTTAAAGGGACATTTGTTATTATTACACTGCATTATTTTTATTATATTCTTCCAGGCTATAAATAAAAATACAGCTGGATAATGTTTTGGTCATTCTCATATGTATTTACTATAAGAACGACAATTTGCAATTAATGAAAGCAGTTGAAGATGAATTTTGCATAATCTCAATTTTTTATTTTACAGAAATATTCTAATTAAACGATTTATTTTGTTTTCACTTTCAGAGTTGCATTTTTTCCTATTCACATTGGGGAGCATACTTTTGTTGGTGAAGGCTCAGTAGTGAGTGCGGCTGTAGTTGGGTCTTATGTTTACATAGGAAAGAACTGTGTTATTGTGAGTAAATAAAAATGTTTAATATTTGTGTTAATTCATTCATCAAGATGTTAGTTGCATTAGAGATTACAAATAGTTTTCAAGGATGTTCACATGATTTTTTCACATTTTTGCTATTTTATAATTCATTTTTTCATTAAATTTTAATAATATCATCTTGCACTATCCATTACTCATAACAGTATTTAACAAAAATACTATATAGCAATAAATATGAACCACTTCATTGTATTTAATTCAACTTCTCATTCTAGCTACCATATGTTATTTACTACAAAATCAATGCTAGGCATCTCCAGTAAATTTCTTACTGAATATTGTTTGGCGATTTTTACAATAATAATTACAAGCATGCCTCGCTTAGTGCAAGAAAGGCATTCCAAGACATCTGTGCGCTAACAGAATTCGCATTAAACAAACAGTTTGTAACATAGCACAACCCAGTTATTTTTTACTTTTCAGAAATTTTACTATTTTTATCTTGCAACTTATATAATGATAGGCCTATTTTTGTATACTAATTTAACCCATCGGCTTACCTAAGAGTCAAATCGACAGGGTTGTCTAGTAGTGCCTTGCTTTACCTAGCCGCCAAATCGATGGGTTCGTGCAGCGCTCTTTTATTTACTTGCAATGATGCTTATTTTTCTTCTATCTGAACTACAATCACTCTCATTTTAACTCATTATGTATTCTCATATACCACTACGTAATTTACATACATTGTCACAGTTGCGCATTATCCAGCAGCATTGTTAAACTACACGCCCAGTACAATGTAACATTCATACGTATCACACATCCAGCTAGGGGCGGCCTGAGAAATTTTGGCACCCTGGGGGAGATAGCACTCCCGCGCCCCCCTCCATTAATATTTCTTGAGATATTTACAAAGTACATGTTAATTTGTTCATTGCTCTGTAAAAGTTATTGATAATGAAAAATGATAAGGAATGCCGTCAAGATTCTAGCCTGTTCTTTGATATTAATTGGTATCCAATATTTATTCATTTGCAAGTAATGCATACATAAATGATCGGGTTAGGAAACGAAGTATATGATGATTATTTTTCAATGGCATATTTTCCGGTAGATACTGCACATGTTATCTATGCAAACAAGTTTGAAAACTAGAAAAATGGCTGTGCATGTTGTACATAGGAAAACAAATGAAAACTTGTGACTTAAAGAATGATTTACGCCTAGTATTAGATTCCTTTTGAATACGAAAATTCCGCATATTTTTCGGGTTAATCTTTTGTCGTCAAAGGAAACTGCATTGTTGCTAATTTCAGCAAACAGTGCACCGCTTAAAAATTCCCCTCCTCCAAAATAAATAACAATTTTATCTTTAAATGGGGTGTAATGACTATCACTGAACAGAAAGTGAAGTATGGATAAAAGTGAGAAAAATTTTGGGACCATAATAAAAAACCATAGCATTTAGGAAATTTGTTTTATTAATTTTCAAATATTAAAATTTTATTCCCGAGATGCCAACAGTGCTATATTGAAAATGCGCTAAACGAGGCATACCTGTATATTCACTACTGATTAATTTGGCAAAAAGTGTTGTACTACCAATACTAGAATGCTGTACTTATAGAGTTATTTTACCAGATTTTTTTTAACATTAAGGGACGTCGCTGTGTCCTCAAAGACTGTTGCATGGTAATGGATGGCACAGTGCTGCCTCCAGAAGCAGTTGTTCCATCATTCACCAAATGGTCCGGTTCTCCAGGAAGGATGGATCCCTCTGGGGACCTACCAGAATGCACACAAGATATGATGGCTAACTTCACTCATTCCTATTATGACCACTTTCTACCGGAAACGGCTATTCTGAGCCATAGTACAGAATGAATGGCATTTAACAGAATAGAAGGAATGTGATTGTCTACCTATAGCTATTTTAATAAAAATCATAAATATGCTATAGAAGTACTATTTTAAAAATTAAGCTTTAACAGTGCCTCCAAACAATCAAGGGGTGTCTAAATACATCCTTATTATTACATGCATGTACTATACTTTTAAAGATTTTGTAGTGCTGAGATAATTTCCGAAGCAAAGTTTACTCAAAGGTGTAATTATTCTTTTTTTCCTAAGCATAATATTGTTATTGCTGAAAGTTTATCTAGGTTCAGTTGATCTAAGGATCTATGGACTTAGTTCTTTCCCGTTGTGTTGAATAGGATTGGAAATTTCATATCCATTATAAAACTTCCATATCATAATGTTATGCAGCAAAACTTTGCTCGTCTTTTTTTTTAATAGTGAAATAAACTGTTTGGAACTTCCATAAGCGAACCATCTATTTAGTGTGGAATTCATTCCAAAAATATGAATATTTAAGAGACTAACAAATTTCCCCATTTGATAATTACTATTCAAGGATAGTGGTAAATTTTGGTCATATTTTAAATGAATTTCGTATTTCCAAAAGAAGTAGCAATGGCAATTTTTTATCACTTTTGTAACAAATCTGATATTGGAACCTGGTCTTCATTTAGAGGAATGCCTCAAAAATATATAATGGGAAACTCATAAGTTGTAACTGAACTTGGATGGCAGCAATAGCATTGCTAGAATTGCATGATGTGAAAGTGTGGTCAGATCAATTAAAAGTATGAATTTTTTGTGTCATATTTAACATTGATTTTCTACAGAAAGTTTGGAGTGAACAACAAACAGTGGTGTAAAAGATCAAGCAGTGGTTGAAGTGGGTTGGCAAATGGATCTATTTAATATTATTTATTGAAAAACTTATGATTATGAAATAAAAATATTTCAGTTAAAATTAAAAACCTTATTTGTGTTACTAATCCATTAATATTTTTTAAGTGCTGAGCTATTTTATAGGCTAAACCAGGAGTTCCCAACCTCTTCCATGTAGCGAGCACCAAGTTGTATTCCGATATATCAGGCAAGCACTAAGCCATATCCTAGAATATCAAGTGAGCATCACTATACTTTTGCAAAAAAATAATGATCATAAATATTAAAGTCAAACCAACGTTAATGTTATTAATAATGTTCTTATATACGTTTAGAATGAAAGCAACTATTCATATTAAATGAATGATAGGAAACGCGATTTAAGCATCACAGAAGTGCACAATCAGGCTGTCAAAGAGCATGATCAAGCTTGTTAAAGAGCACAGCGGTGCTTGTGGGCACCAAGTTGAGAACCCTTGGGCTAAACAAATAATGGGGGTCCAGGACTCAATGGGTACAGGTATTGATTTTATTGGATTGATTATCCTTTTTTTTATTTTGCCTCATTGGAAGGAGAGGGCCCTTAAAATACATAATTGTCTGGGGCAAGGGTGTGCACACTTTTTAGGTCAAGATAGAGTTGCCAGATTTTGATGATATGGGACAAACAACAAAATTCTCCAATGAAATACAGGACAAATATGGGATACAAAAAAATCTGAAACTATCTATTCTTGGGTTTTGAAACATTTATAGCGGCATTCCATATTTAAAGTAAAAAAATTAACAAAAAAAACATTTTAAACTGTATGCAAACACTGTAAAATTAATCTCTGGCTTCAAATACGGAACATACAACTTAGAATTGTATTTTCAATTTACAAAGTTTTTTATTTCAAAAAAGATTTCTGTCCCAACAGATATTTCCGGGACAATGGAACAAGACAATGAAATACAGGACAATTCTGTATAATACAGGATGTCTGGAAACCCTAGGTCAAGAGCCACATGCATACTTGCAAATGTTTTGGCTGGCCACATTCTGAGTGTTATGGCAGACCAGATAAGAGAGACGGTTAGCATGTCTGGCTCCCAACCCTAGGGCCACAGGTTCGAATCCTGCCCAGGGATGGTTGTTTGTCTTTGTTAGTGTTATTAAGCTCATCATAAAAGTCTGTCAACAGCTGTTTATGAGCTATTTGAAATAAAATAAATCGGAATTTACTCAATAGACTGTTTTATTATAATGAAACTTAATTACCACCTTTTCTTAGCATCCAAGCTATACCAGAAAGGTTTTATGACCATAATTGAAATTAAAAATTTGTTTAAAATATCAAATCTCTTTTACATAAAATGCTCTCACTGCCTAGATAAGGCCAGTAGGCTGCAAGTTGCACACTCTTGGTCTAGGGCAGGGGTTGGCAACCCGTGGCTCCTGAGCCGCATGTGGCTCTTTAAGTAATGCTCCTGATTCCTGCTTCTGACGCCCGCTCTCCCGCAACATTGACGGTCTTGATTGATAAGATAGGTCACCAGCCGGTAAATTGCTACTATGTAGTGAAATGCTTACTACGAGGATTCTATACTCTGTAAGTCACAGTCGAATAAAAACAATGTAGCACCATATTTTTTCACCAATAGTCTTTTTTGATATCACAGGTTCAAATTTTGGGAGCTCAGGTTTAAACATGCTTGAGTCAGGTTTCTTGATTGTGAGAGGCTCCTTTTCATTTTACACAGTCATTGCCAGTATGAAAACTGTGAACATCACTTTCATTTGGATGTGTTCAAGTCTGTGAATAATCCTACAAGGAAAGCTTGGAGTTGTATATCTCTTTATACTTTTTATTGTTGGACCAGTGTTAATCCAGGATTCATCAGAATGAATAATTGGTAAGTATTTCTGATACTATCGAGTTTTCTTGCTCCTTTTAATTTCCTGCACTAGGAATATATTTTAAAAACATTTTTAATTTCATTTCTACTCAGACGAAGTAGTTTTATGCTTACTTGAATTTTAGATAGATTTTCAAAATATTTGTTCATTATAGATTTACAGCTTTTAAGCTTAAATTTAACGTATTTAGATTGTTTTAGGGCTAATTTAAATTAACTAAAATTTAAGTTACATTCTGGGATGACAATTTTCACAAAAAAGAGGAAAATAGAAGATGACCACCGAGAGTTTAAAAATGAATGGACAGAATCCTATGCATTCGTTATGAGTGCCAATGGTTTACCTACATGTCTAATTTGCGATACAAAACTCACCAACGATAAAAAAATCTCGATATTTTATAAAACAGCACATTAACTTTGCAGAAAAATATCCAGTTGGAGATTGTAGAAAGAAAGCTGTGAATGAGTTGAAGAACAAAGCAGACAAAAGTTCACTAAATGGGTGAAATTACAAAGTACAACTGCTGAAGTTTTGTAGTTAGTCAAATGAGCTAAGCAATTTGCAGATGGAGGATATATAAAAGTGCTTTATTAAAATATCGGAGGAGCTATATTGTGATTTAAGAAACAAAGAGGAAATTGTTAAGAAATTTAGGGATATGCCGTTGTCAGTCACGACGGACAGAACGACAAAAATTGCCACTGATATCAGTACCCAGCAGATCTATTTCTTGTGATGAGTCGTGTGATGTCGATGACATTGCACAAATCGTTCTCATGGCGAAATATGATAATTCTGAAGGACCCCAAGAGGAGCTTATTGAATTACTGCCCCTCATAGGCCAAACAAGGGGAGAAGATATTTTATCAGCTGTTGTTGACTGTTCAAAGAAAAAAAAAGAAACATTTGCAATATTATCTCAGTCGCAATGGATGGGGCACCGAATATGAAAGGGGTAAATAAGGGATTTGTCTCACTTTTGCAGAATTCACTTTGTGCACAACATTTTCCACCTGAGATCACCGAAGTAATGAACGTAGTAATTCAGATGGTCAACAAAATTATGTCAAAAGGCTTAAATCACAGGCAGTTCTGTGAACTTCTGGAGGGAGTCAACAGCCAGTATGCAGACCTTCTTCTGCACAACAAAGTGTGGTGGCTTCCAAGAGGCATGGTGCTTAGGTGTTTTGCGGCCTGTCTGAAAGAAGTAAAGGTTTTTATGCAGAGAAAAGGCTATGAATATAACTTACAGATCCTCATTGGTTAGAGAAATTTTATTTCATGGTAGATATCACCTTGCATTTAAATGTCCTTAATAGAAATCTACAAGGAAAAAGAAACAGCCTACTTGCTTTTAGAAGAGTTGCTAGTCTTTTAGCAAAAGCTATTTTATTTGAAAGAGACATCGACACGGGTTCACTTTTTAATTTTTTGTCTTTGAAGACATTTAGTGAAACAACAAATTATGAGATTCACACAAATAACCTTAAAAATGTTGTCATTAAAATGCAGGAATGCTTTTCTACACGATTTCAGGATTTTAGAAAGAAAAAGGCAACTTTGTCTTTCGTGTTAAAACCTCTGGAAGCTGACACCTCTCTACTAAATTTGTCAGTATTTATGTTTGTGAATCGAGCCAAGATGGAACTTGAATTGTTTGATTTGCGGAACAAGGACATCTGGACTTATAAATTCAAAAGCTTGGAGATCAAACTTGAACATCTAGAAAGGCAGAAATCCACTCGAGCACTTCAGTGGAAATGGGCAGAAATGCATGATCTTAAAAAGCATGACCAAATTGTGTTTTAGGTCTGGAATTCTTTTCCAGATGCCTATAGCAATATGAAAAGGTATGCGTTTGGCATTGTCCATATTTGGTTCTACTTAATTCTAATTTATTTTATTTTATTTTGTGCGCACGTAACATTTGGTAAATGGATTATCTACGACAAAGAAATGAATGTAAATACGTCTATTTTCTTTACGTATACAGTGTTTGTAAGTGAAAAGAAACAGGTAATTTACGACAAAGGAATGAACGTGAACATAATTGTATTGCTACTATTCAAGTGAAGTAAGTTTTAAATAATTTTCGATTGTTATATTAATTACAACCGATTAAGTTATAAATCAGTGAATAAAAAATTCGATATTTCCTTGGCATCACTACTGGCATACCATTTTTCAGTTCTTAGACATTTTACTAAGACATTAACCTTTATCTATTTTGACATGATTACATAAATCATAAAAAAACGCCTCTGCCTCGCATGTATGATACGTGTATCTTTCCTCTTGTTTTCTTCCGTTTTCACGAAACTACGTGCATTTGAAAATATTACTCTTCCTTAGTTACAGCTAACAGCGTTGACTAATAATTAGAAACAATCAAACACAGGCAGCGGCAAACACTTTGGGTCGAGTGAATAAAAAATAAGCAAATGCTTAAGATTTCTATCACTTTTTAAGTAAATGCTTGATTTGGGGTGAATAAAAAATAACATTTGTTTTTGCTAGAAAGAATAAGCATTTGCCTATTTTAAGAATTTTTCTTAAGCATTTGCTTAAAATCATGTGAATAAAACCGAGCTTTTTCTTAATGCTTTAAGCATATGCTTAAACTTATTAAGTGAGGTAAAGGACTTGCTAAGATATTTTTAAGTACTTTATTTTCATGATAATTGATCCTAAATATAAATATGGCAGTTTATGGTGACATGCAAGGTTAAAAAATACGATACAAATTTCAACAACCAACGGTTATAAAAATTTATATCATTTCTCTGAAGAAAATGTTAAGTATATTTCAAATCTGTTACTCGGAGAATATCAAGAGAGATGTGGTGGAGCACTGTCTTCCAAACAGAAGATAAAAATATTTTTAAAGTACTTAAGTGATCCCGGATTTCAAATAAGAGTCAGGGAAGAACACCACGTACAATGCACAACTGTATGTAAGACAGTAAAATTTGTGGAATCCAAAATCACTATAAAGGCAAATGACCGGATAAAATTACTATAATTGAATAAAAATGCACCCACGATTTGTGATGTTATCGAATTCAGTTATAAAAGAAATAGCTAAAAAAATTATTAACTTTTTTAAAAATATTACCCAAACTATTATTCACCCAATATGAAGCAAATGCTTTTAGCATTTGCTTATGCTTTTAGCATTTGCTTATGCTTTTAGCAAATGCCTTTGCTGTTTGCTTTAAGCATTTGCTTAATTTTTATTCACTCGACCCATTGTCTCTCTGGAGGTCCTAGGAGCCCCGCCGCCCTTTCACGATAGGTAAGCCCCGCATTCACCTCAGGTGTGGCCCCTTAAAGCATGGGGCCCTAGGCCATGGCCTATGCCTTAATCCGGCCCTTACCTCCACATATTGCCAGTTGAAAGTCACTTCTACAGTAGAGCATGCACTGGTCTCTGATCATTTGCAGTCATTATCATTTAACAGCCATTTCCATTTCATCCTCTAGTTGCAGTTTATTGATTGATTAATAGGTCATCACATGAAGAACTTTATTTACCAGAAAAATTATCAAACTTAATGCTAATTTTTATCTAAAAATAGAGCAACATTTTTTTAAATTTGAAAATCCAATGCAGTTAGCCATAACATTTTTACTTATAAAGCCCATTTTGCTAAAATTATTTCTATTTCTCTATTCATAATATCACAGCAAATAGATACAGTAAAACCTCGTTATTTCGAAGTTCAAGGGACCACAAAAATACAACTTCGAATTATCCGGGTTCGAAATAAACGAATTTCAAATAATTGAAATTTCTTACGATTCACTACTTGGACAGTAAAATCGCAATATAGTCTTATCTATCCGTTCTGCTACAAAACGTATTGACATTACAAGTTTATACACAGCGAATCAGTGAACAGAGCTCAAGTGACCCCTTAATTCATGATTCACGAACACCACCGCATGTGGAAAATAGGATCGAGTGAACATTCCAATTTTCCCAGTGTGTATTTCAAGTTTTTCTTTTATGCCACATTTCGGAAGAAAAGACAACCGCGCGTATTCAGCCAAAAGATTACGAAAATGCATGCTAAAAAGATTGGGAAAACGCTTGTGTGAAATATTGTACAGATGATAAATAGGATCCATCTCATAGAAATTCTCTTCAATTTCGTTCAAACTTTCTGTTATCGGTATGGTCAAAAATAATTAATTAATTCTTTATTAGCTATAGGTAATTCCATACATTGCATTGTAATTTTATTTCCATCCGTATTACACAGCTGTAATAAAATATGTCCTCTCAAAATAACGTGGTCGTATTTGTTATGACAGATGATGATTTTACAATTCACTTAAGAATTTTTTTCTGCAATGCATACTCAATGCATTCTGCCTTTGGGACTGCTGGCGAGGGGATTTAAATCCATGAATTGCGTCATGCAGGCAGGAGGGAGTGGTAGGGATCAAGCTTAGCACAGCGCGCCGAGTTTAAGGGAAGGGAAAACTAAAAAGGGAAACATAAGCATGATGTATTTTATGGATGATCAATTAGAATTGTAAGAAACGGTCTTAGCCCCTCAGCGTCGTCTTGCGTACCCAATACGCAGGACGAAAATTTCATATGCGGTCGTACTGAGTACGCCGCGGAGATGGCTAATTTCTCTATTTTTGGAGGCAATTAATTTTCTTAAATATGAAAAACCTTGATATATTTCAAAACAGTAACCTTGAACCTTCCTATTGTGCTTAATTCTGCAATTTTTACTGTTTTCTTTTTATCTATATTATACGTCAAATTTTGTGATTTAATTTCGCGTAGTTATGCGAATTGTGGGTTCTAAAACCCATATTCAATTCTGAGACTAGCCGGACCTCTGCACGGAAGCTACTGTGTGGTGATAGGGGATGCAGGAACTGTTTATCTGCTTTGTGATGTCTCTCACTGTTGAGATATTTTTTTCTTATGCGTCAACACTTGAGAGCTATATGTAAAGGGAAGAGGGATGGCCTTCGAATCTGGGCTAGTGCTTGGTTCAGCTTTTCTTGAGAACAATAGAATCAGAGTGAGAGAGAAACACTTATCTGACATCGGTGCACAAACAAGCTCATTCAAAGATATTTACCGAAAGCGTGATTAGAGCGCATGGGAAACGCTTGGATCGCACAAAAAATATTCTCTTGCCGCCTTAAGGGAAACATTAACTCTGCAGGGAGGCAGCTATTGGTCGTTATTTTTCCGTTGTTACTTTGTTTAAAGTAGATGGAAATCTTACCTGAAAGTGATTCGGAAGTGTCAGCTCAGAGTAATAGTGAGAATAACAATGAAGATCACGCTCAAACTACTACGGTAAAACCTATATTTTTTGGCATTACTTTGTTGAGAGGGCAAACACGAAACCTCATCTCTCCGGTCCCTGCACGCTTCTAGCATCTTTATCTATATTTGAAGTTTTTTTTCCGCAAAACTTACGGAAAAGAGGTAGAGATCTACAATAAAGCAGTATACGTGAAGTGATCTGAGAACCTGGAATAAAGGTCTAGTGATGCAAGGATAAGATGATTCCTCTATTTGTATCATCTACGATTTTATTTCACGTTGACTATTAAATAAGTAAAAAGAAGTTACCTGTTTGGGGGGCAAAGAATATTTCGTTTGTGAGAAATGGAAAACAAAAACACGATGCCTTTGTCATGTTCACGCATGAACTTTCCACTTAAAC
The DNA here is from genome assembly GCA_028673005.1 of Tanypteryx hageni. Lineage (NCBI taxonomy): Eukaryota > Metazoa > Arthropoda > Insecta > Odonata > Petaluridae > Tanypteryx > Tanypteryx hageni. Next base: position 118,074,139 of record CM054116.1, read on the forward strand.
ACACAATATGGGTCAAGGTTTCGAATTAAGCGAAATGTTCGCGAGTCACCGGACCAGATAATGACTTCAAATTTAATTGTAAACCTATTTCGCATAATCCTTACTAGTACGCAAAACCCTAAGATGTTGGTCGAGGACTGCTCCTAGCTTCGAATTACACACTACTTCAAATTATCCAGGATCGAAAGAATGAGGTTTTACTGTATACAGTTCTGCTTGAAAAATAATCGTGTTCAAACAATGGTATTAAGAAAATATAACAAAATTAGGATTTGGCTATTGTACAGCTAAGTAAGAAATTCCTATTTTATCATCAAATGACAGGAAAATTAATTAATATTAATATATATATATATATTAATAATAGCAGGAGGCCAGTACTAAACTAGGGAAATCAGAAATGCCTGCATTTTGTCGCGTAGCATCATACCATCAATACATGTTTTTGGAACTGCTCATCATTCTATATAGAAGTTTCTTACAGATGAGGAGGATATAGGAGGATACTAATGTTTAGGCACTTCCAGATAAGCTGGAGATTCGAAATTTTTTTCTTAGGTAGGATTTTGTGCAAAACCGACTAGAAAAAACGAAAATCTTGAAAAAGTGCAACAATGCGGCCGCTAAAAATTCGCAATTGTTTAAACAAATTTTCGAGGTTTATGAATTTCCGCATGTGCTACGGAGTTGACATTTTTTTATAAGTAGAATTCTTAAAAAAACGAAATAGGGATTATACGAATTTTGATATTTTAATTTGTTTGTCAGTTAAAAATTCTTAAAGTTTAAACAAATAGAAAACTACTAGGTACTACGGGATGAGCTAGGAAGCTGAAATTTTCAAATTATTTACAGTAGTAAATTTGCACAAATAAACACTTCAATTTCACCATATATGAATTGCGGCGGCCGTTAAAAATTATTTAAATTTAAACAATTAGAAAAATATTATTTTACTTCTAGAAGTGCTACAACTTTGAAATTTGACTAAAATGTGTAGCATTAGTACCCCATAATTGAGAAAGTGTCAAGTTTTAAAATTGCAACATTTGGGGGTTGTTTTCAACTATTATTTTTACGTGTGGAAAAACGAAAATCACTGCTGAGGTGAAATCTTTAGAATTAAAAGAATATTTGTAATGGTGAAATGTCTGTCTGAAAAATGAATGTTTTTTCAAGGTGAGATGAAATGCTTGCAGTATGCAAGCACCAACTACTAGTAGCTAATATAGATAATACTTTATACATACTGAATATAATTATGTTCCTTGGAGCTGATTTGACATGGATAAATGGAAATTTGTTTAAAAGATGAAGGAAAATGACAAAAAAGACCAATTAAAACTTGACGCACAATAACTTGATTCCAAATTATGCATAATGAAAGAAGTAATTTTTTCAACGGTAAATGTAAATCTAATGCCTTTCTTTTTTCTCTTTTGGCATACATAATGTTGCCTGATTTTATTCATTATTCATCACCATGAAAGCATAAATAACAGATAAATGAAGAAAAACAACATTATAAGCTACATAGCAAAATGCAATCCTCCCAGTTCAAGTCGAACCATTTTCCTAATGATGGCAAATGATCAAAGTGATTATTCTAAAGCAAAATAAAGAAATTTTTCATTATTCACTCTAGTGATTTCCCATTACGATATAGGAAATTTGGGAGAGTGACATTAAGAATGAATTTTTTAAGTTAAAAATAAAGAGTGAAAACAAAACAGAAAATTGCCATTATTCACTATAGTGATTTTCCATTATGATTCTGGAACGTGAGGCAGTGACATTAATAATGCAGTTTTTATGTTAAAAATCAAGAGTGAAAAAAATGTAACAGTTTTAAAAACATACTGGATGAGCAGTTAATATCTTAGTTTCCTGAAAAGGAAAGTCACTTTATTTTTTTTCACAGAAACTAAAATTCACTTTTTCAAGACATACAAGATTATCAGTTTTACATTGAACTAAAAAAAACCATAAGCCTTATCAGGTCTTTCAGGTGAATTGATTCCATAACTCTGAATAAATATTAAATATTCACTACTTCAAAAGTTACGGAAGTTTGAATCAGTCAATTTAAATACATTTCACGTAGCCGTCACTCATATACACATAAAAACTTCACCTTCACAGTTTTAAATATGCTTGAAGACTGAAGATGCACACTTGAGAGCTTAGTCTTGCTGGCATTCTGGTATAAAATTCTTCATGTTCGTAGAGCTTTAACCTATCACAATTCTGTTCAACTGTAAGAGGTATCTGATAACCACTCAATCTGCAAGCAGTGAACGTCACTCCCGGGAAGTTGATCATTCATCTCTAGCAATGGAGGGTTTGTCATCTCCCCTAATGTTTACCCCTCCCCTTCCTCTCCCTCCTCTGTTCCTCCCCCGACCTCCCCTATTCCTTCTCTGCTGTTGTTGGGGACCTCCTTCCCAGTGGTCAACAATACCTTGCGTCTCACTTTCATTGGCTGTTCCAACCTAGAAAAAAGAAGAAAAAAGAAGATACTTACAGTGGAATTCCCATTTAACGTTTGCTTGGGGGACAAGTTTTTTGTACCTTAAATCGAGTAATACCTTAAATTGGGATAGTCTGAAATTGAAAGATTAAATGGCAATTTATTAATATCAAATTATTATTAATTGAAACAAATATTAAGAGTACAGATTAATTGAAAGGTAAGCTTCCTGTCAAGTTACAGGCATTTTATATGGAATAAACAAGTATGGAAAGGTGTACTCCAACATGGAGTACACAGTTTCCAAATGTGTTCTATGAGATCAACAAATTTTAGTAAAATTCGCAATACCAAATTTCATCAAAATACGTACTGTGGTTCCCGAGTTGAAATGTACATTGTAAGCTACATGTAGTTCTTCATGTAAAGTGGTCGTAATTATCGTCCGATTTTAAAAAGAGGCACGTTGTAAAATACATGTAGGTCTTCATGTAAAGTGGTCATTATTCTAGGCCGATTTTAACCAAAATTGGAATCGGTTGACCAATTTTAGTAAAACTTCCCAATACCAAATTTCATAAAAATACGTCCAGCGGTTTCCGAGTTGAAGCAAATACATTGTAAGCTACATGAAGGTCTTCGTGTAAAGCGGTCATTATTGTAATCCGATTTTAACCAAAATTGGAATTGGCCGACAAATTTTAGTAAAATACATCCAGCGGTTCCAGAGTTGAAACAAATACCTTGTAAGCTACATGAAGGTCTTCATGTAAAGTGGTGATTATTGTAATCCGATTTTAACCAAAATTGGAAGCGGCCGTCAAATTTTAGTAAAACTCCTCAATACCAAAGTTCATTAAAATATCTCCCGAGGTTCCTGAGTTGTAAAATTTCTAATTAATAATTTTTTGAATGAACATCGAAAATCGTAAAATTACGTAAACACGTTAATTTCCTTTTCTTGAAATTTATCGCAAGCCTTATGTTTCACAGGAAAAGTTATTTGACAAAAATGTGTATTTAATTATTTTATTGAACTTTTGTTCGCTCAGATGAGTAATTAACGAGATGCTTGCGAAATACATTGTAAAATACATGTAGGTCTTCATGTAAAGTGGTCGTTATTATGGTCCGATTTTAAGCAAAATTGGAATCAGACAACAAATTTTAGCAAAATTCCCAAATACTAAATTTCATTGAAGTACCGGCAGTTCCCGAGTTTAAACATGCGGACGGATGGACGGAAATGACCTCCCCTATATGCGTTCACTTCGTGCAAAGAACGCATAAAAAGTGGAAATTTCAGATACACGTTATAGATTCCAGTTGACAAATCTAAAAAACAAGAATGAGCTATGAGCGCTCTGGAACCGAAGCGCAAAAAAAAACCATGTTCACGTAATGACGTCACCGTAACTTTCGTAACGTACGTAACAAATGACTGAAGGACTAAAGGTGGATTGAGAAAACACGGCATGACAAAAATATTAATTACTAGGGAGATGCCCGTTGAAATTCAACGGGAAAGGTTTTTGTGAGATAAAAAATAAACAAATATGCCTTGACTTTCTTTGGATGGCAAGAAAAAAAACTTTCGTTCTTTTAAGCGTTTGTTGTTTCAAGTTTCGAACTCCTACGATGATTCTAAGCACCTACCTAATTTTAATATGCGAATGATTAATATTCGACATTCAAATGTACTCCTCATAAATAACGCAACAAATGGAGAAAAAATCAAGGATTTTATTCTCCTTCTCAAATATCAACTTTCTGTCATTATAGAAAACTGGCAGTATTCACTGTAAGAGTGTGAATTTCCAAGTATGTACATTATAATGTACTGGATGCTTTCTCAGCTACAAATGTGCTGAAATTGGGTAAGAATCTTCACAGGTATGTGGAATTTCTTAAAAATTTTAAGACAATTTTTTCAAAAATTAAGCTATTAAGAATGTTGCTGACCGATAAGATGCCTTAGGATTATAAATGACAATATATGAGCAGGAAATATGCTAATAACATGAGCCATATGGGTAAATATGGTAGGTAAACACAGATGATTGCATTGAATGAAACATATCATAAGTGTGTTAGGGAATGATCCAAGAGAAAAACAGATGTGGAACAAGCTCTAAAGAAAAAATCTCAGAATGATTGCTATACATATCTTGCCTTACAGTTTCACTATTAAAAGTTCATGTGTGGCATTATGCAAATGTTAATTCTTTCCAGGTGCTAGAAGCTCCAATTTATGTGAAGGATCCCTTCTTAGATGGCCTTGAATAATTGCATATCACATGAATGAGGCTTAATAACACATAATTAAAGGAGAGATGCATTTCAGATCACTGAGCCACTGGCCCAGACTAAATAATCCATGGCAGTCAGCTCAGCGTCATGGGACTCAACAAGCTCCTGGATGTGACTTTGTCCTCAAAGACATCAATTCCAAGACGTGCGGTAATTGCAGCACACACAAGAGAGAGCACCAGAAGATACTGCTAGCAACTTTGCAAAGAGGCTAGAAAATCATCTGCAGGCTGAGCTTGTGTAAACTAGGCAATACAACATGAAACAAATTTCGCATAACTGAACTCATGTAAATAGATCTTGCTTGAATTGGGAGCTGCTAGTATTCATCATATTATATAATAAAGTGTTAACCTCTATATGTCAATAGGTATGTAAACATTTTCTTTTAAACGTTGTAAATAATAATTTTAGTACTTTTTAATTTCAAATTGCGGAATACAGATGCAGCACCAAGTAATTAATATTTTATCGTTCATTATGAAATACGGTTATGAAAATTCGAGAAAAAAAATCTGACTATTTTAATCTCAATTGGTTGCTAATCAATAATAAGGTTACTAACTATATAATAAAGTGTTAACCTCTATATGTCGATAGGTATGTAAACATTTTCTTTAGTGTTGGAGAAAGTCAAATAAAAATACTAATAAAAATATTAGCACTCCCTTGTGATCAACAACGAAATCCTTGACAGAATGACTTTGGCTCCAGGACAACATGAAGCGGTGTATGTCAGCATCGATGAGGTCATCAACTGTACAGAAAATAAAAGAGCTGACTTTCCAATGGAATTTTTAAATTTGCTTATGCTGCAAGGAATTCCACCACATAAATTACGTCTTAGGATTGGCACTGCCATAATGCAATGGAACATGTTTAAATGTGAAATATCTTGGTCAGCACACCATTGAATGCACGACTGCAACCGGAAATAATAAAGGCCAAGCTGTTATACTTCCCAAATTCGATGTGACACTGACAGGCAATAGCGAGCTTCTGTTCGAGATGAAGTGTCATCAGTTTCCTATAACGTTAGCCTTTGCCATGACGATAAATAAAAGTCAAGGCCAAACATTTGATACCGTGGGATTACTCTTACAAAATCAGGTTTTTGCACATGGACAGCTGTATGTCGCCATGTCACGAGTACAATGGCAAGAAAATCTAAAAATTTTATCCAGTTGCGATAACAAAGTTAAGAATGTAGTATATCCTGAAGTTTTTAACTTAACTTTTTAATTCATTTAACTTTATTATATTACTTTTATTTTTCCATTTCTCATTAATAAAATTAACGAAAAATGAAAAGTAAATTTGACGTACTAATTATTTTAAAATGCAAATTATATAGTTAGATAAAATGAAGTGTTTTATTTCTTTATCAAGAAGGCTGTCTTCGATTTGCGTCACATGTGTGATGTGCACCAGCTAGTTTTAAAATAGGTGTGTGGGCATTATACACAAGTGGATATTACGTGAGCAAATACACTATTTTACTGTATATTCAAGTTACATTTACTTAAAATATATGCTGCTTACAGTAGCTTTTGTTTTAGCTGGAGATGCTCCACCATCAGGAGTTGTTGATAAAGGTGTATTACAATCTTTATGGTTAATGGTCCGTCCTTGGCTCCCACCATGATGACCCTGCCCTTTGTTTGGTTTTGCTCTTGGATTTGGCTGAGCGCCAGGGCTAGCTTGTGGTATTACCCGGACCACATTTCCAACAGCTTTAGTTCTTCCTTCACGGAATACCTGCAAAACAAATGGGATATATTATTCAGTTAATATTGTGCAGAATAACAGAGAAGTAGTAGAAATAATGACTCTGGAAGAAACAGGTTTTTGAATAACCATAGTTTTACCATATTTACTTGCATATAAGCTGCACTTTTCCCCCAAAATTTTCATCTCCAAAATGAGGATGCGGCTTATATGCGAGGAAACAAAATCGGAAAATCCAAAAATGTGAGATAATCGTTGAAATTCACTGACTTAGCAAAATGGCTGGGTGATTCAATGTGCAGTATGTGATGAATTAAAACATAACATAATCACCGAAACAAATAAAAAGGAAAATAAATATTATTATTGATGATGGAGTTACAGACATCAATTTTTGCAGGCGATCACCATGGTAGTGACGGGTCTGCAAGAAAAATTCCGAAATTTGACAGATATCAAGGCATTGTTACAGTTTAGTCTCATATTCCAATAATCACCTAATATAAAACGCTTGATATCTTTGTCTGCACGACATGGCTGCATTGCCGGGGATGTCCCCTGGTGGCCTCAATTAGTTATACAAAGTGGCTGGAGGCAGCAGTACTAACCATGTACTGACTACATACTATGATACTACTACACAATTACTTATACAAAGCGGCAACAGTGGAAGCAGTCAGGTTTTTTTATTACAGGCTTTTACTCTTTTGCAAATTAAAATTAGAAATAATTGACATACGATCTTCAGACCTGGACCATTTTAAAGAAAAATAAATAAATAACGTATCTTATTATTATCGTCACATTTTGCCTATGATACATAATTGCAGAAATTCTACATTTAAAGGTTGCTTCACACTTAACGATATGGCAAAGACACCGAACGGCAACGACACCACAACAGGAAGGTAGTGAATTCACACATAACAACATGGCAAAGACATGGGCCGGCAACAACACACCAACTACCCCAGTCTCTGTTCATCTCTTACTCAGTGAAGATGTTTTCCGATGAGGATTTGATTAGCATTGCATTGCTTTTGGACGAAGATCAATGTCAGAACAGGAAGAGGGTGCATGAAAATTTATTTAAAAAAAGAGGAAGGCGAATACCAAACATTATACAAAGAACTTATAGAAGATTCAATCAGATTCAACCAATATTTTAGGATGCCGGAACCAAAGTTCAATGAGTTGCTCTCTTTGGTAGGAAAAGGCTTGGAGAAACAGAAAACCACTCACAAGCTCAATTAGATGCTCCATGTTCATGACGCTAGAATGGCACTTGAAGGAAAATATTTGAATGACTGTAAAAAGTGTCTGTGCATTGCCAGCCGACTAATTCTAAAGCTTTCTATAACCATATGGTTATAGAGAGCTTTAGACTAATTCACACTGGGCCTGCTCACAGGAAAAGACATGACATGACTGGCCAAGGATTCTTTTTGAGCATTATCGTTATCGTGTCTGTGATGCATCGTGTCGTTACCATCATAGTGTGGATGGATGCATTGGTTTTCTCGCTAACAGTGCTAGGCCGTCATTGTCATCCCATGTCTGTGCCATGTCGTTAAGTGTGAATTAACCTTAAATCATATTTATTAGAAAAATGTAAGCTTTTTAACGATATACTGCCTTGCCGGCTGTGTCATTGTTAAACCTCGAGATTGTATTGTCATCTCAACCCTTATACTATATGCGTAAGGAAAGCATGCTTTAAATGTTTGAATACATGTGAGAGGAGAGAGATGAAGAAAGGAGAGGGAGTGAGAGAGGATAGAGGGAGTGAGAGAGGATAGAGGGAGTGAGAGGAAAGAGGGAGGGAGACAGAGAAAAAAAGAGAGGGAGAGATAGATAGATAATGTTCTTTATTAGGGAGAGATTGAGACTAGGAAGTCTATTTTTTTAGAGGAGAGGGAGGGAGAATGGGAGGAAAGAGGATTGGAGAAAGGAAAAGAGAGAAAAGGAGGAAGAATGAATAGTGCCTTAAATTTAATACTTAATCTACGTAACCAAATTTGGTAGGATTGCTATGATTATGAAACAATAGCGAATGACAAAAAATTTTCAAACAAGATCCCAGGTTCGACTACAGAGTGATTTCAATCTCCCATAAGACACTCAAAATCTCAGCCATTTGTTTGACTATAACATCATTTTAAATGGGTTAATTCATCTAGTTCTATTGTAAGAAACATTTTGGTGGCATTTCTTCCGGTTTGAAAATCATTGCGATTTTTTGCCGCTTTCCATGTGCAGCATGTTTGGGAAAAATACACATTCTGAGATTTCTGGTAATATTGTACTTTGTATCCCGCAAAATGAATATATTGCTGATCGGTTACAGATATTTCATAAAATACTTTACTATTACAAACAATACCAATATTTACTGATATTTGTGTACAGTTAATGATACATATTAGTAATCACCCTGAATGTTTTACGCGATTTTTGAAGCACGACTTATTTTCGGAAACTTTTTTCCCCTAGGTTGTCTCAAAAAACAAGGATGCAGCTTATATGCAGTGGCGGCTTATATACAAGTAAATATGGTATATGGATGCCACTGCACAAACAAGCCTTGATATACAACACAAAATGTTGTTGCTGTTGGTTTATATTTGTGGCTAATCAACCCTTTGGATTATTATAGCCATTACTCCTACACACCAGATACACTCACAAGGGAGGAGGGAAACCAGGTGCCGGCATTAGCTCTTTATGAAGAGCACCAAGGAAGCCATTTCACGGATTCAGTTTATCATATATGTATATGTGAATTATTATGATCATGGAAAATCCTGTTTCGGTTTTTGTTGTTTCACTTTACATCACATTTTCCAGGAACACGTCCTCCACATAAATCAAGGACTTCCTGTAACTAGTTATAGGCTACAGCAAGTATTTACACTTGAAATCAATGCTTGCTTTAGTTTCTGCAAGTGGTTGCATTAAAATCATAAATCCTTAGCTAATCACACATGAAAATCCATCACCTATAATGAAATGACAAAATTCTGCTATAAATCAAGACACACAGGAAAGATTTTGTGGCAACAATGCCATCCTTAGAAAAGTGATGCCCTCCCATATTCACATCACACTCCAGCCCAGTAGTCTTACGAAAAAAGTTCCATGAGTCACATGTGGTCAATATGACTTAGTCATGATTTTTAAATTTTGGCAAGATAATATTAATTTGTGTTGTATTGAAAATATAAACACTTATAACAAAATTACTTTGTTTCATTTAATAATTTACTTGAAATATTTTATAAAATAACATTTAAAACTCCAATTATAATTTTTAGTTTTTAGTCAGCAAAATCTGAACATTTGATTATCATATGCTCCTTGCAGATTGATGCCATATTATTGGCACATCTTGTTCACAGCTTATTGTCCTTGTTTCCTAGGCAAGATTTGCATCTTTCTCTGAATGGCCCTTCTATCAGGGACGGTTGCTAAACTCCTTCCAGAATTCTTGGATGAGCACAAAAGTGTTTTCTGATATCTTTTGGAACATTTAATTGGAAAATTGGGAAATTTGTCATTTCTATATTATCTCTATAGAAAGAATATCAAAATGTTTTGATTTGAGATTTTTTTGAGACTTTTCAGACTTTACAAAGATCAGGAAAATAAACTCTCTGATATTGAATATAGCCATGAAGCTCCAAAAATTAAGAAAATAAAGGAAGACGTATTTAAGTGCAGTGTTTAGAAAAGTTGCTGCCAGGTGGTGTGGTGATGGTAGCTAAAAAATATAGATTTTATAGTATCTCTTAAACAATGCATTGTAGGAATAATTTTGAAACAGGAAAAAAAATTATTCCCAAATTACAGCTTATGCCTATCTACATCGTACCATATTATTCCATCAATGCATTGTAGGAAAAAAGTTTCAAACAAACATGTACAGAATAACATTACCTACAATATTTCAATTTTGTTATTAAAAATTATAAAGTTTTGACGGAGAAAATCGATAAAAACGAAAAAAAGACCAAGAGTAAAGTGTCACTTCCAGCTGACAGATTTTAATCTAAACCTTTAATAAAAATGCCAAATATAAAATTTTGCATTGATTTGATTAATAATTTTTGAGTTAGAGCGCCCACAAAATTCCTATCACAACACACGCACACACAGAGACATCATCGAGAAAATGGTAAAAACGTGTTCAGGGAATCTCAAAACGTTTATTTCCGTTGAAATCTCAAAAGAGATTTTTTCATGAAAACAATACTTTCCCTTATACTACATATGGAGATAGTAAAAAACAGTCAATGGTCATCTTTTATTTATTCTGCCAACGTTCTAAGTAGTACAAAGCTCGTCACATGTATCAACAACCCCTCGTGTAGCATTGTACACTGTTATTATAATTTCCATGTCCAGTTCTTTCATGATGACAATACTTACTCTACATACAAAGTCAAAATAGCAAAGTAAACATTCTTTAAACTAATGAAAATCACAAAAATGTCACAAGTAAGAAAAATGGTGAAGGAACTGTAAGACTAATAAAGGTTGGAAATCCAGTTCTTTTTCTATCAATTGAAAAACATTGCTTGGGGTCTTAGTGACAGCACACTACTAATGGTTAAGTTAGTTATTACAATTTTCACTAATTTTCTAGAAATTTTAAAATACCATATTAATTACTGATTTAATTAAAATATATGAAGTCCTTTCTTAAGTTTAAGACATGAGTAATTATAATCATAACCAATTTAAAAACTTACCATCCTCTGACCTGCTTTCAGATACTCTGGGTGCTTGATGAACCTGAAGTGAACTCTAGCTTTGTCTCCTGTCCTCAGACATTCCCGCGACATGGATAAAATGGATGCAGTTTGGCGAATACTCCCACAATGAACTAAAATGAACATAATTCCACATGGCATCTGTTAAACTTTCAATCTAGTTCAGCAAATACCTGTCATACATTATGTTATATCTGGGCATTGATGCCCAGGGATATAGCAGCATGTTGCTCAAAGCACTTACATCCAAGAGCAAATGTAGATTCGCAGAACATACACAGTGTGGGACCATTTATCCCCGGCTACCCAGTATCCAGAAGTTCCGCAAACCGGAAACCAATAAAGTGAAATATTTAAAAAGCTTATATTCTTGGTATTTTTGCTCACAATCTTAGTGTTTTTAATACTTTTATATTAACTTAGTCATACATATATATACAGAGCTGTAGTGAGGGCAGAGCAACCGGGGCACGAGCCCAGGGCACAACTTTGTAAGGGGGTGCCAAATGGAAATTTTATTATACATTATTTTATAGATAACTGAAAGAAAATTTGTTGTCTGTGAACTTGAGAGTCCGAGAATTTGCAATCGCTTCCCATTTAATATGAACTGTCTCTCTCCCTTTCTCATACACACAAACACTTAAGGAGGTTCTGGGTTCCCCTGGAGGTGAGAATATACTTGTGTTTGGATAAACATATTTTTTAATAGAGATTAATATACCATAAGTGGACGCAACGTATTCTGGAAGGAGGGATTATCCCTTTGTGACAGATTTGGCCAACCTTTATGCCTCCATGTCTTAAGGACCTAAAATCTGAAACAGCAGGTTGACTATCCTCGCTTTGGGATAGTGAGGAAACCCCCTTGACGGCAGAGCTAATCAGCGAATCGTTAGTGAAGTATTCAGTCACTATGTTTACCAAGCGGTCTCAGATTGGTCTAGCGACTGCGAACTGATTTAGATCGGTTTGGTAAACTAATCGACCTGGCTAGACCGGTCTGAGAAGTGAACTGGCTCAGCCCGCTCGGGAAGCCAATCTGAAAATTGATAATTCATCTGCTATTAGGAAACAACCGACTGACGACGTACGCACCGGCAATATCGAACACAACTAAAAGATTGATATTGAAAATCCGTATTGGTAAACGCACTGGGCCGAGTCAGCTTGCTGCTCAGTTTCAGATCGGTCTGAGTTCAGACTAATCTGAGTTCCTTTGGTAAACGTAGTGAGTAAAGAATTGTATGTGGAAGCAGGAAGGTGTGTCTTGGTTTGATCAAGAATATACAGTCGCCGTTAATAAGTAAGTTATGTTTATATATGTTGCTATTCCTGGCGTTAAAAGGATGATCGTCAGATTCAGACTTTACACTTGTGGGGGGTAATTCATTGGCTAGGGGGTGTAACCGAGAAATAATAGACAAACATAACATTATGGGTGTAAAGTACTAAAACAGTTCATTTTTCCATAGTTAAAGTCTACTTTTAAAAAGTATTTTTGGATTGTTTTTTATCTTGGCGGAATTATCCCCTTTATCCCCCTTGAATCCGCCCATGGGCAGGAGATGGTTTTAGATAATTCAGTAGCAATAACTCTCATTTTTGTGTGTGAATTGGTCCTAGGCTTTAGCAGGTGTCCCTTTTTCTCTGTTCCTATTAACGATTAGTTCCTCCTTCCACGATATCCTTATTCCCTTTTTTGCTGTTGAAAATTAAATAAAGGCACATGAAGTTTATTTCTACTTATGTGTATTGTAAATAAAAGAATGGTTTCAATATAAAAGAACATGAATATTTCTGTCCGAATGAGGAACTAAATTTTTATCAATAGCGAATAACCTGCATTAGATACAATCAACATAATTTTAATAGGTACTTTCAAACATTTTATGAATTAAATGTGATTTATATTGTGTAAATTGAGAATGTTAACAATTGTTAGTCTCCCATTTCCTCGCATATCCTCACAGTTTACCGATTAAATCAGGAAATTCACTTGATTTTAAATTAGTTTAAAAAGGTGATAAAAAGATAGAAAAATAAATATGTAGAAAAAGAAAAAATCTCTATAGAGGATATTTTATATTAAAACCTAAATGAAATCTAATGGATAATCATAAAATGATCAGAAAAGAAGAAATATTAACATTAGAATCTTGTCTGCTTTAAAAGTCCTAAGAATATTAATATAAAAGTTATTTAAAAAAAATACTTTTTAAAAATTCTTACCAGTTTTTAACTCTGTTCACTTATACCCATAGTCATTATGTCAAGAAGGCCTGCAGAGAAACCTCTGGGTGGTAAGACTACCAAAAGGAAGCATGTGTCTCTAAACATTAAGGATATGGTGGAGTTACTAAAACGTCTGGACAAAGGTGCATCAGTTAAGTTTTTGTGTGATGAGTATGGTATTGGTTTATCTACCATCTGATTTGATGAAACAGAAAGAAAAACTTAAAATTTTATGGTGATAGTGATTTACCCAAGTTAATGGAACTCAGGAAGACATTACACCAGACAAAGAATGTAGAAATAGACCAAGTGTTAATGAAATGGATCCGACAATGCCGAAGCGAAAAATACCCTCTCAATCGTTCTATTATCATGTGTGGTGAAAAAGCATCAGCTGATTATGATGCTGCAGAGGCATACTTGGGCGAGTTTGCAAAATTAATTGATGATAACAAGTTTACTGCAGAGCAAGTGTATAATGCTGACAAGACATCTTTATATTGGAGGTATATTTCTAGAAAAACTGTTGTTGCACCCGAGGAATCAGCACCCAGTGAGTTTAAAGACTCAAAAGAAAGGATAACAGTTTTAGGTTGTGCAAATGCTGCGGGGTTACATAAAATGAAACTGCTTGTTATTGGTAAAAGCAAAAATCTAAGAGCTTTCAAAGGAGTAAGTGTCATTTCAGTTATTTACAAGGCAAACAAACAAGCATGGATTACCAAACCAATCTTCCTTGATTGGTTTGAAAACCATTTTGTACCAGAGGCTAAAGCACATTGTACATCTGCAGGGCTTCCAGGTGACAGCAAGATAATGTTAATTCTTGATAATTGTGCGGCACATCCTGACGCACAGTTTCTTATCAAAGATAATGTGTTTGCCGTATATCTGCCACCTAACTGTATGTCCTTGATTCAGCCAATGGATCAAGGGATACTGAGGTCATTCAAGTCAATCTATAAGAATGAATTCATGCATTGAATGCTCACAGAATGCAACAAGGGTGTTGGAATAAAGACATTTCAAAAAGATTTTAGTATCAAGGATGCAATCTGGATTGCTGCAAAAGCCTGGGACAGGGTTGATGAAGACACTTTAAAACATGGTTGGCATAATTTATGGAAAGAATCAGTCTTTGATGATGATCATGAACAAGAACATGATTTCATTGGGCTTAGGGTGTCAAGAGAGAAGAAAATTGTCGATGACTTGATGAATTTTGCTAAAGGTTTGTCATGTCCTGAGGCCCAGCTGTTGGATTATGATGCAGTGGAAGAGTGCCTCCATATTGATGATGATGCTCCAGTTACCCTCAGACTAACAGACAATGAAATCTGTGATATGGTAGTGAATGAAAATTATGATAACGAGAGTGATGACGAGGATGATGATACTGTTGAAGAAAAAATCGGTATTGAAAGAATGATAAGCCTTATGGAAGAACTGATTCATGGAATGGAACGGAGGAGTTTTGCTACAGAGCATCACATAATGTCTCTTTATAAAATTCAAGAATTGTTTATAAAAGAAAGATCAAAATATCTAAAACAACTTAGTTTAAAGGATATATTTCAGAAACTGGTAAACTCTACAGGCACATGTACAGCATTTATGCCTGAATCCCAGCCTTCAACTTCTGGTGTGTCTATCCCATCAACTACATCTTCCCAAAATTGTCAAGATATTTCTGAAGATATTTCATCTGATGATGCCATGTAATTGATATGAATCAACTCAGCTCAATAAATATTCATATTTTATTTTCCTGCATTTCTTCTTGTTTTTTGTGCATTTTAGGCCTGGCTACCCGAATTCCGGAAAAACCCCCTATCCAGCAACCCTCAGGTTACTGGGTAGCCAGATAAATGGTCCCACACTGTACCAGATAATTTGAAGCCCAATAGCAAAACTATTAAATGAGCACTTACAATGATGTTATTACAATAATGACAGTACTTTCCACTGATTTTTGACTAGGTGATTTAGGCTCATGTCTTATTAAAAACTGCAATAACTGCAATATGTAATTTATAAATTCTATGCCCATTCCAGCTCCCTGAAGTGAAGTGAAGTTTATAAAAGGACCTTTAAAACTGAACCTTTGGTGTTACATTTCTCTTATTTCCCAAAATATAGTCACAATTAAGTAAACTCATGACTGAAATGAGTAAATTGTCCAACTTAATGGGAGGAACAATCATGTGATCATTTTTATAACTTTATTTCAAGGATAAAAATTAATTATCAACAGAATGCTTAGAATTACTTCTCTAACCTATAGTATTTTAGTATCTTCAAATGAAAAACTCACCCATAGCCTGGTAACGTGAACTGATGGTAGTTGGATGATGTAGTACGAGAATCTCTCCCTCAAATTCCCAGCAAGCTGTAGGGTTCAGTGCTGGAGATACCATTACCATACCCTTGCGGATCTGAGAGCGTTTGATCTACCATTTTTAAAAAATTCCAGATTAAGACATTTAAACTTCACATCTTCCTTGAGAAATGCAATATTTTAAAAGTTAGTATTGTGGCCATGCAACTACTTTACTTAAGTAGTTACATTAAAATACAAACTCTCAAAATGAGTACGTTAAATACACTTTCTAAGTACAAAAAAAGAGGGTTTATACCATCACAAAAAATATATTTTAGAAAATTTTAAAATATAGACTCACTATCTGTGTTCATAAAACATTTTCATTTTCTGTGATAACAAGGCCTTGGGACCAAACAACTTCTAATGCTAGAAAATAGCTTTTCCTTATCTCCTACATTTCACCTCCATGATGTGTATGATACCAAATTCCTGCCAAGTATAACAACTTGCTAAAGATGTCAATATGAACACAATATCTAAAATTCTATTATGGGAATTTCCATAGAGCTCTCCCTATTATTTAAATACTACATGCATAATAATTCAGTATAAAAAATTCACTGCAACGTGAATATAAACAGGAAAAAATTTAACTATACTAGGGACTCAGCCCCTATGCGCTGTGTGTGTCAACCCCGTGCCTTGCTCCGAAAGGCGAACTCTTCCACTGCCTGTGTGCAACCCTGAACCTCCTCCTTTCGACATATATTTAAGGTAGAATATTATATTTAGCTCCATTTTCGGGCTTCTCTCTCCCTTCCTCCCAATCTCTCCCTCCAACTAAACCTCCTGCTTTCCCCAACTTCCACTTTACCTCATTCTCTCCTGCCCTCTCTCCCTCCCCCATCCCTCTCTTCTCTCCTTCTCCTTCCTTCACTCTTCCTTGCCTCCATACTGCCATCTTCCTCCATTATCCCAATGCAGTGCAAACGAAGAACGAATAAAAAAGAGTCAGAAGTCGAGAGTGTGAAAAAATGAGGAGCATTGACAAAAACAAACCCAGCAGTAAGGAGAATGTTTAGTCTATGGTCTGCATCAAAGCATTTGTTGCGAGTTGATTAAATCAAAATCAATAATTCATTATGATGTCCTTAATTATTATTGAAAGTGTCTAGCCAATGCAATCTTTAATTAGATTGCCATATCCATTTTAAAAGCCTTGAGTTCACTGCTATGGTAGTAAAAAATTTTCATTATTGTGCCTCAGAAAAATAAGCTTTCTTTGTGATTAAAAACTAACATTTATGCTAATTTGGCATGAGTTTGAATTTTGTCTTTAAAAATTAAACTCTTCATTCTTTCATCTACAAAACTGTTTTCATCCTGAATTTGTATCTCAATTATAAGTAATTTAAAAAAGCATATTTAGAATGCCCTGCATTGAACTCCATGTTTTTCTTATGGGGTATTGAAAGAGAACAATGGGGTTGAAAAGACCCCATCAAATTGCAAATATTTGGGATTTTCGATTTTTCCCATTGGTTGTGACCTACAACTGACCAGCATGCCTAATTTCAGATCTCGAGCCTTTCTAGATTAGAATGTGGCATGGGACACTTAGGAGGGTTCATATACAAGATTTTTATATTATAGAGACATTTTAATGAAAATTGAGCTCACTTTTTAATAAGTTGTCCGTGTTTTAACATTTTTAAAAATTAAAACCACATACCACCTGATGATCCATGGAGTATTATTATTATATGCCTTTGGTTGAAAAACACTATGCCACTCATTTTCAAGGACAGTAAAGGCATTACCTCACCTCAAATGGGAGAGGGGGGGAGAGTTATCAAGATATGAAGAGGACAGCAGAAAATAGGAATATAAGGTGGAGAACCAGGTTTAACCATGAATGATCACGGACCTGTCAATGGACAGACTACCTATAATGATGATGAGTAAATGAATTTTTAAAAAGAAATGAGAGGAGCAAGGTAGAAACCATCTATGGCAACATTATTGTGTTAGGATTGTATACGTCTTTCAAAAGCTTGTGGCGGCTGCGCAGAAGTCGAAAATGAGTCCGGACGAGTCCATTAGTGGAACGTCACAACCGCGGGGGTGAGGGTAGCATTCGCGTGGAGAAAAACCCTTCACTCTCTCCTGAGGTTAGCTTGGGTTAGCTCCACGCGGTCAAGTTCTTGTACCAACTTCTGTGCTTTATACTTTTTACTTTTATATTTTTGTTATCGTTATTTTTCATCGCTGTTTTGATTATTTTGTTTTTGAGTCTTTATTATATAGTTTTTGTTATTTCGTTATTGTTATTTCGTTATTGTTATTTCGTTTTTGTTATACCTTTTTCGTTAATTCGTTTTTGTTATTTCGTTTTTGTTATACCTTTTTCGTTAATTCGTTTTCGTCATTCCAATAAGCGCATTTTATGCGAACGGAGTGATATTCGTTTGAAGCGAATCGCATATTTAAGAGCAATAAGGAGATATAGAGAGGAAGGACGGTCAATTGTTTATACTGACGAAAGTTATATTCATTCCACGCACTCTGCTCCATATCAATGGTCGAGCGGGGACGACACGGGATTAAAAGTTCCTGTATCTAAGGGTCAGCGACTCATTATTATTCATGCAGGTATGAGTTATTTATTATATTAATGTACATGTGAAAGTAATTATATGATTTCCATTGACTACAGATAGGATATTCGTTCATTTTTTTAAGGTGGAGAATTTGGATTTGTGCCGCATTCACTTCTAATTTTTAAATCGGGTCTGAAAACAGGAGATTACCATGGAGACATGAATAGTGCAAACTATGAAAAATGGGTGAAAAACCAGTTACTCCCCAATTTACCCCAGAACTCCGTCCTTGTGATGGACAATGCGTCCTACCACAACGTGGAGCTTGACCGCCCGCCGTGCAGCAGTTCCAGGAAAGATGTAATGAAGGCATGGCTGGATACAAGGGGAATGCAGTACTCAACGGCTGAAACTAAATTCGAGTTGTACGATAAAATTAAGAAAATTAAGCCAGCTCATAAAATTTTTGCTGTGGATATAATATTAGCCGATCATGGACATTCGACGCTTAGGCTGCCTCCGTATCATCCTGAATTCAACCCAATCGAAAATATTTGGGGTATATTAAAGAATTGGGTAGGGTCAAGAAACACAAGTTTTAAACTAAATGAGGTGAAGATATTAGTGGAAGAAAATGTGCAGATATCGGGAAAGCAGAGTGGCAGAATGTATGCGAACGTGTAAAAAAAACTGAAGCTGAATATATAAATAACGAGATGATAATGGATGATATTGTGAATGAGGTTATCATAACTTCGGATTCAGAATCCGGAGATACAGATTCATCTGAATAAAATATTATTGATGAAAATGTATCGATGTGAATGTGTATAATAAAACCTTTCTTTGAAATATTTATTTTTCTTTTGGAAATCCTTTCCTCTATTGTAGCTGACTTTCCATTAAATTGCGGGTATCATACGATATGAATAAGAGCAAAATCGTATTACCACAACCTATTGTTGATAAACGACCGGATATTACTTAGTATTACATTCTTGGGTTGGCTACGCTGGCAGGCGGCAACACCATTCAGCTCACTTTCCCCTTAAGCTACCCATTCCCTGACCATTCCCCTCCATGTCACGTGACAGTTCGCGCATCTCACCGCCATAAGCTTTTAAGACCACTTTACGATAGTTAAAGATGTGCTAGTAGGTAGGCATTTGTTTGGCTCTTAGCTGTTCCTGCAACAAAACATTCTTAAAACATTTCTAACTAGTGAGCTACAAACTGTGATAATTATAGTTATTCACTCATTTTCTCTTCATTAATATGTAAATACAGGTAATTAAAAGGTATTTTTTAAATTAGAAGTACAGGTATACTTTTGAATATTTTCTCTTTACTTTTATGAAGATAGAAATCGTATGGAAATGAACTAAAGAAAATGCACTATATTTTAGGGGAACTAAAGGTCGTGCTACCAGAACTCAACAATTCCAACTCGCACATTACATGAAACAAGATGAAAACAAGATTTGAGGCAAAAGATAAGGGATCGTAAATTATGCGGAGTTGCAAAATACTCAAGTATATACGGTACATACTTTACGTTCCGAGCGTAACATAATAGTATGCACTTTCGCACTTTGAATTATTTGTTTGTGGCTTATGGAAAAGTTTACGTAAGGTTAAGTTTATGTAAGGTTAAGTTTACGTAAGCCTAGGCTTACGTAATAGAATAGAGAATAGAGGGAGGTTTTCTATGAAGTAATTACATTTCAAATGTCTGCATACATTCTGTAGAATTCTTATTGTCATTATTTATAATAAAAAAGTATTTTGGTTAATTAATTGTAACCTATCAGCAATATATTTATTTCACAGGATACAAAGGGCAATATTACTAAAAAATCTCAGAATGTGCAGCTTTTTACCCAAACATGCTGTATGTGGAAAACAATGAAAAATCACACCAAACCGAATGAAACTACCAAAATATTTCTCACAATAAAATTTTCAGAATATGCGACTAAACTTGCCATCTGTCAGGCTCCTGGTGTTACCATAGCGATCATCAACAAAATCTGATATTTGTAACTCAGTCATCAATAATAATAGTAACTAGGGGTCCATTCAATTCAACGAGATAAGGATAGTCTGCCGGTAGTCCTTCTTTTGTCAGTTTTTGGAGACTATTGATGGAGTCCACCACTGGAACTTTCGTGAAGAGGGAGACGACATCGAAACTGACTAAGATGTCATTGTTCCCAACGGTCAAGTTCTTCAGTGTCTCAATGGAGAGTGCCGAATTTTTTATGTAGGAATCGATTCGGCCAAAAGAAAAATGGCATAACTACTGGATGACCAGACAGATACAAAACTCAAACAGGATCCGACGTGTAAAATCAAACGGGAAGTCAAGGATAAAATCAAGAGATCCTCCATCCCTGCGGAAGAAAAGAAGAGGTTATTTCCATCTGCCTCCAGGACTCCTCGAATGTATGGCTTGCCAAAGATTCACAAAGAGGAGATTCCACTAACAAGGGAGACTACATACCTTGGGTCGTCGATTTCGACGAAAATTTTTTGGGTGGTAGAATACTTAAAATAAGAAGACCCATGTATTGGCTTTTGATTGAATGGGCCTTAGTTTTGGCAGAATCTTTTTTCTTTTTGCAGGATAACTGTGGCTGAATAAAATGCAATAATAGGCTGGCAATGTCTAGCAGGTGGGTTGGTGGGGTGGTTACCCTACTGGCTTCCGAATATTTTGTCCCAGGTTCAAATCCCAGATCATACCTTTT
Source organism: Tanypteryx hageni (assembly GCA_028673005.1). Classification (NCBI taxonomy): domain Eukaryota; kingdom Metazoa; phylum Arthropoda; class Insecta; order Odonata; family Petaluridae; genus Tanypteryx; species Tanypteryx hageni. The sequence continues at coordinate 118,095,327 of CM054116.1, forward strand.
TTTTCCTTTTAATCCACTTCATTATTTTCAATTTATTGTACTATTATTTATTTATTAACTTTATTATTATTATTTATTTATTTATTATATTATTATTTATTTACTTGATTAAAATCGATTGTAAGACCAATAGTGAGCACCATCGGGTCTTCCACCTACAAGCTGGCCCAGTTTCTCACACGCAGCATTCAACCTTTCATTGGCCGAACGGATTCCTACATAAAAAATTTGGCACACTTCATTGAGACACTGAAGAACTCGACCATCGGGGACAACGACATCATAGTCAGTTTTGATATCGTCTCCCTCTTCACAAAAGTTCCAGTGGCGAACTCCGTCAATATTCTCCGAAAACTGACAAAAGAAGAAGATTCCTCTCTCCCAACAATGGAGTATCCAACTCAGCGGCCAAAGGTGATTGGCTGAACGACCCCAATGGCCAAAAAGTGAAGGGTCCACCGGTATATAAGGACGGCAATAACATTTGAAAATTCACTTCACTCCTGAAGAAGCCTGCTGCAACGTGGGCAAAACATGAGTAAACCAAGCTCTCTATGCAGCTTCTCCCGAGAACACCATACATCAATATAGTATATAATTTGGTTTAAACTGTCCAATAAAATTTGCAAACGAAACAATATTTTTAATGTAAGCATGAAATATCTTCCTATTTGAAATGTAAGCTGTCCATTATTACAATACATTGATGTCCTTTCTGACTTCAAATTTCTTCACCATTTCTTCACTTCATTTGTTTTATATTTACACAGAACTTTTCATATAAATTTTCAATCGGTTATTGTCCTTGATGTGTTGGTTTCATTGTAAACTTAGTGCAAATGCATTTGAAAACCTGAGTCCAACAATGCAAAAATATGAGATCAACAATGCCAGCAATATTAAGACACTCTCTTTGTGAAATGTTGAAAAATCTGAGAAAATTTAATCCAAACTTAAAATATGAGCAATTGCGAATTAAACAATGGAATCAAAGGTAAGAATAAGAATCTTCATTTCTTTCTACGTGAAATAGAGTAAATATTGAGTCAAAGTCTTGATCGTAAGTTATTTTAAAATATTAAAGAATAAAGGTCTACACATCGTATTCCAGCCGATTATGTGTTAATCAAATGAAAAAACGAAAACTTTCCTGATATCATATCCATGCCTTTTCGGGAGACGACTAACCACTTAAAACCTGCAAGAGTTCACGCCGAGTATTCAGGTGAAAGATTCGTCGAAATAGAACCGACCGTTCTTGGTTTATTTGCATTCGTGCCGAAAGGTGACGCCACTCGAGGCTTCAGATGTAGGTATGCACGCAGAGACGCTGCAGTGCATTAAATCATCCAGCCTTTCAGTGATATTCTACTGAATTTTAACAGATACAGGTTTCCCTCTTTTTATGCGGGTTCAATTTATGAGAATTTATTATTATGCAACAAACTTATTGCTACCGGAATTTCTTTTTATGCGTCTTTGATTCGCTGCTATGCAGTTACACTGCCAGTGCAATACAAATGCAAGAAAGTTCTCCACTACACACAAGGCGACCATTCAATCTCTCATTGTCTTTTATGCTGTGTGTATTAGTACTAGAGTAAAAGAGATTGGAGTGGATATTGTAGAGTGAAGATGAGACGGAGATTTCATGTGATACTGTTTGAGCACACTTGAGAAGTTTTGCCTCCTTGCCCGTGGAACTTGCATTGGACCAAGAAAACCCTCCAGCACTTTAAATCTCCACTATTATGTCACCCACAACAGCCTCTACTTGTGCTCATCTGCTTCCTTTTATTGGCGAGTATAATTTACTGTGTTCATTGTTTTAAGTTTGTATTTAGTGCATAACAAGTTGTTATGGAGTGAAAGAAGAGCACCTTGGAGGGAAGTTAGGATTGCTTGTGAATAAGGTCGCCAGATGTCTGGTTTTCAACCGGACTGTCCAGCATTTGGGCAGTCTGTCCGGGAAAAAAGTAAAGGTAATACTGGACATAAATGTAAATTTTCTCGTGCGCTTCGCCCATTCAATGCCTGTGTCACTATTTGTTATATTATGATATATTGCGGTTGCAATTAAGATACAGAAATGTTTCAAAACACACTGAACACCTAGTGTGGTGTCATATACCTAGGTTGGGGGTAGGGGCCCAGCAGGGATTCTTGAGCGAATGAGTGTGCGGTAAGTTTGGAAACGACCTATGGACTGCACAAATTTTGTGATACAAAGGAGAGGGTGAAGTCCGATCAAGTGTTACTTTTTGCTACAATAGGTAACCATTCGGGGATCTTTTCATCTCCTTCCCTCTTTTTCTTCCCCACTCTTTCTATTTCCTATTCATTCGTGAATTATCAGTTCAAGAATTGTCATCGGTGCTAGCAGCAACTCGTGAATCTGAAAAATTGTGGATTTTTTTTGTAGAGTTTTTTTATTTTCCATCAAATTTATTACACCTACTTTGGTGTACATGAGTTTTTTCATCTAGTCCGATTTTGCAGCAGCAGGCAAGAGATGAAGCTGTGCAATTGGATATAAACAATTCCCAGGCATCGAATGAATGGTTGCAAAAATTTAAGATCCAATAAAATTTAACCACACTGAACAGGAAGCAGCAGTTGATCTCATAGTCAAGGAGGATTGGAAGAGAAAATTTTAATGACATCGTTTTTACAAAAATTCCCTGATAAAATTTTATTATTTGTGAAAAGTTTATTTCACCTTGCATCCAAAATAATTTTGTGGCCCTCCAAGGGGCAGCAGCCCCCAGTTTGAGAAACACTGATCTAGAGTATGAGAATATGAGAAGAAAAAGGAAAATTACATGGTCAAATATTATATTACAGTAAAACCCTGTATTTACATTATTAGAATGTACGTTTTCCCACTATTTAAAACATTTTATATGGGTGCCATCAATGTTCCTATGATTGCAATGTAAGTAAAACCCTGTATGTACATTATTTCATTTTAATTTTTACCGCTATTCGTGTCATTTGATGTTAGAATTTCCAATTTTTTAAAATGTAATATGCGATTCCCAACAGTTTTTAAATTTTTCAGCTTAGCTTTGCAAAAAAATACGAATACTTTTGGGTGAAGATTTTGAAAGCAGTAGCAGGGTAGGAACAGCGTCCCTGGAGGCAGAAATATGAACTCTTTCTTTTTGAAACAGCACTCGCGTTAACAGATGCTACCCAGGAACAGCATACAGTAAACTCTCGATAATCCGGCACCCGTTGATCCGGCACCCATTGATCCGGCACCCGTTGATCAGGCACTCTCGTTATTACGGCACTTTTTTGAAACGACATCGCAAAGTTCCGCATTTTGCCGCAAGATGGAAATACTGTCACGGTGGATGAGAACTGAGCACATTGAACCAAGTTTGAAGTACACAGGCCATGTAAATTTCTTTTACGTAATGGAAAAATTTAACTAATAGTTTAAAATTTGTACTTACGTTTAACTAATCTTTGAGAACCACAGCATAGAGAACTATAATAGGGAGCATGAACGAAGGCGGGTGTCAACTGGATGCGCAGGTCAGGAATGTCACGTTGTTTCTCCCACTCCTTCAGTCAGTTACAGTGGCTTTTTGGGTGCGGTCGTACATTTGCGTTGTGATTTTCGTGTTTATTTGCGTGTTTCACGATTGAGATTTAAATAGTACCATCTTGTGGTATTCTAAAATGGAGGGTGAAGGAAGTAAACACAAGGTTTTGCACAAACAAGCATATAAAGTGTATCAGTACTCATGAAAAGGAGAATTAGAATTATTACGATAAGGAGCATCCACGAAAAGTGTAATGTTTGATTGGTATTATCCACCCAATTTTGATCTAATTTCTTATTTTGTATTTTTATTTTATATATTTTTGTATTTATTTTATTTCTTGTTTTTATTTCCTGTGATGTGTGTTTTGTGTTACGCCGACATCCATGACGTTTGTGCTAAGTTGTTATTTGAAATTTGTGTTTACAAGTTTAAGTAAACAAATTCTGTTAAATGATGACGAAGCAGTGGTATTGTCAACAAAGATGGGTAACTGCATTTACTTCGATGGAAATAGTAACGTAAATTAAAGAAAGAGATTTATTTTGCTGAGAAGGTTGAATTACATGTCGGTTTTTGTGAAACTTTGGAACCGTGAACTTTAAATAATAGGGGCTGACCAATATTTACATTAACTTTGTTAATTATTTCTAGTTAACGAAGAATGATAGCTGTCTCCAATAATCTCTTTCAAATTAAAACCACAGAGCCTGGTTGTTTTCGACAACACACTATCAAAACTGCTTGTTCCTTCACAAAACAAATGAGTTAATGTGGACGCCTATTCCCACATAGAATTAATGTTAATTCTACAACCGTGAGTTAAGCTACCGCAAGGAGTGAGCTAACTATGTCTGAAGAAAGATGAAGAGAGACAAAACACAGATGAACTTAAAAGCATACAAATATTTGAATGAACGAATTTAATGTTATTCGAAAAGTACTATGGAAGAGTAACAAAGCATGTATCTTACATTATTATAGTATTATTTCTCCATAAATCTTCAGTTGTCGCATTTGCTATTTCTACAGAAGCCTTCTGGAGATGATTTTATAATTATTTAATTTTGCTATGGTTCGAAAATTCAGTTAAGTACCTAATAAATGATGAACCTGGGAATGAAACCTATGATTTATCACCTAAATACATATGTGTCTGTATGCAGCCTGTAATTCCCTCACACATTTAACACATCCACCGGATTTAAATGTTCATGATCATTTTTTATTTATAAATAATTTACGTAGAATTTGAGGGTGGTAAATGAAATGTATTCCTCAAGTCCGAATGTTTTGGTTATATACTCCGGTCCTGAGGAGTGCCAGATTATCGAGAGTTTACTGTACTTAGAAATGGAAATTTGAACTCTTTTGGGTGAAAACTTCAAAACCGCAGACATAAATCACATTAACAGAGCATAGACAGCACACCTCGATACAGAAATACAGTCAGTCCTCGACTTACGATGCTCCGGACTTACGACATTTACAAATTTAGGAACGTGCTCCCCACTTATGACACTCAACCCACCGGCCTGGCCGAAACGACGTTTGGCGCCTCACGGTCGATTCAAGCTACAATGTATACGGCAGGCAACAACACGCCACACAAAACATTCTACATATTAATTTAACATGATTTCACATGAGTACCAGTCAAGTCATTGTCTCCTTCAATCCATTCTACATGAGTTATTAGATTTTGGACGATGAAAGACATTCAGAGTGATTGTAGGCGTAATTAAAACCAGAGGCAGAAAGGAAGGAAGAAGTATCGGTAAAACATATTTTAAGGACGTAGAGTAATTTATATTTCCACAGCTTAAGGGTTTAATCCCTGAGAAAACAGTGATTACATAAAGGTGAAATGGTGATTACGAAATTATTTTTTAGTTGGGTTTCTTGACTTATGAGTCATTTAGTACAACAAATAAATACACAGATGTTATTAAGTACAAATTTTTAGATCAAATTGTTCTGCCTCGGGTAAGTGCCACCTTTCTTGCAGAGATGAATGGTTGATAGCACATACAAAAAACAGACTGGAAGAAGTGTGAAAATCTTATTCCTGGTGCAATGCACTTAAAAGGAAGTTAACTTACTGAAAAAATCCTTTAATAGAAACCTTTAGTATGAGGTACATAAAAAAATGAGAAAGCCATTGATGATTGAGCATGTTTAAAGGCTGGGCCAGTGGCATAGCTAGGTTCTCCTTCACCTGGGGGCAAGTCAGAGAGATGCGACCCCTCCCTTTGCTTCTTGTACTATTTTCCAGACAAATGTAATGTGGAGAATAAAATGGAAACCCAAGCATACTATACTAGCATTTTAATTCGGCATATATTTTAATATTATTATTATTAAAAAAGTGTGCCGGTTAAGTAAATGAATAAACAGATATACTCTTTATAAACTTAGTTCTTTTAAAACTGATTTTATTGTTAGTCTTACAGTAACAAATGAGCGAGTTGAAAAGTAAAATCAGTTTACCTATTTTTCCTTTTCCCTCAATTTGCACTTTCCTGCAATTTACACTTTTTCCCAGGTCCCTAGAAAAGTGTAAATAAGGGGTTTCACTATATATCTTATTATCTTATATAATATATTATATCTTTAGAGAAGATAGTCTCTCTTGGAGATTCAGACCCATCGATATGCATAAACATATGCTTCAAAAATTGTTCAAAATTAACAAGAAAAGAATGACCAATTTTAATAATAAAAGCCTAGATGTATTTGTGTATAACACTGACATCACCAATGGCACTTTTTAATGCATTTTAAACAAACTTCTCGATTAGGTGGAAGGTTGAAATTTCGCAGGAATATTTGATTTAGATATAAAACTTAAATGATGAAAAAAAATACGAAAAAAACCCAGGTTCAACTCCAAGAGGGTGATTTCCATTTCCCATAAGATAACACGTAAAAAGCAACTTTTAATTCTTTTGGAAATTAAAATTAGAAAGAAGTGAGGTACAATCTTCAAATTTGAACTGTTTTAGGAAAATTAATGAAGTTTCTTATTTTATTCATCTTTTTTCGCCTACCATTCAAAATCTCTCATATTAAATATTTAAATCACGTTTTGGGAAAATATCGACTTTTAAATGGGATGTTGCCTTGCCGACCACGTTATTGTTAAACTTCAAGAATCAATTGTTGTCTCAACCCACATACATGTAATATATACAAGTGCATAGATTGCCTTAAATTATCATAGGATTTTTCGCGAAATTACATAATATTAATGGGACTGGGATTTAGTTTGGATTCTTTTGCTTATCTAAATGACTCCATATATAGATGAAGAGTAAGAGAGAGGGAGATGTGGGAGGGAGAGAGGGAGATGTGGGAGGGAGATAGGAAGGAAGGGATATAGAATGGAAGGTACATAATGAGTAAGGGAGGTATAGAATTAGAAAAGGATGGGAGGAAAGAGATAAAGGGAGATTGAGAAAAAGAGGGAGAGCAATGGAATGGGACAGTAGAGAATGAGAGAGGGAGGAGGTGGGAGAAAAGAGGCAAGAGAGAGGGAAGGAAAGAGAGAGGAAGGGAGGGAGGGAGACAGGAGGGAGAGAGCTAGAGAGGGAATATTATTATTTATTTGTTATTATTACTTCATTTTTGACAAGGGACTCACCATTGGAGAAAACAAGAATGAGAAAGAAAATCTCCCGTATCTCTATTCCCGCAAATTTTATACTGGCTCTTACTCAATAATTACAGCTGTTATTATTGATTTCTATGTTCCCCATTGAATTTCAACAGGCAATTACATTAGAAAAATAAACTAATTTTGTGATTATCCATAATAATGAGTTATGATTACTTAAGATGCATGGTTTCAGTAGGATTACCAGTCTTACGATGGGTTTTTTCAACCTAAAAGTAATACCAGTCCAAATCTAAATTTCCAGTTTCTTCCTTGGTAAAATAATTGTCATAATGATAAATTTACTTGTGTAGTTAAAGATGCATTTCATCTCTGCTAACACATACCTTTTTAAGGGCAAATGAAGCAGTTTGGCCCCCTTTGACCTCCCGCACTGGCATGCGCTTTCGGTGAATGGAACGCACAGAAATGGATGCAAAATGTCCGAGAGGATCAGGACCCAGGAGGAGAGAGTCATTGAGTCGTATTGTGCCCTTGAGTGTAGTCCCAGAAACCACTGTGCCAACACCCTTCAAAGCATAAAATAAAACATATTCATTAGAAATGAATCGAAATATAACCAAGGCCAAAATTTGGCATGGATCAAATATAGACAATGCAGCCATTACAACTCGCATATATTAAGTTATGATACCCATCTAAAATAATAAGATACAAATTATCCTAAACATTTTCAACTAGCACCTCTAGTGGAGAGTTCAGAAAAGCAGAACAAATGGGTGTCTTGCATAAAAACAAATGTATTTTCTTATTCAATTCAGTTAAATGTTAGTATTGTAATATTGTAAATAATTTAAGAATGGCTCCTTTGACTTCAGTAAATCTTTCAGGGTTAATTTTGTGTCTATTTATTGGATATAATGAAAAAAGTTCACACCTTTAGGTGTTATTCTGAACCTTTCTGTTATTAAAACAACATATAGTTATAAAAAACAATATTTTAATAATTAATTATTAAATTGGAAGCCTGATTTTTATATTTAAATATCATAAATATAAATTTGATACAAAATGAAAATGCCTTTGGTCAAAATCATGCACACAAGATGCTGCATAACCATTACAAGCAGTATTATGGGATTAACTTATCTGAGCTATTTTTGGAATGTTGCATTGCTCAGTTAGTATCATGGTTTCTTGCCCGTAAATCTGTTCTTAGTAGCTTTCAGTATAAGATAACATACTGATCCAACAACACTAAACAGTAAATTTCCATGTAACTAAAACAAAGTGCCAATTCGCAAACTCACAAACATGGCAAAAGATATGTTGTATTAGCATTTCATAAGGAAAAACGAATTAAAGCATAGGTCATGCATGTTTTGGATTGACATTCGAATTTAATTGATGAGATTAAAAAGTTTACTCTTTTATCATAGAATAGCACAAATCCCGAGATGGCAGCTCAATTCATTATATTTTAAAATCGTATTGAAAAAAATCCTCCTCGCAAAATTTCCACTTTGCTAAAATAAATAGCGATGTTTCTTCACATATTGTTAAGAGGTGATTTGGCTCTGGAAGGAAGATGACCAACTAAAAGGTGGAAAATGTTTTTCTGAGTAAATTATCTTCATTTTTCACATAAAGCTTGTTTCAATGTAAATAACCGTATTTTTGGCATATAAGACGCACCCCACCCCATTTTTTTAGATTATTCAGGAAAAAAAGTATTTTGGTTCACCAAGGCATTTAGGAAGGGTCATGTCGTGTATCATTCCCAGCCGTGATTGTTTCCACCCAATTCAAGCACTGTTTAGCACCATGATACCATATCTGCCCGAATATTATAGAGAGATTCATTAGGAAGAGGTTTGACTGTATACCTGTTCTCTGCAGTGATTCTCCAGAATCATTTTAGGTTTCTTGCCAAGTAAAAAAATGGAAGGGATTACCGTATCTGCCAGAATATAAGCCAATGTTTTTTGTCAGAATCTATCATGAAAAAATCACCCCTCGGCTTAAATGCGAGTCCAAGAAAAAATTTGGTCTCGTAGTCACCCATAGATGGCAGTACATTTCCCATTGCCGTCGCGATCAAATGATAATACCGATTCTATTTTTGATAAAGTAAATATCTGACCTCCGATGAATATTAATGAATAAATAATAAAAGCTAGAACATTGAATTTAGCAGTGCCCGTGTTTTGTTGCTGTTGTTACTTGTTCTTTAGTTTCTAAATGCTATTGGATATTACTTAGCTGTTGCCGTTATTGATACAGCCATTGTAATGTTTGTATGCATGTTAAAACCTCATTCATGAAATCTATTAAAATTGCGTATATTGACTACGCAGACAATTACGTAAAATGCGATGGCGGCTTTTGATGATCAAGAGTTTGAATTTCTGTAAAACTTTACATGGAACGTGTATAATTATAAAAACGCAATTTCTTAAGGCAATGTAAATGCTAATTTCATTGGAAATAGACTTGGATGAAAAATTATCTGGGCGAGGTCGCTAATGCTTTATTTAAGCTTTCGCGAAAATAAAGATGAATGCAATTATCGTCACTGAATGTGGGACATTATTCAACAACGTGAAATTATTAATTGGAGTAATATTTAAGAATGTCAACAATTAAACTATCTCCCAATCTTTTCTTTGATCTCGAATAATGTATTCTAGGCCGTGCATGCATACCTGGTACACTTCAGCATAAAATCTACGAAATTTACTTTTTTGTCAAGAAATGGTGGAAATTTTTGGGGGGGTCGGCTTAAATCCAGGGTCGGCTTATATTCGGGTAAATACGGTAAGTTTTGAGTGGTTCCACTAAATAGGCAAATATTCACTCAAATGCAAGGCATTACATCCACTTTAACCCCAGTACCAACGTACACTATTTAGTAATTAATGAATATGATCTTGTTCAGAAATTATGTTCTTTTCGATTTTTTTATTTTTTATAAAATTTTAACAACTGGAACACTTCTATCTTCATTTTTAATAACAAGAACAACATTCCAGTGTCTTCTGGTCTAATTTGAGCATCGATGGCAAGTAATTATTCTAAACACCCATGTATTAGTGTTGTTCTCCACGCAACTTGATGTCATAGTCGCATGACCCAGTATTTGATCATAGGTCATATAAATAAATGAAAATATCATAAATGATAGCAGTAATACTTAATACATAGTTATTAAAAGTGTGTGGCAGGTGAAATTACATAATTTTGGTATCAGCTAACATTAATTTTTATTTGTTTACGTTGCTTCAAAAGTTTTGATCCCTTGTGAGAAAGAACAAAAACTTTTAATGTTGTGGTTGTTCTAAGATTTCTTCAATTCAAAATGATCAAGAGGAATTATTCTTACTGTATTATTATTGTTATTATTAATAATGCTATCATTATTTCTTCTTCTGTTGCTTGTTTTCTTTACCAGATTTGTTACAAAAAAATAAGAGATTTTTTATGTCACTTCAAGGTTTTTGTTGGTACAACAAAGCACTGGACAAATTATTTTTTCATAACTGAAATTTAGTAAAAAAGGGAAACATAAAGCGAGATTGAGCTGTATTAGACCGATGGAGTCATAGAAAACAGCAGCAAAACTTAGCTATTATACTGTAGGGCAACAAAAAACAAAGCATGAGCTCCCTCTACTTTTTTGTTTCGAAATTCAGTTTAAACTTTGGCACCCTAGGAAAGGACATTATTATTATATTATATTTATAATGCCCATTATTAGAAGTCTTTGAAGTAAACAAACGTGATAACTGGCATCTTAATTATTTTGTAGTAGAGTTTGTACTTAATTTTCGATGATGAAACTTTGGTTTAAATTTAAAGAAGCGGCATCATTTTGGAATGTAAGGTTTGCATTTACTATTATTTTTGTACATATTTTGAATGTAATTTAAGGAAATGCTATTATGTTTTGTTAGGGTTTCATTTTTATTACGAAATTTTAATATCTAAAAATTGCTATCATCTTGTATACGTAAGATTTTCTGCAGCGTATTTTGAACGTGATTACCAAAAGAAACGTTACCACTTTAATGCTTCATTTTTTGTGACATATTTTGAACAATTAAAAGAAAATTTATCACTTTCTTACGCTAGGTTTTCATATTCTGTTACGCATTTCGAATGTAATTAATAAAATAAATGTTACCACTTTATTATGCTAGTATTTGTTTTTTTGCAGCTTGGAAATGTTTGTTTCAGAACCTAAGAAAAACTGCGCATCTCATACTCAAATTCCATTTCAGTAGTTATTCCATTTAAAATAAGGCACTTCCTTGGAATGAACAAAAGAACATCAAAAATCGTATGCAAAAATGTGCTGGGGTTAACTGCACAATTGGGAAAGAAGTGTTATCGCTTTGTAATGTTGGGTTTTTATTTGCTATTATGCATTTTGAAAGTACCGTATTTGACGGCATATAAGATGCACCCCAGTTATTTAGAAGATTTTTCAGGAAAAAAGTATTTTGGTTCACTAAGGCACTTATGAAGGGCCACATTGTATCATTTCTAGCCGTGATTATGTTTGTGTATATATATATGTGTGTGTGTGTGTGTATGTATATATATTAACTTAAGGAAAAGAAAAGTAGTGATGAGGGTGGCAACAAGGTGTTGAAGGAACCTCAGCAGACACCAAGTTGAGGACCAAGTTGGCAGGCTGCTGGGGACGTCAAAGAGAGACACGTAAATAAACACGCACACAAAAACGAAAGCTTTTCAGGCCTATGCCCTTCTTCAGCGATGGAGATAGAGTAACTGAAAGTGACACACTGGGCGGGGAATGACAAGGTGATGTGGAAAGGTTGATGATTGGAGGAGGCGAGGAGTGGGAAGGGTGGATAGCCAATAAGGAGGAAGTGTGGTAAGGTAAAGCGCGAATAGCTACAATGTAACAGAGGAGACATTGTAAGGGGGCTAATAGGGTTAGCCGAGGTTGAGGCCAGGCAGAGAGAAAGAGTCAAGAAGATGTATATGTGCTAGTTCCAGTGTCAGAGAAGGGGGGCAGGAATGTCATTGGGTAAGGTGCGAATAACCCTTACATTGTAGCAACTATTGAAGGGGACATTGTGGGCATTGGCGTGTAATGCAACTGGGAGGGGGCGTCTGAGAGAAACGCTATTCCGGTGACCGTTTATGCGGATGTTTAACGGATTGCTGGTGAGGTCTACATAAAACGCGGGACAAAGGGTGCAGGTGAGGAGGTAAATAATGTTACGGGTGGTGCAGTTGCTTCTAGAGGTGATGGGGTAAGTGATGTTGGTGGAGGGACTCGAGAAAGAAGATGAGGGTAGGTAGATAGGGCAAGTGAGGCAGCGAGGTTTGCCGCAGGGGTGAGACCCTAAGGCAAGTGGCGTGGTAGAAGTGGGAAGTTCCTTCATCCAAAAGATATTTCCCAAATTGGAGGGCTGGTGGAAGGAGAGGATTGGCAAAAAGGTTGGTAAAGAGGGGCTGGTGGGAGGAAGAGGTAAGAATTGGGTGGGCAGCATGGAGGATTGTTTTGAGGGCTTCATGGATACCAGGAAGGAAAAGTGTCGTAAGAGTGAGTGGAGGGGTAGATGCAGGGATAGTGGGTGTGTGTGAATGGGATCCATAGTGGGTAGGCATCATCGCCCTATGGATCTGTTTGCAGACCAAGACTGGAGGGTATCCACATTTGAGAAGAGCGTCCTCGAGGACAGAGTAATACTGTAGAAGGGATGCTCTATCGGAACAAAGCCTCCATCCTCGTCGAGCAAGGTCATAGGGGATAGAGGTTTTGGTATGAAGGGGATGGCAGCTATCAAAGTGGAGGTATTGGAGGCTGTTGGTGGGTTTGATATAAACACAGGTGCGAATTTTGCTGTCTTGAAGGTAAAGATCGACATCCAGGAATGTGATGTGGGAGGTAAAGGATTGATGGGTGAAGGAGAGTGAAGGGTGGGAGGAGAGGCATGAGAGAAAGGAAAGGAGAGAGTCAGGTCCATGCGTCCAAATGAGGAAGACATCGTCGATGTATCTGAGCCCCAAAAGTGGTCTGAGTGGTACGTTGAGGAAGAGTCTCCCCCATTCTCCAAGGTAACAATTGGGGTAAGAAGGCGCCATATTGGTGCCCATCGCAGTAACTCTAATTTGTAGGTAGTGATGCCCATCGAAGGAGAAGTTGTTCATTTTGAACACCATTTCTGTCAAGTCTAATAAGAAATGGGAGGACGGAGTCCAGGAGTTTACTAAGGGCAGAGAGTCCATCATCATGGGGGATGTTTGTTTAGAGGGAACAGAAATCGATAGTGGCCAAAATGGCGTTAACTAGTGAAATGTGGAATATTTTGAGAATATGGAAATACACTTGTAAGTAAGTATGTAATTAGGTGTTTGATACATTTACTTAATATCTGTATAAGCTGGATTATTGATAATTAGTATGGTTTTCACCTCAATTCACCCAAAAAGTGAGAATCTAATGCGAGTTAAGTACACTTCAATTTTTTATTTTAACTGCAGGAAAGTGTTACCTGTGTATAGAGCGCACTCTTCTTTATGATCTAAAAATTTGGTCCTGAAACTGCGCATTATACACAAGTATATACAGTATGTGTATGTGTGTGTGTGTATATATGTATATATATATATATATATATATATATATATATATATATATATAATTTTGGACATAAGTTGTGCAGCGCAATGTTTAATTAATAAGTCTTCATTGAGAATTCCTTGCCACACAGCTTTATACGCCCAAAACTATTTTTACTTCCTGAAACATTCAAGTATTTGAATTATCTATTTATTGTTTACTTTATAGAGCATATAAAGGTCGGTTTATTAATTTTTTATTTAAATTTTAACTTGATACATAACTCACGCGCATCTGTCATTTTTGACAGGCAGGTATACTAGTAAATAAATAAAATGATAAAGGCTACTTTTAAAAATTCTAGCAAAACAATAATGGCTTGAATTTGAATGGCTTTTGCTCAAACAATAAAGAAAACTAAAAAATTTGGCCATTATTATTAACTATTACCATGCATGGTGCTCATGTCGCGTAAATAGCAAAATGGTGACTCAGGGACATGGGTTTCCAATTGCTTGGCCACAGTGAATCCCTGATCTCAAATCCCATGCCATGAAAGATCAAGTGTACTTGCTCCCCTTGCTGAATACATTACAGGAACTAAAGCAACATATCACAGCAGTTGTGCAACTGGTGGACTGCAACAGTCTACAAAAAGTGTGGAAGGAACTTGAATAGCAACTGGATGTTAAATCACATACGAGATCAACATTCAAAACTTTTAAGTTGTAAACAGTCTACATATTTTCTCTCTCCAAATCTCTGAGTTGCCATCTTACTATTTATCCTAAACAGGCACCATTTGGGTTGATAGTGATAATTAACAATGCATAAGAAATATCTTTTGAGCAGTGTTATGCTTACATTGTTACTGTGCTTTGACTTTATTAAGTTGTCTACATCATTCCAAATAATCCTGTATTATGTTATGGATAGCGTATGCCCAGATCACAACCTGTTACCCACATAACATGAAACCAAATAAATCAAAAGTTCAATTGAACAGATCCAAGAATTTGAATTTTTAATCCTGAACTATGCTCCATCATTTTATTATAGTAGGAAACAATGTGCCCACTTTTAAGCAACAATAAAGAGAAATAAATCAACCACAGGCTACAGCATATAAAATTGAAAACCTTTATTTAGTGTACTACTCACAGGAACAGAATAGGTGTCATCAATTTGAAATTCAGCTGGGTCTGTATCTCGAGATGGTGTTCTAGTAGTGAGCAGATTAAGGAACATTTTAAGAAGGTCTAAATTCTCCCCAGACACATTAGATACCTTGAAGATTGGACATAGTCTGAAAATATACCAATGATGTCAGATGAACCAGATTAACAAAATAGTTATTTGGAACTAATACATGTTTCTATTTTTAAATAATTATTTATAGCACATCAATAATATCATTTTGAGTTTATTACAACAGTCATCTTTCAGAAGAGAATGAATGCCTATTTTCTCACCTCTCAGAGACGAAATTAGTGGCTGAAAGGAGAACATCATCAGCATTCCTCACAATAACGGGAACCTTACGACAGCCTGGTGATTTAAGAACCCTCAGTAGCAGTGAGAGGGTGTCTGCAAGAACATTGGCAGGACACATGTCAATCTTTGTAACAACCACAAACACAGGAACTGAAAGCGCCAGCGCCAGACCCAGATGTTCTTTTGTCATACCAACAATGCCAGCATTGGAGCCCACCTGTTAATGCATTATGAGTATTCTAAATCAAATAAAAGTTTAAAAAATTTTAACTGAAACTTAAATAAAGAATTTTATGCCATTAATTTATTTAGAACTGGTTGAATAATATAACAATGATGCTGCTTGCATGATCATATATTAATAAATTATGATATCTACAGAACAGCATATACTTGTTTGTTTGCATTTAATTTTCTATAAATGAATCATATGATTGAATTTCTAGTTTTATTGTCAATAGCCTTCAGCTATTGAAATACCACAAATATTATATGCTCCATTAACTTTTCCAAGAAGGAATACTTCAACAACTAACTTGCAATTTAAGGATGTCTTTCAATGATAATACAACTGAAATTAAATCTAGCATGAGAGACAACTTTTTCCATCCAAGTTCAAAAACCCACCTTAGTTCAGTGTGTATCCTAAGTGGATCCCCCTGACATACTAGTTAAAATTGTAAATTGTAATTTTTTGCGCAAATGTATGTGATAGCAGAGGATTCCTAAGAGTAATTCTTCATTAACCTTGTTTAAATGTGAAACTTAATGCCTTTACATTTTTCCTGTATGACGAAGGAGACAATTTGACTATTATGTACATGTATACCATTCCCTTAAATCTCACTAATAGACTTAATAAAATTTGATATTTTTTTAGCCTTTCTTGAAACCAAGTAAACACACCATGAGCATACTGAAGTCAGGAGCATGTCCCGTCATGCCAAACACAGTCGTCTTGAGGTAACGCTCGTGGCCAGCGAGGTCAATGAAGGTCACAACCTTCGATGACTTTTCACATACCCGCACCCAGTCTAAGGAGCCATGTTCAGGTTTATTCACTACATTTCCTAAAACAAAAATAAGTAAAATTATCCTCACAGAACCAAGAGTGAATAATAGGTTTCTTAAAAAATATATTCTAGTCATCTGATGCCTGTCTCTCTGGATCTTTTACTTTCATTCATTTTAAATATTACACAGGGTGTTTATGAAGTACTTGAGTTTGAAAATGCTATAATACTTCAAAAGTATAAGATAGAAGAAACAGCTACTTGATTAAGCCCAACTAGAAAACTTATTAGAAATCTTTGGATTCGTCAAGCCCTTTGAACAGCCAGAAATTCAAACAAATTCTCACACTGTCCCAGAAAGATGTAATCTACAGCTACTCTGATTCAACTACATGCTAAGATTTGCCCAGAAATGAGATTTTGTAGAATAAATTCCATTCACATACCCCTGCAAGGAAATGCAAAAAGGTATTAAATTATGAGAGTAATGGCTGAGAATATCAGGATATGCATTACGCTGATTTCCAATGTCTTTTTGTAAACGCCTTATAGACAATTAAAACGGATTCAGCAATAAATGTCAGTTGAAGAGCTTTAGATCATAAATATCTCATTAAAATTTTATATATAATTCTTAACAGTGTCAGAAGAATTTGGTCTATTCTAAACTTTGGATAAACAGATGCAACAACTAAACAATTCACTTCCTCTTTGGTTGTTGGAATTTCGCTGAATAATATTGAGTTTACATGGTAATATTTATAAACATATTTAAGCATGCTAATGACAATAGCCATAATAATTTTGTTAACAACAATGTAATAATCTGAAGATTAAATGGGAAAATCTCTGTCATCCAGCACGACTTTCTCCATACAGAGTAATGAATATGATTACAATATTGCTTACTAGTTGCTCTTGATATCAGCATCCTTAAGAATAATTTTTAAGCACTTGTAATAATTTTCACAATGAAAAATACTTGGAAACACTTTCACATTGAATAAACAATAAGTAAACAAAATTTTTATCTGTTGCTATGGATAACAAAATATCAACGTGTGATTAAAATTGCTGATGGCAGTGCTGGGATCACTGTCAATATTTACAAGAACATTTGTTCACAAAATATGCTGCTAGATGATATTAGGATAATTTTGGTTTCATTATGGAATTCCAAGGTCTCGTTCTCGCCCATTAACTCCATTATATTAATCTTGATTGCAACTAAAATTAGCCTTGGCAGCATAGACATCACTATCAACAATTAGAAAATGTTACCATAGCAATGGAAACTAAGGTACCGCTTAGCAACATACTTAACATACATTCAGATGGATAATTGAAATGTCTTAAACAATCCATAATAATTTTATACAACTATGATAATGACAAATACATACATAAATTAAGACCTAAAGGAGATATTTAGAAAAATGGAAAAATTATGAGAAAATCTCCACTTTCAGTTGACTAGTTTCAACCAAAACCTTTTCAGACATTGAATTACTAATAAAAATGTTAAATACAGTTTTGTGCTACTGTGATGATTAGTTTTTGAGTTAAGAGTGCCCACAAAATTTCTATCATATACACAGAAAGACATCATCAAGCAAATAGTGAAAACGTACTCAGGAGACCTAAAACGTACTGTATTTACCTGAATCCAAGACGACCCCGAATCTAAGACAACCCTTCCCCCTTCTAGCAGACTGTCAAAACTGAAAAAAGATTTTATGACCTAATTTATCACTGAATGTATTCGGTGTATATTTCAAACACACACATTCAGTATAGGTATACTAGTTTGTTCATTAATTGAAATGGTTTGCTCCAAATATTTGTCTGAGAAAAATAATTTTGTTAATGTATTTCTAAAAACTAATACTGTATTTATTGAATACTGGATCCGTAAGTTTGAAATGAAAAATTTTAGTAGATACATTTATTTTATCTTGTTTCATTTGTTATTTAAAAAAACATCAATTAAACATGTAACCATAATTTCTATGGTTCTACAACTCATCGTGTGTCAATTTGTCGCAGCTAGTTGGTCGCATGAAAAATTCGTCGTGCGTCAATTCCTCGTTCCCTGCCCTCCCCAAATTATGGTGTTTCTCCTTTCAATCTGTCTCAAGGTGAAATTGTCTCGCGGCGAATTTGTCGACCGATGAATTGACGAGAGATGAGTTTGTCGTGTGACGAACTGACATACGACAAATTGATGTGTGATGAATTGACTGTGGTTTATTGACAGTATACCACTTCGTACTCAACTTTAAGACAACCCTCGATTTTCACAAGCTGAAATTTGGAAAAAAAATCTTATCTTGGATTTGGGTAAATACAGTATTTCCTTTGAAATCTCGAATTCTATTTATTTCACAAAAATAATACTTTCCCCTATACTGCATATGAAGAAAGTATAATGATGTGGGTCAATCTACACATTTTGCACTTGACAAACAAGAAATATATTTTAATGTTGCGTTTCAAAGTTTTTCATGAAAGTTTTAACTCTTCACAATTATTGAACGAAATGAATGAGAGAATTGAAATACCGTTCAACAAAAATGTGGAAACAGTAATGCTACAAGCTTCTCTTACTAACAACGAATAAAATATAATGACATCATATGTATTTCAGAATAATCCTAACACAAAAATATCCTGATTTTACCATAAATTTTAGTGTAACATGTAGGCTATTCAATTAATTATGATTATTGTTATTAATAATACAGGATGATCCGAGTCACTAAACTTGCAATACAAAAATTTGGGCTGGAGAATTTAGAAATTCTGGATAGGTACCATAATTTTGTAGAAAATAAGAAATATTCTGTTAGAACTCATACAATTTATTATCTTATCTATAATAATAAAGGTACTTGTGCCTCACTGACCCACTCAATGACTGACAAAAATCTGAAATTTGGTATGTAGGTAGGTTAAGTGCCATAACCAAGGAAAGAAATTGAAAATCACAAAAATGTCAATTTTTAAGGTGATTGTTTGTTTGTTTCATTCCCATCACCCATAAGAAATGCATTGAAAATGGCGCAGGGGTATATAAAATTAATTTTTTAAATCATTTACAATTAAGTTACAAAGTCGGGACCATGCACTGTACTGTGAACGATAAAATGAAATTTATATTTATTGAAGACAAAATTCAAATCCACGTTGAATTTGCATAAAAATTTGATTTTAATCATAAAATTATGAAAAGTTTTTTTGTTTTCAACAATGAAAAATATTAACTACCATAGCAACGACTCTAATGTCTTTCAATGGGAATTGATTTTCCATTCTTCAAGAGTATAGGTTTAATGCTTTTAAAGGGAATTAATGGACTATATTACATAATATCATTGATGTCAACCAACTAGGTGAACATATGATGTTGTCTTAATCCTAACACATAAAATACAGTAAAACCCTTATTTACACTTTTCTGGGGACCTGAAAAAAAAGTGTAAATTGAGGGAAAGTGCAAATTGAGGGAAAAGGAAAAATAGGTAACTGATTTTACATTTAAACTCGCTCATTTGTTACAGTAAGACTAACAATAAAATCAGTGTTAAAATAGCTAAGTTTAAAAAGAGTATATCTATTTATTCATTTACTTAACCAGCGCACTTTTTTTAATAATTCCTTAAGGATTTCTTCTAACTCGTCGTCTTTCTTTTTTTGGCGTGTGACCCGCATTGAATGGCACCATCTTTGACAATTTTTTCAGTTTTTAACAATCGTGTTAAGTGTCGAAATCGGCAATCAAAGTTGTTTGGACAGTGATATCCGCATACCATCGTCTTTGTCAAATTTTTTCCTGTTTCTCTGTGACATCCTACAAGAAGTAAGGGTACCTTCAACAATGATTATTAAGGAAAATGAACAAAACAGTGTTTCTCAATCAATGGACTGCAGAATGTCGCCAGTCCGTGAGTTATCATTCCGAAAAATTCCGTACCGCAAAATTCCATTTTTCTCATAACAGTTGAATATCGGCAGCATTGATTTATGATTGTTTCTCCGAAATCAGGAAGAAAATAAGTTTTAAGTGTTGACATGGTAATTTATTGAAGAGAATAATTAATAATAAAATTTTTAATGCATTTACAGGATTGTGTACGTAATTCCATTAAGAAGCCGAAAGATGCCGGCACATCCCGGCATAAAATCAAGGCATATCGTAGTTATTTTACTACATTTTTACTACTTTTGACCAGCGTGTGTGCTAGTCTTTTCAATGCAGTCAACATAAACTTTAGGTTGTATGAAGTGAAATGTCAATAAAAAAATAAGATAGAGTGAAATGTGCGTAAAATGCGGGATGGTTATTTTTATGATGCATGTATTGCAGGAAACTGTAGTATATGAAAGATAAATAAACAATAAAATGCAAAAAAACATTTAACTCACCGACAATGACGATATTGAGAAGATAATGATGGGGCAGGTATACAGGAGTGTGTATTTGTCTAATCAATTTCTTGGATTATTATAGCCATAGCTCCTTCCACACCGAACGTACTTACAAGGGAGGAGGGAAACCCGGTGCTGGCATTAGCCTACTCTTTACGAAGAGCAAGAGCTTAACGTCCCTTCCGAAGGACGGAACGCTGAGTTTATGTGGTCTCCTCAAGTCACACAAACATGGGGCCGGGCAACCTTGGAAAAAATCCTACTTTTACAGGATTCGCACCTGCTGCCCTTTCGAGCAGCAGGCAAGTAGCAGCCAGTGTCGTAACCACTACACCACCGGCATCCACATGGGTATACAGGAGGATGGATTAGAGAGATGTAGGGTCCTCCTGAAGATCTTTCTGGGACAGGGAATTACAGGAATCTGCAGAGGAAGGTGTAGTTGCGATGTTCTTAAAAAAAAAAACTCATCGATGTTTGCTTTGTCTTTCGTTGCAAATCCCTGTAGTTCTCCTTATAAGGGGCTGTAAGAGCCTCCAATCTTCTTTTAAATTTTAGACTGCGCTCCATCGAAGGATCCATTTCAAAAACCTTGTCAGTCAGAGTCTTAAACATGTCCAAAATCTCCACCAGTGCCTTAAGCGACAGCTGAGGCTTTTGAATCACATATCCCTCTTCTTCCTCGCTGCTTTCACTTGAGCATATGAGTTCTGCAAGATCCTCCTCGGTCAACTCTTCTTTATGGAAGTCGAGGAGTTCCCTCACCTTGCTTTCATATACGAAACAATTACAAAAACAGCTCAGCAGTCATCCAGACCCTCCTGTTAGCACACCAGAACACCGTGATATGAACCTTGTTTTTTCCTTTGAAGGTAGTGGGGTTTATAGATTTGTATATTGTCTTTATCATGAATTCACCTGCTGCATTTCCACAGATGAGAAGACTTAGCCAGTCCTTACTCGCCTTAAATCCCGATGCACACCTTTTCTCCTTGGACAAGAAAGTGCGAGAGGGCACTCTCTTCTGAAAAAGTGGTTTCATCAGCATTGAAGATCTGATGCATGCCATATCCCTTCTTCTCTACGAATAGTTTAAGTTAGGGCGGGTAATTTTCTGCTGCAACATGGTCAGCCGACACCGCTTCTCCGACTAGTTTTACACTGTGAAGGTTAAAACGTCTTTTAAAATTATCAAACCAACCTTTACTGACTTGAAAGCTGTGAGCAGCTACCTTCACCCCCGGGGGCTTCATAGAGATGACAGTTGAGACATTTGGCCTTCCCCCTTATCACAGGACTGCTCAAAGGCACGTTTCTCTGAGTTCATTCTTCAATCCATAAACAGAGCACTTTCTCTGTTTTCTTGAGAGCTGCATCACGGGTATGAAAAGATGCTTTAGCACTTTTGGATGCACTTGCTGCAATACTTGACTGAATATTTTTCTCATTTTTCCATATGTACCGCAGTGCAGAAACATTTACACCATAATGGCCTCCAACAGATGCCACACCACAGACAGTGAAACGGCCAGATATCATCCTTACTTTCTGTGGCAAGTTCACTTCCATTTTCAATCATTTTAATCAGTTAATGGATGATCAATACTTAAAATTTATCATTGCTCATTTACTGAAAAATACGATCAATTTGGTTTTCCCAAGAAACACTTATAAAGAAATACCAATGTTCACTACACATGCGTAAATATATACACAAAATCATTAAGTGCATGTCTGAAGCATAAGTATGTAGAGACAAGTAAATGTGCCTCTGCTTGCAGAGTAACTACCAGCAAAAAATCAAAACCACGAATTTAAAATAGGTACACAAAGACATAACCCGCAAATAATCAAAACCGCGAATATTGAGGGTTTACTGTGTGTGTATATATAGCACTTGACAGTAGCGCCACTCTTAAAGAGCCATTATAATAGAGCGTGAGAATCGAGAACTACTAATTATGTGAGTGTTGCATATTTTTTATTTGCATTTTAAAATTACTTAGAATCATAATATGAATTCAGGACTTGAACCAAAGAACGGATGAAAGAATGAAATTTAATTTTCTTACCATCAATATTCCAATACACCTCTAATTAATCCAGTTTTGTTTGGAAAACCAAAATTTCCCTTTTTCTTAAGTTAAAATTTTTTGTTGTTATGGGAAACCTAATTGTTGCTGAATTTATGATATTACAGCAAATTAATGCTCAACTGTGATGCCATTGAGTAACAGGCACTTATAGATCAGTAGATATAAGAACATGCCGTTGTTATGGAATATAAACAATTTGGCATATATAAGGTTCAATATAAAGTTTAAAGGTTTTAAAAGTGTGTATTTCTAACGTTTAACGAGGGAATTTTTAAACAACTGATCTTATAGAGCATTAAAAGTATAACATTATTATGGTAATTGAAGAAATGAATGCACA
Source organism: Tanypteryx hageni (assembly GCA_028673005.1). Taxonomy (NCBI): domain Eukaryota; kingdom Metazoa; phylum Arthropoda; class Insecta; order Odonata; family Petaluridae; genus Tanypteryx; species Tanypteryx hageni. Next base: position 118,118,466 of record CM054116.1, read on the forward strand.
TGAAATAAGTATGAGTGAATGAAACCATTTTATGAACTACTATTATATGTACCATGCTATTTTTATGAATGTTTTGTGGATTGTGAGTAAACTTATAGTCAGAGTTACTATGCTATTTATAAATGAATAAAATCCAGTGTTTATTCTTTTGCCTGAATTATTTATATCATTTATAAATTAGTTTTTTATCAGCAACTTTCTTGAAATATTAACCTACGTTTGAAATAACATTTAAAAGTTACATTAGTCAATAATAAGATTTTTAAACAGTAGGAGTAGTGTCCTCTCATATGTTTAATGGTAAAGGTCATTTTACAATGCTTCTTTGGGAAGGACCATCGATTCAGGTTTTCAGGAATCCTCCCGAATAAATATTATCAGAGGGGGAGAGAGAGAAAGTGAGAGACAAAATAAAATGTTCCATAAATTAAAAATAATTTCGGGTATATAAGAATTGTATAGCGTAATGTATTTCGTTGTCATACAATTTATATTTTCAATTTGAACCTAATACTTATATTCACGCATACCCGTCATATTTGACGGGCAATTACGCTAGTGTGTGTGTGTATATATACAACTCACTCACCACAGTCAAAAACTTCTGGCAAACTAAATTATAATAGCTAATTAGCTCAAAACTTAACTCACCCATACTATCAAAACCAAGAATGTCATTGCCTACTGATGAGGTTCTGCCTGATTCAAGCTCATGTTTGTGACGGAAAAGTCTTTGACGTGCTGTCCCACGCCCATTATCAAGTTCTCCATGAGTGAGGACTCCAAGAAGAGTAGATTTTCCAGCATCAACATTACCAACCACAGCAACCCTATAAAAATGGGAAAAGTTAACCAAGCATTCATATATATATATATATATATACATACACGTTTTCAGTGTTGAAGTGAAAGACAACAAATTTATTATACGTACTGGCATAATCCAAAAAATTGGATGCAAGGATTATGCCAGGACTGACCAGGTGCAGGGTTGTCTCTAAATTATCATCACACCTATTTGCTACACATAAGTGAATTTTATCCACAAAACTATAAGGATAGGGATACTTTGTATCAGTAATATGAATGTCATGTTTTAAACCTTTATATTACTTAAAATATTGTAATTTTCAGTAACTTAAAACAATAAGTACAGTAAAACTGTCATAGCGAACAAAGACAGAAAATCCCAGGATTGAAATGTTCTACTTATCACTTCTAAATACCAGGTTGCAAGAAATTTGTGAAATTTCATTATATAAATGATAAATCATCATCATCATGAGGTGTTCTGCCTCTAGGCAGGTCCCTGGCACCAGCGTTGTCTCCACTCATTTCTGTTCCTTGCCATTTCTTTCATTTCCTGATACCCTCCCCTTTCTTTCAGATCGTCAAACATTTTTATTCTTCTACGTCCCCTTTTCCTTTCACCTTCTACTGATCCTTCCAACACCATCAATAGTAAACCTTCTCCTCTCAAGATATGCCCTAACCAGTTACTTTTCCTCCTCTGAATTGTTTCAAGTAATCTTCTCTTCTCATTCACCCTTGTTAGTATTGCTTCATTCCTTATCCTATCCGTCCACTTAACCTTCTCCATCCGCCTCCACACCCACATTTCAAATGATAAATATATAATGTTAATTAAATGCCCTTAAAAGTTTAATAACATTATCCTTTCTTCCAATTTTTTTCTGGAGACATGAAAAAGTCGGTCTGTGGGAAATTTTTACCCTAATTGATTTAGAGAGGCGCAACAAACAAACAAAATGTGCAGAAATATTTAAATTTATTTTTAGAGAATACTCCATTCCAATAAAATTTTTAGTTCTCATGATACAGATGTATGAACAAAAGCATGATACATGCTTGCTGAGAACCAGACCGTGGATTGAGAAGCTGCAACAGAGTGAAGGTGATATTACGTCCTGCCACTCACAGGCAAGGAAAATCGCCTCAATTGTTGCAATCCTATTGTGGCTGTCATTAAGACTCAGCACTTCTGTTTACTCGAACAGGAAATTCTCATCCATGTGGCCACCTAGCACTGTTTCCATCATATCCGTTCCCTGCATATTTTTCCATCCGAGTTTGGATGGGAAAAAACTACTCGTGTGCCCACAATCTAAGAGAGTCACGAGTCATCAAAAATGCAATTGTGAACTGGCCAGAATACAATGAATCATCCACTTAAGTATCAATAATCAACTTGTTTACCTACTGGTGGTTGCTTAGACTCAAAAAATGCCAGCATGAATTGGTAAAAAAAAATTCATAAATGGCAGCACCTCTTTCTCTGAAAGATAAGTCAAGTGACACTTGACATATGTGTGCAAAAGATCAGTACATTCCTGAATGCTGCATTGTGTAATTTTATAAAATAAAAATTTCGTTAACCGCTTCCCTGATTACCCTGAGTATACTCGGATCGAGGCGAGGGTCAAATTCTGACAAGCTCGAGTATACTCGGGCCGCTGTATTTTTTCCTTTCCTTTAGAAACGCAACCGAGTTTTTTCGATCCTTCATAGTAGTTTACGTTCCGACTGTTAGAGGTCACTCAGAGAGACAGATTAGATTTCTCAGAGGGTTTCTCGAAGCGGGTTCTTCGAAATATCGGAGTACTGAACTCACACGGTCATTTGCACCGCTGATGCCAAAATTTCTCTTTATAACCCAGTTGCTTCAATTGCTACTCCAGATGTTCATTACCCTACCAAGGACACTTTCCATTGCTAGGTCATTCGCTCTGAGAGGGTTTTCCCCACCCACCTTTTCTTTCCATTGCTAGGTCATTCGCCCTGAGAGAATTTTGCCCACCCACTCTTTCGTTCCTCAGTTCTTGAAAGGTCCTTTGCCTCCCCTACTTGGTGATGCCCCTCAAGATAAGTATGCACCCTTCAGGATCGGCCTTTTGAAGACATTTTCGGGTCAGTTATTCATACAGCTTTCGAGTGAATATGTCTAGCAGGTTTCCTTCCATTTGTGCTCCGTAGCATTTTTATTTTTCTCGTTTTTGTTGTTATACTCTGTTACCTTGTTACTACTACTGAAAAGAAGAAGAACCCCACGAAGCAGTGTGCATTGTGTGGACAAAAGCGAGACGCCCGGGGAAAGCGGATAAGGAAAGAGAGCCGTTTCTACTGTGCGACGTGTAATGTTCCGTTATGCGTGGTGCCGTGTTTTAGAATTTATCATTCACGTTCAAATATATGAATGTTGTATATTTTGTATACAGTTTATTTGTTACATATGTGAATTAGTTACGTTTAATATTTAGTACTTTTTTACCTATTATTAGTTATTTTTTATTGTATATTATTTTATTGTTTCATGTTTATTACGTAAGTGTATATATAATTTACACGATATATATGTATTTTTTATTGCATAGAAATGTTTTATGTTGCATATAAGTACGTTTTATACATAAGTTTTTCTTAATTTTGTAGTTTGCACCAAAGAAATGTAACTTTTAAATATGAATTAAGTTCAAGTACCTCGTATCTATCAATAATATAAAAATTTTAAAGTTCGATAACATTTTTATTAAAATTTACTGTTAAAAAATGAATGCATTTCTTTAATTGTATCATTACGATTTTTTTTAAATTGCAATAAAAAATGACTTTTTTTAGATCCTATATTGTGAAAAAATCGTCAGGGAAGCGGTTAAAAAAGGGAAAAAAAAAGGAATAGTCAAACACAGATAATCCACAAACTGGATAACCCACACACAAATAATCAGAAACTCTTGGATTATTAATCCTTCCACACTGAACACAAATACAAGGAAAGAGAGAAACCTGGTGCCAGCATTAGCCTACTCCTAACGAAGAGCACCAAGGGAGCAAACTGCTTAACATGCCTTCCGAAGGATTGAACACTGACTTGTGCGGTCTCCTCAAAGCACACAAGTAGGGGATGCGACAATCCTAGGTTGAAAAATCTTACCTCTGCTGGAATCGAACCTGGGATCATTGCATGGAAGTAATAGCTTTTGAACTGTTCAAATGGCATATAAGCTGTTTAATAAAATAAAATATTAAAAAGGCTTTCATCATCATCTCAAAACTGTAAAAATTTACCTCACTTCCAGAAAGTCTTGTTCATCAAGCTTCCTTCTGACAAGAAACTGTCCAGTGATGCCACCTGTACATGGATTTGAGCCTGCTGTTGATGCCCCACTAACACTTCTCTTCCCTAGTTCGACCACATCGGCTCCCAGTGCAGCTCCCAATGCTTTAAGAGTGGCTGCAGATGCTTCATACTCATCTTCTGAGAGACCACTCTCTGCACCATCTAAGATGATAAGAGAAACTATGAGGGTAAGTCAAAAAGTAAGTAGATTCTTCAAAAAAAGCACATTTATTTTAAATATACAGAAACGAAACTAATAATACTTTTTAATGTAACCCCCCTCGACTTCAACGCACCTGTTCCAGCATTACACAAGCTTTTTAATTCTGTTAGAAAAAAGTTTTTTGTTGTATCTTTAACCAATTTTCCACCTCGCCAATGACTTCTTCATCGGATGAAAATCTTCTTCCTCTTAGTGCTTCTTTCATTAGGCCAAACATATGGAAATCACTGGAAGCAAGATCTGAACTGTATGGCAGGTGCTCCATCAATTCAAATCCCAACTCATTTACTGTTTCGACTGTCTGATTGGCTGTATGAGGACGGTGGTTGTCATGCAACAAGATGATGCCCCTTCGAAGTTTTCCATGGCGTTCGGATCTGATCATGAGCTTCAGTTTCATTCGTAACACATCACAATAATTCTGACTGTTAACAGTTTTACTCTTTAAAGTAAAATGAACCAAAATCGCACCTTTCATATCCAAAAAAAGGGTAAGCATAATCTTACCAGCTGATGGTTGACTTTTGAATTTCTTAACCATGGATGATGACAGGTGTTTCCAAGCCATACTCTGAACTTGACTCTCTGGCATGTAATGATGCACCCAAGTTTCATCTGTAGTGATGATTCACTCTAAAAATTCATCTCCCTTACGGTGATAACACGTCAAATGGGTACGTGAGACTTCCAAACATCAAGCCTTATGCTGCGCAGACAATTGTTTAGGGACCCACCTTACACATACTTTTTGAAAATTTAGCGTGTCGTGCAAGACGGAATATGCTGAACCATGACTGACGTTCAAAGCCTCCACAATGTTGGCCATTGATTTTTCTGTTTTTTCGTACCATTCTTTCAACGACTTAAATATTTATCTCAGTCCTTGACATTGACGGACATACTGATCTCTCCTCATTGCATACAGAAGTTCTTCCCTTTTTGAAGTGATCTATCCACTCATAAATTTTACTGTGACAAGAAACAATTATCACTGTATTGAGTCTGCATTTGAAAAGAAAACTTTTGACAATCAGCGAGAAAGTGGAAATTATTCGTAAGTTAGAGAATGGAGCAAGCAATACATCCATTTGCGAAAATCTTTAAAAGGGTGACGTGCCTACAAAAAGGTTGGGAATCACTGCCCTAGACAGAGGTTGTAAATTGTCTATGGATGCAGCAATAGCTGTGAAACTGCTTGTAAAATAAAAAAATCTGTTGTGGCCACCATGTGACTTTCTCCATCTCTGTAATATTTCTAAAAGTTCCAAATAGGTTACATAATAATAAATATTTTAGGAAACTGCGAGAAAATTTTAGACTTCACACAAAGCTCCAACAATTAAGAAAATAAAAAGGGGCATTACTAAGACATAACTAAGCATCAATTGTTAACAAGAGTCACCGGTAGGTGTCATGGTGGTGGCAGCTAAAAATATAAGATATCTCTTAAACAATGCATTATATGGAAATATGTTTCTAACAAAGGTTGCAGAAAATTAAATTTCCTACAACTTTTATTCCAATATACATTTTTACATTTATCAAATATTAAAACAAATATCTCAAAATAACAGTTAAGTGACAAGAGTAAACACCCACTTCCGGTTGACCGATTTTTACCAAAAACTAATCACTTCTGGTGACTTTCATAAAAATGTTGAATATAAAATTTTGCGTTGACCTGATTAATAGTTTTTGAGTAAGAGCACCCACAAAAAAGTTATCACATACACAGACATCATCGAGAAAATGGCCAAAAAGTGTTCAGAGGACCTCAAAACATGTATTTCCGTTGAAATCTCAAAGTCGATTTTTTTCATGAAAACAATACTCTCCCCTATACTACGTATGGAGAAAGTAAAAATGAAGGGGTAGAACAAGAGACCCAGAGACTGGAAAATCAAGCCATAATAAAAAGAGCAAGGTATTTAGATGCCATAATTTAACAACACAGAAAGTTACAATGACTTAATCGAATACTGAGTAGTATTAGTAGTAGTATTCGAATGTAATAAATTTAAAGCACTTCACTTTCTGGGTAAATTAAAATTCATGTAACACTCCCATTGATTTTCAACAAGGAAATCTTTAGTACTATATAATAAATAAGGTGTTACACCAAATGCTCTATAATGTGGTTCCTCTGATGCACTTTTTCTGCCTATCCATTGATATAATATGACATGAAATAATTCATATACTTCCTCTATAAATAACAATGGTGGTAGGAAATATTTACATAACAAGGTAATATATATATTTTTAATGAAGAATTTCATTCAGGCAACGAATGTATTATATTGCTTAGTAATGGAACTAAGAGTTATTTATTACATACAAACCTTTGCCAACTCCAATGTCAAAAATTGTTTCCCCTCTCCCATCATCGAGGCGCTCCTTTATAGAACGCATCAACAAATCAAACTGGTCTTCTGTTGGACTGACTAATGCATTCTGGAGAGTAATTTGATGAGACAAATGACAGACTCATGCAATGAAAATTCAATTATGACACAATTCGAAACGTAAACACTACCAGAGATATTTTCATAAAGATAGCTTTCTCACCTTTCCTCTGATACTCGAATAATCAATTACGTTGGAAGCAGCGGGATCTAACTTGGACACAAATAAGCTTCCATCAGAAGGGCCACCGGTAACTGGTGACTGATCAATGACAGCTGCCATCGCAAGGTTTTATTCCAAACTCAAAATATAAAACAATTGTTTGATCCTTAACGCATTAGAATGGCCAATAACGACCACGGCTCGAAAACTACAGATCTCACATCTGTACACCAACTGGACATTGGAGCTAACTTCGACATGGAATGCCAATATTACGAAAGCCCTTCTACAATTTATATCCCGCGTAAAATTGAAGTATTTAAAAGTTCAAGTCAGATATTAAGAAGGCTATCAATAACCTGAAAAGAACATGATAAAATTCAATCACAAATAGAAATTATCAAAATTAGCAATTGCATCAGCATTGGCACTATCTTCACGACAAAAATATACCATATTCCATACGACGACAAAAAATGGAGTCAATGACTGCGTCTAAGTAACTGAAAAATAGAAGCATAGGCACGCAAAAAATTTCAAAATAATATATTTACGTCCGTTGTAATGATGAAAAAAAATGCCATTTACAATAAAATTTCTATGAGCACTCTCCGGGATTTCAGATGCGCTATTTTTATGTCATCACCTCTGCTGTAAACGTCATTTCCTGTTATATCAGTATTTGTTGATTTATGGAAGTAGATAAAGTAATCATGGTTATAAAAGATATTTACCTGACTTAATCTATTCATCGTTTTGTTATTTTTTCAACTTTCCTTTGCAATTTCTTTTGGTTTTTCATAAACGTCCCCTGAAGGTCACGAAAGATATTAAGAGCGGTTGTATTTGAATTAGTAGCAATGGTAACCAATTTATTTTTAGCCATGATTAATGAATGCAACAATTTTCAATTTATATTTTCATTGCCTAAATTAAAATTACGTGGTTTCTCTATTCAAAGACCACAAATTGAACAATGCGAGGTTGATAATAAGTTGGTCATTCTCAACAAAACAGTAGAGGAAGAGAATGTTCACCACTACCCCACTACTAACTTGAATACCTATCGTAAAGAAATTAAAATTAAAATCATTTAAGCCCACGAAGATTATAAACGTGAAATGTATGATCCCTGCTCGTGAGGTGTTCTTTTTCTTTGATTCAGTAAGAAAAGACAAAACATTTTGATTAGAGCGAGTAAAATCAGGGGCCGAAAGTCGTCGAACAATAAAACTAAACGGCGCAATATGCATTGCACAAACTTTCTCATACAAGTGTATTCGTTTGGTCGACTGTGTACGCTTATAAAAGAAAAATGCTTATAAATCAAAGTTAACCGTAGTTTACCGTATATTTTAATGCCACTGGTCGATATTTAGTAAATGTTTGGGACATATGGCTTAGCATTATTTGTGACATCAGGCTGTACGATTGAATGGATTTTAATCAAAATCTCTATAACCATTTTTGAGTAAATCGAATTTTGTTTCAAAATATCCAAGAATCAAGTACCCTTAATTGTTGCGCAGTATCGTACATCTCCTTAGAGTGTATATTTTGAATGATATTATTCACAAATAAGATATATCGATCGATTTAGTTTAACCGTTTAGACTGTAAACGTAGGGGTCTTTGGGTTGTAATATGATTTTGAGTGGACCGCGGCGGAGGCGTGACGTCATAGGCCTTAGGTAAGGTATCTTAGCGTATATTGTAATGTCTTTGGACGCCATATAATAATATTAAGGCATATATAACTTACGTAGTATTATTTGTGACATCAAGCTCTACAATTAGATTGATTTTGATCAAATTTTATGTAGTCATTTTTGAGTAAATAAAATATTTCTAAAAATCGCCAAGAATAAACTACCCGTAATTTTTGTGCATTTTTATGAAAAAAATCTACAAGAGATAATATATTGCACAAATACGAAATATCATTCGATTTTATTTAGGCGTCTGATCTCTAGAACAGCGAACAGACAGACAGACTGCATGGCGAAAACCACTTATGGAATCAGGGACACCTAAAACGTGTATTTCCATCAAAATCTCGAAATCGAATTTTTCACGATTACAATACTACGTATATGAGAAAGTAAAAATCGTCATATAGACCAGCGTTTCGAGCGTTTCCCGACCGGTGGTTCGCGTACCCCTAAGGGTTTGCGAAATAAACATAAGAGGTTCGCGAGAAAAATTTGGTAATAGCGTCTTTTTCACTTCCTTGCTTCTACAATTCTTACCAATTTTCTTTCAAATTAGTTGCATCGTTATACTTTCATTTTTTTCTTAGGCTTCAAGAATTACATTTGAATTTTACAGGGTACGAACTAGAAACTGATGACAATATCAGAGATTCTGATTTTACTGTAAACGTTTGCATACTATGTGTTATATAAAATTTTAATTTTTGATTAATTAAACGCGTTCAATAAGATTTGTTTTTATAAAATTTACTCTCCATTATAAGAGGTTCGCCACCAAACTGTTGTAACTCAAGGGGTTCGCGAATAAAAGGTTAATCAAAGGGATTAGATACGAGGAATAGGTTGTTAGCTCAAGGGGTTCGGGAAATGAAAAAGGTTGGGAATCGCAGATATCTACAGCAGTTATCGAAAAAGTATCTCGAATGAGATTTCTCAGAATGCATGAATAAATTTATATGGAATACTGCGTTGCATCAAAGTGAGGAAAATAATTTTACAAAATAAGAACAAGAAACGAAAGTGTATTGCTGATTGTTGTTGATAAATAGGGATGAGAAATATAATAGTTCTAATTTACGATAAAATACGATAGGACAGATTTTTATATGAATGTAAATTGATAGAAGGTTATCGAGGGCTCTAACACTGAACAAATATGTACCTTGCTATACAATACCAAAGCAAGTAGAGAATATAAAATTACATGAATGGCGAAATTATACATGTTGAACCCATTTAAAGTGGAAAATTCACATAATAATAAAATATCAACTGCCCATTTTCCGAGTGATTGGGGAATTATTTAGTTTTTCGTATTTTATTTGTACATATGGGGGGTAGCAATTATTAAATACTCGTTACTAATGAATATAACCTTAAAAATAATTATTAAGAAAATAATTTTTAATAGGTATGTATATTCTTACATTTAAATTTTAGATTGAATTCTATCCAAAATGTATAATATTTTGAATAAAATGCTCTAGTTACGATTTTCAATTAATTTTGGCATAGATTATTTATTTTTATTTCTAGGACATAAAATAAATCCTATATAATTTCTCCATGCACTTCATTCATATTTCGCGGCAAAACCTGATTCGCTGTGATGGCTCTATCAGCCAATGATATTTGTCATTATTTTTCTGTTGCTTTCGGCTGGCTGCTGGCTGGCAGTCTCCTGTTAAGGTCGAATTCCATTTTATAATTTTTAATTAGTAAAATTTTCCTTATACTTATCATATTCTGATAACAATATATTTTTCAACAAATCGTATTGCTAATTCCAAACTGACTTCAATATTTCAATGAAAATGTCTTATATGAAGATATTGTTTTGTCGCTAAAGATTTCTTGAAATAGCAATTTATTGGAATCTTAATACATAATTGGTGTTGCGGAAATTATTTCTTAAATTGTATGGGCTTCAATGGATCGAAATGAATAATCAGTGTCAAATTCAGCTGTGTAGACTTTGTCTCCTCGAAAAGGGCTCTTACGCTGCAATATACGAAGCAAATGAAAGTTTTGGGTTCCACATCGCTGAAGTTATTAACGAGTTATTGGAGCTCGATGTAAGTAAAACAAATGTTTTTAGTTTATAAAATAAATGCCGACGACAATTTGATCGCTGTCAGTGATGAGGATGACTTCTTTCACAAAAAATGGAAAAATTTGGATTCGTTAAATATAATCGGTATTTAGTTAAACATTCGATATTTTTATTGGTAACTAAACAAACAATAAAATCGTTATGTATTAAACTGATAATCTGTTATTTATATATGCTAAACAGCATGCCTTCATAGAGCAGCAATTCTGCGCTTGAATATCCCCACTGTAGACATCATTCTCAGATGAAACTTTAAATATTGTATGATTAGTTATTTTTTAATTAAACCTTCATACATTCCCATATTTAAAAAAACATTGGTGGCAGGTTCTCCTGGAGTACTTAATTGGCATAACGTTAATTATACAAAATGATTTGTAATTTTTTACCCAAAAATAAGTTATTCCTTTTATCATTAAAAACTTAATTTTCATTGCCAGCGATTTTTTTACCACGATGCATGGTTATGCACAACATTTGGAATGAACTAATAATAAAAATAAAATCAACCAGATTAGATATACACTTGGAGGATACATGTCTTACTCTATTGAGTTTAAATTGTTCTTATAAATGTAATTACTAGCCATTTTTATATTTTTGCTGAAGGTATCTCCAGGAGATGGACTTCCAGATAATGTCTGCCATGACTGCCTGGAGGAAGTTGCACGTTTCAAACGCTTTAAGAATGTCTGCCATGAGGCAAAATACACCTACAAACATCTTAACATTCTAAATGATGGAAAATTGGTGAGTCATCAAATGGTCTTTGCAAATTAAAGTGTCATTCTTTAAAAGTATAGGTCTTAAATTTCATTTTAAAATTCCATAGAAATTGTTGCATCTATTAATTTCCTCTTGTGCCTGTTTTTAATTTATCAAACATGTTTACTGTAAAGTATCAAAATTAATGGAGTTCATGATCACAGAACGAATAACTTTGTAAGCTTCCACACTAAAAGTTCTTCATTATTTGTGATTATACTTAGCAAATTTTACACAGTTGAGCCTAAGCCTATTGAAAATAACTGATAGAATTTTTTTATCGATGACAAAATTTGATCCTCAATCCAGTAATCTAGTGCAGTGAGTTATGAATAAGGGGGCAAATTTTTTTTAGCTAAAGGGAGGACAAATGCAGTTATTTTTAACAAAAAGGATGGACAAATTTGATTTTAAAAAACAATTTACATGGCTTATTTCATATTTATTTTAATAAAATAATAGTTATAAACAAATCCATGCACTACAGCAGGCTTAAAGCATTAGATATTGTCCATTTTAAAAATACTGGATGACTGCAAGAAAAAAATGAATGCCTCTATGTAATTTTGAAAACAATTTTGTCACAATAACACAAGACTTATTAATCTTGATTTATATTATAATAATCATATAAAATAAATTTAGATTACTGCAGTTCAAAAGTGAATTAACCTTTAAATGCCTGGTGTGCCCGTACGACCAAACAAAATGTGTCCCTTCGGTGCCTGGTGGGCTCGTACGGGCACGCTTAGTTTATAAGTCCCCCACAGATGTTGCATTCATAATGGATTTATGAAATTTGGGAGGCGTCCTCCTAGAGGCCTGCTCTTAAGATGTGTCAAGGCAAACATGCAGTAGACCCAATTAATGGGGGTGAGGACACCTCACACTGAGAGAAAACAGAAAATAGGGTGAGAGCATTTGCCTAACCCCTTTCCAACTCCCCGACTCAGACCTCTCCACGGCCCAAGGATGTTGGAAGTGGACAAAGAAGCTCTTCTTCCACCTCCTCAAGATCACAGTGCTCAATAGCTACATTTTACTGAGGTCAGAGGGAAGGCAAATGATGCATTGGCAGTTTTGCATTCCTTTTTTGAACTTATTGAAGAAGCATCAGCTATCCCCTCAAAAACTTCCCAAAAAGGAAGACAAGGTGCATTTGGTCGGTTATAGACAAATGAAAATAAACATTGGCCCGTAAAGGGAAATTGCCTTTGATCCAGAGTATGCTCAGATAAGGTAAAATACACACAGACAGTGGCAAAATGCAAAATATGCAATGTTGGTCTGTGTGTATTTTCTTGTTATGAAAAATTCCACACAGATGGATTTCTAAGTGTAATGCAGAATGAAATTCATATTGTAATACATGAACAAATGAACTATAAAATTTTCAATAATGTTTTTTATTAAATTTATCCTTGTTGTATTACTCCAGATTTGCATTCTTTTGTTTTCTTTTACTATAAAAGATGTAACCCCATTATTCCCCAAACGATTTATTAAATGATGCTTTTCATTTGAACGTTTTATTGCTAATAGTTCAAGAAATCTAAAATCTATAAAAGCCTACTTCTGTCCCTTTGTGGCTCCATCTGTCATACTATAAAAATGTGAATAACTCGATAAAAGATGGATATATATTTTTGAAATTTGGCAGGAATACTAAATTTGCATATTTTAAGGTGATGATGAAAAAAATCTCGAAAAATGTCCTGGGTTCGACTCCAAGGAAGACATTTCCTTTTCTCATAAAATAACACGTAAAATTTGACTTTTCGACGTGCAGGATTTAATTCTGTATGATATCTATATTTAAAATAATTAACCTATGATCTTCGGATCTAAACCATTTTAAAGAAAAAATTATAAAGTTTCTTATTCTGTTCATCTTTTTGTTCCTACAGTTTGAAATTCCTCATGTTAAATGTTTAATTCACATATTTCGCAGAAATCTTGCCATTTTAACGGGATGTTGCCTTGCCAACCCATTACATTGTTAAACCTCAAAATCCTATTGTTATTTCAATCCTTATGGATGAAAGCATGCTTTGAATGTTTTTAATACGAGAGAGAGAAAAGGAAGGAGAGGGAAATGTAGTAACGAATGTAAAAAACATTTGTTGCATTATTTACAAGAAGGAATACATTTGAATGTAGAACATTAATCATTTGCATATTAAAATTACTTATTATCAAGGCTTGAAACTAGGAATGCCTAAAAGAACAAAAGTTTGTTTTCCTGCTATAGATTTTTTAATACGTGTTGAATCGATCAACACCACTTTTTAAAGCGAGAATTTGACACATTCTTAGTGATTCACATTGTTGCCGGTTTTGTGTAATTGGGGTATCATTGACTTGGATAATAGCTTCACGTCGTATCTATTCACGAAATTTCATTTTAAAAACTTTCCCGTTGAATTTCAACAGGCATCTCCCTAGTACAAAATAATAATAATTTGACTTTTTATTTTAAGGACGATAATTAGACTGAGTCCATTCATACATATAATTCAGTATGACAAAAACAAACATCCATGCCCTCGACAGGATTCGCTCGACCAAGGCTGGCTAAAATATAGATTATTCTAAATAAAACTGTTATAATTTCTTGAAAACCATTATTTCTGAGCCACAATTTATTCAAAACATATATATTTATTGGAACAGAAAGCTTCTTGAGAGGCTGAAATTTGTAGAATGATTAAAAGTTAATTAATGCAATCTTTACTCATGAATATAAAGTAGAAAATGAAACATTCATTATAGAAGTGTTTGTTATTGCTTAAAAAATCAGATCAGAGAACTGAAAAAATCTTTTAACAAGCAACATGTTTAGCATACTGAGAACCGCACCTAGGATGAAAGATGCCGATTCACAGGTATAACATCCCAACCTATGCTGTGGCAAGTATAACAACGTAACTAGCATGCGTAGAGACAGCCAACAGACTAAAATTACATGACATTGGTAAAAGCAAGGACAAAAACAGAAAACTGCTCCAAAAGGAGGACATAGAAGGACAAAAAGTGTAGGGAGGACAATGTTTGAAAAAGGACTGTCCTTCCAAAAGGAGGACATCTGTTCACTTTAGTTATGAATGAATCAAGAATTTTGAAGGCATATCGTATGAGCAAAAACATTTTAAATGCTTTTTTAGTGAAAGGAAGTAAAAATGATTAGTTATTTCAGGGCAGCACAGTGTTATTCAATAATTGTTTGTTATATTTTAAATAGAACTCCTTTGTGATGTTGCTGGTAATCAAAACTACTTCCATGAGTTCCAGAATGCAACTGCCGCCTGTGGCACTTTATTGCTGTTTAGTGCCCTAAACAGGTGAAGTCTTTAAAGTGCTTGTGCACACATGGTTGTGTGCGCAGGTACCTTATTCGATACAATACACCCTTGCTAGACATAATTTATTACTGCTGAGTGAAGAAGGAACATTCCATTTAGAACATTTTATAGGCTATTCTCAATTAGAAAAATGATATGCTGGATTAAGAAAATTAGTTTTAAAAGTCTTAAATAAGTTAGGATCCATTGAAGAATATGAGGGATCAAGGGCACAAAAATTGGCTGACATGATACACTTAAGGTAGTGGTTTCTTTGGGGATGCTAAGGATTAGACATGTATTTACTGTCTGTTTTACCATTCTAATCATCATACCTACAATAGGCAGCCGACAAATTATACCCCTCAAATGGCTAGGACCTATTGTCTGTGTCCATATTTTTCTTTAGGTGGTTATATTAATGGCAGTTGTAGGTCCAGTAGGTGTTTTTTATGAATTTTGATTAAACAAGATGCAGATGTGGCGCAAAGACACTTTTTTTTAGGTGAGGAGATAATGGCTTTGTGTTGTTTGGAAACTGCTGACCTAAGGTAACAAATTATAGTTTTCCTGATCTCCTCATTTAGGCCTGATTTGTTTATTTCTTACAAAATTTATCTGACTCTTAGAGCAATAAGTGCAACTGACTCATCTATTAGTAAATAAATATTCTGTAATGACTTTTTCTTAAACAAAATTAATTAAATAAAAATTAATTAAAATTTTCTCTTTCCTAATAATTTTTTAATAACCAAAATAAATTTTAGCTTTATAATTTCAGCTTTATTTTTTTAAATGTTACCAGTTACACATTTACCACTGCAGAATAAAGCAGTGTACAAGCTCACTCTATGGAGGAGGAATATATAGTCATTAAATACTCAGTTTTTTGGATACATCAACCTGAATTATTTTAAATTTTTCCTAAGCATCATCTTTGATACCTTTTGGTTGGTGATATATAATTTATGGTGTGTAGTTTCTTCTGTGTTTATAGTCAAATAGATGCTTGACAGAGGGATGTCTGTTCAGACAGCTACGTTTATGTTCCAACATTCAAATTTAAAGTCTCTGCTGGTTTCGTCTACATATCCTTTGGAGCAGTCACAACTAGAAGGTTTATATACATTAAGTTTCTACATGTTAAATTTATCCTTTACCTTCTAATTATTTCCAGAGGTTTCAGTATAAACCATATAACTTTTTAGTTTGGTGGCTGGAGGTGTTTATTTATAAGATATGCCATTTAAAAATGTGAGTTTACACCACTTTTATTTCAATTTTACATTTCCAAAAAGATTCTACCTGAACTCGAGGAAAATTCAAAATAATTCAAAGTGATGTATCCAAAAACAATACTGCAATTGATGACTTTATATTCCTCCACCACCTAATACTTTCCTCCCTAACAAGATAATTTCTTTGTTGTGAAATTTATCGTTTGAATTATACCTTTTGATTTACTGACAACAACTGTCCTTTCTTCCCCCTCTCACTTTGTTTCCTATTTTCAATAAATCACCACCATGCTAATTCCCTCTCCTTCGTCACTTATTTCCCCTTCATCCCAGGTGGCTGTTTGCTTATGTGTACCCTAGAACAGTGGTTCCCAACCTGGGTGCTGCAGCTGATTTTTAGGGTTGTCGTGGTAAAACTAGTTTTGTAAATAAATCATTGATTTGTATGTGTTTACAGGTAACTAGGGCATTAACCTTTAAACACCGAGCGTACCCATACGGGAACGCAAAATGTGACCTGTTTGCTGCCAGCCATACCTGTATGGGAACGCTTTCTTTGGAAGTAGCTTACAGATGTCATTTCCGTCATAGAGGTGTGAAATTTTTATGGTTTCATCCTGGAGCCATGCTCTCAAGGATCATTGCGGCAACCATGCCGATGATTCACCACTGGGGGCGGAGAAGACCTCCCACCAACTGTAAACAGAGATAAGGGAGAGTGTGGCAGCCCTGCCCTTCTCATTTCACGTGTACAAGGGTGATATGATGGTGACTAGCTACGAGGTCAGCCGCCATAGTTGGAAGTGGACGAAGAAGCTCTTCTTCCACCTCCTCAACATCATGGTCCTCAATAGTTATGTTCTCCTGATGTCATCTGGTAGGTAGATGACGCATCAAGAGCTTTGTCTCGCTCTCATGCAAAATCTGATCCAAGAAGGGGTGACAGCTCTTCCCATTGTTACTTCCCAAAGCAGAAGACCAAGCAGCACACAATTGCATCTCTCAGAGAACAAAGAAAATAAACACTGGTCCGTAAAGCGAAATCGCCTTTGCTGCCATGCATGCTCCGAGAGGGGAAAATATACTAGAACAGCAGTGAAGTGCAAAATATGTGAAGTAGGGCTCTGTATATTTTCATGCTTTGAGGAGTACCACACCAAAACTATACTTTAAAAGTTGTAAAATATATGAAAAAGTAGTGTTAGTTATGTTTTATAATTTTTTATACTTTATATTATAGATTTACTCAGAATTTGGGTTGCTTTCTTTTCTTTTAGTGTAAAGGACATATACCCGTTATTACCCAAACAATTTTGCTAAATATTATTTTTTGTTTGACTAATTTATCTCTTAAAGTTCAGGAAATACAAGGTTTTATCTGATTGAAAGCAAGAAAAATTTAAATGGCCAAAAATAAGTGCAGCAGTGGGATTCACCATAGGGACATTTAACCCTTAGAGTGCCAAGAAGTGCGATTGCGCTCCTTGCAACTCTCGCCTAAAGTGCCAAGAGCACTATCATGCTCCTTCGTCAGGCTCTCTTATAAGTGCCGGTAGTTCACAGTCTCTCGTCAGATGGTATCTTACGACAGTCTACTTATGACAAGGAAAGAGTTTAGTTTCAGAACCTGCTGCTAGTTTTCGTCTCATTAGTTTTGTTTTGATTTTATGTGTTTTTAAACTTGACCTAGTTTTTGCAACCCGTAATAATTAAAATGGCATCAACCTCAACGGAAATGTTTGATATTATGAAGATATAATGGATTATATAAATACTCTTAGTGACAATGATGATTATGTTGATTCTGGCGATGAAATACAAACTCCTGCAAGTTTCATAATTTCAGTTACAGAAAGCGACAATAGTGACATTATTGTTCGTCATAGACGTTGTATTGCAGTTCTAACTCAAAGTTCAGGTAGTGAAAGTGTTGTTGACAATGAGGAACGTGATAATGATATCTATAATAATGGACAAATTAGCATTAGAATCCGATAGGAGAACTATTGAGTATTGGTAATTAGTATAAATTAAAATGTAAGCACAAATGTAAAAATGTAGAGGAACAAGTGTGTATAAATTGTGTTAGTGTTGTATAAAACATTTTATTTTTCAAAAACCTCAAATCCTAAGAGAGTGATTTTTTGTGGGGCCAAAGATTATACTGGGACTTCAAGAAATAGGACAAATATGCGAGTTAATTAATTTTTTAAAAACATTGCTAATTTCAAACTTTAATTTTGTTTTTCTAAAAAGGTAATTTTAATGTTAAACAATCCTTTTACAATAGTAGTATGATGTCTGGTCCTTAATTCCTATGTTCTAGATAGAGAACTATATGTACTGAATGTTCTGTAAAACTTTCAAAAAGATACCTTTAAAATTAAGGTAGATGTCATTTTTTTCCTACACTGCTGTAAATTCGACAAAAATCGCCTGGCAATTTTGGCATAGCTACAAGAAAATTGCCTGGCACTCAAAGGGTTAAATTCGGCATTTAAAGGTTAATTTTATCTCTAATAAATTGATTATGTTGTGATACCAACAAATGGGTATGTCCAAAGGTTTTAATACTCATTTGAGAAAAATGTTGCCTGGCCAAATTTGTGTAGTTTTGAGGTGACCGCGCAAAGTCAGAGTTCCATCCTTCGGAATGGACGTTGCTGTTGAGCCCTGTGGTGCTCTTCGTTAAGAATAGGCTAATACGAGCACCGGGTTTCTCTCCTCCCTTGTGTGTTCAGTATGGAAGGAAATATGGCTTTAATAATCCAAGAGGTTAATTAGCCAAAAATACACACACACTCGTTTGTGAAAATATTTAAAAAATGCTTGAAGGCTGGGTTGCCACAAAATTCTGTTTATCTTTGAAAGGGTCCCATGCCTACAAAAAGGTTGGGAATCACTGCCCTAGACATAGGTTGTAAATTGCCTAAGGATGCAGCGATAGCTGTGAAACTGCTTGTAAAATAAAAAAATCTGTTGTGGCCACCATGTGACTTTCTCCATCTCTGTAATATTTCTAAAAATTCCAAATAGGTTACATAATAATAAATATTTTAAGAAACTGCGAGAAAATTTTAGACTTCACAAAGAACAGAAATAAACTCAAACCATAGCGTTCTGATATTTGATATAGCCACAAAGCTCCAACAATTAAGAAAATAAAAAGGGGCATTACTAAGACATAACTAAACATCAATTGTTAACAAGAGTCGTCGGTAGGTGGCATGGTGGTTACAGCTAAAAATATAAGATATCTCTTAAACAATGCATTATATGGAAATATGTTTCTAACAAAGGTTGTAGAAAATTAAATTTCCTACAACTTTTATTCCAGTACATTTTTACATTTATCAAATATTAAAACAAGTATCTCAAAATAACAGATAAGTGACAAGAGTAAACACCCACTTCCGGTAGACAGATTTTTACCAAAAACTAATCAGTTATGGTGACTTTCATAAAAATGGTGAATATAAAATTTTGCGTTGACCTGATTAATAGTTTTTGAGTTAGAGCACCCACAAAAAAGTTATCACATACACAGACATCGTCGAGAAAATGGCCAAAACGTGTTCAGGGGACCTCAAAATATGTATTTCCGTTGAAATCTCAAAGTCGTTTTTTTTTCATGAAAACAATACTTTCCCCTATACTGCTTATGGAGAAAGTAAAAATGAAGGGGTAGGACAAGAGACACAGAGACTGGAAAATCAAGCCATAATAAAAAGAGCAAGGTATTTAGATGCCATAATTTAACAGCACAGAAAGTTACAATGACTTAATCGAATACTGAGTAGTATTAGTAGTAGTATTCGAATGTAATAAATTTAAAGCACTTCACTTTCTGGGTAAATTAAAATTCATGTAACACTCCCATTGATTTTCAACAAGGAAATCTCTAGTATTATATAATAAATAAGGTATTACACCAAATGCTCTATAATGTGGTTCCTCTGATGTACTTTTTCTGCCTATCCATTGATATAATTTGACATGAAATAATTCATATACTTCCTCTATAAATAGCAATGGTGGTAGGAAATATTTACATAACATAGTAATATATATTTTTAATGAAGTATTTCCCCTATACTACGTATTTTCTCAGTCTGTTTTTTGTGCGTGCTAAAACTGAAAATCTATTTATCAGGTCAACACAAAATGTTATATTTGACATTTTTATGACAGTCACATGAACTGATTAGTTTTTGGTAAAGATTGGTCAACTGGAAGTGGGTGTTTACTCTTGTCACATCCGTTTTTTTTAATATTTGCTTTAATATTTGATTAATGTAAAAAATATTGGAATAAATGTTGTAGGAAATTTAATTTTCTACAACCTTTATTGAAACATTTTCCCATATAATACATTGCTTATGTGATATTTTAAAAACTAATTTTTTAGCTGGCACCACCTACCGGTGACTATTGTTAACAATTGATTCTTAGTTATGTCTTAGTAATGCTCCTTTTTATTTTCTTAATTTTTGGAGATTCCTGACTATATCCAATATCAGAAGGCTATGGTATGAGTCTATTTCTGTTCTATGTAAAGTCTTTAATTTTTTTTCGCAGTTCCTTAAAATATTCTTTATCTTTTAACCTATTTTGGAATTTTTAGAAATATTACAGGTATGGAAAAAGTCATGTGGTGGCTACATCAGATTTTTCAGTCATATTACTAGTAGTATTATTAGAAAGTTTGAAGTCTCACAGATAATATTTGGAATTCAGAATAGGGTCCTATTGGGCTCATTATTGGTAGAACAAAGTTTCCATTATGATGAAGTTCAAATGTTTTTATTATTAATGAAATAATTTGAGTTAATAATGGTGTACCAATATTTTATTTCAAATTGTATTGTATATTTTTATTTGATTGACATTTCCTCTGTTCTTCATTAATTATTCTTTTACCATTCTTGAATAGATTAACATAAAAGTTGAAGCTAAAGAAGATGACCTTTTTGAAGCTGTTGAAAATGAAATTAATTCACTTGTGTGTATAAAGTCTGAACCTACAGAAATCGCAGAAGAAGAATATCAAGCCAAAGTGGTAAATGTTTGCAGTGTGAGTATATTTATTTTTGTATTGTTATTAAATTATTGATAATTCACTGCCAGGCATTTAAATGGGCAAACTTGTTGGTTATCCATAATTCCTGGTGTTTGCAACTGCAATTTTAATGGTCATAGGAGAGCAATGTGTACTCCTTGTGACCACCAGCCTAGCTCTCCCCAGGATGTTTTTTCCCTCAACAATCTTTCTCCCGTAATAATGCTTCAGAATCTATGTGGCTTTTCCAATCCACATAATATACCACCAATTGAACTTTGCTGATAATTGGTTCCGGAAAATTGATGCGAAATGCAAATTCACAAAGTGCTAGTCCAATTTTCCCATAAGACCCCATGTTATTATGAGAGAGTGGTTCGCAGCCAACCTAAAAAATTCACTTTTTTATCATAAATAATGTTTAACAGTTGAACAGAAAATAAAAGAAAATGTAACCGCAAATAAAAAACCTAGCATTATAAAGAGAAAAAAATAATTTTAATTACCTTCAAAATGCGTAATAGCAAATGAAAACCCAGCATAACAAAGCGATTACACTTCTTTCCGCACTTGTACAGTTTACTTCCACAAAATTTCGCATTGATTTTTTATCTTCTTTTGTTCATTCTAAGGTAATGGTTTTATTTAAATTGAACTACTGAAATGGAATGTTGAGTACATAATGTACAAATGTTTTCCTGGATTCTGCAACAAACATTTCCAAGCTTCATAAAAAAACACTAGCATTAAAAAGTGGTTCCATTTCTTTTACTAATTACGTTAGGGTAAAAACATAGTGGAGCCTCACACTAAGCATCGCATCAGGGCTTTCATAGTGGAGCATTGACTCATGACTTTGTTCCCAGTCTGATTCTAGAGCTTGATATAAAAACATTCCCTCTACTTGTTGTAGCTGTACTAAATTTTAGTGTGTAGTGTTGTTTGTAATACTTTTTTATGTGTATCGATTTACTTCTAAAGTGTCAGATTTGTAATTTCTTCAGACAGTGAAAGTGATTTGTTGACAAGTACGGCAGTTAAATGGTGGGTGATGAATAATACTAGGAGGAGAAAATTCAGTGTGAATCCAATAAATCAGTCAAGGGAGCATCTTGGTGAATACCATTGATTGTTTTTTAAACTAAAAAAACTTTCTTTTATTTAAACAGCAATCCTCACTTCACAATCAGAAGCCCTGATTTCAGTCATCGACCATCGCAATTAACCAATTAACTTGAAATCGCTGTATGGTTTAAAATCTTGTGCATGCATTCTAGTAAATTAACTTTACAGCCTTTTAAATATTTCGATGAATAAGGAAGCTTTCAAAGGCTTGCATGCTTATTTAGAACAGAAGACCCAACCCTCAAAGTTTATTAGCTCCATTTTTATTGTGCATTTTGCTGAATTTCACTTCACTTCCCCTCTACCCCTCTCGTCTCCCCCAACCTCACACCTGGTCTTCTTCTTCCCAATTCCTTCGGTTTTATGATAATGAGGCTATGGACAGTGACGATCTTGAGAATGGGCCTGGGTTGTAAAAACAACCAAACTTTGATTGCAAATAATTTGGCTCATAGGCCACGAGGGCACGTATAATTTCACAAATCGTATTTAGTCATCATATACTCTTAATGTAAAAAAACTGAATCAAATCGGATGCTTACACTTCGTGAATGTTCCTTTTGAGCTACAAAAGAATTAAGTCGATGGTTATCACATTTGTTTACTTTGAAAACTGCTAATAACGAGCATTATAAATATAATATAATAATAAAGTCCATTTCTAGGGTGCTAAAGTTTAAAATGAGCTTAGAGACAAAAAAGTAGAGGGAGTTCATGCTTGTTGGCATCGTAAACGCACGATGCGAAATGCAAGTAATATGCATGAAACACAAGTAATGATCATACAAAATTTATCAAGTTTGATTTTCACATATATGAGGCAATCAATATATTAATACCATTTATGTATGAAAACAATTTTTTGTAGTTATGTTGTTTTTGCAGCAGTAGAAATTCCTTTTATTAAGTAAAGAGTTGTGTGACCAGACACATACGTACATGAGAAAGTTTGTGCAGTGTATATTGTACTGATTTTTACTTTCCCCATATACATAGTATATTGAGAAAGTATTGTAATGGCAAAAATATTATAGCTGAGATTTTGATGGAAATAATGTTTTAGGTGTCCCTGAGTCCAAATAAGTGGTTTTTGCCATGCCATCTGTATGAGACCAGAGCACTTAGACAGTTCAATGAAATCAAATGATTAAACCTGATGTATGAAGCCTTTACTTTGTGGAACTCCATAATAAAAGGAGGAAAAAACACTTTTTAAAAAATCAAATGATATTTTGTATTTAGGTATAACATTACTGAGAGTAGAAACTATTAGGAGATGAACGATATAGCTCAACAATGAAGGGTAGTTGATTCTTTTTGATTTTCACAAAATGCTGATTTATTCAAAAATAGCTTTAGTGATTTTTATTAAAATTTATTCTGTTATAGAGCTTATTAAACTAACAATACTACATAAGCCATCCAGTGACATTATAATAGGTGTATTGATTTTAACACCCAGCCCTCTCCAGTTATCTCAACAATATTGCAGTAATGCTTCAGCGCCAATGTGCCTTCACTAATCCACATAATATCTGTATAGTATAACTATTTATCAAGTTTGATTTTCACATTAATGAGGTAATCAATATATTAATACCATTTATGTGCAGCAGACATTTTCTGTGGTTATGTTGTTTTTGTAGAAGTAGGAGTTTCTTCCGGTCAGGAAAGAGTGTAGTGAGACCAGATGAAAAAGCTTGAGCATTGCATATTGTACTGATTTTTAGTATATTTTCTTAAAAGAAAAATGTGCTTATGTGATCACTCTGTCTGTCTGTGGATAACAACTTTTTTGTTTTAAGAGACATTTGGAAAATTCTTTTTGAATTAGATAGCTCTTATAAATCCATGAAGTTTTAACTGATTGAACTTGCACAGTAGTTCATAGATTTTTTCGCTAGATGGCTTCCAATTCAGAAAATTCAAAACTTTGACATTATATTGTAACGAAACTGTTGGAAATGTCATGATTTTTTTTATTTGTTATCTCTTATCATTCTATAAATTTTCCACTGATTGGGTTTTCCATATAGTTCATAGGTTTCTACTAGGTTGTTTCAAATTTAACTTTCTTGTTTTAAGATATATATATTTGGAAAATTCTTTTTGAATTAGATAATAAAGTTTCCACTAACTGAACTTTCATGGTGGTTTGTAGTTTCTACTAGATGCCTTCAAATTTGGAAAATTCAAAACTTTGAATTGGTATTATAGCCAAACTACTGGAAATATTAGGAAATTTCTTTTTGAATTAGATAGCTCTTATCAACCTATGAATTTTCCAGTGATTGGATTTTCCATGGAGTTCATAGATTTTCCACTAGATGGCTTCAATTTTGAAAAATTCAAAATTTTTAAGTGGTATCCAAGCTACTGAAACTAGAGGAGTGAATTTTTATGGATGGGAAAATTCTAATGAGGATCTGCATTTCAATGATGTGAGTTCTCCTCGTAGGAGGAGCCAAACCAGAACCCTGAAAAATTATAAGAAAACGTGCTTCCACCTCTTTCTTCTTGTTTTATATTGTGATTATTGAAAAGCAGATTATTTTGGGAATTAAATCAAGAGATTTTAACATTTATCATACTTATCTGAATCCAAGACGACCCTGAATCTATGACAATCCCCCTTTTTAGTGCTTTTGTCATTGCTGAAAGTCACTATTTGTGATGTCTGTCTGTCCGTCCGTCCGTACACATATCAGAGAAGAGTTGGCTGACTCGATTTCAACCAAATTTGGTACATATAATATTCATGTAATTAATGACCAAAGTGGCATATTTAGACCGTATCGACTCAGCAGGGGTGCCACAATTACAAAGTAAACTTTTCGGTAATTATGAATTTGTAAGAAATTGGCTGCACCAATTTCAATGAAATTTTGTAGGAAGGAAGCATGTAACAAAAAAACAAAATCAAGATGTTTAGTATAGATATAGAAAGCAGGGATGCCACAATGCAAGAAATAAAAAACATTCTTTTTACACATATTTGTGTTGAAATATCTTCATCAATTTGAACCAAATTATAATATTTATAACGTACACATATATAGAAACCCATAATAGCAAATTTAAACTGAATCGGCCAAACAGGGATGTCACAATTACAAATTAAATTCTCTCACTAATAATGGAATTGGAAGGAATTGGCCGAACGAATTTCAATTAAATTTTCTATATAAGATTTATACAACATACCATAATGAAATGAAGATGTTTAAAGTGGAGCTAAAGAGCAGGGCTACCACAGTAAAAAGTAAAATAATATTTCTTTTACATGTAATTCTAGAGAACTGACAGCATGGATTTTAACCAAATGTTTATATAATTAAATAACAAAATTATTATATTCATACCAGGTTGACAAAACAGGGCTACCACAATATCAAAGTTAGAATTTGTCTGTAACTATTAATTTTGAAGGTATTTGCTGAATGAATTTCAAAGAAATTTCGTTTGTAGGGAGAGTATAGAATGGCAAAATGAAATGAACATGTTTAAAACAGATCTATAAAGCAGGGTTGCTACAATATAAGGAAAAATAATTTTCTGATATAAAGCGAATACACTACGGCGAATTTGATGAAAAGCACTTCTGTGCCACGAGAAACCCGTGTACATCCCTTTTTGTTTTAAGACTGTCTGTGCAGATAAAAGTTACGAGTTAAGTCTGTGTGCTTCCTACATACATTAAAAATCTACAAGATTTGTTGATGTTTTTTATCTTAAGCTTATTGAGTTCTATATCTTTCTTTATATCATAAAAGTCTATGTATGTATATGATCAGTCATCATTAGTCACTATTTCTCTCTTTTCGATTTTTCTCACTCTATCATTATCACTCCCAAATTCATCCATAAACTCCCACAAAACATCATCCCCACTCCCGTACATGGTATTAGATTATCAATGCTTCTTATATCCATTCACTGTAACCTTGGAATTCATCCATTCCTATGATGTCTTGATCCATTGGCAGAGCATTGAAGCCTTTCCCTTGGTGTTAAAGCACAGTCTCCAGCCAGTAATAATTCTGAATACAAATCCTTTAAATGGACTTTAATAGACTTTTGGATCGCAACATGAAGAACTTGAAGTTGTGATATCATCCTTCCATATATTGTTACAAGGTAATATTGCCACGCTTGAATTTTTAACTTCAGCAGTTGTGTGTCCTTTGAACAATCCAGGACAAATATCTCCCTTTTTTTTAACTGTGCCACTGGCAGGAAATTTAGCGCCTGGGACGAAACCATACAATGTCACCCCTACCCTTAAATGAAATTATTATTATTTTTCATTTGCTTTTGGATCCTTTACAGTTTATGCAGTCTATTCAATTGTGAATCATATATTTTGATTGTGCCAAGTCTAGGAATTGCATCCTTTGATAAACCCACTTTCCACACAAAGTTATAAAAAATAACTGTTTTAATCATAATATTATGTGTATAAGCCCTACTTACATACAAAATTTTCAAATTCACAAGAATACTTTCTGGGCCATCAGTGCTGCAAATTCTTCTCTAACATCATCATATTTTAAGGATTTGGAAAGATTTTTTTCTATTGTCAAAATCTCTGATTTAGAGTCTCTATTGGCCCATGTAATTTTTTCACTAATTTGAGTTTGCAGAAACACCGCTCACATGGTGCCACAGTCACAGGTAAAGTTAAATAAAAAGCAACTTCAATATTTGGATAAGCAGCTACAATGGCTAACTTGTGAAGCATTTGTAGCACTTCTTTATGGATTTTTTCCATTAACAAAGTGGCTTCAAACTTTAGACTTCCTATTTCACTTACAATTTATTCAGGATATAGGTCTGGATTATATTTCAGAGCGCAGTTGGCTGCACATTTCTTTAATGTAATAACATCCATTGTCAAAACTTTAAAAACACTTATGAGTACATTGTCAATGAATAATGAGATATTTATTGTTTACCGCCATATTGTTTATCATCATTTTTAGGTTTTCTAAGTCCAATTAGATGATTCTGATAGGCAAGTAGTTTGTCACTGGAGTCTGTAGAGACTTTTTGGCACAGTAAAGTTCTTTGGTGCAGGGAAAAATCATTTTGTTGCATCATACCACCAACCAGTACTGGCCTTGAATTTCTTTCATGGGATTTTTAGTGCTCTTGTATTTTCTTGTGCTCTAAGTATAATACTTTCACTCAAAATTGGCATTCTGTTCTGCCTCTGAGTATGCAAAAACTCAACAACTTGTTTTTTATATCATGAAAGCAATTACTTTTTGGGTAAAGTGACCAGATTTCAGATCAGTCTATGCGAGACAAAATTTATTTCAGATTAGGCAATGCAGGACAAAACCCTTTCAGATTAGCCATTGCAGGATTTTTAAAAAATTGTAATGGAACATTTACTAGTCCATTTACAAAGATTATAAAATATAATTTTTCAGGACATAATTATAAATGTACACTTTTTCCATTTCTCGCACACTACCGCACCACAAAAAAAAGGAACGAAGAATGAAACAAATCAAAACGTATGAACTACTTATGGGAATTGAGCACCGAACGTCACAATCTGTTGCATGCACTCGACTAGCGCTTGACATTCTGCTCGACTTTTGGCTATTTCCCGGCAATGTATCAAAAATGTATATTCCATGGTTTAAATCTAAATCTGGAACATCTGGTCACTTTTGTCATATCATATAGTTTACTGGTAGAAAGTTGGAATAATCAGGACATTTATTATCTGTATATCTAAAAGCAGGACAATTTTGCGCCCCCTAAAGTTGTTGGGGGGCAGCGGGACATGCTGCTCGAAATTAGGACTATCCCATAGAAATCAGGACGTCTGGTCACTTTATTTTTGGGGCGCTGAGTTATTTGCTCATAAATTTAGCATTTTCAAATTTCTGTCACAAAATATCAGCTAGAGAAGTGATGGAGGAATCTCACTGAGTTATGCTGTGCATTGAATTTTATGATACTGTTGTGGACCAACTTCCCAACCCTATTAACTATTTAAAAGTTGGATTATGTTGCAAATTCCATACTAAATGTAATGAGGCAAAATATTGATTATGATGCTAAGAATCAAATCCCATATCGTAAGTTTGCAACAAAAAATATAGTGCATACTTAATTTTAAGTGTTTCCATTTATTGTAATAGCATGAACTCAAAGCATAATTTTATTTAGTCCTCAGATTTAAGATGACCCTTGATTTTCAAAGGCTGAAATTTAGAACAAAAACATGTTGGATTCAAGTAAATTTGATATTTTATAATTAATGTTTCTGATTTATTTTTCAAATTTAGTGGCCTAATTAGATTGTACTTATGGTAATCTCTGTTAATTATATCTTGCAGATTACACATGCAGAGTATGAGCAGCATGGAATCAACTATATGGTGAAGGCTCAACCAAATGACCATATTGATCAGAACCTTGGTGGCATCAATAGAAGGGATGGATTGAAATGCCCCATACATTATCAAGTATGTTTTAAATTACATCATAGATAACAACTCTGCTTTGTTGACAACTTCTACATGTATTGTCATAAATGTATGGCAAAAAATAATATGAAAAATTCCATTTAATCCACCTGTGAATGAACTGTGGGGCAACAAACTTAGTCAAAATACATGACTCCCAATTTGTTCCAATGTTTGTAATACCAGCAAGATTTGTGTAATGATTTGTAGGTTTTCTAAATTGGGGAGGATTTAGTAATGTGCAATTTACAGATATGAATACCAGTATAAATTAAAATTTCTTCAGAGTTAACTCCAAATTGCTGTTTGTTGATATTTATTTATACCACTTTATTAGTTCTTCCTGCTAATCTATAGTAATATAAATAAAAACAGCATACATTTCTGGTTTTTGTGGTTCATGCATGATATCATCTGCTCAGTCAATGTAGTCTATTGGTATATTAGCAAAATGCAAAGAAATTTTGTCACAACTACCAATTAAGATCTGCTTTAAAAGGGACACAGTCCATTGCATCAGAATAAGAAAGTGTTAAAATTTAATAATTATGAGGAATGAAATTTTTATCCCAAAAAAATTCCTTGGTCTTAATTTATTGCATTCTCCATTTAATCACTTGAAAGAAATATCTTAATTGTTGAAATGCAGTAAAAATTCTAATTACTAAGATCTCATGTGCTTCACAATAACATAATTTTCAAAATTATGTTCTTTTACCAACTTTTATATTAACTTCATCAGTTATATATACAGGGTTTACACAAATGAATGGTGGGGTTTTGTAAGCAGATTGTTAAAAAACAGGTACTCACTGTACATTGTACTTTTGTTTATTAGATTCGCCAACTCAAAAAGTTTCTGTCCATTGTACTTTTGTTTATTTTATTCATCTCAAAATGTTTTTGTAATGGTATTACACAACTTCAATGTGTGCGCCATTAACAGCATGGCACACATTGTATCGATACTCAATTTCTGTCCATATGCGGTATGTTCCTCACATGGCCCCATAGAAAGAAGTCGAACAGTGTAAGATCGGGACTCCTTAGTGGGTCACACAATTGGCCCGTTTCTTCCAATCCATTAGTCGGGGAATCTAACATTCATAGCCTTGCACACATTGTTGCTGAAGTGCAGTGGTACTCCACCCTGTTGAAAGACAATGTGGAATTCATTATCATTCTCCATGTCAGTGATCTGTGGGAACACAAAATTATTTAGCATGTCCAGATAGACATTGCCATTGATTGTTTGTTTGGCTAAGAAAACTGGCCCAATGATGCGATTTCGCATCAAGCCACACCATACGTTCACCTTTGGTGTATCTCGAGCATGCTCTTGAAGTGTGTGGATTTTCCGATCCTCAGATTCAGCAGTTGTATCAGTTAACAGACTCATTAATGTGGAAAGTCGTCTTGTCTAAAAACAAAATGCTGTTCAGGAAATCTGGTTCGTCATTAAATTTTCAGAGCATATCAATGACAAATGGAACTCTCTGTGGATTGTCATTTTGTTTGAAGCTGGATTTTGTATGCATGGAGTTTACAGAAATTGCGTATCAATATGATGTGTGCCATGCTGTTAATGGCGCACACATTGAAGTTGTGTAATACCATTACAAAAACATTTTGAGATGAATAAAATAAACAAAAGTAAAATGGGCAAAAACTTTTTGAGTTGGCAAATCAAATAAACAAAAGTACAATGTACAGTGAGTACCTGTTTTTTAACAACCTGCTTACAAAACCCCACCATTCATTTGTGTAAACCTGTATAGCATATTTGTTTTGGACTCCATCTAAATCGAAAAAATCCAAAGCTACAGGATTCAAACTACCTCAACTCATGCTACCCAAACATAAAACAGGTGTATTAGTCACCTTCGCCACCAGAGCTGCTCCATGGAGCTGTGATAATTATCAATTTAAATTATGCATGGGAAAATCAAAGTACATGGTACTGGCATTCCTCAACTTTATTCATTTAAATTATGATTTTGTTTTAGTTGGTTATTTTATAATTTCATTATTTTGATAATAGTTATCACATTATCTGTATTATATAACTAGCAATCCTTTTCAGGATTTATATTGTGGAAGCGAATATAGACAAATTATAATCATCCTTTGTAGCAAGGAGTATAAACAAACTATTCTCATTGTTCATAGCAATGAGTATAAACAAAGTATGTTTACTTCAATGTGAATTTGCATTTATGTGACTGTTCATGTGTTTCTTGAAGAGATATTATTATTGATAACTAGCGTAATGGCCTGTCAAATATGACAGATATGCATGGATTAAGTATAAAATTTAAGGCATTTCCCATTCTTCCTCCTTTTCTCTTTCCCATTCTCCTCCCTCCCTCTCCTTCTCTGGAAAAATAGACTTCCTAGTCTTAATCTCTCCCTAATAAAGAACATTATCTATCTCTCTCTCTTCTGTCCCCCTACCTCTTTCTTTCTCTCTCACTCCCCCTCTCTCTCCTCCTTTCTTTCTTCCTCTCTCTCCTCTCTCTCTCTCCCTCCAGTATTAAAACATTCAAAGCACATTTTCCTTACACATATAGTATAAGGATTAAGAAGACAATACAATCTCAAGGTTTAACAATGACACAGTCGACAAGACAACATATCGTTAAAAATGTTAAATTTTTCCAATAAATATGATTTAAATGTATAACTTGAGCAATCACAACATGGTGAAATGTGACGATAAGAATAAGAAACGTTATTTATTTTTCTTTAAAATGGTCCAGGTTCAAAGATCATAGGTCAATTCTTTCTAATTTTTATTTGTCAAGGAGTAAAAACCTGTCAGTCAATTTTTATGCATTATCTTAAGGGAAATAGAAATTATCTACTGGAGTCGAACCCGAGTCTGTTTTTTTTTTTTATTCCTAAGTGACTTTTGCTATAAGAATCAAACGTTCTTGCCAAATTTAAGTCTTCTACCTACTCGGAAAGTTTGTTAAAAATAGCATTAACAGTCAGTCTTAAATAGTTCTAGATTCTTCCACTCTTTTATAATGATTTTTTAAGGGCAGTTCCACAGTCAAGCATTACCGGATTTCTTAGCTCATTATTTATAGAGATAGTAAGCTGTTGAATGATCTGATGCTTTCCCGGTGAATAGATGCGGTGAATTTTTCTCGGGTTTCTAACCAGGTGAGAATGGTGTCTTCCGACTTTTTGGCACCTTTCTCCTGAGGAGTTCCCTGAAGATGGCGCAAGAGAAAGGTGCCAAAACGTTGGAAGATACCATTCTCATCTGGCTGGAAACCCGAGAAAAATTCACCGCATAGTAAGTTGTTATTTATCGTAATTATTAATAATAGTAAGTTTTCATTTATCTTTATTCCTTTACACCATATGAATGGATAAATCAGTATTTTCATTAATGAAACCAAAGATATTTAAAGTATGTAATCCAACTTCTTACTACTTATATACCAAACATACCTATGTTTACCAATGAATTGTCTCCTTCTGTCTGCCATTCTCTCAACTGTAAAAAGGTTAAAGCTTAGAATAGAAAGACTACCACAGCACTCAACGGCTGGTAGATGCTATGCAACTTTTACGCCCATGCAAGTTGACAGCTTCTCATAATTATATTACACCACCTTCTTGAACATCGCGAAGAACTGGTTCCGGAAAACTGACGCGAAATGCAAATTCGCGAAGTGCAAGTCCTATTTTCCCATAAGAAGCCATGTTATTATGAGAGAGTGGTTCCCAGCCAACCTAAAAAATTCACGTTTTTATCATAAATAATGTTTAACAGTTTAACAGAAAATAAAAGAAAACGTAACCGCAAATGAAAAATCTAGCATTATAAAGAGAAAAATATTATTATTATTTATTGGTTCATGAGATCTTAGCAAAGATATAGAACAAGTCAAGAGAAAAAATTACATAAAAGTACACTTTATGACAAATGCAAAAAATAAGTTAAAATAAAATAAAAAATATTTACATTTTTTGTGAAATCATCCTTCAAAAAATCATCAGGGCAATGGTACACAAATATAAAACTCATTCAAGTACAATAGAATATTAAAGGGAAAGTCACTACAACTTTACATTAGCTTATCATATAAAAATTCACTGATACAGTAATACGATTAACCTACCAATAAATTTTTTAGTTTATTTTTAAATTGATTTAAAGGTAAACACTTAATATCTGGGGGAAGTTGGTTAAAAATTATGGAGGTAGAGTGGTGTGGTCCTCGTTGGCTGATAGTGAGAGTGTAATCATGTAGATGTATATCTTCTCTATGTCTTGTGTTATGATGGTGGGTAGCAGCATTGACTGGGAATGACAAGGGGTTACTCTTAACAAAAACAGCACAATTTAGAATGTAAATACTTGGTAAGGTAAGAATCTTAAGTTGTCTGAATATAGGCTTACCTGGGGTTCTATGTGAAACTTTTATCATAGCTTTGACAGCTTTCTTTTGCATTGAGAATAATTTTATAGCAGCACTAGAGTTTCCCCAAAAAATTATGCCATAGGCAAGATGGGAATGAATGTTGGCATAGTAACACATTTTTAATGTATCAAGAGCAATGATTTGGGCAAGATTCCGAATCATGAAGATGCCAGTGGTAACTTTCTTAACAACAGCTTTGGCATGGGGAGACCAATCTAGGTCTTCAGATATTGTAAGGCCTAGAAATTTAGTGGTCGTGACACATTGAATTATATTACCATTGGTTTTCAGGAGGAAGCTCAGGGTAGGAGATGATTTTTTAGTGTGAAACTGCAGGAAGATAGTTTTTTATTATTAAGTACTAAATTATTACTACTACACCAGTCAGACATCTTCATAATGGCATTATTGGAAGAATGTATTAAAGCAGGCACGTTTTCTGCTTCCGTGAAGGTGGAGGTGTCATCGGCATAGAGGATGGTATTGGTGCTGGACAGAGTCATTGGTAGGTCGTTAATGAAGATAATGAACAATAAAGGGCCCAAAATGGATCCCTGAGGGATCAAAATGCGTAATATCAAATGAAAACCCAGCATAACAAAGCGATTACACTTCTTTCTGCACTTGTACAGTTTACCTCCACAAAATTTCGCATGTGATTTTCGATCTTCTTTTGTTCATTCTAAGGCAATGGTTTTATTTAAATTGAACTACTGAAATGGAATGTTGAGTACATCATGCATGAATGTTTTCCTGGATTCTGCGACAAACATTTCCAAGCCGCAAAAAAACACTAGCATTAAAAGGTGGTTCCATTTCTTTTAGTAATTGCGTTCAAAATATGTGACAGAAAATCTTACGTTACAAGATGATAGCAATTCTTTTATTTACATTAAAAATTCGTACTAAACAATGAAAACCTAACAAAACAACAGTTCCTTAAATTACATTCAAAATACAAAGATAATAGCATTAAATCATTAAATATTTTGGTCAAAAACCAGCAACCTCATACGCAACGAACGGACATTTTCGATGTCATATTCGTAAAAGTTATCAAAAACTAAACACACAGGCTGCTTTTCCATTAGCCAATAATTTCTAATTTGGTCACTAGATGGCAGCAACTTCGACTGTTATCGAAAATTGCGCCATTGACAGGTTTAAACTGAGCTGCTACAAAAGAATTAAGTCGATGGTTATCATGTTTGTTTACTTTGAAAACTGCTAATAACGAGCATTATAAATATAATATAATAATAATGTTCATTTCTAGGGTGCTAAAGTTTAAAATGAACTTAGAAACAAAAAATTAGAGGGAGTTCATGCATGTTGGCATCATAAACGCATGATGTGAAATGCAAGTAATATGCGCGAAACACAAGTAATGGTCATAAAAAATTTGTCGTGAAGTCCAAATTCACAAACCGCAGGCACGCGAAGTTCAAAAAGGTGGTCTATAGTGTTTATTCATATTAAGGTATTAACTATATAAAAGTTGGTTGTAAAAATTCATTTTTACATTTTCACTTGTTTATTCATTTCTTTCTGGTATTTATGTTACTAAAATACTAAAAATATTTTGGTATAAATTAAACTCTCGATTACCCATGCATGGGTTATCCAGTTTGCAGATTATCCATGCTGTCTCTCTCCTTATGCCTCGAAATTTTATTTATACTCTGATTGCAAAGAAATTCATTAATGTGAGACAACATTTTCATAATCCCATTATATTAATGTCTAAAGATTTTATTATGTGCAAAAATGATAAGTTTGTAAATACATAGAATAAATAATAATAGACGATATTGCTTTTTTAATGCTAGTGTGTTTCATGACATTATCCCGGGAATCAGCACGTGACTTCCGTCAGTCAGTTGTGTCTTCGCGGCGACGCAGTCACTTTTACCGATATGCCACAGTAAGGGTGATCAGATTATAGATTCTCCTATTGTTGTTTCATCTTGTGTGCAGCTCATTGTATTGTGGTTTTTGTAGTGATAAACTTTTATCCCACCCCTTTTTAAAATGGCAGAGAAACGGAAGAAAATTGTTCTTCCTATTATAAAAAAACTCGAATTAATTGTGAGGTTTGAAAAAGGAGAATCTGTGAATAAATTGGCAGACGAATATGGTATTTGCATACAAACCATTCGTGATATAAAGAAAAACAAAACTAAGTTGATGGAGTTTGCTGCAGTTTCTGACAGTGGTGCTGGTCCCTCAAAACGTAAGGGTATGAAAAAATCAACCTATGAGAAAGTAGATGCAGCCTTACTTCTGTGGTTTAATCAAAAGTGAGTTGATGGAACTCCTGTCTCCAGTCCCATGTGTGCACAGCAAGTGAGGTATTTCCACGAGTCACTAGGGCTAGAAGGGAACTTTAATGCTTCATCTGGGTGGTTTTCTCGATTCAAACAGCAATACGGTATATGTGAAATTACCATTCAAGGAAAACGCTTGAGTGGTAACGTGTCAGCTGCTGATTCCTTTTGATTAGAATTTCAAAAATTTGTGAAGGAAGAGATGTTGACACCTGCCCAGATATTTAATGCTGATGAGACAGGTTTGTATTGGAAAGGCCTCCCAACGCGAACCTTGGTGTTTCAGAAAGAAAGTCATGCTCGTGGCCATAAATTACACAAAGAGCGAATCACAGTGTTATGCTGTGGAAATGCGGCAGGCAATCACAAGTTTGAAACTTACTGTGATAGGCAAGGCAAAAAAACCTCGCTCATTCAAATGTGCAACTTTGCCTGTCAATTACTACAACCAGAAGGGTGCATGGATGGACAGAAATATATTCACTGATTGGTTCCACAAGAATTTTGTGCCTGACGTTCGTTCTTTTTTAAGCAACGAAGGACTACCACCAAAAGCAGTGTTGTTATTAGATAATGCTCCCTCGCAACCAAATGCAGCCGTTTTAACTTCTGATGATGGTCTTATCTGCACAAAATTCTTGCCTCCAGATGTCATGGCATTAAAACAGCCCATGGATCTAGGAGTGATCGCGTCAATGAAGCGACAATATTGGGCTGGTCTTCTAGAGACTCTAGCTAAAGAGGATGAAAAGTTATTGGAATTGTGGAAAAAAATGTCACTTCTAGATGCAGTGCATGGTATTTCTCAAGCATTGGCCTCTGTGAAGCCTGTGACCCTAGTTTGGTCTTGGAACAAACTTCTTCCTGATCTTGAAGAGAACTTGCATGGTTTTTCTGAAGAGGAAGTTAATACTACAAACTCCAATTTGATTAAACTACTGCAGGGAATAAATGGTTTTGAGGATGTGGACAGTGAGAATCTCAGTGAATGGTATGATTGTGATAAGTTTGAATCCGGATTCCGGCATATGAGTGACGAGGATATTGTCAATGCAGTAATGCAAGAGAAAGAAAAAGAAGAGGATGGTAGAGGCAAAGAATGCAGTGATGAAAGTGAAGGGACTGAAATTGAACGGATCAAAAATAGTACGGCTCTTCAGTGTGTTGAAACTTTGTTAGATTATATGGGACAAAATGATTTTGGTTACTGTGATGTCATAGCAGCCAGGAAAATACGAACAATCATAAAAAAAAGTGTAAAGAAGTCCTCAAAACAAAATAAAATTACAAACTTTTTGGAAGGACCCTTATAAAACCTTTTTGTTACCATTGTAATGAGAATTTAAGCATATATTTTGAAATAAATCATTTTTGCATTATCCATGTGTTTTACTTATTTGTGCATCCTCCAAAGTATGTAAATATATTGCTTTTTTAATGTTAATGAGTTTTATGACAATATCATGGGGAGCAGCATGCGATTTTCATCAATCAGTTGTTTCTTCATGGCCGGCAGCACAGTCGCTTTTACTTCACAGCCAGCAGCGCAGTCGCTTTTACTTCACAGCCAGCAGCGCAGTCGCTTTTACATTGCAGCTGGCTGCACAGTCACTTGTTTTCTAACCTTTTTGTTCGCTAGAATTGAAGCACATATTTAAAAAAATCATTTTTGCATTATCCGTGTTTTTCAATTATATGTGCTTCCTCTTACATTCATTAGGCTGGATAATCGAGAGTTTACTGTAATATGCTTCAGTGTTACATGGTTGTCTTCATTATGTATAGCATTTTTACTGTTTTAATATCCTCTCATTTTCTCATAAATATTCCCTTGAAATTTAGGATGCAGGCTTTACACACTTTATTTTGGCTAATTCATAAAATAAGCTTTACTTTTTGTTCAAAATATATTCCATAGTATGTATAAACAAGAAGTCCTCAATTTATGTTGTGGATGAATCTTCAGAAAAAATAACTTTAAATGAAACAACATAAATTGAAACATTTTCCTATAAGACTTAATGAGGTATTTTGAGAATACATTCCTGGAGGTATTTTTGTCATAATTTGCAAAAAAATATTTATTAAGTAATTCTAGGGGCTCTGCCCCTACAAGTGTCAACCCCGTGCCTCACTCTGCGAGATGAATTAGTCTGCTGCCCATGTGCAACCCTGAACCTCCTCATTTTGGCACATATTTAAGGTAGAAAATTATATTTAGCCCTATTTTCAGGCCTCTCTCTCCCTCTGTCTCTCTACCTCCCTCTCTGCTACCCTATATCCTTACCTCCCACTTTCCCAAACTTCTGCTTCCCTTCATTCTCTCCCTCCCCCTTTCTCTTCTCTCTCTCTCTTGTTCCTTCTCTCATTCACTTTCTTTTCCCCACACTCCCATCTTCCTCCATTTTCCCAATTGGGTCCTATATAAGTAATTTTATGAGTACGGCAACAATGCTGGTTGTTCTTGGCAATGAAATATTTTATTCACGAAGAACTTAAAATTTTCGTCTTCAAAACAATTATCAGGGTCAATTCGAATTGTATTTGAAAATCTACAGTAGGAAAATAAATTTGCATTCTTTTGCACGTACAATGGTTAAAGTTTCTAATTTCTAGGGCAATTATAAGTCATTTTAAAAAGCAAACGAAAGATGTCTTGTACTCATTTACGTATTATGCTTTCAAAGCGGACATTATGGCAATAATCCTCCAATGTTAATCTTATGGGATTTTCTTGAATATAAAATATTTTGGGGCTCTTGAACTTAAAACTTTCCATTTTCCCTCTGTTTGTAAGTCATGAATAATCAGTCTGAATTTTCTCAGCATTCTAGCTCATAAGGAAATAAGAAAGTTTCTGTAACACACATCAGTGCATTTATAATATAGAGAGAAAAGGCACTTTAATATAACTACAATAACTAAATAAATCAGTATTGACCATTAACCCCTCAAGCCCGGAGGAGATTTATTAAATCCCACCCGTACGGCCGGATGAGGTTTTTAAATTTTCACGATTGCGTTGCAAAAACGTTCGAAAATATTAAAATAATCATAACTTTAGAAGTTTTCTCTTGATTTTTCTGAATTTTTTTTGTGGATTTATGAAAGACATGAAATTTGTAAATATCTATTTCGCCTAAAATATTTTACATACAAAGATTGTTGGAGTAGAAGAGAATGTAAACCAATCGCTAATTTTCTGGCGTGCATTCGCGCTTTATATATAATATTCAGCACCAGAAAATCTATAGAAGATATTGATGTGCAATCTTAATAAAAAAATAGCTTAAATCAGTAACTATTTCATTCTGTAAGTCTACCCATCTAAACCAATTAGGTGAAAAGTTTTACGCCTCTCAACTTTTTCATGTCTTGACTGGAAATTTTTAAGTAAGTAGTATTATTGATTTATTAAAAGATGATTTATTTATAATATAAACGTTTTAGTTATACAGTCATCATTCTTACTCATTACAGAAGTCATATAGAGGAAATGGTTGCATTTTGTTCATTGGAAAGGGAGATATGAAGTTGTATAAAACACGGAAAACTTTAGCTTATAGGACCTTCCCAAATATTTTCAGAAAATTTACACATGCGTAATTGGATTCAGCAAGAAATGCCTTATAGCTTAGTAAGCACTGCTAGTAATCTATTGTGTAAATATATGGAAGAGCTTTTCGTGATTTTTGCTGGCGTGTCCTCTTCTTGCCTACTCGCTTCATCGCTGCTATTTATAGCACAACAGCGAAGCACTTATCTGAAGAGGAAAACAGACCTCATCTTCTTTCAAGTGTCAAAGAAAAGGAACCTAATATTGTGGGCTCCCTTTCCTCAGGTATTTATGGGTCAACTTTAGAAACCGAAAATCCGTAGGTCCGTGGTAAAAACTAAAATTCTATCAGAAAACTAAACGTATATTATATGTAAACAAATACTTACAAATAGATATACTCAATTCCCCGAAATTTTCGTCGAGATTAAAATAAAATTCTAAAGGTCTTGAAAATTATATGACAGATATTATCCTTCTCACAAAATGCCTCTCTTTGAGGCATGGCACTAAATTATCGGAAGAATGTCGGCCTTGGATTTTGAAATCAGCTGTTTTGACGACGCTCTCCTATGAAGCGATGAACGAAGGATCGCCCGGTAATGGAAGGGAATGTTTACAGAAATGTTTTTACTCAACCTAATTCCATTCTTCATCAATTGCATTGTAAACATTTGTAATAAGCTGTGCATAGACAGACATAAGATGTTTTCCTTTCTTTCTTTACATACTGACGAAGACCTTTGTCACATGACATAAGCCAAATATCTCCACCAGGAAAAAAGACGAGAAAAAACGTGTTCTCCTTTGAAATGATACATAGTTCCTACATTGCATTTCAAACACTAAGGAAAGATTCCTTGCTACATTGAAAAGCGACTTTTATACGGAGAAACACCATCATATCATAGCAAAATTGAAAATTCTATCGTAAAATTCAACGTTGATTATATATTTTTTAAAAGAAAAAAAATACAGGACAAACATAGATAGGAAGTACAAAGCTTCCTCTTTCAAAATATATATAGGTTATTTAGTTTTAAAGAAGTCTCTAGCGTCAAAAGATAAAATAAATTATGGCTGCCGCAGGACGTAATAGTATGCCTGACAGCCGATTAGACAGTTTTTGCAGGATGTAATAGTACGCCTGACGGCATTGAGGGGTTACTAGAAGTGTATATAGTGTGCCCTTGGTTTAACATTGCTTTGATTAATGTTGATTCACGTTAACATTGTTCAAATATTACTACCCGCATTTGAATTAACATCATCAATGATTTGAGTTAATATCATCCAGACTCAGCACTGAAACAACACTAAAAAATACTGCATAGATGACTCTTACCTGTGTCTGTTGTGCAGCACTTCTCCAGTTATAGCAGACCACTTTATCGGAGTGGAAAAATGTTTTGGATTGACATATTTTTATTCAATTTTCATTATTTGCATGATGATATTTTGTAGCAATGGCTCCAAAGAGAAGTTTTTGAAGTTACCCACCAGTCATTAAAATTCTCATAATTCACTTTAAAGAAACCTTACAAGCTTTGTGAGTTGTGCAGAAAGGAATATCTGCTGAGTGCCCTATTTATAAACTTGAAATTACATATTCTGTATTACTGGGATAACTTGAGTTTAGCATCTCCAATTGTATTTTTGTTTGTATCAGCTGTGGCTCGACGAAGGAATGGTTATCATTTTTTGGATCTAATTAAACTCGCAGTTCAATAAAACAAAAACAAAATAAATATTTCATTTACCTCTATTGTTAGATTTTTGTTAATTATACAGTAAATGGTAAAAGAAATTATTTGTTTATTGCATTTATTTTATAGCAATGTCAACTCATAAACTTCTTGCATTCACAGAAATGTTTGTGGCTCTCTGTAAACTTTCTAGTGAAAACTCATCATTCTCTATCGTTTTTAAGATTACAATTTGCTGAATTGGTATTACATAGTTCCCTTTTCTTGTAACTAGAGATATTATCGTAAAATATAGCCTTTTCCAATTTTGGGCACCTTAAAATGTAGTTATGTCATGCTGTTTGTTTATTTTATGCCATTTCTATGTTAATGTATGGTTTTATTGATTTATTTATGTTCTGATACCATTCACATCATATGTGGTACCATAAAGCTCCATAAAATATACAGTATATAAGGCATTTTTGTGGTTCAAGAGGTTTTGAACTGATTTTGTTGTATAAGATGGGTTTTTATGGGAAATATTGATTCATTTAATGGTGTTTCATTCTATGTCGCGATTTTTAGGAACGAATTAATGATGTTAATTGAGGACATACTATATATCATTTTCAAGGCCTGGGGAGTGCAGGTTGATTATGGGAGGGGTTATTGAAGCAAAGAATCTTAAGTTAAAGGTAACAGTCTGGTATATGGAGTTCTTGGCTTAAAAAAGAATGAAGATATATCTGGATATCATTCTTTTTGTTTCTTTAGTACATATCCTTATGGC
Organism: Tanypteryx hageni; assembly: GCA_028673005.1. NCBI lineage: Eukaryota > Metazoa > Arthropoda > Insecta > Odonata > Petaluridae > Tanypteryx > Tanypteryx hageni. The sequence continues at coordinate 118,160,033 of CM054116.1, forward strand.
AGCATTGCATCTCTAATCTATCTACCACATTTACTGCTTTGCTTGTTTGTGTTCTTCTCAGTCAATATGGCCATATTTGCTTCAATTAGATTGAACCCTTAAGACAGTCTTTTTATTGTCAGTTAGTTATCTTGGGGGTGGTTTATAAGCATGAATGCTCTTCCTGATCTTTCGCCCTCTATAGTTCAAACTGCATAATATCTCTTCTTGGTCAATCCTCTCAACGAGAATCCAAGAACTCCACCACTTTATCCATACTCAACTTCTCAAAGCCAGCCAGTATCACAATTTGTTGCTGGATGTCTGTTACTCATGTATTTTGTATATCCTCATAAGTCTTTCATACATTCGGGTCAGATCTCATTGCAGGTACTATTCATAGTTGTTTGGGTGATTTCATCTCATGAGGTGTCGATGTTATCAATCACTATTGATATTTTAGTCCCTCCAAAACTCTGAAATTTTGTATCTTTCCTCTCATTTGGTGATCATTTCTCATGGTCCCACATACATACAGGGCCGGATTAACAGTTTCATATGTAGGCCTTTTAACTATTGTGTGTATATACATATGTACAGGATGATTCTTAATTAGGGAGGTAGATAGGGAATAATTATTATCGATTTCTTAAAAACATTTATTCTAGAAATTAGATTTCCCTTGCTGAAAAAATTACATTATTATGCGTTCTTTGCATGAAGTGAATGCATATAGGGGAGCACGTTTCCGTCCATCCGCATGTTAAAACTCGGGAACTGTAGGACGTATTTTGATAAAATTTAAAATTTTTACATCTCTCAGCATTACTTTATCTCTGGCCTTCTAAGTACCTTATTTCTTGTCCATTATGTATCATATGACGAATTTGAAGGGCTCTGCAATTAAGCTTTATTTATTTACATTGTGGTTTTCCACTACTGCGCATTGGATTTTTTTGATCGAATACTAAATAGGTCGCACACGGTTTATAAGACCAGGTTCTCTATCAGAAATCTAATGCGCGAATATTTTATACTCCCAATATGGAGATTTATGTAGTAAACAGCCTGACGGTCCTTTCGAAGTAGATAACAGCCCGCAGAAGGTTGTGCAAAGATTGATACATCCAATTTCAGGATCCGGTTGCAGTGTAACTGTAGATAACTGTTTCTGCTCTATTCCACTCGCCATCCATCTCCTAAATAACAATAGGTTAACACTTGTTGGCTCATAAAAAAATTAACGGGAAATACCACCGATATTTGTAAATACCGTGAACCTCAGCAGCCTATTTGCGTTTGGAAGCTCATGTACACTTTTGTCTTACGTTCCAAAGAAAAATAAAGTAGTCATGATATTGTCTTCAATGCACTTTGATGATAAAATCGATGAAGATACTGGTATTGCAGCGAAATTCTTACATTTTGTAACACAACCAAAGGAGGAGATGACACAGTTGATCAGCTAAAAGGAACTTATTCTGTCGCTAGGAAAAGTTGTCTTTGGCCACTTACTGTATTTTATGCTGGAATCGATGGATTTATTATTCTTGAAAGTAACACAGAAAATAAAATGAACCGCAGGGCTTTTTTGAAAACACTTCCAAAAGAACTATTTGAAAATACGTGCTACATCAGAAAATTTGCCTCGGAGCCTAAAAGTAAAAATCAGGAAATTGGTAGGAATTTCTGAAGGAGAAAGTGGAGCACAGAGGACCAGGAAGATGTGCCTTTTACTCCTGGAAAAAACAGGAAGACCCGTAAGTGCTGTGTAACATGCTCAAAATATATTTGTAAAGACTTTATGCGTCGATTGTTACAGAGTTCAAGATGACGATTATTAAATGTTTCATAAAAAAAAACTTGTTTTACCGAACTGTCTTGAGTTCAATTTTCATTTTAACCTAAACGTTTTTTTAAGGGTTGTAATTGGATATATATATGTCCTTTGAAATACTTTACATCCTGTATATATGTCTAAAAATAGATTTCAGTTAATTAATATTTTTAACTAATTCAAAGCGTCTTTATTGAGGAAAACAATTGTCTGAACCTAAATGCATTTTAAAATAAAGAAAATGTTGAATACAAATATATATCTATTTTTATTTTTGCATCTTTTTCCAGCATGGTCAGAAAGACTGTGCACGACCTCTCACGTCAGAAACTACCGCAGGATCTCTTAAGGGTTAAATTAGTCAACTAATTCCAATTTTGGTTAACATTGGGCAACAATTATGACCACTTTACATGAAGACCTACATGTAGTTTACAATGTTCCTTTGTTTCAACTAGGGAACCGCTGGACGTATTTTGATGAAATTTGGTATTTGGAAGTTTTGCTAAATTGGTCGACCGATTCCAATTTTGGTTAAAATCGTACAAAAATTACAGCCACTTTACATAAAAACCTATATATAGTTTACAATGTTCCCGTTTCAGCTCGGAAACCGCTTGATGTATTTTGATGAAATTTTGTGCTGGGAAGTTTTACTAAAATTGATTTACCAATTCTGGTTAAAATCAGACAACAATTACGGCCACCTTACATGAAGACTTAAATGTAGTTGACAATGTTCCTTTGTTTCAACTCGGGAACCACTAGACGTATTTTGATGAAATATGGTGTTGGGGAGTTTTGCTAAAATTGGTCGACTGATTTCAATTTTGGTTAAAATCGTACAAAAATTACGACCACTTTACATGAAGATGTACATGTAGTTTACGATGTTCCTTTGTTTCACCTCTGGAATGGCTGGACATATTTTGATGAAATTTGGTGTTGTGGAGTTTTGCTAAAATTGGTAGACCGATTCCAATTTTGGTTAAAATTGGCCAATAATTATGACTACTTTACATGAAGACCTACATGTCTTTTACAACGTACCTTGTTTGCTTCTCATGAAATAATCATCTGAGCGAAATATATTGAGAACATTATGAAATCTCAAAGAATGCATTTGGAAACTCTGTGTACTCCGACATGGAGTACACCTTTCCAATCTTGTTAATATTGCTTTTACATCAAAGGTTTTGTATGTTTTGTTAGTAAATTTTGAAATTATTTCATCAGTATTTAATTTGCATTCTATCAAAAGTATCTATAAGTCTCATCCTTTTTTTTAACATAGGGAAATAAAACACCACCTTTTTTAGTACATATACAGTGAACTCCCGATCTAACGTTTTTTACCGGACCAAGGGAAATCGACTTTAGATGCGGAAATGGAGATAATGATATTCGCACATAATAGTACCTTGTCTGGTACATTTTAAATTATTATACAGGATGCCCAAATGTCCTGTATTTCATCAACTGTCCCGTAAAATCCTGTATTTTCTGAAGTGAAAGTTTTTACAAATATATTATAATAAGAAAAACATCGCAAATAAATTTATATTTTCAATTGTATTCCAAATTCTTGCTCTCGTTCTTATTCAAATTAAACACGAATATGTCAGGAAAAATTATTCTTTAAAGGTAAGGGGATATTTTCTATAGATTTCTGAACCATTCAGATAAAATCAAAAGCTCAGTACCATGGCAGGAATTGAATGATTAAAAAATGGTAATTGAAAATTTCTCTGCTCACGTCTTTAAAAGTTAGAAGTGTTACCGTTACCGAATATGAAGATTCTACTACAGTTGTAATGAAGAAAACTACTCTAGATAAGTCATGAGAAAAGGTATTAGCAACTTACCTGGTTAACCTCCAATATCATACCCATAACAGGAACAAAATTAGCATGTGCACACAGCTGAATATCGAAGATGAAAACTATATGGTGAATCCACAGCGTCAGAAGTAAGTCTTTTGTGCATGCGTCGATTGAATAAAATGTTTCTTCCGGATGGATCAAATAAGGAAAACCAAGAGATTAAGACATTAAATTGTAAAAAATTGATTGGAGAGATTTTAAGGAAAAAATCTTTAAAAGTTAAAAAAAATGCAAGGTAGATACCATATCTGTTTTGGATATGTTATTTGAAGAAAAAAGATCACTACTAATTTTGAATGACAATTACAAATGAAAACCATACAAATATAAATGATAAAATTTAGTATTTTTTGAAAAAGTCGGATATTTAACTTTGTTGCTTTCTTTCATTTGCGTGAATATCATAGAGTCCCTTTTCAAGTTTATCAGTTCCTTCAAGAAGGTGTTCCGTCCCAATACGGGACCACAAATATCTCTTGATGGTAACCAAGCCCTCCAGAGCTTGTTTAAAGCTTGGTGGTTCAGTTTCATTTACATCATCATCTTCATTTTCAGGACAGTCATCATGTTGTAAATCACAAATTTCACTCACTGTTAGTAAACCACAAGTAGCAACATTATCATCAAAGGTCACAAACTCATCAAATGTCATTTCATTCAACTGCAACAGCTTCCAGTCATCATTATCGACTTCCTGAAGAGCATCTTGTTCTTCATAGTAAGCAACGGCATCACGGAAGAACCCAGCTTTTCTAAAACAATTCTTTATCGTTTCAGTCTTAATGGCTTTCCAAGCTGATGTTACATAATGCATGGCCTCTAAAACTGACAATTTCAGTGTAATTTTGCTGGAATCCATAATTGCCACTGCTTTGGATACCAGCGCCTTTCTATACTGCTGTTTCAAGCTGTGTAAAATACCTAGATCCAATGGTTGCAAATGACTTGTGCAATTTGCTGGTAAAAAAATAACTTGAACATTCCGTAGATTGGCAGTATCTTGTGGATGAGTTGCACAACGATCCACAAACAGCAATACTTTTCTCGAGGTGGAACCCATTTTTGCATCAAACTCTTGCAAATACTCCATGAATAATTTTGATGTCATCCATGTCTTGGAGTTGTTTTTATACTTACATGGGAGTGTCCTCACATTCTTGAAGCATCGCGGTTTGGTGAATTTTCCAATCACAAGTGGTTGGAGTTTTTCGCTAACATCTGCATTGCAGCACAGAAAAACTGTCAGTCGCTCCTTGCTTTTCTTTCCCCCATGGCAAGCTTCTCCTCGAAAAGTTAAGGTTCTATCTGGTAACAAATTTAAAAGAATCCCGTTTCATCAGCGTTAAAAATATCGCATGGTGCATAGTTCTTTATTTTCTCGGGTAACTCTCCTGTCATCCAATGATTCGCTGATGCAAGATCTACGTTTGCACTCTCTCCTGCAATGACTTTATAAACTACACTACACTTTTTAAACCTATCAAGCCATCCGCTGGATGCGGTAAAAGTAGGAAACCCCAGTTGATTTGCGATTTGTATTGCCTTTTCACGCATTATAACACCACTAATCGGGATGTTGGAAGCTCGAGCCTGCTGAAACCACTCAAGTAACAATGCTTCCATTCTTTCGTATGGTGATGCTCGAGAGTTCTTCCTACTTTTCGCAGCCACACCGCAGTCGTTTACAGCTTTGAGGATCGATGTTCGGTGAGCCATAATTGTGTTCAGCGATGTAACTGCCAGCCCTAATCGCCTTGCCATTTCAACACGTTTCAGGTGTGGATTTCTATCTACTTCTTCGATTATTAATCTTTTTTCATCAAGAGTTATAACCTTTCTTTTTGATGCCATTAGAAATATATAGGGTGGAGTACAAAAACTTTTAAACAGCACTGAGAGTAAAATTCTCTAAAATATTTAAAACTTCGTAAATATTACAGGAAGTAAATTTACAGCTTTCAACTTACGAGGTGCAACTATCACTAAAATATAAATGACATAGACTGATTGTATTATGTCAATCAGACAAATGAGCAAAGTTCCAATGGTAGACGACTGAACTTGGCTTGTTGCGTACCGAAGACGACGGCTGATAAAGAACTGCCACTGAGAAAGTTTAGGTGGAGACTGAGAGTAGAGATGCTAAGATGTATGTAGACAAAGTTTGATGGTAATTTAATGAAAGTGAAATCTAGTAGACTCTGCATAGCCGCATTTTTCTGTACATAGATTGTAACTAAGTAGGGCATACTGGAAGCAAAAAAAACACTTTTACTGACCTTATTGAGTTAATCGTAAACTATGTATAATACATATTAACTTAATAGAGGTTGTGTTGCATTTATGAACCTTTTCCAGTTTTCGTAATTTTTATTCTCACGTTATAAGCGGATGTAATTTTAGACGGGGACTTGAAACTCGATACTTAGGATGCGGAAAAACGTTACAAACGAAAAACTTTAGAAGCGGGAAAAGATATAATGGAAGTAAATGGAGCTCTAGCTGGGACCTCAAAATTTCGACTTAAGATGCGGAAAAACGTTAGAAGCGAAAACGTTAGAACGAGAGTTCACTGTATAAAAAAGAGAGATATGATAAGAAGTTGCCTTATAATCTTAGTTTTACATAGATATCATCATGATCAAAACATAAATAGTTTTTAAAGGAGTACCACTACATTATGAACTTATGATAATGGGCCAAAGTGGTCATCCTATTTAGTGTACTTTTTGTTCATTAAATGGTTAACATTATAAAAAGTACATCCTAAAATCTTCTAGCATCGTATATAATGAAGGCTCGTGTACCTATGAGACACATTAACTCAAGCATATCAGTAGCTGTCGTACATGGTAGATGTTATCATTATTAGATAATCAAAATATTTTTCCAAATGATTAATAAATTAGTGTTTAACTAATGGTAGCAAATTTTGTGAGATGTGTACAGTAATTCTTTTTAATCTGCAAATATCCTTATTATTAGGCATGCATCTTATGCTTGAGTGTAGCTTATACATTACAAAGTATGACGGAATAATATTTTTTTTCATATGACTGATTAAGAATTTTTTTCAGTTTTATGCAGAATATTAAATCACAATACCTTCTTAATTTATCATCATTAATTAATATACAAGAGATAACTGAATTACAACTGTTGAAATTATTGTTTTAGTAATCTGGCTATACAATTTTAATTTTATATGTATTTGCCTTTTATGAAATATTTTCTTTTTTAAATTCATTATTCATTTTGAAGAAACATGCAGTGGAAGAATTTCTTATTCTAGTAACTGATCACATTTCTCGGAAAGAGAGAATTTAAGAGGATCATCTATTATATATATACTAGAAATCAGTGCTTGCATACTGCAAGCATTGGTAAAATTTTGAGATAGTTGCAATGGTCACATCACTATCTTTCATAATTCTCTAATGTTTCCTTTTTTTGAATTTTGAAGTCGTTTTCATTTTTGTGACATATCGGGAAGTTGTCTAAATTAATTCTTCTTACGGAAAAAGAACTCAACTTCCGGAGCGCCTGGAGTCGAACCGAGGACACCTACATAAGATGTCTCATATTATCTGAAGGCCTACTCATGACATCTACAAACCCTGAAAATTTCAGCGCAATATTCTTCTTAGTATTGTCTGCGCACCCAAATATGTTTTCCCTTTGCTTTTAAATGTCACGGTCTGAGAGTGACGTCATGACACTAATTAATTAATTAACATCTATTAAACCTTCAAATAGATGAAAGAATTACGTTATTCTCTTCACACTTTTTATGAAGCATCGAAATTATTGTTGTAGCAACTTCAAACATAATAGATTGCAATTTAATTAATTGCATATGTTTGATTGTATGGTTCACCTGTGTGTATTGCAGGAAGAAAATTTTGGATTTTTTTAAAAAGTGGTAACCCCCAGAGTGCACCAGTCCTTTTGAGTGTTACATTTGTACCAAAATTGAGGAATAAATCCAGATTAGATTTTTATTTTAGATTTTAGCTCATGTAACTTAACCATCCTAGCACCTGGAGGAAAAACAACAAATATTGTTTACAAGGAAGTATTATAAACAAAAGGTAAAGTATGATGATATATTACTATTTTAGATTATTTTCAGACAGCCTCCGGTATCTGTTTTATTTCGTTCTCGGACTTCTTTTTCAGTTATGTTATTTTAACCTTTAACAAAATAAATACTGTGCCACTTTAATATCTTCGTTCGTACCACCACCCGCAGAGGGTACATCTGCCAGTATCATCATTATATATAGACGTTCCTTACAGAGGAGGATATAACATACATATAACATACTAGTAGAAGGTGCTTGCATTCTGCAAGATATCATCTCACCTTGAAAAAACATTTTTCAGACAGATATTTCATCATTACAAATATTTTTTTAATTCTAAAGATTTCACCTCCGCAGCGATGTTCGTTTTTCCCTTATGTAAAAATAATAGATTAAAACAATCCTCAAACTTTACAATTTTAACAATTTTATACTTTCTCCATTATGGGGTACTAATGCTACACATTTCTGCCAAATTTTAAAGTTGTAGCACTTCTAGAAGTGAAATAATATTTTTCTAATTGTTTAAATTTTTAACATTTTTAACGGCCACCGCAATATATTTATGGAGAGACTCAAATGTTTATTTGTGCAAATGCACTACTCTGTAAATAACTTGAAATTTTCAGCTTCCTAGCTCATCCTGTAATACCTAAACAGTTATCAATTTGTTTAAACTTTAAGAATTTTTAACTGCCAAACAAATTAAAATATCAAAATTTGTATAATACTCATTTCGTTGTTTTACAAATCCTACCTCTAAAAAAAATTTCTGCTCCGTAGCACATTCGGAAATACATAAACCTTGAAAATTTGTTTAAACAATTGCAAATTTTTAGCGGCCGCATTGTTACCCCTTTTCAAGATTTTCGTTTTTTCTAGTCTGTTTTGCACAAACTCCTACCCAAGAAAAAAATTTCGATTCTCCATCTCATCTGGAAGTGCCTAAACATTAGTGTCCTCCTATCATTATATATCGTCGACTCTTACAGAGGAGGAGGAGGAGATAACATATAGGAGGATACTAATGTTTAGGCACTTCCAGATGTGCTGGAGATTCGAAATTTTTTTCTTGGGTAGGAGTTTGTGCAAAACAGACTAGAAAAAACGAAAATCATGAAAAAGTGCAACAATGCGGCCGCTAAAAATTTGCAATTGTTTAAACAAATTTTCAGGGTTTAGGCATTTTCGAATGTGCTACGGAGCTGAAACTTTTTTTATAAGTAGAATTCTTAAAAAAACGGAATAGGGATTATACAAATTTTGATATTTCAATTTGTTTGGCAGTTAAAAATTCTTAAAAGTTTAAACAAATAGATAACTGTTTAGGTACTACGGGATGAGCTAGGAAGCTGAAATTTTCAAATTATTTACAGAGTAGTAAATTTGCACAAATTTACATTTTAACTTTACCATATATAATTGCGGCGGCCGTTAAAAATTATTTAAATTTAAACAATTTTAAAAATATTATTTTACTTATAGAAGTGCTACAACTTTAAAATTTGGCTAAAATGTGTAGCATTAGTACCTTATAATGAAGAAAGTGTACAATTTTTAAAATTTCAATATTTGGGGATTGTTTAAACTATTATTTTTACATGTGGGAAAAACGGAAATCGCTGCGGAGGTGAAATCTTTAGAATTGGAAGAATATTTGTAATGATGAAATGTCTGTCTGAAAAATGAATGTTTTTTCAAGGTGATATGAAATGCTTGCAGTATGTTATATCCTCCTCTGTAAGAAACATCTATATATAATAATATGTTATACTAGTAGAAGGTGCTTGCATTCTGCAAGTATTTTATCTCACCTTGAAAAAAATTCATTTTTCAGGGAGATATTTCATCATGGGAAATATTTCTTTAATTCAAAAGATTTCTCCTCTGGACTGATTTTCGTTTTTTCCTTATGGAACAATAATGCAGGAAAACAATCACTAATTTTTGCAATTTTAGGAATATTATACTTTTCCCACATTGGGTTAATAGTGCCACCCATTTCCGCCAAATTTTAAATTTGTAGCACATTTATAAGTGAAATATCATTTATCTAATTGTTTAAAATTAATTAATTTTTACCGGGCGCAATAATAATTTCATGGATACACTGAAATGTTTATTCGTTTGTATAGACTAACCTCTAAATAACTTTAAAATTTCAGCTCCATATCTCGCCCCGTAGTATCTAAACATTTACCTATTTGTTTAAACTTTAAGAATTTTTAACTGCCAAACAAATTAAAATATAAAAATTTGTATAATCCCTATTTCATTTTTTTACTAATTCTACCTATAAAAAATTTCAGCTCTGTAGCACATAAAATATATAAACCTTGAAATTTTGTTTAAACAATTTAGAATTGTTGAACTTTTTCAAGATTTTTTTTTCTAGTCGATTTTGCACATAATCCTATCGACAAAAAAATGTGGAGTCTGCCGCTTTTCCGGAAGTGCCTAAACATTAGTATCCTCCTATATATATATATCCTCCTCTTTAAGGAACGTCTATATATAATGATATTGTTCTTTATATACCTTCTTTATACATATTTAAATATTAAAAGAAATAATTCAATGATGCTTATTATTTAAACCAAATTTTATAAGCTATTTACATTTAGAAATGTTATAAGTTTGAAAATTTGGAAATACTAAAATCCACCAAGGGTAAGGTGTTGAACTTTCATGATTTTTGTTATTATAGCATACTTAGGTAGATATTTTGCTCTTTCACTGTGCCAAATTCTCTTAACTACAAAATTAATTGTAAAATGATCTACAATCAAATTCTTACTGCATTTTGTAAAAACAATATGTTCCTTTTAGATGTAATTTTCCATATTCACCTAGGATTTTACTATCATGATATAATTATTGGTTCTGTGGAGTATAGCTATTTGGTGTATTAGGATTATACAGTATGTAAAATGAAGCTGCTGAATATATTTTTAATTAGAAAGATTAATTGGAAATAATTTTGAAACGAGATACGTTGCATTCAGAAAGGAGAGAATTAATCTGCTATGATAGTTCAGTGATAGAATATCCACCCAGCAAGTTGAAGGCCTGGGCTCGATTCCAAGTCATAGCAGAATTTTTTTTCGTTTCCAAATTATTCCCAACTTCACAGTTAATGCCTGTCTGCTTAGGATATTATGATCATTTCATTTCCATTAATTTCTAGCTTGGTAATCTCACCATTTGAGAGGGAGGGGTTTTCTTCAACATATCTTGTGGAGGACGTCTGTTGGGGCTGGTTTATATTAGCTTGGCTAGCCTGGACCAAACTAAGGAAAAACACCCGCATTCAGAAACGAGATAATTAATCTGCTACAGCAGTTCAGTGGTAGGAATATCCACCCAGCAAGTGGAAAACCCAGGTTCGATTTCCCATCATAGCAGAATTTTATTTCTTGTTTCCAAATTATTCCCAACTTTACAGCTAATACTTGTCTGCTTAGGATCATTTCATTTCCATCTATTTCTAGAAAGATAAATTATTAATATTACTTTTATTTTTTATCTTCTTGGAGATATAACTCCCCTCAATATTTATATTCACTTTTCATGAATAAAATACAATTTAAGAAGAAAAAATTAAAGATGATTTGTAGTGATAATGATTTGAAAAAGAAATCCTCCAAAGCTTCAGTTCCCAACCTTATTTTGAGATTTTCTTGGATCACCACAAACTTTGAGTATTCTATGTTGGCATTTTTTCCAGTTTGCTTGACCAATCTCAAAGTACAGCGTGATCACTTAAAATGAGAACCCATGAAAATTTTAATAACTTCGAGTAAGTGTGCTAGAGACATGAAATTTAAAGTAACAACCTTTATTGTCTGACATTACTTACATTTCACAAATGTTGAAAATGACCACCAGCATGCTGCATACATAACTGAACACAACGAAGCATGTTCGAAGACACTGCCTGCAGCATGATGTTGGAAATGATGTGGGATATGTTGGTTTTCAATTCATCCAGATTGCTGTTGTAGGCATTGTCTTAGATAAAACCCCACAGAAAGTAGTCTAGTGGTGACCAATCTGGCAATCATGGTGGCTCTCGCACTACCTGTGCTAAATGATCCCCAGTCAAAACAGTGGATGAGTGAACACGACTCACAACATTCACATTTCCAGTTTCCCTGAAAATTTTCACAAGCTTCCATATCATAGATTCCATTGGTGCCCTACAACATTAAAATTTCTGACAGAAATCACCCCGAGTAGTTTTAAACGATTCTGAAGTTATTAAATTTTTTATGGGTTCTCATTTAACATGATCACCCTGTATAAATCAGGAGCCAGGACGATTGGATTCTGGAATATTAGGATTTGAAATAACATTTTAATACTATTTGCCCTATTAGTGCTTCACAGACTTATATAAGTATTTGGGATTAATCTCTAATTCAATTGTTATAAGAACCAACCTTCTTTCCAACTTGAGATGAAACAAAAAGCCAAGATCAGAGTTATTGTTGCCATTCTAATAGTTTTTAGCTTTTCAAACTTTTAAAATAGCTGTCATATAAGTGTCATACCAAACAAATTAGTCGGGTCTACTAAAGCTGTGGTATTCCTGGCATAAACGATTTAATTTGCTATCATACATGAAATTGATGGAATGATATGATCCGAAGATCCTATGCAGACAGGCATAAGCTGTGAAAGTTGGAACAATTTTTGAAACGAGAAAAAAGTCTGCTCGTTTTCTCGTTTCAAAAATTGCTATCATACGTCAACTGGTTTTGACCATCTTTTTTATTAGTCATCATGGAGATTCTTTCATTGATTAAATTTACTGAAAACGTCATAACCTTATGAAATCGTTTACTACAAAATCAGTTAGGTACTCTTGAGTTGTTTATAAAATGTATCGCGTGTAATGACTTTATATCAGCCAGCAATCAAAGTTCTGGGGCAAAATATTAATCATTCTTTTATGGATAATTTTAAAAAATAAGTGCTCCCTTATATTGCGATACTGTATTAGTTGAAATTATTATCATTAACAATGCAATAGGTATATACCTAGGTCTGCCAGATTCCACAAGAGGAAATACAGGACAAGATTCATTAGTTTTTTTATTTAAAAAATTAATTTATAATAACGTTTTAAAATATCTTTTTGGGAGGATTTTGCCTTTCTTAAAAGTTCTTTAGTCTGTAAAACATGGTAGTAAAATTCTTTACAATTAATGTTGGTTCCATTTGCATTGGAACAGTGCTTCTATAGTTGTCACGTTCAACCTTAGACTAAATTTTGAAAATTCTGAATCCAGGACATTTAGACGTCATGAAGAAGTCAATACAGGACAGGCTAAAAATTGCTTAAATACAGGACGTCTGGAAGCCCTATATATACCAAACTATAATAAAAAGCTTACCATCCAATGTTGAATGTTTTTTTTAATGATAGCGAAAATAAAGAACGAATTGCATTAGTTTCGGTTATGTGAAAGACTTCCCTCTTAATTTGAATTCACAATGCCCTTGGTTTTGAAATTACATCAATAATAAACCTGAACTATAACATTACTATTATTAAGCTGATAACGGCTTCGGACATATCACCTCTAGGCTTCTAATGGCCCGATCAAGTATATTAAATCCAACGCACCAACTATCGGAGAATGCGCCATCTGGTTACAATAGTCTTTTGTTTATAGAGCTATTCTCTATATTATTAATAATCCTTTTAGTTTATCCATAATGGGATAAAATATTAGTTATTTATGGTTTTATAACTTTTTAGTGACTTTGAGATTTCAGTCCTTATTTTCTCGAAAATCTTTGTTGTGGACAATAATGGCGGACACGGGATTTCAACGTACCGAAGCAGGCTGTGGTGTTGTTATTCGTTTCTAGCATCCTTAAATAGAAATGCGTAGAATAATAACGTCCGTATTAATTATATGTTGTTTTATTTAAGTTATGCAAAAGCCCAATGCCGATATGAGTCTCCCTAACAATCTTCAACTCTGTAGACTATGTCTTTTTGAGAAGAATTCTTATGTTGATATTTTTGAAATGAACGAAAAGCATGGTTTCCGAATAGCTGATGTTATTAACGAGATGCTTGAGTTGGATGTGAGTATAAAACCACTGATATAAAGATCACTTATAATTTGATGGTTAGTTCCAGACTAATAGTAATTTAATTTCTATTTTCTAATGATGAGAGATATGTTTTTGGCGTCTTATTTTCGAGATTTTTTTGCTGTTAAAATCCCATAAGATTATTCCGTTTTCGCAAAAAATATTTTAATTAACTATGGCCTGGCCTGAGTGAAACAAGTAGATGTAATTGTTGATTGACATTAGATAATATATCACTTTGTTTTGATCTAAAGGTATCCCCAGGTGATGGGTTTCCTGAGCGTATATGTCATGATTGTCTCAATGAAATGGCTCGTTTTAAGCGTTTCAAGAATCTATGCCAAGAAGCAAAACTTACGCTCAAGTATATTATAGCACTCGCCACAGGGACTATGGTAAGTTTTAAATTGAATTTGGTTAGGTTCTCCTCGTCGATTATATCATCCAAGTTTTATGGTAATGTTATGGTGCTATTTTAAATATATAATTTATGCAGCTCCTGATGAAACAACTGTCGCGTATGTAATGGAAAAATTTTCAGTTTATTCTTATCTTAGTTACTTATTTTGGAAATTATGCGATTTCATAGACATTAACTTGTCTCGGATTAATTTATATCCAGTTCAACGATGACGTTATAATCTCTTTTAAGGTTTGCAATTGTTACTTCATCGGATATTCATGTGATGTTTTCTCATATCACTGGTGTCCGTGTACATATTCAAGTAAAAACTATATATTATTTTAAATGTTGTAGTAATAATATGCTGTCAATATTTACTTAATCTAAAATATTTTCTGCTATATGACAACGGAAAGTTGATATGAACCGAATTTTGTTCTATTGAAGCAGTTTTGTTTGTTTGTTGAGTATGGTAAACATGGGTTATAAACCTTCCAATTACAAACCTTCACCAATGGTTAAGCGTTCATTAGATAATCGTTTTAATTTCAGCCACCCCCAACCACACTACCGTCATTTTTGAATGCTGCCCAGAGCAGTTTAGCTGATGTAAAAAAAGATGCCTGTTCGTCATCAAATTCTAGTGTGCCAGTGAGTTCCAGTTCATCTTTGAATTCTTCTGAACCACTTGATCCTATGACTGTCCCATTGAGTTCTGTTGAACCTTCAAGTTGCAGTGAAATAGTGAGCACTTGTGTACAAGTGAATCTGGAAGGTGGCAGTAGTTCAAGTGCTACTGATAGTAATTTTGTTGCCTGTCATATTGCTCAGTCACCTTCACAATTAAGTGAAACTCAAGTTGACAGTGAACAAAACACTACAGGTTTTGCTGATGGACAAGAGGACTCTGACGTAGAAAATCTTTGTGATGAACCTCTTCCTGTTGAGACAGTTCTTTCAGAACCTGATACTGAGGTGGACCATGGAAACAGATCTGTAGATGGTATAGCTGTATTGTCTCAAAATGGAGAAAGAGAAGATACCTTTGGAATGTTTCCTATATCATCTATTATTAATGATTTGGTGAGTTGCCTTTAGTTTCATGGGCATGTATATAATATGGTAAATCACATTATGAGAAGGCAAAAATAAAACAAATTTTTATAAAATCCTCCATAGGATTCTTATTAATGCAATAGAATTACTGATTCCATTGATTTTCACTTTCTCATTCCATCTTTTGCCAATAAAGTTAATTTTTTTGCTTCTAATTTTATTCAAATATAAATTTTGGTTATTTTTTATATGGGAATCTCTTTGTTTTAGATGTGTTTTTTTGATTGATGTTCTATTAAATGTTTAAAATACTCTTCTTATAGAAAGCATTTAAGAGTATTTATGAGCTGTTAAGAGAAATTTGGCATGTTCGTTGTTGAATTACCATTCTTACATTCTCAATACACATTTGGATCATTGCATTCTTATTTTAAGGTTTGTTGCCAAAAAATCAAAGGTACAACATTTAAGTCATCTTAAAGATATCATAATTAATCTTTTATAGATCTTTACTTGCATCTGTTATTGGCACCAATTGGTCATTCATGGAGACTGTTAAATGATTCTTATGCGATCCCCTCCCCAAGAGCATTTTATGCAGCCCACAAGAGCATTTTATGCAGCTCACAAGAGCATTTTATGCAGCTCACAAGAGCATTTTATGCAGCTCGTGGAGCTATGATTAAAAAAAAAGATTGTGAAATTCTACACAAATTAATATCATATACATTCCAATTATGACAATAAAACACATTTGATAATGAAATATTGATCCTAAAAACATAATTTAGCCTCAATTTTCACTTATATAATACCGCAGAATCTCTAGTTCACGTCCAATTTAAAGTCTTATCCTGCCCTCCAAAGCATTGGCAACATGCAATGTGGCCTGCCATTTAAAAAAAGTTGCCCACCACTGCTTTAGGCTTTCCTGTCAATGTGTGTGTACCCATGCACCTGCAGGAATTATTCATGTCAACTTCAATGGCCTTGTATGTGAAATATGTATTTTAATTAATCTCATATTCTTTTCTAACATTATTAGCAGCTAAAGGTGTACCTCACATGTTATATTTCTATAATTTTGTCAACTGTAGGAAGTATTTGCATTGTTTTAGAAACATTCTTAATGCATCCTAAGAGAATAGTTTTGATAATAATACTTTATTTAACACAAACATGTTTCACTAATTACATGCTGTTATCTGCCAAATGAAAAATTCAAATAGGCGCGGTTCGCCAAACACGCAACAGTGTGCGTGCTCGGGAACTTTATAAACAATCTCCAGCTTTGGCATGTTGCTTGCTTTCCCACTTCCTCTTTCCAATGCTGCCACTTCTTCTGTGCTTATCTTCCTCTCCCTCAGTCTCGTGTAACCTGATACCGTGCTAAATTCAGTGCCCTACAGTCGATTTATTTTATTTTTTAAAATCTACATACCTAGGTATTTATCAGAGACTTCACATGGCCATGTTCATGTATTCCAATTAATCCCATACAGTACTAAGTTCCTCCAATGTGGATTCGCTGAACATGGCGTTCTCGAAGAACATAACCCCCATGTTGGAGGAGGGCTCATGGTACTAACAATCAACTTGTGATGGAAAAGAAAGGCAATGAAATATGACAATTGGCTGTCCACTGTTTTGATATGGATTTTTTAGTATCAATTTCTAGTTTCTTTTGTATTTATCAACGTTTTCTGTACAAATTTATGAAAGGTTAACACTAATTGCTGAATTCTATAGGTTATACTATTTTTTGCCTTTCAGCACCAATTTTCTAGCTACATTCCCCCTGGCACAAGAATGGAGCACAGCATTTTTGATAAGCCAAAGGAGCCCGAAGTTGTAGATTTAATTGATGATGATGATGATGACGACGATGACGACGATGAAGATAATAATGGTGTTCCAGAGAATGCCTTTCCCCTTGCACAAACATTGGCTTCCCATTGCAATGAATCTGGGAGTAGCAGGCTAGACTGCGACAACAGTGCAATTATTAAGACTGAAGGGAACGAGGACTCTGATTTGGAAAACATGTGTGAGCATCCTCTTCCAGTGGAAACAGTTTTATCAGAGCCTGATGGTGAAGTGGCGAATGGAAGTGGAGATGTGAAATGTGAAAACACTCGCAATGCAACGGATGGCAGAGATGACTCCTTCGGCTTGTTTTCACTTACGTCAACTTTCGGTGATTTGGTAAGGGTTTTTTTGTATATGCCTTATATTACTAAAATATTTTAATGTCTCTCTTAAAGTAGTGTTTGCTTATCCTGTTAACTTAGTTATATATCCATTCAAATCACTGACTTCATTAAAATGAATTTCTTTCTTCCTTTATTCATAAAGTGTGTTTTGCAGTATTGCATTTATTAACTGCTTCCCTGATTTACCCAAGTATACTCAGACGAAGTAAAAGGGGGCAGCAGTGGCGGAGTGGTTAGAGCATTGGCCTTCCATGCAGTGGTCCCAAGTTCAAATCTGGTGGTAGTCTGATTTTTCAACTTGAGATCATCCCGTCGCCTATTTGCGTGATTTGAGGAGACCGTGATAGTAAGCGTTCCATCTTTCAGAAGGGACACTAAGCAGTTGATCCCCTTGATGCTTTTCATAAAGAGTAGGCTAATGCCAGTATTCCCTTCTCCCTTGTGTGTGTTCAGTGTGGAAGGAATAATGGCTATAATAATCCAAGAGGTTGATTAGCCAGAAATTTCATACAAAGACAAATCAGACCAAGTAGTGGAGAAAATTCTGCCGAGCCCCAGTATACTGGGCTACTGTATTTTTTCCTTTATGTATCTAAATTGATTAAGTATTTGTGATCCATGCCAGTAGTTTACTTTTTTTTACTTTTTTAACGTGGAATTTGACTGCATGGTTTTTAATGCAACTAATGGTGAAGGTTACTGTTTACAATCTAGCTGTTTCAATTTCCACTCCTGATATGCTTTATTGTACCAGGTATTCATAAACCACCAGCTCATTCCCATTCAGGGTATTTCTAGATACGTTTTCTTCGCCCCACTTACTGGAAGGTTGTTCAAGTCGCCTCAGAATGTGATGACGCATCCTTTTGCGACAGGGTTTTCAAAGAGCTTTTCACAGCAGTTGTTTATCGAGCTTTATACTGAGCATGTTTAACATCGTAATTTTTTGTTATTATTGTATTACTAGTGTAAAATGCCATCAGTATGAATGGAAGAAATATATTATTTGCTATTTAAATAATATTTTTGTCATTATTCTTTGAGATTGATTCATATTTCTTAAATGTCAAAATATTTATCTTAGCCAAAATTTGAATCCAAATAGCAACATAAAGGAACAAAACCTTGAAGAGTTCTCTAAGGTCGATAGTCAATAGCATCATATATTTTAAACAAGTACATGCTACTTAAACATATCCATCATTTATTTAATTACCTATGGATTTCAATTTACACAGCTCAAGAATAAAGACCTATCTATCTTTCCCTCCCTCCCCTTCCCCCACTATCACTTCCTTCCTCTTTATTTAAATCCAATTTAATGCAATTAATTTAATGAATCTGGCAACAATGAATTTGGTTGTTCTTGGTTACGAAAGATTTTCTCCTCCCAAAATTTTCATGTTCAAAGCAATTTTATGAACCAATCAAATTGTATTTTAAAATCGGTTAGAAAAATAAATTTTCATTCATTTAGACATTCTCTGGTTCAAGTTACAAATTAACACTTAAAGATACACAATATAAAAAAGCATGAATACTTATGGCAAACATTGTACTCATATTCAGAATCAGTTGCATATAATTATTTTCTTTCGATTATCTCAAATAAAGATAAACATTTATGTTGCCTTGGAAGTGCCAATCAACTAATAACAGTGAAAGAATATTAGTATTGTTGCCAATAGACTGAAATAATGTTAATATCTATTTTGCATGCTTAATAGATAATTATGTTAATGAAGTATGATATAGAGATTAAAATTGATGAATATTTGAAGATCTTTGAGGACATTTTTGCGAAAGCTGCATAATTCTATCTTTGATTAAAAACAGAAAAATAAAATCTGTATAAATTTATTTTAAAGAAATCACATTTGTATGCACTAAAAAGTAAAAAATAAATCTAAAATTCACATATTTGAATGATCCATAAGATAAAAATAGTTTTGGGCATATGAAATTTGTGTAACTTAATATATTACGAATAAATCTTCAGTAATATTTTTTAACACATTTATTTTTTCATTCTTTACTTTTTTGTGCACATAAAAGTTGGCTTAATTAATTTAATATTTGATTTTTTACATAGTTTTTAATTTACAAATACCTGCCATATTTGACAGGCAATTGCGAAAAACTAATGCTTAACCATACACAATCTAAAAAAGCGTGTATACTTATGGCGAACGCTGTTGTGTAACCACAATTATTCGGAATCAATCACAGAATAATTCTTTTCTTTCCATTATCTCAAATAAATAAAAATATTTATCTTTCATTGGGAATATTTACTTAAGCAAACCTATGAAAATTGGAATCTTCCAGCGTTCTGGCATGTTTAGTTATGGACAATATTATGTGGAAAACTCGCATGTTGGATCCAGAAAATCCATCAAGATTTTAGCTCAGAAGCGTTTGTATCTGGACAAAGATAGAAAATGCACAGATAACGTGATCTATATAGAAGTATTGCAAAATTAGCGTGTTATTTCTGCAATCCTACTACTTGATAAAGATTATAATCATAAGCTAAAAGCTAACCAATTGGGGCTGAAGGCCTCCAACCCCTCTGCAGGGCCATAGGGCTGTAAATCGACTGGTTTGTCTAATGCTGTCTTTTTTATATGAGTTGCCGGTGCTTGCTTACTGCAAGCGCTTAAAAAAAATCACCATACATGAAGATCTAAACTCATAAATAAATCAATGCGATCTCCAGAGCAAGCTATTTACAATGAATATGTATCACAGTAAAAATAATAATAATATAGAAATAAGTGGAATATTTTGTGTGTTAGGATTAAGACGTCACCATATGTTTACCTAGTTGGTTGACATGATTTATGCCCATTGATTCTCATCAAAAGCATTAAATCATTGCTCTTGAAGTATAGGAATCAATTCCCAGTGAAACGCATTGGAGTCATTGCTATGGTAGTTGATATTGTTGAAAACCAAAAAACTTTTCATAATTTTATGATTATAATTGAGTTTTTACGCAAATTCAGCATGGGTTTGAATTTTGTCTTCAAGAAAAATCAACTTCATTCTTTCATCCACAGTACGGTGCATGTCATGACTTTGTCAATTATAGATGGTGTAATTTCTTCTTCCAACTCATTACAGTTTGATTAGATTTTTAATCTGAAAGATCTTATAATTACAAAGCAAAATAACTTTCAGAATCACTAAAAGAAGCATCTCTGTTCACTTCTTTTGTAGTGACATCTTAACTTTGGATCAGCCTTGGCCACCATTGAGGATTATCATTGAAATACAGTTTAGAACCTTTTCGCCGGATTCCACTTATCCGGAAATCCAGTTAACTGGCTATTTTTAAAAACTTGACAAAAAATGGCATTTTTCCAAATTTGTTAGGAGAGAAAAATTCAAATTTAATGCCTCGCTAGTAATAACCCAACTCACCACTGGGGGTGCCACCTCTCTGGGTTTGACCCGGAATCTCTGAGTTTAGGGGCCTTTTCTCCAGCTCAATAGTAAAATTCTCCTGGTGTAAACGAATATTTTCAAATTTTCCGACATGTATTACGATTAATTTTATTTTTAGTGAATTTTATACCATCCAGAAAATAGCCATCCCATGCAATTAAATCGGGAATAGGTCTGCGAAAATATGAGTAGTAAGAAAATGCAACATCATGCTTGTATTAAAAATCTTAAGGTCAATCTCCGGGTTTGGTTTTCTGAAACTCCATGTTAAAAGTCAGCATAAGGTGATAACTCTACTAACCACCGTGTGTTGGGTGCACTCCAGTGTTTCAGTTCACTGGCTTGTTTGTTCATTTACTAGTTATTACCTTATGTATTTTGCCCACTAAACTATCTAAAAGTTCATCAAATAATTCTAGAGATGGTGGAATTGCCAAGTGAAAGCGAATTTGTCTTACAATTAAACAAAAAGTGGAGATTTTAATGAAAATAGACAATTGGACATCAGTTGGAAGGTTATGTGATGAATATGGCATAGGAAGTTCCACTATCTAGGACCTCAAAAAGCAAAAAGAACAGTTGCTGAAAACATATTCCAATAGTGATCTGCCTAATTTTAAGGACCAAAGGCATACTCTGCATCAGTCAAGGATAGTGGATTTGGACAAAGTGTTGATCAAATGGATAAAACTTTGTCAAAGTGAAAAGTTTCCCCTGGATTGCCCAAGACAAGCTTTTTCACGAAGAGTTAGGCCTCACAACCCCCTGTGAATATTCATGCGGTTGGTACAACAGATTCAATTATTGTCATGGCTTATGTTTGCTGAACGTTTGTGGCAAAAAAGTGGCTGCTGATACTGAAGGTGCTGAAGCTTTTATAGAAGAATTTTTTAAAATGGCGTATGAAGAAGAATTAACTCCTGATCAAGTATACAATGCTGATGAGACTTCGCTATTTTGGTGATATATTCCCAGGAAAACCTACGTGGCAGCAGAAGAGACAACACCCTCAGGTTTTAAAGACTCTAAGATACACATTACCATTCTTGCATGTTCGAATGCTTCTGGCACTCACAAGTGTAAACTACTTGTTATTGGGAAATTCAGAAGCCCAGGTGGTTTAATGGGATCAAAGTTTTTCCTCTTCACTATATGGCCAATAAAAGATCATGGGTTACGACTTCAATATTTATTGTGTGGTTCAAACAAAATTTCGTATTCAAAGCACAAGCTCATTGTCAAGCTGCTGGGCATCCAGATTACAGCAAAATAGTGCTACTGCTAGATAACTGCCCCGCACATCCCAAAGGAGAACTTCTTGAAAAAAACAATGTAATTGCTATTTATTTGCCTCCTAATTGCACATCTCTAATACAACTGATTTTATGCGAAAAATGTTGACAGCATGCAATGATGGCAAGGGAATTACAGTATTCCAAAAGAAATTCAATATCAAGGATGCCGTATGGACTGCTTCAAAAGCCTGGAATAGTTACCACAGGTGATTTTGCAAAATGAATGGAACCTGTTATGGCCTACTATGCTATTTTTAGACAATGAAGAGACCATTATACCAGGTTTCTGTGGGTTTGTGTATCTCAAGAAAAACAAATTGTGAGTGAATTGTTACAATACACTAAAGGGCTTGTGTGTGAAGAAGCAAAATAGATAGATGAAGTGACATTGAATGAATGTTTAAATGTAGATAATGATGCACCAGTTGTTCTCCAACTAACAGACAATGAAATTGCAGAGGTGGTACTGAATCCAGTTAAACGTCATGACAGTGATGATGAGGATGAATTTATAAAGGAAGAGAAAAAATATCGATTGACCGGTGTATAGCATTAGCTGAGGAGTTAATTCTTGGACTTGAGCAGAGAAGTTTCATAAATGAGCATGATATTATGTTGGTTATTAAAGTAAAAGAAAAACTACTTATTAAAAACCCAAATACGTGAAACAGTTGCGAATTTAAGACATGTTTAGAAAAATTCATGAGAATTCTGCATTGAAACAAAGTGAAGAATCTGGTAATGTTCAGTCCCTAACATCACCAACCAATCCCTTAAACTTCAAGTTCTATGTAATGTAGAACAAATACAATTGAACACGTAATTTGGAAGAGAAAAAGGAATTCATATTGGTAAGTACCCGATCACTGAAGTATTTCTATTACTGAGCAGTATAGTTCCATCTTAATTATTTTGACTATTGGCAGAACAGTCCTTATTGTGTGCGAAAATATGAAAACGATGCGTGGAAATCTGTCATATAGTAATTAATAGTAGTAATGAATGTGCGGCCTTAAAATATTAGTGCACAATGGTTCCAAAACGAGCGTGCAGCCTAGAGGTAGGTAGTGGAACTGAAAGCTCTGGCAGTGTACTGAAAGCTGTGGACACGAAATAATTGTTAGAAAATTTACAATCGAGTTATATTTTTATATATTCCTTATGTAACCCAGTAAAGAAAATTTTTTGTATTATACTTATTAAATAAAGTTAACAAAACGGTAAAGTTCCATATAATCGGAAATTCCAGATAACCGGCTATCCCAATATTTCAAGCTAGTCGGAAAAAAGGTTTTATACTGTAATAATATTTTCTAAATGTACACAGATTCAGCAGCCTAATGTAGGAGGAGAGAGAAGTGTATAAATTGGGTATAAGCAGTCGTAAAACAAGTGATGACTAAGACTGGATGTGATGAGTGCAGCTTTCAGCCAGTTTAGGCTGCTTTGGTCGATAAGATAGAATCAGTCTCGACTGGTTTCAGTCGCTTTGCACCAAAGAGGGTTAAAAGCCAACCCAGAAGGAAGTCCAATAATGTTTTCACACTTTCAGGCTCAGAAATCAGTTCGATAGTCATCCAAAATGATATTTTTGTCTTGGTAATGTGTATTGAATTTCATTCTGTAAAATTTAAGCAAGATATTTCTTATTTTAGTCAAAGAACACATTTTGCTGCCTTACAAATATTGGTCGTATTTCCCAAGAGCCAAATTTGTAATTTTAGTTTTCTTATTTGAAATCACCTTAAATAAAGAAAACTTAGGGTTTTACTCAATATTATGAATTTAATTTAAAAAGAACACATCAAACAAAATAATGTGTAAACAACTTCCTAACTAGTCCAACTCCAAAATAAAATTGTTGTATTTTTTCCAAAAATACCTGAAAATTTCTAAAAAGTGAAAAAAGAATAGAAAATTGTAACTTGTGTCTATTTAAAAAGTGAGATGCAAAATTTCTCAAAAAATAATAGAAAGATTGTAAAAAATATATTACATTTAAAATCTCACTTGAAGACACAATAAAAAGAAAACTAATGCTGCTCATTTGAGATCTGAAAATGTGAAAACATCTGCGATCATCCTTCCCTCCATGTCTAAATTGGCCTTATTGCAATGCAGAGCATCCCATCTATTTTAACCCATCCACTGCCAATCATTATGGGAACATTTACAACTTCAAACTACTTGGTACAATTTTCTTATTAAGGAGCATGTTTGCATGGCAAGCAAAGTTTTAGGGCCTGCACTGCACCAACTTTAAAAGCGCTGCTGTGCTCGGTGTCAATGATTTTTACTTTCTCCATATGTAGTATAGGAGAAAGTATTGTTTTCATGAAAAAAATCAAAATTCAGATTTCAACAAAAATAAACGTTTTGACGTCTCCTGAATACATTTAAACCATTTTCTCGATGATGTCTGTGTGTATGTGATAGCTTTTTTGTGAGTGCTCTAACTCAAAAACTAGTTATCAGGTCAATGCGAAATATTATAAATAATATTTTTATGAAAGTCACAAGAGTTGATTAGTTTTTGGCAAAAATCGGTCAACCGGAAGTGGGTGTTTACTCCTGTCACTTATTCGTTGTTTTGTAAAATTTGTTTTAATATTTGATAAATGTAAAAAAGTACTGGAATAAAAGTAATTTAATTTTCTACAACCTTTGTTCGAAACATTTTCCCATATATTGCATTGTTTAAGAGATATCTTAAAAACTAAATTTTGTAGCTGCCAGAACCACACTACCTACTGGTGACTATTGTAAACACTTTACCCTTAGGCTATGGTTTGAGTTTATTTCTGTTCTTTGTAAAGTCTAAAATTTTCTCGCAAGTTTCTTAAAATATTTATTATTATGTAACCTATTTGGAATTTTTATAAATATTACAGGTATGGAGAAAGTCATGTGATGGCCACATCAAATTTTTTGTTTTTATATTCCAAACTTAACAAATCATCTAGATATATTTTTTACAATATATTTAATATTAATTATCTTCCCCTTACATGGCAATATTCCATCACAAAATAATCTGAAAAAGTTGAAATTTCAAAAAATATTTGAAAATAGCAAAAAGCCATAAACAATAGCATAACTTAATAAAAATAAATTTATAATCACAATTTTCTAAATCCCATTTAATCAAAGTATAGGTATTATACTGACAAGGAGGATCTACAACCTATGGGTCACGGAATTTGATGAAATGCGATCAGGTGATTCTACATAAAAAAATAAGGAGACACATCTTGGGGTTTTTGTGAATTGGCCCTTGGGTTCGAGAAATCAGCATAAAAACATGCATAAACATAATATGCAGTTTAATAAGCTTCATTGTAAAATCTTTGCTAAGCATGGGTTTTTTAATAGCACTTGGATAATTTGAAGAAAAAATAAAACATTTGGGTTCAAACCTGGGCATATGCCAAACCAGGCGGGACACTAGCTGCTTAACAAGGTCATAGCCTCTCCTTGTGAGTGCTTTTTGATTTTGAGTCCAGCTGATTCTCTTGCTATACATGCAATGGGTATCTAAGAGGTAGTGCAATGAATAGCCGGATAAGATGGGAGGAGAGAAACCTGGTGCTGGCTTTTAGCCTGCTCTTAATGAAGAGCACCAAGGGGGCCAATGGCTTAACGTCCCTTCTGAAGGACTGAGTGTTGATTTGAGCACACTCCTCATTTCTCATTGACTCATCCTCGTCTCCTTAGCTCTGACAGTATCACTCTTATGTATAAGGATATATGGGTAATTTTATTGGGCCGAAGCCCTAAAGCTAATTTTGATGGCTGGCAGTAGGTGACCAAAAAAGTCGAACGCCATATAGTGGCAGCTGGCAATGTAAAATTTAATAAGTCTTGTCTTGCAGTATCTTTCTGTTTGTTGTGTGTGATCTGTATTTGTTCTGTAATGTATTTCCTTGTGTTTTGAGTTGTTGCTTTATATACTGGATTCGTGTCAGCAGTTACAATGAAAAAAATCATGTTATTTTTCATCTTCCATGCTTAAAAGAAAGAAACCTGATGACGAAGAAGAAAGTACGGTATTAGAATCAAATATAACTGCTTTGGTATCTTCATTTTCTTGTGTTATAGAGCAAAACATTAATAATTGGCCTAGCTAGTGGGCTTTGGAACAATAAAACAAGTTCTGCAAAAACTATGACTGACTAACTAAAAAAACTGATTAATTGACCACACTCAGTTAATTCACCCGAGAATATCAAGCTTGTCGAAAATCTACATTAATTTTGTACATCAGAGTTTTTTTCAGGCTGAGGAATGACTAATGTAGTATATTTATTTTTGATTTGATAAATTATAAGATGTAAAGGGATTTTTAGCTATTCGCTTTGTTAACTTCAGTCTATTGTGGAAAATAGAATTTGAAGACTACGGCTTATAGAATAAAATTAAAATAAATACTCTTGAACTGTAAAATAATCCAGATGAGCACTCACACATCAATAAGAAAAGAAAATGGAAAAAAATTAAATTAATGATACAAGTTTGCAGGACGATGGCCTACAGGGACTTATTGTCGAAAACTAGCCAAAAGGAAAAGCACACACACACATCACTTGGAATAACTCTGGAAAACTCACTAGATACGTATATATACTACTTCAGCTACTGAAGATGAGAGCTTAGCTCTTGAAATATGTATCTAGCAAGTTTTTTTCGAGTGTGTGTGCTTTTCTTTTTCTTTTTGGCTAGTTTTCGACAACAATTCCCTGTAGACCATCGTCCTGCAAACTTGTAACATTAATTTAATTTTTTCCATTTTCTCTTATTGACATGTGAGTGCTCATCTGGATTGTTTTACAGTTCAGGAGTTTTTATTTTAATTCTAGTCTATAGGAATGACAGAAGAATACTTGAATGATTTCGTAGTTTCTGTTATTTGTAATGGTGAAACTGTGATTCTGGGGATTCAGGCCGGAGTTAAAATATGTTGAAATTAAAACTTCCTTTTATTATTGCATGGCATTATGCCAGTCACAAATTAGAGTTATTGGCCCATTACACTAAACAAGGTTTCAGATATCAACAAATTCAAATTGTTCATTGATAAGTTTTAGGTGCTTTATCATGTACCACAGAAAAATGGTAGGTAATTACTAGTCTGTATGAGTGCAGTAGAAGCTCATCTCAACTGTTACTGATATGAATTTATTGCTTTCATCTTCAAATACCAGATCTTTCTTGAACTCTATATCTGTTGTGGTTTACTCTTGGGATAATATTTTTTAATTTTTATTACTTTCATAGCCAATTTAATACCAAACCAATATTGTATTGAATGGTTTTATGTAACTCTCATAGTTATTCATTCAGTGACAATATCTGGGTTAGCCCTTGGGGGTTAGTTTAATGAGTCATACGTAAAGCATCAAGAAAAATTTCATAATTGAGTCCTTATTATTGGTGCAAAGTTTCGTCACAATCAGTGTATAACACCTGAAAGGTCTTTCTTGTTATAATTACTATCAGTGTATAATTTAAAATAATTTATGCATGGCATCTCATTCATATATCTGCATGATCCTACATTATAGTATTAAAAACATTAGTGCTTGTCATATGTTAAAATGTATAGTTATGATAGCTTTAGCAAAAAAAATAATTGCACAATTTTCTTTCAGATGACTTCTCCTGAGGGTGAAGTTAATGGCTGTATGTCAAGAACTCAACATACCATCATTAATGCTGGGCAACTTCCTCAGAACAATAGTAATGATGTTGTTGCTAGACCGTTAGAGAACCCGAACAAATATCCATTTTGGTGTCAAATCTGTGGGAAAAATTTCATGAGGAAAGACAAACTCAAACAACACAGCGTAGTTCATTCAAATGAAAGGCCTTTCATCTGTCGCATATGTGGGTGCTCCTACAAGAGGAAGGATAAACTAACTAGCCATGTTACTAGTTCTCATTTGCAGCATTTGCCTCACCAGTGTGATATTTGTGGCAAGCGCTTTGTGAGGAAAGACAAGTTGAAGCAGCATAGTGTTGTCCATTCCAATCGGAGACCCTATTTGTGTAAAGAATGTGGCAAGAGGTACAAGTCAAAAACTGAATTGAAGAAGCACGAGAAGAGGGCGCACTCACATGAACAAACGCTGTGATGGAGGGAGAAAGAGTTGGCCACTATTTATCAAAGGAAATGTTTGGATATTGTTACAAAATAAAAAAGCATTTTAATAAGCTTTTTAATATACATAATTAGTTGTTTTTAGTCTGTGCATGTGTGTGCGTGTGTGTGTGTGTGCATATATATATGCTTTTTGTATATATGAGCATGTAGACAATTGAGGAGCTCATTCAGTTGAAAATATTCCAGTGGGTCATTAAGATAGTAGGTAAACAAATTTTAGCAAGTACATTTAAGTGTAACAAATTGCCAAATTAGCTGTAGTGGGAGCGTTGTTGCTCTTGGACATTGGGAATGATATATATTGTCCTGAATTTTAAATATTGACTATGGAAATATAATTTTATAGGTTAATTTAACGCATTTTTACTGGAAATTTGCGTAGCAAATGTATTTTATTCTGCGGCTATTTTCGAAATCTCTATGACTCATATATTATAGCCTATTGCATGATGGTGATTTTTTATTATACTGTTGGATTTAAAAGTATAAGCAAGAAAATTATGAACATCAATTTTCTGCAAAGATGCCATGTAACAAATGTTCACATTATGAATCATGTCTTTTTTATTATTTGGTACTGTAACCAAGCTAATATGTTTTCTACTGTTACCTTGCATTTTAAACATTATTGTTTAATTTCTCTGCTTCAGTTTTGCTATTTTAACATGATATTGTTTCAACAGTTCAGACTAGGCATTTGAACTTTGGAGAAGTAATTATATTGTATAAAATGTATTATATGCTTGTTACTAACTGGCTGGGTCAACAACATACATATATCACTGATGTTGGTTTTGAAAAACAGATCTCTTTTTTCACTTTATGGTGAAAAGATTTGTAAGTTGAGAGCTTTCAAAGTTTATTCAAATATTTATGTTGTTTTATTGTTCAAAATTATTTTCTCCTGTTTATTTTGAGAAAAAAGCAGATGCGCTGCTTCCTTTGTGTCTATAAAAAGTAATCATTATATATTCTTTTATTTTCCTATGCTTTCTCTTTCTGATGTATTATCGTAAATTGTCCGTAGGATTTCATTGTAAACGAAATAGAAATTGTCACCATGCAGAGAATAAATTAGAAAATAAGCTAGAGGAAAGAGTGAAAGTGTGATAAGGATATGTTAAGTATTAAAATGATGGAAAAAAATTAGAATGCTTTCTATGTACTTTGCTGCTGTACTTGTGGAAGAAATACTGATTGCATTAAAAGTTTAAAGGAAAGAATAAATCATAGAAATGAAATTTCCTAGGGGAGAGAAGGAAGGTGTTTTCTTTATTTCGTCATTCCTATTATAGGGATGTCCCAGTGTAAGTGTTGTAATTGAAAATAAGCTTGGAATAAAGAAACACAATTGCATAGTAATCCCTTCCTCTATATTTTGTATTGTCTTCCTATAATTATGTAATAATGTTATGCTGTAGTCAATTATAATAAGCAATGATAAATTGGTTTGATTCATTAATTATCTTATAAATGGAAGATGTATTATGAGGGTTTATAGAAAGTATCCTAATATACTTCGTGATTTCTACTGTTAGGTGTTTGAATGTATAAGAAGGTTACAGTTATAAATATGATATTCCTTGGGTATGTTGAAGCAGTATTACATTTTATATATACAAATTTTTTGTTATTATTTTAAAATTACCATATGCTTAATCAGGAAAACAACAGGCTGATTTAATAGTTTTGAATTTTCTTTTAAATGCTTGGGAAATTTTCCCAAAATTGCATATCAGAATATTTAAATTACTCTGACCAAGTCTCAATTTGATATTGATATTAATTCATGTAGATAATATAAATATCAGGCTGTACAGAAGTTATATTTTATTTTCTTTAAAGGCAATGTTTTCTTGACTTGTTAAACCCAAGGCTATATAATGACAGTTGGTAGAATTAATGGAAATGCTTGATTGATGAAAAGGAGAGTATTGAATCTATATCATCATTCTGTCACTGCTGTTTATTTTGTCTATGATGTCATTTTCAATATTTGAATTTGAATATGACTATATAGCCAAGTCTTCATATTATTGTTTGTGTGAATTCTTTTATCTGAATTTTTTGTTGTAGTGTAGTTAAGAGTGTAATCCCATAATCCATTAGTAGCCCTTGGATTGCTATGGTAATGTCTTGCTATTTAATTGTATCGCATTGGTTTTAATCTTGTAATTTTCTCTCTACTGTTACAGAATTTTGGCCTGTATGAAAAGTGGCGTTGGTTGATTGAAAGCTTGGCATAAATGATTGCATGAATCCTTAAGACAGGGTAATTGTTTAAAATTTGTTTTGTCTCATAAATCATTTAATTGTATTTTGGCCTTACTCTTGGAGAGTTAAACAATGATTATGCCTCTGAATGGCATAATTTATATGACTAATTGTAATGAAAAAGTACAAAACTATTTATGTTATCTTAGAAATTGTCACTAATGAGAAGTAGCAATGCACTTTCCAATTTAAAGTATACATTGTTGAATTATAATTTTCTCATCTTAAAAGAAGATTAGCCTGTCCAATGTTTTGATTTTCAGAGTAGATTGATTTTATTTCTTAAAGTGATATTTATAAAGTTGAATGTATCAGTTATGTTATTTGTGTTAAAATTATTACTAACTCAAGTATAGTTGTTAACTTTATTGAAATATTTGTAAGTACTACAATTAGGTATCATGTGAACCACCAATCCGATAAAAACTGAGGTATTGACATTTTGTAATTATGTAATAAACCACTCACTTTGTGATTAAATTTCTTCTATTAAATATATGTACCTTAGTAACTACTAAATTTATAGCAAATAGGTACTTTGCTGCCTCATTACCAACAATCTATTAATAACTTGATGTATTTCAACTGTTCACACTACATTTGAAATTTAATTTTGGGTATTATGTTAACATTGACTGATAATGCAGTAGAAATTTGATAAAAATTAAAGGGATGAAAAATTTGTTTTATTGAGTTGCAATTAGTTAAACCTTTAATTTACTAATTTTACAAATTTTGAGACATTAGTTGAAATCATATGGGAGTTGTTAAAATGAAATATTGGGTTGGTCAAAACATTTGTGCATATATTTCAATTATACAAAATGTTTAAAATTCATGTGCAAAATATTTTTTATCCATTTATATAGTCTCCCTCCTATTTTATAATCTCTTCCCATCTACACAGTACTTGATAAAATTTTTGAGGTATTGAGTGAATAGATTCTTTTGTGTTTTTGACATTCTCTAAAAGTTGGAAGTTCTTGCCAATGAGTGAGTTTTGAAGATACCTGAACAGATAATAGCCTGACAGTACAATGCCAGGAGGATGAATGAGAGCTTTCCATTTCAACTCCATTAATTTTGCTGGGTGTTTATCACCAAATATGGTCATGGTAGTAAACTACCCCTTTCCTATTTGCCAGAGCTGGATGTTTACGGGCCACTGCCTCTTTCAATTTTTTTATTTGGATACAGTACTTCTCTGCATTGAAGGTTTCATTGGAGCTGAACAGCTCAGTAGAGAATTCCCTTGAAATGCCACCAAATGCAGAGCATTGACTTTCTTGGGTACAATGCTGATTTTGCAGTGCAGAGAGGGGCTTCTCCTCATAGTGTCCACTCGTTTTCTCTCCCCATTGCTGTCAAGTACCGATTTTCCATCTCCTGTCACTACCCTTCCCAAAAATGGCTCCATTTCCACATGACTGATTAAGGAAACATGCAGAAAATAGTACTTTCTATTGAATTATTTTTCGTGAGCAGATGTGGGACCCAAATATCACAGTTACTGTCCATACTTGTATTCTTCAGATGCTTGAGCACACTCGATTTTGATATTCCCACAATCTCTGCAACCCCACCTGATGTCTACTGTGGATTGTTTTTTATAAAAGTCCAAATTCTGTAGTCATCCACATTAGAAGGGCATCCAGAGCCACCTTCCATGCCAAAATTATCGTCAGGGATTCTCATGAACCACTTTTGACAAGTTTGAATAGTTAAAGCACCTTCTCCATACTCTTCACAACTGTTTTTACTGTGTTTATGTGATTATTTTCCTTTTTAAACTTGTAAAGCAACACATGACACAAACGCACTTGATTTTCAATATTTTTGACTCGTGAAAAGAATTTATAATTGCTTGTAAAATTCCAAAATATATTTTTATGTATTGCTTACAATGCCCAATTGTCAAATGAAAGCTTGATTTGGCATATATTACATTAATTACTTATTAATATTACCATACTACCTATTTGAATACGTGTGAACTTTTTGATAACCCAATATTTGAATTCGTCTTGAAGGCATAAGGAACGAAAATTGTTTTTGTCATAGCAAAGAATAATCTTAATTCATACTATTCTGAAACAGGTAACTTTATTGCCAATGAATAACTGCATTTTAGCTGAGGCAGCTGTGCTATTTTATTTGGCAAAAGTTATGAGAATAATCCAGTTTACTCTTATTGACATTTTGATGGAACAAAAGGATGGAAATGGATCGAAATCAGACATAAATCTAGCACAACTTGAGTGGATCTCTGCCATGCTTTTGGACCAGAAAGACCCCCAATCATTCCGTCCTCGGTTCGTTTTACGACGGTATGACTACATGTAGGGGCTAATAAAACCGCTGAGGAAGAGAGAGAAATGGGATGGGAAACAAGGGACAGAATGTCACACAGCATAAGCATAAAATAACGATTTTTTACGTAATTTTATACTTTTCAAAATATCGGTAGCTTTTGTGTGAGGGAGAGGGGCAATTCTTCATTAAGATACAGGAAATAATAAGCAATTCAGCTTGGAAAATATTTAAGGTATCCATAGGGGGGGTTCCAGATTTTCCGGTACGCCACTGGTGTAGATTAAAAAAATTATTCGTATAGAGAGCAATATTTACTACAAGAAAGTCCACGAGACGACAGATTTTCCGGTACTCCACTGGTATAGATTAAAAAAATTATTCGGATAGAGAGCAATATTTACTACAAAAAGTCCACGAGACCACATACTTGCGAGTTATAGTTTCGGAGATAGAAATTATAGAAAATCGCGCGAAAAACTTCGCATATTTTGTTTACATCGATCTCGAACATCCCTAAGGCGGTTGGTTCTCTCGGCAAACAACAATTTAAACCCATGTTTTTCTATCCCACGCCCTTATATGATCTGTGAGGTATGGTTTAAAAAATTTATACGGATAGAGGACAACATTTACTACAAGACCACATAATTACGAGTTATGGCTTCGCAGATAAAAATTCGAGAAAATCCCGTGCAAAACCACATATTTTATTTGCATCGATCGCAAAGCAAACAACAATTAAAAATCCATATATTTCTCTCCCATGCTCTTATATGATCTGTGAGGTATAGATTAAAAAATTTATTTGGATAGAGAACAACATTTACACAAGACTAGGGAGATGCCCGTTGAAATTCAACGGGAAAGATTTTGTGAAATAAAAAATGAACATAAATATGCCTTGACTTTCTTTGGATGGCAAGAAACAAACTTTCGTTCTTTTAGGCGTTCGTTGTTTCAAGTTTCGAACTCCTACAATGATTCTAAGTACCTACCTAATTTTAATATGTGAATGATTAAAATTCTACATTCAAATGTACCCCTCGTAAATAACGCAACAAATATTGTTTACATTGGTTTCTATGAAAAGAATTTCTCTCTCTCGTACTAATTGTAAGAGTATTCAAAGCACGCATTCAGCCATAAGGATTGAAATAACAATAGGATTTCGAGGGTTAACAATGTAATGGGTTGGCATGGCAACATCCCGTTAAAATGGCAAGATTTCCCCAAAATATGTGAATTAAACGTTTAACATGAGGAATTTCAAACTGTATGCGGGAATAGATTAACGGAATAAGAAACTTCATAGTTTTTTCTTTAAAATGGGCTAGATCCGAAGATCATAGGTGATCTTGTTAGATGTACAGATACAGGTCTTGCTCATGCAAATTGTGATATGTAATTTTCAATAAGTGCTAAATTTGAGCAAAACGTAAGAGGGTTATAAAATTATTACGGATAATATTCGATAATTTAGCATTCAATCACAGATGACTGTTTGTGTGACGCTTTTTAAAAAAAAAGAAAAAGAATTTGCGTTTTTAATAATTATTATCTTATTCCCCTTTAGTCTGTCTCTGACGATTTTTATATTGAATTTGAACAAATTGGCGATTTTTGTTACTTAGTTTCCGACCTCTGACCCTGTACCGGAAATTGTTGTAGTCGCCGCCAGCAAAAAATTGTCATATTTTATCATGAAATGCCATATGAGATGACCGTTTGTTATCGTGCGAGATAAGACGAAGGTTAAACTACTTTGGCCTCGCGAGTAGAAAGGTCATCTCCTGATCACTTGTGGCAATCAATGTCTGCGCGATCTTCTTGGTCAAAGAAACCCCAGCATTATTTAGACGTTCACTTTTTCTAAAATTTATAGAACCTCCTTCAATGTATGTTCAAATTGCCGAAACAGCAGGCAATTTTAAATGCCAATCTTGTTATGATGGAATATTATTCTTTAAAATTACTGATGAGTAATTTGGCTGTAAGAACACTTTCTCCTCCATTTACACCTACGGGCCACAGAAAAGAATGGAGCCTAATACTGAAGCATACAATTCATGCTTCAATAAATTAGCCCACTCTGAAAGGTTCTTTCAAAATATGATGGATAAAACACTCCACGGTGAAATCGTGCATTTTGTCACATTTTGCCGTTTATGAAACTTCTACTTAGCCCACTTTGTATAAATAAGATTTGTACAAACATAACTATTATTCCTCTAAATTTAAATTCCAAATTGTGGATTTTATTTACAAAAAGTAGATTTTTATCTGAAAATTGGGAACATAATAGTTATTTTTTAAATATTTCTTTTGATAAAACTGCCTATAATAAGCATGTTTATATATTAGGTAATTCATATAATGAGTGATAATGTCGTATTTTACGCAGTATAATAATTGTCACATGTATATTATTTTCAAATTTGAAAGATTGTGAAGGTGCAGTAAACGTAAATATCGTGGAGGCTCCATTCGGATTTTCCACTGATTGTGAGAATATT
This sequence comes from Tanypteryx hageni, assembly GCA_028673005.1. Classification (NCBI taxonomy): domain Eukaryota; kingdom Metazoa; phylum Arthropoda; class Insecta; order Odonata; family Petaluridae; genus Tanypteryx; species Tanypteryx hageni. The sequence goes on from CM054116.1 coordinate 118,195,605, forward strand.
TTGCTTTCAGTTAGAAAGTCTTTATGGATAATTTTTAAGTGTGAAAAATGAATAAAATTGACGAATAGGCTCGTACTATAAAAGCAATGGATCTTTGAGAGACACTAGTTAACTCTTTCTGCTCCCGCAAAACTTTTTTCCATTCAAGTTGTCAAGTATTATTACTTAACTTATTAAAATTATCTCTCAAATTTTCTCCTTCCCTGACTTCTCTTCATTCGTTTTGGAACCATTCTCTACATCCATATAATAGTCTTCCCTGCATTTATATGCCAGCCCACGTTATTCAGCGATTCCTCCTATCGGTTTTCATTCTCTTCAAGGGAAAGCATCGTGAACACGCTCGGGGAATAATAAATGTTGCGGAAATCAGGCAAGAGACCAATAATTGAGTCATAGTTTCTAGGAGACAATGGCCTCGCTAGCTCTCTCAGGAGATAGACTGGGTGATTAATATCCTCCCCTATCTCACACTAGCACTTTGTAGAAGCGATATATGGTATCACAGCATTATAACATCTCATCTTCATTTGGCTGTAGTATGGACGATTAATAAAACGTGACATGCATAATTTGTTAATAAATTATCCGACAGTAATCGGAGGAACCTACTTACATGTCGAATTTCAATTTGTATTAATTTTAATCTTTTCACCGCTTAAACCAGTGGTGCCCAAATTACGGTCCGTGGGCCACATCCGGCCCTTCGAGTGTATTTATCCGGCCCGCCGTGTGTTTGTCAATTAAAGAACACAATATAACATTAAATGATAACAGAGAATTATAAAAAGAATATATTTTGTCTTTGCCCATTTATTCCCACAATAGATAAATGAGATAAATACATCTACAACAAATCAGATACCCACAACCTAACAGTTTAGTTTCCTTAAATTATTCTTCAATTCTATTTTCGAACGGGTGTGGCGCGCGAAGAGGGAGGAAGTGAGCTATGTGACCGTGTTGACTGTAGAAATGGGTTATATGGCCATAGAATCTAAAAGTTCGAGCACCATTAGTTTAAACGAATCTTCACAGATTCTGCTTTGCTTTACTACCGTTCAGATGACGCTAACATCCGAAGTCTGGCCTTCGTTGGCACTTGCTTGCCATTCACAATCCAGAGTCTTAGCCGAGTGCTGCGGCTAAGTAACTCAACAAATCAGTCCTCAGAGCACGTGACTACATCCAAGGCCGCCCAGAGAACTGAGTTTCTGAGCCCGCCTCGTGGAGTGGACGTTTATTTGGAGTGATCTGTCTTCCGGAAAAACGAGGTTCGAACGTTGGAGTGCGTGGCGGGCGACAAAAAGGATCGACTCGGCGTTCGACTACTATTCGACGCAATACAGTAAGGATTAATGGCTAAGTCGTAACATCTTAAGGCAGGAAATTAGCATGTTTCTCTGTAATGTATATTTCTATGCGAAATACATAGGCATATTTTACATCGAAGTCTGTTTATGAAATTTACGTTAAATACTTTCAATAACTGGTGGTTGACGATGGAAAAGATTAGCGCACTTTGGAAACTTTAACTAGTTTATACACTGGAACTATTAGGCTAATTTATTATAAATTCGATTTCTTCTAAGTTTTACTTAAGCAAGGAAGAGCGCTAATCATCGACAATTAATAATATTAGTTCTTTAAATATCAAGGCGCTGAAGTAGGTTAAATCCTTAACGAGTTAATGATAAAGGTAACATTTTAAAAATTATTTTAATAAAGAATGTGAGTGTACGCCATAGTTCCCCAAGGAAGGGCGATCGCCTAAATCTCCCTGAATAGGTCATTGGCCACAACCCTTTATTCTGAGCATTCTTACCATTGTCCAGAATACCCTATCTTCGTCATTGAACCAAGGAATTTTGCATTACTGGGTTTACGAGCGTATTCAAAGAGGGTGATTGAGGCAATCGCGCTATCCTATTGGATCCACCACTTGTACTCACTGACATTCATGCATCTTCGACCTTCGTATATATACACGTGCGTGTTGGAACTATAATGCCGGAGGGATCGCTATTGATGGTCTCGGGAGGGCCACCGTTTCAATTCGAATATTTAAATAGAATAGGCGAGAAAATTAATACTCGCAGCAACGGCTCCATCTCGAATTATTCAACTCGTTTACTTCCAGCATTGCTCAGAAATGATAAATTAAAATCTAACTTGAAATTATTACTTTCGTGAGCCACGCGTCGCTTAAAATTGATGGCAAAAATTTATTTTTATTTATTTTAAATTTATTTATTATCGAAATTTATAGTTCCTCCCTTAGGTTTATCCAACTTTATGCACCTGCGGCCCTCTCTTGCAGCAGTCGATCTTATCGCGACCCCCTATTATGGTTGTCGGCCTTATCGCGACTCCTTCAATCCCATCCATGTACCAATAAGTACAAAATGTTATTAGAATATTTACAGAAAATTAGGATTTTGTTAATATAAGTAACGAAAAAATTATAAAATTAAAATAAGACAAAAATTAAATATTGAAACTTTTTACTTATCCACTTCCGTCTTCGCGACCCTTCTGAAAATCTTTCGCGACCCCACTTGGGGTCGCGACCCACAGTATGAGAACCGCTGGTTCCGCCCATGACGCATGCGAATGCGCATACAATATATAAAGGGCTGGACAAAAATAAACGGCTTATGACTAAAAATTGCATAGTGGCGACTTTTTTTATCATTAATCAGTTCAGTGGAGTTACTAAGACGGTAATGCTTTTTACGTCGAATGTATAATGAACACGAAATACACACAGATTTAAATAACTCTGATTTTTAGAGTTGCCAACTTTGCACTTGCTCAAACCCGGAGAGGTGACAACGCTGTATAGTTAGGATGACCAGATTCTGAGGATGCAAAACCGGGACAAAACATGTTCTGGGGAAGAAAAACGGGGACAATATAAGATCTTTAGTTTTTTTTGTCGTTTGCATGTCAAATAAATAAATTCTGCGTATCTTGGCCATGATTTTCTTGACGAAGTAGCCCATAATGATTTCAAATTCTAACATTATGTGCACAAAATTATTACAGAATTGGTCAGAAAATTGATGGGAACAAATATTTTAGTGATATTTACCGTATTTTTCGGGCTATAAAATGTCGCCACGTCGCGCATCATTTCTTGCAGTGGTTAAATCCGTATCTGGCAACATTCAAGAAAATATTATGGCGTTATAACAGTTAAATATAACGTTTTAGATAAACTTAATTCGTGAAAATAAATAGGGACGATCTAAAATAGAAATAATTGCTTCGAAACTCGTATAGCTAAATGACCCTTGCGTGCACTCGGCTGTCGGAGTTCGCTGCACACCTCGCACCTATAGCAGCTTTGTCGCGCCTCTGTGCGTGTTTATGCAATTGTCTTTATAGTATATCGCTAGCCAGATACATGGAGTTTTCATAAACTCATAATAAAAATTAAACGGAGAGAAATATCACAAGAAAATGATTTTTATTTCATTAGAAAGTAAATACTGACGCTTGTTGAAAAATAGCAGTTTTCCGTTTGTTCTTCTTTTGCATCGTATTGGATAACGGAGGAAGATAGAAGTATGGGGGAAAGGGGAGAATGAAAGAGAGAGAGGGACGGCGAGGAAAAGAATGAGTGAAAGCGGTAGTTTGGGATAGCAGGAGATTTGATGGGAGAGAGGGAGGGATATAAAGAGGACGAGAGGAACAGATATAGGGAGGTAGAGAGGGAGGGAGGAATTGAAAGAGGTGGTGAGAGTGAAAGGAGGGAGTGGGAGGAAGGGAGAGAGAAGCCCAAAAATAAGGATAGATATAATTTTTTACCTTAAATATATGCCGAAAGGATGTTCAGGGTAAGGGTAAGGCACAGGGTTGATGCACATAGTGCATAGAAGCAGAGCCCCTTATATATATATATATATATATATATATATATATATATATATATATATATATATATATATATATATACTAGTAGTTGGTGCTTGCATACTGCAAGCATTTCATCTCACCTTGAAAAAACATTCATTTTTCAGACAGACATTTCATCATTGCAAATAGTCTTTTTATTGTAAAGATTTCACCTCTGCAGCGAATTTCGTTTTTCCCACATGTAAAAATAATAGTTTAAAACAATCCCTAAATGTTGCAATTTTAAACATTTTACACATTCTTCATTATGGTGTACTAATGGTACACATTTTAGCCAAATTTTAAAGTTGTAGCACTTCTAGAAGTAAAATAATTTTTTTCTAATTGTTTAAATTTAAACAATTTTTAACGGCCGCCACAATACATACATGGTAAAATTGAAATGTTTATTTGTGCAAATTCACTACTCTGCAAATAATTTGAAAATTTCAGCTTCCTAGCTTATCCCGTAGTACCTAAACAGTTATCAATTTGTTTAAACTTTAAGAATTTTTAACTGCCAAACAAATTAAAATATCAAAATTTGTATAATCGCTATTTCGTTTTTTTAAGAATTCTACTTATAAAAAAATTTCAACTCCGTGGCACATTCGGAAATACATAAACCTTGAAAATTTATTTAAACAATTGCGAATTTTTAGCGGCCGAATTGTTGCACTTTTTCAAGATTTTCGTTTTTTCTAGTCGGTTTTGCACAAAATCCTAGCTAAGAAAAAAATTTCGAATCTCCAGCACATCTGGAAGTGCCTAAACATTAGTATCCTCCTGTTATCATTATATATCGACGACTCTTACAGTGGAGGATATAACATACTAGTAGTTGGTGCTTGCATTCTGCAAGCATTTCATCTCAACATTAAAAAACATTCATTATTCATCTTTCATCATTACACATATATTTTTAATTCTAAATATTTCACCTCCGCAGCGATTTCCGTTTTTCCCACATGTAAAAATAATATTTTAAAACAATCCCCAAATGCTGCAATTTTAAAATTTTTACACTTTCTCCATTATGGGGTACTAATGCTACACATTTTAGCCAAATTTTAAAGTTGTAGCACTTCTAGAAGTAAAATAATATTTTTCTAATTGTTAAAATTTAAATAATTTTTAACGGCCGCCGCAATTCATATATGGTAAAATTGAAATGTGTTATTTGTGCAAATTTACTACTCTGTAAATAATTTGAAAATTTCAGCTTCCTAGCTTATACCGTAGTACCTACACAGTTATCTATTTGTTTAAACTTTAAGAATTTTTAACTGCCAAACAAATTAAAATATCAAAATTTGTACAATCCCTATTTCGTTTTTTAAGGAATTCTACTTATAAAAAAAAAATTTCAACTCCGTGGCACATTCGGAAATACATAAACCTTGAAAATTTGTTTAAACAATTGCGAATTTTTAGCGGCCGCATTGTTGCACTTTTTCAAGATTTTCGTTTTTTCTAGTCGGTTTTGCACAAAATGCTACTTAATAAAAAAATTTCGAATCTCCAGCTTATCTGGAAGTGCCTAAACATTAGTATCCTCCTGTTATCATTATATATCGACGACTCTTACAGAGGAGGATATAACATACTAGTAGTTGGTGCTTGCATACTGCAAGCATTTCATCTCACATTAAAAGAACATTTATTTTTCAAACAAAAATTTCAACATTTCAAATAGTCTATTAATTCTAAAGATTTCATTTCTGCAGCGATTTTCGTTTTTCCCACATGAAAGAATAATAGTTTAAAACAATCTCCAAATGTCGCAATTTTAAAAATTTTACACTTTCTTCATTATAAGGTTCTAATGCTACACAATCTAGCCAAATTTTTAAGTTGTAGCACTTCTAGAAATAAAATAATATTTTTCTAATTGTTAAAATTTAAATAATTTTTAACGGCCGCCGCATAACATATATGGTAAAATTGAAATGTTTATTTGTGTAAATTTACTATATTGTAAATAATTTGAAAATTTCAGCTTCCTAGCTCATCCCATAGTACCTAAACAGCTATCTATTTGTTTAAACTTTAAGAATTTTTAACTGCCAAACAAATTAAAATATCAAAATTTGTATAATCCCTATTTCGATTTTTTAAGAATTCTACTTATAAAAAAAATTTCAACTCCGTGGCACATTCGGAAATATATAAACCTTGAAAATTTGTTTAAACAATTGCGAATTTTTATCGGCCGCATTGTTGCACTTTTTAAAGATTTTCGTTTTTTCTAGTCGGTTTTGCACAAAATCCTAGCTAAGAAAAAAATTTCGAATCTCCAGCACATCTGGAAGTGCCTAAACATTAGTATCCTCCTGTTATAATTATATATCGACGACTCTTACAGAGGAGGATATAACATACTAGTAGTTGGTGCTTGCATTCTGCAAGCATTTCATCTCAACATTAAAAAACATTCATTATTCATCTTTCATCATTACACATATATTTTTAATTCTAAATATTTCACCTCTGCAGCGATTTTCGTTTTTCCCACATGTAAAAATAATATTTTAAAATAATCCCCAAATGTTGCAATTTTAAAAATTTTACACTTTCTCCATTATGGGGTACTAATGCTACACATTTTAGCCAAATTTTAAAGTTGTAGCACTTCTAGAAGTAAAATAATATTTTTCTAATTGTTAAAATTTAAATAATTTTTAACGGCCGCCGCAATTCATATATGGTAAAATTGAAATGTGTTATTTGTGCAAATTTACTACTCTGTAAATAATTTGAAAATTTCAGATTCCTAGCTCATACCGTAGTACCTACACAGTTATCCATTTGTTTAAACTTTAAGAATTTTTAACTGCCAAACAAATTAAAATATCAAAATTTGTACAATCCCTATTTCGTTTTTTAAGGAATTCTACTTATAAAAAAAAATTTCAACTCCGTGGCACATTCGAAAATACATAAACCTTGAAAATTTGTTTAAACAATTGCGAATTTTTAGCGGCCGCATTGTTGCACTTTTTCAAGATTTTCGTTTTTTCTAGTCGGTTTTGCACAAAATGCTACCTAATAAAAAAATTTCGAATCTCCAGCTTATCTGGAAGTGCCTAAACATTAGTATCCTCCTGTTATCATTATATATCGACGACTCTTACAGAGGAGGATATAACAGGATGATACTATTTCCAGCCCAAACTACAAGAGCTAGAGAGCTCAAAATTTCAGTTTTTGTAGATATGATGGAGAAACCTACAGATAAAATGAGACTTCTTACCTAAGTGACATGAGTTCGACTCCAGAAATTCCGAAAGTTGCGTTTTTTCCCATAAGAAAAGCATTGCGCCATTTTTGTAAATTAATTATGGGCACTTACCGGTAAACTAGAAAAATGAAATTATCAGTGTTGCTAGATGGCCGCAATATCTATTAGGAATTATTGTTACTTTTGCTTAAAGTGTCTTGGGTTCGACTCCAGAGACCCCGGAATATCTCCCATAAGTTAGCATGGGAAAACGTAATCTAGTGTGTAGACCAATCTAATAAGTTTAGGAAGCTGAAATTTTGCAAGATTATAGAACTTTTCTCATAACAAACTATAAAAATGGAAAATTTTAAAATTGTTAATTTTTAGGGGTTGTTTTAACCCCATTTAAACATTAAAGTTTAATAATTTTTTAGGTTCTACGGGATGAGCTAGGAAGCTGCAATTTTCAAATTATTTACAGAACAGTGCATTTGCACAAATAAACATTTCAATCTCTCCATATATATATTGCGGCAACCGTTAAAAATGTTTAAATTTTAAACAATTAGAAAAATATTATTTTACTTCTAGAAGTGCTACAACTTTAAAATTTGGCTCAAATGTGTAGCATTAGTACCCCATAATGGAGAAAATGTAAAATGTTTAAAATTGCAACATTTGGGGATTGTTTTAAACTATTATTTTTACATGTAGGAAAAACGAAAATCGCTGCAGAGGTGAAATCTTTAGAATTAATAGAATAATTTTAATGGTGAAATATCTGTCTGAAAAATTAATCTTTTTTCAAGCTATACCAATATGTAAATTAGAATTTTTTAATGATTTACTAGTAGCCTATTTTTTGCTTTGAAAATAACTTACATGGATCACAATATACAGAATTAGTCAAGGCACTATAAATTAACTATTCTCTTTTTTCTGTAGTTCCATTTGCTTTTTTCAATAAAAATCACTTTCATTTATAGTTCTATAATAAATTTCAGATCCAGCTTTATATAATTTACTGGCACAACTACTAATTATAGTGTCATTTTTTGGTTTCTCTAATAAAATTTTCTCAATAAATGGATTAGTAATATTACCTGGCCACTTTGAAATAATATTGATATTAACATCAAGCTCCAGGGTAGTGGGTTCTTGTTCTTCGATTGTATTGGTAATCGTATTACTGGATACGATTTCACTTTCCTCATTTCCTCAATATTCGTTTGGTTTATTCTAGTCTTCATCTTCTTCGATTGTGGATTCTATGTCATTTTTCTCATTGTGTCTGTCTTCATTAGATTTATTCGTACCTTGATCTTCTCTGTTTCCAAAAAAGTTGTTATTTTTGAGCATTCATTAATTGTTTGTTCAGTCAAAGAATCACTGCTGTCTGCTGACAAAAATGTGGTGCTATGGTAAGCCGACTCTGCTCCACCAAACGTACTAGTTTAACTGTAAACTGTAATAATAGCTTACAATAATTTTAAAACCGAATTTAAGTATGTAGTTCACAACAAATATAAAAAACCAACCTAAACTAATAATCCTGTCAGCACATATCACGTTTATGTGAAAACAGAGCTGTAAACCTGTAAAGAACGAAGGAAAACACTTAATACCGTGAAGGAGAATGGAGCATGCACGTGAGGTCCACAAAAGTAAACAGATGGTGTTACTTGTTAGTAACAAGTAACGCCATCTGTTAGACAAAATAGAAAAAAGTTGTTACTATTTTCCATTTTGTCTTTGGTCACCGATCTAATGGCGGACCCAGCAGGGTGAAAAGTTGACAAAAAAAAGGTAGGTAGATACTGAAAAAATGGAGCCCCCTTAAAAGTGAGGCCTGAAGCGGCTGCTTCATCCACTTCATGGTAGATCTGGCCCTACCCCTCCACTCTCCAAGATCATATAACTACAGATGCTAGCATATTATATATATATATATATATATATATAACAACTTACGGAAAAGGAAAGGTAAAATGAATATATGGATGTCAACAAGGTGTTGGGATGAGGAAACCCAGTGAGCACTCACCAATCAGACGACTTCAGGTTGGCGAGGCTCCGGGGATGTCGAAGCGACACACGTAAAATAACACAAAAACACAGAAACATCACAAACGTAAAGCTTTCGGAACTACTCCTTCTTCAGCTACAGAGAGAGAACTCCTCATCCCAACACCTTGTTGACATCCATATATATATATATATATATATATATATATATATATATATATATATATATATATATATATATATATATATATATATAAAATTGTTTCCACAAATTAAAACTTATTGAAGATTATTGTTTTTAACACATGAATAAGTGAAAACATTATTTTTTGTTTGTAGGATGTAGCAGATGAATTCTTTTAAAATCATATAGGATTACCAAAATACAGAAGATAATAAAGTTTTGGATTCAAGATAATTCCTTATTTTGGTTACATTATGCTTACAAATATATTCAAAGGAGGTCAGGTAATTATATTTACATCTTAATTTATTTTCATTTACAATCTGAGCTCTTTTCAACTTAATCATAAACCTATCAAAATAAAAGAAATTTATGAAAACGGAATTCAAATTAAAGTTCTGGTATCTACTTTTTCAACTTAAATTAATTATACATCAAGTGAAACATTGCCCTTATCTCTACCTCCATCAAGTAATTGTACTAAAATGCATTGTTTATTTGACAGTAGTTCAACTTATAACATGTAAAAAATACTAGATAAAAAGAATTTATTTTCCAGAGGGCATTCTTAAGTGCTCGGCAGAATGGCTGCTATGCTAGTGGAATTAGTTTTCATGGAATATTAGGAGGGAGTTACCAAAACAAAGATAAAAGAGATCAATCAACCTCTGCAGTCTTACCTGAGGAAGCAGATGTAGTAATTATAGGTAAATCTTGCTAATTGAAACATATATTCAAATTTCCTAATCTCCTAATTGTATTATTTTTAATTACAAGTATCTGCAATGAAAATAACTATAACCTACCTTGTTGAATGGCTGTGGAGTTTTCCTATTTGAATGAATATCAAAAGATTAAAAAAATGTATTTTGATTGACATAAAATAATTATTCAAGATCCAATACAAGAAAATACAGATTTCAAAAGGAACATTTGGTAGTATTTTTTAAATTTTTGATATTGAAAACTAAATTTCCAGCATCAATTTTTAGAGAGTGCAATTATACCATATATAGTCTTCCATTTTTGTTGTTAATTTAATTCTCTAACAATTTTACAAAAAGTAAAGTCTATTCTGAGACATACAGTCAATAATTGGTGAATATTAGATTCCCTGCAACTTACACTTTCACACCTTTTAAAAAATTCAGTTCTTTAGAGTCAAGACAGCGACAGTAGCACTGTCGATGGTGATAAAACAATGAAAAATGGTACTACTACAGCATATGTATGTAGTATGGAAATTTGAAGATGATTCCCTGTCCTCCTTGGCCCCCCAGGTTGGGTTGTATAAGTTAGTTTTGGGTTGGTTTTCTTTCCATGTTCACTGTGGTCCTCCATTCAGGTTGTGCTGCATTCATCTTCACTTATATTACTCATCGTCATTGACTGGAAATTTGTGATACTTTAGAGGAGGCATTTGAAGCTGAAATAATGAAAAATTGTGAAGAAACAAACGATGATGAGTGATATCACTAAAAATGAATGCAACCCAACATAAGGGGGCTAACAAAGTGAACGTGGAAAGGGAACCAATCCAAAACTAACTAACCTAATCCAACCTGGGGGGCTTGACGAGTACAGGGAATCCCATAAAGTTATGTGCCATAACTCCTCATCTTCAAATTTTCATAATATGTTCATATTCTGTAGTAGTACCATTTCTCGTTGATTTCCTGCCATCAACAGTGCTACTGTCACTGTCTTTACCTTGGGCCCAGTAAACTCTAAAGAACCAAAATTTCTTCTCAATTCAAGGAAATATGTATTATGTATCATTCAGGTGGAGGAAGCCTTGGCTGCAGTACTCTATACCACTTAGCCCGCATGGGTGCAGGGACTGGTTCTGTTCTTCTTGAAAGAGGAAAACTTACATGTGGAACTACATGGCATACTGCCGGACTCATATGGCGCCTCAGGCCATCAGATGTAGAAATAACCCTTTTAGACTCAACACGAAATCTTCTAAAAAGGCTTGAAAATGAAACAGGTTTACATTCAGGATGGATACAGAATGGTGGTCTCTTTATTGCCAGGTCAAAGGTATAATGTAATATGGATAACCAGAATTTATATTGTTTCTTTTATGAATCATAAGTTATGCATCATTTAACTTTGTACATTATTGAGAATTAATGTATTCTAATTTTATTTTGGAAGTACCATACAGTATTCATTTACTCCATATAATCCATCCCTGCATTCTAGTAACAAGAATTTTAAACTTAGTAGAATGTGAATACAATCATCAGCAAAGTAATACTTTAATAGATGTTTCCTGCTTACCATGTTAGAAAGTCATTGTCTTTAATAAGAAATTATGAAAGTATTTTATATGAATGTCGTAACTTTGAAAGGTTAACTTGGTGACACGTAAATTTCTTATTTTAAAAATATAGGAGTCAGTAAAAAATTAACTTTATAGGCCATGTTTCTGAATTTTATAGTCTGAAATATTGAAGTATGTACTAATTGCTACTAACTATTCAAGCCTATTTCTTAAATAACTTGAACTCAAGATATAAACATTATATGTAGTTCATTGTCTGATAATCATTTATAAATTCACAAGTAAAAAGAGAATATTAATCTGCAGTGTATTGCTTATGTCATATTTTTAGCAAACTTAATTTTACTAATTTTGAACATTATTTTCATTTATGTCAATGAGGATTCAAACAAATAATCTACCTATATTTACTTTACTTTCCAGGAACGCATGGAAGAATACAGTCGCCTAATGACAGCTGGACGTTCATTTGGCATTGAATCTTCCTTGATATCATCTGAAAAAGCTCAAGAACTGTTTCCACCCTTGGATCCAAAGTCATTTTCAGGAGCTTTGTACAGCCCTGGAGATGGAACTGTTGATCCAAATGATCTTTGCACAGCTTTAACCAAAGCAGCAACTTCAGGAGGTGCAAAAGCAAGTAGAAAAGTTTCAGTTTTAAATGAAGGACATTACTTAAAAGCATTTACTTTTTATGAATAAATATCCAAAAATTTATAAGTCATTAAATATAATCTAGGTAAAATTGAATTTATTTGTACTTATTCATGCCTTGATTAATGTTCATTCTTATATTAATTCTTTGAACTTGGATTGTTCATCTTGTTTACTGTTAGTCTACAAATTTACCTTTCTCTTCAATAATTGTTTTAGGAAAGTAATTAGTACCATTTATTATAAAGGCATGTCTCGTTCAACTCATGTTCATTTAGCTCATGTTCGTTTAGTGTATGTTCATTTCATGCACATTTGTTTAGCGCATTTTTGATATTGTGCATTTAGCATCTCAATTTTTATTTAGGAAATAAAGTTCTTAAATGGCTATTGGTCTGTTAATACTGTCCCAACTTATTTGTTCCAATGATATTCGGTAATGTATTATACACTAATTGAAGAAAATTTGTTATTTATACGTTTATTCACTTTATTTCTGTATATTTAACCTGTTGGCTTTTCCTGTTTTTACATTCTACGGTTTTTTGCATTGATGCAGACAATGGAAGAAAATCGGTAATGTTTTCAATTTGTCCGTCTGTGGGCTATATTTTAAAGTAATGAGAAAAGCTGGGAAACTAAGATTTTCAGGGTAGTTTTAGATAATGGCAGACATAAGCTCTATTGATTTTGGAGTGTGTTCATTGATAAATTCGTTGCGAGACAAATTGGAAGGCAAGACACCATGACTGGTGTATGGCATGGGAGGGAAATTTTTCTACAAAAATATTTTTCTTTATATTTCGATATTACTAGATTACTAGGATTAATCGCAATTCTCTTTGCGAATTATGCAAGGCAAGACATATTGGATGGTGTATGGTAGGGGATGACTCCCAGTCCAATTAGTGTCTCCCCCTGCTGTACACCAGTCAACATGTCTCGCCTTTCAATTTGTCTTGCAAAGAATATGTCTCACGATGAATTTTTTGATTGATGAATTGACCCGCGATTAGCTTGTCATGCGATGTATTGATGCACGATGAGTTTGTCATGCGACAAATTGATGTGCGATGAAATGACCGCGATGTATTGAATTTAAGATGACCCTCGATTTTGCCAAGCTAAAATTTGGAAAAAACCTCATCTTGGATTCTAGTAAATATCTTAAGTTTGTGCAAAGTTAGGCATGAAGAAGACTGAGATTTTTGGAGCAATGATTTTAGAGTAATATATAGTGGGGAAAAGATGAGCCAGAGGGAACTAGCACTAGTTTAAAATAAGAAAGCAAGGCAAAGAGTCATTAACATGCAGCAGCTAAACATGCATTTGATGTTAGTAGAGATCAAGGCAGAACCAGTGGGGTGCTGGAGTGCTTTATCTCCTGGGGCACCAAAATATCTTCGATCACCCCTGAGCAGAGGAGATGATTAAAAAGATGGAAGAGAGGAGGTGGAAGCAGGTTAATACGGATTATGGAAGAAGAATGTATAAAGAGTTAAACAATAAAATTAGGAGAGAAACTACAAAAGTGAAAGAACTGTGGTGGAAAGGAAAATGTGAAGATATGGAGAATCTGCAGAGAAAAGGGAGAATAGACTTGTTGTATGGAAAAGTGAAGGAGCTAACAGAAAACAAGGTAGAGAATAAGCTGGCCACAATTAAAGATAAAAATAGCAAACTGTTATTTGAGTCAGAGTATGTGAGAAATAGATGGAAAGAGTATATTGAGGAGTTATATGCAAAACATTTGAAACCAGAATCGATTGAGATAGAGAGGGAGGATGATGTAGACTGCGACAGTGTTGGGCTGGGAATATTGAATAGTGAGATTGAAAAGAAAGCAGTAGGAATTGATGACTCCCTATAGAAATGTTATAAGAATTAAGAAAAGAGAATTTTTATAAATTGTGTTGTAATATATATGAAGTGGAAGAGTGGCCAAGGGACTTCACTAGATCTAGTTTGATACCCTTGAAAAAAAAGAACAAATCAAATGAATGTCAAGATTATAGAACAGTCATTTTAATTTCATATGCAGCAAAAGTTATTCTCATGATTTTGAACAGGAGGCTAGAAACGAAAGCTATTAACTATATAGGTGTAGATCAATTCAGGTTTCGGAAAGGTCATGGCCATAGGGTTGATGAGAGTATTGGCAGAAAGAAACGTTGAATATAACCAGGATTAATTTATGTGCTTTGTAGATTTCAAAAAGGTCTTTATGGTCTAAGCTGATGGAGTTGTTGAGGAAAATAGAGGTGAATTGGAGAGAAAGAAATTTTATCAGAAATCAGTATATGAACCAGATTGCACAAATAAGACTAGCAGAGGGAGAATCAGACTGTATAACACTAGGAAATGACGTGAGACAGGGCTGCCCACTCTCACCAGCATTGTTTAATATGTATGGCAAGGAAATGATAAGGAAGGCATGGGAAGATGTAGAAACAGGGATAAAGGTGGGAGGAAGCCTGGTAAAATCAGTTCGAAATGCAGACAACAAGACATTGGTGAGTAATTTTGAAAGGGATCTTCAGATGTTAGTTAGCTTCTTAAATGAGAAGGCAAAGGCATTTGGAATGAAAATTAGTCAGGGAAAAATGAAAGCCATGAGATTTTCCAAGAGTGGGAATGTCCAAGTTAATGTAACAGTTGATGGGGGAAGACTGGAAAAGGTGGAATTTTTTACTTAGTATTCTGTTACAGGATGGAAGAAGTAAGAAAGAGATCAGAACAAGGATAGCAAGAGCAAAGGAGGCATTTATGAGACAATGAGAGCTGTTATTTAGCAGTTTAAACAAAGATATTAAAAAGATGTTAGTGAAAACCATGATATGGTGTGTAGCATTATATGGGTATGAGACAAGAACAAAGAGAAAAGAAGATTTGAACATATTAGTCATTTGAGATGTGGATACAGGGTAGACTAAAGAAAATTAGTTTACAGAGAGGAAAATGAATGAGGAAGTTTTGAATAGAGTAGGGGAAGAGAGGACCTTAATTTGAGTAATAAGGGACAGACAGAAGAAATGAGTAGGTAAAAATTTGAAAGGAAATGGTTTAATGAAAGAAGTCATAGAAGGAAGATTATTAGGAAAGAGGCAAAGAAGTAAAGCCAGATATACACAGAGCGAACACTGCTTGCCAACAGCTTGTGCAAATGCTCATTAGGTTGGGGAACATCTGGTGAGGTATTGGCATACAGTTGGTGAGCTGCACAATAGGATTGTTGGTAAGTTGTTCACTCTTCAATATCCCCTTCATCTCCTGCGTGATTTCATTTAATGTGCTCACTCTTTTAACAACACTCATGGTTAGGGTTCCATAAAATCTGGTGATCCCAAAACAGTTCTATTAATTGTATAACATTCTCTTCCCTCCAATCTGGGGCTTCAATTGCTGACATAATGACTTTTCAATAAACATTTCACGTTTAGAAGTAATCGTCTCTGTGACGATCCTCTCGCTACTAATCTGACTTTGACGGGAAATATTGGGCAACACCGTCCACACTGAAATCAGGGTGCGCGAACTGTTGACATGCATTCCCTTCAATGTAGCACTCCTAGAATGAACACATGCTAACAGTTGGCCAACTGTTCACAAACACATTCACACTGAATGAACAGTCCATGTTGGCACACTGTTCACGCACAATGTATCTGGCTTGAGAAGAGGAAAGGTATATTAGATGCATTAAAAGAAGAAATTGGGTTTGTGAAATTGAGAAGTTTTGAATAACACAGATTTGGTAAGGTGTGCCTAAAACCTATTGGAAGGTAGAATTAAACTGTATGTATGGGTATTTAAAAATGTAAGAGAAGAAGAGTTACAGAGCAAATTAGGTACATATGGTACTTTTTTCATGCGTTGGGACTATGATGTCATCATAAGATTACATCTTTGGTTGAGATTGACAGCTTCGTAATATAGTCTAAAATAGGGTTATTTAAATATTAAAGCCATATAGACTAAAAGTAGATAGGAAAAAATCTTAATATATAGGGTTCATAAATATCTTACAAATTTATGGTAGTAAACTTCTCAATACGTTTTAACTGCAAAAAAGTGGATGAATTATTAAAATATTAGGTTGTAACATAAGTAATGTCAATTTTTAAAATTGTGAAAAACTACAATATTTACTTCATTATAAAACTTTATTCAAGAATATATTCACCCTCATTTTTGATCACATATTCTCATCTATTCACCAGCTTTTCAATGCCCTGCTTGTAAAAGTTATTTGTTTTTGATTCAAAGAATTCATTGAGGTCACAATTGAGTTCATCAGAGTTCTTGTACTGTTTGTCCTTCAGATGATTTTGTAGCAATCGAAACAGATGGTAGTCAGAAGGTGCAAGATCTGGTGAGTATGGAGGATGTGGCAGGACTTCCCATTTGAATTCTCTGATTTTCTGCTGTCTCATCTTTCCAATGTGAGGTCTTGTGTTGTTGTCCAGAATGATGACACCCTTGCAATTCACCAGATTTGGTTGTTTTTGGTGTAATGTTTGATGTAAATGCTCTAACTGCTGTCAGTAAAGCTCGGAAGTGACTGACATATTAGGATCCAACAGCTCAAAATATATTCTCATATCCCACCAAATGCAAGGGTGCTAACCGCCTTTTGGAGTAGATTTACCACTGCTTCTTCCTTTGAATGTTCACATAGAATATCCACTTTTCATCAAAAGTCACAATTCGATCTAAAAATGCCTCACAAGATTGTTGAGTGCGTAGGAAGGAATACACTGTTACACGTTGCAGCAGGTTTACTGGTGTCAGTTTATGTGGAACCCATACACCATTCTTATTGACCATTCCGAGCTTCTGAAGGTGTCTGTGAATGGTTATTTAATAATAATAATAATAAATTTATTAATCCAAAGATCGAGTATTACATCGATGTAGGACAAGTCATGTATATAGTATAACACAAAAATCATTGTCATGTAGTAAAATTGAAATATTCATTAACGGAATAAAACAGTTTGCTCTGTAAGAAAGTCCTTAATTTTTTACGAAATGTGGAAATTCCTTGGATAGCTTTGAAGTCTCCAGGTAATTTGTTAAACAAGAGAAGCCCCATTGACTTGGGGCCCAAGACAGCTGCTCTTGTTCATACAAAGTTTTTGTGAAGGGAATTAAGTTGCCTCGTACTATGATGGTGAACATTAGAGTTTTTTTCATATAGGAATAAATTTGTCTTAGCATGAAGTAACATTACAAATATATATATAAACATGGCACTGGTAAAATATTAAGTTTTTTAAACAGGGGACGGCATGGCGCGTCATGTCTCTCATTTGCAATAAGGCGAATTGCCCTCTTTTGAATTTTAAAAATAACATCAGCATGAGGTGAAGAGCCCCAAAACAGAATACTATACAAAAGATGCGAGTAAAATTCACCATAATATAAAATAATCAAAACATCTAAAGATACGCTATATTTAATACTCCTAATAAGATAGCAGATAGAACTGAGCTTGCTACTCAGATTACTAGTGTGTACATCCCATGAAATTTGAGCATCGATTGAAATACCCAAGAATTTTGTGCTTTGGACCTGAGGGATCAATTTGCCCCCTATGTCAATGGATATGTTATTACAAAATTTATTTTTGTTTGCAAAATACATCAGTTGAGATTTATCCACATTCAGCTTTAAGAAGTTATTTTGACACCAATTGTTTAAGAGCTGAGCCACAAGTTTACCATTATTTTCCAGACTATCAATGCTGGAAGATGTAAGAATGACATTGGTGTCATCTGCATAGAGTATAGGGTTAGCACCTTTTACTGTCTGGATCCTGTCAGGGAGATCATTTATATAAATAAGGAATAGTATAGGGTCTAGGATGGAACCCTGGGGAACGCCCTGAGTTGCAACTTTACCAGTAGAAACATATCTTAAGCCATTATTCTTTATTACTAAATGCTGCATTCTTTCCTGGAGATAAGATTTAATCCAATCATAGGGTATACCCCGAATTCCAAAACTAGCAAGCTTTTGCAGGAGTAACTGGTGGTTGACAGAGTCAAATGCTTTAGAAAAGTCAAAGAACATTCCAAGGACTTCTATTTTGTTATCCAGCGCAGATAGTATATGATCAATTACCCGAAAGGTGGCTGAAGAAGTTGACTTATGTTGCCTGAAGCCATGCTGAAAGGAGGATATAAGCTGGTGTGATTCAAGATATGAAACAAGTCGTTTGTAAAAAGCCTTTTCAAAAATTTTTCCAAATTGATTTATAATTGATATGGGTTCGGTAAGAGTTCATATCATGGGCACTTCCTTTGCTCTTATACAGAGGAATGATTTTGGCAGTCTTGAGAGGTGCTGGAAAAATTCCTAGCCATAATGATTCATTTATGAAGAACAAAAGGGGTAGCTTAATATAGTTAAATGAATGATTTATGATGATGTTGGGTATTTCATCTATGCCGGCGCTATATTTGGATCCAAGGTTCTGAAAAATATTTTTAAGTTCAGGTTCTGTGCATGGAGACAGAAATAAGGACTTACAGGTACTAGGAATGTTTGAGGAGGCATCCAAGGTTAATGGATTTGTAGAAACAGATTGATGAGCAAAGAAATTAATAAAATCGGAAGCCAGCTGGGAGAAGTTGGAGATAGGATTACCTGAAGGATCCTTGAGTTTGAGTAAAGATTGAGACCAACCCTGATTTTTCGATTCATTTATAATTTTTCAGATTATCTTTGATTTATTGTCAGCATTCATAATTCTGTCATTATTAAAGGAACTTTTAGCAGAACAAATAATTTTTCGGTACTGTTTTTTTAATACTGAGTATTCTGTTTTGACTTCCGCATTATTGTTGGTTTTGCAAAAATTGGCAAGTTCTTTGATATACAAGGACATCTGTCGGATTTCATCTGTGATCCATCATTTACGAGAGTGCGATTTATGCCTTTTCCTGTATATTATAGGGAATGCTGTGTTGAAGTAATACAGGAATTTATTGTAGAAATTACTAAAACTTTCATCGAAATCATTAGCATCATAAACATCACACCATTGCTCTGATCCAAGGTACCTTAAAAACTGAAGAATGTTTGAATTATGAAAGGAGTGGCTAGGGCATGCCTCAACTGGTGGCATGGATTTGAAAGGAAAAACTGCAACAATAGGAAAGTGGTCAGAGAGGTCCGACATAATTACTCTGGTTGTCACTACGTTAGAATCATAATTGGATATAATGTTATCAAGTAAGGTTGAGGAATGATTAGTTTTGCGAGTGGGCTCATAATTATGAATCACTAAATTATAAGATTGCAGAAGGTTGAGGAATTCATTTTTGTTGCTGCTATGGGACAGTAGGTCAAGATTAAAATCACCAGTGATAATCAGAGATGGGTTGGGAGTGGAACTATGGAGAGAATTTAGAAGACTGTCAAGTTTGAGTAGGAAAACCTGGAAGCTTCCCAAAAGTGCCCTATAGAGGGTACAAAGAATAAACGAAAAATCATTGACAGTTAAACTTACAACAGCACATTCAAATTCACGCTCTTCTATAAGTTGGTGAGAAGGAACCACAGTAGTAACAAGTGCTAGGTTCTCCTTGGCAAGTGTCATAACACCACCATTTTTTAAGCTAGAACAACAGAATACATCTACAATATTATAACCTAGAAGTCTAAAAGAAGTTAACTCATCATGAGCAAGCCAGTGTTCACATAAGCATAAAATGTCAGGTTGGTGCATATCTATCAGGATTTCTAAATCTAGAATCTTATTTTAACACATTGAACATTTAAATGCATAACAGAGAGAGGGCATGAATGCTGCATATTTGAAACCTGTAGATCAGAAACTAGTGGAGAAATATCTTCCACAGCGTGTGAATGCCCAATTAATTTGTCTTGGGCTTCGCAATTTGAGAACACTTGAGCTTTTCAGCCATTTCTTGGGTACTTTGAAGTGGATCAGCTTCAACAAGAACTCGGAGAGCATCGATGTTGAATTTTACTGCTTGTCTGGATCAGTTGTGATCACTCAGAATGAAATCACCTGATCGAAACTTACAAAACCATCGTTCGCACGTGTGAACATTGAGAACTTCACCATAAACTTTGCAAATGTTTTTAGTCGCCACAGTGGCATTATTTCCATGCTTAAACTCATAGAGCATGCAATGGCATATGTGCAAGTCATCACCAGTCATTTTTGAATCTTAACAATGAGGGTTTAGATTACATTCTTTCATTAAATAACGTTAAAGTTAAAGTACTCCTTTAGCCAAAGAATTAGAGAGTTACAACACTAACAGTCGACTCCCAGTCACTGTTGAGACAGGTTTTACCCCTGAAGATGCCCACCTTGTGGGCGAAATGCATTGGGTGTTGTAACCCTCTAATTGTTTGGTTAAAAGAGTACTTTACCTTTAATAATCTGAGCCAAAGTTATTGAGCTACCAACAATTATTAAATAACGTAATTAATAAATGAAAAAGGATTGTAGTTATAATGTAATCAAATTTCATTATTATATAATGTATAATTGTTATACTTGGTATTACTTTTACAATGATTTGCTAACATTGTAATAAAACAACATTAATTACATTACAACCTAATATTTAAATATAAAATTTAAGTTCTTAAATGCAAAAGTTTTTATAAATTCCATTGTTCTATTATTTTATTTTATTTTATTTTCTAAAAAAGAGTTTTCCTATCAGGTTTTTGAAGGCTGCCCTGTGACAAATATTATACTTGAAGGAGAGAAGTTTGGTGTAAAACAAGTGGCTGGCATATCAACCCCAAAGGGTTTCATCAAAACTAAGAAAGTTATAAACTGCTCTGGTAAGTATATAAAGAGATTAGTTAGTGTAAATATTTTATCTCTATGAATGACTATGATAAGGCTTTATTTATATACATGACAAAAAAGGAAACTTGAAAGTGCATGAAACTGGGAAAATAACTGAGAAAATGATGAATCAGCTATAATAAATTGCCACCCAAAATAGGGTAAAGATTTAAGTGCCAATAAGGGCCTAATTCTCTGCACTAATTTAGCCAGCCAGCATATTGAAAAATATTCAGACCTATGGATGGTGATAAATTGCTGAAACTGTTTGTGTCACTACTGTGGAAATTGTACAAGTTTTCTTTTGGTTATAAAAATTTTTATATTTCTATACAAATACATACATTTATATTATGTTGGAGCTGAGTATTCAGTATCATTCATTAAAGGTAAAAGTGTATCTGTCAAAGGAGAATTTCTACATTTAGTGCATTCTTTAATGTGATCATAGATTTAAAAAAAGTTCACTGAAAGAAAGTTGCCCATATTTGGGCTAGATTAATGTTAAGTAAAATATGCTTTCATATGCTTTGTACAGTTTGCTTCTTTTATGTTTTCATCCAAAGCTATAGAAGGTTAAGTTTATAAAATGACTTTAAGAACAACAATCTCCTACAAGCAGATACTAGAGAGGAAAAGCGCTGGGCACCAAAAATATACATATTAATAGCATAAAAATACCCTCAATTTAAAAAATATTTTAAGAAAAGAACTGAAAATTTGCCTGGCAAAGGATGCTATCTTTTCAGAACATATTGCACCAAGGGTAATGATAATGATGTTTATTGGTCCTTGGATCAGTTACATTGATATTGGACTAGTCAGTACTATAAAACATGGTAGATACCTCACAAAGGAAGATAATAGTAAAATTATAAAAGTTTTTCTATGATTTACACATATATAATCACAGAATAAGCAATGGTTATATGACCAGAATCAATCAACAGAGTTAAAACCAGGGGACATTAAGGGTTGTTGAGATATTCATCTACTGAGTAGAAAAGTTTCCTATGGAGGTATTATTTAATCTTTGTTTTGAAAATTTTGTTGTTTTGAATATTTTTATAAGGGTTTGGTAGCATATTATAGAGGTGAAGACCCATAGCCTTAGGTCTTTGACTGAATGTTTTAGTTTTGTAACTGTAGATGTGAAGGTCCTTGTGGGCTCTGATGTTGTTACCAGGATAGGATGAGTTATTTAGGAATTCATCAGTGATTTAGTTAATAAAACATAATAAGGAAAGAATGTATAGGCAGGGGAGTGGAAGAATGTGTAGAGCAAGGAATGTGGGACAAGAAGGGGCTCTAGGATGTTTGCCAGCAATGATCCTTATGGCTCTTTTTTTAATTTTAAATACATTACCTGCTAAAGAATAGGGTCCCCAGAAGATAATGTTGTATTGCAAATGTGTATGGAATTCTCCATAATATAAGTATAATAATACATCCTTACTTACAGTACTCCTAAGGTATCTGAGTAAGAAACAGGTTGAGCTCAGTTTGCAAGAAATTGACTGGATGTATGTTTGCCACGATTAATTGGAATCAAGGAACAGACCTAGGAATTTAGCGTTATCAACATTAGTTATTAAATTATTGTTAATCACAATAGGCAGATTCTTATTAACTGCCTTTCTAAGAGAAAAATGAATGAGTTGGGTCTTTTTGGGATTTAGTTTTAGGTAATTGTCTCTACATCAGTCACATTTGTTGAACCACCAAATTGTTATTATATGGCTGTGGAGAGAAGTATATTAGAATCGTTGGCATAGAGAACTGGCCTAGCACCGGGAATTTCATTGACTTTGTTTGGTAGATCATTTATATAAAGTAGTAATAATACAAGACCTAAAATAGAACCTTGTGGGACACCAATATTTGTTGTTTTGGAAAGTGAAACATATTTTACACCATTAGAGGTAATGTTGACTGTCTGAGACCGACATTCAAGGTAGGATTTAATCCAAGTGTAAATGGACCTCTAATACCATATCTGCACAACTTTTTCAGTAGCAGCTGGTGATTCACATTATCAAAAGCTTTAGAAAAATCAAAGAATAACCCTAGGGTTCCCTTTTTGTCATCTAAGGATGTTAAAATGAAGTCTATTGCCTTGTATATTGCAGATGTAGTAGATTAGATTAGGCAGCTCTGCCATTTAGCCACTTGTGATTGCTTTCATTTCTTGAAAACTGCTCATAGAATTTTTGCTTCTTCTGTAGTAAGATGATAGGTTGAGAAGCGATTTTACAAAAGAATTATTATCACAAATAATAGAGCTAGCTTACCTAAAATTGTTGCTAAATTTATTTTCAAGCGTCATATATTCTTTTTCATGGAAGCTATTTTTTTTAAGGTGTTTGGGGACGTGAAGTGGCTGCTCTAGCAGATATTGCGATTCCATTGGTGCCTATGAAACATGCATACGTTGTTACAGAAAGCATTGAAGGAGTGCGAAATGCTCCTAATGTGCGGGACCATGATTCATCTGTTTATTTCCGTGTTCAAGGAGATTCACTGTGCATCGGAGGATATGAGTTTGACCCTATTATCCTTGACTCTGTAAGTATGATACTAAGAGTTATAAAAATTTTGCCAATACAAACAACAGATGTGAAATTTAGGACTCTCCATTTATTGGCCAAATTATAAACAATGGATTTTTATATAGTAGACTAGGAAAAAAATATCTATAACGAGTTTTAGATTCAGATTAAGCATAAGTTCATTTCTTTTGTTTTTACAGTAACATATTCAGGACCAAAACTTTTCTGATATGATTTATTTATGGTTAACTTATTTTGATCAATTCAAACATGTTTTATGGCCATTTGATTAATACTGAGCAATTTAACCCATCAGATTGGGAATTATTACAAAATATCAATTTCTAAGCCAAATTTTGTCCTTATAAATGTATTAAAAGCTTTCCTTTAATTAAATGTCAACAAATGCTTTCATAAAGCAACAAACAGGTTTATTTCTAGCAATTACATCTCTGCTAAAGCTGAAATGTTATATAATCCCTTGATTCTATTTTAAAAGCTGTAGTATTATACAGTAGTGGACTGTATTGCTTTCAAAATGTAATATAAAATACCACCTTTTTTCGTAACTGTAAAAATTATTTATTGAATATCCATGTCTCATTGTCTTTTACTATCTTTCTCTTACTAGCCTCACATTTGTATGAATCTAAAGCTATCTATTCTGGTTTAATGCATGTCAAATGTGTCAATGCAGTGAAGTCTAAAAGGATTTCATGAAGCAAATTATATGAGCAACAACATTTGGAGATATTTTCCATGTTCACCTATTAAATATTCATAACTTGTAAACTTAGCTATTTGATAACAGAACTCAGGCATATAGCTTGTGTTGATACATAGTTTGACAAGAAAATCCAGAGCAGTTATTTGGGTGAATTTACTATTTCTTCCAATTACCAATTTATTTTTTATTTTAGGTTTCAAAAGACTTTGAATTTGGTCTCTATGATCTTGATTGGGAAGTATTTGGAGTGCATGTAAAGGGAGCCACTCATTTGGCACCTATTGTTGGTCAGACAGGTATCAAATCTACTGTCTGTGGTCCTGAAAGTTTTACTCCTGATCATAAGCCTCTAATGGGTAAGAATAGTAGATAACATGTTTCAGACTGCATGAACATTAAATAAGCATTGTAGAATCAAAAAGTTTCATTTTTATCCATGAAATAAAAATATTTAGGTGAAGATCCTAGAGTCCGTGGGTTTTTCCATGGATGTGGATTCAATTCTTCGGGTATGATGCTAGGAGGTGGATGTGGTGAACAGTTGGCACATTGGGTGACACATGGAAGGCCACTGCTGCACATGTATGCCTATGACATTAGGTATGAGCTATTTTTTCCAGCAGCTTTATAATTACAAATTTTTATCCTATCAAAAGTCCTATATCGCTACAGTCTCTTAATATTTGCAAGGTTCTATTGTATCCTGCTTCCTAGGTGGTAATTGATTAGTGATTTTTAGGTGCATCATTTGGTATGTTACCTTTATCTTTTTTCACCATTTTAAATCTATTGGTATGCCGTTCCAGTGCATTCAGCAAGTAAGAGCTCTGTGATTGATAGATTAATGACTGACATAGACCTATGTGTTATGAAGTAATCAAATATAATTTGCATTGTTTTATCATAAATTATTAACTACCTTTTATTCTTGGCTGTGGGATTTATTCACATTACTCATTTAATATTGTTTGGCATGAATTGCAATGGAATTAAAAAACCATTAATAAAATTTTATTTATTTATTTATTTAGAAACAAAGATGAAAGTGGAATCATGCATTAGTGGTCAAGTGTCGTATGTTAACACCATAGCCATTGATAAATGGTGAGAAAGTATCTTACAAATTTTTCAAAAACTGCAAGTTAAAGGATATTCAGCTGAGATGATATGGGGTTATTTTATTATTTTCAACCAGATAAGATACATTGAAAGGTGGAACCTAACACAATGGGAAAAATGCATACAAAAACTGACCGTGTTATAAGCTTTCTACCATGATGGAAGGGAAAAATTAAAACCACTCATTCTTGGCAAGTCTGAAAAATGTCAATAACGCATATTCCTTCAGACTAAAAAGTCCAACAAAAATGCTTGGATGGCAGGAAATCTCTTCAGGGAGTGCTAATGGACCAGCATGCTGCACACAATTGAGTGTGGGTGAATTTGAATTACGCACATGCTCTATTTCTGTCCACTAACACTACGAATTACTAGCAGCTCCTAGACGTGGGAATTATAAACTGCATGAAAAGGTAATACTAGAAGAGGTTGGTACTTCCGAACAATGAATGAATTCAATGAATATTCTCACAAAAATACAGAAGTTACTGCTCAAATGGCAGCTTCAGGGAGCGAGAGAGAAGAGGATGAAGAGATGAGCCTCCTTGTATCTACATGTCCTATTCGCAAAAAGACCTTCACCATGCTTGCTGTACTCGAATCATTTATGAAATGTACTGAATTAGATGACAATGTCACCAAGGAAATGGAGTAGGTCCTCACTTGCGCAAAGAGTTTCTTGGAACCCTTGCGACAAGCGAATTTGCAAGGAGCAATTCAATTCAATTAAAATCGCTTTATTATCTTGTTTAATTATACATTTTAATAGTATATCTATAGTGAAACATTTTCCCCCATATATGTAAAACAATGTTTTAGAAGGGAGATGTGTTCCTGGCTTGAAATTTTGAGGTGCACTTGGGGTGGTTTTCTGAGGGCACACACAAATAAAATTCCCAATATAAAGTAAATATTTATACATTGAGTAAAAAACAAAAAAGAAAGTAATGTATCTGTAATAGAAAGCATACTCCTTTTCTGAAGCTAGAGGAAAAGAATTGGTGGGAGGCAAGTTAGAAAAGTTTTCGCTATTTTTCATTCTCGTGAACAGTGCAGCTGGTGGAAGGAGCTTGTGAAGCATCTTTGGGCTTGAAAAATGTGAGAAGAGTTGGTTGGATGGCTTAACAACCTGTGTCATTTTGTGATGTACTTAGCACAACCCATTCAACACCTGGTTGGTGACAAAAACTGTATTCATATCTACAAGAGCAAATGAGGATTTCAAACTTCAAATATATCGGATAATTCAAAGCTCGAATTTTTGGTCTCTTGAGTTTAAGTAAATTTAGTGTAACCTTTAAGATCAATCAGAAATTTTATTTACTTCATTTATGAACATTCCATAGTGATTCTTCTTGTTAGTGAGATGCTGATTAAATAGCAATAATTCAAAATGTATGCTATTATAAGAGAAGGAATAAATAATCCTGATGCATACTAAGTGAAAATACAAATGTAGGATATTGGACTTCCATGAATTTTTATGTGAATCTGATATGAAAGACCATTACACTTTAATACGCACAAGTCATTTTCTTTTATAGCCTGATACTTTTTAGTATCTAACATAGTATAAAAAAGTACAGAAGCTGCTATATGTGTAACATGCAAAATAAAGAGAGTGAATATATTAGGAGGCTTCCTTCAAGAACAGCACCACAGCATTTTCTTTTACATTATTTTCTCATTTCATTTGAATTTAATCTACTACTGGGCTTATCACATCAGTAATAGTAAGAAATGTTACAATGAAGAGTTTGATTATGAGCTAATAATTTTTAAGATTGAGCTTTAATTTTCGAAATATTTTATCTTTAAATTTAGATAGTTTTGATTTCACTAAATAATGCATTTCTTTTAGCCAAAAGAAATGCAAAAATGCATCATGCTGATGATGTCCCTTTTCAACGCCATTCATTCATATTCTTTTATATAAAAATTGAATTTTCACAGAAGAAAGATTCTGGTAATATCTAATTTTTGTTCATGTTTTTTTAAAATTTATTATTGAATTGCCATTATTTTGTTAGCCTAATCATTAGGTATTTAATGATACACTGGTAGAAACTATCCTCAATACTTAGGTAATTACATTGTTATTTTCATTAGTATAATTGTTTAATTATTCTAAATTTACTGTGTGATGGCTACCATCTCTGGATTTTTCTTAAGGCATAACAATATCATCTCAGGCGCTTCACACCAGACCAATGCAAGAATGAGCAGTGGTCTCGGGAACGTTCACATGAAAGCTACGCTAAGAATTATTCAATTGTCTTCCCTCATGATGAGCCTCTTGCTGGGCGAAATTTACGTACAGATCCATTACATCAAGTAAGAAAATTTTTATGCATTATAAGACTAAATTAAAAAGTGACTTATGTAACTTTGTGTTTATTATAAAATGTTTATAATTTCAAATATTATACAAAACTTCTCTAGTAAAAGCATCACTGAATGCTTCTTGTTTCTTAAGAACATTTCAAAATGAAAATTGCCTCAAACACCTTAGGTTACATCTGATAAATTATTATCAATTTGATAAACTTTAGTCAGATATCCAATCATGTGATTTGTTCAATTTTAGGAACTTCTTAATG
The DNA here is from genome assembly GCA_028673005.1 of Tanypteryx hageni. Classification (NCBI taxonomy): domain Eukaryota; kingdom Metazoa; phylum Arthropoda; class Insecta; order Odonata; family Petaluridae; genus Tanypteryx; species Tanypteryx hageni. Next base: position 118,223,718 of record CM054116.1, read on the forward strand.
CAGGCTGTGTTTTTCAAGAACGCTTAGGATGGGAACGCCCTGGTTGGTTTGTCTCTAATCAGTCTTTATCTTCATCTTCTATGCCTTCAACATATGATTGGTATGGTGCATATGGCAATAAGCTTTCTTCAGATTCCACCTACAAAGATTTACTTAGAAAAGACTATACTTTTGGATTTCCAGACCATCACCATGAGGTTGGTATAAAGGGAATTGTATAGGAATTCTATAGGAGAATCTATAAAATAACAGGTGGACAACAAGATTTCTAGTATGCTGACTTAGATTATGTATACGGGGCTGTGGGTACACAATGATAATAATATTTTAGCCATAAGAAAAATTAGAACCAATATAAAAATGCATAAAAACAGGCTGAAATTCCAAAATTTATCTCTAAAATCACCTAGCAACTGATTAAGTGCTACCTATAGTTTAATGTTTAATTTATTCCATAAGATTATATTTTTCAGGTTATCTATATTTTGTATTGGTCATGCATCCTTTTCCTTCCACTAGTCAGGTTGAGTATAACATAGTCATTATTTTTTATTACTGATGAATTTTTTAGGTTAAATAAAATGCAGTCAAGTGCTCTCAGTAAACAAATTAACTTCTGCCATAGATTAATGTGATTGCTATTTTTCATTACTGACATTACCTATCTTAAGAAGAAAATTAATAAATAACATAATTCTATATAATAAAAACATAGAGTCAGTAGGAAGACTTTTATGGGTTTAAATGGAAATTGGTTGCTAAGGATAATTTTTAAATAGTTGAACTTTAGTAAAAGGAAAAATAATCCAACATTTTGCACAAATTTTATAAAATGCAGAATCAAAGAAAAAAGGAGGAAAAGAATAAGATTCTTTTTATTAGCTTTCCAATTATATAAAATTTATAGATAAAATCAAAAATAAAATTAATGTGAGCAAATTAAAAATCAAAACAAAATATTTTCCATTTAAATAGTGTATTTGATAATCTTTTGAATAATGGAAAGCTTTAAGATGATATTCTAATATCTATTATTTCACTTATAAGTTCACTATTTAAATTTTGTTTTTTTTCTACACCTGGACTAATATAGGTAATATGGAATATAGGGGAGATTTGGCCAATTTTGCAGTGTGGGTAAATTTGCAGTACTCTGAAATTCAGGTCTATTGCGACTTTAGGTCAGTGACTGGAAGTATTAATGGCAGTCTTCTGTACTACCCAAACCACGGTTGCCTTGAAATAAATCGAGCCTGATTGGTAACCTTTCTTGTCAGTTTTTCATTCTCGATGTGGCTGTAATTTAGTAAAGTGCTAGGGCTTGTTACTTTGGAGCATTGATTAATTACTGATACATTTCCTTGCTAAAGTTGGTTAAGTTTAGTATCAAATGTAAGCTAAAGTTGTTAAGAACTCTTTTTTAATGGTTTTATTTTACTACCTTCATTCTATGACTTGTGAAAGCCTTAGCTAGGAAAGCCTATCTTTTAGAGATTTTGAGGTGTTAACCTGCATTGCCTTTTCTTTTGAGTGATGAACAACAGAAATATATTGTTTTGTATATTATAAAAGAATGTATTCTTTGCAGGAATGCTAAGTTTTGAGCTACAAGCTTTTTATTTAACCAAATATTTATTTGTTTTATGGCTTAGTACTGCGGAGTTAGCCAAGTCTCCCCTACCACTACATATGCAATAATTAAATTAACTATTGGCATTAGCTGTATTGCTTTCATGATAAGGAAGAAGCAATTATTATAAACAAATGAATTCAAATTGCCTTTTTCATAACAATTAAGAAGGCACAAGGACGAACTTTGCACCATGATGGCGTCTATTTGGCCCAGCCAGTATTTACTCATGGCCAGCTGTATGTTGCTGCTTCCTGTGTCTATCAACTGCAGAACATTCGTTTTGCCTTCCAGTGGAATTTGAACGTCGAACAAATAATGTCACCTTTAAATATTTCTTTCATTTATATTGATATAGAGAATAATGCTCATACTTTTTCCAGCATTTCTTTTTGCATTTTTTCTTCAGTGGTTATAGGCCTCATGGGGATGGTTCCACATAAAAAAAACCAAATGTGCTGTGAAGTTTACCTCTTTGGGTGATATGGAAAGAACTGGAATTTTATATTTTAATGTGATGCTGTTTGATAGCTACTCTGTTATTTTAATGTTGCATAAAATGTGCTTTCTTTTTTAAAAATGCTAGTGTTATACTAGATACAAGGTATAATAATATTGTGAGGATAATAGCATGCACACCATTCTTGGATATCACATCTTATAAACAAATTCCATTGATGGAACACTATGATTTTAGTAAAAAGGTTGATAATATCAGCACTAAATAAAACATTAGTTGCATTAGTCAGTTAATAAAATACATTTAATAACTCAATATTAATTATTTTTAGAATATAAAACTCAGAAAAGAATAAAATTCTATGTTTTTAAAACTCATTATAACAGATTGGGGAAGAATGTAAAGCCTGCAGAGAGAAGGTTGCACTCTTTGACATGTCTTATTTTGGCAAGTTTTTCTTAACTGGGCCACAAGCACAAGAAGCAGCTGACTGGATTTTCACAGCAGATACCAGAGTACCTCCAAGGCAGTCAAGCACAGAGGTTGACCCCCTAACTAAAACATTTTACACATGCATGCTTAATGCAAAGGGAGGTATTGAAGCTGACCTAACAGTCACTGCAGTTGAAAGTGGAAATGGTGAAGTCTGTGATCCTATTTTCAAGGTATGTCCTAAAACTAAATATTATGTAAACATGAAGTGCATGTCATTTAGCATTATCAATCCCTGTACTTTAATATGAAAAGGAGAAAGGGCAATAAAGAAGAATGGTCAGTTAAATGTGACCACTTTTCTTTGTACACAGTACTGATTTGCTTTTACACAACGCAGCCTCATGACCACCTAGGCTTACATATCTTCAACCTAACATGCTCCTTTCAGTGAAGTCTGGTATTCATCACCAATTAAGTAATATAAACCATTTCTTAGAGTAAGGTTTGTTTATCTCTATGTATACATTCTTCTCTCCTCATATCCTCAATGGTAGACTCTGTAAACATTGAGAAAATTAACTTTTTTGGCAACATCCTTCAGTTGATGAGCAGAACTTGAGAACATGAATATGAAATTCTTTTTAGTGAATCTTAAATTTACAGTAATTCAGTATATTCACACAGACATTTCAGTTTAAAGTGGTAAATCAAGTAATTATGATTTAGAGCAGGGATTCCCAACGCAGTGCCTGCGGGTGCCATGGTGCATGCAAAGGTCCGCTGTGGTGCCCCCCAAGGTTTGTTCAGGTGTCCTCCATAAAACTTGTAGCTCTTTTGACTTATTGTGTTGAGCGTCCACAGAATCTAGAAAGTACTAATCTAACAAGATGGAAAAGTATACTCCATAAATTGAATACACAGAGATTTCAAAGGCATTCTTAATTTGAAATAGGTATTTATGAAATGGTATCGAAAGATTGGGTGATTCTTGAAGTTTTATCTCCAAAACTATAAGTTGTAATTATGTGGTCTTGCAGACTATCGTGTAGTAAATATTATTCTCTATATGAATAAATTTTTTGATCTATACCTCATAGATCATATAAGAGAATTGGAGAGAAATATATGTATCTTTAATTGTTGCATGCCGAGAGAACCATATTAGCGATCGATGTAAACAAAATATGCGATGTTTTGCTCGATATATTCTCGAATTTTTATCTCCGATATAATTATGTAGTCTTGCAAAGTTTCTTGTAGTAAATGTTGTTCTCTATCCGAATAAATATTTTAATCTATACTTTACAGATCATATAAGAGCTAGGGAGAAAAATATATAGTATTTAATTGTTGCTTGATGGATGCCATTTAATGATATACAAGTATAAGTTTATTCAAGTATTTATGTAAAGTGGAAGTTCTAATTAATGGATGCAGTTAAAAATCACAGTTGGGCATTAAATTTGAATAACAATCACTCTTATTTAATTTAGTTCAAATCTGTTGAGGGGTTTAGGAGACGAAAGTTACGACGGACGGACGGATGAGATGTGTCCATAAGGTGTTCCGCTAATACTGCTTTGCTGGAAAAGAACTCCTAAAAATGAATAATATTATAATACAAAATGTATACTGTATCTGTGCGTGTATGTATTTATGTCAAAACAAGTATCGCAGCTTGTTTAAGTAAAGTCCTAAATTAATCTCATAATTTAATTTTGATGTATTGTTAAATTGAAATTTAGATATTTTCTATACTTTGTGTTTTTAAGTCTAATAAAAAATTGTTTTAAGAGTAAAATTAATGTTCCTACTAACAATATTTAAAATAGATTATAAATATACATATAGCTATGAGCTGAGCTGTAAGTGTTGGGGGCAGATGGTAAAAGTATTGGCGCCCGCTGTGCTTTCGCTTTTAAGTCAAAGGCACCCTTGCAAACATAAAGGTTGGGAACCTTTGATTTAGAGAGAAAAAAACAACTGTCTTCTTCCTCTTTTCATGGATTTAAAGCATAAAAGACGTCTTTATTCATTTTTGGGAAATAGGCTTTTCAATCCACCATCCCAAAACATTTTTCTGCATCATCTAAAGCACACACAAAATGTGGTGAATTAATGTTATAAGTGTATGACTATTTAAAGTTTTTTTTTGTTTTTGCCAAAAACAAGTGTTTATCATGGGTTCAAAAAGAAAAGACAAAAGTAATACACCAAATGTGAAGAGGCAAAAAAATATCTGACTTTGCTACAAAAAGTGGAAATTTTGGATAGACTTGCTAATGGTGAAGGCTCAACATCTGTGGTTAGATCTTTGGGTCTCAATGAGGCAACCATATACACAATAATGAGAAATGACAAGACAATACAGTAAGAGTTGCTGAAAGTGTACTGAAAGGTGCTAAAGTGTCATTTTATACATGTGACATTACCATACAAAAGATGGATAAGGTGCTGATTATGTGGATTTAGGGTCAAACCCAGCAAAGGGTTCCATTGGAGGGGGCACTGACTGGAAAGCCTAAAACTGGAAGATGCATCAACTTCAGGGGAAGGCAGTACAACCAAAGAAACTTTTTCTCACCAGCAAAGGAGGGTCAAAAAATCCAAGAAAAGGCACAGCCTACCCAAAATAAAGATGCATGGGGAAGTGGCATGAGCAGGCCATGAGGCAGCCAAGAAGTTTTCCCTGGAGCTGGCCAAGCATATTGAGGAGAAGGGTTACAAACCAGAGCAAGTTTTCAATGTGGATGAAACTGGTTCGTTCTGGAAGAGAATGCTGAAGCGGACATTTATTACCAAAGAAGAGAAAACTGCTCCAGGTTTTAAGGTTGAGAAAGATAGAGTGATCCTTCTCATAAGTGGAAATATGTCAGGATATTTTATGGTAAAGCCACAACTGATTTACCGAGCCTTGAATCCACAGCCACTAAAGGGCAAGGACAAACATCAGCTTCCAGTGTTTAGGAGGGCCAATTGATGTGCATGGGTAACATCAGAAGTTTTCTTGGAATGGATTCCTGATTGTTTTATGCATGAAGTGCTACCTGACATAAAAAAACCTTTTGTTTAAGGCTCTTCTGATCCTAGATAATGCTCCAGACCATCCCAGAAGCCTTGAATTTGCACATCTTACCATTGATGCAGTCTTTCTTCCTTGCAATACCAAGTCACTCTTCCAGCCTCTCAACCAAGGGGTCATAGCAACTTAAAAGGCATACTACACTTGCTGTACATTCCATCACATCTTAATTGCAATGGAAAATGACTCTAATTTGAGTTATTAATATTCAGAGCTGGAAAAACTAAACTATCACAGAATATATTAATAATACAATAGAATCACTGGATGAAATAATGCCACCCACAATCAACCCATGCTGGAAATATGTAGGGGGAGGCAGTACTTGACTTCCTTAGTTTCCCTGCAGTGCAAGACAAGATGGAGATGGGTTTGAGGATCTTCAGGCAAAAGAGGTAAAGGAGATACTAGTGTTCCACAACAATGAAGAAGAGCTAAGGTACCAGCCAGTACCAGTGATGATGAAAGTGAAGACGAGGCAGCAGGGACTCGGAAGGCAAAACAAATGATGAACACCTTGATTAAGGGTTTTTAATTGGAGACCTATTTTTTTACTGAGAATCCACTTATAGAGCAGAGTTTGAAGTTCAAGAGAGAGATTGGGGATGCATTGGCTCCATACAGAGAAGAGTACAAAGACATGCATAATAAGCCAAACAACTCCCTATCACCAGTTTTTTCCACACACATCCACTCCTCCCAATAGAGCAAGCAGCAGCAGTAGACCAAATTAGAGCTCTGCACGGTCATGATTTTTTAGGCCTGACCCATACAAATCTGGCCCGTGAGGCTACTCACAGCCCTTTTAAAGCCTCTCAGTTTGAAAAATGTAATTAATGCTTATGCAAATTGTATACATAAATTTCACATTGATTAAACCCTGATATATCCAGTAATTTTTAAAACCTGGTCCATACCCAAAATTAATTCCAAAGGATCGTCTTGTACCCAGCCCATGGGCCGAGCAGGCTGAGGCCCATGCGGGACTGCAGATCAGATTCCGATATCCTACTATTTCATCATTAAAGATTAAAATTAACATAGATATCATTAAAATTTTAATTGTTTTTAATGTTTAACACTTGATAAATGCAAATATTTGTTGGAAAACCTATTAGTTACAAGGTTGTTTTAATTCATTATCATTTGATATACTAATTTGTTTGAAGCTCTAAAATGCTAATTTTCTAAAGGGTATGATTAATGTGTGAGTCTGAAACCTAACCCCTCAATACCCATAAGCCTTCACTATCTTTTTACACTGAGATCTCCAGTTACCTAAACCCCATGTAAATGGATGGCCAACTGTAACTGGTTTTGAAAATCTCAGTTCTCCTCACAACCATGTCTAGTTGACAAATTTTACTAATATTAAAATGTACTAGTGGTACCCGCAAAAACTTTGCAAAGTCAGTCAGAAATCTGCATGTTTAATAGTCATCTTAGAGAGGAAAATAATGATACACCACAATTATCTGCAAAATTTTGTGATTAATGCTTTAAAATAGTTTATTTATATTGAAATATATGCAATTTTTTCATATACAATTAATTCAACCATTTATTTCATTTTATACTCATGAATTACTACAAACAAATTATTTGTACTTTATGTGTTATTTTTCATTTATTAATAATATCCCATATTCTCCTTATAAAATTAGACAACTGACATTTTCAATATGATGTTTTTTTAAATAATTTATATGTGCAATTTTAATTTCTTCTCCCTTATGAAAAAGGTAATATTCCAGAATTGAAATAAATGATTTATTTTTGGTCGATCGTTAAAAATGACCACAGTTCACTTGCAGTTTACTGAATAATAATTATCTGCAATTATTAATGTTGTAATCTATTAAGTTTGATGCTGCTACAACCATAATTTTAATAAAAATCGAATACCTTAATTCTTTCATCTATTTGAAGGCTTTAATAGATGGTAATTCAGTCTGAGGCAAAAATGCGAGTCGTCTTGGCAACACCTGGAAAGAGTACGAAAAGTCATAAAATTTCGAAAATAAGTGCATATTTCTGACAAATTCTTACGTCTAACATCTAAACATCACAAGAATAAAATATTTTTTAATTTTAGCCATTGAATAAAGCAAAAACGGATAAATTCGGTCTATATTTATGTATTTTAATGAGTGAAGGAAAAATAACCTTGCACCTTGAAAAATCAAAACTCGTGTGTAATCATATGGGAAAGTGTAATTGTCACCTGGAGTTGAACTTGGGACACTTATGTAAACGAAAATAGATTTTTCAATTCTCCTAGTAGTCAGAAACAAAATTGCATTTCTCTATGATACTGTTCAAGAGATAAAAGGGGGATGGATGGATAGACAGACAGACATTGAGTAATTATATTTAATAGATGTTATTGAAAAAAACTAGTTACTAACTGAAGGAATGACATAGGAAAGAGAATTTTTAGCTCTTGATAAGGCCATGAATTAGTTGGGAGGTGGAGGTTTAAGAAATTTTGAGAAATTTGAAGCATAAGGTCAGGCATACGTCATCAGCAGGAGCTGCTCTGCCATTATATTATTAATTTATAATACTTATTTGTACTTTGAAGGTACATTTTATTTTGTATTTTTATATATTAAACCTTTTTTAAGAATAACTCAGAAGTGTTCATTATAGAACTTAAGATCCCTGATGGATTTCTCCCTCTAGTCCCCTCATCAACCACGGTTTTGTCGAATGCAAGTTGTCAGGAAAGTAACCCTCATGGTTGGCAAGGGATGACTGTATTTTTATTTTGAAGTTACATAGAAGAAATCTCAAATGTTTTCTTTACTTTTGTATAAATTATATATGTAGGATCGAAGGTTGATTATATGATAAATCTATCAAAGCGAGAAAATTATTTTCTATGATAATTAAGTTGATTATTGCAAATGAAAATATTTTATTAAAACTGAATCAAAATATCTTTGAAAATATTCTACTGAAATCCATTCTAAAAGGCAAAGATGCTCATGTAATGTCTGCACCTATTTTTACACTACATAGTGTATAGAAAAAATTGAATGTGTAATGGCTACACTGCAGCTTTTGAATGTGGACATTCTATCACCACATATTCATATTAATCAAGCACAAGCTGATTTTGGTGAAATTGTGACAATAATAATGATTTAAAACAAGAATTTATCATATCATAGAAGTATATAACATCTTATTGGAAATAAAAACGGCAAAAACTGAGATGATGCTGAAAATCTAAAAACCAAGGAGTAAATACGGTAAATGTGATTTAAGTTAAGTTTTTTGGTTCTATAATTGACAACTGAATCATCTATACTAGAATATCAGCAATCCTCTTTCAACTTTTGCCAATGGATCTTCTTTATGCATTCTCCTGTGCATTAAATTAGCTATGTATCGAGTCTAATTGCTTCTCTACCTCTAATTTGGTAACAATTTCATTCTCATCAGCTCTTACCATGTTTTTGATGTTAAGTATTTACATGATCCATCACCAAAGCAACAAATTTTCTTCTTCCTGTCATTGTGGGCAAATTGACATAAACCAAACAGTAACCTGTTGCAACAATCATTTCTTACTGGTGTGAAATTTCAGAATGTACAAGTTAATTATGCCAGATTTTTTTATACAGACTTGTTGCACTTCAAGTAAACAGGACTTTTGATTCTTCTATTCCATTGCTCATTCTCCAAACTGTTTTATGCGAATATTTTTAAACAAACAGATTAAAATTCTATAGCCAAAGAAGACCATTGCTCCATCAGTCATGCCCTCTTCCTTGAAGTTTGAATGTTTTCTAGGTAACAATGTAATTTTTCTCTTATAGGGAAGAGGATTCTATATTGCTGCAGGAGGAGCATCTGCAAATCACTGTTGGGCACATATCCAATCACAGTTGGCTGAAAAAGGTTTCAGAGCTCATCTCAATGATGTCACAGATTTAATGGGAATGCTTTCTATTCAGGGCCCTAACAGGTATTTGTTTGGATGTGAAATTAAAAGCTAACTTTAGACCTTGTTTAATGCCTATTTAATGGTAGAATTTCAATCTTTGAAAGACTGTTCTTCTATGATAGACTATAATGTATTTTATTGCCGTAATATGGAAAAATGTACTGATTGGTACCTTAAGTTTCAGGATCTTAGAACATTCTTATCATCCTTGCCTCACTTACATTTGCTAATGACAAGAATGTTTTCATATTGCTTAATTTGAAATGTTTTAATGAACTCGAAGAGTCCATTACTCACTTTACTGTTGCAATATTTTTGTTTTGGAAATTCAGTCAAACATGATGAAGTCCTCCAAGAGATCAGTATAAAAAATAATGACCACAAAAAATGTTCTATATATAGTATTTTAGCAAAATAGTGGAAGAAACAGAGTTGAATCTAAAAGTTTGTGACTTAATGTTCAAATAATAAATACTGGTGGATTTCTTTCAGTCGAGCTGTTTTAGAACCAATCCTGGATATCCCTTTAGATGATGAATCATTTCCATTCTCCACATCAAGATTGGTCAGAATCAATATTGGACGGAATGCCCCTCCAGCACTAGCTAGAGCATTGCGTATAAGTTTTGTTGGTGAACTTGGCTGGGAGCTGCATCTTCCAGCTGATGTTTGTCTTCCTGTGATGGAAGCTATCCTTAACTCTGGAAAAGCACTTGGATTACGTCATGCTGGCTACCGAGCACTGGATTCCCTCAGTCATGAAAAAGGTAAGCAGAAATCTTTAGAAGACCCCTTTATAAAAAATGAGCAATATTTGGACAAATGAAATTTTAATGATGATATTAAGATTTTTATCACTTCATGCAGTGTTTGCCAACAACAACAAGTATTAATCTCTTTGCTATCACCATCAAACTGAAAACATGTACATTAGACTTGTCTTAATCCTTTCATAGGCTATTTCTTTCTAGCCCTTTTTAAAAACATCTGGTGGTTGCACAAAATTAGGAATGATATAACAATTTTCATGCTTAATTTTTGTTCTTTTATAAACAAATAACCATCCATTTTCCACTTACTACTATGTATAATTATATTTTTTGTGGGCTAATAAAAATGAAATACTCTTGTAGGCAGTATTTTTTCAATCTTTTAATTATTTTTGAAATATTTGAAATTATCCAAGATATAAAAATATAATTATATGTTACATTTTTATTATAAACTAGATGAATTACCCCATTTAAAACAGGCTTTGTAATTAAACAATATAAAAAACAAATTAGACCACATTGGTTGCTATTGGGACTTGGAAAATTTTTGTCATTTACTATTGGTACGTGATCATAGTAATCCTACCAGATTTGGTTGAACTGGCTGAAGAAACGACTGAGATATTGAGCGTTATGGACAGAATGACCAAGAAAATAAGGGTTTTATTATATTCTGATTACAATTATATAGGAAATAAGAACCAGGATATTTTACAAATGTAGCAAAAATAATTCAGAAATATTACAAAATTTTTCATCAAATACATATAAATAAATAATTATAGTAACAATATATGGAATTGGCTAAAACAAGGCTCTACGCACAATGACACACCACATGCCTTACACATATAGCATGTTCTCTTGTCCTTTATTTTTGTGCAACAAAGACGACACTGTCTGTACATATTCTCCGTTTTGGGCATGTGGTCACCAACCTAACCTGATCAGAAACCTTTTTCTGACTGGACAACGTTTTTGCTTCTTATTGTTAGAAGAGTATCCTCCAATCAATGGCCTAGCTAAACTCAGAAGGAAACTTAGTTGGTCCTGATAACCATTCCCCCTTTTTTATTTTGTACATGATATAGGCATTTACTATTGACATATCAATCAGAAAATAAATTACCCTATGCCATCACTTTAGTGATCTATGCCCTATAGCATATCACTCCCTAAATTGAGGAAACCAATCAACACCTTCCATGATCTTATTATAAGAGGCGATAGTTTATGGACACTCACTTCTGTAGTTGAGCCATCTTTATTTTTCCTTCTCACCATAGAGATGCTCCTGGTGTAATGCACTGTTGACAATACTGTCACAGGTTTTGCATCTATGCACTTGACTGCTTCAACACAGTCTTTTGTCTGAACATGTATTCCCCTCTTGCTAGTTTTTCTTTTCTTTTCATCATGGATGGAGGCCCTTTCCAATTTACTTGGACTATACCAACCAAGTAAATTCCCTTATCAAAAAGATTTACTATCATGTTTAGTGTGGTAAAGAAATTGTCAAAAGTAATTAAAACCCATGTTTTCAAACTCAGGGGTCGGACCTAATGCAACATGTTCTCCCAATGTTTCAATTTCAGTTGAATCTGCCTTACCTGTATATATGTTATGGCGAATCCATTAAATGGGTAACTTTATCTGGGATGTAAAACTGATCAGCAGGCAGATGGATGGCTGGAGAACAATATAAATTATTTTCCTGTAATCTCCTCATTAAGACAAACAATTTTTGCATTAAAATTTTACTTCTTTCTTCATTTCCGAGATACAGAGCATGAGACACAGCAGAGAGATGGACAGATGGAGAACAATAATAACTTTTTGTAATTTATTCAGTATTTCAAGTGTTTACCCAATTCATCCAATAGGCAGAATTATTTTTGCCCAATTCACAAACGAACTAAGCACTAAATTTGCCTATTTCACAAAATGAATAAAGCTGTTGCCCATTACTTGAATTAGGAAAAAAGGTGCCCATTTCACGGATTTGGCGTAACATATACCGTCTATGCTGGTGTATAAGTGGACCTCGATTTTTTAGATTGTAAATACATTGGTTTTTAAAACCTAAATGTTAACCTTTTCCAAAAAATGCAGTGTCAATTTTTCAGTTATTAAATCATTTGTTTAATTTAAGAAATATCAGTCATACACCGCAATGCCATCTATTGGTGGAATGTATTTCTACTTATCTTTCATTCCTGTAATTGCAAATAAATTGTTAAATTTTTGAGATTCAGTAATAAAATTTTTATTTTTATTAACTATTAAAAATAATTATCTTAAAACTTCTAAAATAAATGACAGAATATGTAAACATTGGAGCAGCTGATTCAAAATGGCAATCACCTATGCCGTAAGATCAAATGTTTTCATAAATATCAATGTTTTTAATATTATTTTGAGTCACATTTTATATTTGGCGTATAAATTGACCTTAAGTTTTCGGAATTTTTTTTTAGCTTCCAAGGTCGACTTATATGCTGGCATATATGGTATATCAAATTTAATGATGTGTGCTGTTTCGGAATCAGCAAGACACCATATCTTATACCCTCTATTCACTGGTTTTAGAGGCAAGTATTGCTCCATGCTTGAATGGTATCATGCATCATCATCATTCATCCTAACTACTTGAATCAGAATAAGATGCTGTAGTACATGAAAGATGAGGTCCAGATTAGGGTTGCCAACTCCATGAGCTTCTAGAGGACACTAGCAGTTTTGATGACCAGAAAAATGTTTTTTGTTGCGAGACACTAACAGAATGGGTGGAAAACCCCATTGCTGTAGTTTTAAAATAATAAACATCTCTTAGTAATCAAGCCAGAGAAGAAAAATTCTCCTCAGCCAGGAATTGAACTCCATAAGGGAATATTATTTTCCTAAAATATATTACGCATCATTTTAATTCATTGCTTTTGAGTGAAATGCACTTTTATTGGTGCAATCAATCAACTCAACTCAACACCCAGATTATAATCATTATTGATGTTTGAGAAAAGTGCAATGGTATTAATTCTGGGTACTACTTGAATGAAATAATGTTTGAAAAAATTTATTAACAAATAATAATATCTGATGTGGCCACCATATGACTTTCTCCATACCTGTAATATTTGTAAAAATTCCAAATAGGTTACATAATAAAAAATATTTTAAGAAACTGTGAGAAAATTTTACTTTACAAAGAACAGATAAACTGAAACCATAGCCTTCTGATATTGGATATAGCCACAAAGCTCCAACAATTATGAAAATAAAAAGGAGGGTTACTAAGATGTAACTAAGCATCAATTGTTAACAATAGTTGTCAGTAGGTGGCATAGTAGTGGCAGCTAAATAATTTAGTTTTTAAGATATCTCTCAAACAATGCATTATATGGAAAAATGTTTCAAACAAAGGTTGTAGAAAATTAAATTTCCTACAACTTTTATTCCAGTATGTTTTTAAATATATCAAATATTAAAGCAAATATCTCAAAATAATGGATAAGTGACAAGAGTAAACACCCACTTCCAGTTGACTGATCTTTACCAAAAACTGATCAGTTTTTGCGACTGTCATAAAAATGTTAAATATAACATTTCACGTTGACCTGATTAATAGTTTTTGAGTTAGAGCACCCACAAAAAAGCTCTCACATACACACAGACATTGAGAAAATGGGCAAAACATGTTCAGGGGACCTCAAAACATGCATTTCTGTTGAAATCTCAAAATCGATTTTTTTCATAAAAACAATACTTGCCTCTATACTAGGTATGGAGAAAGTAAAAAAGTAAGAGTTGTCCCATATATATATATATAACATGAAATAGTTATGCTAAGATACCTTAATCAGCCTAACAAAATTGTCTTCTAACTACTAAGGTCTAAGTAAATTGCATTTGCAGCATTTTAGCCTCCTACAGTTTTCTGTGTCCTCCATCAGTTTTTCAAACTCAAGCAAACGCTCGAATGACTCCATATGCACAGATGACTGCATATGCATGGACGACTGCATATGCATGCATGACTGCATATGCGCACACAACTGCATATGCACGTAACTCCTGAGTTATTACCTTTATAGGCAACAGACATTAGCCCAGAAGAGAATGCTACAATCGTGCTAATTAACCAATAACCTTCCACGAGAGGTATGCCCTCATCTCAAGAAGAAATCGAACCAGGGCAGTTCCAAGCTGTGGGATATTATCAAATACAGGTCAAAACTTGAAGAATTTGTCTGTAATTGTGAAATTTCCCGGCACATCTGAAAGAAAATCAATGAAATGTGCAACGTATGAGGAACTTGATTCGATCATGATTAAAGTGGTTCCATCAACGAAGAGCAAAAGGAACTCCAACATTAGGATCGATGCTTTTGAATTAGGCAAAATATTTTTCCAAAAATTAGAGATTACTGGGACATTTAAATTTTCTTCTGGTTGGTTAAAACGGTTTAAAGAGAGGCATGGCATAAGGGAGCTACAAATGTAGTATGAACAACTCAGTGCCGATGACATTGGAGCTACAGTGTTCTTTGACGAGTTGGAAAGACTAATCAAGGAGAAGGGTCTTATTCCGGACCAAATTAACAATGCTGATAAAAAGGAACTTTATTGGCAAACAACGCCCACTTGAATGTTAGCATCCGTCCAGGAAACGCAATTGACATGGAAGAAGTCGCTCCATTATTTGTTAAATCATTGAAAGAAGTCAAGTGATTCCAAGATATGGACAAAGAAAATGTCAATGAATGGTTCAAGGTCTATAAAAACGAACTTGGGTAGTGTGTACTCGAGCCGACTGCTGGTCCAAGGAATTCTACAGCAGAGGAAGGAGAGGATGATGAAGAGCTGCAATCACCCTGTAGTGTAAGCTGTAAAGAGGAACTCTCAGCTGCAGAGACATTATTCCAGTTCATGGAAAATCAAGACGATGTTGTCTATGTTGACTTGTTACAGATTCATGGATACATAAGAAAAATCAAAAACAAAATAAGCAAACAAAAAAATTACTGTTTTTGAAAAAGTGACTGGTTTTAAAAAGTAAATCATTTCATTTTTATGTTTATAACGTAATTGCATGTGTAATTTGTTTTAATTATGTATTCTATTAATGTAACAATAATTCTAAAAAATACATTCAATTTGGATTGTGTGTTTTTATTATCCGAGTCCTGGTCCCCCCCCCAATTACCACGAATATAATCAGTGCTCTACTGTAGTTGCAATTTTTCTTTTAAATTTAATTTTTCCTTGACATTCAAAAAATCTTGGAAACATGAAAATGTAGAAAATACATAAAATATTGATTTCATTTAAGTCAAATTATTTCAATGTATTTCTGGGCATTATCATAAAATAATAAAAAATCCTCATCTAATTTGTCACATTCTCTTTGAACTGTTATAATTTTTATTTATTTTTTTGTTGGTTTTTTATCCAAAATACTTGACAGTTTTTCTTCTATTAAGTTGATCTTTCAGAGATTTCATAATATGATATGCTCCCCATGATAATTTAATTTGATTCCAAGTTTTTTATTGCAATATTAAACATTTCTAATACATAGCAAATAAACAGTAAAGAGATTTTCAAGCTTTCAGGAACCTCTGTAGAATCATCACTAATTTTTAACACGTTTTATTTGTCTAGGGCACTCTTTACTTCAGCATAAAAGGTATGAGCACAACACACTCCATGAAATAAACAATCTCTTATACAAGGTAAAAGAGAAAGCCACATAGTTGTAACATGGTGCAGAATTTCTTTAAATTCTGTATACACAAATACATGAAATTCTTTTAACCACATTTTCTTTTTTGTTCTGTAGAACTCATAGTAATAGGATGTTTTCTGAAATAAAATAAACTGCTTCAAAGCAATATAATCTGAACTGTCTGTAAACTCTCAAGTATTATATTAATTAAAGCCTAAATCTGTTTGTTGGGAACATGGCCAAAATCAATCTGCCCAAGAAAGCATAATCTACTGAAGAAAAAACAACCTTGATTAAAGAAATTTAAAATGAAAAAAATTAATTTTTAACGCTACACTTGACAATGGCATAATAATAATTATTTACATGTTTACTGACTAGAATTAAAGCCTAGAACTGCCAACATTTTTGAATTGTTGCATGTACTACTAATTTACATTTATCATAATTTAATATATACGACATACTGTTAATAATCAACTTTTGTACTAACCTGATATTGTTAACTTACACATAAATAACAATAAGTGTTATGCTATCAATTATTAGCACAGCAGAGATGACAGTAGGTCAGAAACTACTGCAATGTGTAAAAAAGATAGCAATGTGATGACTGAGAGGAAATGTAAACTGATTCCCCTAATAACTTGTTACAATGTTTCAAAGTCAAAAAGTGGCCACTGGCATTTTTATGCTAAGAAAATTGGCACCCATTGTCTCCATCAGTACCCTAAAACTTTTCTATTTTGCTAAAATTCATTCTTTTCTGTCCTATGGCATCATATTTTGGGGCAATGTCAGCTACTCCAACAAAGTCTTTTCTTTACAAAAGCACGCTATCAAGGCAATGTTGCAATTACCTTACTGAACTCCTGGCAAGCCATTATTTCACTCCCTTAATATATTAACTCTCCCTTCAATCTATATTTTAAACTGTGCTACTTTTGTTAAACAACACCCTCACCTTTTCCCAACAAATTCCAACTACCACTCGCACCATACTCGTAATAAACTAAACATTCATTTAAATGAGTATCACTTGTCCCTTTCCCTAAAAGGACCTCACCATGCTGCCTCTATTATGTTTAATAACTTACCCTCTAGGATTAAGTCAACCTCCTGTACCTTGTCTTTCAAGAGGCGATTGAAGCGCCATCTAATAAGTAAAAATTATTATAGTGTCTCTGAATACTTGACTGATAGAGATTTGTAATGTGACAATAATACCAGCTAATTGTCTTCTCTGTTTTTCATTTCAATTTTTTGTATTGTATTGTCTGTGCTATATTATGTTTTATTATGACCTATTCCATGTCTATGTAGACCTACGGAATCAATAAAATTTCATTCATTCATTCAAATTGCAATACTAAACAGATGGCATTCTCGCACGATTGTACTTTGACGTTTACTAAAAATGTATCACAGTAATTTAGATTAAAAACAATATAAAACTTTCACAGTTATGTAGATTTAAAAAAATATAATTAGTTAATGGTAAGAACTTTTGTGGAAAAGGACAAATCGCGTCCTTCCCAGCATCGAGGAAGGCTGCAGGACAAAACACTTGAAAGAAGGGCCAGAAGGGTTATCCTTCCCAAAGGAGGGCTGTTGGCAACCCTAGTTCAGGTGTTGGATGACCTGGATCTACCAGGAAGATTTCTTCTACTGTACCCTCATCAGACTTCATTAGAATTCTCTGGATCACTATGAGGAGCAAATAACACATCCAGCATCTCTTCCTCTGATACTTTCCTTTTCATAGGCATAGTATCTGATGGGCAGAATATAAAATTATTTGCCTTGCAAAAATCACTGTCGATATCAGTGACATTCACACAACAGCATATTAAAAAACTTGCATATAGTATAGATACTTTCACAATAAATGACACCTAATATTTATCGCAAAAAGGGAACAAAATCTACACCGCATGGCAATGCACATTGAAAGTACTGGTTCGTGGGAAGATGGCTTACCACCCTGTATTTTTATTATGTATTATTTATTATTATAAATAGTCATTATATTATGTTAAATATTGATAAAAACAAAATTTATTTACTGAGACCAAGGATATAACTGCAACAAAACAATTCTCTCAAAACGAAGTTTATCTTTCTCTAATTTCCCTACTGACGATGACATCATTGATGTCGATTGCGCATTTAGGCTTATAAATAAATACTGGTGTAGTTGTCTGATCTTGTTTGTGCGTGCGCGTGAGTCCCTGGCGCGGAATCATTTTCCCGCAAACTCGCACGCATAGTACTTTGGTCCCTGTAGAGAATTAATTTTCTGTAAACTGGGTAGATATGTGTACATTTTCAGTGGTATCTACTTATTAATATTTTTTTGTGTATAAGGTGGTTAACATTTTTACATTTAAGTTGATCTTAACACACAAATTCACCACCAACAAACTTTATTACAAACGAAATAGAAATGCAGAGCGGTTGTTGGGATTGGCGAATGGCCAATACCCAAATCAGGTTGCCAGCTATGCTATGAACCTGTCTTGGTTTGATATTTATTGTGGAAGGGTATGCTGTCAGGTTTTAGTGTGGCAGCGTTTATATCCACAGAGGTAGTAGTTCAATGAATAGCCGGGGAAGGGAGGAGGGAAACCCAGTGCCGGCATTTGCCTGCTCTTACGAAGAACCCCAGGGGGGCCAACAGCTTAATTTCCCTTCCGAAGGACAGAACAGCTGTGTTTGCTCGGTCTCCTCAAACCACACAAACAGGGGGCCGGGCGACCTTGGAGAAAATCTTACTTGCGCAGGATTCATACCCGATGACTTTTTCAAGCCTCAGGCAAGTAGCAGCCAGTGTCCTAACTACTACACCACTGGCACCCCCCTTACAAACGAAAATGTTATCGAAATATATCGATTTCTATTGACTGTGGTATTTTCAGGTAATTTCTAAAGATGTCACTCAAGGTCAGACCAAAAAAGAGGAGGGAATATGAATTCCTGTACACATAGAAAATATTGCAGGAAACCGACTTTCCATGGTGTTGCGGTTTATAAAACTCTTTTGTTTGGGTGAAGCGAAGCTTCAGAGGCTTTACGCACGGCAGGGACAGTGTGTTTTGAGATGCTCAAGAGAGACGACAGTGTGTGTGCTGAGACGCTTGAGAAAGAGGACGGAGAAAACTGATGACGAGTTGCGGACTACGGTGCTTGTGTTTTGTGTGTGTAGAACCTTTAGACTACATTAATTATACAGTCCACTAAATTGCATACGTGTTAATCATTATTTCGATTATAACCTTTGTGTAACCGGCCCTTCTGATTTGATATCAGTCGATGTGCATGCCACATTTTAGTCCTTCGGGCCGGATCTTCGTGCTAAATTGATATTTAGTATTGGTTTCAAGCATTTAGTTTTGAGAAATCTTTGATATAAAACTCGTGTGCATTGGCTCAAGAAAGACGAGTTATCGGGCGAAAGGTGCATTCAAGGTCATAAGTTACGCTGGCTCCGTGAGTGTTACCAGGCCACCAGCTGCGCGGGGTGGATGACGTAAGAGCTGCCTGACGCCGACCATGGTTTCCAGTCCAGACCAGACGGCGCCCAGCAGATTCATCCTACTTTGTCCCAAATTCAACATTGTCTATGCATCATCCAGGTCAGACAGACTTTGACGGCTCTTATCCTTTCCCGTACATATTTACCGTGCCTTACATTGTATATGTTGTGTAATCATGGAATCAAGCGAGAGAAAGTTACTCATTAAACAACGAGGTTTAGCTAAGAGTAGTTTAACACGAATTATAACTTACGTAGAGCAGTTTCAGCCAGGTTTAAATTTAAATCTTATACGTGCTAGAGCTGAGCTTTTGACAAACATCTGGGAGAGATATGATGAGGTTCAGAATAAGTTAGAAATTTATGACGACGAGGAAGACCATGCTGCGGACAGAGACCTTTTCGAGAATAATTTTTGTGATGTGAAGGCAAAAATTAATACTCTTCTAGAAGAAGCTGACAATAGGTCACTTCCCAGTGAAAACAGTAGAGTAGGACGTGCGAACACACCGGTTCATAATAACAGTGTGAAACTTCCCACAGTACAATTACCTCAATTTTCTGGGTGTTATACACAATGGATACAGTTCAGAGACACGTTTGAAAGTTTGATTGTAGCCAATTCAGCACTTCCAGATATTCAAAGGTTTTATTATTTGATTTCATCCTTAAAGGATGAACCGCGTGCATTGTTACAGAATTTGACAGTGTCAAATGAAAATTTTAGTGTTGCATGGAACCTAATATGTCAGAGATACAACAATCCAAAACTCATCGCATCCAAGCATGTTAAGGCTTTGTTGACGCCCATGAAGGCTAGCGATGATTCAGCTACAGAGTTGAGACAAGTAGTTAATCATTCATCAAGCAATTTAAATGCACTTGAAGCTTTAAGCCTAGAAACACCATTGCATGAAATAATGCTTATGCAATTGACTCTAGACCAGTTGGGCCCTTCTATCAGAAAAGAGTGGGAGACTACATCAGTGTTACATGACTTTCCCAAATTAGATGAGTTTATTGAATTCATAGAACAAAAATGTCAAACGTTAGAATTATTGCAACCCAGTCAACCAGTTAAGGCTAGCAGCCGCAATATATACAAATCAGTGGAATCCGAATTCAAATTGATCAAGAACAGGTCGTCTAGTTCCTTTATGACGACGAGCAATAGTACATTGTGCCCGTATTGTGAACAAAATCATGGGTTGCAGAAATGTTTATCCTTTGCTAATGCTAGTGTATAACAATGAATAGAGTGTGTTAAACAAAACAAATTATGCTTTAACTGTCTAAAGGCTTTTCATAGCGTTAAGGAGTGCCAATCAGGCAATTGTCGGAAGTGTGATAAGAAACACAATACGCTGCTTCATTTTGAGAGACCGGTGACAGCAAAATTGCCTGACAGGAATGAACAACCACACTTACAATGTGCCTCAACTAATAACCACTTCAGGAACGTCAGCCCCAACCAAATAGAGAACGATTCAAGGACATTGGGAAGTTACTGTGCCTTAAAACCACGACTGATTAAGCAGGTGTTATTGTCGACAGTTATTGTAAATGTGGAGGACTCATTAGGTAGACTTCATCAATGCCACGCTCTTCTTGATAGTTGCTCACAAAGCAACTTCATTACTGAAGAGATGGTTAGACTACTCAATTTAAAGAAAATTTGAGACGTAATTCCAATACAAGGTATCGGGGATGTGACTGCAGGCACCACGCACAGTGTTAATGTAGGTGTCCATTCAAGAACAAATGACTTCAAGGCCAACCTCAATTGTTCCATTCTTCAGAAGATAACAGACAACGTTCCCTCAACTTTCATTGATTACAAGGATTGGGGTATACCTTCAGATATTGTGTTAGCCGACGACAAGTTCAAGCAAGATAGATCTTCTAATAGGTGCGGAGTTCTAACTTCAGCTCTTATGCCCTGATCAAAGAACCAGAACTGGCAACTACCCAATTCTGCAAGATACCAAGTTTGGATACATCCTAGCTGGAAGGCTTCCCTGCCAGACCTCAGGATATGCTTCACAGCGATCATTCCTTACTAGGAGAGACAACGTATTGGATAAGCAACTTCAACGTTTTTGGGAAATCGAGGAACTGGTTCAACCATTACCTACGAGGGAGGAAGAGTTATGTGAACAACATTTCAAGGAACACACCAGAAGAGACTCTATGGGCAGGTTCATTGTTCGATTGCCTCACCGCCAGGGAGTAGGACATTTAGGTGACTCATATCAACAGGCAAGCACACGACTACAACAATTGGAATGCCGACTACACAGACAGCCACCTTTGCGTCAGACTTACAATGCCTTTCTTCAAGAGTATGAAGAGCTTGGCCATATGAAAAGGCTAGATGACAATGCAACCAATAACCAGAGGGAATTGTTTTACTTGCCCTAACATGCAGTGATCAAAGAAGCTAGCTCCACCACCAAGACGAGGGTAGTTTTTGATGCTTCCGCCAAGACGACTACAGGAACATCCCTGAATGATACGCTGTTAATTGGAGCCACATTACAACAAGATCTGAGTTCCATAGTTCTACGATTTCGAACTCATGAAGTGGTGTTTACAGCAGACATCGCTAAAATGTATAGACAGGTTCAGGTGCATGCTGACGATACCAAACTCCAGCGCATTCTCTGGAGAAGATCATCTACAGATCCAGTGAACATCTATGAGCTCACCACTCTCACATATGGTACAGCATCAGCTCCGTTTCTTGCAACGAGATGTCTCCAGCAGTTAGCTGAGGAAGAAGCAGTCAGATACCCTCACGCTGCTGAAGTATTGCGAAGAGACTTTTACATTGATGATGTGCTCTGCGGGGCAAACAACTGCAAGGAAGCGCTTCAATTGCAACAGGAATTGATAGATATACTCCGTACCTGTGGCTTTCAGTTGAGAAAGTTTTGCTCTAATCATTCTGCCATTCTGGAAGCCATCCCACCAGAATACAGAGAAACGGAACTGCCAAGACATTTTGACAGCATTAATGAAGTCAAAACACTTGGGTTATTATGGGATCCAACGCAAGACATGTTTTCAATTGCTATCAAGACACCATCATTATCCTTGATGTTGTTAAGCGATCAGCCAAACTCACCTGTCACTAAGCGTACAGTGTCTTCTGTTATTGCATCTATTTTTGACCCGCTTGGGCTAGTAAGTCCCATTGTTATTATATATAAAATGTTTCTACAGCAATTATGGCAGTGTAATCTACAATGGGATGAATGTCTTACAACTGAGTTATTAGCAGACTGGAAGAAACTGTGTTCACTTCTCCCTGAAGTTAAGAACATTCCAATCGAACGACGTGTTTGCCAAAGGAATCCTGTTAGACATACAATTACATGGGTTTTCAGATGCAAGTGAAAGAGCTTATGGTGCTTGTTTATACCTGCGCTCAGTGTCTCAACATGGGGAGCTAGTAGCAAAATTACTGTGTTCAAAATCAAAGGTGGCACCAGTAAAATGTATCACGATCCCTCGACTGGAATTGTGTGGAGCATTGTTGCTTGCTCGACTGGTAAACAAAGTAGCACCTATTTTGAATTTAGATATTTCCAAGACAATGTTGTGGACAGACTCAACAATTGTCCTATCATGGCTGGCAGCGCCAGCTGCGCGATGGATAACGTTTGTAGCAAACAGAGTAGCCCAGATTCAGGAGCTTCCAGCTAAGGGTCAGTTGAGAAAGGTGTCCTCCGAAGAAAATCCAGCAGACCTGATTTCTCGTGGCTCTGACCCTTCAACCCTGTGTAACCTTACCTTATGGTGGCAAGGCCCTGCCTGGCTAAGTCAGTGTGAATTACAGTGGCCGACTACAAACTGCAACATGCAATTCGAGGAGGCACCAGAGCAACGGGCATCAGCACTTACAGCGATGGCAACTCAACCAGTCATAGATGACATAACTAATAGATATTCATCTCTTTCCCGACTTCAGAGAGTAGTTGCATATTGCCTGAGATTCTATCACAATGCCAAGTACCCAGAAAATAAACGAGGAGGCATTTTGACGATGTCCGATTTACGGCTAGCACTTAACATCTGCATTAAGATAGCCCAGCAAGCAGATTACAAACAAGAATTCAAGGATCTTGAAAATGGAGGACAAGTTTCACCCAAGAGTCAACTAAGAGATCTTCACCCATTTAGGGATGACAACAACTTGCTTCACGTAGGTGGACGCCTACATTATGCCCAATTGGGATATGACAGTAAACACCAACTTATCTTACCACCCAGCCATCATTTAACCAAAATGATAGTATTAGCAGAACACCTCAGACTACTACATGCAGGACCACAACTGCTCATTGCATCACTTCGGCAAGAGTACTGGATACCCAAGATCAGACATCTATTCCGACCAGTAATACATCAGTGTTTACCGTGTTTCAAACTAAAGGCTTCCGCCACCCAGCAGCTTATGGGCCAATTACCTGCAACCAGAGTTCAGCTGTCACGTCCATTCCTACATACAGGAGTTGATTATGCAGGTCCGTTACAGATCAAGATAGGAACGGTGAGAAGCAAAATCCTGGTTAAGGGTTATGTTGCAGTATTTATATGTATGGCAACCAAGGCTATTCACTTAGAATTGGTTAGTTCACTCACAACAGAAGCATTTATAGCTGCGCTCAGAAGATTTATCGCCAGGAGAGGCAAAATTCAAAAACTTTACAGTGACAATGGCACTAATTTTGTAGGAGCAAACCATGAGCTATATGCCCTGAGGCAACTATTCATTTCTGAAGAGTGTAATAAAAAGATACAGGGCTTTGCAGCTACTGAGAGAATTCAATGGCATTTTATTCCTCCCAGTTCTCCACACTTTGGAGGATTATGGGAAGCTGGGGTGCGATCAATGAAGTATCATTTAAAACGAGTAACGGGAACCTCCATTTTTACTTTCGAGGAGCTGTCAACCCTTCTCGCACAAATAGAAGCTTGCTTAAACTCCAGACCTATTACAGTCTTATCTGACGACCCTAATGATCCGAGTTATCTTACCCCTGGTCATTTCCTCATTGGTGGTCCTTTAACCTCCTTCCCTGAGCCTAGTCTGTCTGATGTGTCGCTGAAGCATCTTTACAGATGGCAGCATATTCAACAGGTGACGCAGCAGTTATGGAAGAGGTGGTCCATGGATTACCTAACATCACTTCAGCAGAGAAGAAAATGGCGTTCGGAACAGAAGAATCTCCAACCTGGGAACGTGGTTCTGGTCAAGGAGGACAACCTACCCCCACTTTCTTGGAGGATCGCAGTCATCCGGGAAGTATTTCCGGGAGAAGATGGGCTGGTTCGAGTAGCCAGCATAAAAACTCCCACCGGCATTGTAAAGAGACCTATACATAAATTGATAATTTTACCCTTACAATAATGTGCTTATAAATTGTTTGATAGTATTTAGTATTGCAATGTAATATGTTGTTGTTGTATGTAATATGTCAATTGTTTTGAATTTGTAAATTCAACGGGGGGAGCTTATGTTGCGGTTTATAAAACTCTTTTGTTTGGGTGAAGCGAAGCTTCAGAGGCTTTACGCACGGCAGGGACAGTGTGTTTTGAGATGCTCGAGAGAGACGACGGTGTGTGTGCTGAGATGCTCGAGAAAGAGGACGGAGAAAACTGACGACGAGTTGCGGACTATGGTGCTTGTGTTTTGTGTGTGTAGAACCTTTAGACTACGTTAATTATACAGTCCACTAAATTGCATACGTGTTAATCATTATTTCGATTATAACCTTTGTGTAACCGGCCCTTCTGATTTGATATCAGTCGATGTGCATGCCACACATGGCCTGTGAAATGGTTAAGTTTTAAAAAAGTATTTTATCTAAATAAATGACATGATGTCTTGAAACTAGCCTTATTAGTTTTTGTTACAGCAACATCTATGCATAGAACTGATTCTAGTATTTTTACAGCATAGAGGTGAAATACAAAGGCTTATGAAAAATTTAGCATTTGGTAATTTAAACATCAGGATATTGATTGGGAATGAAATAGGTGCATAAAGTATATTTTAATTTCATTAAAATACTTCTAATTAAAAATTTCAAGGAAGTAATTATAGATCTGATACTTAAGATTTTTTTTAAAGCCTTATTAAGGTATGCAACATTAGTCAACTATCACTAGACTATTTGTCAAAGGAGTTTTATATTTTGGAAAGTGATATCATGGAATCCACAAGGCATCTTAGTCAAGTTTTGAAAGCATCACCATGAAACCTTTCAAAATATTCAAGTGGGCTTTTATTTGAATCTAAGAGAGTTTCACCACTTTCATGTTATCATTTGATTGTAGAAACAGCCTATGTAACTTCAGTATCATTCCATCAAAAACCATGGAGAGCTCACTGCATCTTATTTCTTTCAAATACCTACCACCTTTTTACTTTGATCCACTTGTTGAAATCAATAAACATTCAAAAGATCTTTATTATCATACTATAGAAATAATACTACAGGAAAATATTTACAACAAAAACCACTCAGAGGGGTATGATCTGGTCTCTATAATGTATAGGAGGGAATTTTGAAAGAAGAAATCTTTGAAATTCTACACATGATAAATTAGGTACCTAGATTATCAGTTTGAAATGACCCTCTTTGTCATGAAGCATATTGGCATATATTATTGTTGGAAGAAATCAGATTAATCCAAATTATGGTTATAAATGCAAGAGATTGTCAATAACTCATATGATGTCAGTCAGTTTAAATGGAAAAATAAGCCTGATAGCATATGACACTGTGCACTTGAAGGGTGTCATGTTTACACACATAATCTTAGCTTATGTATTTTTTAAATATTTTATGTACCATCTGCAAATCAATTTAGCATTTTGTCTTTGATGTCCAGTAGATAATAATTTTTTATTCCATGTTATTACACAAGTGAATGAATTTCAAATCTTTTCAGGATACCACCTATGGAATGCTGATTTGCGATCTGATGATAGCCCAGTTGAGGCAGGGCTTACATTTACATGTCGGAAGAGTGGTAAATATCAAGGAAAGGATGCAGTGGACATACTACGCAAACAAGGGCCTACAAAACGTCTTGTTTTTTTTACCTTGAAGGAGTAAGTCTTTCAGTTGCATTTTTACAGATTTCATATAGAGATATATTAAAGAAATAGGAATTTGTTAAATTACCAGTATATTTTAATCACCAAAATGCTATTTAATCTATGCATGAAATGTTTTCTGTATTTAAAAGTCATATGAATGTTATTTGTTTGTCATATGATTTATTATCTGAATCTAATTTTTTCTAAAAGATAGCATAATGTTAAACATTACTCCAAATTGAACCCTTTAACCCACCATTGGCGCAGTATTTTGTGCCACTATTGGTCACAGGTGAGAGCCCCACTCACCCAGATGATTATTCCTTTCTTGCGGTAAATATAAATATTTGTTATATCATTTAAGCCTTATCTTCCACAATTTCATATCCTTGGTAAATGTCTAAGTAAAAATATAAACTAAAAAAGCTTTTATATATTTTTCATAAAGATTTTATTAATTTTCAATAATAATGTAAAATACTCTAATGCACAATTCTCAAAAATAAAACACTAGAAAAAATGTGGAAATTACTATAAAAGTAAAATGAAGCTAAAAATTAAATTGTGCAATTTCAATAGTATGATTAGGAGACTGGTACATAACAAATGTAACACTATTGATGGCAGGTGATCAGCACTATTCTCTCAATCGTATGTATCCTTATTTTTGCTACCCATGAACAAACAAAATGATCCAAATGGAATTTATGATGCCTTCTTTCCTTCTTAAATTAAATGTGATGCAGCAATTACTTATATTGATTTTAATAGGTTTAATAGGTTAGCAAATTTCATAATTTAGCATTATAAAATATTACAGATACTTTCCAACAGAAAACTAAATTAATCATGTGTATTTGTGTGGCAAAAATAACATATGTATGTATTATACTAAACTGTACTGAATTGAAGTCCAACAATAGTCGTTGCAATCATAACACTCATAATGAGTGATAAAAGCTGCAAAAATGTCAGTATTAACGTGAAGTTCGAAGAAATATGATCGAAAAGCTAAATTCTACAATGGAAATTAGAATCTCCATTTCTTTCCTCAGAGAATAGTACAAATTTTGCTCTGATATTGCAATTCTAAGGTATTTTAATGTGTAGGAGAATATTACCTGCACAATGGATTTCAGATTTCCCATGTAAATCACATGGGAAAAATAGTTCCTGGAATCGAACCTGGGACTTTCATTATCGCAAAAAAAAACTTTCCTCGGGAGCTCAGCCCCAGTAGCAAGAGATTTCCACCGAGTGTCATGAAAATCAGTGTATTGGTTCAAAAGTTAAGAGGGGGAGACAAACAGACAGATACAGCGATAAAACTATAAACCTATGGAAAGTAGGCTAAAAATATCTAGGATAACATGTGATGTAAATTCAAATACTTTGAGGAAGGTATACTGATCCCGAAAGTCATAACTTGTATAGAAAAAAATGAAAGCATTCGCTCACCACGCGACCAACGGTAGTGCCAAACCCTTATATTTCCATTTCCATGTTTTGTGCTGTCCATGCCAAACCAGCATATATTTGCTTTCAAGTTCTTGCCCTCCATGCCAAACCTGCATGCATTCATTTGGCTTCCTAAATGTTTGAATTCACCCCTTGAAGCACTTCAAAGCACTGTTTTTGAAGAAGATACACTTTTTCTACAAATTAGTGTGCAAATTTGACACTTTAACTCTTCATGTGCTCTGTATATGGCAACAAGAAAGGTGCATGCTGCTCTTTGCAATGATGAACCTGAACAATTTTTAGTACTTTCGGACTCGGAGGATGACTTTTCTTTTGAAGAAGAGTAGGTATATGTACAGTTATGTACCTATATATATAGTAGTTATCAGTGTCAGCAGCGGTAATGAAGAGGAACATGTATCTAATAGTAGAAGCAGGGCTGGCACTAATTGTTTTGGTGACCTCTTCAACACAAAATTTGGTGGCCATTTCATTATGTCGCACACACTGAAGGCGTAAGTTCCATAAACTTTGGCACCTTCATTTAAATCACACCCTGTATTGGAGCACTGCTTGCATGCCTCTTGCACCGACCCTGAGTAGAAGTAGTGTCAATAGTGATCATGAAGATGGACTTAATGCAACTATATGAAGGAAAACAATAACACATGCCAAAAAGCAAACTTTTACCATCAAAAGGCTTGCATGTGGGTTCATTCCAATTATTCATATCCATGACAACACAAACTCTGGTATCAATGTTGATTTTCTGAAATGTAACTCCCAGAAACTTGATTTCTTCTGTTTTTTACTCGTTAGTTACACTGTTGTAGATGCAACCAATGCATATTATCAACAAATGCTATCACAATCCAATCTTTCTCCAAAATTCAGACTTCAAGATTGGACGAACACTACTGTTCCTAAAATATCTTTTTTGCCCTTACCATGCTTATGACCAGAGTATAAAATCATGAAATAGAGGAATATTGGTCTACTAATAGCCAGCCATACATGAGTGGACTTTTTGATGGATTTGGTCTGCAAATCTGATCCTTCGGATGAGATTCAACAAATCTGGTCTGACATCAAATCTCTCAACGCCTACTAACGTTACATGAAATATCCGCGGTTTGTTGAGGATTGGGCCAGGTCCCCTAGTTAGTGTGTGAAAATCTGCTGGTTTTTGACAGAGTTGGTGATAGCTAAGGTGACCAGATTTCTGATCAGACAAAATGGGACAAACACCGTTTGCCCCTGGCACGTAGGCAATTTTCTCTAGGTGCGCATTTTCCCACACTCAAGCCGATATTACGTCAGTATGTGCAACTCAGGTCTCCAATCTGTTAATGCTTTGAGAACCAGTGATATACACTCTCCTGAACCCACACTCACCCACTCCAAAAAAACTTTGATTCTGTTTCCACTACCAGACGAAAGGTAAATAAAGCAACAGTAAACAAAAGAAATTTGAATAAACAGAAAATGCAACCTCCACTTAGTTCTATTTCTCGTCACGGTGCCACACCCTATGGGCAAAATTTGTGGGTAGATTGTTCACAAATACCCTCATATACTCTTGTCGTGACGGGTTGCAAATTGTGGCGAAGTGTTTGCAATTGTCATATCTTCATCTCTGGTTGACTGGCGACAGAATGTCTGCACACCATACTGGCAGGCAGCAACCCCATGGCCCCAAATGATGGTGGAATGAAACAATGATTATCAATGGCGACGGTTATTGAAGTCCTACTGTACATTCTTTCATGATTGCTAGAAAGCGGGAAATTTTCTGGATCGGAGTGGGCAGCGGGAGAGATTATAAAAAATCGTGACTGTCCTGTCCAAAGCAGAACATCTGGTCACCTTAGTGATAACGGACAAGGTCCGCTGAACATTCAGCTTGCTTAAAATCACCAGCAGACTTTTCGGAAGACAGACTGTTTCTGAAGCATTTCAAAAGTATGTTGTTATGTATAAAAGAAATATTACAATTGTCACTGCTGGGATTTATGTATATTATATATACATTTTATTATTGTGAAATTATAATTACATACGTATTGATCTACTATTAATAATCATTAATGTGATCTTTTTGGAATGGTTCACATTGAAAATTCATTTGAAAACTACTATTTTAGATGATAATATTTGTACATATCGTTTCTTTCATGAACATATTTAATTCTTTGGACATGTTCACTTGGCATATTTTGTACTTTGGACAATATCTTTTCTAATTATAGACCTTTAAGATATGACGAAAAAAATATATATAACTCCAGAAGAATGGGAGAAAAGATTAACTCGTAAAAGGAATGATTACAAAATAAAGAAATTAAACAAAATAGCAGATGATAGAGAAAAGCGTTTGTCATTCTTGTGAATATGCACAGAAAAAAGAGCAAATGAAAAATTATGTAAAAAATCGTTTCATTTACATGAAAGAAATACCAAATTTTCAAGTTTCAATGTCGCTAGCATCTAAAGCTGAATTACCTTACCCTGAACTAACAATATATTTTTAATGATTTTATGCAATATGAGTAGATAAATCAATAATTTCATTAATGAAACAAAAGATATTCAAATTTTAAGGTTTCGAGACAAGATGAATCATGTGTTGCTACTAATCTGAGTCACAGTCCGGTTGTTAATGAGGAGCAAGAGATTCGGTCCATTGGACCTAGTCTGGTGGACCTGGTCCTACAATTCCATCCCTTTTCATGGTTTTCCCTTAACTAAAGGATTTGGTCTGTGGATTTGGTCCTTGGCAGACCAAATCCTTCAAAATGTCCACTCGTGTATGGCTAGCTAATGTCTTGATCACAATCCCAACTTTTCCTCAAACAAACGATCAGTAATATGTATATAAACATCCTCAGCCTGCTACATTTTTCTCAAACTACATCTAAAGCAGATTACAAATTGCACAAACTAAGGGTCATGATTGTCCACCTCAGAACTGTGTTCAGAGAAAAACATGACAGAGACTGGCAAAATTAGCAGTCAAACTAAATAACCCATTGTTAAGGCATAATTCATAGTTGATTACAATGAAAACATGTAGTCAATTGATAGGACTGACATGATGCAGAGCAGTCTTGACCGCATGAAGAAATCAATAAAATGGTATAAGAAGTTAGCTTTTCATTTTATTGATCTCATGCCCTGTTCTAACAAAAACAGGCAAGAAATTATCCCTGGCATACATCAACCAGATACTGGAAAAATTCTACACAACCAAATCCAAACCAAAAGGAAGAAGACCTTCAACATCTGTCGGCTCTCATTTGTGGCTAACCATCAAACACTATCCCTCAATGATACCAGCTACTGGGAATAAGTAAACTGCAACTCATCTCTGTGGTGTGGAATCATACTACAAGAGAGAAAAAGAAGAAGGAATCATACTACATGTGTGCTGAATATGGAGTTCGTTTGTGTGGTGTTCTCTATTTCAAAGACTACCATGCATGTTTAAGTGAGTGGAACACATCCAAAATAAACTCCAGGTCATATTTCTTGTATTCAGACAAATTCAGTGTGACTAAGGGCTCAAATTATTTAAATAACTGTAAAATATTTTTTTAAACCTGATATCAAGGGAAGCCATATATTTCCGGGTTTGACACTTAAAGAGTTAATAAAATATCTTAATGAAATTTTGATTAACCATACTGAAAGTTTTTTTTAAGAATTTTTAGTAATTTTCTGGGAAAACATCCTGTCCAATATCAGCAAATTCCTTTATAGTGAACTACAGGGCCGGACCTACCATATAGGCAAGCTAGGCAATTGCCTAGGTCACCATATAGTTAGGGGTGTCTCTTTTAAATTGCAATATATACAGGATATTTCAGGAGGAATCTGCAATACTGTAGGAGCATTTTCTACGGCCCAAAATAAGAAAAAAATTGCATATAAACATGGGTCCGGAAATGCCTCGTTTGGCCCATAGGGGCGCTCAAAGTTTTGTAAACAAAAATGAGTATGGTATTACTGGTAGACATGTGCTTGATTGTTGTCGTTCTTGTCATTATTAATTAACATTTCTGTGTATACATCAGTGTTATTTACTCTCAGTTTTAACGTTACATTTAACATTGTGTTATTTACCTACATTTATGTGGACATTTCTCGTGTTTTTGCACTGAAAACAATGCCATTTCAGTTCACAAAGGAGAAATATGCGGACATACGTTTTATTTACGGTTATTGTGATGGCAATGCAGCAGCTGCTGTTCATGAATATCAACGGTGGTTCCCTAACCACAGGATTCCAAATCGACAAGTGTTTACAGATACACACAGACAGCTACGAGAGACCGTAATGAAATCAGAATGCAGGCAGGCTACTCAAGAAGATGTTATTCCTGCGATACCATGTAGCCCGTCATTGAGTTTTTGGAGGTTATCTGCTCGCCTAGCAATCTCCCACGTAACAGTATTGAGAACGTTACGTTCTGATGGTTTCTATCCTTACTGCCCTAAACCTGGTCAGCATCTTCAAGAAGGAGATTATGGTGCGCGATTAAATTTTTGTCAAAAATTAAATTTTTTCACACATTTTGTTCACCGACGAAACAACGTTCACTCGTGATAGGATGAATAATACCAGAAACACATGTATGGGCTAAGGATAATCCTCATGAAACATTTGAGACTAACTTCCAAAATCGTTTTTCATTAAATGTCTGGTGTGGCATCATTGGCAACCAGCTGATTAGAACTCATGCCTTCATGCCTGGAACATCAGTTGCCACTCCTTTTAGACGATGTCCCATTAGCAACACAAGCCCAGATGTATTTGCAGCACGATGGAGCTCCAGCTCATTTTCATAATCGTGTGACAGACTATCTCTATCATGTGTATCCTAATCGCTGAATTGGCCGCAGAGGCCCACACTCCTGGACAGCACGATCTCCGGATATATATCCGCTGGACTATTTTCTGTGGGGCACATGAAGATGCTAGTCTATGCGCGAAAATCCAGAAATTCAGATGCACTTCTGCAACGAATCACTGATGCTGCAGGTCAAATTCGAAACAACCTACAGATGTTGGAGGATTCAACCACATCTCTCCTGCATTGTGCTGAAATGTGTATCAAGGTTGCTGGAGGACATTTTGAGCAATTAATGTAACTTTGTATTGTTAATTTATCCTTAAATAAAGAAGTATGTAATTTTTTGTCAAAAGCGAGTTTCAGTGTTGTTGATTAGTCTAAAGAGTTATTAGATTTTTACAAACTTTGAGCGCCCCTAGCGGCCAAACGAGGCATTTCTGGACCCATGTTTATATGACAATTTTTTCTCATTTTGGGCCATAAAAAACACTCCTACAGTATTGCAGATTCCTCTTGAAACACCCTGTATACTTGACTTCCTTCATTATTTGATAACACAAAAAATTACATTTTATTTAATGTTACAACCAGGATCTAAATATAATATTTTCCCTGAATTTTACAAGTGTTTTTTAGAAGGGTACCATTTCTACTTCATACCTAGGGTTCCAAAATACTTAGATACTTACTTCTGGTGAAATTTCATCTACTTTTATTGTAGAAAATTGAAATATTGTTACTGAAGAAGTTGAAACACAGTCAAAAGTTCATTACTAGTAATTTTCACAAAAAGTTTCTAATGACAATGTACTTATAGAACAAAGTGTTGATTTTGAAAGATATAATGTAATGCGGAATATATCAGTCAAACTGGAAGAAATTTTAATATTAGAGCATACTAAATGTTTTCACAATAAGTCTCTGGCTTTGCACTTTTGAAAACATCTTATAGAAAACAACCATTCTTTAATGCCTCAGTTTTACACTTCTACAAAAAAGGACGCAAATTAGATTGCATGGAACAAATCGAAAGAATTCAACATATACAAAATTCTCACCCGTTAATCAATAATCATCTCTTCCTCTACCACTGCCCTCTGCTTTCAACCATTAGCCATTTACCCTTCCCCTCTCCTATGATACTTTCCCCAAATGTCTCTGATTGGTAATTAGTGGTTGATTACATTGTTTGCAACTCTTGGTTTTTACTGACTATATGCAGTCGTGGATTTGAAATATGGCCAAAGTAGGCAATGGCCCAGGGATGGTGAGATTTCAGGGCAGCAATAAAAATGAGATTTCGGAGAGGGAATAAAAAATTAATACTACTCAGATTTTGATTAATTAAACTATTATGATGTGCAGATGGACAGACAAACCAAATACATGAGTGATTCTTTTAGGGAAAGAGTGCCAAAAAGGGGGTGGAAAAATAGTTTGGCCTGGGGGGGGGGGATTTCCAAATTCACCACTGACTATATGTATGTAACTTCTTTCTCTTTATGCTTATTGGTTATTTGTATGAAATTCCTTTGTCTCTGATATCATTGGTTTATTTTTTCCATTCTACTGTATATAAATCTGTGAAACATGTTACATTCACCTGATGATGACATTGTTATGTTGAAGCCTGGTCGTGTTTTTCAGTAATATAATGGAATTTTTACATAGATTGTGTCTTTATTCATTCTGAAATAAATGTGTAACTATTTATAAATATGAATTCTATTCACTTCAGAAAGATAGTGAAGGGGTTTTTCCATACAGAAACGAACGAAATGGATTTTGTGCTGTTTAATGATTAACAAACATTACAATAAATAACAACGAAACGATAACAATCAATAGCAGTGGCAGATGCGGGCTGATACTCGTCCGGCGTGTCACGTTGACTCATCCGGACGCTGGCTGATATTAGTCCGGCGAAGACTCAGGCGGAAGTGGAAGGGTCGTCCCTCGCCGGCGTACCTTCTCTTCTCTCTAACGCCCCTGGTGGCGTCGCCGGGAACTGCGGAGACAATTCCTAAGCGCTATGCGCCGCGAAGGCGTTAATGGCTATGACCGCTACAATAGTATCTAAAAATAATTACTTGTTTAATAGGGAGGTGCCTCTTTGGGGTCTAGAAGCTATATGGAGAGATAACCAAGTTGTGGGCTTCCTTAGGCGTGGTGAATATGGATTTTCTCTTGGCTGCAGCATTGGTTTTGGGTATGTAGCAAGCAATCAATTGATTTTATTCTTTCACTGTTAAATTATGTTACATATTATACGCCAAAAATGTTTTTCTATGTAGTACATAAATCTTATCTACAATTTTTTCAGTACATATATACTTATATTACTCATAATAAATCAATATTTGTGGCAATTTTCAATGTATTCTGGTGTGTTGTAGAATGAATTTCTTATAAAATAGCTTTTTGTTTGTTTTTTAAATTGCTCATTAGATTTCAGGTTCTTGATCTGGTTGGGGGAGGGGGAGGGCATTATACATTTTACTTCAGTATAGGTATGAATTTTTTTTAAAAAGTTGATATTGTTCTGAGTGAACATCAAATTTTACCCAAGTTGAATACTTATATTTGGCACAGTTATTTTGAAAGAAGTTTTTAAGTTCTCTTTTTTCAAATTTTCCTGGTTCCTAATTATAAACACATTGTTTTTATTGAAAGAGTTTTTGCATGTGTGCCTAGTTATTTTGTAAATAAGTCTTATAGCTATTTTTTGGGATATGAATTGTCTTGAGCAGGACTTATCAACCTTTTATCTCAATTAGGCACTAATCACATTCTGGGAGAGGGAGGTAGTCACTACCACAAGATCACATAAAATTTAATATTTTTTAAATTGAATTCTGTGAAAATCAAAACAAACTGGTATTTATAGTAGCTAACATGGTTTTAGTTTTTTTTATTTCTTAGGATTTCACTGTCCATCTGTCCATGTGCAAACTTTTTTTCAGTCTGTGTGTAAAATTTTGAAGCAATGAGAAGCTAAGATTTTCAGGATAGCTTTGGCTGGTGACAGGCATGAACTCTATTGAATCAGTTTGTACTATCATCGTGTTGAAGGGAATACCAGTCACATTTTTCGAGATCAGTCTGCCATTGAACTTTTATTACATGCAAAATACCAGTCACTCTTCCAGTAATTGTGTCATTTGAAAGTTTCAAATTTTTGATTGATGACATTATTTCTTCTTTATTTGAAAATCCATCAAGAAGTTTCTTACCACTTGCAATTACTGCCTCCTTAATTAGCTGGTCATCTTCAAGTGGCTTTTTATTTTATGTTAATAAAAGAGCAATTAAAAAAAACTGTTGTGATTTTAGAATTAACTCGGTAAATATATATATTGGTGCCCTTATAATTTAGGTTTCAAATCATTAAATTTCTTCTTCCTAAGTTCTGAACCCAGTGGATAACTCTAATCAAATGATGAATGATGAGTCTTGAAATGTTTTTCAATATTGTGTCTTTGATACTGCCACACCAATAGAACACAATAAATAAAACTCTCCTTTCATTTTTAAAATTGTACATTTTAACTTCTTATCATACTATCTGTTTTTAATAGTGGAGGGTAACCAGTTGATCGTTTAATACCCATTGCCTTGTGCCCTTGTTGCTGAGTGAAAGATGTTGTTTGGGAACATGTAAATCAGAAAATCTACTTGTACTGTAACTGTGATTTGAACAATTTTTATCAAACAAGTCGTATTTTTCTTCACAAATACAACCACATGGTAAATATATATACAGTGGAAACTCGTTTATACGTTTTTCACTGGATGCGGAAAAAATAACATATATGTGAGAGAAATGTTCAAGAGAAGTTTTTCTCATAACTGTGATTGAACTGAAGTAATACCTACTCCTTGCTGAATGTCACTAATATGTACTTTCTTACACAACCACAACATGTTATTCAGACAGTACAACGGTGAGATACTTGATTGACTCACAAATTATGGTACTAATGACGCATG
Source organism: Tanypteryx hageni (assembly GCA_028673005.1). Taxonomy (NCBI): domain Eukaryota; kingdom Metazoa; phylum Arthropoda; class Insecta; order Odonata; family Petaluridae; genus Tanypteryx; species Tanypteryx hageni. The sequence goes on from CM054116.1 coordinate 118,260,731, forward strand.
CACAGGTGTGCTCAGGCGCACCTACATTAGATGGCATGCCAAAGCTGATCGCAATGCTTCCATGATGGTCAAAGTACTCGAAGATGTGCGCAACATAACCATGTTCGCCTAGAGTTTGATTTGGATCACCTGAGCAAAATGGGAAGAGAAGTGGTGGTAAATAGGGATGGGCTAAACTGATATTTACCGGTACCTGATAACTTGGTATCTGTTACGAGGCAATATCTGTTCCAAATACCTGTTATTGCTATGTCAGTTTGCGGAGCTGGTTCTGGTACTACCTACCGGAGAATGCTCCTTCCGATACCAGTATAATTTATAATGCTTCTACAAATGTTGGTTCGCGTACTTATTTTACGTATTTACAAAAACTTAATGATCATTTATTATTTTAAATAAGCTTCAATAAAGGAGTAATGAAAACACTTAGGGATAATAAAAATTTTATTGTGCTACATGCATCAGATACAATAAGTGAAAATCCCCTGAATACATTACTTTCAATTAAATGAATCTTTCACTTTTTAAACATAAACACATAGTTCTTCCATATCATATAGGTAATATCTATTATATATATTTAAACAAATTTTCACGATTTATTTGCTACTATGTTGAAATGTTTTATATAGGTAGAATTTGTAAAAAAAAAACAAAATATAGATTATAGAAATTTTTATATTATAATTTGTTTGGCTTTCAAAAATTCTTAAAATTTAAACAAATAGGTAAATATTTAGATACTATGGGTCGAGCTAGGGAGCTGAAACTTTCAGATCGTTTAGACATTACCCTATATATATGAATAAACATTTCAATATCTCCATAAAATTGTTAACTCTTCAGATGCAGATGCCCTTAAACCATTGGCTTAAAGAGATGGCGATTCGCCGGCCGGTTGAAAATGCCCTTAACGTAAACAGCCGGCGAATCGCCGGTTCCGCGCAGCATCTCCTTCTGACTCAAATATCTTGTAAACGAAAGCAGATAACGCTCTGCGTCTTCCTTTATTACAAAGATCAGAAGTCAAGCTTTAATTTGATTGCAGATTTGTTCAGATGAAAGAAATAAATTTTCATTCTAATGAAAAAATAAACAGTACTTTGCCGCGTTAGTTCTTTTTGCGTCAGGCAAAGATGCCAGGCATAGGCGTATTCAAACTCCAATCTCTGATGATGCACTTATATTAGTCTTTTTTTCCTTATTACAAAATCGAGATGATAAAGCAAACATCGTATACAAACACTTTCGGAAAATCTCATATGATTGCAATTTTATACAATTTGTTTTAAAATATTAACTTTTCACTATTGTTGACATTATTGTTTATTTATACATTTTTAGACATCATTACCTACATAAATGTAATTAATATGTATTATTCTAACAAAATGTAAAATTTCAACTTGATTGTTTACTAAGTTCTCCAGAAATATGTGATTTTGTATTTAGCGATTTAAAAAATATAAATCGTAATTCAGGCACAGATATCCACGAAAAAAATCTGATGTGGCCACCACATGACTTTCTCCATATCTATAATATTTCTAAAAATTCCAAAATAGATTACGTAATAACAAATATTTAAAGAAACAGCGAGAAAATTTTAAATATTACAAAGAACAGGAAAAACCATAACCTTCTGATATTGTATATATCCACAATTCACCAACAATTAAGAAAATAAAAAGGAGCGTTACTAAGACGTAACTAAGCGTCAATTGTTAATAATAGCCGTCGGTAGGTGGCGCGGTGGTGGCAGCTAAGATATCTCTTAAACAATGCATTATATGGAAAAATATTTCAAACATAGGTTGTAGAAAGTTAAATTTCCTACAACTTTTATTCTGGTGCATTTTTACATTTATCAAATATCAAAGCAAATATTTCAAAATTACGAATAAGTGACAAGAGTAAACACCCACTTTCGGTTGACCGATTTTTACCAAAAACTAATCAGCTCTTCTTCCTTTACAAAAAATGTCAAATATAAAATTTCGTCTTGATCTGAAAAATAGGTTTTGAGTTAGAGCGCCCACAAATCCATCAACTGAAATTAACTGGTATCCGAGTATTCAGTATCCAAACATTGAGAACAGTCTGCTATTTTGGATAATAGGTATATCCTCGCCCTTTAAACGGCATCTGTTAGTGGTGGGGCGAGGGTGACGGCTTGGCGGGGAGGGGAAATCCTCACCCCCACCCCTGTGATGAGTCCTCTTCCCCGTGGCGTGAGAGCACAAATTGTTTGTTGGCTCAAGTCGCCCCCTCCCTCTCTATCCCTTGCAGGAAGATAGAGAGTGCGCTGTGGTCAGTGGCGGATCCAAGTGAGGGGCGATCGCCCTCCCCTTGGACGAGACCATTGCCATCAACTGGGTACATTCTTAAATTCATTCCGCGCAACATTCCTTGTTTCTACACCGAAGATTAAGTCTGTATGACAAGAAAAAAAAGGTTCTGATGGGGATAGGGATTTTCAAAATGTATGGTCGTCGGCAGAGGCGGAATCAAGTGGGGCAATCGCCCTCCCCTTGGGAAGTTTCTGGATCCGCCCCTGGCTGTGGTGCGTGAAAGCTTGCGAAGAACAAAGGCGAGTATTAAGGATTGACTGGTATCGAGTATGGAAAGGAAACAGATATGGTCCAACGGTCTGTTTCAACCTACACCTATTATTTTTTAACTGATATTCCAATAACAGATATTTTGAAAAATAGATATCACTGACATCTGTTCCTGACTGGTATCTGTTACTAAATACCAGGTTGATATATATCGCTCACCCCTAGTGGTAAATAGACATAGTTCTGTACATATTCTTTCAACAAGACCTTTATTTTTATGGCTTCTCAGTATTTTTTACTTATATTCTGAAGTACGTCATGAGGACAATTTCACAAATTATTGAAAAATTAGCTATTGGTCACGTATAATTGAGAGGAAATGGCTGCCTGGGAATGCAAATTGCAACGTAAAAGTGAAAAAAATATGCAAATGAATATTGCACAAAAGAATCATTTTTACATGGAGAAGTGTTTGGTGCCATGTGAATATTACGTTTAAGTGAGAAAAACGTACATATGAGAAACGTATAAAGGAGTTTCCACTGTATATACATACATAAAACCATTAACAGACTTTTGAAAATAGACTTGGAATGTGCTTTGAAATGAGAATTGCTCATTAAACTTACTATCTTTTTCTGGATCTTAAATACGAGGGTGGTTCAAATGAAAACAGCAAAAGTGAAAAGAAAAATGTTTTATTAAAACCTTTGACAAAATACTCATTTGCTTTTCAACATAGTCCCCTCCTCTTGCAATGCACGTTTGCCATCACGAAACCAACACGTGAATTCCGTCGGAGAAGAACTTTTTTGGTTGCTTGCTCAGCCAATCATGCACCGCATTTTTAAGATCGCAGTCGGAACGGAAGTGTTTCCCTCGTAATGCCTCTTTGAGTGGGCCAAAAAGATGAAAATCACTCGGAGCCAAGTCTGGGGAATAAGGGGGTTGGGGTTTCACTTCAAAATGCAGATCCTAAATGGTTTCAAGAGTCGCACGGGCATTGTCTTGTTGCAAACAAACCTCCTCTGTGATAAAGAGTTATCTCCATATACATTAACCATCCTCCTGTGTATTTCAAATGGTTTCACTCCTGCGTTCAAAAATTGTATCACTGATCTCAACTCCAACTTTGTGCAATGTTCTATACGAGATGCCATACTTATATGAAAAGGGGTACAGAATATCACAAAATATCCCACCAAAATAATAATAACAATAACAACAAAAATAACTAACAACAACAATAGCAAAAATAGCAATAACAATAATAATAGGATTTCATACTTCTTCCCACTTTCTTTTCACTTTTGCTGTTTTCATTTGAACCACCCTTTTATATCAGTAATTCAAGGAGAGGAGCCCTAGAGGACAATTCCATATGCGACTTTAGAGTAAAAATGACCATAATATAAGATATTTAATATTTCAGACAAAGGTTTTTGCAGCATTGTGGTGAAGAACTGGCATCGACTTTCAGCATCTGCTGCATATGGCTGACCATTGTCTCTGATATTTTGCACCTGTTGCAGGTGTGCATCTTCAGGGATGATTTGAGATGTATTGTCTTCTGCCCGCATTAATATGGTGGTCTTGTCCTTCATATAATGGTCATTTACCCCTCCCGTTCACTGATCATGTACCCTCCCCCCCTTTCCTTCATTGGGTATCTTCTGTCCTTTCCCTCCCCCTTCACCAGTTGCTGATCTTCTGGTTTCCCCTTCACTTTTATTAGTAGCCTCTCTCCCCCTTTTTCTCTCCCATTGGCCTCATGATTTCTTCACTTTTCATTGGTTTCGATCGACCCTTTCCTCTTCACTTCCTCTGCAGGATGCTATGCCCCCTAACCCCCAATCTCTCTGCAGTATTGAATGTTCCTTCCCCTCCTTCTTTTAAATTTCATTGAAAAAGTCTTTTCCAAGTACTTCTGATCTGGTATCCATCTTCCCAATTGAAATTAAATGGATGCTTCCCAATTTCTATAGCTTTCCAGATTAATCTTGGAAAATAAAAGGGTTCTCTGGCGAGAACCTCGGTCTCTTCCAGTTTTATTATGTCCCTCCCGCATGGTTGTGTGTTCAGCCATGGCTGACTCCCTTCACTGTCCATTCTTCATGGCCTTCCAATCTTCATTCAGCCTGCACAAGATCAAATGACCCGCTTGTCCAATATTCACTTTGCCACAGGGTACCTCGTAAACTCCTTTGTTTAGTGGGCATAGTTGGTCCATGGCAGAGTGTAGTAGCCCCTTGATTTTTGACACCATGTTGAAGCGGACAGTGATGTTCTCCTTTTTTAGGACTTAGGCAATCCATTTTCTAGTTCCAGTGACAAATGGAATTTTTGCATAGACCACATGCTTGGGACAGTCTTCTGCTGCCTTGTTTCTTGGTTTCAGGTGCACTCTAATGACGGGTATTTTGTAATCATTATTTAGGAGAGCATTCGTCATATGTCTTTTCTCCTCACTATGCATCTCTGGCACTGAGATGATTTTGGTTCAATGCATTAGGGTTTTGATTAAAATGGCCTTCTGCTGTGGGTGGTGGTGCAAGGCTGCATGTAGATATCGGCCCATATGGGTATTTTTTCTGTAGACCGAATGTTGGAGATTTCCTCTAGGGCCTTGTTTAACCAAGACATCCAAGAAAGGTGGGCAGCCATTCAGTGTTCCCTCTAATTTTTTAAAGTCCTGGTGGCAGCAGTTGTAAGACAGTGAGCAAAAAGATTGTGATCCCAAAAGTCAAGGGTTCCATGAGCTCCCCTCGATGTGGAAGAAGAATTTTGTCTATGAATGATGTCACAGGAACTATAAATATTTTTCTTTTTAGAAAAGGAATGCCTTGTGTAATGTTCTCTGTGATTTTTCATGTGATATTTTTTGATTTGTGTGCAGCAAAAAAGTGGCTGTGTACAGGTAGAAAATAATCTGTGCAGCTTAGAGGGAACATTGAAAGCATTCTCTTCTGTCTCCATTGTGAACTGGATGGAGGGGTGTATTAGGTTCCATTCTATGAGGAACTCAATGAGTTTGTTTGGTGATCAATACCAGGGCGTTACCTTTGTCCGCTGGTAGGATAAGAATGTCACAGTTGGACATCAGCTTGTATATGGCTTGTTGCTTGGCCATGGAGATATTGGACTTGGGTTTTCTTGCTTTCTATATAATTTTCCTCACTTCATGGCAAATGTCCTCTGTTTGGCCAGAGGGAAGAGTCCAAATGGCCACTTCAAATCCTGTTACAATCTCTTCCATTGGAATCCATTTAGGGGCATTGGCAGAGTTGAGTCCTTTACTTAGCAAGGGTGCCATGGCATTGTCCAGTTGAATGTTGGTAAGATTCCATATCATCTTGGAATGGTTTGCCTTCTCCAAAGGATATACTGTTTTTTTGTTTGTTTATCATACGTGTTTTACAGGAAGTCTACCTGGGGATTTTGCGGAAGATTTCAGCAATCGGCTGACGAGCTAGTGAAATATTTGGAGAGGGTGGAAATATAATTGTAAGGAAGTAATTAGGTGCTTGATATGTTTAATTACTATATGTATAAGCTGGATTATCAATAATTAGCATGTTTTTCCTCTCAATTGTCCCAAAAATTGAGAAACTGGTGTGAGGTAGGTACACTTTAATTTTTTATTTTAACTGCACAGAAGTGTTACCTGAGTATAATGTGCACCACTATATTATGACCTGAATATTTGGTCTTCATACTGCGTGTTATACTTGAGTATATACAGTAGCATATAAAAATGGCCTATCATTCTATAAGTTGCAAGATAAAAATAGTAAAATTTCTGAAAAGTTAAAATCAACTAGTTAAGTTCTATGTTAGAAACTGTTTATTTAGCAAAAATTCTTTTAGCTCATAGATGTCTTGGAACACCTCTCTTGTGCTAAGCGAGACATGCTTGTGTATCATCTGCAAATAAGATATCTGTTCCTTTGGATCCAAGTTGACTTAGATCATTGACATACAATATGAATATTAGCAGCCTCAGTACAGATCCTTGGGGGAGTCCTTTTCCTGAGGTCAGTTGGGCCACATTAATTGTTAAGTTGTTGCATTTGTTCATGGACTCTTAACCCTCCAGTACTCACGTGGGTTTTTCAAACACGAGTACTTGCGTGGGATAGATTTTAATCTCATATGAATTACATTGAAAATACATGCCAAATGTAGTTCATTCATAAACAAAAAATATTATTTTAAAATAAAAATTAACAAATCTTAAGTCAATATTTCTATAATGCCAAAAAATAGCAAACATATATTTTTGGCATGTGAAAACAAAATAAAAAATTATATTTGGTGAAAAATACTTAAATTACAATTACTTTCTAATTGATAAATACAAAAGTTTATAAAAGTACACTTGTAATAATTTTACTATTTTTCAAAAGATTCCTCATTTTGTCAGATGTTTCATAAACATCTATTTTTCTCATGATGTCTCATAATTTTTCTCAGATGTCTCAGAATTTTTTTCAGATGTCTCATACACAACCAAAAAGTATAAATTAATTAATTTGAGACAATTAGTGTATAAAAATTTAAGTATTTACTATCAATAATATTGCATATGGAAAGAGAAAGTAAAAAAAGCATAAGTTTTTTCCTCACCTCAGAAATTATAGGTATCGGTTAAAATTTGTTGAGTGAGGAACAGAAACATGAAAAGTTGTTGCATTAAAAAGTAATTCACCAAAACAGCAACAATATTTCCCACACAAGGTGATATAACACAGAAGTTTGTCTCAGATTGCTGTGCGCCATCTAAGAAAAAGCGTCCTTACTCAAAAATGGTTGACACAATACTAGAAACTTATCTCTAAAAACCTTCCACACGTGTCATTCCAGCTACTGAAAATGAGGAGACAGTGAAAAATGAACGGGAGGGAAACTGTCATAAAATGTGAGGGGTGAGGTAGAAATCTACCTCGTGCGAGTACTGGAGGGTTAATCTAGGATATTGTCTGGCAATGAAAGCATTTAAACGGGTGGGGATGGGATGTTCTATACCAGTAATGTTAAACTTGGAGAATTCAGGGCCGCATTAAAGCAATGGATGTTATGGGCTGGATAGGATTCCAGTTGTTTGATGAGGGCCTGAGATGGAAAAAATAGACTTTTTCTAAAAGATTGGATATCTGTTTTTCAAAAAAATTCTCCTTTTCACAAAAATAAAGCATTTATAGAAAATCTTGAATGATTTAGTTGAGACAAAAATTGGCACTAAGGTCTGTGGTCTACCAGTCTATCTACTCTATACTGTCTTATATCATTCTTTATTACAAATAATAATTTTGTCAATCGATGTGATCATTTCCAAGAATTCTGAAAGGGGTTTTATAATTTTTTAAGTGGATTTTTTATTTTTTGAAAAAAGGTGCTGGTACTGAGTGCCATTACATACCACCAGAAAAAATCACTGTGCATGTATGTGTGTGTGTCAAGGAGTTTCTCTGCAACTTTTAGTTTACTGATCCAAAAATTAAACAGTACTTTTATTTTAATTAATTATGTTTATGCATTATAATAACAAAATAATTTGCTTATGCAGTTATGTAAGGCATCCAGAAGGAAAGACAGTCAACCGGAATTATCTTCAAAGTGGCCACTATCAGATTGAGGTGATGGGAACTCGCTACGATGCCACCATGCACATGCGCAGCCCATTCGATCCTGAGAACCTCAGATTGAAAGGGGACTATTCCTCTTGCTAAGGTGAAATAGGCCTTTATGAAAATGAAAAAATCAGCTTTCCTATTTAATTTCCTAAATTGATGAAAGTGTTATGATTCTGGTTTTAGAATAGCTTTTCAGTATACAGACAAAAAATTAATACAATGATAAAAACACTTTAAATTCTATATCACCATTCTTTAACATCAGTGAGACTGTAAGTTGTCTAGGAAAAGTCACCTCTTCAATATATGAATTTTATAACCTGCCATATCTTCAGTATTCTATCAAAGGCTAGCATCAATAATGACCAGCGTTTTTTCATAGGTTTTTGGCATACCCAACCCAATCTGTATCATCCATCCATCCATCCCTTCTTCTTTCCATAACCATTTCCATCTTTTAAGACATCTAATATTCCTTTTCTTCTACTATCTCTTTCCTAGCATTCCCCCTTCTATAGTTTCCTTCAATGGACCTTTCCCTTTCAAAATATGATATATCCATTTCTTATGTCTCCTCCTGATTACTCTAATTAAGCCTGTATCTTCCCTTGATGTGTTTAAGCATTCCACATTTGTTATAATCTGTCTAACTAATTTTCCCTAATCTATGCCATACCCACATCCCAAACACTTTTAATCTGCTCACATCATCTTTTTTCATAGTTCACATTTCAAACTCACATAATGCTACAGTCCACATCAATGTTTATGGCCACAAAAACCCATATTTTGAAAATTCCATCAAAATTAAATTGTTTATAAATCAAGTAGACCATTATTTATTAAACGGGAATGGCAAATACATGGCACACGTGATTTTACGTGGCATGCATATGCTTGTATGTTCTGTATAAGATATGAAGTTTATTTGTGAAGGAGTAAACTAGTGACACACAAAAAAATTCTGATGATTCACATTACTTTCTTGGCACATGACCCCATAAACAATAAAAGCTACACTTTAGAATTCATTTTATCAGTCTAAGAATGCCAAATAAAATAACTTTTGCCAAAATGGGAATATATTACGTTAAGGGACCCAACAACCTTGGGGCCATTTAGGGCCCTGTCAAATTTTTGATGTGATTTATAAGCCCTCCACTCCATAAAATTAATGTGACTGAACTATTTTTAATCTGAAAATTCTGTAATTCTGACCTGAGGAGAAAATGAGACTTTTGGCTGGCATCCAGAATGCATCAAGTAAGCTTTATTTTGTATTCTTTCAAACAAAGCCCTTCACCACTGTTTCACAGTAAGGGACAACTCAAACTGATTTTGCAAACTCGTGGCCATAGATTTGGGGTTAGATCTTTTGGGGATATTTTGAAAATACAGTAAACCCTCGATATTCATGGAGGATATGTTCCTGAAAATGGGCATGAATCTTAAGACCAAAGGTTTTTGGGAAAAACGGAGGTTAGGTTGGTCATTCATATGGAAACTGAGATGGATGTTCATAATCAATAAGAATAAACGTCTTGTAAGTCCAATAGCCATGCTAATTGTAACAAATAAATTAAAACACTTTGAACATCTTATTTATGAAGAATAAACAAAAAGAAAATGTTAAAAAAGGTTATCTAACATATCGATGATGACAATATTGAAATGATGATGATGGAAGCATGAGTTGGAAAGATGAGGAGTCCTACTGAAGATCTTTGCAGGATGGTGGCTTACAAGAGTCTGCAGAGGAGGAAGACATAGTAGCAATGTTCTTAAAATAACTCATTATTGACATTTGCTTTGACTTTCGTTGTAAATTCCTGTATATCTCCTTGTAAGGGGCCATAAGAGCCTCCAATCCTCTTTAAATTTTATGCTCCCCTTCAATAAAGGATCCATTTCAAGCACCTTGTCACCCAGAGCCTTAGACATTTTCAGAATCTCCGCTGGAGCCTTGAGCGACAGCTGAGGCTTTGAAGTCACATCCCCATCTTCCTCCTCGATGCTTTCATTTGAGCATATGAGCACCACAAGGTCCTACTCTGTCAAATCTTCTTTATGGGAACCGAGGAGTTCCTCCACCTCGCTTTCTTGGTGGTCGTTAATACCCTCTCCTCCCACGTTATATGCCAACTTCAAAATCCTCCATAGCTCTTCTTCCACTAATGAGATGCCTTTCAAGTCTTTTACCGCATCACGCAACACCTTCCTCCAGCCCGAATTCCATGTCACTGAATTGATTTCATCCAGAGATTCCTTTATATTTGTTATACAGTTAGTGACATTATACTTTATTCAGGAATCACTGATTGATATAGAGGAATTGCTCTCCATATGGTTGAGAATTTTCTTGAATGTACAAGGGGTGTAATGTGACTTGAATGTCATGATGATACCCTTATCCATTGGCTGGAGGAGAGAGGTGATAGAAAGGCTGTTTGGCTGGGTGAAATTTATGCTTTCAGGATGGCCTGGCATATTGTCTAAGACCAGGAAGACCTTGAATGCTAAGTTCTTGGCCGCAAGGTACCTTTCTACTTCATGTACAAAGCACTTGTTTAGCCGGTCCAAAAATAGTTCAGCAGTCATCCAACAATGAATTCACCTGCTGTGTTTCCACAGATGATAAGAGAAAGCCTAGTTGCTTTGAATACTGAAGCAGATTTTTCCCCATTAGACAAGCTGCGAGAGGGCATTTTCTTCTTAAAAAATCTTGTCTCCTGAGCATTGAAGGCTTGCTGCATCCTATGCCCCTTCTCCTTTATAAGTTTCTTAAATCCCAAGCAGAATTATATTTTATGCAATGAATCTAATTTAACATCCACATCCAAGCAGGGAAACACTAAAAAACAGTTATGTCAAGCACTATACAGAGAGATGATAGAAAATTTCTCATTCAAGTTGGCAGGACGTAAAAGAAATCTAACACCTAGCTTAGTTTCATAGAAAGGCTTCTACAAAATTGAGAAAATTGAAGGTGGAAATGTGTGCCAAATGTATCAATAAAAAAGACAAACCCTTTCAAGAAAAGGAATACAAATAACATGGAAGTTTAAAAACTGAGATTTACTCTGCAAAACTGGATGTTTTCTAAAATTTCACTAAGAAAGGAAAGTTGAAATGGAAAACTAAATACATTATAAAGTAAACGGTATGACCCAAACAGAACCTCAATGTCTACTTTCCATTTAATCATTTATTTAATACTTATATTGGCTTTAATAGCTTTAAAGTCATCGTAGCTCTTTGTGTTCCCAAATTTCATAATTTAGCGTTATAAAATACTACAAATACATTGGAACGGAATATTAAATCAATCATGCATATTTGTGTGGCAAAAATATCATGTGTACATATTAGAATATACCGAATCTTGAATCCAACAATAGTTGTTGCTATGGCAACAATCCCGCAATGAGTGATAAAAACTGCAAAATCACCAGTATTTACATGAAATTCTAAGAAATACAATCGATAAGCAAAATTCTACAATAAAAATTAAAATCTTCATTCCTTTCCTCAGAGAATAGTAAAAAACATTTCATTACAAAATATTACATTTCTAAGATATTTTAATGTGCAAGAGAAAATTACCCTGCATGATGAATTTCAGATTTCCCATGTAAATCAAATGGGAAGGATAGTTCTTGGACTCGAACCCGGGACTTCAATCTTCACAACAAAAACTATCCTCGGGAGCTCGGTCCATGTTGCAAGAGATTTTCACCAAGTTTCATGAAAATCGGTTTATTGGTTCAAAAGTTAATAGGGGGAGATGGACAGACAGACAGACACAATGACAAAACTATAAGCCTATCTATTTCCATTCTGGAAAGTAGGCTAAAAATGACAAATTTATTGACATATTTTAAATGTATGTAAAAATTAGAACTAAGTAAAATATTTTTCAAGTAATGAGAAGTTAGACTGGTCTGCACATATCAATGCACTAGTGAAAAAGCCGCTATAGGGATCTTCATGATCAGACAACTTGCTCCAATTGTTTCAACAAACACTCTGAGATCTTTATACTATGCCAAGGTGCACTCATACATTTCTTTTGCAGTCATGTTCTGGGGTAATTTGAGTTTAGCCAAGAAAGTTTCCTCTGTTCAGAAACAGGCTGTGAAAGCTATATTCAGAGTATCTATCTGAATGCATGGCAAGCCTCTATTCTTAGCCCTTATCATTCTTACTCTTCCTTCACTATATATTCTTACATGTGCTGTTTTTGTTAAAAATAATCCTGATAAATTTTCCACTAATACTAACTAACATAATTATCATACTCGTGTCAAAAATAATATACATATCAATCAGTACTCATATTCTTTATGCCTCAATGGCCCATATCATTCTGCTGCAGTAATATACAACAAACTACCTAAGGAATTGATAGAAACCTTCTCCCCAAATGTATTTAAAAAAGTAAAACATTTCCTGTTAAACAAGTGCTATTATAGTATTAATGAATTCCTGGATGGGTGATTTTAAATATTTGCTGGTATATTTTTTTATGAGGGGTAATTGTGTGATTCTTTGTCATCATATTATGTACTGTATACTTTCTCCTTTTATTGTATACTTTGCTTTTATTTTTACTTATATTTTGCCTTTTTATGTATGTGCTGTTAGTACTATATTTTGACATATTTCATGCTAATTGTATTGGCCTCAACGGAATCAATAAATATTGAACTAAAGATATATGTATTATGAGAATGGGGTCATTTTAATTCACCCAAGAGAAGGTTAGCAAGATGGATACATATGATCTCAACTTCCTCATAGCAATAAAGAACAAAACATGGGGAAAATATCTTTAGAGGTGAAATATCCTCTCAGGGGCAATTCAGGCCTGCATGCAAGCAACAGAGAAACTAGCATAACAAAATTTTTGACCTGATAGCCTATGGCAGAAAATCCTAAAACAGTGATTTGAAAATTTTTCACATTCTCACAACACATATGCATGCATACAGAGAGTAAAAAATTACATAAACATCTGCAGGTTAGCTGTGGATAGACAAGTTTACAGGCAGCAAATGTAACATGGGCATACAAAGAAACTAACCACGAATGTTATATAAGTGTACAAAGAAACAACTCAGGATTCCAAAATATCTTGGAGCACTTCTAATGGGGTGGTTTAGCTTTCTTTGCAAAAGGCTACTACATTTCTTGCAACTCAAAATGGTTACCATACAAACTGGTGCAATATCTTGTCCAATAAGATTTTCACACAGTAACCCACAGCTGGTCATTCGGATTGTCTAAGATACAATGCAACATTTTTGGTACCCATCAAATGCCTAGTGGTGATTTAGATGTAACAGCATTGTAAAACAAACTGGTCATTGGAATTTTACATACAGAAGAGAACTTGGTTTTTCTGTCCTCACATTCATAGGAAGGCTCTCGGTTCTGCAGGGGTTGAGCTGACGACATATCGGAACAAATTTTGAAAATACTAATTTTGAGAATTCTTCAAATGGAATGATTTAGCATGTAAAATAAGAATATGATATATTTACTACCGTATGGGTCAATGTATAAAACATAATAGACTGAAAACTGGAATAATTTAAAATAAAATTTATCATATATATTTATTTTATATATGTATAAACATTAGAAAAGATATATTTCTTCTTTTAATTAAACATCTTCTTACGAGACATATTTAAAAGAAAAACAATTATGATTAACAAAACTTCAGTTGTCATCTCACTGATGTGATATTAACCCTTATGAGTGCTCAAGTTAGTTAGATTGACTCTTAAAAGACCTGTGAAAAATGCTATCAGTAACATTGATGCTTAGGATCATGCACATAATTTCTATCCCTATCCAGCTGAGGCTTTTCTAATTATGGCAATATATACTATTTTCTCTGATGTTTCATTAATAATCAAGTTTGTTGTAATTTGCTCATTAATATTTGAACCTAATTAAGATTTTTATTTCAACAGGTGAATGTTCAACAGTAAATAATAAAAACATAACATACTGAAAATATGCCTAATGCATAAAAAATCCTATTATGGATATTACAGTTACAAAAGAAATTTGAAGGAAACTAAAACTTCAAATTACGGATGTGGTTCAAGAGCATTTGAGAGAAGTGCTGATGAATGAAGAATCTGCCCAAATATGCAATCCATTAAGAAAGCCTATTTGAATAAAGTGGTGAAGTATAAGATTAAACAGCAAAGACTGGAATTTTTGAATAGTAAAGCAAAAAATCAATCCAAGTTACAAGTTCAACATCTGCATATAAGTCACATAAAAATAACTCTTGAGGCATTGCGATTTCCTCATTTTGATGATGAAACTATTAAGTACAAATCATGTTGAAATCGTTTCCAAACTATAATCAGAAGAGAATCAGAGAATCTTTTGAGATTTTTACATGTAAAAATGATTACTTTACAATTAAATTTTTGCAAAAACCTAGTGTCCGATTCTTTAACCCAGTGGTGAAAAAATGTGGGCTGTGGAAGAAGTACCCTTTCTTAATATTTATTTTACAATCTGGTACTTATTTTGTGTATATATTTCTGCCAATGTGTTCATACTGAAGTATATGTACATAACAATAATTCCTATATTGTTCAGGACAAAATAATCAAGTATATTTTAAAGGGAGTTGTGGTCAAGGTTTCAGTTCAACGAAGTTTATCAATTACAGAACCTGATGTAATTAGGTACTCAACTCACATTAAGCAAATTAATGCAGTCAGTTTGAGGAATCAGCTGCGGGAAATTCAAGCCATACTCCAGTAACAAAAGTTTTAAGTTTGAGATTTGACTATGAAATTTTTTATATTATGTTCATAACTCCTAAGCCAATTTCAAAATTGCAATAGAAAACAAATGATGCATATCTCAGTTACAAAGTGACCATTTTGTTCCTTTACCATGACAGTACTTATTCTATAACCAAAATATGTATTAAAATGAACTGTTGCAGGCATCATTTTGTGGAATTTCTCCATACTGCAGAATAAAGTAAAAACAGTATATTTCCATATAATTTTCTTTTGCACTATGGAAGCCTTAACTATGTGGAATTCCATTTAACATAAGAATAAATAAAACTATGCAAAAATTCCACTATATTAACAAAAAACATGACAACTGATGATGATGTTATTATGTTGAAAGCTGGTTGTGATTTTTGAGCAATATAGTGGAATTTTTACTCAGTTTGTGTTTAATTTATTCTTAAATACCGTATTTGCCCGAATATAAAGCGCACCAGAGTATAATGCACACATCCATTTTCTAAGGCAGACTTTAAGAAAAAACATTCAAGGAAAGTGTGTGAATATAATGCAGAGTAGATTTTTGTGAAAATCATTACAGACAAAAAAAGTGTGCATTATATTCAGGCAAATACAGTAAAATTCTTTTATTTTGGCAATGGTTTTAACATATTAAATGTGATTTTTAGGGTAAAGACTTGGAAGAGTGACACCATTTATATATGGAGGGAAAGAAAGGAGTAGTAGGGAAGGGGAGAATGGTAGGAGTAATAATGGTTGGATAGTTAAGGATAATGGGAATAATTCAAAAGAGGGAGGTTGTGGTGGGGCAGCAGGGAGTAGGTACTGTTTATTTATTTATTCATAATTTCACATACAGCATGATTGCCAATTTACAATGAAACAATCACAATAAAATAATAAAATTCTAAATATGAACAATAGGTATAACAAAAACAAGAATATCCAGTAGAAAAACTAATAATAATTGTGTTAAATGATGACTGTGATTATTTACGCAAAATATGTGTGATCCCTAGCTTAATAAATGATTTTATTGATAGGAAAAAAGGATCAATATGTGGAGGTAAGGTATTCAAAATAGAAGGAAGACGAAAGAAAAGAGGTTTGGCTAGAGAAATCCTTGGAGTAAACATAAAATAAGGAAGAAGACCGAATAGTTCTGGGTAGAACTCGGAAATTTATATGGGACAATAACTCAGGGCAGTCTGTAATGGATTTTAAAATATTATAAATAAAAGAAAGATCAGATTTAGTTTGAGTCGCAATAAGATTATCCAAAGAGAGAGCAGATAAAATAGCATCATTACAGGCACACCAAAGAGAATTTACATGATATTTCATAATTCTAAGGAAAAAATTTAGGACTCTTGTCAAGGGAAGAGAGATTAGAAACAGTAGACATACACTATATTGGAGAGCAATATGTTATAAAAGGTTATACAATTGTAGAAAAGTACATCCTGAATGCTAAAGGATCTTTGATATCTGTAAAACGATACAAAATGCCTAAGAGAAACATTGCTTTATTTTTAATTGCTATAATATGGTCAAAAAAATTAGTTTACTATCAGTAATTAGACTTAAATCTTTCTGCTGTAAAACTTTAGTCAATAAATCTAAATTAATGCAGTAGTTAAAATTTATAAGGTTTCTGCGAAAGGAGATAGTCATGACATTACATTTCTTTAAATTTGATCTTAGCTTCCAAACATCACACCAATTGGATACTAAGTTAATTGATACTTGGAAGGATGTACAATCAGCTATGGTAGAAACCTGCTTAAAAATTTTGCAGTCATCTGCATAAAGAAGTGTCTGCACCTCCAAAGAGTGGAGGAGGGTAACCAAATCATCAACATACAAATTAAACTGGTAGGGCCCAAGGACACTACCCTGTGGAATACTGGAGGTTATGAAAGACCAATTTGATGCAATACCAGATATTACCACCCTCTGTGTATGGTTTTTAAAAAAAAACTACTCAGGAGATTCAGGAAATTACCATGAATATTAAAGCAGTGGCTAAGTTTCTGAATTAGAAGGTTGTGATTTATGGAATCAAAAGCCTTAGAGAAATCGAGGAAAACAGTGTATGACTGAAACTTATTAGCTATAGCATCAACAGCATGTTTTTGAAAAACTGCTAATTTGGTCATGCAGGAATGGCCAGGAGAACAATTTTACAATTAGAAAGAAATTGTTATTCAAGTATAAGTATTAATACAATAATTGTTCACATCAGAAACCCCAGTATGCAGCAGAAAATGATATTGTGACTTGCCCAAGAAGCAGGTATAAGTAGGGTGTCCAGATGCCGAGGAAGCAAAACCAGGGTATTTTGTTCCGAAGAAGAAAAAACCGGGACATAAATCATTTTCAATTACCGTATTCCTTGGCATATAAGACGCACTGGGGTATAAGATGCATCCTGGTCTTTTAGATTTTTTCAGGAAAAAAGTATTTCAGTTTACCGAGACATTTAGGAAGGGCCATGTCATGTGTCATTTATAGGCATGATTAAGTCCGTACCTGGCAACATTTACAGAAAATATTATGGCATTATAACAGTTAAATATGTTTTAGGTAAACTTGATTAAATAAGGATGATCTAACACAAATAATTGCTTCGAAACTTGTATGTGCCCTGCGTGAACTTGGCAGTCGTATTACTTAGCTGTCAGAGTGCACTGCACATATAGATACCCTTTACTGATAGTACTTACTTAAGCTTAAGTGTATGATGATATTTTAATTTAATGGGATAAATGAAATGCATATGCAATAAAGATACATATGCTCAACTAGTCCTTTTTCTTCTTCAATTCTTTTTGCCTCATACATAATGATTTTGATCAATACAGCAATACCTAACTTCCTCTGTCCAACTATCCATCACTTCCTCCTCCAGTTGTGGCCATTTAAGAACAACCTTACAAAGACTGTTTCTCTTATCCCAACAACTTCAGTTTTTCCTCGTTTCCTCCATTCATAGATCATTTCTTCTGTGGGAGGTGCAATGAAATGATGTGCTGCTGCTCGGTCTGTTTGTTTTTCTGTCTTGAATCACCTGAAGCTTATAGCTAATAGTTTAGGCATATCTTTTCACTTTTGTAGCCATTGCAATCTCAATATACATAACTATATTTATCCTAGATATGCATAAAATATTTATGACATCTACAGAAATTCTACTATTCCGTGGCATTAATCACGATATTCAACGCTAGGAACTAAAACATCACAAACGTGCCAAAATTGTAATCACCATGAACAACATGTATTAAAGCATAATAATGAAAATGCATCCTCGGAATTCATATTGCAGAAGGTATTACTGTATCTATATTAACAAAATTTTCACTATAAATTATTAATAATATATATTTTATTGTTTTTGCGACAAATGCCTGCCAATTATTTCATTTTGGAGATAAGTGTGCTCGTGTATTGAGAACAGTAATAATCTTACCTTTGGCATATAAGACGCAGGCTGATTTTGGGAGTCATTTTTCTGGAAAAAAGTGCATCTTATATGCAGAGAAATACAGTATTTTCAGGGGTTATTTTCCCTTAAATATTGCGTCAATACATTTTGCATGACTTGAGTGTGATAATATTACAATGTAATTATTGCGTTAAGAGTATTAATTTATAATGTTGCATTCACTTTTTTGCTCTGTAAATTCAAGTTTCTTAAAGATGCATGTCCATTTTTCATTGCAGTTCATTGTATTCCAACTTCCACTAATTTCGATTTCGTTGCTTACAACTTCTTTTAAAACTGTAAATTGATCATACAATATATTTTCATCAAGTCTAAATTGATTTTTTTATCTTGTAAGAAACAAAGCTGTTGCATATGCACTTAACAAAAATAAATATAATTTGAAGGTTTTTTTAAAACAAGAGATTGTCCAACTAATGCGTCACTGCACTACACACTGAAGTCTGAACAATCTTGCAGAATCTTACCATCTCTCAAGGATTCGGTGATGTTACATTTTCGTTCGTACATTTAACCAGTCAAGTATACATAATACTTATTGTCTAATCACTTTGTGGATACATTATGAAACCACCAAGTGGTCAGACATGAGTATTAAATTTAGAATGTATTTGAGTCTAAATCAAAGAGCAACACATCTGGTCATCTCTATCTTCAACGTGCAAAAAAATATCACAATAGTTATCTAGTGGGGAATATTGGTTCTAGTTTTGAGACAATGTGATTCTAAACAACATAGAGTGCAAACTTATTCTATGTGCCACACTGGAGACGTTTAGCAAAGAAAAGCTATACTAATGATAAGATGCCAATAAAAAATCTCTTTGTATTTGTGTTTAATTTTTCTTTCAATAATTCAATTTTTGGAACCAACTACTTTACATAATAACAGCAACCTCAAAAACTGGGACAACTGTGTGTCCCGAAAACAATTTTCAGGACACTGGGACAGTAGACAGAAAATCTGGACAAATCACAGAAAACTGGGACATCTGGACACCCTAGGTATAAGTATTGGAATCATTCTCCAAAATAAATTATTAGCAATTTTAGTTCATAAAATGCCATTTCTGGATTTATTGTTTGTTCAAAAGCTCCATAATAAAGGTAAAATACTCCTTTAGCCAAACAATTAGAGGGTTACAACACCCAATGCATTTCGCCCACAAGGTGGGCATCGTCAGGGGTAAAACCTGTTTCAACAATGACTGAAAGCTTTCAGTCACTGTTGAAACAGTTTTTACCCCTGACGATGCCCACCTTGTGGGCGAAATGCATTGGGTGTTGTAACCCTCTAATTGTTTGGCTAAAGGAGTATTTTACCTTTATTAATCTTAGCCAAAGTTATTGAGCTACTATCAATTATCAAAAGCTCCATGCTTAATTATTCTGCATTAGCATGGCTAACTGGGTTAATACTGAATTTGTACCTGAGAACACTTCAAATAATCCTTGAATAACTGAGATAAAATATGATAACAATAGATTGTTAATAACCAATTGCCAAATAACTAGTAATAACACATAGTTATGAATTAAACCAAATATAAGAATATACCAACACCCAGGCACTTTGACAAATAATAAATCTTAAACTAAGGGACAAGGAAAGCTTGTTTTCTGAACTTAAAAGAAAAAACTCTTTTGCACAAAATATTAAAATATCACTGTTTATTCAATATCTTACAAAACATGAAAGACATTTTCATATGAATTCAAAACATTCAACTTATTTATGGGGAGGTACATATTGTATGATATGATGAGGTTGAACCCCCACTGAAATAACTGAGTCAATAATAAAAAAATCCTTTGGTTAGAAAAATGTTTAATCTACCTAGCTGTTCTTTAGAAAATGGTAGAATTTTTTTTTCTTAGGAGTTATAAATTCAGTGAGGTTAGACTTCATTCAAGTCACGATGCAATTGGATTTGCATGTATGGTGACACTTGTTATTCGCGTTTCAGTAAGAGGTTTATAGTTCTTTGGGTTGACTGGAAGTTTTTCGAGCTCTTCCAATGCATCAAATCCATCAATTACCCTGGCAAAAAACGAAGATCAGAAAACTTAAGATTTATTCTTTCGGATAATATTAAATAATTTTATTACCACCGAATTCTTGCATTCAATTACTTACTTTCCAACAATGGTATATTTTAAATCCAAGTGAGGCTGTTCAGCATAAGTGATGAAGAATTGACTAGCATTGGTATTTGGTCCGCTATTAGCCATAGAAACTATTCCTCTGCAACTATGCTAAAAATTCATTAAGGGATTACTGAGTGGACTAAAATAATCAGTCATTAACACTTAAAGTGATTTATATCAGCACCTTTAGATCATCTTTGAATTCATCTTCAAACTTTCTACCCCAAATAGAATTTCCACCTTTACCAGTGTTAGTCGGATCTCCGGTCTGAACAATAAAACCCTTCATGTTACGATGAAACAGACTTCCATTATAGTAATCACTGGCGCACAATGCTAGAAAATTCTGCAGACATTACAAGGTTATGAGGTGCAAAATTACCAAATGAAGAGAAAAGCGCGTTTGACAAATTGCACATTGATTCTACCTCACAAGATTTCGGACAGGATTCACAGTATAGTTCAATTTTTATGTCTCCGACATCTGTATGGAGGGTTACAGCCTAGAATTAAAGAAAAATGATTTATTCTTATTCATTACAAGATCACGACGATGTCCATCTAAATTCACGAACTGAAATATCTATTAACAATGCATGATAGATATTTTTAATATAAATAAAAAAACTGACAGAATCATACCATGAATGTGCGTGAATATTGTCTCGCACAATGATTACTGTCCTACTGACACGATTAAAAACAAACAAACTAGACGTTTTCGTAAAATAACGATGCTTCACCCGTACTAGAGGCCTGATGGGAGCTTCGTGACGTCACAGTATTGATCGCGGAAGAGTGTCGTTGTTCGCCATCTTGCAGTTTGTGGCTTTAGTCACAGAAGAAAGTTAGAACAAAATCTGTAATCATCCGTCCTAAATTGTTTCCGAGAGGGATTATTTTCCATCTTATAATTTGTACCCATCTGGGCGGACCAAGGTAATAAATTGCTTTTGTAACTTATCAAACCGTAAAAGTTAAATAATTCCCCAGTTCTATATCTTAGCTCTGAACCGATTATTGTGTTTTTCATGCTGATGTGTCGGTACTGAATGTTATAAGTGATAGTTTAGCATCCAAACATTGGTTTGCACTGAAATATTTTTTCTCGAAGTGTCAAAAATTTGGTAAAATAGGTGATTGCGTAATGTTTCGAGTTCAAAAACCTTACTGACAATCGTATGACTAAAGGTGTATAGACGCTATTTTGTAAGAAACTTAGTCCGGTAATGATATTTTATGCAATAGTTATTTATCAATCACCGAATTCTTTTGTTATATTCCATTGGAAGTTACAGCAGCTCTCTTTAAATGCGATAAAATAGACCATTTAAAGATAGTAATCTGTCAATTGTCAGAATAGTAGTAACCCTAATTTTGTTTTTCTGCTGTGTATTGTGCAAAATTATTCTTAAGAAAATTGTTGGTGTTTAAAAATTAGGTAGTAATAGTTAAATTTTGGGTTTCGAAGTAAATTCTTTTGTTTTTCTAGCCAAAAGGTTCGCTCTACGGGTCCGTTTCATCTAAATGGTTGTCTGTGGTCACTATGTCCACACTATCGGGGCTTGCAACGAAGGGGGAGAAAGGCAAACCAAAATTTCAGTCGTTGGATATCAATAGTTTATACAGAGTAAGTACATTTTGTTGAATCTCAAAATCCTACACTTATGTAATTATATATGTCAAAGTTCCATGGTTTTTAATGCAATATCTTGCCTTATTTCTACCACATAAGTAACATTTTCAACGCCCTTGTTTACTTATTATATTGTAGCCACACCCTAACTTAGAATTGCGAATATTTTAATAAGGTTTCTCTAATATAATATAAAGTAATGCATCCCATTACTTAAATAGTTTTAGGTGTTTTTATTTTTGTCGTACTTGGTTCAAGAATGTTTTCAATATCTTCCAGTAATTTCTATGAAAATCGGTAGGAAGTAATGCGGTCAGGGTGACGTTAATTAAAATTGAATTCATCTAGTAGAAAATATGATATATATACTTTATCATGTTCAAAGTATATAGAGAAAATATTGTGATTTTGAAAAATTCAAGATTCTGTCGGAGATGCTCGTTTTAGTTACCTATCATTATTTGTAGTTTGTGTACAACTAGAGGTGGAACAGGTTTATGACATCTGCAAAATTTCGAATTTTATAAATACTATCACCTGGGATAGAAACTTTGTTGAGTTGAACCATATCAGGCAAAATGTAGGTGGTACATGTCTAATGTGTCATAAATTATTTCTCCGATTTTGGTTGTAAAATTTATCCAATTGATTAGCTTGACATTGTATAGAATAAAAAATGGGCTATGTGTCTCAAAAATAACCATTTAACATCCACTGACATTATTTTGTATCACATTTTATGCCCAGCTGCCATGAATCTCTCTCCCGTTCTCAGATGTTATGTGATAACCATAGTGCTCAGAGGCACATCTCTGTCCCCTCATGCCTTCTAGTCACAGATAGTGGCTCCATCCTCCCAGTGATTCATTGAATGACTGTCTAGAAGCAGCACTGTTTCTATGAGACAAACTGGGAGAATGTTTTCCAAGTTTGAGTCCATATTAATGTAACTGATAACATTGCTGTACAGATTAAAAGCATAAAGATACGATAAAGTTTCTTTAATATATATTTTTGCTTATACTGAAAAGTATTTTTTGTCATTCCGAACTTCAGGCATTTCAGACATGCATAAAGTTTCTATATCATTAAAAGTTTTAACTCTCTGAAGAGGAACAATATAAAATATCAAATTGATTATTTTTACTTGTCGACTGATGTTGAGTTGCAACTGTCCTTTTATATAATTATTAGACACAAGTTTTAAAATAATTGCTCCTTAAGAAATTACAACCCCAATTTAGTGCCACTGGCCATCACTGACATGGGCATTAAAGTGGGAATGGCAGTAAATTGAGGCATATGCTTGTTCTATGGAAGTTCTGTTCAGGACAATTAATGGGCCATGTGCTGGGGTGGCGCTAAATCAGGGGCTGACTATTATTTTGTGAAAAAGTTAATGCTTATTTCTCATTCCTAAATTCTAATGAATGTCATATAATGTTTTCTCATTAGAGAGACTAGTTCTTTGCCTCACTTTCTACAGCAACGTTTCCCAAACTAATTTGACCACGGAACACTTTCAGGCTAGGAATATATTGACGGTACACATACATGCTGGTCCGAGGGGAGGGGGCCGCAAAAAATGCTCAAAAGTTGGTTTAAATATGTTAGTTTTTATATTTTTTATTTTATAAAGAACGAAGAATAAGAAGAAAAAATCATCTGAATATAATATTTTAGAAGGAAAATATCGCTAGTATCAAAATTTTTCCACGGAACATCTATTTACATCGCGCGGAACACAGTTTGGGAAACGCTGGTCTACAGTAAAATATATTTATTTTTTAGAATGGGATATAGTAAAATTGATTTTATAAAGAGGGATTAGGTTTTATTTTTATGAAGAATCCATTGCAAGTACCCTGAAACATAATTGGTCATGATTAGAAACACATAAGTAGTCTAGGATTGGGAATTTTTGTTTCTAGGAAATGGGATGTTTTTGTACTTGTATAGTGTAGTTTTTGCAATTGATTGTTTTTAAAGCTTAGTTTCTGTTTATTAGGCAAAGCGTTATGTAGTTATAAAATACTTTGTGGAAGAATGCTACCAAGGAAGGACCACCTTATTATGGCTGATTAATATTTTTTGATTTGCTTCTTTATTTACTATTTAAATGATCTTATCTATAAGCATGTGTGCTGGTTGATTAAAAAAAGTCACATTTGAATTTTTCTCTTAATTTTATATCAACAATCGGAAATGCCGATTTTTTGCCTGAAACTAAAAAAAATTTCTTTAGTAATAATTATTTTGTCTTTAATTTTGGTTAAGTCCCCTTCTCAATTCTAGCCTTTTTAGGTGCATTTTGCTTCCAGTATTAGCGCCTATTAGCTTTGGTCCATCTGCATGCTTGTTCTTGGCTTCTACTGAGCAGATTTTCATGAAATATGAAATTAAGAGCTTACAGTCTACAATGAAAAAATTGCATAAATGAATAACGTAAGCCAATCAGGGGTACTACTTTAAAAGTGACAAAAATTGAATTTTCCGTCATATCTCATAAAGTATTGATCATATCAAAATAGTTTTCAAATAAAACTTGTAAAACTATTAATATAGAGTATTTCTTTTCCTATACATTTTTATCGAAGGAGTAGCCAGTACCAAGAAAATCAAACAAGAAAGTCATAATTTGCTTTCAACTTAAAAAAAATTCATGCATAAATACCTAATTGTTGTCAATGTAAACAATCTTATAGGTTAATGAAGTAAATAAGGTCTGCTGTAATTACAAAAATACATTTTATTTCCATACACGTGCATGAAAGACTTTGTAAGCGGAAATGGATTATCTACGACGAAGAAAAGAATGTAAATGTAAATACAGTAGTCCCGATAATTCGACCTTCGATTGTCCGACATTCCATGTAATCCGACATAGCCATATGCAGCTCAATATCTGTGGCGAAAAATTATCTGCAAATTTGGACAAACTTTGACATTTAAAGCGAAATTTCGTTATCTCATTGACAATGAAGGATTGTTAGGGGAGCAGATAAATAACTGCGATGAGACAGGCTTAAACTATAAATTGCTGCCTTCAAAAACTTGAGCTTCTCGGGCTGAAGCTTCAGCTCCTGCGTATAAACGAAGTAAAGAAAGAGTGACAATTCTAGCCTGTAGTAACGCTACTGGTAACCACAAATTAAAACTCGTACTTGTTGGAGAGGCCAAAAAACCACGAGCTTTCAATAACCTAGCTCCTACTGTTCCGTAAATTAAAATTGAATATTTTACTGGCATAATTTCTGATATATCGTTTTGCAGTATTTAGTCATTAAAATTATGTAATATGTTTATTAATGCACCAACTCATGGGGGCGAGAAATATTTAGTAGACAGATATAATTGGGTCATGGTGTTTTACTGTTTTATGGTGTGGGGTTGTCCAAATTATATCGTTTAGTTTCAAATACTCCATTGCATGAAACATGCCTATTTGTGATACACTGTAAACTTTCCTACTTGTTGTTGTTGAGTTCATCAAATGTTATTCATTGGTTCAAGTTTGGATAGCAGAAGTATTGAAATTACTATGACCCTATGGTTTTAAGTTCTCATTAAGTTCTTATTTAGACAATCAAATTTTATCTTTATGATATATTTACAAAGTATACTTCTTTTAAAGTATTACTTATGTCATTTCTCCTGATTGGGTAATGCTGTTGATTTCTGTAATTACCGTAATTAATGAATCATTTTTCTAAGAAAAATAACTAATGAACATGGATGATGAGCATGATATTTTAAAATTATCTACAAAGCTACTGTATTTGCTGGAGTCTCAGGAAGAGACTTAAAATTGATTTTGGTAGTGATTTGGGAGTTGTTCAAGTAGTAGTCATTTTTGGATATTTAATACCCACTATGATTAAAAATTGTATTCAAATTGTTTAAGTATAAAAGTGTAAGCAAAGTTTGAATAGTCAAGATAACCAACTATCACGCAGCAACAGCATACATGTGGCAACATGCCAGACAGTATAGTCTGCCTGAGTATGATGTATGTATCAGCGGACAGTATGGACATGTGTGCTGACATATGGTATCATTATACAACATGTATCCGATGATGTACATTAACCGGACCCATCTAAAGCCTGTACAGTGGGTTCCTGTTATTCACGTACTAGAAAATGGCCGTGGATACCGGGGAATTTTTCCTCATAAAAATACATTATATAAGAGAGGGGTTACATTCCGATTTGCCATTAAAATCACTTGTGACAAAAAAAAACAGAATTTTCTCTCATAGGATTTCATGTAACAAGGGAGATTAGGTTTAAATTGCTGCTACTGTACCCTATGACATCCAAATTAAGAAAACAAGTCCCATTTATGGGCATTCGGATTCTGAAAGGCTTAATATACAGTACAGTACATACACTGAACGTTGCCTAATCTTAATATAAATGAAATTAACTTATAAAATTACATAAATATGAATGGAAAACGTTTCCAAGGATAAACACTGATATTGCAGGATAAAACTTGTGAGAATCTCGGGTACGATGTTCACGGAATAACTCCAAAAACAAAAAACGTGATGCTGGTGAATAATAACACACAGAAGATGGTGCCTGTGTTCACTTCCATATGCTAGTTACAATGAATAAAAAAGTAATTACCAACATAGTATATTCATGATCAATAGCAAAAAATAAACAAAATAGGCCAGAAAATTAAAATAAAATGAGTTTAACCTTTAAATGCAGAGCGTTCCCGTACGGATACACAAAATGTGATTGCTCGCTGCCGACCATGTTCATATGGGAATGCTTTGTTTGGAAGTCGCTTACAGATGTTATTTTCGTCATAGAGGCATGAAATGTTGAAGGGTTTATCCTTGGGACGTGCTCAAGAATCATTGAGGCAACCATGCCACTGATTCACCACTGGGGACAGGGAAGATCTCCCACCAACTGTAAACAAAGATAAGGGAGAGTGTGGCAGCCCCGCTCTTCTTATTTCACGTGGACAAGGGGGATAGGATGGCAACTAGCCATGAGGTCAGCTGCCGTAGTTGGAAGTGAACTAAGAAGCTCTTCCACCTCAACGTCACAGTCCTCAATAGTTATGTTCTCCTGATGTCATCTGGTAGGCAGATGACGCATCGAGAATTTCGTCTCTCTCATGCGAAATCTGATCCAAGAAGGGGCATCAGCTCTTCCTGCTGTTACTTCCCAAAGTGGAAGACCAAGTAGCACAAGCAGGTCACAATTACATCACTTGGAGGTCAAAGAAAACAAACTGGCCTGCAAAGGGAAGTAGTCTTCGCTACCATGTGTGCTCCGAGAGGGGAAAATATATTAGAACAGTGGTGAAGTGCAAAATATGTGATGTAAGGCACTGTGTATTTTCGTGCTTCGAGGAGTACCACACCAAAACATTACTTTAAAAGTTGTATATTTAATTCTTTGTAAAATGTATGAAAAAGTTATCGTTTATTATGATTTTTTATACTTTATATTATAGATTTACTTGGAATTTTGGTTATTATCTTTTCTTTTACTATAAAGGTCATACCCGTTATTACCCAAACAATTTAGCCAAATATTACTTTTTGTTTAACTAATTTATCTCTTATAGTTCAGGAAATGCATAGTTTTATTTGATCAAAAGCAAGAAAAATTTATATGGCCAAAAAGTAGGGCATTGAGACTCGCCGTAGGGACATGTAAATCCAGCGTTTAAAGGTTAATGAGGCAGTCACTGCTGAACAAGTAGCGTGTGTGTCGATTTCTTACTCTGCCACAGCAAGTAGTCCGAGTGAGGAATAAGCAAAATGATAAACTGCAGATAACGAAACATTGTTCCATATTACATGACAAATACTGAATCCGCGAATACTGGGGACCCACTGTGTATGTATATATGTCTGTTTATGTTTTTGGTTATGATTGCATATTTATTAAAGTAACCTGTTTGCAATCTCAGAATTATTCCTATACATTCGCTTCATTCACCTAAATCATTTTGTACTCATCTGCCACTCTTACTCTAATAGCCTATGAACACTTTTCTTTCTCATATACAAACTATATTAAGAAAGTATCATGATCATGAAAATATTTGGCTTGGAGTTAAAGCCATAATAGAAATATTTTTGTGAAACAAAATTAGAGGACAATTTATTTAGTGTACGTTATTTTATTCAAAAATTGTCTGATTTTTCATTATAAAATTCCAGTTGTTGAGCCTGATGTCATAGCACTACATAGGCCACATGCTTGAAAAAAGTTATATAGTATTCAAGGACATGAAATTATATTAAGTACTGTTACTTTGAAAAAACAGTATGGAATATATTTCCATCTAAATAGATCATAATTGTAGCCAGTGAAATTATCATATATACAAGAATCCTATGAATAAGAGAAAGTTTGTGCAGTATATGTTGCAGTAGTTTTTGTTTCACTAACTACAGCATTCAACATGAGCATCTGAGTTAGTCAGTGAGGACAACATGGAAGTACTATTCAGTATTTAAATCAAATGGTTTCATTTTTACAAGATTTAATTCATGCTGTGGCAGTGTTTTCCAAACTGTGGGTTGCATCCGTCCTGGGTAGGCATGGTGTAGGTTGAAGGGATGCAAAAAAGATTTGACTTCTATTTCCTGTCTGTTTAACCATCCTAATCTTGAGACCTACAATATGCAGCCATCATATTCTAGTCATCAAGTGGCTAGGAATTATTTTTTGCTTCCATGTTTTTTGTTAAGGCTCTCATATTAATGGTAATTATATGTCCAGTAGATAATTTTTATGAACGGTGATTGAACATGGTATAGATAGATCGATAAGTACCTTTATTTGGGGTAGATTGAAGCTAGGCAGTCTCTTATTTCATCTATCCCAGGGTTGCCCAAACTATCTGAGGTCATGGAACCCTTTGTCTCTTATTCATATTATTTAATGGAACCTCACAAAGCTTTATCACCCAATTGTGATTTTGAACTGCATCCGTCAATTAGAATTTCCACTTTACATAAATACTTGAATAAACTTATTCTCACACATTTTTCCATTTTTGCCAAATATCTTCATTAGAATTTCATTCATGTAAAGATTTGTTGTTACTAAAATTTTAGACTATATAATTTCTACAACTTTTGTTTGAAACATTTTTCCATTGGATGGATTATTTAAGAAATATTTTGATTATCCATCTGAATTTCGGCACTTAACATTTCTTTCCGTTGCTATGATATTATTTTCTAATTCTTGGAAGTGACACCTACGCTACCAAGAGTAATTTTCATCGCGCATCAATTTTTTTATTATCCACAGCAACAAATTACAATTTTTGTATACCTGTACTTTTTTCTGTTTCAAGTGACTCAATAGAGGACATCATTTGCCAAAAAAGTCTGCGAGATCACATAATTATAACTTACAGTTTCGGAGATAAAAATTCGAGAATTGCCCAATCTTTCTATGCCGTTTCATATGTATTTCCCATAAATAACACCTTTGAAATCTCGGTGTATTCCATTTATTGAGTATACTTTTCCATCTTGTTGATACTACATGTATGAGAAAGTAAAAATCAATCATGAAGGAAAAAATGCAGAGCACATTTTTTTCTTGTTTAACCTGCCATTGGTCGTGTGGTGAGTCAATCTCTTACCACAAGAATAAACATGCTTTCATTTTTTTTCTGTGTAAGTTACAACTTTCGGGATCAGTATATTATTATTATTTATTTCAATATACAATGCAAGTGGGCGCCTGGCCCGGTGGCAAGGTTACAAAATTAACATATAAAAAACATATTTAAAACATATAAAAACATATTAAGAAGATTCAGTTTACAATTGTTCACATACCACATACAATATTCTATCCATATATTTTTCCTGTTAGGAGCTTCGAGTTCAAGCTCCTTTGTTAATTAATTCATCTTACAATATTATTTAACAGTAAATTAACTAAAAGTAATGAATATCGTTCCCAGTGATATTTTTTACTCTTGATTTAAAGGTTTTAACATTTCTAGGGAAGGGTACACAAAGGGAAACATCATGTATCACTCAAAAGCTCGTCTTTAGAATTACCCATAATTATTATGCATTTTGAATGCTATTTAACTTCGCTTTAAAGAGACCTACGTGGGAAGGGAATAGCTTGAAGACCTCTGCAGGTAATTCGTTCCAATGCTCAATCCCTCTATTAAGAAACGAGAATTTTCCCGTTTGTTTTTTGTGCAGGAGGCTCCATCTTGTGCTCATGATCACAGCGTCCATTTTCTAAAAGTATTTGAGTTTACATTATATGCTATCCCAGATATTTTTAGCTAACTTTCCAGAATAGAATAGGCTTATAGTTTTATCGTTGTGTCTGTTTGTCTGCCCCTTCTTAACTTTTGAACCAATAGACCGATTTTCTTGACACTTGGTGGAAATCTCTTGCCACTGGGTTCGAGCTACCGAGGATAGTTTCTGTTACGATAATTAAAGTCCTGGGTTGGTAAAGCATTTTAATGAAAGTTTACAATTTTACATCTTGACAGGGAGAGTCTTTGGAACCTGCACAAAAAACAATCCTCCGTAAACATGGAATGCAAAGCCTTGGTCGTGTGCCCTGCGCCCGCCGAGCTCCTGCCAACTTGCCCAGCCTGAAAGCAGAGACATCAGGAGCGGATCCACCAGTCAGTCTTGTTCCCTCTGGAGGTACAGGATGGGGTTCAAAGCCATCTGGAGAGGGAGCCAATGCTTCTGCAACCTCAGCCTCAACTCAGGCACAGGGACCTGTGGCTGCGGCCGCCCTGCTGCCCCCTGCAACACTGCCCTTGAGCTCGAACACCACTCAGCCCACTTCCCAAACACCCCTTCCCCAGAGCAGGCAGCAGCCCATACCAGGCCCAGTTGGAACAGTTGCTGTGGTATGTATTACAAAAGTTAGCATTTTATAAGTGAAAATTAACCCTTTAAGCAGTATGGATGTTCATTATGTCTCCTGGGTGGTGTGCCTATGGGAGTACGAATGGTCATTTACGTTTTCAAAGTTCTCGCTCAAGCAGTGCAGACTGACATTTATGTGATGCCTTGATTTAATGCTGGGATGTGCTGCCTTCTTTTGGCTTCTAGATGGCACTACGTGCACAATCCTATGTCTTATAGAAAGGATTATTTTTTAAAACCCACTGGTTAAAAGATTAAATAAGTAGTAGAAGATCTTTTACGTTAACTGTAACAGATTTTACAACTAGATTAGGCTTCAGAATCTTGATGAATTAACAAATTTTGTTGCTTCAGAATCTAAAGTGGTGTGGTTTGAAAAACTCAGGGGGAGGGCTACATGCAATATTCAAAAATGTCATATTTATTCCCTTTACTGTCAAACCTTTATATATGAGAACTACCAAGCCATTTTTCCTGAAAATGTAAATTGAAGAATGTAAACTAAGAATTACAGAGGTGGTTTATAAACAGAGGGTTGTGGTAGTTTTTTGGGAGGGTTGAAAAGGCAATGTTTTTGTATTATTTTTATATAGTTAGAATAAGATTTATTTTTGCAGGAGTAGAGTAGATTTATAATATCTTGAAAGTAATAGTATATTTATTTTTATTTATTGTCTAATAGATGGGGTAAGGGAGGGTCACAATAAGGTCAGATGTCTTAACCACTTCCCTGACAGGTTTTTACTAGAGGTGGGACGAATTCAAAATTTTCTCGAATCCAAATTCTAAAAGGTTCTCGAATCTCACGAATCTCGAATCTCACGAATCTCGAATCTCTCTAATCCTTCATATAAGAATAATAATAAGAAGAAAAAAGAAAAAACTTTTACTTAAAATTAACAGTTTTTAATTAAAGCAAAATTTGAAATCTGCCTAAATTTAAGAATAGTTTTTAAAAATACACCTATATTTATTAAGAAGATACAAATGAAATTTTGTTAATGAAGTACATAATTAAAACTCTTGAATCTTGAGGTTCATTTTCTCAACATAATTTGACAAAAATATTTGAGTATCAGTTCCAATTTTTTACATTTTTCCAAAACCTTTTAAAATCAAAGCAAGTGTATAGGGGAGGATTATTTCAAGAGTTAACATAGATAAACACTAAACATGGAACACTAAATTCTCTTCAGAAAATTAAGAAAAATCAAAAACTTGTTTATTTTAAGAGTTCATAAAAGTACTGAACACTTTTAGGACAATCTAAAAGAGCAGAAATCTTCAATGGAGATTTTTATTTAAGGAAACTAGCATTCGAACTTGCTCTGGGTCGCCACGAGGTGATCTGGGTACCACTGAAATTGCAACAATCGCATTCTTTTTTAATGAACACTTCAATTGGACGTCAATAAAACTAATCTTTCCCAAGTTTTGAGTTAAAATGTTGAATGGTTTTTTAGGTTAGGATTCGAAAGATTCGAATGACGAAAAAAGCCCGAAGATTCGAGTTTTCGAATCTCGAATCTTTTTCAAGATTCACGTGATTCGAGAAATCGAATGTCCCATCCCTAGTTTTTACAATATAAAGTAAAAAAATCAATTTTAGCCTATTTTCCAAAAAATGGAAAGTAGTCTTATGAGATCGCCTCGGTGTGCATGTGTCCCCCCACTAACATCTTCTTCATGGATGGACCGATTTCCATGAAACTTGGTGTACGGTTAGTGCTCTCGAATATTACCTCTGGGCCATAACTTATATTCTGAATTTACAGGTCCCGAGTTTGATTCCAGGTGAGTTCTTTCCACATTTGATTTACCGTAAATACCCGCGTATAATGCGCACTTTTTTTTCGAAATATTAGAGTTAAAAGTTAGGATGCCTGTTATACATCATACTTCCACAATTTTGGCACAGTAATTACTGCCCGGGTATCCTCATATTTTTATTGGTGGTTTTTACGAAAAGTAAGATAGATTCTAGTAAAAATTTATTAACTAATTCTATAAACATACATTAATTAGATATTAAAAGAATGAATTCATATGACCCCATATTTCCACAATTTCGTCACATTAATTACTGCCTGGGTATCCTCATATTTTTATTGGTGATTTTTACGAAAAGTAAGATAAAATTTATTAACTAATTCTATAAACATACATTAATTAGATATGAGAAGAATGAATTCAGAATTTATTCATTTTAAAAGCCAAGAAATTCTTCATCACTGGAGCATTCGTCTTCGATGTTGCTATCGGAATCGTCATCTTACACATGACGTCACCCTACACCAGCGCCCGGCCTGGTGGTGAGGTACTGGTACTACTTACAATTAGAAACAATGGCAGCTGATGCCTTTGAGTATGCTGGGAGTTGATGCTTCTTGTAGAACTAAATAAAGTTATCGTTCCCTACCTTTCTTTCAGCATTCATACGTGCTTTATTCTTGATTCTTCGAGTCTGTAGTTAATTATGGTTATTTGCTATCATGTTTACGCGCTCCCTAGTGTTCTAATAAGGGTAAAACTGAGGGTTGCGCGAACCTGTCCACCTCAGGCGTGACAAAAATGTATGTATAAACATAGGATTATCGTCATTCCATTTTATTAGCTCAAAGAATGTCATATGCCATACTATGAAATTAATATAATTCAATTTATTATGTCCTAATATCACCTTGTAAGTAAACATAAAATATGTAATGATTGAGTTAGCTGACGTTCTTTTGGAACGTTATTCGAAAATTTCATTTCGCACTTTCATTGTTACCAATACATAATACCAATAATTCGATCATTGCTTTAGAACACGTTACACCATCTACTTTATTCTGGAATGGTAATGCTAAAAAAATCGGTGCGCACTATACGCGGGTATATAGAAAAATCATAGATTACGAGGCTGAAAACCCCCCTGAGCGTTATACGAGGGTGCGCATTATGTGCGGGTATTTACAGTATATGGTTAATCGAAAATCCATTGTGCAGAGAGTTTTTCTTTTTCATTTTAAAGTACAGTAAAACCTCTCATTAACAAAAATCAAGGGACCCAATTTTTCTTCTATTCGTTATTCGGAAATTCGTTGATTGGAAGTTATTGGGTGTTGCATAACTTCAGGGGCGCATTGCCTGTTAGATTATACAGGAGCAACGGGGTTGTCCAAATGAAGGCATATGCGCAGATACGGCATAACTCGACTAAAATACGCCCATTTTAAGGAAAAAGTATCACATAAGTGGACGATATTCAAAATGCGCCCTCAGTGTTTAATAACCAACCATATTGATTTGAAGCTCCGATGGCACAATGCTTTCTTATGGGAAAAAAGGGCCACTTTCATTCATCTCGTTTTGCAAATTTTGACAGTGGCAAGCACCAAATAACTGAAATGCAATTTTAGTTTTTCTAGCATTGATTGGCAGGTTTTGCACGAAAACGTCCTCGGCAATTTTTTATTCTACGCCTTTTTTCGAGGTTGCAATGCGTGAAACTCGCTGAGCCTATCCTAAAGCATCTGTTGAGACACTAAGTTTATAAAAAAATATTGACAGCAACGCCACTTCTTAACACCAATTAATAAACTACTATTTGAGCACTATAGTGTGGGTTGCAAATATTTCAAAACGAAATGAATGAAAGCAGCATTTTCCTCATAAGAAAGCACTAACTGTCGTTGGCACTCCAAATTAAGACTCCAATCAATATTTTTCACTAACCTTCTTAACAACACTCCAGCTCTGTCTCTGACGAATAAATTACCTATCACAAAAAGTGTATAGGAACCACCTCACCATGATGCATACCTGCTGCAATCTTTCATTGATATTCCCTTTAAATGGATTAGGGGATGAATTTAATCGGGAATGATTTCAAATACAACACTTTTTTAAAAGATTTATTTAAAATACATCAACATTTTTTAAAAAATGAATCTATTTTTTTCTGTTTCAAATTCTTTGTGAATTCTCGGGAAACAGCAGTCTCCACTTCCCTAAAAGCATGCATCACTACAACTCTCGGACGAGATTGTCAATGGCGCGAGAATGCTGGAAACACAGGAAACGTCATCATGCTAGAAAACATGATTGGCTTGTTGTAAGCTTAATGCTAATTGGCACATTGGCGACTGTTTTCAATCGTTTTTTGTGCGTATGTAACTGAAAAAAATGTTTAGCGAGAAAAATTTCGTTCTAAAGAGGTAAATATAAACGGAAGTGACCACTTTTTCTTAATAATAGTAAAGAGGTTATAATTAGGGATTTTGTATATAAGTTTGGCTGGACTGCCGTCAATAGTTCGCTATCCGGAGGTCTTCGCTATAAAGGGGTTCATAAGGTAGAGGTTTTACTGTATTTTAGAATTATGATATCGGAGTGGGATTTGTACTTTTATAAAAGGGGGAAAAATGAAGATTCTTATTCTTATCACACAATTTTTATTTCGATCGTACTTGTTTGAATGTCTCTCAAAACTTTCATTTCCGCATTTTGAAAACAATTTTTTCAATTTGTTGCTATGATGATGATTATTGCCAAACTCAGCTGGAGAAGAGCCGAGTGCATATTCCAGCCATGTTTTGATTCATAGCATAACAGTCGACCCTTAGGTCGATTCATACCTCTCGGAATCACTGCAAAAAATATGAATACTACATAGTTCTCAGTAACCATACCGACTTTGTAAACAAAATGGCACTTCTTGTGTAATTCTTACGGCATCTTTGATGAGAGAATTTTGGTTTTTGTTGGTTTTGAATCTCATATACTGTGTTGTCCTGAATATAATGCGACCTTCAGATTTTTGGAAAGTTTTTCAAGAAAAAACTAAACCTCAAATATAATGCGTCCCCAAACAACCTTCAGCCAATCTAACATAAGTTCCTCATTCATTCATCCCTTCTGCGCACGCAAGATTACACTTGACGGTAACTTTACCTTTGGCATCCTTTTATGATTTAAAATTACGTAGGGAGTCAGTTTTCACCCATCGACTGTGACTGCAAGCATAACAGTTATCCTTGATTTCTCATTTCTGGTGGATTTTAACAACACTGATTTAGCTGTGACTATTTTTAAATTCATGTGATAACTTTGTCGGATTCCTCGGTTAACGTGGGATTTGGAAGAACCTTTTTTCTCAACATGATCAACAACCTTTTTTCGCACATTGTTAAAATAACGGATGGATAAAAACTTGCTAAGATAATTATGGCCCTGCGAAGTTTTGAGATTCGATTCGAATTTCAAGATTTGATTTGATATCACAAAAAACGATTCGTAAATTTCGAATCAGCAGATGATATATCAACCAATGAAAGTTTGATATGTTCTTATTAAATTATTGGTCTAATTTTAACCCTCGTAGTGTAATACTCGAAATATAAGGCACTGGCGAGGGAAATTTTGTCATTTGGATCATCCTCCCCCTCCCCCCAAGGTATAAACACATACAGAGCGGTTGAAATATGGACCAGTGTCCACATTATGGCTGCAACATTTCTTGATCCAAGATTTAAACCAGTGCTGGAAAATGTTACGCGTAACAACAAAAAAACGAAATTATTTTGGATTAGCATAACAAAAAACATTAATAAAATTTGTCAAATAGCTCTAATGGAAAATGTAACGATAACGAAAAAATAAATTTTATTTCGTTAAGAGACGATAAAGAGTTATGTTCTGGTGGCATTTGTCCTAGGCGTGTCTTGAGCAAGGGAATGTGTCCTAAAATCCCTTTCTCTGGTCTTGTTTGTCCCCTACTGGGCCAGTTTTGCCACCTTGTTGCGAAAGAAATGCTATACTGACCACTACCGATAGAACCTAAATTCCATTTATGAAAGGAATGGTTCCCTGGTATTAATGCATCTCCAGGAAGTATGAGATAAGGAGTGTGGAGTATGAGGAAGGAAGCTTCAATAAATGTGCCGCTTGTAGTTAAGGACCATTCCCTATCCTCCCCTACAGGGCCTCATACTTCGAAAACATTCTTTTAGATATTGCACCGGAGTGGGTTTTTCCTCTTTTAAAGGTCGATACTCTGCAAGTTCCAATCCCATCATCCCCTCCAATCTTGAATTCTATCCACATTTTGTCAGTTTAACTTAACTAGGTATTTGCGAAAGGCTGAAGTGAATCTACAATTCGAACTTGTTGTCATTGTTCGTTCGAGGTCAGTACTGCTTCGCATCTATTATTATTATTATGAGACGTTTATAATGTGGATAGTTGTTGTTCTCTGGAAATGAAGACTAATCAGAGCTTAAAACAATTTCAGTTCATGTCAAATTACTGAAGACGGTCACAGGGAAACTTTTCGCCAGCCATAAGTAAAACGAAGTTCATTCAGTGTTGAAGAAATATGTCCCATTTTCATACATATTTCAAGTTCATATTTTGTTTAGTTTTAATTCAAGTCAAGTAATTTAGTATGGAGGCTTTCTTTGTCATATTAAAAATGCCATTTTATATACCATTGGGTACTGGGTTCGATTCTGAAGACAGCAATGTCCACCATCTGGGAATAATTTTAAAACAAGAAAAAATGCTTTTTGAGTTTCTTGTGCAGACTATTTTTGAGGACATCAAGGTGGCATGAAAGTGTTGTTTGATGTTGGGGACAGTAAATTCCATGCATTAACTTTGAACACAAATTCTTGAACCCAGTGGTTTAAGCAGCTTCGAATGGTCTTCCATCAGCCACAATGAAGTATAACGCTGCTTTATCATATTGTTCCTTTATTTTTGAATCAATTGATTTTCTCATAAAATGTGTCATGGTAGTTTGTTTTTTAGCCTTGGGATTCGCTGATTTTTCTTCAGGCCGCTTCAATTCTTTCTTTTTCGCATCTGTTTCTTTTGCTTCACTGTGCACTGATTGATACTTCCTTTTCAAATGTGTCCGTAAGTGGGAAGTTGTTCCACTGGCTTGCGACGACAATATTTGACAACACAAATGACACTTAAATGCCTTGTCACTTATTTCAAAATGTAATCAAACTTCTGACATGTTGAAGGGTCTGAATTCCAAAAATGATATAAATAAAAAATAATGATACAATCACACAATCATTTGAAAAAAATTTAGATATGCAATTTAAGTAAGAAATCGCAAAAAAATATTCTATATATTTTTAAAATATTTAGTTTGATAAGAAAATAACACTTAATTTTCCAGTTTTATTACATTAACTGAGCCTAAACTGGCAACACTGTAACTGAAGTATGCAGTATGCCGACACAGTAAAACTTTTGCAGTTAGCACCGCTTAAAAGAATGGTCTTGCAGAAAAACTTTTCTTGTAATAAATAATAAAATATAACTGGCTTTTTAAAGAACTAATTAAATAAATTTCTTGTACTGACTTTATATTGATTTTTGTGTTATGTTTTTTGTAGCAATTACAAAAATTTTTTAAATAAAATAGTTGTATGTATGGGATATTTTGAAACAAAATTCGATAGTAAATGAATAAATGAAATCTAGTTTTAATATAGATAAAAGTCTTAATCTAATTCAAAATGCTTATGTTATCGTTTCTATGCATGCACTAGAAATAATTTTCTAGATTTCGATGTTCATAGTTCATCATACATTGAAAGTACCATATATACCGTATCTGCCCGAATAGAAGCCGACCCCGGATTTAAGCCGACCCCACGAAATTTTCCAACATTTTTTGGCAAAAAAAGTATTTTCGTAAATTTTATGCTTAAGTGTACCAGACATGCACGCACAACCTAGAATACATCTATATAATTATATACGTTCCATGTAAAGTTTTATTAGGTATTATTACTGTTAATTATAAATATAGTCAACGCCATTGCTCACACCTTACAATCAAATGTAAGTATATTTATTTATCTTACTGGAATTCAAACTGTTGCGTATCGAAAGCTGTCATCGAATTTGGCGTGATCGTCTACTTAGTCATTATACGCAATTTTAATAGATTCTATGAAAGAGGGTTTTAACATGCATACAAAAATGACAATGGCTATAGCAAAATATAAAATAAACAAGAAAAATTAATATGAACTTCTTTTATTGGCTAATGAAAAATAATACACATCGCTAAGTATTCTTAATAATACATATGCATAGCCCTGAGAAACGAAATACAAATATTACAATGGCTATGGCAAAAAATACAATAAACAGTTAAAATTAATATGAAATTCATTTAATGGCTAATGAAAAATAATACAAATCGCTAACTATTCTTAATAATACATGTGCATGGCCCTGAGAAACAAAAGATAAATATGCAATAGCATTTAGAAATGAAAAATATATCCAATAGATTCAGAAACGAAAGAATATATACTTAAACATAAATTAAAATTTATTTACTAAATCAAGTAGTGTATGTTCTACACCACTTTCTTCTTCTCCACTGGAAGATTGGTCCCTGGAATAATCATCCCAAAGAACGTCATCCTCGCTTCCATTCATATCATTAGAAATGCAACATTTTTTAAACCCTTTTACTATCGATTCACTAGAAACGGCATTCCATGATGTCTTGATCCAATGACCTAATTGAGACAGTGATGGTTTTTTTAATTTTCCTGTGGGAGTCAATGGATGATCATCGGCCAATAACCAATCATTATATTGATGCCGTAAATTGTCTTTGAAGGGCCTATTTACCACTACGTCTAACACTTGGAGTTGGCTGGTCATACCCCCTGGTATAACAACAAGGTCTGTGTTCATTTCCTCTCGTAAAAGTTGTTTTACCTCGTCAGTCGTATGTCCCTTAAAAGCATCTAAAACCAACATACTATGCTGTTTTAAAAGCAAGCCTGGTCGCTTGTTCCAAACAGTCTTCAGCCAGTCCTTTATCAGCTCGTTGGACATCCAACCATTCTCCTGACAACGAAATATGACACCAGAAGGAAGTTTTTCCTTGGGAATTGTTTTTCTTTTTAGAATCACATAGGGCGGGAGCTTGTAGCCATCAGCTAATACCGCAAGCATTACAGTCACTCGTCGTTTTTCATTGCCACTAGACTTCACTATCACGGATTTAGAACCGACTTCTGATATTGTCACATTAGAAGGCATGTCAAAATACACAGCTGTTTCATCAGCATTACCCATTTGACCAAGCAAATATGAATGTCTTTTACGAAGTTGAATCACAAAATGCTGATACGAAAGAAGTTCATCTTGAAAGTCATCAGGTAATTTTTGAGCGAGAGTAGTGCGCCTACGTAAAGCCACAATGTTTCATCATACGTCTCTATCACCCAACACTAGCTTTAAAAGAACACCTTGGTATTTGAAGCTCAGTAGCAACTTTCAAAGCCTTCATTTGCAGCACTTCGCGAGTCACTGATAAACCTTGTCTACGCAAACTTTTTACGCATTCACACACGCGTTCTTCGACAGCCTTAAAATAGTCGGTTTTTGGTCCAGAAAATGAACGTCTTGTTGACTTGGCTAAGTTTAACCTTTCTTTCTGTAATTTCCATCTTCGAACATTAGATTCACATACTCCATACTTTCTTGATGCCTGAACATTATTTGTTTCTTCGGCATATTTAACCACCATTAGTTTATAATTCACGTCATGTGTATTTCGTTTGTTCGAGCAAATTTGTGCCGAAGATGAACCTTTAATTTCTACGTGGTCTCCCATTTTAGGGTTACGTTAGATGAACACGATTTTAACGTAAATTCACCAAAACTGATAGAGCATCAAGCCTCCGCTCAGATAATGTTAAATGGTTACAAAACAGGTATTGATAAATTCAATCAATTAAATGTAGGTATTGTTAAATTCAATATCCTATCTTTATTATTTATTTATTTGTTAATAATCATCGTCTAATATTTAGTAGACTATTATTCATAACAATCATCTATTATTATTCGTTAATAATCATCGTAGGTCAAAGTACTTTACGAAAAATACCATAGACGGATCTACCATCTGCTACCATCATTGAACACAGCGGCAATGAGAGGTGCTGCCATCTATGACTGGATAATGTCGGCTCCTAACTTTAACGTAACTGCCATTTAAATGATCCGTAAAATCTACGACGTCTGCTACATCTGAACTTTAAATTGATTGCAGCACCAAGAAGTGCAATTAAAACAAAGAGTTGAAGAAGCTTAGTGTAGTCAGAATTTGTAAAAACCTCTAATAAGACCGGTGTTGGTATCTTAAGAACTCGTTGCAAATTATGATCAAAACGAATTTGCTGTAGCATGCAATCATGCTATGAACCTGGTGGGTTGTTAAAACTCGATTGTTTTATATACCGCCGTTTCCTTTGGATAAGAACCCAGTTACTTTTAACTACGTGTTAAAATATATAAATAACCTTCAATAGCAATTTAAATAACAGCTCCGGGCAATCGCTGTAAGAAGGGAGCGTTTTTCAGACATCGAGTGCCTTATCAGTGGAATATAGGAGGTATGCTATGGAAACAAGACATTTTTCAGCGATTGCGTCGTACGAGGATGCAAAATTTTTCCTCAGGCTCGCATTTAAGCCGTGGGTGATTTTTTTCACGATAGATTTTGACAAAAAGTATCGGCTTATATTCGGGCAGATACGGTACTTCTGTGTAACCCGCAGTTTGAAGACAAAATTTTTAGGTCATAAAGTAGGGGTATGCATTATATAACACTTTTGTGCAGTTAAAATAAAAAATTGAGTTTACCTACTTTGCACCACATTCTCACTTTTTGGGTTGAGGGGAAAACCATGCTAATTATCAATAGTCCAACTTAGCGTAATTTTCCGATTATAATATGCCCCCATGTTTTTACAAATTAAATGTGAGAATTGTCTTATCACCATACATAATACGCACCTAATAAAGATCAGTGTAACTTTTCACTAGATTATTAGCAGTATCGATACAGTTCTCGCTTTGACGCCAAGTGGTATACATGCAAGAGAGTTTATGAGGATTCTGACTCACTTATTAAAGATCGACACAATGTATTAAAATGCCTCAATGATGCATTTTGTATGAATCTGGTTGGCTGGAATAACAGTTCTCGCTTTGCCGCCAAGTGAAGGAGTTAATGAGAATATTACCTACGTCTCGTTGATGAAAATTTCATCTATTTCTGTCTCTATGTTCATACAAGCAGGTCAAGATATGTAATGTTGTTATTTGTTGCTATTTTAAATAAATGCTATCAGAATGCAATGAAAAGTACAATTTATTTAGATAGTCATGTCCTTAAATAAAATTATTTCCTTACTAGAAAAAGTTATATGCACTTGTTACCATGTGTAATACACACCCTAAGTTTTTGCCAATATTTTGAGGAAAAAATGCATATTATAATGAGAAAATTATGGTGTACATATATTAATTAAACATATCAAACACCTAATTACTTCTTTACAATTTTATTTCTATCCTCTCCAAATATTCCACATTTCACTAGCGCATCAGCTGATTGCTGAAATCTCCA
This sequence comes from Tanypteryx hageni, assembly GCA_028673005.1. NCBI lineage: Eukaryota > Metazoa > Arthropoda > Insecta > Odonata > Petaluridae > Tanypteryx > Tanypteryx hageni. Next base: position 118,303,377 of record CM054116.1, read on the forward strand.
AGCTAAATCGCCAGGTAGACTTCTCACAAAACATATCAAAAACAAAAATACAGTATATGAAAATTGAAATAATTTTATTTAGTTAATATCATAATATATATAATTAATGATGTAAGTAATTGAAAACTCGTAGAATTCATCTTCCTCATTGTCTTCAGCACCAAATAACTATGCGAAGAAGGCATACACAACGAAATTTAAGATTTCATATTAAATACTGTCATTAAATATATCTAGTCATTTAGTATTCCATAAATAAGTGTTACATGTAGTTTGATAAATTTAAAACAAATTGATGTTTAAACTTCATTGAACCTTTTAGCTTGAACCAAATTGCCGCAGCTCAGAATTTTTGGATTTAAAAAATTAATTTTTGGAGGTTTTTATTTAGTTGAATTTGCATAAGTCGAGTCTTGCATTACCCAGGAAGGGTCTGTATTTATTTATTTATGCTACATGAGTTAATACCTAACATATCAATATCTTTATATATAATTACTCAATGGCTCTCCATCTGTCTGTCCATCCATCCCCCCTTTTATCTCTTTCTTGAACAGTTAATTTCTCAGAAACATGCATTTCTTTTCAAAATTTTATGGTTTTTCATTCTTTTTCTGGGTGTTGCCAAGGTGACCAACATTGTTGTCTCCGATTGAATTAGCGTCTATTAAGCCTTCAAATAGCCAAAATAATTGCGTTATCCACTTTGCGCTGTTTATGAAACATCGAAATTATAGTTGTAGTAATGTCAAACTTAATAGATTGCAACGTTAATAATTAAAGATTATTATTATTCAGTAAACAGCATGTGGGCTGTGGGCATTTTTAACAATTGACCAAAAGAAAAAAATCTTTCTTTATTTCAATACTGGAATGTGAACTTTTTCGTATGAGAGAGACAATGAAAATTGCACATATAAATTATAAAAACAAACATGACATTCAAAATATCAGTTGTATAATTTTATAAGGAGAAATTGGCTATTATCACTTTTAAACATGCAGATTTCTGACTGACTTTGGAAAAGTTTTTGCGGGTACTGCTAGTAATTATAAAATTTTGTTCTTATACCCCTCAAAATCTAGGGTGCACGTTATACACAGGGTATACAAAAAGTCACGAGTTTTGGCAAAAAGTATGGTGAACTTATACACGAGAGCATGCTTTACAGTAATTACTATCCTGAGATCAGCACAAAGCAATCCCAAATAACCAAATTTTTAACTATGAATTGAATTGAAGGGTTATTTGTGGCAAATCCTTTGTACCGGTTGACATTCTTGTACTGAAATAAGTCCATTTATACTCTTGATTTTAGAGTCAGGGTTTGGGAGCTGGTGCACCGTCTGGACAGTCACAGCAACCCCCGCCACTGGTTGGTGGCCCTGCTGTGGTTGGGTCTCTAGGCCACCCCTTACCTCTTGTTGGCCAACTTACTCTACAGGTAAAATGTTATTTTCAGGAAATGTATATATGTTAACTGTGGACGATGTTATGGATTGGTATGTTCATAATATGTTCAGTTTTTTAATATATGTGCATTTTTCAAGTTTATTAATTGTAAATTCAAGATAAAGCATGATTGCTTTTTGGTTATTTTGGCTTTCTTTTAATTCACCAACGATCGAAGGAAAAGTTTCATTAAATAAGAAAGGATTTTTATCCAAGTATTTACTAATTACCGTAATACCCATGTATAATGTGCACCCTCGTATAACATGCAGAGGGGTTTTCAGCCTCGTAATCTATGATTTTTCTATATACCTGCGTATAGCACGAACAGATTTTTTATTAGCATTACCTTTCCAGAATTAAGTAGATGGTGTAACGTGGTCTAAAGGAATGATCGAATTAATGGTATTATGTATTGGTAACATAACGAACGTGCGAAATGAAATGTTCGAATAACGTTCCAGAAGAACGTCAGCTAACTCAATCATTACATACTCTGTTTACTTACAAGGTGATATTAGGATATACACAATAAATCCAATTATATTAATTTCATAGTATGGCATATGACATTGAGCTAATAAAATGAAGGAATGACGATAATCCTATGTCGAAGTTTTTTACATACGTTTTAGTCACGCCTGAGGTGGACAGGTTCGCCCAACCTTCAGTTTTACCCTTATTAGAACACTCTGGAGCAGGTAAAAACGATAGCAAATAACCATAATTAACTACAGACTCGAAGAATCAAGAATAAAGCACGTATGAATGCTGAAAGAAAGGTAGGGAACGATAACTTTATTTAGTTCTACAAGAAGCATTAACTCCCAGCGTACTCAAAGGTATCAGCTGCCATTGTTTCTAATTGTAAGTAGTACCAGTACCTCACCATCAGGCTGGGAGCCGGTGTAGGGTGACGTCATGCTTAAGATGCCGATTCCAATAACAATATCGAAGAAGAATGGTCCAGTGGCAAAGTATTTCTTGGCTTTTAAAATGAATAAATTCTGAATTCATTCTTCTCATATCTAATTAATGTATGTTTATAGAATTAGTTAATAAATTTTATCTTACTTTTCGTAAAAATCACCAATAAAAATATGAGGATACCCGGGCAGTAATTAATGAGACGAAATTGTGGAAATATGGTGTCAAATGAAAATAGGAAGATTATGTACCCTCGCATAACACGCATCCTATTTTTTAACTCAAATATTTCGAAAAAAAGGTGCGCATTATTCACGGGTATTGAACTTTTTATTGTTTATGCTTGGAATGATAATGCAAGTAAAAATGGCATATAAATGATATCACATAATTAGGACTTATTTTGTCATTAATAAAAGATGAATAATTTGACTTTGTTATTAACTACCGTCGGGTTTTTCAATTTACATTTACAGATTTATGTTAGTGAATGATATGTAGGCATACTCTGCTATTAGAGTCTGTGTGACACTGAATCATACTGCTGATAAATTAGGCAGCCAAGTTGAGTATTTTAAGGGTTGGCATCTGTCAAACTTAGCATTAGTTCCATGATTCACAATAAGGTTGATTTCTTTTATACCTTTCATGTTACTTATTTAAATTTGGTGTTATTTATGGATACTGTTTATTGTCACATTTAGTCTCTGTGATGAATTTTGAGGAACTGAGTAAGTCATGATGTTCCTAAATCGAGCTTTTTAATTCTGAGCGACTAAATGTGTGTTATGACAGGAGAGTAGTCTAACTAAACTGACTGAGTATGGAGTTCTGTATGAAGCATAGACATTTGTCTTAACTAGATAAGGGTCGAGTATTAGAGTGTGGTGTAATTTGGTGACCTCACCGTAGTAGTCAACTTGTAGAAAATTCAGAGTGGTGTTGGTGGGACTTTGGCAAGTTCATCATTTCTTGCTCTGTCAACAGGAGTTTCCCAAGCTTTCTGGAGGGTCCGAGACAGACAGCTCGTTACCAAATGCAGCCTCTGGAGCAGGCAACGTAAGTGGAGTCTCTCAGTTAACTGGTACAAAGGGAGGTTCAACGCCGGGTGTGGATGTGCAATATGGTCCAGGTCCAAGCCTCAGACCTCAAAGTAAGTTTTATTTTGCAATTGAAGAATATGAATAAATTATGATCTGTATTATAGCCAGGTTAAATTTAATAGCCATTTTGTTTGTAAATTGGTTAGATATATTATATTTTTTATTGCGATATTAAGCCTCAGTGATGAACTTTTAATTGAAACTGAAACCATTATGATGATCAAAATCGAGCTTTTTAATTCTGAGAGGCAAATTTTTGGCATTACTTGCATTTTCAATGTGATTTTTTGACAAACTTATTAGCATAAAAGTAATTTTAAAGCAGAATAAAAACTATATTACGGTATAGGATCCATTCTCTGGCAAGCTTGGGACCGGAAGTTTGCCCAATTTGGAGATTTTTCTGGATTTTGGATCTTTTGCTTAATATATACCGCAATAATCCAAATCCAAGACATGGTTTTTTGCCAAATTTCAGCTGGCAGAAATCAAGGATTATCTTAAATAGTACAAAGTAGGGTTACACGTTTAATCAATGTTTTTACAGCAGGGCTTGACAAATTTTCTTAAATTTAGGCACCAGCTGCAAAACATAGGAACCAGTGGCGGCCTGATATACTTTTGCCAGATATTTTTTATCATCATTAGAAAAATGTTGAATAATTTAGACACGAATCTGCTACAATACTTAAGCCGTGCACATATATTTTTTTCACATTCTGTAAAAGAATATAATAAAACTAGGGAGATGCCTGTTGAAATTCAACGGAAAATTTTAAATGAAATTTTGTGAATAGATGCAATGCGAAGCTATTATCTCATAATACAAGCATTCAAAGCATGCTCTTATCCATAAGAATTGAAATAGCAATAGGATTTCTAGGTTTAATAATGTAAAGGGTTGGCAACGCAACATCCCGTTAAAATAGCAAGATTTCCCGAAAATATTTTAATTAAACATTTAACATGAAGAATTTCGAATTGTAGGCGGAAAAAGATGAACAGAATAAGACACTTTATAATTGTTTCTTAAATTGGTTCAAATCCGAAGATCATGGGTTAATTCTTTCTAATTTAGAGCTCAAAAAGAATAAAAGTGTGCATGTCGAAAAGTCATTTTTTACATGTTATTTTATGGGAAATGTCACCCTTGATGTTGAGCAGGACATTTTTGGAGATGTAGCTCTCTCTCAGCATGTTATACGTAAATACAAATCTTACATACAAAAAGAATATCTATTTGTTAAGCATTATGCTAGACAACTTTAGCTGGTCAGTGTTATTTTAACTCTCTGGAACATACATACTATAATGTGAATTATATATTTTTTAATTTTCAGTACACAGAAAATATTGTTTCATTACATTAAAGTCTATTAGTTTTATTCGGAGGAAGTGCAATGTATCTACCCCTCAAGATAGTGCCAAGGATGGACATTTATTTCTTAAATTGCCATGTCAACCCTAAATAAACAAATTCAGATTAGCTCGTTATATAAATTTCTGCCAAATTTCAATTTTATATATACACCTTTGATCTAGTTATTCGCATTTTAATATCTTGACACTCAGATCAACGGACGGACAACATAACCTTTTATTATTATTTTTTTGATTCTTTAAAAATTGTAATAATGTGCTAAATTCAATATTAATGAAATAGAAACGGTATGAAAATCTGAGGAACGTGTTAGACATTTCAATGAACAAACTGAGGATGTAAAAAATGTATAAAGTGAATGATTGGTCAATAGCTGGTGGAGGTTTTCGGGTTTCGCTGCGTTGGCGGCATTTCTGGCTCTTGACGTTTCTCAGACGTTGCAGTCTGCATCTTCAGGAGATGAAGTGAGATCCGATGGTAGGGATCTGACTTTTATATTCACTCGTGCCTTCCTAGTTTAACCGTTGTCCATCGCTGATTGGCTCGTTCGAGTTGCTGTCCCTTTCTCTTTGGAGGTTGCTCCAACGTATTTTTCCTCCCTTTCACTTTTCCGTTGGAAGAGTCGCTTCCATGTTGCGCTGATGCGCAAACCGTCGTCCCGGTTGAAATTGACCGGATGCTTTTCGATCTCAATAGCTTCGCGAATTAACCTCGGAAAATATCGATCTTCTTTCGCGAGCAATTTCGTTTCTTCGAGCGTGATTTTATTCGCGAAGTTATTGAGATCGAAAAGCATCCGGTCAAGTGTGGAGGATGGCCAGGAGCATTATCAAGCACCAGTAGGATTTTGAAGGGAATTCCTTTTTCGTGACGATACTCCTTCACCTCCGGTATAAAATGATTGCAATACCAGTCCTAGAATATGGCGAAGGTCCAGGTCTTTGCGTTAGACTTCCATGTGACAGGAAGAGAGCACTTTGTCACATTTCTAAATGCCCATGGATTTTCTGATTGGTAGACAATGAGAGGTTTTAATTTGCAATCCCCCACTGCATTCCTTCCAAGTAGAAGTATTAGGCGATCCTTCACCGCCTTATAGCCTGGCATTGCTCTCTCTTCTTTTGCGATGAATGTGCATCAGGCATTCTTTTCCAAAAAAGGTTTGTCTCATATACATTAAACACCTGTTCTGGCAGATACCCACCCTCCTAAATTATTTCTGCAAACAATTTCGGAAACTCTTCTGCTGCCACTGCATCAGCATCAGCTCCCTCACCACACAGTTTCACATTATGTAATTTTGCACGATTCCTAAAACGATTGAACCACCCATTACTCGCAACTTCCCTGTTTCACATTTCTTTTCCTTCAAGTGTGCATAAAAACTTTTAGCGACCAAAGATCAACTCAATACCAAGACAGTTGACCTCTGATTGCTCATTTATTAACCCTTGTTTTTAGGCTTAAGGAGTTCTTTTATTTATTTTTTACGATGGTGTTTATGGTTGACCCTGCCATATCAAGAGCACGTGGGATGTACGAATGAGGCTGTCCATTTTCATATCCATTCACAATATCCATTTTTTCTTCTAAAGTAATAGTTCTTCACCTTTTAGCAGCACTTGCACTTTGACTCTCATTGCAAAAGCAAACACACGTTAAGAGATCAAGCACCCACGTCAACGATCGGAAAAAGACTAAAGGGATTGGGAGAGAAACCACACCACCACACAGACATAACAACAATGTAATCTATTATTGTATTCATTTGAGTGCAGATATATGCCACAATTGTAGCCAGTCTCTAGAACTAGTTAGATTGTTACATCAATTCACTAGAGTAGTAGATAGTCGCTATGGCCTTTTTTCATGTGTAATTCAAAACCAAAGTCGCTACATATTGCTAAAAATTTGCTAGAATTACAACATTGGTTGAGTAGCGAAGTGAGGATATCGCATTATAACCCACGCCTTGCATTCTTTCTCTGTGCGCATACTTATAGATTTAGTTTGAGCTCGCTTACGAAAACCACTAGCATAGGCATAACAAAATTTTTTTGTACATAATATATGGGACCACTTATGTAAGTGTGGGTTTATGTAAGTCAAGGCTTAAGTAACCCAGGGTATACCTGTATATGTCATTGCTGCAATCTATTGTCAGTAAATGTCCTGTTAACTGGATCAGGAGAATAAATGTAATTTGAAGCTATTTTTAAAAATTAATTTTTATTTTTCAAAAAACTCAACATTTTAAAAATATAATCAATCTTTCTTTGCTTTAAATTGTTTTTGAACTCCCACATAACAACAACAGCTCAAGTTGGTTTCATGAAGCACCATCCATCACTAAATATCCCAAGCAATTGAGTTTGTGTGTTTTTCTCGAAAAGTAACACCTCGCACAGGAATATTCTTGCATAGAAAACCATTGTTACACCTTCGATGTCCAGAACTGCAGGGCTTATGCTTTTTCAAAAATACCGGAAATATGCCATTACGATAGAAGATCTGCTCTGATTGGATTATTGAGAGCTCGCCCCTAATTGGTCCACTGTATTTTCAATCCTTATCCACGCATAATTGAAAAAATTCTTTAGCCAGCAAAATTTCATTCTAAAGAGGTTAATGTAAGCAGAAGTGACCACTTTCTCTTCGTTGTTCTGAAGTTTTCATAGTACAGAAGTTTGTAATAAAGAGGTTGTAACTAGGCATTTTGTATATAAGTTTGCCGGGACCACCATCAACTGTTCACTATTCGGAGGTCTTCGCTATAAAGGAGTTTGTAAGGCAGAGGTTTTACTGTACTATGTAGTTATCATTACTCATAAAATTAAGATTCTATCCTCAGTGAAATTCTCGAACGCTGTGATTTTTTTAAATTTAGGAAAGTATAAATATAAACACACATTAAAAATTTTGCATTGAGAGTATGCCTTGTCTCATAGTCATGTTTAAGATTATGTAGGTAGATATCGTCACATAAACATTAAAGTTCACTCTTACTAACACTAAATTTCTTTGCTGGAAGGCATGGTTGGAGATGGTCTCGGTGCCAGAGGTGCAGCCTTGGGAGCATTGCCAGGAGGCCCTTCCACCCCCCTCGCCCCGACCCAGGTGGTGGGTGCTGGTGGGGGGGGCGTGGTGCCACAAGGGGTTGGGGGAACTGCACCAACGCCCTCCGCTGGGGTTGGCGCCGCCGCAGGAGGTGGAGGAAGTGGCAGTGCTGCAACCCCCTTTCCTGGAATCATGCCTCGATTTGTGAGTATGCTGTTTTATAGGATGCATTACAGGCTTCAAGGAAAGGGCAGTTACCCCTTCACTCCCTACCCTGATGCCACCACTGTCGAGATGTTTCAGTTGCACAGCATCCCACACTATTTGGCCTACCTATATTCATAAATATTAAAATTTCAACTCCTAAAATGCATCATGGTGTTAACAATTCAGGTAAACCGAAGAATGTGCCACTTGGTGGAATGCCATTATGCAAAGAAAATTATACTCAATATGTAATTTTCCATTTAAATTTATTTTTGCGATCTGTTTCACAGCAACAGTTGTTTTCACTTTAGTCATGTAGTGCTACCATACTGGATAATTATATGAAATTTCAAATTCATTAATATTAAAGCAGACACAAAGTTAAATTATGTTATGCTTGCAATGTGAATTACCTATGTATATGCTCTCTACATCAGAGCAAGCAATTTGAAAGAAATGTGTTGTAAGGCATCCCTCATTTACTTTCATTCACATATGCTTCCAAAGGTGCAATAATTTCCCAGATACAGCATTTATTCTAAATCATTAAACTTTTAAATAACTATGACCTTATACTCTGCTTCAACACTAGCAGAAATCTTTAATTCGTCCGGCGTGTGCGACGTGGCATTCACGTCCTCTCTTTCCCATGCCTCCAGCGTGTGCGACGTAGCATTCACGTCCTCTCTTTCCCATGCGTCCAGCGCGAAATTTTCATTAAGTTTTGTTATCGCTACGGCTCTGATTTATGTGCTTTCAGAGAGTGAATATGCAAGCCAATGCTGTCTGCTTTCGTTCTGTGGTTCCTCGTTGTCTGTGTTTACGTGTTAGTATTTTTTTTTCTATCTCGGACCTGGCTGTAGCAGTGCTTACTAAGGCTCTTCAGGCCTCTTATCTTTCGTGCGTTGCGTCTCAGACTTTCAAAAGAGCTCTCATCTTCCTGGCTCTTGTTTACGATGCTTCGAGCTGATGGTCGAGGTTTCTTAGTGCCTGCGTTTGCGTCGGGCATTTTTTTTTATTTTTATTTTTTCATCTTGGGTCTGTCCTTTAGCCGAACCCCTATTTAGTTCACTATGGCTTGTAGCTCTCGTGAGTTGGCGGATTGGGAAGTGTTTTGGAGAAATATAGTGAAAGTAGTGTAGATATATATTCTGAAGATTCGAACGGATACTCTATTGATTCCAGTTCCGAAGAGGAATTGGAAGAAATAACTCACTCAACTGTGAATATTCAAGAGAATATTTGGGGAGATGTCGACAGTGCTAACCCTCCTCGGCCTTTTGCGTGTGATTTAGTTGGAAAACAAATAGTGCAGGTTTTATCAACAGATTATCCCTTTAGATATTTTGAGTTATTTTTTGATGATCTAATTGCCCTCATAGTGGTTGAAACTAATCGTTACGTGGAACAATTCCTTGCCCGCGAGAAAAATAAGATCACGTCTTTAAAAAATCGCGCTATCAAAAGTGGTTTGCTTTGCTAATGTTGATGGGAATAATTCAAAAACCAACTCTCAGAATGTATTTTAGTAGAAAACATATATTAGAAATGTCATTTATTCCAAATGCAATGAGTGAAGAAAGATTTTATTTGTTGAGCAAATTTTTGCATTTTGTAGATAATACCGATAAAGACATTGTAAATAGAGATCCTATTGTATAAAATTCTACCTATCAGTGATTATTTGAAAAATAAATTCCATAAAATAAGTATGTGTACCAGACGCAGCTGAACTACAAATCGTCGGAGGAGCAGCACATAGTAGAAATTGGATTGAAATAAATGTATGTATTTATTTTTTATTATATAAAATGAACAATTTTAAATACGACATAATTTTTTGGAAATTTTTGAAATGATAATTAAAGTACAAAAAATATTAAAGTGAATGCATGCATTTTAGTATTTTGTACTCTGCTTCAACACTAGCAGAAATCTTTAAACAACCAACCAATGGAGAGAACCATGCAAAAATGCTACTGGCATTATCACGAGAAGTACTGAATTTGTAATTCAATTCTTCCTATGATAGATTGGCAATTATAATTCCATGCCCACCTTTGTGAGAAGCAGCAATGTACAGCCGATGTTCCACCCAGAGACGGTCCTAGACAATTGGCAGCCCCGGGCAAATTCGTTTTTGATGGCCTCATTTAACATTATAAAATACTCAATATTGTGGGAAATCAATGTTAACCCTTCCCATGTCGCTAAAATATACAGAGATTATAAATTCCTGTTCATTTTTTCAGATATAATAAAAAAAATGGGTATTTTTTTTAAAAGCCAAATCAGTCAACTACATATTCATATATAGGAAAACTGCACTTATAACATAAATATTATAGATATGAGGTAGTTATTACTCTCCAAGTATGATGTTGTTTAGCAGTGATTTTTTAAAAACTGGTGGTGCATCTCTGAATACTGTCTCTAACTAACACTATTAAATATATACACTATTTACAGTTAATTGAATATTTACATCTGTTTGCACTCCGCTACTCCTCAAATATTTTTCTTTGTGTGATAGTCCTCAATGCAATTGGAAAATAGCATGAGAAAATCATTTAAAGAAAAAACATCGCCAAAAAATAGCATTTGCTTGATCCATTCTGTACTGAAATATTCTTTGGATTTAGGCCCAAGTTTATAATTACGCCAAGGAAGGCCTCGATATCACAAGATTCACTACTCTTCCAATTAGCGAGACGTGATGTAGGCGAATTCTGCTTGGCCAATTTTCTGTTTTTGCCATAGAGATTGGTTTCATCGCGTATTAGACTGATCATTTCATCTCCAAAAAAAGTCGGAAATATTGTATAAGTTCGCTGTGAATATTAAAATCACTTGGAAGAATTATTCCCGGTGTAACCTCACTAAAATTAGGTTGAAAACTTGGACCAGGGTCATTAGAAACAATGTCCAACCAACCTGTCGTAAGTCTTGGCATAGGTTCACCATTTAACATGCTAATAATTGGACCAAATCCGATACTTCAAAGTCCGCCATGACGGATGTTTACGATCTCAAAAAGGAAATTCAAGTTCAAAAAATGTAAATTTTATGAGTTTTTTTTTTCTTACTCGGTGCTTTGACGTCACTACCAGTATTCTCTTTCGAAAGCGACCATCTCCTGCCATCTAGTATCACTTACGGAAGGTAGAATAATAGCTATGTTAGTGAATGGCAGAATGCGGAATATATCGTATACGACACGGAACAGCAGGCATCTGCTTGCGGAATATGTCGCAAACGACATGCAAGGGAAAAACGCAAGTGCAGAATATATCGTATTCGACACGGGAAGGGTTAATTGATACAAATAAAAAGGCAATAATTTGATGAAAAGTTTCATTTCAAAACATAATGAATTTGTTTTAATGTTTGAAGTTTATTGTATCTTTTTTACAAACTTCTATCAATTAAAAGTTTATTTTACTTTCTTCATGAATTGCAAAATCGGTGATTAAAGTTGGACAACCGAGCGATGATTCTACAGAATTTTCTCATGAAACAGTAGCTAGATCAATCAGCCTTTCTTGTGTCATAGTTGAATGCAAGTCCGTTTTAATTAATTTTAACTTTGGAAAGCTACGTTCACTACTAGCTACAGTGACCTGCATAGTCAATAAAATTCCAAGCACAGAAATATTTGGCATAATTTCAATGAAACGTTCTCCATTGATCTGGAATTATTTGTGACAATGTTTTAAGTTCAGTAAACAGGTTTAATCCGTCAGTGTAACTTTTAAATTTATTCTGTTGTTCCAAAAGCAATAGTTACAGGTCTTTTTGCTGTTTAAGATCATCACCATTGGACATGTTTTTCATAGTAAAATACTGTACAAAATGCTGAATTTTTATTAAAACATTTAAGTCTGTAAAGGTTGTAGCAACTTATATAATATCTATTCCCGATAAAATAAGTATTTATTGTATCTTAAGCAATATAACATCTGATGATCTTAAACAGCTAATAATTGCATTTTAATGCATGTTGTCAGAATGAATATCAATATGTCTCAAGTGTTTATAAAATTTGCATGAAAATAACAGATAAGCAAACCAAGCCATCAGACAGGGTTGGGCCCCAGAAGAGGCCAGGGGTGGAGCCCCTAGTTAATACTGGATATGTACAAGAACATAAAATGGCAAAACCTTAAAATCAGAATTTTAATTTAATTTTATGCTATTTTCAAATTCATGTTAAAATTTTTGATTACTCATTCATACCTCAATTAGTAATTGTTTATTTTTTTGAAGATGTATCGAGGGGGATTTCCAGGCCCTGGTGGCTTCCCACCAAACTTCCAGGCTTCTCTTCACGGAAGTGCCCCAAGGCCACAGCGCTTTGGCTACCCAACCTCTGCAGGTGGCCCAGGTGGTGTCGGAGCCACAGAGGGCGAAGGAGGGCCAGGGAGTCGTTTTGGGCCGGGTGCTGGTGGCCGCCCCCCTGGTCCACCGAGTGGAGGGCAGGGGGGGCCAGCGGCCCCCCCTCCAGAAGACGAGGTATTTCAACGACCTATCATAAAGGAGGAGGACCTAAACAAAATGGATGACATTGTCCGTGGAAATGGTTGGGCAACTCAGGATGACATTGATTATAAGTAAGGATCATTTTAATTAAAGGAGTAGAAAAATTATATATTTCAATGTTATGAAAAAACCAACTCTGAAACACAAACTCTATATTTGCCTGGGAGAAGTTAGCTATCAAATTAGCTGGTAGCATTGTATTCGTTCAAATTAAAAATATAAAACAATGTTTTTTTAGTGTTTGTCTGTTGGTCTGGTCAAATCTCGATTGAAATATTTACAAATTTTTCTACCCCATATTTAATGTTCGATAACATTTTTTGTGAGAGAGCATGCAATAAGTTAACTTAAGGGATTTTTTTCTTCGACTGCAAAATAGTCAAAAACTTGCATTCAGCGATGATGAGAGCACTGAGGATGATGGCTCTGGGCAATCTTTGCGTAAAGATGCAGGAGCATCTGCGTCATCTTCATCAAACTCTCAGTCGCAACAGCAAGGAAGTGGTGGGAGAGGAATTAACCAAAATCTATCAGGATCATCACAACATCATCACCAAATTCCATTGCTGCAGCAGTCTCAGAACCCTCCGCTTCACATGCACCTCAAGGGAAAGGAGCCTGATGGTCGCAGAAGCACTGGCCCAATGGGGCGGGGTGGAACTGTTCCAGAAGATGAGAGAGATGGTCTTGACTTAGATCATCGTGATGATGTTCGTGGTCGCATGGTTAGTCTATTTCTGTTATTCTGTTTTTCCTTATCCTAAATGATTGTTTATGTTGCAAATTTTTATAAATACAGCCTCATTATGAAATGTATGCTACCTTTTTAAACTTCACGTGCTTGCGGTTCACGAATTTGCTCTTCACAACAAATTTTTCTAGGACTTCTGTTTTGTGCTGATTAATTGCATTTCGTATTGTTTGTGATGTCAACAAACATGATCTCCAGCTACTTTTTTGTTTCAAAGTTCAGTTTAAACTTTGGTGCCCAAGAAAAGGACATTATTATTATATTATATTTATAATGCTCATTATTAGTAGTTTTTGAAGTAGACAAATGTGATTATTCTCGACTGAATTATTTTGGAGCTCAGTTTGAACTTCACCGCCAACTCCACTATTTTCGATGATGAAACTTGAGTTTAAAATTTAAAGAAATGCCATCATTTTGGATGATAAGGTTTTCATTTGCTATTATCTTTGTACATATTTCAAACATAATTTAAGAAATTTTATTTTGTTAGGGTTTCATTTTTTATGGCCTGGAATAAAACTGGTAGTAAAAAATAAATTGGCAGTAGAAAAAAGGATTATTTGGCAGTAGAAAAAATTCATTGGTAGTAAAAAAGAGAAACGCAGTATTCAACCATCCGTAAAGAAAGTGAAAACTAGCAGTATTTTAATGCAACCTGGCAGTAAAAAAATAAAATGTTCCTTTAAGAGAAACGAAAAACACTTCACACAGCACAGTGTGCACACTTCAGATAATTTTTTTCTGTGGGAGGTGCACTGAAATGATGTGCTGCTACTCGGTCTGTTTGTTTTTCCATATTGAATCACCTGAAGCTTATAGCTAATAGTTGAGGCATATCTTTTCACTTTTGGAGCCATTGCAATTTCAATATACATAACTATATTTATCCTAGATATGTATAAAATATTTTTTACATCTACAGAAATTCTACTGTTCCGTGGCATTAATAATGCTATTCAATGGGCTCATTAGGAACTAAAACATCACAACATGCCGAAATTGTAATCACTGTGAGCGAACATGTATTAAAGCATAATAATGAAATTACATCCTTGGAATTCACATTGCATAAGGTATTACTGTATCTATTTTAACAAAATTTTCACTATTAATTATTAATAATGTATATTTTATTGTTTTTGCAATGAATGATTGCCAATTATTCCATTTTGGGGATGAGTGTGCTTATTAGTGTCAGTATTGAGAACAGTTATAATCTTACCTTTGGCGTATAAGACGCAGGCTGATTTTGGGAGTCATTTTTCTGGAAAATAAAGTGTCTTATATGCCAAAAAATACAGTATTTTGTCTACAACTACAATAATGACAAACATTTACATTAATCAACTTCTAGTGAATATTTGAAAAAGCCAAAAAATCTCAAGCTTTTAGCCAAAATCCATTTTTGAATTTCTATTAAAAGTCTTAACTATTAAGTTTTGTACTAATTTGTTAAGTAATTTTTGAGTTAAGAGCATGCACTAAATTCCTATCACACACATGCAGATATCAAGAAAATAGTGAAAACATACTCTTAAAACATTTCTGTTGAAATCGTCATAAATTGCTATACTGCATATGGAGAAAGTAAAAATAAATGTAACTGTTACAAAATAGTTCACTTGCTATATTAATTAGGACGACCGTGGTCGTGATCCAAAGCGATTGGATGGACCACGCTTAGTGGATGGAAGAGGTGGATGGGGTCAACCAGGAAGTCGTTCCGCAGCTCCTCCACCACTTATGCCTCCCTCAGTGATGGACTACAGGGGTGGACCTCGAGGCAGTGGCAGTATGGGAGTTGCTTCTTCTCAGCAGGGGCCTTCATCAGTACCACCAACCTCGCTAGGAAATCTAATGCAAGGACCTTTCAAAATGCCATCTCACATGGTAGTAACTTTTTAATTTTTACTTTGGTTATTTTCCTTTTATTATTTCAAGGATAAGATAGTTTACATTTATATTCTGTCAAATTATTTCCTTATTCCTTTTGACTTTCTTGATTTGTTTGTCATAAGAAAATTTTGATAGTCATTTTTGGCTCTGTTAACCCTTAATACTCATGTCATACCATGTCCAACATCTCAGATTTCCCCATGATAATACAGTAAACCCTTTGCCATTTGCAAGGTATGCAAATAGCAATCTAATTTGAAAAAGCCTTGGCACTAGCCAAAGAATTCTCAAAAGCTATTTATTAATTTAGAGGCATCTTTTTCATTATGGATAATTTTTGTATTCAAGTTGGAATTCGTACTATGTAACTAAATGTATGTTGAATGATCATGAAAACATGGCAAGGAAACAATGTTAGGCAATGTCATTTGCTAAAAAGATAAGTTTAATCACATTTAAAATTGGTAAATAGCTAGGGTGCTGGTGGAGGTCAGATTTCTCAACTTGGGATTGCCCTGATTCATATTGTATGAGAACACAAATTCTTCAGAAGGGAGGTTAAGTAGTAGATGCTTGGTGCTCTTGATAAGAGCAGGTTAATGCTACCATTGGGTTTCCCTCCACACTTCTATGTGTGTTCCATGTTAATGGCAATAGGAAACTGCCTCACTTGTGGGAAACCATCTCTCTAGTGATGGGAAAAATCGTTCTTTCCATAGATCTGATTCACTAGTCATCATTTGACCATATAATTCATGCATAAAAATGGTTGGCGAGTACAACTCATCCCTAGAAGAGTCTTTCATTAAATACTCGCTCACATCGAACAAGCACACTCCTGGCATTGCTCTCTCAAATGGCATGGATAAGTGGGCTCTTCTGCATCGTTCACATTTCATCTCACCTCAAACTCATGTGAATTATTCCATGAGGAATTGTACTACTACTATTTCTTTTGTCCATTGCCCTTCTTTATTCTTAGGAAGTAGCCTTCTTTCTTTCACTTTGGTATATATATTTTACAATGTTTGTTTCTGTGTGTGTCTGCTACATACTCAGATCCATTAAGAGTTAGTGATCAAACTTGACGTGAAAACTTGATTCACATATTAAAGGGAATGGCGATAAAAAATCTCAAAAAAAAGACCTCGGGTACAATTTCTTTTCCCCATAAGATGTATATATATATAAATCTGAATTTGTTTGTTTGTCCATTATAAAAATCCACAATTGTTAAGATATTGTCACGAAACTTTGCATAGGTATGTAGTTTTACCCTGCAAGTAACATAGGCTGTATGGGGATAAAAAATTAGGGGAGAGGATATTTAATTCAATAAATGCTGTTTTCCGTCTATTGTTGAGAAAATTGTTATTTCTGTCAGAATAATCTCATATATTTAGAAACTTCACAATAAAATGTACTAGAATATTCTTTTTTAAGTGTATTCAATAAATTAGATTTAAGTAAAAATAGAAAAAAGTTCTTTTCGGGAAGCGGTCCGAGTGCACTTTACAACAGTTTCAATCGCAAAACATTGAACTTCTGATGCAATGCTGATAGGTAAAATTTAAGCAATGATTGTAGTATATTTCCAGTATTTTATACACTTGGTGGTGGCTTAAAATAGTCCTGGAAAACACTGGGTACTCCAGCTAGTAACATTTATAAATCAATTGCTTGACTTGCACACTTTCATTCCTTTGCAAATTCAAATTACTTAAAATAAAGATGCAAACTTGGAACAAAAACATATATTTAGCTGAAAGAATCAACTTTTTAATTTTTAAAGACAGAATTTAAATCCAAGCTGAATTACGGTAAAATTTAGTCTTCAACAATCAAAAATGCTAAATACCATGGAAATATGAGCCTTTGAATGGGAACTGATGAGCTAAATTGGGTTTGGGTTGATTTGATGCTCTTAATGGGAATAGGTTATTTCATAATGAATTATTTACATTTGTATCTTAAAATAGTAAAGTATCACGGAACATTTGCATTCAAGCATACAAAAACTAAATGATCTCTTAAGTGCTGAGGATATATTTAAAAGCTTGTAGCATATAGGGTAATGAAAACATACTTTACGTTGCAAATATTTTGTATTATAATATTCCAATTCTGTTGGTTGGTTGGTGTCTCTGTTGAGAACACTGTATTGGTTGAATTTAAGATACTTTTAGACTAGGTAGAAGATTGAAACTTGGCAGGAATTCTTCAATCCTGGATTAAAAGTCAATAACAAAAAAAAATCCTATGAGAAGAACTAGGTTGGACTCCAGAAGATAATTTCTATTTCTCATAACATATCACGTAAAAATCAATTTTTTTATATGCAAACTTTCATTCTTTTGCTCATGTAAATTAGAAAAATTGGGTCTCAGTCTTCCAACTGGGACTGTTTTAAAGAAAAATGAACAATGTTTCTTATTTTTATTTTCGATTGTTTCCCTCAATCCAAAAATGCTCTAATTTAAACTTTAAATGATATTTAGGCAAAATTTAGCGATTATGAGGATTTAACTTGACAACCATGCCTTGTGGAAGTCAAGACCCCATTATTGTCTCAATTTTCATATGAGTAAAATATATGTACGTATATAAGCGCAAAATTTATTAACATTTTCCAGGCGGCAACAAAGATAAATTTCTTAATTGTTGTCCTCTTCAAAGGGAGATAGCCAAGTAAAGATTAATGCAAGGAAAATCCATGCTGTGGCACGTCGTAGAGGAAGAATAGCCAATGCCAAGATAAAGGGTACAAATGGATTAATGCCTAAATATAGTCTATGAATACTTTTAAAGTGAGTCAAATGATTTTTAAGGAATATTAGAACATTGTTATCTTATACCATTAACATTAAAAGATTAATTGCAACATAAATCAATACATCTACTTACATTTGTTCGGTAACCAAGATGTTTATTGTTTACATTTTGGCTAATAGTATTGACATAATCCACACAATTTTATTGCTGCTTTAAAGGCTTCGGTGCAGCTACCCATGTGAATATTAAGTAAGACGTTAGTGCGTAAAGATGTTAATGGTAAAACTTTACAATACAATAGATAAAATATTAAATGTTAATGTAAACATCGCTTGCGTAATTAAGGAATGGGGAATGTTTGGTAAAGTTTGGATCCCAACAGCAAAAGTGAGTAAATTTCAAAATTTATTGTATTATTTGGAGCAGCTATCAAATTAGGCCGGCGTCACATTTCTGAAATGCGATGTTCGATCATCTTTTGTTGTTTTCTGTTAGGATTTTAAATTGCATATTGCGGTATGTTGTTTATTTCATACTGTTTACATTTTCGCAATTTGGGAAGATTTTAATAAATCATTTCTGAATAGAGAGAATGGAAGAAGTAATGGCTGAATATCAGCGGAAATTGAGGAATATAATGTGTATTCCAGATATTGACAGAGAACAATGTTTAGATGAGGGTGGGAAACCCATGAAAATACTTTATGATGATTTTTGGCTGAGCAAAATATTCCTTTGAGGAGGAATGAAAAACACCTCAACCAACTTACCCAACCCTGTAAAGACGAGCAAAATGTTCCTCCATGCTAAAATTTCCCAAAACAACAAAAGAAGAATGAAAATCGCATCGAGGAAAAGTGTCGCCTAATTCGATAGCTAAGCCTATTATTTTATTGTAATATGACATCAAAAGTGAAATATCAATAAAAATAATGAATAATAAAAATCGTTTACTACTTAAAAGAAAACTTTACCAAGCAAAGTCGGGCATTTCAGTTAGTATTAGATAAATAAGTAAGTGTGTTGAGAAGAAGAAATACTGTTTTTTGGTTTCCTGACTGTGCAATAGGACTGTGTATATGCTCATTACAGGACAATTAGTGCTTATTTCGCTAAGTTCTAATATAAATATCATTAACATATAATGTACCAAGCAAATCAATGAGTTATATAAAAATTTCATGAATAATTTTACGGTATTATAATGATTACCACACAGCTAAGTTTTGCAGAACTTCGCTACTACAAAAAGGGTTCTGCTCATAATGTACCTGCATGGCAAATAATGATCATTTAAACGGAAGTTGGCAGATAAGATCTGACAAAACAGTGGAAATGACATCTACAGGGTGGCACACGAATAGTTGACACATTTCAATCTTTCAAAAAAATTTATTTACAGGTCATTCTTATAAAGTTTATATATCATGATTTCTAATATCTTGCAAAATTTATTCATGATATTACTTGTTCTATATGACCTCCTTTTGGTCTAATAACTCCTTCAAGTCGAACATGCATATTTGTGATGACCCAGCAACACATGTCTTCGTCAATCTCGCTGCACAATTGGATAATCATTGCTCTCATTTCCATAACATTGCCAGGTTTCATTGAGAACAGCTTATCCTTCAGGAATCCCCATAAAAAGAAATCACAGGGGTTCAAGTCTGGGCTAAACGGTGGCCAAAAATGTCCGCAATCATGATGTTCTGGGTAATGGTGCGACATGACGGGAGGGGTGAAAATGCTGTGCAGGAAATCCAACACGACGTTAGCTGTGTGTGGCGTGGCGCCGTCTTGCATAAACCACCGAGTCTCGATAGACAGTTGAGTTGCCATAAGTTGTGGTACAAAGTCATTCTGGAGTATATGCAAATATTGCTGAGAATTCACTGTCTCATTGAAGAAAATTGGTCCGATTAATCTGTGACTGGAAATGGCTATCCAAATGGTCACTTTTGTTCCATAGCTTATTCTTTGGTGAAAGTTGCGTGGATGTTCTCTTGCCCAAAAGCGCACATTCTGTTTATTCACAGTCCCGTCCATTCATCAGAAAACCACGTATTGTGGAGTGTTGCATTTTCCCCTTGTGCCCATGATGCAAATTGAAGCCTTCTTTCCTTGTCATGTTGGGAAAGTTTATGCAAGACAGAAATTTTGTACGGGAACAATCTGAGATCACTGTGGAGAATTCATTGAATGGACCGTCGAGATATTCCCAACTCACGGGATGTCTTTCATGTTGATTTTCCTGGACTCCTCTGTATGGCTACCCGAAGTGCTTCCACATTTTCTGGCGAATGCGCACTCGCTGCACGAGGTCGTTTTTCTTCCTTCACACTGCCTTCCTCCTCAAATTTATGGCACAAATAAAGAATAGTGTTTCGCGCAGGTGCCCAACGAGTGTTAAGAACACACCGAAATCTTCTCTGGGCTGCAGTAACACTCTTTGTTTTGGCAAAAAAGATAACAACTTGGGCTCTCTGTTCAATTGTCAGACGGTCGTGATCTGCCATTGCACTTAACTGACTGAAATGCGGAAACAACTCTGCATGCAGCTATACGGTGACCTCGAACGAGGTTTGCAGGAGCTATTCCAGAATAGTGCGAAATTCAAATGACTTGCAAAAAATGAATTTTTAAAAATTTAATGAACAAATGTGTCAACTATTTGTGCGCCACCCTATATATATGCATGTAAATGCATCCACTTTTGCTCTATTTGCCAAACGTTCAACTCAGATTGCATTGATAATTTTATTTCGGTTTTCCTTTTACCAAAGTTCTTTTTATTAATTAATTTTTTTTGTCATTGTTTATGATAATATGTTTTTTCCCACTATTATGTAGCCATTTGGTGGTACTAGTGGTAGACTTCTTGATGATGAAGAAGTGTGGCGTGAGCGCCGGAGACAGACTACAGAAGAGGTAGCAATTGCTGTTGTGCGTGCTAAACAAAGGAAGGAGGAAGAAGAAAAGAAGTTTGAAGAGTCTAAACAAGTGAGTTTTATCTAGTTAATATCAAATTTTTCTTGTATTGAATTAATCTTTTACCACCAGATTTATTTGGGGTATTTAAAGTATTTTTGTTCATTTTCTGGATAAATCCCATATCTCATGGACTACTGTTGATAAAATGTTCATATATAAAGCATTTTTAGTAAAAATAATCAAGAAATACATGCTTGTATTTAGAGAAACAAAAAGATCAAAAACATATTACGAAAGATATTATTATAATGAAAATTTCACTTGCATTAACTTTCTACTGCTTTATTTAGATGACTGAGTAATATGGCTCAAAAAACCTAGACGTATGGCTTCTCGAGTGTGAAAGCAGGCTCGCTTTTCTAAACCTTTGACCTTCTGTATTCTTGTCTTGGTCTGCTGTTATGTAATTTCTCTAGGGTGTTCTCATCTCAAGCCTTCAACTCCATGTCAAACATGATCACTGTTTGTGGTTTGTAACTAAATGGAACGCGTGGTATGTTTATCCATGAGCAAACACATTTTACAGCACTCTCCAGGCATGTTTGGCAGATAAAGTTTAAACAGTCAACTCTGTTGACTAGCCTTCTAAAAATATTTTGAAGAATT
Source organism: Tanypteryx hageni (assembly GCA_028673005.1). Lineage (NCBI taxonomy): Eukaryota > Metazoa > Arthropoda > Insecta > Odonata > Petaluridae > Tanypteryx > Tanypteryx hageni. The sequence goes on from CM054116.1 coordinate 118,325,066, forward strand.
GTGGTTGCTATGTCTACTGTTTTAGTTAACCTTTTAAAGCTTTCATTTAAAACTTAAAAACAATACCTTACAATTGATCAATTGCTTTTGATTTGTTCCTCTATACTTGTTATTTCCAAGGCAGTGGCCTTGCTCTAGTCTTGGCTTTGGTTGACATACTTTTTCATGGGTTTGTATTGTTTTTTAATGTATGGAGAAGGTCAAACAATATCCTTTATCAACAACAGAAATGCTTTTTAAAATGAAAGTAAACTTGATATATATATTTCTCATATTTTTAGCACATTTTCTTAAAATAAAAAACGTTAATGGTTATTGTTTCCTAGTTTCTGTCTTGAGTAAAGTCTATGGTTTATATATGAATAAGCATGGTGTTTAGATTTTTGATAAAAATGAACAATTCTCACTTTTGACTGTTCAAAGTTAGTATTGTTACCAGGGCCAGTGGAATGACATGGCAAACAGTGCTCTTGCCCCTTGCCTTGTGCCTTTTGTAGCCCCACACTTATTGTATTACCATTATTCTATGGATTTATACAATTTTTTCTGCATGGATGGCTTGCTGGACAATACTGACGAAAAATACTACAATGCTTTCAATTAAACCTCTTTCCAAAATAAGATGGAAGTGTGGGATTGACAGTGAAAAGGCCATCAAATTCCAATTAGCTGGGGTAAAAATTGCTATAATTGAACTTTATTCTACTTAAAAGGATTTAAAAATTAAATCCAAGTCAACATCGGTTGAGGAATTGATTTCAACATATGAATTTCTATTAAGTCGAGTCATTTGGTACAATTTAATTTTACAGACTATGAATATCGAAATGGCCGTGGCAGTGATGTATCTACAGAAATTACTTTTAATTTTAAAGAGTTAACAAGTAACAGGGTTTGATGACAATTTAAAGGAAGCCAAAGAAGTATGTACAGAACTAAATATACTACAGATATACTTCAATTTACATCGAGGATGTGTACCTGAAAAGTGCGATGTAAATCAAAACAGTTTTTCCCATAAGAATCAATGGTATTAGGAAAGATGCATGCAGAGCTTAGGATGGTTCGGCACAACCGATCATAGTAACTCTTTAATGTTGGCACTAGATAATCGACAGACTAAGTCCGAGTTTGAATGTCAAATAAATGCAGGTTATGGTTCCAATGGAAACAGGATTAGGTGGGCACCCAGAGGAGAATTCCCTGCCTGAGTAAACAGTAGTACTGCATCTCAGGGTCACCCACAATATGATTGCAACACTGTTGCATTCCTAATCAGAGTTTCAGACATAGTCGCCTGGCCGCTCAAAGTGATTCTCACCGCGCAGGCGTTGTTTTGCTATCAGAAAACAATGTACGTCTTATCTGCAGAGAATTATTAATCATTGAAGTTGAAAAATTGCCTATTATTTAGGAAGGTAGAGATAGAATTTATAAAGTGAATTAGAATTATTAATATTGTTCAAGTGCCGATATTTTTAGTTTTTCTAATATTAAATAATTTTCCTGAAATTATAGAAAGTTATATCATGCATAATCAGATTCAGTGCGGAATTTACTACAATTGAGCGTCATAATGTCAATTATATTCAAATGATAAATTCACCATAACCACAACAAATTCTAGAGGTGAAAGCTCATAGTCAGAAGTTGTTTGACTTCGTGGCCATCTCGGACATGAAAAAAATGCCTGTACCAGTGTTTCGAGTGTTTCATGTTCGAATTCACCTATTTTTTTCAATTACTAGGTTCCCGCATTACAAAACCCTTCAAATGCAACATATTAACACGTTCGATGCCCACCACAGTGCAGTCAGGTGACGGCGGACGTCAATTGATGCACGAGTCCCTTGCCTTTCCTAATGGGATTTTATGGAAAAAAGCCAGCAGTAAGACATTCCTTTTTCCTCTCCAGTCGTCAGTTAGCACTCGACCTATGTCCGGATTGCTGCCGTTTTGAATTTGAACTTTTTTCAGCATTTTTTAGTGTATTTTGCAACCAGTTTTAAGCACAATTCATATATATTTCTATATTTTTATTTGCTCTGTGTGCATCAATTTTGCACTTTTAGTCGTTGTGGGTGTCCAACACTCACCATTAAAAATTTCAGAGTTAACTATTTTTTCTTCTTTTATTTTAGTTAATAATTTGTCTATAAAATTACAGACCAGTTAATTTGTTATTTTTCTTATAAATTATGAATTTATTGTCCAATTTTTTGTTATTTTTATGTATTTTGAAGGCGATATTGATACGATAAGGCTGAATTAGAATAGGTACGAGTGGGGTATCTTGCCTTATCGGTGACTGTGGACATCAATTGATGTCCACTATAAACAAAAGGAAAAAACATCTCTCTCTCTCATTCTATAATTGAAAAATACTCATAACACATTCAATTCACTTATTGAAATAAATTAAAGTAAAATATCAGCCACCGGTAAAAATTTTTAAATTTACAGCAGAGTTCAAATTGTTAAGCAGTCAGCTAGAGAGCTTTAACCTGAGTTTGGAACGATGCAATATATTTAAAATCGTTGTTTATTTAGATTTTAAACTAGAAAGAGTAGATATTTAAATCACAGTATGGGATTTTTATTTAGCATTTTAATCAAATAATAGCTTCTGGAAAGCGAAATTTCAAAGAACCTTAGGACTCTATTGAGATAATTCTGAATCAAGCGATGTAAATCGATACACAGGTATTAATTTGTCAGCAACGTAACTTCGAATTGATGCAAATTGGAGCATGTAAACTGGGGTATACCTGTACTTGAATTCAAATCAATAAGGACATTTAAAAAGAAGAAAAAAACCTTTCTAATGATGGTTCAGATAATCCTATTATAAATGCTTGAGAAATTTTCAGGATAGTTTATTTTTTAAAATTTATCGATCATTCTTTAACATCGATGAAAAAAAGGTCTCAACTTGGTAAATCTCATAATAATATTTTTTGTTTTTTGTATAATAAAATTATTAAAAACTACTGATAAAAGTAACATTCTAAAAACTACAAAGATTTGCATATTGCATTACAAGACAACAAATCCAGAGATATAACCTTTTAGCTATTGTTCTTGAGGAGTTAAACAGATGCTAACCTATGTGCGCCACTTCTACCGTGCTATATACGCATAGTGATTTGTCTGTAATAGTTGGAATAATAGTAATAAATTTTTAATACTATAATGCATAGCCAATTAACCCCCTTTCTTAAATGTAATTACAGTAAGTACATTTGTGTAAGAAATGAGGTGGTCTATAGGGCCTGGAGGGTTGCTGTAATGATCTGCAGAGTTCAAAAGTTTGGGAAGCACTGCTATATAGTATGCTTGTTCACCATCCTGTTATTTCTGGATGCTCATCACAAAATGTGTTTGAATCATTTGCATGAAGAGAGCAGTTTTACATTGTTCAACCTTTCAAGAGCAAATGCTGCTGTTTCTCCTACTATTGGCAACAATTATTGGACTTAAACTATTCTTATGCTGACTTTACAACTGGAGTGCCAGGGTACCTTCTGCCGATAAGACACAGGACAGTGTATCGTAGTCTTTATGTAGAAAAAAGTGCATTGTATCAGTCAAGAAATACGTTACAGGTAGTCCCTAACTTACAGGTGACTCAAGTTACTTATTTTCAACTTTACATATAGGTTCATAGCTGGGAACGTTTTCAATTTATATAATATAAAATTTGTACTAGCATTACTATAAATTACTTATTTAATAAATAGATGCATATTATATTATAAATATACTATGCATTAATAAATATTTATATAATTATAATAAAATAATTTATATATAATGCCAGCTGATTCATTGCCTGATAGTGCACATTCCTGCTTTCACTTGCTGTGTTGGTGTTAGTGTGATGTACCACGTTTATTGTGATTTTTTAAATTTGTATTTAAATGTATATAACAGCTTATTACGAAATTATTAGTAAGTAATTTCAAGAAAATTTCTAGCAATGAAATTTTTTTATTAGCGGGAAACAAGTGCAGTGCTTTTATATGGGAAATAGGTATCACAATCATTTTTGGTGTTTCTGAATTTATATCTAAGATTTATTGAAATTTTGTAAACGTAATTTTCATGAAATTATAAGTGCATAATAATTATAAAAATGAATTAATAAATATACGAATGCCTAAATTATGTTATGCAAGCGTGCCTTTTTTAACTTGTTAAATGTACATGAACGCATGTATAAGAGTAATTTCCGACTTACGTTAGGTTTCGCAGAACAAATTAAATATGTAAGTCAGGGACTGCCTATATTTGGAGGAGGAGATCAATCCAGTCTATCATTAATCAAACCATTCATATGGATTAATAATAACTTTGGCAAGATTGCTTATTATTAATATAATAATCCAGTCCTAGTCTTCCAAATGCCATTTAAATTTTAATCTGCAGTCGAGTAATTTTTAATATGTTTATTAAGTTTGGATTATCTTTCCTCAGGCTGCAGCCAAAAAGTTGCAAAATTTGGAGGAGAAGATGGGTGTTAACAAGGAGAAAAAAGAGTCTCAGGTGCAGCCACAACACCACCAACCTGAAGAGGGGTCACCAGAATGGGAAAGAGATCGTTCTAGGACAAGTAGTGAAGGAAGGGAAGAAAAAGGTGTAGCCCCTGCTGCTCCTGTGCAAAGGGAGACATTGCGGGAGATTCCAAGGGACTCCCCTGGAGAAAGAGAATTTAGGCCAGCTCCTCCACTTATGGTAAGAGAGAAATGCCTGCAGTACTATTGGGAAAAACTTGAAGTGCCTCTTATAGAATAATTTTATGTGGTGATAGGATTGATATTTTTCTTTTTTTATATAAATTTTTATTTTTCAAGTAAATTTGTATATAAACCTTTCATTACTTCCTGTTTTCTGTCAGTATGAAGATTGAGACACATTACCTGAAATAATGCCATGAAAATGTTGTAAATTCAAAATCTTATGTTCAGGATATGAGGTAGGGTCCACAAGTTTCCAGCCTAACTATGTTCCAGGTGTGATATAAAAAAAAACGATTGTTATTTTTCAATATAGTCTCCCTTTACTTCAACCCACTTTTCACATCTTTGGGTTAACAGTTCAATGCCCTTTAAAAAATAGTCTGAAGTTTTGTCTGCAAAGTGCTCAAAAACCACATTCTTCACCTCTTCATCATTCATAAATTTCTTTCCTCAAAGGTCGGATTTGAGTTTCGAGAACAGGTAATAGTCGCTGGGGGTGAGGTCTTGGTTGTAGGGTGGATGGTCCATCTCCTCGAACCCACGCTCCTTTGCAGCAATCTTGGCACCGGTGGCCGTGTGGACTGGCGCATTGTCGTGCAGGAGGCGAACACCCTACTCAGCATGCCGCGCCTCTTCTCTTTGATAGCATTCAACTTGTGCAGCAGGAGGGCGTAGTACTCCCCGTTGACAGTTGTGTTCCTCTCCTTAAAGTCTATCATTATGATTCCTTTGCAGTCCCAAAAAATCTTCGCCATTATCTTCTTGGTGGACTGGGTGACCTTGGCCTTCCTTGGTGGCACTTCGCCTGGCTTACGCCATTCCATTGGTTCCCTTTTTAATAGAGGATCATAGTACAGGACCATAGTTTCATCCCTCGTGATGATGGATTCCAGTACTTTCTTCTGGTTGGCACGGCACAGATTCAAAAACTTCTCACAGCAGGTCATGCTCTGTTCTTTTTGAACTGCCGACAGATGTTGGGGCATCCATCTTGCACTGACCTTATTCATGTGAAGATGCTCATGAATAATGCGAAGCACGGTGGCTTTCGAAAGCCCCAACCTTGCTGATATTTCCTTCACTTTCAAATGCCTGTTGTTCAGCACCTCCTTGATGAGAGAGATGCTCTCTGGTGTCAGCATCTCCACTGGCCGACCCTCACGTGGATCGTCTTCGATGCTCCCTCGGCCCAAACGAAACAGTTCAGCCCATTCCTTCAGAGAGGAATACAAAGGGGAAGCTTCACCGTACACTCTCCAAGTGCTGTTTAATAGCACTGGAAGTAAGGCCTTCCTTAGTCAAGAATTTAATAACAGTTCGGTACTCAATTTTAAACATGACGCAAAATTGTGCAACACGTCTAACTCGAATGAGTCTCCAAGCGACTGAGGCAGGTACGCAGGAGAAAGTCGTATTTGTCCACAAATAGATGGAGCTACCTGACACTGCCGGCGTTTCAAGATTGAACTGGTTTTAATCTGTTAGGCTGGAAACTTTTGGACCCTACCTTATGTTCTGTAAGGGATTTCTTTTGAAGTTCCTATGATTCCCCGTGTAGTTTTCTTGCAAGCTTTTGATATAAATCAAATTTGGTAGACAATGATATTTTGAGTAAATATTCACCATGTCATACATAAGAAGAAATTTATAAATCAGTTGCCAAAAATTGGTATTACCATATTTACTTCTTTGATACCCGCACTTCCCGAAAGATCCCATCGAAATATGGAGTGCATGCATTACACAAATTTTGCCCGACTTCATACTTCATAGATAGCATGTATGTAGTCCATGTTGCACAAGTATCGTCAGTTCTTTACTTAGCATCATGAAACACGCTCCAAAGGGAAAATATGTATTTCCTGAGAAAAATGCAAGTATGCAGAGATTGAAGATGATGTGTTGTAGCAGAGACCCATAAAATTGCTTGATGCATGAATGTGTCACACTTGGATTTTAAAGCAAGTTATGGCTGGATTTTTCCTTTCATGAAGAGACGATATGAGTATACAACAAAGAACGATTTGTCAAAAGATTCCAGAGGAATATGAAGGTAAAATAATAAACTTGCATAGACATGTCTTATCCTTAAGAAAAAACACAATTACTACTGTATTTACCCGACCACATGACGGTGGTAAAAGGAGAGTAGGGGTCGTCTTAGATTCAGGGTAGCCTTGGATTCAGGTAAATATGATACTATCTTAAATAGGCAACGTAGATCAAACTACTATTTGGGTTGTTGATATGCCAGAAAACACAACTGTTAATCCAGTTAGAGATGAAATTGTGAGTCCTTACTACTGGTTCAGAAAATAAGAGATACACGGTTATGTTGACCATTACAGCTTTTGGTCACAAGCTACATCCGTGTATAATTTTCAAGAGGAAGACATGACTAAAGGAGAAATTTCCATCTGGGATCATTGTTCATGCTCAAGAAAATGATTGAATGGCCAGTGAATGTTTCATTGACTGGATTGTGTGGGGGAGAGGCAGCCAGAAGCACTAATTTAAAGCAATCTATGCTTATATTCAGGGCCAGGGCCTAGGCAGCATCAGCTAGTGCCTAGAGTCCATGTTTTGAGGGGCCCATAAACTTGTGATATTGTACATCAAAATGATAATGAAGACATTTCGTTACTCTCACAACCTTCCTTTGAGCAAAAACTCCATCGTATTTTCAAAACCTTTCAAATGAAGTAGGAGATTGTGTGTGACACACTTCATGGAGTTATCTGAAATTTCTTACCCATGATGAAATACTCGCATTCGAGGTTGACAAAGATTTGCTAAGGCATTTAAATCAAAGGTGGGAGTGGTGCTTTATTGTAGCATTAGCCAGATGTAAAACTGGAAAATTTTAATGTCACTCACTGGATGTCTCAAAAAATTTTATTTTAATGGCTTATTTGTTATTTTTAGGACTTAATGCTTTTTAACTGGATTGACTTTGATTTAAATCTTTAGTAAATTGAAATATTGTAAAAATCTACAACAAACTATTATCATGCGATGTTGTTCATATTCACAAACACTACAGCACGTGATAAAAATCACAAATACGGTATATTATCTAATTTTGTCAAATAAGGCAAGAGAGCAGCGAACAGAGTACACACTACAGACAGTGTTGCAAAAACAACTTTCTCGACCCAAGGGTAACAGTCAAAATCTTGAAATCGATCTCTTTAATAATCATTATACTTTCTATATATTTCATGCGTAGGAAAGCAAAAATAAATGTCTATACATTTTTTAACATGAGGCCTGAAAATTATACTGTGCCTGCGACATCCTTAATTGGTCCTGCTTATATTGGATAGTTTTCAGGGACATCTGACAGAAAAAGTTAAGACATATTCAGAATGGACTCTTAAATTCCCAGCTGTTGGTTATTGTTAGGTGACACTTGACCCTCTACACTCGATGCAAGAAGCATCTGGTATAACCGTAGCCTAAGAGGTTTTCAAGTAGTCTACATGTAATATGCCGATTCTGTGTAATTACCGTATTAGTTCAAATATAGTCCCTCCCTGAATATAGTCCCCCTCCCTATTTCTGAATCCGCAGTTTTGGAAAATAAGTTTGAATCCCATTACAGACCTCACTTTTAATATTCTAAAGAACAAGTTTTAATATGTACGAACAATTTAGTTAGCTATCAATTTACAATGAGATGGTGACATCACGTTGTGCGTCTTATAGTTGCAGGCATAATTAAAATATGTATTAAGTGTTACTGGACTAAATTCGAAAACTTTGCATTTATTAATATTATTTAAATTCCCTTCGTATCCTTCAGGTGCCGTTGACAATGGCTACTTGAATCATGCCTGTATAAAAAAGTAATTATCACCAGATTTGCAGTTAACATATTCTTTTCATAATTTATTTTATGCGCGTTTTCATTACTTCCGATATTTATTCCTCGGAATATATCACATCGAGGAATGTATTCTGTAGATAGTTGAAACACCTTCAACACTTCGGTTTTATTTGCTTAAATAATACTTTTATAATCAACAGCTGCGTAAGTTGGACAGTCTGATCAGCTGACACGAATTACCTATGGATTGACGGGTAATGAAGATAATTTCCTTTGTCGTAATGACATTTTCTCTAAAAGAATGATAGGTGGCACCACTACATATCAATGTTTGGGACTTCTACTTTTAGGAAGGGATGAAGTTAGCCAATCAATGCTTTCAAAGCAAAAACTTCTGCAATTCCCACTATTATGAGAATACTAACGTTTAAGGCAAGGATTCCATAGAGTGAACAAAATGAATTGAGTTAGTAAGGCATATGTATCAAGAAATTCTCTGTAAAACAAATCAAGTAATTAATTGTTACCTGTACTTACTCCCGGCAGTGATATTTTAGTTTGCTAATTTTTTGGGCACGAATATAGTCCCCCCTTATTTTTTTACAAATATTTTGGCCAAAAGGGGGGGGACTATATTCGGAATGATATGGTATATTGTGTTATAATTTACATTAAGTTCTTTGAGACTTAAAGAGACTCTGTAGTAAGTTTTCGAGTAGTTTCCGAGTGATATAAAGGCATAGGATGCCAATTTTGCATAATTACTTACATTAAATAAAAGCATTAAAAGTCACTTTTAAATAACTATTTACTTGTCACCCTAATTATATGATTGTGGCCATACAACATCAAAATTCTAAGTTTGCAATGTCAGCATTACATGAATTAGGATTTTTCTAGATATTCAGTTTTAAAGAGGGGATGCAGACATTACATGAGTAAATATGATATAAAGAAAATTAGAAATACCGTAGAGCCTGAGTATGACATGCTTTGTTATACACCACCTTTTTTAACTTTGAGTGCTTGCAGTTTGCATATTTGCACTTCGCGATAAAATTTTTTATGACCATTACTTCTGTTTCGTGCTGATTATTTGCATTTCGTTTATTTTATTTTATTTTATTTTATTTTTATTTATTTTATTTTATTTTATTTCATTTCATCTTGTAACGTAAGATTTTCTGCCACGTATATTGAATGCGACTACTAAAAGAAATGTTACCACTTTAATGCTTCGTTTTCATTTTTTGTGACATATTTTGAACAATTAAAAGAAATTTTATCACTTTCTTATCCTAGGCTTTGATTTTCTGTTATGCATATCAAACATAATTAATAAATGTTACCACTTTATAATGCTAGTGTTTTTTCTTGTGGCTTGGAAATGTTTGTTGCAGTATCCAAGAGTACATCTGTGCGTCATGTACTCAACATTCCATTTCAGTAGTTCATCAATTTATTTTTAAGAATTCCATTGGAATGACCGAAGATCGCAAATCGCATATGAAAATGCGCTTTGTAATGCTGAGTTTTTATTTTTATTACCCATTTTGAATATATTTAAAAGAATTTTTTCATTTTATGATGCTAGGTTTTCATTTGCTGTTACGTTGCTGTTATCTTTTCTTTTATTTTCTGTTAAACTGCATTATTTATGATAAAAAGTGATGTTATAGGTTGACTGGGAACCATACTCTCAAAATAACATTGCGTCTTATGGGAAGAGGACTTGCACTTCGTGAATTTGCATTTCGCGTCAGTTTTCCGGAACCAATTATTCGCGAAGTTCAAAAAAGTGGTGTCCTTGGTATTTGTATAGTCTGGGGTTTACGTCTCGCCTCTCAAAATAAAATAATAAACTTTCAGAGCACCATTTGAATTAAGTAATATTCTTACTAGCATAATGACTTAAGTCTCATTAGTAGTTATTTTAACCTATCTTGGATATGTTTGTTTCTAATGAGAAAAGGCTTTCCGTTGTCTTCTGAGAGGTGATTAATACTTGGCATGCATTGACTTATAATTGGAAAACTTGTGGTTTAATTTATTGTTACAGTTTTAGTCTCAGTCATCTTAATGTAATATTCAATAGTTATACCAGGCACATTCCTGAAGTATTTTCACTCGGGCATAATCATTTTTGTGACCTAACCCTGTCCAGTCCTATTTTCATTTATATTAAAGTAACATCTTCTGTTGTCCCTTTCTTGCTCCTCAATGCATGTTATGGCTCCCGTAAGATAACTATGCAAATAATATCATCAACAATCAAAATTTCATTAATTTGAGAAACTTTGAACCGATTTCATAGTTTGGTTTCTAACTGCAACAAATTTTGCATTATAATTTCTCCCTGGCACACGGTCTAAAGTTTATTAGGTATTAAGTTATTCATTGCTATATCTTAAGAAGGATTTATACCTTTTATTTTCAATCCTCTTCTTGCTAGATTATTATCGAAGGCATTTAAAATAAAATTATATTGCTAAAAGAATTAATATATGCTTATATTCTGTTTGAAAAAGAAAGATAAAAATCTTTGTGTATCTGACATTTGCCAGGTAGATTTTGCGATGGCTCAAAATTTCATCAATATGTTTAGGGGAATGACCGTGGTGGAAGTGGCTTTTCCCGGGACCGAGATAGGGATCGAGAGCTGCGTGGTGAGCGTGAAAGGGATCGCCATGACTACAAGTTTTCGCGGCAATTCCAGTCAAACCTGCCTCCAAGGTTCCAGAGGCAGCAGCAGCAAGCAGAGCAGCAGCATCTCCCAACGCTTAGAAGTCCACCATCACCTCCACCAACAAATTCTCGACCAAGGCCAGCTTCTGGCCCCACTCCTCCAGGAGGGGCCCAGTCATCTCTTACTCCATCACCACCATCTGTCACATCATCTGAACCAACTACTCCTGCAGAAGGAAGAGGATCATCTTTAACTCATGAGTCACGGTGGGGAAACCTTGGGTCCTCTCAGCCACCATTGCACTATCCTGCTCAAGGTAAGCTTCGTTTGGTTCCCATGGGTACAAGAAAATTGTCAGTTCTTTGAAACTTGAAAAATTAATAAATTATATTATCTTTAGCATATTTGTCCCAGCATATTATACTGATGGGACAATGTATAAATTGGCATATTTCTTTGTTCTACTAATGGGGCATGACTGATTCTGGGTATGAAACACTAAAATGTCTTGAATCACAAATGTGATTAAGGTTTATTATGGTTCATGGACAGTTGTTTTGAAAGCTCCAATACAGTTTTTTGGAGAGGAATTTTCCTGTTTGTTTTTAATTAATCTTTATTCATACGTCAGATTGCTTGAGTTATCACAAGTTTAAGCCTTTTAGCCCTAACATCATAACAGAGATGTGGCATGCTGCCAAGTTGAAACAGCGTGATCATGTCCCTGGGATGTATGCTATTTCATCTTTAGATTCTGTAGTTTTTTGGGCTGTCACTTACAGGTAGCAGAGCATGTGTGTCTTATGTTCTTCCAGTGACCATGAAATGTGTTTTACCTATTGGCATATACCAGAGATGATGTAAAACTCTTTAAGTTCATCTTATCCATGCATTGAAAAGCTATAACACTTGGCAGGAAGTCTCGATGGAGATATATCCATGAGACTACAACTAAAGACATGGTGTCATTTTCATAATCATAACCGTATCACTAAAAAAGGATGACCCATCTAGAGCAAGAAGAGGACTGAGACTATTTGGGAGTGTGTGTGTTGCCTTGTGCCTTTTATGTTCCTGAGTGCTTTCTAAATTATCACACACTTCAAGACTACTAAAATAACATGAGTGCATCCATCATGAACTAGTGATGAACACTGGGTGATTAGTGAGAAGAAATTAGCCCTTAAACTATTGTCTTTGCAGAAGTGTGCTCCTAGCCTCAGTATGGGCATTTCAACGGGTGCATGTTTAAATCAGAGCTCAAGTGAAAATTTCTTTGGAAATCAGTCAAAGCCTGTACAGAATTTTTGAAAATATTGAATAACTTCCCAAATTTTCTCTCATTAATTAAAGAATGTTAAGAGAAACTTGATTGTTATTATAATAGCAAATTTAAAACTTTGTTTATCAGTTTTAAGAAATACATTTGTGAACCACTGTTGTCTATTTTTTAATCATTTTAATTGTTGTAGTACAGGCTAAGGACACTCATTAGAAAATCTAAATAGATTGGAGAGAGAAGGTGTGCAGTGCTAAGCAATGTGTCCTTAATTTTTTAGGCTAAATAAATGGCTTTATGTACTAATTAAATAATTGGAACGTGGTAAAGCTCAATAAATACAGAATTGACCAAAAGAGATATTTTGCAGAATAATTGTTAAGAAAACTAAGTTACAATCCTTATAATATTAAATTTCTAGCAGTATTTTGTTTATTAATCCAGGGTTTTTTATAATTAAAATTAATTAGCATTCACTAGAAAATTATCGAACTCATTCTACTTGCCGTAGCCGTAACCTGTTATGACTATTAGATATGGATAAGACAAGTACCGTATTGTCTTGAATATAATGCGTTTTTTTCTTTCTAAAAAATGAAATTTTAATTGTAGCCCCTGCGTTATATTAGAGTACTAATGATTTCAAAAGATTGTAAAATCGTGTTTCGAAAAATCACCTTACATTCCGCGTGTCTGTTTACAAGATACAAAAGACTGTTACATTGTAGATACATTAGGCGTACGTTACATTTTACTTGAAAAGGATCCGAGGCAAGAATAGATCGAGTTCAATAATGGCCGAACCCCTCGATAGTCATTGAATTGAAGCTATAATTGCTTCGGCATATTCTTTGTAACTACCATAGCGAGTTTTTGTCTATCCGTTATTTTAACAATGGGTGACAAAAAGGGTGTTGATCATGTTGACAAAAAAGGTTCTTCCAAATCCCAGGTTAACAGAAGAATCCAATGAAGTTATCACATGAATTTTAAAATGGTCGTAGCTAAATCGGTGTTGTTAAAATCCACTAGAAATGAGAAATCAAGGATAAGGATCCAGTACTTAATTTTTAATTGTTGACTCTTTTAAGTGCTTATTATAGTATTAATGAACAAATTTGATATACAGTAGGCCCTCCCTTTCGACAGGAACCACCAGGGATGCCAAAACCAAGGACATATGAGCTCATAACTAAAGAAATTATCAATACTGGTGTGACTGTTGCAGCTATGCTCGCAATTAATTTGTAGTTAGAATTTACCAAGTAGTATATTAGTGGATGAAAAGCGGTGTAGTGATTGAGGAGAATTTTGTCAGGTTGGAGAACTTGAATAAATCAATATATTTTGCCATAAATATGTTAAGTACCGTATTAGTCTGAATATACGAGGTGCTATTGAAAAGTTCCCGGACTGTACCAATTACTCGGCAACCTAGAGAGGTAGGCGGGTGCAATGCTAGGAGTCACTGCCCGCAGGCCTAATGAGTCAGTCTGCCTAGTGGCGCCGTGCTGTTTTGTCTGAACCAGTTTCATACGTGCTTATCTGACCTTGTGTTAGGGCTATCCTGCGATCCCGCGATGGCTGACAAAAACGAGCAACGTGTGTGCATCAAGTTTTGCGTGAACCTCGGAAATCGGCAACCGAGACACTCGGAATGCTTCGTCAGGCTTTTGGTGATCAAGCTTTAGGCTATACGCAGTGTTTTGAGTGGCACTTGCGTTTCAAGGGCGGTCAAACGTCGGTTGAAGATGACGAACGCTCGGGATGACCGCGCACCAGCACAACCCCTGAAAATGTCGAAAAATTCAACAAATCGTTCACGAGGACCGTCGCCTAACCATCCATGAAATCTGCGACATGGTTGGGATCAGTTATGGACCCTGCCAGGCGATCCTTACGGACGATTTGAACATGCATCGAATCGCTGCGAAGTTCGTCCCCAGGCTCCTGACACCCGACCAGAAGCAGCGGCACCTCGACGTGTGCCAGGAGCTTCGAGAAACCGCAAATGGCGACCTAACTTTCATCTCCAGGGTCATCACAGGCGACAAAAGTTGGGTTTACGGCTACGATCCAGAGACGAAGCAGCAATCGTCGCAGTTCACCAAAACCGAAGAAGGCACGGCAGGTCAGGAGTGCGACAAAGAGCATGTTGATTGTTTTTTTGACATTAAGGGGGTTGTGCACCGTGAATTCCTCCCTCCTGGTCAAACAGTGAATTCCGAGTTCTACTGCAATGTTTTGAGGCGGCTGAGAGAGGACGTGTGGCGCAAACGACCGAAACTGTGGCGCGACTGCAACTGGCTCCTGCATCACGACAATGCACCCGCTCACGCCTCCCTGAAAACGACGCAGTACTTGCCGGATTTAGCTCCTTGTGACTTTGCCTTGTTCCCAAAATTGAAGCTGAAGGGGCGACGTTTTGACACCGTGGAAGAATTTCAGAACGAATCGCAGGAGGTTCTTGACAGCCTTCAACAAAAGGACTTCCGGGGAGCATTCGAGGCATGGCAGAAGCGCTGGGATCGTTGTATAACGTCACAAGGGGATTACTTCGAAGGGGATGGAGGCCAAATGTAAATAGAATAAGTTTAAAATTTTTTGTAGGCACAATCTGGGAACTTTTCGATAGCACCTCGTAGTCCCTTCCCCCCCTATTTCTGAAGACTCGGTTTTGGAAAAAGTTTGAACCCCATTACAGACCTCCCTTTTTAGCCTAATTTCCAGAGTGAAAATAGGCTTATAATTTTGTCGTTGTGTCTGTCTGTCTGTCCATCCGTCCCCCTATTAACTTTTGAACCAATAGACCGATTTTCATGAAACTTGGTGGAAATAATCTCTTGCTACATGGGCCAAGCTCCCGAGGATAGTTTTTGTTGCAAAGATTGAAGTCCCGGGTTCGATTCCAGGAATTATCCATCCCATTTGATTTACATGATAAATCTGAAATCCATCATGCAGGGTAATTTTCTCTTGCACATTAAAATATCTTAGAAATGTAATATCGGAGCGAGTTGTTTACTATTCTCTGAGGAAAGGAATGGAGAATTTAATTTATATTGTAGAATTTTGCTTATTGATTGTATTTCTTAGAATTTTGCCTAAATTCTGACAATTTTGCAGTTTTTATCACTCATTACGGAAGTGTTGCCATAGCAACAACTATTGTTGGACTCAAGATTCGGTATATTCTAATACGTACATGTTATTTTTGCTGCACAAATACACATGATTGATTTAATATTCCGTTCGAATGTATTTGTAGTATTTTATAACGCTAAATTATGAAATTGGGGAATACAAAGAGCTACATATCTGTGACGACTTTAAAGCTGTTAAAGCCAATATAAGTATTAAATAAATGAATAAATGGCAAGTAGGCATCATAAGTTCTGTTTGGATCATCTTGTTATATTCTAAAGAACAAGTTTTAATATGTACAAGCAATTTAGTTAGAGCTATCATTTTACAATGAAACGGTGACATCACGTTTTGTGTTATAGTTACAGGTGTAATTTAAATATGTATCAAGTGTTACTAGACTAAATTCGAAAATTTTGATTTATGAATGTTATTTAAATTCCATATCATTCAGATGCTGTTGAGAATGGCTACTTGAATCATGCCTGTATAAAAAAGTAATTATAATCAAATTTCCAGTTAACATATTCTTTTCATAATTTATTTTACCCTTATTTATGTTACTTCCGATATTTATGCCTCGGAATATCACATCAAGAACTACATTCTGTAGGTAGTTGAAACACCTTCAATACCTCGGGTTGATTTACATAAGTAATACTTTTATAATGCGATTGCATTATTTACAATCAACAGTTGCGCAAACTAGACAGTCTGATCAGCTGACAGAATTGCCTAAGGCCCACGGATTGATGGGTAACGAAGATAATTTCTTTCGTCGTAATGACAATTTCTCTAAAATAACGATTGGTGGTACCACTACATATCAATATTTGCATATTTGTGACTTAGGGAGGGGATGAAGTTGGCCATTCAACGCTTTCAAAGCGAAAATTCTGCATATCCCACTATTGTGAAAATACGAACATTAAGGCAAGTATTCCAAAGAGTAAACAAAAAGTATTGAGTTACTGAGGTATATGTATCAAGAAATTCTCCATGAAACAATCAAGTGAGGGCATTAATTGTTACCTATACTTACTGCCGGCTGTGATATTTTTGTTTGCTAATTTTTTCTGCACGAATATAGTCCCCACCTTACTTTTCTTTCTAATATTTTGGCCAAAAACGGGGGGACTATATTTGGACTAATACGGTGGTACAATTTATTTTACAATTAACCCATTAACTGCCAAATTTATTTCTTTAAATTTTAATTGGGGGTAATTGAAAATACGTAATGGATGATGAAAAAAATATTTATTGTCTATTACATATATTAAAGAGAATTCTGTCTTTCTTTCTGTGTGTTTGCACAGTTGCAGCACATTTTTCATTTGCATTTTAAAATCACTTAGAATTGCGATATGAATACAGGACTTGCACCAAACGATGCCTAAAAGAATGGATATTCATTTTCTAGCCAACAATTTTCGAATACGCATTGAATCGTTCCACAAGTTTGTTATTAACGAAAATTTGGCTAAATTTTAGACGACAAAATTTTGTAGTTAAGTTAAGTTAAGCATTGTTGCTGATCTAGCAAAATTACATCTATATCTGAAACCAATGACACGAACTTTGATATTGTATTTGAAATCAGTTGTAAGAACTCCACTTATATATTTTGAATGCATTTTAATCGAAAGGGAAGTAATGATGGCTTAATTTGAACGATTGGTTTGTTTACGGCAGTGCCATTTCTAAGGCATGGAAGAAATGCGAACAAACATATGACCGTTAATATTTTAATTAGCTTTTTGTTTTGTTTACCTTGACAACGAAAGAACTTAGTAAGTAGCTTTTTTAATTCACATTTTTTGTAATCAATATAAATGCACCGGCCATACATCAAATATCTTGCTTAATTATCAAAAGAAATTAATCATAATCATTGTCATTATAGTAATTTGCTTTAAACTGCCCAATAAAATTTGCAAATGAAAAGATATTTTTAATGTGTGCATGAAGTATCTTCCTATTTGAAATGTTGAGTTGTCCATCATTACAGTGCATTGGAGTCGTTTCTGACTTAAAGTTCATACGCTACTTTTTTATTTGTTTTAAATTTACATGAAACCACATACATTTTCAGTCGGTTTTTGTCCTTCATGATTTTGTTTCATTGTAAGCTGTGTAAATGCTCTTGAAAGCCTGAGTTCATTAATGCAAAAATCCAAGATCAACAAGGCCAGCTACTGTAGCCATAATAAAGGAATAAAATTTAAAATATGTCAATCAGGTTAGGATGCTGGAGCGCATCCTCCCTATTTACATTATTTCTTATGAGAAACTCTTGTCCGACTAACATGATTTCACCTTACACGAAATTTTTTAAGAATGCGTCTATCGTGTTAGTCAGAGACTTAGTGTAATTAAAACTTGGAATAATTTGCAAAGTGTGCTAAGTGCTCAAAAAATAAGGAATACTAGGGGCTCTGTCCCTGACACCTATAGCGCGTAACCCCTGCCTTGCTGCTTGAGGCAAATCTGCCCACCCAAGAACTCACTCCTTTCAACACTTAAACCACTCCGTGGTTATAATGTTGTCAGTTATGCAGCAGATTTTAATATGCCATTAGTATTCCTTCCTCCCTGTTTCTTAGAAATAAAGTCCTGCTTTATTTTATGGTACTAAAATAAGGAGCAACAAAAAATAACTGGATTTTTATAGAATTGATTAAACAAATTTCTTGTGCTGACTTGATATAGTTTTTATTTTGTTGTTTATAGCAATTAAAGGAATTTAAAAAAATAAAACGTATGCATATGCTGTATTGGACAATACGATCATGTCTCTGGTTATACCGCAGTTGCCTTATAATGTGGGTTGCACCTCCTTCCTCAAAACCCTCATTCTAACCAGGGTGCTGAATATTTGAAGCAGAAAATTATATCAAGCCCCATTTCGGGAATCTCTCTTAGTACATAAAAGTTTTCAACATATTCAGGATGTTTCAGACATATTTTGAAGTTTAAACAATACCTTGGTAACGATAAACAATATAAGAGTAACAAAAATAAATAATTCCGTAATTCATTGACATTGTGCATATATGCAAGTGTTTTTAAGTTAGATTTAGAGATTTAATTTTCTGGATATTTTTTTAAATTTTGAGTACATTTTCTGCCAAAGGTGAATAGTTTTGGCAGCAGTTCACTTCTTTATCCTGTGTGTTTTCTGTTATAAGTTTGTTGTATACAAATGAAATTTATTTTCCAATCAAAAGTTGTTAAAATATGAGCCAAAACTAAATAAAGGTGAGGAAACCCATTGCAAACTAATTTGGACTAAGATTTGATATGAAATCTGTTCCCAAATTTCAGCTGATAACAATACATTTGAGTCTCATTAATGATAGATATAGAACAAAAGCCTATTCCCTAAATGTTATGTTGCTGTTTGCAAATGAAATTAGTTTTCTGTTCAAAATTTATAACAATAACAGGATTGGGTTTTGTTTAGTTGGGTTATATTTTTTCACTTTATTTTGGCTCGCTTATTATAATAGATTTGGATGGAAAAATTTATTTAATAAAAACAACAAATACAATGAAAAATTCAGTAGAATGATGAACTTGTTCCTAAAAACAAAAATACAATTTGTATTAAAATAGTGGAACAATCCTATGGTGTGTACGTATGAAGTGTCGTAATGGTTTTTGCCTGCGACGAAGAACTTCTCTTTGCCAATGTTCACCATCTGATTACATGGACAAACTTATTACTTTCCAAAAGCATGTAAGTGCCTTGTGAAAAATGCACGATTACCTACTGAGCCAAATGGGCAATGCAGACGAGACACCTATTTATTTCGACATATTATCCAATTACACATTTAACGAAAAAGGTGCAAAAATGTCATAAAAATTTCGGGAAATGAAAAAATGTACATTACTGGAATGCTGGCAGTGTTAGCAGATGGCACAAAGTTATCACAGTGTGTTATTTAAGAAATATGTATTACAAAGTTTTTCCTGAATAGATATTGTTTTTTGTGCTTGTCTTAAATTTGAAGTCATCTTTCGGGTTAATACGGTATTACTAAGCAGATGTTTCTGCCACACCCCAGAATAATCACTATTGTTCCCATTCCAAGCGTCCACAGATAGGTGGACACATTCTGAGGAAGTTTTGTTGTTTTCTTCTGCATTATTAACAATTTTTTTTATTGATCACCAATGTCTTTACTGTAGAAAGAATATGCTTGCTTTTTTCCATGTAGCCACTTGAACTAGATAAACACACCTTACTGGCACTTTCACAAAATTCTGTATTCCAAGAAAATCTAGTGAAGTACCAACAGATGCCTTGGCTTTGTTAGGCCCTCTTATACCAGCTGACTGTGATTGTTGTCCATCCTTAAGGAATCTTTTACTCATTAATTTGAAGAGATGAACCAAACTATTGACCTCTCGTTAGAGTGGCCTCTTGACTTTTGGTTGTTGGTTTTGAAGTACGAAACAGCCACTGCCTCAAACTAGCAGTGGAGTGAATATTTTCCCAGCTGCTTCAATTGTCAGCTGCCTTTGTTCCTTGAATATCCACATCCTTAATGCCCACAAGCCCACCTCTCAAGGCTGGCTGCATTTTGACTCTTCAGTCATAATGTATACCAAAAACGCTATTACTTGGCAGTGAGCTGTAGGCACCTTTACGGTAGGATGAGTCCATCCTTGAGGCGAGACTGCTTTTAGGGGAGGTGGTGTTTAGGTGTGAGCATTGTCTGCATGAACTTAAAATCTGGAGGGGAAGAAGGAAAGGGAGGGAAGTACACGAAGGCTGATGGACTCATCCGAACCAAAATTCATCTACTGCACAGGTGCTCTGACTTCAGCTCCCCCTTAAAGCTTCTCATTCCTATTCATTCCATTCCCCTTTCACCCGTCTCCACCTGCCACCTTAGAGCGCACAAGCTTTAACAATAGTTCATTGACCCTTAAGTACAAACATTTTTAAATGGAATTATTTTATTGCCATGTATTGTACAGAGTAATGAACAGTATAAACCTTCTATTGTTTTTATAGAATATGACTAATCATTATTTCTGTAGCACCTGCATAACATTCTTGCATTTTCATTTTTCCAAAATTTAGCATGTAAAAAATGCTACATTTTGGTAAAAGGAAAAGTTGCTAATTTTGAGGCTGTGTGAATGATGAGACTAGAGGATGCATGGTATGCATTGCAGTGCAGCAACAGAGTTCACCCAGTTTCTTACATGATAAAAACTATATCAGGCATCATTGTATACCATACCAGTTAACCTGTTGGAAAATGTTTCCAACCTGGTCTCTTGTAGCTCGTTTTTTATTTTTTTCTGGAATGTCTTTGGAATTAATGCCATTTTATCTACACCCGTCAGCAAACATTATTTTGCCTTACATACTTTTATTTTTTTGCAAAACAGTGTTCCTTTTTAAGATTTACAGTGAGTTAAATCATCAACATTACTAGCTGTTTACCAGAATGTGAACCATGTGTTTCTATAACACAAGAAAGAAATTTTTACTTTGTCAAGAAACAGTGATGTTGCACAATAAGATTTTGTTCAGAATATAGAGCCAAGTAAAATATTCTCAGTTTAAAAAAGTGACAATGTGGCTTTGATTTTATATTTATCTTCCATGGAATTACCATATAATTTCATTAATGTATACATATTATGTTAATGTATGTTAAAAAAATTCTGTATTTTGCAACTGCACAACTTTTCTGCAATGCAGGTTGCTGGTCTTCTACAAAAATTTTACTGCAGATAGCAAAACAACAGATCAAGAAGACACTGTATATATTTAGTCATATTTATAAAGTAATTATAATAGTAAATAAATATGTATTTCATGTTTTTATTTTATTATTTTAGGCATTCCTGGGATTAAATCTGGCAGTGGTCCTGGAAGGAGGAGTGTTCGTGATGAACCTATTCCCACTACCGATAGGGAAAGAGAGCGAGAAAGGGAAAGTGAGAGGGATAGAGAAGACAGGTCAGTATGTATAGAAAGGGGCAGAGGGAGTGGAACTTCATCTGAAGCAACACGAAACTCGGCTCCCTCGGTACAGCTGGAAATCCGTGACAAAGAGAGAGCATCTGAGCCTAAGAGAGTCATTCCTACATCTGAAGACAGAGACAGACGTATGGATGACAGGTATGAAATTTTTATTTAATGAATGGGATTGAGGAATTTTGTTTGTTAAACAATATTCAATTACAGGTGAATGTTGCTTAACTAAGGCCATGTAAGGAATCAATACACAGAAAAGAAGAATCGTAATGTTACATGTGTATTTAAATCATTTAGAAGTCCAACAATGCTGATCTTCATAATTAATATTTAATTAGTTTGCATTTGTTTGTTGAGGAGAGAGAGACTTTCCATGCTCCCCTCAAATCATCTCCCTTCTTCACTGCTCTAGAGGACAGTACTCAAGAATTTTTAACAAATATCCTGGCTAGGTAGAAGATTGAAATTTGGCATGGATGCTTGAATCAGGCATAAAAGTCAATGACAATAAAAAGGCTCCAAAAAAGACCTGGGTTTAACTCCAGGATATAATTTCTGTTTCTCTCAAGATTACACATAAAAGGCGATTTTCAATGAGCAGGCTTTCATTCTTTTACAAATTAAAATCAGAAGAAATTGACCATCGATCTTCAGAAGAATAATTAAAGTTTCTTATTCTTATCATTGAATTTTGTCATCAATTGGAAATTGCTCAAATTTATCATTCAGATCATATTTTGGGAAAAAATTGCCTTTTTATCTGCTTTGGCATCCCTGTTGTTGTCAGAACCCGAGCTTTTATTGTTGTCTCTATCTTATTATATGTACAAAAGAATACATTATGATTTAACTCAAAATTTAAATTTGTTCCATCATTTGTGGCAGGCACTTGCTCTAGTGTAATATGTTAGTGCTGGACAAATTTTTCAGCCACATTATAGAAGCCGTAAAACAAAGATTGAGAGAAGGAAAGACTGCGGGTGGCATGACATCTGATGTTGCAGCCACTAGACATTTGTATTAGTCATCCCTTTAAAGTGCACATGAAGAAACTTTACACAGAGTGGATGGTGAGTGCTCTATATGAAACGTTTTTGTTGAGGTGAGCACAAAGTTATTTCTTAGAACATCAAACGAGCACCACTACACTTTTACAAAAGTGGGAATGTTGACAAATGGAATCAAACTGACGCCAGTGTTATTAGTTATGTCCTTGGAAATATTTAGAAAACAAGTGAACAAATTAGGTCATTGGTGCCAGGAAAAACAATTTAATGTACAGTAGAAGAATATGGTCTGGCTTCCAAAGAGCATGGCGGTGCTCATGAGTACGAGGTTAGGAACCTCTGAACTATGCTAACAGAGAGAATAAAGAAACCTGGGTTGTCGCAGATCTGCCAATGGATCCTGACCACATGGAAATTGATTCCAGAGGACATAGTAGTGGAAAGTTGAAAGAAATGCTGCATTTCCAATGACATTGATGGCAGTGATTATGTTTGGGACAGTGAAGAAGATGATGCGAGTTGATTAGGGAAAGCGATGAAGATTAATGATGAGAAATAATTTTTTTAATTTCATTTGTGTATTTACATGCTTTCAATTTGATTACATTTAAATGTGGGGTTTCTACTGCCATTGCTGCATCTTCAAGATCATGATGGACATTTTGGCTATTGAGATGACATTATATTTTTATAATATTAAAGCTGCATCTTTTAAATGAGTTTTAAGTTTATTATTTTTACTCAAAGTGAGCAGTTCTCTCATTAAAACTGATAGTAATCAGTTTCTACCTATACTTTTGCCTGAATAAGTAGGCCATCTTGGTGTCTGTGTTCCCTGAATTCATCTTGAGCCCTTGATGCTCCTAGGAGGGGCGACTACCAAGGAGGCTATTTCTGCTAGCATCAGCATAAAGAGATCACCCAATAAATTGCTCATGCAGATAGGAGGGAGAAGATGCTTAACCTGGGCGGATGTTGTTTCAGGGAGGGAGAATCAGTGATGAGGCTGATTTTTTAAAAATCCTGAATGTCAACTTATTCAGGCACAAAATTTTTTTCCTCTGAAGTGTCCCAAAAATACGGGTGCGCATGGTACACGAGAACATTGGTTACACGAGTAAATATGGTATATTATTTATGAAGATTAAATAAAAATAAAATGTAAAAAAGCCATGTAGTCAGCAATGATAACAGTATTGAAATAACTATTAGGGTGGGGATGATATGGGTGGGTGGGTGTATAGCTCGGAAGATCATTTCCTGAAAGTTGCTCACAAGTCTCCAGTGGGAGGCAAATTTTTGGTAAACCTAAACTTTAAAAAGTTACTGATTTACCCTTCCTTGCACGTCTCCTTGTAAGGGGAAAAAAAAATAGTTCAGTGGTAGAATATCCGCCCGGCAAGTGGAAGACCCTGGTTCGATTCCCGGTCATATCAGACTTTTTTATCATTTCATAATTAATCCCATCCTTGTAAGGGGTTACAAGTCTCTCCAATCCTTGTAAATTTCATGCTCTACTCCATTCAAGGATTCCTTTCAAACACCTTGTCAGCCAGAGCCTTGTGTCTCAAGGGTTTTCTCTTATGTCTTTAGTTATGTTTGAGGCTTTGAAGTCTTATCCCACTGTACTTCGCTGTCTTCACTTGGAGCAGATGAACTCCTTTTCAGTCAACTCTTCTTCTTGGGTGACATTGAGATCAGTTTCTTATTGGTCATTTAAATTCGCTATTCACATATTATATGCCCAACTTTTTCATCTCTTCTTTCATAGATGAGATGCCTTTCAAGTCTTTTGCCATGTCACTGCATAGCACTAGCAGGCATTAGAAATTGTTGGCTTGGTTTCTTCCTGAGTTTCCTTCATATTTGTATTTCAGTCAGCATTGTTATACTTCTTCCAGTAATCTCGGACCTACGTAGAGAAATTGCTATCTATCTGGCTGGAGATTCTCTTGAATGTACAGTTGGTATAGCATAAGTTGAATGTTGCAAAGATTCGTTCCTTTGTTCATACTGCTATCTCAAGGCTATATTGTGAAAATTTTCAATTTTACTAATGATAATGAAATAAGCAAGTAGCTTAAGCACTTCATTACCATAGCTATTTTTAATATATAGAAAGCATTACTTGAGAAATAACTAATTACAAATACGATGTCATTATTTTGATAATGGCAGTATAATTTACTGGATGTTCTTTTAATAATAGTGAAGAAGGGGAAAATTCAATCGCAAATGTGCATGTTTGTCGTACCCATAGGATATAATCATGTCTTCATCACTCATTATTTTAGTGTGAAAAACAATAAAAATGATAAATTTCTATTTTATGTGGTTGTTGTACAAATTTAGAAAAATATTCTATTACTTGTTGAAAGAACTGTAAAATTAAAGGAAAGATAAAGAAGTTACTAGATCGTTAGTGATACCCTTGAACTTAATTAATATTTGTATGAATTTAGAGTCCTAGCTCAATGTAAGAGCTTGGGGAAGGATGCAAATGGGCTGAGTTATATTGTTTTTGAAAAAATATATTTATATGGCAATATATGACAATATATCAACAATAAAGTGGATAACTGCTGATTTTATTTAATATTTCACATTGGTGAACACTTTTATGGACTAGGTATAGACATGGGCGGGATGTTCGTGGTTCAGCCATGCAAGGTGGTTACTTGGAGAATGGCCGTCGTGGCTACTATGATGGGCCAGATTATGGCCGTGGTTATGGTAGAGGACCTCCACAGGATTATGACTTTGATAGAAAGTAAGATTTCTTTTATTGTGCTATTGACAAAAAATTGTTCATTATATGCCTGAGAATTTCTCTTTAATGAATGATTTTTAATAAATCAATTTTAGCCGTGGTGAAAGGGATCATCCTGGTGATGCAGATCCTCCTCGCTTTAGCGATTCCCGCCATAATGCTCTTCCTCCTAACAGAGATTTTGACCTGTGGGAGAGAGATCGTGAGAGAGATAAGGAAGGACGTGTTACTGACAAAGAAAGAATTCCAGATGTAAGAGAGAGGCCTCTCGACAAAGAAAGGGAAAGAGTGATTGATCGTGAGAGGCTTAATGACCGCGACAGGGTAGTTGATAGAGAGAGGGGTCCAGACAGGGACCGCGAAAGGGATCGAGTGTTGGACAGGGACCGTGACAGGGAGAGGGTTTCTGAGAGAGATAGAGAGAGGGGTGTGGAAAGAGATAGATTGGTTGATAGAGACCGTGTGACTGGAGATCGAGATGGCAGAATGGTAGATAGAGTTGCTGAAAGGGATTCTCGAATGGAGCGAGACAGAGTACAAGAAAGAGATAGGCCTGGTGAAAGGGATAGGCTTTTGGACAGGGAGAGGTTGACAGATAGAGAGAGGGGATTGGATAGGCTTGACAGAGAAAGAGCGCCAGATAGACCAGAGAGGGTAGGTAGAGGACCTGGTGATAGAGATAGAAATGGTGAAAGGGAAAGGGCAGTTGATAGGGATAGAGCTGTTGAAAGGGACCGTGCCACTGAGCGGGACAGACCTGCTGATAGGGACAGGCCCGCTGACAGGGACAGGCCCGCTGACAGGGACAGGCCCGCTGACAGGGACAGGCCTGCTGACAGGGACAGGCCCGCTGACAGGGACAGGCCCGCTGACAGGGACAGGCCCGCTGACAGGGACAGGCCCGCTGACAGGGACAGGCCTGCTGACAGGGACAGGCCCGCTGACAGGGACAGGCCCGCTGACAGGGACAGGCCCGCTGACAGGGACAGGCCCGCTGACAGGGACCGGCCAGCTGACAGGGACCGGCCGGTTGATAGGGACCGGCCGGTTGATAGGGATAGGCCTGTTGATAGGGATAGGCCTGTTGATAGAGACAGGCCTGTTGATAGAGACAGGCCTGTTGACAGGGACCGACCTGGGGAAAGAGATAGACCTAATGAACGGGAACGCCCTGGTGACCGTGATCGACCTGGTGATAGGGATCGGGCTACAGACAGGGAAAGACAGGTTGATCGTGAGCGACCTGCTGATAGGGATAGAGTAGTTGATAGGGATCGTGCTGGAGACAGGGAGCGTCCTATTGACCGTGATCGTGTCAGTGATAGAGATCGAATTGCTGAAAGAGAGAGAGCTAGTGATCGAGATAGACCTGTTGAACGGGAAAGGACAGGTGATCGTGATCGTCAAACTGAACGTGGCTTTGATGGTGATATTCGTGGTGCTGATAGAGAGCGCTCTGTGACAGAGCGAGATAGAAATCATGAGAGAGGTCCTAATGAAAGAGAAAGAGGCCTGCCAGAGAGAGTAGTGTCACGTGAAAGGATTGTGGGGAGAGACCGTGGAGTTGTAGAAAGAGATATGGAAAGAGATAGGGAAAGGACTTTGGAAGTCGAACGTAGCTTCGATAGGGATCGTGGTGGGGATGGTGAAAGAGGTGGGCGACCAGGAGAAAGAGGGTTGGATAGAGTGGGAGGAAGGGAGGCAGAATATAGAGACCTTCGTCGTTTTGACGAGCGAAGGGGTGGAGATCCAGTTGAAACCAAGAAAGTTGGAAGTGGAGAACTTTACCCAGAGAGGAGGGTAAGTGCTTTATTATCATATTTTCTACAGAAATTGCTCTAAATTTCTTTCTCACTTGTCAAGTTATACTAAGCAAGTATTGAAGTTGTTTCATTTTTATAATTTTTTTGTGCTGTCATATTTCTGGAATTGATGTTACTGTAAATGCTTGAATAAAAGATTTTCTTTAATGTCAGAAAATTTTGACTGTCTACTTAAGTTTAAGTCGGAGCATTAATCTCATTGATTTGCTTGTTGCATTACTCTTCCCATAAATGGCAGCACCTCTCAAATCATTAATGCTTGAGAAATTGTATTAATATACAATTTTAAAACAATTATTTAATATGTGATGATATTTTGGTAATGGATTTTATTGTTAACATGTAGTTTATTACAAATATATGCTAAGTTAAAATTAAAATATAAAAAACCATTGTGACTACTTTTTAAAAACTGCTTGAATATTTTATTTGTTTTCACGAAATTGAAACTAAGCATTTTTATGACTTTTTAGTTAATCAATTTAAAGATTCTTTTGTTTTCTCTTTGCATAAGATGTTTTTTGTTCAGTGAAATGGCATGGTCAATAAAATTTCAAAATATTCTCCAGAGAATGATAACTTTCATTACACACACCTGTAACTTTTGCAGAAAAAACTCCTATCATCAACTATTCTCATTGTCACAGAATTCTTTTTCATCATTACTGCTCTTAATATTACCGCAAACACAATGAAGATCACTCAACTTAGTCTGTAAATCGTCAATCATCATTTTGTCCCACATGATGCAACAACATTCTACTGACTAATGGAAAAAAATGTGCAAAGATCCAAGCAATAGTGTTGTAATAAATTTTTATAGAATACCAGACAGCATATGTTTTAAGAATTTAACTACTGTCCTATTTACCATATTGGCCCGAATATAAGGTGAGGTTTTATACAAATAAATTATTTCTCAATAAAAACTATCCTAATATTCAAGTACTAAATAAAACAACCAATATTATAAACATTTCATAAGATTGTGTTATATCGATTGCTTCTATTACACCCATTGGATTTTTGATTACTTTTTAAATTCGGGATATTTTTTAACATTGTTTTTTGGCTTACGCTTGATATAAGACTCCTGCTGCCCCACACCCAAGGTTAAAGAAGGCAGAGGTTTAAGGGGGTGGCAATAATAATAGAAATAAAAGTACAAATTAAACAAAAAACAAAGGTTTGGGTTTAGTAGTTTGGGGATGGATTTGTTCGATTTTCTATGGGCAACATTTAAACAAGTGCAGTCGTGGGTGTCATATATCAAGCCTGTTCCTTTTTTTTGGGTTTACTTATTTACAATGGATCAAGAGGAGGTTGACCATGTGGAAAAAAGCTGCTCAAAAAATTTTGAAAGGCATGAGCTGGAGTTGTAATGCTAGCTTTAAAATTACGGTTTTGAGGGAGGCAGAAGCTTTGAACAGTAATAAAGCTGCTAACAAATATGGAATAAACAAAAACAATGTTAGATGCTGGAGGAGTTTGAAACAATCTTTATTAAATGCTTGTTTTTAATGTAAATCATTTCATGGGCCCAAGGTTTGACAGTTTGTTGAAATTTACAAATGTGTTCTGCAGTTTGAAGTTAAGAACCAAAAGTGTAAGTGCTTGCAAAGCAAGTGTGTGGGCAGGGGGTCAAGATGATTGATGATTACTGTAGCTTTTCACTGCATTGATGCGCAGCACTTGGTCAAAAGCTACTTATTTACTTTCAAGAAAAACTTTCTTATCAGTATTGCATCATACTACTCCTTGAATAGAATAACTGTTTACTGAGACAAATTAGTGCTGGTAAAAATGCTGTTTTTAGATAGAAAATAAGTTTTCTAAATCCATTCTAGTCATGTCCAGTGGCAATAAAAATGAAAACTCTAATGCTTACCATATTAGCTTATCATCATATTATCCTATGTGATTTTAACAAGTTTTACCTAGGAGAAGCTTCATTTGATGTGATATTTTGTTGTCAGGAGAATGGTTGCATGTGGTATGTAACAGGCATCCTGTTATACTTTTGGGGCTGTGAGTTACATTAATTTTGGATGCATTTGTATCTAACAAGTGAGGGGAGAATTGCAGAGCAAATTACATAGGGCACTTGTTTCACTGACTCTTATCTTTCCATCGAAGGAAAGAATCGCAGATGTGATGTATTGTTGGTTGCCTACATTTGTAGCAGTATGTATCTCACATTGATCACTCTCCAGCAGCTATTCCTAAACCTACCAAATGTTTACCATGTCTAGCTCTCCCATAGAAAGTTTGGCTTCTTCAGGTTGCAGGATTCTAGAGATACTGCTTGTACAGATGGACGTACAGGAAGAAAAACCAAATACATAAGTGATTTTTCTTTAAAGTGCTAAAAAAGCAGTCATGGTATAAACTGAATACTTACCTAGCCATCAATTTATGGAGCATAACTTGTCACTATAGGTATTACACATAGTTGTGAAAAAGCCCTTGAAAAGTAATTTTTGCCATTTACACAAGGATTAGTTACTGGTTGGTGATCAACCATTTATTCCTACTTGAAATATTTGGAAACATTCAATATCCCAGGCAGATCAGTGGAAGAAGACTGCAATGCAAGCAAATTAAACGTCAAGAAAGATAGGAAAAAAGCTGAACTTAGAATAACATAGATGATGTCATGTTTTTTGAAATAAAGAACTTAAAGACCAGTCTTAAAGTGAATAAGACAGGAATTGAGAACTGATTGATAGAAACTGAAATAAATAATTAAAATTCTATACATCATTTATTATTATTAACAATCAGCACTAATGCCAAACTGGCTTAGTGGTAACAACAATACATTGTGTGTATTATAAAATTATTTTTTATAGGGTCAGCCACAACAGCAAGACTCGTTTGAGCCAGAGGTGGATAATCGACAAGTGGGCTTAGATTGGAGAGAATCAAAGGAATGGAAGGAAGAACGCCGAACTGGTGCCTTGTTAGTAGATGAGAGACGTCAAGGAAGTGAGGATCGCCCTCAGCGCCCAGATAGTCGTGATGATAGAGCTGCTCGTGATGCTCGTAGAGAAACAAATCGAGACAGCAAGTAAGTAAAACTATTTTTAAAGTCCTTGAGAATCCAATAAGTACATTATTAGTACTAGTACTATTTTGTAAATAAATCAATGTTATTTACTGCTGTTGTTGTTAACAAATATCCCAATCTAAAAATTTATTCTGTAAAATTGTTTCTAAAGTTTTGGAAGTAAAGCTTTTTCCTAAAAAATGTGTTTAGAAAATACAGTAATGTACTAATAAGCATACTTATGTATGAGAATGAATTTCCTTATAGTGAATTGTTTGCAATTTTTCTCAGACTCGGCCTCCTCTCTCCTTCTCTCATATCAAAAAGTATTCCAACCTGACAAAATTGTCCTCAGTTCCTTGGTTGCTTTTCTTCCAATATTATTACTTGGTAAATTGTAACTACAAATTATTGCAAGTGCAGCTATAACAGGCATACTAGTTAGTATATACTGCAAAGCATATTGTTATTTATATATGTTACAAGTTAACTACTATCCAGGTGGGAATGCTCCATCAATAATAGTGATGTACAATGGAACTTACCGTATCTGTCCGAATAGAAGCCGATCCCGGATATAAGCCGACCCCACGAAATTTTCCAACATTTTTTTGCAAAAAAAGTATTTTCGTAAATTTTATGCTTAAGTGTACCAGACATGCACGCACAACCTAGAATACATTATACATTACATCTATATAATTATATACGTTCCATGTAAAGTTTTATTAGGTATTATTACTGTTAATTATAAATATAATCAACGCCGTTGCTCACACCTTACAATCAAATGTAAGTATATTTATTTATCTTACTGGAATTCAAACTGTTGCGCATCGAAAGCTGTCATCAAATTTAGCGTGATCGTCTACTTAGTCATTATACGCAATTTTAATAGATTGTATGAAAGAGGTTTCCAAGTTTTATTATTATTGCTGTTAATTATCAAATGAATTACAGTTAATGCCGCTGCACACACCTTCGAAACAGACGTATCTTATGTTAGCGGAATTCAAACAGTTGCGCATCGAAAGTCGTCATCGAATTTTTTGAATTGACTAAGCAGACGATATCGTCTGATTAGTCAGTATACGCAATTTTAATTATGATCAAAATGAATTTGCTGTAGCGTGCAATCATGTTATGAACCTGGTGGGTTGTTAAAACTCGATTGTTTTATATACCGCCGTTTCCTTTGGATAAGAACCCAGTTACTTTTAACTACGTGTTAAAATATATAAATAACCTTCAATAGCAATTTAAATAACAGCTCCGGGCAATCACTGTAAGAAGGGAGCGTTTTTCAGACATCGAGTGCCTTATCAGTGGAATATAGGAGGTATGCTATGGAAACGACATTTTTCAGCGATGGCGTCGTACGAGGATGCCAAATTTTTCCTCAGGCTCGCATTTAAGCCGAGGGTGATTTTTTTCACGATAGATTTTGACAAAAAGTATCGGCTTATATTCGGGCAGATACGGTATATAACTCAAATTTTCCATAACACAAAGTGAATTAATTTTACCGAGAAAAATAGAAATGAGAAATACATTTCCATAAGTCGAATTTTCTATAAATCGAATATTTTTTTGTTTCCCTTGAAGTTCGACTTACGTAAGTTCCACTTGTATTTAAAATATTGAAGGTATGTGTTATATTCAGAATTAGAAAATAGTAGCTCTTATTTCACTTGGGTGCCAACCCTTTGGCTGTGGTGATAGATGGTAACAAATTTACGATGAAGAGTTTATTTTAATGAATAAAACATTTTGTTAATTAATGAGGTGTAGGTTCACATTATAAATAAAATAGATCATACTGAAATGTATTGCTTTAGTTTTCAAATGAGCTATATCCTTCTGGGAAGTTCAGTATGGTGGTACTTATAGTTATGTAATGATGGGTATATCTGTACTTTTTTATAGCATTTTTCATGAAGTATTATTTTTCCACTGCTAATATTTTGTTTAATACTTGGTAAATTAGTATAATTTCTCCAATGAAATTTTTTCTTGATTTAATGAATTTCATTTGTGTATGAGATAATGTTTTTAAAATTTTCATGCATGAACCAAATATTTTTCCATGTAGAAACTGCATGTAACATATAGATAAAATTTAACCCTTTTTAGAGAAATTTATTGCTTGCTATAGTGTTTCTTTTCCTATTTTGTTTTGTCATTCATCCACCAAGGAGTAACCAGTTAACAGAATTGTCTGGAGAAATAGGTGGGAAAGGACCCCCTGGGAATGGAGGAAGAAGGGGGGAATATGTTTCTTCCACATCATGGGCCGATGCTCCGGCTGAACCACCATATTCCGATGTACAGGAAGAAAAGAAAGAAGAGTATTTTCGAAATGAACATCGGCCATTAATGGACAATTCATCCAATGTGAGCATTGTTCTATTTTAACCTGTCTAGATATGACACGTGCGCTACATAGAGATACTTATCTGGTAACTAAATTTCTTAAATGCATTGATTCACAGTTTATTATAATGATATTTATACATGATATCAAATGGACCATTTGTATAAATTTGTCCAAGAAATGAGAGGTATAATTCCTTGATATAATGAGCATATCTGTGTAACAAGTAGAATAAATAAAACAGTTGCAGAAATTCAATAATTGAAAGTTTTACTTATATTTATTTTAATAAGAATTTTTTAATTTTACGTTTGAAAAACTGTCAGTAGAAATATTTCAAATGTGCAATTTCCATTTTTCATCATTTAGCAAAGGGTCAAGTTTGCTGTCATTATTGATAAATACTGATAAATCCTATTTAAATTGCATTATATATCCAATTACAGGTTGAACGTAAAGGCCAGGGTGAAAGTGGAGGATTGGTGAGTGAGGGGGCGTGGGGTTTCCCGAGGGGGGGGCCCCCCTCCGCCTGTCCCCAGGGCCATGCGCCCAGGGGCCCTGGGGCGGAGCAGGCCGGTGTGGCGGGGGTGGCCGCGGGGGCACCTCCCACCCGTGGCCCCCCCAACCGCCTCTCCCCTTCCCCCCCGCCCCCCACCACTACCACCCCACCAATTCCCTCTGGGGAAGGTCCTCCATCTCCGGGGCGACTTCCCCGAACCGGACCTCTCCCATTGGGGGGCAGTTCCACAGTTCCCCCTCCCCCCCTCCTGCCCCAGGCGAGGCCCCAGAGACAACTTTCAAATACCAACACCCCCACCACCCCAGCCGGAGAAACGACATCTTGGGCAGACGACCCAGTAACAACCGTCGATTTGATGCAGCCCCAGGAGGAGCGGTTGGGAAGGGAAATGCTCCCGAACGCCGGGGAAGGCATTACAACGATGGGTGTGTAGATTTTTATTTTATTTTCTCATTATTATTTTATCATGCTTGATAAATTTTTCTGAATGATTATTCTGTTGGGATTCTAACATATCATCATGACCTGCTAAGCCCTGTTTGGGGGCTTTGATGCGAATCTCCCTCAGGTTCCCAGGAAAAAGATATAATTACAAATAAACATTAACCTTTTCCAGTTATATGTCGACATATAATCGACATTTCTATTTTGCTCCCACAGTCGTATGTCTACCTATGATCAACACCACTTTTTTCATTTGTGGGAGGTCAAATGTCGATTATATATCCCTGCATGTTAACTAGGCATCCTGAGCATGTCCCCAGCAGGTGCTGCCATCTTTAGAATTCTGATGAAACTTTTTGAAGAAAACGATTTTAAAAATATCTTTGACAGTCGAAAATTATCATGGTGTCAGATGAGCAAGTGGCTGGTCCTTCATGTAGAAAAAAACACGTTTTAACATCTTGGTAAAAGAGGACGTGGAAATTATAAATGGCAATATTGGTTTTTGCAAAATTGCATTATCTTTTTTAGTATGGATTCTTTTGCCTATCTACACTTCTACAGTGAAACCCTGAGGTCAGAGTCTCACATTTAATTTTATTTTTTGTAGTCCCATCAATGACCCCATTTAACACGTTCACGACAAGGGGACCCACCGGTGGGTCCCCGGCATTTGCGCCCACAACTGTCCGGACCCACCGATGGGTCCCTCCCCTTACCTTTATCTTTTTTTTCTTTTGACGCCTATGCTGACGGATTCTATATTTAGTTTACGGTCTTAGGAGGATATATACATATATACTGCATACGAATATCTTTAGTTAATGAAATTTTACCATAAAAAATAATTTTATTTGATCTCGCTGCACCATCCATGAAAAATCGGGGAATTGCAATGGAAAATAATATCATACATTTTAGTTTGAAATTGTATTTATTATCAATAAATGGTTTAGTTTAAAATTACTATTAAAGATAAATCTAAGATGATATTTTACAATAAGTAA
The DNA here is from genome assembly GCA_028673005.1 of Tanypteryx hageni. Taxonomy (NCBI): domain Eukaryota; kingdom Metazoa; phylum Arthropoda; class Insecta; order Odonata; family Petaluridae; genus Tanypteryx; species Tanypteryx hageni. Next base: position 118,359,744 of record CM054116.1, read on the forward strand.
TAATACAAATATTATATCTTTATGAATATAAATGTAAAACTTGAATATTTCTGAAGAAAAATACCTAGGAAATAATAGTTTATTATAATAAAATATATGTTGGAAGTTAAATTTACAAACATTACTTATGTTTTTCATTGAAAAAGTCTAAACACATCGTCGGCTGTACATTGCAGTCTTTGCAAAATGTTTTTACTTTTTTGCTTTCGCTTTCGCATCACTCACTCCTTTATTCCTACGATGTTTTTCATAGCAGCCGATACATCTCTTTCTACAATCTCTGGCTAACCCTTGATATGTTCCTAGACTATGCACTACTTTCTTCTTGATCTTCCTAGCTTTATTACCACCAACAGCACCACTGCTTTCACCATTATCTAGAGTAAGCCCATAACTAATATTTTCCCTAAAAGTGAGCATGTCCATTTTTTTCACATTCCCTTCGTATTTGTTATAAATCACCCATGGATTCACCACACACGTTCCAAGAAGAAGTTCTATTGCTACCTTTTTATACCACTTCATCGTTCTTCTTATGCAGAGGACATTTGGTCGGAAACATCAACACCCTTTTTGGCAAAATTATAATCCATAACAGACGATGGCTTCATTTTTTTTCACCTTTCCATGACTTAGATGCTGATGGAACTAGAATGTCCGTATATGCTGGATCCGAAGAAATCATAAGCACTGGTCTCTTATCTTGCCATTTCATCACGCTTACACCATTCTTTTCCTTCACGAAAATCTCTCCACTTTTCAGTTTTTTTGCGCATACCTCTTTTGGATTTCCCCATCTATTTGTCTTAGTGTTCCACAGACATAGGTCTTTTTCTTTAGTAACTCTTCACAGAGAGATACACTTGTATAAAAATTATCTATATACAAAGTCCTACCTTCGTTCAAAATTTCCGCAGTCAACTCCAGCACCACTTTTTCGGCGTGTCCTTTCCCACTTCCATCTGGGTTTTCATTTTTGCCTGTGTAAATCTTCAAGTTATAAGTATAAGCCTCAGGTGTGCACAGTTTGTAGCACTTCACACCATACTTATTTGCTTTTCCAGGGAGATACTGACGAAATATCAATCTGCCTCTCCAGGGCACCATTGATTCATCAATGGCGATTTTTTTCACCAGGAGTAATTGTAGACTGAAATTTTCTGCAAATCAAATCAAGCAATGGCTTGATTTTGGACAGTCTACTTTCACTTGTATCAACACAATTATTGTTGAAATGAAAGCACTTCAGAAGCATCTCAAACCGATCACGTTTCATAGTGTTTCGTATGAAGTCGTTCCGGTATAAAGGTTTGTAGGACCAATAAAAACGTATTTTAGGTAGATGGTTTACACCCATAGCCATCAGAACCGCTATGAAACTTTTCATTTCACTTGATGTTTCCTTCCATTTTTTCATCATTGATCTTCTCTTCGGGACTTCAGACGCTAAGTACTGTCTTGCGTATCTGTTTGTCTCTGTTACTAGTAGATCCAAAAGATCGTCATTCAGAAAATGTTCATATTAGCGTATCGGATCAGCAAAATCCTTCTCAATCAGCAAACCATCTTTACCTGTGTAGGAAAAAGGACAACCAACATTCGAGCAATCTCCCCACAAGTCTGGAACATTTTCTATATCATCGATGTCTTCGGATGATGCTTCTTCGATGCCTTCAGATTCTGATGAGGATAAATCACTTTCTACTTCTGATGGCTTGTAGGAAGATTCAGAGTCAAGGTAACTTGACATTGAAATGTCAGAATCAGACATGGTATAGAAAAAAAGGAACTTTAGATAGAGAATTACACACTGACTTTCTAGAAACTCAACGTGAACACAATGTCACTCGAAGAAAAACAGCAAAAGACTGATGTGTAGGATGGTGCACTGGTAGAAAGAGAGGAAGGGAAATAAGCCAAGGGAGGAAATTCCTGAAACCGAAATGGCAATGGGAAAGAGGTCGTCATGTAATAAAAAGATGCCGCTTTGCAAACAATAAATGGCACGTGTGTTGCGTGTAAATTTGGGTAACGGATTTCCAAAAATGCGGCGGCACAGGACGAGTAAAACTGTAAGTGGACGCCTTGGCTGAGGAACTTCCCCTGCCCCGTCCTGCCGTAGAGCCTCACCATAAACCCAAGGCGTGGGTAAACGTATATTTTAGGGGCCTGGAACGCCTTCCCGATGAAGTGGTTGTATCGAGAGAAATAACGTGAAAGTGACCTTGAAAATTAGTGAATATATTTATTACTTTTTGCACATTTTTATGTTTATATAATTCCGATATTCCCAATTATAATATCTCAGTCCTAGATTTCATCATCAGTGTTTTGTAAATGGTATAAATAAAAAATTATTAGGAGAAAATTATAATAACATGTTTGTATTGCGTGATTGCATACCTCTTAAGGTAAAACCAATAAAAACTTATTTAGACGTCTCACAAGCATTGGAAATTTTAAAAAACATATTTTTCAACATTAAAGAAACTCTATTTCTTAATTTAAACAAAAAAATCAAAAATGAATTTTTATTGCATTTTATGCCCGTGGGCATGGAGAGCAAAAATAGCTTACGTTGCGAATGTGTTAAGCAATCTCAGCCTCTAGTATTTTCTTTAAATTAATGTTCCTCAATTTAGTGTTTTACCCAGTTTTAGTGTAATAAATTTTTGACCACTTCATTGAAAACCTATCTTGGTTTAATACAACTTGGCAGTTACTAGCGCAATGCTTAAGCTACAACCACTCAAGCATTTTTTTAACTTCAGAGTTTGGACAGGAAAAATACAGCCAATGGATCCATTGTAAACAGTGCTAAGTGGTCACACATTTTCCATCCAAGTAAACAAGTGCTGCGTCTCTGGGTTACCCACAATAGATGGCAACACTGCTGCATTTTTATTCCTAATTTCAGATATACCATATTTACCGAAAAGGAAGACAAAGTTTTTTCACAAAAATGTCATTAAAAATATTAGGTATCATCTTAGAATGGAATATGAGGATTTAAGGTGAGAATATACCCCTATTCCATGGACGGTATGGAAGACGACTTGTTCGAATTTGAATAAGTTGTGATAAATGAACAGGACAGCAAGAATAAGGGAGGGAAACAGAGGAGAGGGAGATGTAAGTAGTAAATTTACTTTTTTTATTCATCCTCTTAATGTTAGCTTATTATATATGTAAAAGTTTTTTTGTAAGTGAACCTAATTTTTTAGGGTTTGTCTTAAATTCAAGGTTGTCTTCCTTTCGGGTAAATACGGTAGTTGAGAAGCTATACGAGGCAATTCTCTTCGCACAGGTGTTGTGTTTTTAGGAGCAGGACTGTTACGTGGGGTGAGTTGGAGAAGCTACTGCATCAGGCTGCTTTTTTCTAGGGGCGGCAATATATCAGTGTTGCCACCGATCTGCATCTATATGCGAAGAACTGGGATGGCATTTTTACAGCAAATTATTAATCATTGTGGTAGAAAATTTGCTTGTTCTTTAGGGTAATAGTTGTTAAGAACATAAAGCAATAATTAATAAAGTGAATTACAATGATTAATATTGTTACCAAATTTTCAGTAAATAAATAAAAAATATTCTTTAAATACTTAAGAAATTATCTGTCAATCAATCTCAATTACCTGGTAGCATTACTATGACACAAATTTGATTGTTACTTTTCTTTATGGCAATAACAATCAAATGTTCCCCTTTCTGTAATCATGAAATGCTCGGAACACCTGGGCACATGAGCGAGTTTTTTTGGATTTGAGCTGACTGTGAAGTCATCCTATGCCTGTCTTTAAGTTAGCATTCATCAAGCGACTACTATTTTTAGTTTTCACTCAGTTTATTCCTAAGTGAAGGACTTCATTGAAGTTTCTTTAGCTTTTGTAGTGTGCCTCCGCAGTCAACTCAGATGCGAAAAAATCACCCGTATGTCCAGGTGTTCCAAGCATTTCATGTCCGAACTCAGAATTGAAAATTATAGGGATGAAAACATTTGATTGTCATTTCATTAGGCAAAGTAACAATCAAATTTGTGATGTTGTAATGATACCAGGTAGTTATATAAACATTTTCATATGTTTAACAAGTTAGGAAAATGAACAGTGCAAGTGTAACACAAATTGGTGTGTTTTATGTGATGGAATATTTGAAGCTAAAGGATATACAGTAATCTCAATAATCTGAGCCTCCTTACACAGAGTTCCGCTTAATCTGATGTTGTCCTCAGAAAAACAAAGTTCCAGTTAAACGTAATCTGAAATTGAAAACTATTTAGGTGGAAAGAAGGCTTCATTTAAGCACCATTATACATATATACCTTTAAAAGTTTCTTTTTTGTTGGTTGGATGTGAAAAAAAAGCTTCATCGACACAGCAAAAAAAAAGATATATAGCAAATAAATTGAAGACTCTTGACGATTTTTATCATTAGCATATACAGTGGGTTCCACTTATTAGAATCAAATTGGGAAATTATTTGATTCAATTAACCACCTGATTCAATTATACGGAGATTGAGTATTTCAGGTATGTTAAATAAGAAAATGCAAAAATAGAATTAATGCAAATTTTAATTACTTTTAAACAATTACTTGACCAAATTTACATATTATGTTGTTTTAAAAAAGTTGTCCAACCTCTTTTGAATCAAATTCTCCTCATGATGAGACAATGCATCATCTTTTACCTTGTACACATGGCTGAACTCCTCCAACTGCCCTCCTCTTAACTCGAGGTTTCTTCTAAGAACAGTCATAGCATGTCTGATTTCTTTAGAAGAAGGTGCCAGCAGATTCTTCTTGGTCTTCTTCCTCTGCATCTTCATCAACACTCAATTTATTATTTGAAATGTCAAGAACAATGTCATCTTGTGTCTATACCAGAGCTACAATGATCTCATCATCGATTGAGTTTCATCTGTTCAACTCTTCATCTGATTCATCCTCTTCATTTTTTTCATCCTGATTTTGCAGAATTCCTGCGTTTCTGTGGCAGTTAGAGACCATTGTCATTGATAATTGCTCCCAAGTCTTCTTCAACATGTGAAGTGTCCAATTTCTCCAGTACTTTTTTCACCACCAACTAGAAGATTCCTTTTGTCAGTTCCAATCATATTACAGGTAACGAGAACTGTTAAACGGTCTTTCTGTTTTTCTCCTCCTGAGTTGGAATTATTTTTAAATGTTAACTCCTTAATTGGGCTCAAACCTTATGCTGGCTTTCAGCTGGTGGGGAGCCAATCCATTCTTTAACAGAATGTAAAATGTTGATTTTATTAAACCTTACACTTTTATGCCGAACGGAAGAGTTGTTTTGACAAAAAGATTTTCATATATTTTGAGTTTTTTTTACCAGAAATGATTATTATAAAGTTTTCAAATTTTTATAAAAATTTACATGCACATAGATAAGTATTTATTATAAAAACATGCGTTTTACAAAAAGATAAATATAAATATCCATGCAACTATTATTTTAGTTATTATATTTAAATCTAATTTATCACGAAATCTTATCGAAATCCAGTGCCAGAACATCTAATTCTCTTTCAAATGGTCAGGAAGAACCGATTTTATCCAATCTTCAGCTGCTGTTTCGTTAGCATCTTGCTTCTCTCCGTGACACTTTCTGTACACAATGTTGTTCCTGTCCTTCCATCTGGATAACCACCCCTCTGTTGGCTTGAAGTCTCCTTCGCCAAAGCGATCTGCAAACTCCTGCTTTTTCCATCAAAATTCCCCTACTGATTTGAGCATTTAGGAGTCTGGCTTGGGAAACCAATCGCAACAGAACCTGCTCAACGCTAGAGCTCTTGCCATCGCGTTTCCTCTTCCTATTAGAATTTGGGTTTGGTGTTCTGCAATTTTTAAGTCGCTCTCAATTTTGCAGTCTACAAAGTGAAGTTTGTGAGTTTCCCAGTCTTGCCGAGGCTTCTGATTGAATGAATGAGGAAGTTCATCATACTTTCTGAGCAGCTCATTCTTCTCAGCCACACTCATATCCTTCCTTTGATTTATCTTCGACATTTTTTCAAAGATGGGAATTTTTTTGGCAAAAAATTGTCCAAAATAAAAAAAGATGAAGTAGCTAACCAATAAACAGTCACTGTCACATGACATGCCTATGGAAACACTTGATGACTATAGGTCTGCTGCATTCAAAACACCATGCGTGGATTGCTGTCATGCACAGAGGGAAAGTTTTCTTCCATCACCTTCACTACCCCATCGCACCACTAACCCAACCTTCTCATAGCTATGTTGTCAGTTCTCACTGTTTCCAGTTGATTGTCTTGACTACACCTCACCTCGCTAGAGTGGGGATAGAAATTAGAAGGGCGGCATCCTTACCTCCTGCCAACTCTCACAGCATTTCGATTTTCGTGCAAACAGTTGCAGGAGAGGGGGCAGGAAAAGAGTGCATTGGTTAATGCCTCAAGTGTGGAGAGTATTTGAGACCGAACTCTGAAAATGACCACAATTAGTTAGCCCACATTCCATCAGTGAATTGAGAAACTCCAGTTTTGTGATTCCCGCTCTTGAAATACCCATGCCCCCACTCCTTTTTTAGCCTCAACCCTCTCCCTGGGTGTCCTACCTTTGTTCTTATGAAGCTACGGAAGTGACCATCATGTGCATTCATGGCCAACTCATGGCATGTGAGTTTTTGAGCCCTTTTTTGATTCAATAAACCAAAATAAGTGACTAATAAGAGGATAATTTTTTAAGCGTTTTATACAATATGGTTTTGGTTCTCGTTTTGATTCAATGAAGCAACATTCAATAAACAGTGGTTCTATTAACACGGAACTCAGAGTACTTATTTTTTCATTATGATGTAGTATTTTTCAATGGTGATAAAATTTGTTTTAAATGATAAATGTTTTAATGAATTTTTTACTGTTTATGCTTTTACGCTTTATTATTCCATATAATCCGATTTTTCAATAATTCGAGTTGACTCGGGTCCCGTCCACCTCTTGATTGTCAAGACTACTGTACTTGCAATGAATGCATACCATAAAATAGTGAATCATCACCTATTATATCTCTGTCTACTAATAATTAAACTAACTAATTATTAAATGTATTTACGTAATTTTAATATAATGACTAAATACTGCAAAACGATCCATCAGATATTTTGTCAGTGAAATGTTAAATTTATATTTACAGATTTATTTTCTAATCAGTATTAATCAATCAAACCATTGAAAATTATGTAAAAACATACCTCACTTGAGTTAAATAGCTGTAATATTTATGTTTATGTTCTTATCTTTGTCATAGTCCATTTCCTTCCACTTAGAAAATCTTGCATGTGTATTTAAGGAAATAAACATTTTTGTAATTATAGCAGATCTTATTTAGTTCAGTTGCTATGAAGATGGTTTTCATTGACAACAATTAAAAAAAAACGTAACAAAAATTTCAAAGTTTAAAGTGAATTATGACTCTTGTTTATTTTATTGACTACCGTAATTGCCTGTCAATTATGACAGGTATGTGTGAATTAAGTATTAAGTTAAAATCGAAGTAAAAAATTAATGAAACCAACTTTTGTATCCACTAAAAAGTAAACACTATATATAAAATTCACATAATTGTTTCAGAGAGTAAAAATTGTTTTCGGTGAATAGAAATTGTATGACAAAGAAATACATTATGCTATACAATTCTTATATTCCCAAAATTACTTTTAGTTTATTGAACATTTAATTTTGTCTCTCACTCTTTCTCTCTCTCTCCTTTCTCTCTCTCTCCTTTCTCTCTCTCTCTCTCTCCTTTCTTTCTTCCTCTCTCTCGCATTAAAGTATTCAAAGCACACGTTCCTTATGCATATAGTATAAGGATTATGGCGACAATAAAATGTCAAGGTTTAACAATGACACAATCAGCGAGACAACATATCATTAAAAAGCTTAAGTTTTTCCAATAAATATGATTTAAACGTAGAACTTGAGTGATTTTGTATCCCAGACAAAATGTGACAATAAGAATAAGAAACTTTATTTATTTTTCTTTAAAACGGTCCAGGTCTGAAGATCGTAAGTCAGTTATTTCTAATTTTAATTTGCAAAAGAGTAAAACTCCGCAAGTTGAAAAATCGATTTTGATGTGTTATCTTATGGGAAATAGAAATTATCTACTGGAGTCAAACCTGGGTCTTTTTTGAGGATTTTTTTATAAATGGCTTTTACTGTAAGAATCAAAAATTCCTACCAAATTTCAATTTTCTACCTACTTGGAAAGTTTGTTAAAATAGCATCAACGGTCAGTCATAAATAGTTCTCAATTCTCCTGCTCTTTTATAAAGCCTTTATAAGAGCGGCACCACAGTCGAGCATCAGAGACAAACATAGCTTATTTATTATAAGATAATGGCTACCTCGATGATAAAAATGTGTTAGGCCGGAAATAATTTATTTGATTAGTTCTAGAAATTTTATTTGAAAACCTTTTCTCGGTAACTTATATTTTACAAGATTCAAGGGACAGTTCATTTTTTGTTTACAGTAAATTGGCACCCTTGATTGGGTTATATGAACTGTTATGCCATTTTCTTTTTGTCTTTATCCATTAGCCCTTAACCACTTCCCTGATGCAGCTAAGTTATCTTGTCACATCAACTTGCGCAAATTCTGATGTGACCGAGTTAACTTGATTTATGCCTCTTTTTCCTCTTTTGATCTGTTACGACTGAGTTATCTCGTCACCTCATAGAAATTCACATTTTCATCGCCAGGGGACACAAGGGGATGGATTTTCAATGTTTCTAGCTGACTTTTTCAAGGTTATCTTCGGTGTTTCATCGAAGGTGGAAGTAATAAAATCTATTCGTATATTTTACATACACAAAACGTAATATTTTCAAAGAATGCATAGTATTGAATGAATACGTTGTTGAAAATTATCTCATATTATGTCAAGCTATCTGTGACTTGCTTTTTATGTGGATATCGCTTCTCTGTGAGCATTTCCATCTATTTTTCTGTCCGTCTGGTCGTTCATGCATATTTCATAATGTGGCTTCTGCTGATCAGATTTTCATCAAAATTGGTATATTTGCAAATAATAATGCATCATTCGTTCAATGAATGTTTGAAATATATCGATAAAACATTTCTGCCCATTATTGGAATGCAATATTTTTATTACCATCTAAAACATCGGCACTTTGTTATTTGTCCAATTTCAGTAAAAAAATGCATGTATATATGAATTTTTACTATGTTCACTGAAGTTAGGAAATTTTCGTTCATAGCAATATTTTATTTTTGGCAAGTTTCGTATTTTAGGTTTCTAACTGATGCCTTACTGTGAGATCTGTGACACAGACAATGGAACTTTCTCTTCTAGCACCCCGACCAGATGTTTTTAACCCCCTCACTGCCAGGTCACTGCTCCTAGGGATTTTCCCTGAATGCCTCTCCCAAGTCCATTTACCGTTACTAAGATTTCGCACCATATGTTGAAGGCGATGCTGCATTGTTTTTGCAACAGCTTCAAATTTCATAGGCACATCTGAGTTAGTTATTTGTTGTCCTCTCGAGCGAACATGTCTAGCATCCTCACTTGCATCTGCGTTCCACTGTTATATTGTTGTTTTTGTTGTTCAGAGTTCATTTTTCTTTGTTTATATTGTTATTGATTATATTATTATTTTGATTGTTTATATTGTTATTTTTTATCATTATTGTATATATTGTTAGTGTTTTGATTACTTGGGTGTTATTGTTATTTTTGGTTTATCGCGTGTTACTTTTTCCTTCTCGTAATGGAAAGTGACAAGGAATCTGATATTTCTGATTTGGAATTGGAAGGGGTGGGCATTGAAGATTCTGGATCAGAATCAAGCTTCTCGGAGCATACAAGCTCTGATACCGAGGATGAAGGAGAACCTGCGCAAGACAGACAATGGTGCAAAGCTAATAATTCTGTCCCTCCTCCTGCACCCCATAGACTCGATTTGAAATGTGATTCATCCCTGAATTTCAAAGTGGACCCAGATGGTGGTGTACTGCAGTTTTTTTAACTGTTTTTTGATGATGATGTCGTTGGATATATTACCGATGAGACAAATTGGTATGCAAATAAGTGCCTCCATGATAAACCATATGGTTCAAGAGACCAATGGCATGCCACCAGTGTGCCTGAAGTGCGTGTGTTTTTGAAATTAATTATGCTGCAAAGCATTGTGAAAAGACCAGAGCAGGAACATTATTGGCCAACAAGACAAATACTGGCTGCACCGTTTTTTGGAGAAACGATGTCATATCGGCAATTTGCTAAAATTAGGCAGTATTTACATTTTAGCAACAATGATGAGTACAACCCTGAAACTCATCCGAATCAAAACTAAATAAAATTAGGCTCATTTATCGTATGTTGGAGGAAAAATTTAGCAAATTATACACTCCATAAAGAGATATAACTGTAGATGGAAAGTCTTCTACTTTAGAAAGGATGATTAGGCTGGCATCAATATATGCCACAAAAAAGGGCAAGATTTGGAATAAAAAGTTTTATTTGGTGCAAATCCAAAAGTGGGTGTGTGTGGTCGACGATTATTTATACAGGAAAAGACACTACTCTTAATAAAGATTTCAAGATTATGCCAATGTCCTCTCGGGTGGTAATGTCCCTCATGAAACCATTGTTTGAAAAAGGGTATTATGTCACAATGGACAATTTTTACACCGCTGGAATTGGCTGATGCACTTGTTTCTTGGTGTTGTGATACATATGGGACTGTGCATGCAACACGAAAAGGGATGCCAGCAGAACTAAAAAAAAAGAAAATGAAGAAAGGTGAGGTAACAGCTTTTCAGAAGGGAAAAGTTATGGTGCTTCGCTGGAAGGACAAAAAAGAGGTGATGCTGCTGTCTACAATCCAGAATAACGAAATGCAGAGGGTAGAGAAATGGGGCAGAGTTACGATGAAGCTGAAGGTTGTTGTGGACTACAATGAGACAATGAGAGGTGTAGATAAAGTGGATCAACATTTGGACGATTATCCAATACCAAGGAAATTGGGAAAAAAATATTATATAACAAGTAGTTCTCGAAAGAACTAGTCCACCTACTTTCCTTTCAATACAATTTTAATATATCACAAGTAGGGGTATATTCAGGTTTCCCGTGGTACAGAAGTGCTTTTCGTCAAATTCGCCATAGTATAATCATATAGTAATGAATTGGCTTTGAAATCAGAAAATTATTTTTCCTCATATTGTGTTAGTCTTGCTTTTATGATCCATTCTAAACATATTCATCTCGTTTTGCCATTCTATACTCGCCCTACAAACGAAATTTCTTTGAAATCTGTTCAGCCAATGCCTTGCAAATTCATAGTTACAGAAAATTCTAACCTTGATATTATGATAGCCCTATTTAGTTGACCGTTGAAATATGATATTTTGGTTATTTATTTATATGAAGATTATATATACCATATTTGGTTAAATACCATGCGGTCAGTTCTCTAGAAATACATGTAAAACAAATATTATTTTACTTTTTACTGTGGTAATCCTGATCTTTAGCTCTGCTTTAAACATCTTGATTTCATTACGATATATTGTACAACTCTTATATACTAAATTTAATTGAAATCTGTGAAGCCAATTTGTTCCATATTTTTACTTACTGAAAGAGTTTAATTTGTAATTGTGGCACCCCTGTTTATCTAATGCAGTCTAAATATGCTAATATGGTTTTGTATATATGTGTACATTAGAAATATTAAATTTGGTTAAAATTGATGCAGACAGTTCAACATAAATGCATGGAAAAAGAAATTTTATTATTCCTTGTATTGTGGCAGCCTTGCTTTCTATATCTATACTAAACATCTTGATTTTATGTTGCATGCCTACTTCATACAAAATTTCGTTGAAATTGGCTGGGTCAATTCCTTCCAAATTCATAATTACCAAAAAGTTTAACTTTGCAATTGTGGCACCTCTGCTTAGCCGCTCCTGTCTAAATTTGTCATTTTGGTCATTAAGTTATGTGAAGATTCTATGTACCAAATTTAGTTGAAATCAGTTCATTCATGAAGAAGATGTTAGGGGGGGAACACACACACACACCCAGGCGATCTCATATGACTGCTTTCCATTTTTTGGAAAGTATGCTAAAAATTTTCCTCCATTTGATGGAATTGTACGTGTAGAACTTTTTTGTCCTTTATAGGAAAACAGGAGGAAAAAGTGTCCATTTAGAATATAGATTTGACCTCATTGAAAAACTTATTGAAGTGTACCACCCAAGTGTTACCTTCCTGATGGCAGGTAGACCACCCACAGCAACACACCCCCGCCGCCTCACTGAGAGGCATTTCCCTGACATAATCCCGGCCACTGAGAATAAGGCTAACCCAGTGAGGAAGTGTGCTTTGTGTTCCCGAAAATGGGATTTTCGGGGGAAAATCATAAGGAAGGAGACTAGATACTACTGCCCAGATTGTGATGCACCCTTGTGTGTAACGCCATGCTTTAGAATATATCACACAAAAGCAAATTTGAAAATAATTGTAGAAATAGATTTAGACTTTAGAGTGTATTAGTATTTAGGATTAGAAATAGCATTTTAGATAATATGAATAAATGATTGGTGTTTAAATGAAAATGTATAATATTATGTGAAAATAAGGGTTATTGGCGAATATTTTGCTAAATAAAATTGTGTAACCAGAAATGACTACATTTATTTTTATACCTACCTTATGTAGTAATAAAATAATGTGATGTTATTTTGACCCACTAATGGAAAAAACCTGTCAGGGTAGTGGTTAATACCAATTTCATGGAAATCTGTTTGGTAAAAGGCAAGAACGAACATTTGTGTGAATGGATGGACAGATAGAACCAACCTAATAGGCACTTATTTTGGAAACGAAACTTGCCTAAAAGCTTCATATTGTTCCTTCACTCCAATGTACAGTGAACTCCCTCTTAACCGATTCTTGCTTAACCAATTCTCCAGCTTAACTGCCCCTTTTCTGGTAACTTTCTCATTGTTACAAACAAAGGATTTATTCACCTAAAATATATGATAGAAAAATAAATTGTGCATGCACTGTATATCAAATGAGTTCTTTGTATTTACTATTCCACCTAGTCCCACCAATGAGGCTGAATTTCTTACTTCTACTTTTAGCTTACTTTTAACTCTTTTGCATTTAAAATGGATCAGTCTTGTTTCCGAATGCAACAGTGAAGGTGGTTTTCTTCCGATGGTTATAAGGTGTTGGAAGATTTTATATATTCTGAAGCTTAAGTTTTTGTGACCTGAGTCATTCCTCTTTTTTCAGTTTATTAACCATTACTTTACAACGATGAGTGAGAAAAGAAGAAGAGTAGTGTTGTTAATGGAAAAGAAGTTAAAAGCTTTAGAAAGACTTGATTAAGGTAAACCAGTGAAAAAAGTCACCCATGATTTAGGTGTAGGAAAGACTACAGTAAAAGACTGGAAGAAAAATCGGAAAGACCTAGAAACTTTCTGTACTCAGAATGGTCTCTTTAAGTTCTCGACCCACTTTTAAGAAGCCCAAGCTTTGAACTTTTAGATGATGCATTTTAGCTTTGGTTTCATCAGGAAAGGAGAAGAGGAATTCCGATGTCAGCTGATTATGAAGGTGCAGCATGCTTTATGAAGAGACTTCAATAGATAATTGAAAAAGATGGCTTAGTGGGAGAGCATCTTTACAACAGTGATGAAACTAGCTTAAACATTAAAATACTTCTTGATAAAACACTTGCTTCAAGACAGGAAGCGACAGCACCTGGTTACAAGAAGATCAAAGATCGAATAATGGTGGCCACCCGCAGCAATGCGACAGGTATGCATAAGCATCTGCTATGTGTAATTAGAAAGTCAGCAAAACCAAGATCCTTCAAAAACATAAGCCCTTTAATTTTACTCGTATATTACCAGGCTCAAAAATCAACTTTGATGAATTCTACAATATTTAGAGAGTGGTTTCATAATGAATTTGTGCCTGCAGTAGCCCAGTACTTAAGATCCAAAAATATTCCTTAAAAATCGCTCCTTTTCTTGGATAACCGTCCATTACATCCAAGAGGAGAGGATATTCTACAGAAAGGAGACATAAGAGTCATATTTCTACCACCAAATGTGACACCATTGGTTCAACCTATGGATCAAGGTGTATTGGAAAGCTATTTTTGAGCCTTTGGACTTGAAGTTCTTTGAACTTATTGTTGGAATGGAGTTTTGTTAGTCATTTATAACATTTGAAAAGGAAATTTTTGCAAAAGAAATGTCTTGTTCAGTATAGTTTGTTATAATTTTATGTAGATATATCCACTATATAATTTGTTTGAAAGGATTCCCTCATGGTAAAATTGAAAGTTTCTTATTTGACTCATTCATTCATTCAACATAGCCCATTACCTAAGTTCTAAATGGTGCATGAGTGACATGATTTTGTTGTTCAATTAATTTATTCTTCATACCTTTTCATTTGGTTTTCCAATTTGTAAACTTTTTCAAGTTGCAGTATTTTATTGCTACATTCAAGTATGCACACTTTATAAATTAAATCATATGTATCATTACATTTCTTTGTTACCCATATCTAATGTATCTGTAGTTTAAAAATTGTTGTTATTTATATCAAACAAATGCCAAATTAAAGTTATCCACTCTATGCATTTCTTAATTTATTATTTCTCCAATCTGGAAATGTTACTCCGGATTAACCGACCAACTTCTCGGTCCCATTTAAGTTGGTTAAGCGGGAGTCCATTATGTTGAAAATTTGTAATATATTCATACATAAAATGATATAAAGCAATTTCACTGTAATAAATTTAACAGTTACGTAGTCCAGAAGCATGTAACCTCTATTAAGTGTTTATCCTGATTTAGTATACAAAAAGTCATTCCTCCAGTGAAACGTTAAATGGGAATTTCACTGTATATAAATGTAGGGAAAGGGGGAGGAAATATGGGGGGAATGGAGGAAAATAGGCTAGAAGATAAATAAGGAGGGAGGGAGGGATAGAATTAGAAAAGGGCAGGAGTGATCGAGGGAGATTGATTGATATGATCTTTATTTGGGGCAAGATTGAGAAGGGGAGAGGGATAGGGAGGAAGAGGGAGTGATAAGAGAGAAAGAGGGAGCGATAAAGAGAAAGAGGGAGAGATAGGATACGGGGGAGGGATAAGAGGAGAGAGAGGGGATGAAGGAGATAGGTAGGGGGAGGAGTGAGGTAGAAGGCATTAGTACTTTTTATTGAAAAATTTTCATGTTATTTGGTGTTTTAATGGTATAATAAATTATGCTACTTAATATTCTTATGGGAAAATACAGAGCTTTGTGATTGACTAATTTATCATAGTGAAATCAATTTTTTCTCGTAGGCCCTGCCGTTTCTCTGCTCCTTTTATACTATAAATTCCTCCGACCTGACAAAATTCTCCTTGGTTACTAAGTTGCTTTCACCCATTGCTACTACTTGGTAAATCCAACTACAAATTAATTACAAGCATAGCTGCTAGTTGTTATTAAATAGAAAAATCTTTCTAATCATTTCAGATGGAAAAGGCCCC
Source organism: Tanypteryx hageni (assembly GCA_028673005.1). Lineage (NCBI taxonomy): Eukaryota > Metazoa > Arthropoda > Insecta > Odonata > Petaluridae > Tanypteryx > Tanypteryx hageni. Next base: position 118,375,327 of record CM054116.1, read on the forward strand.
GTGAATGATAAATTGAAAACAGATGGAATGGAGGAAAAAGATGCAGATCGTATAAAAGATGAAGAGAAAAAGGAAGAAGAGCCATTGCCTAAAAGAGAAAGGGGAGGAAGGGGTCGTGTTGCTAATCAGAATTCAAGATCCCGGCAACAAAGTAGCGGATCTCAGCCATCTCGTGGTGCTAACCAGTGGGGTAGTGGAAATTCTGCTGCTAGAGGAAGTTCTTCTCAAGGTAGAAATCAACGTGCACCTGGAATGAAGTGGACAGCTGAGGAAGAAGAAGAGGAATCAGAGCTCCGTGCTGGAGAAGGAGATTCTGAATTCTCTGCTGAAGAGGAAGGATCTGGAGAGTCTGGAAGAGAAGGGAGAGGTGGAAGATGTGTCCAGACTCGCACAGAAGGAGAGTCAGAAACGTCAGCTTCAGAAAGAACATCAACCAATCAAGAGTCAAAAAGGGTGCAAGGAAGAGAGGGATTTGCTCCAAGGGGAGAGCCGTCTCGAAGAGGGAGAGGGGGTGGCGCTGGCTTCCGTACCAGAGGTAATATTGGAAGGAGAATCGACCGGTATGGTCCACCACCTTCTGCTTGTCCATTTGGGCAGCCTCGTGATGAAGGAACAGCTGTAGAAACTCTGGAAGAGCAAGTTGATGAAAAGGAAAAGGGGAAAAATAGTCGTGGTGGCCAGGCTCCTGGACCAGTTGGTAGCGGGAAAGATGCTGCATCTAACAGAGCTAATAAGTCAGCTCAGGGGTCATCAACAATTCCTCCTAGGATGCAGAGAAGAGGAGAATCTGAGAGGTCTAGGAAGGGCAGAGGTGGTAGGGGTGGTAGTTCTGGTGAATCAGGTACTCACAGAAGTGGTGAAGGAGGGCGAAAGCATGTTACGGGCCCAGAATCGAGGCAAGGATCCTCTGATGTGGCTGAGTGGGAAACTACATCAGAGAACAGTGATGCTGAAGACTCTGGTAGGGAAAGAAGAGAAGGAAAGAGAGGAAAGGGCCAAAGAGGTTGGTCTGGATCTGGTGGAGATGGGGTGACAGCACCTGGTGCCTCATCTGGGATGCCTCCTACCTCTAGAGCACCTGGAGCTGAGAAAAAATCTGGCTCAGCTTCAGGAGGCTCAGCTGGATCAGGACAAAGAACAAGTCCAGCACCAGCATCACGTGGAAAAAACTCAGGCAAAGGAAAAGACGATACTGATGGATCAAGACGTGGAGGTGGTGTAATAAGTGGAGGGCAAGGCCGTGCTTCCCATACTCCGTTAATGGGAGTCAGTATTGATATAAGTGGGGAGAAAACAATGGATGGACTGGATATGGGAACATATTCAAGTGAGTATCCACTTTTTCTGATTTAAATTTTAATTATCTGATAGATAAAAACCTGTATAGTTCATTTAAGTTATGACATTGTTTAAAGCAACCATTATTGTTTTAGCGAATGAATAATTGTGATATTTTTCTTTCATAACAATATGGAGCACTTTGAACTGGGACCTTAACCCTTGAGCCTTAAATATACCGTATCTGCCTGAATAGAAGCCAATCCCGAATTTAAGCTGACCCCCAAATATTTCCACCATTTTTGACAAAAAAGTAAATTTCATAGATTTTATGCTGAAGTGTGTCGGGCATGCATGCATGGCGTAGAATACATTATTCAAGATTGAAGAAAAGAGTGGGAAATGGTTTAGTTGTTGACATTTTGAAATATTACTCCAATTAATAATTTCACGTTGCTGAATAATGTTCCACATTCAGTGATGATAATTTCATTCATCTTCATTTTCACAAAAGGTCAGATAAAGCAATAAAGATCTCACCAGGATAATTTTTATTCCAAGTCTATTTCCAATGAAATTAGCATTTACATTGCCTTAAGAAATTGCATTTTTATAATTATACACGTTCATATAGTTTCACCGAAATTCAAAGAGTTGAGCATCAAATGCCATCTTCGCACTTTGTGTAATCGTCTACGTAGTCAATGTATGTAGTTTTAATAGATTCCATGAATGAGGTTTTAACATGCATATAAACATTACAATGGCTATAGCAATACAGGCGATGCTCGATTTACGCCAATCCATTTTACACGCTTTCATTTTAATGCCCTTTATAATTAACGTTCAAATAACATCCTATTTGCGCCATCTTACTCGTTTCCACGCCTCCTCTACCTTAGAATGTTACATTTTGAAGTCGAACGCTCATCCTATCGCTCGCTGAGAAAGTATACAATGTATACTATACATACTGTTACATTGTGAATTCTCACGTTCATTTTCTTTCACCGCAAAAGTAGGCATACATATACAGTTGGCAGTTTAACTGTTGTCTTTTGTAGTGCTAACGTTTTCCATTTAGCTGTCGTTTACCTCTGTGATTTTGATTCTTAATATTCTTTAATATATCCCCTTGTGAAGAAATGAGCTTCAAAAGAGTTAGCAATGATTTTAACATGGGAAGGAAGGACGTGAAAAAAGCTAGAAAGTCTCTTTCCTTAGAAATTAAAATAGAAGTTCTTAAAAGGTTTGAACGTGGTGAGAGAAACATGACATTTGGAAAGAATTGTGACTTAGTGATTCTACAATAAGAACAATTCGTGACTTTAAGTTTGGGAACGGTACTCCCTTAATTTATATGATTAGCACCAGCTTGTATGCCTTTTAACTGGTGGGGACATTTTGTCATAATTTTGTGTGTGCACATGAGCGTAATTTTGGAACCCCTAGATTACTATTTTGAATTTTTTCACAGGACAATCAATGTATAGAAAAGTTTTACAATATCGCCTGCATGATAAATTTATAATGCGTTATTTGCATTGATAATATTCAAGCAATATTATTAAATAAAGGAATGCATTAATTACTGAATTTACATCACCATAAATAAAGATGTTACTGAGGTTTAAATGGTTTGGTAGGAACGAATCTCACTATCCCTTATGGTAAGAGCCGCTACTGTACATGATCAAATACTGCCGGAAAATAACTTTTGATTTACGCCATAATCCTCTGAATGTATCGATGGCATAAATTGAGCTTCGCCTGTAACTACAATAGCCAAGTAAAACTAATAGGAACTTCTTTTAATGGATAATGAAAATCAAGTGACAATATAAAAATGAATTTTTATAATCAACTTTTATATAGTACTTTAATATGAATAAACTCTATAATATAATTATAATTCTGATTGCATGGGCATAAAAAGTTGCAAAAGTGTCTACCAGCTGTTGAGTGATGTGGGGGTCTCTCTATTTAACCTTTAATCTTTTTACAGTTGAGAGAATGGCAGTCAGAATTAGAGAACTCGGTGGCAAACAAGAATATTTGGTATACAAGTAGTAATAAGTTTGATAGTTTCAATGGTCTTTTCATAGGGAACATAGTTTTCAGAATAATCTTAAATGAATAAAGATAAAAAGTTTTTAAGATAAATAAAAACTTACTATCAATACTAATTACGATAAATAAAAACTTACATTTATTAGCAGTATTATTCCTTCAAAAAACGTAGGAATACTCTATCAATACAAATCTACATTAAAATAAAGTTACTTCTATTGCACCACGAACAATGACAATAGTTTGTTTAATCTCGTTGCTATGATGGACGCTTGTAATTTGTTTTGATTCGATTCAACAATATAAATACAGAAAAGGAAAGCTAAGGTTATATAGTACAAATAATGCCCCTAATACTATATATCTATCTTCCCATGCGAATTCATATTAACATTTATCGCAGTGCCAATGCATAGATATGATGGCTGAGGTAACTAAATCACTCGTTTTACGCGATGGTTATCTCAGGTGAGGTGGTTCAAACCCTGCAAGCCGCTTTGGATTTTTTCAGATTAGACGGGGTCCAAAACATATATATAGGATCTGGTGGCCGAGGTAACTAAATCACTCGTATTACGCGGTGATGTGACATGAGGTGGTTCAAACCCTGCAAGCAGCTTTGGATTTTTTCAAATTAGACGAGGTCCAAAACATATATATATATAAAAAATATATTATAATCACTGTGTCTCTGCCTGCATCTCTGCATGCATCCCTGCCTGCCTGTGTCTGAATACTCTGCCCAAACTCATACAGGTTTTAAGTGGATAGTCATCTCCCGGAAAGGCATGGGTTCGATACCAGGATAGTTTGTTTCATTTGATTAACGTAATAAGCTAGAATACGATGTGTAGACCTTTATTATTTAGCATTTTAAAATATCTTACGATCGAGACTTTGACTCGAGATTTATACCATTTCACGCAGAAGGAAATGAATATTCTTATTCTTACCATCGATTCAGTTGTTTAATTCGTGTCATTCTTTCATTGTTATGAAATACCACATCCATAACATTGAAAGAATGTCATACTAGAAAATCTTCTCTCCTTTATTCCTTCTCAACAATTCTTCTTGAATTAGTAGTTTGATCTATCTCTAATCTTCTGGTTAAGAAGAGATGCTTTATGTAACACTTTGCTTTCCCAATACGAATACTTTTTCTTTATCTGTAGCTCAATATGTGTTTATAAATTTAAAAAAATGAGGGAAGAATTACAGAGCAAATTTTCTAAGGCATGGTTTTTCACTGTCTGCATCTTTCCGTCAGAGTAAAGAATCGCAGATGTGCTGTATTGTTGGTTGCCTGCATTTGTAGCACTACTATTTAGTGATTTGCCCTGTTACTCTCTAGCAGCTAAACCTAGATCTACCAAATTATACCATATGTAGCCCTAATGTAGAACTATCTAGCCTGGAATTTTGGCATTTGTAACTTTGTCACTTTTGAGTCATTTTGTACACAGATCGACAGGTGAACGAAATACATTATTGGTTTTTTAGAAAAAGCGCTAAAAGTCAAGCATGAAATCTTAACATTGCTTTTTTTATTAGCAAAAATGCTTTAATAGTGAATCTGCAACAAAGTGAAGGTCTTGTTTCATCATTGCCAAAGTATTAGATGTATATGAGGTCAAGGTAGAGTTTCTAATAAGCACGGAAAATATTATAGGTTTGACAAGTTTGGGAGTATTTTTCATATGCCTCTTCAATAAATAAAGTTTTTTAGATCAGGAAAGGACTTGGCCAGTGGCATATTTACATGGGGACCTACTAAGAAATTATAAATTTTTGTCTTTGTGCATTTTTACATAATAAAATTTAAACAATTAATTAATAATTTAAAAACTTAAAGATAATGATATTTAAGATTAATATATTTTTATTCAAGATGGCTTTTTCTTAACCCCTCAAGCATGTGCAATGACATATATCGTCCTGTGCTGCATCTGCTTTTACGATTCATTTATCTTTTGTGTGTTGAGTTTCTTCCAAGAATCTCGGATATGTCTAACAAACATCCTTGGATCAGGGAACCTTAATATAGGTACAAATATTTCCTCTCTTACCCTACTTACAGAATATTTCCTCTCTTACCCTACTTACAGAATATTTTTAGGATGGAATTGAATTGAAGACCATGGCACCATCAAGGAGTAAAGCGCTTGATGATTTAGTAGTGCTAAATGTAACTGAAAATCAAGGAATGACAATGAAAGGATTTTTTCTTTTGTGAGAAATACTTCTGAAGGATATATACTATCATCTTAAAGTGAATTAGAGGATGAGGAAGGCATTATTGAGAAATTATTAGATCGAGAGCAACGGAGTGTTTTTGTTTTTCAGTGGAAATGATATCGATAGTGCAAATATTATAAAATCAAAAAAATGCAATAAAAAGAACCAGTTGTTATTCAGAATAAGACTAGATGAAGTATTTGGATTGTGAAGTTGAAAGATAATGCAAATGATCTCATATTGACTCTGATGCAACAAGGCTAACAGGACGTCACTTAATAGATGTACAAAATCTATTCAGAATTAAATATCGCCATATATTTATTTATTTATTTCTTAATACGGCGAGGTTGAGGCCATATGGCCCCTTCTTCCACCTAACCATTATGATACACAATATGACTAATTTAAATGTACAGAATTCAATACAAATCAATATAGTGAAATGAAAATCATTTCAAGGTATTCATAAATAATAAAAAAATAAGAAGAGTACAGCACAAATATACACAAAGTAAAATAATAAAAATCATCATCACTGCCCAGTTTGCTGATGGCTATAGTGATGTGCTGGTATTTAAATGAAGGATAGAAGGAAAAATACAGAGGAAAATATTACATTTTTATGGGGACCTAATGCTGGCTAAGTATTTAGCACAATGTTTCTTAAATTGGTTAATATCATTAACAGAGTAAAAGTGAAAGGGGAGAGAGTTCCAAAGATTGCAGGCGGTAACGGTGAAGGATTTATTATAGAAACTGCTACGATGAGTGGGAATAAATAGTTTGGATGATCCTCGGGTATTCAGGGAGTGTCCAGAATTAAGGGGTTTGAAGTTGTAGCTTAGGTATTTAGGCAAGGAAGAGGTGAGGATACTTCTTAGTTGTGTTAGGATATGCATCTTCCTACATTCTTCCAAGAACAGCCAGCCCAATTTTTGAATGCGTTTGTTATATGGCAACTTTTGCTCATATTATAAATGTATCTAACACAAGAGTTATGATTCCTCTGGAGCTTTTGTAACAAATCTTGTTTTAGTTCTAGAAAAACGAAATCACAATAATCGAAATGAGGAATTATAAGAGAATTTATAAGTAAAATTTTTAGTTTTACTCGAAGAATGTTTTTAAGTAGCCTAAGTGAATAAAGTGAGTAGTTGATTTTTCGGCAAATTTCGTTTACATGTTTAGACCAGCAGAGTGTATCGTTCATAATAACACCAAGGTTTTTTACTGACTTGGAAAACGGTACAGGAGTGGAGTTAATTAATACTGGGTCTATATTTGACTTTTGTAATTTGCCGAGTAATTTAGGATAGCAGAATATTATTGATTGAGATTTTAAGGGGTTTAACATTATGCCATTACAAGCACTCCAGATCATGAGCAACCTTATATCCCTATTCATGCAATAAATTCTGTTATTGATATGAGATATTTGAGTTCCTATGTATATTTGCAGATCGTCAGCATAAAGGTGGTACTGGCAGTGATGAATTGAGTTAGAGATATCGTTTATATATAAGGCGAAGAATAAGGGTCCTAATGTAGATCCTTGGGGACAACCACGGGAGACATTTTTCCACGATGAATTTTTATCATTGATACCATTTGGTAGTGATTCTGAAAATAAGATTTTATCCATTTCAAAGAACTTAGGGAAAAGTTCATTTTAGCAAGTTTGGCAAGTAATATTCCGCTGTCAATAAAGTCAAACGCTTTAGAGAAGTCCAATAGTGTGAGAATTGTAGCTTTTTGTTATCGAAATTCGCCCGAATATCATCTGTGACTTTGATCAATGCAGTAGCAGTGCTGTGGCCAGTACGAAATCCAGATTGGTAGGGGTTAAGGAGCTCACATTCATTTAGATATTGATGTATTTGTTTATGCACTAGTTTTTCAATAATTTTGGATAGCGTTGGTAGGATGCTTATAGGGCGAAAGTCCTGTAGAGTTGTTGGATTAGCCTTTTTAGGGATAGGTCGCAGTAGAGCACGTTTCCAGGAACTGGGAAAGTAACAACTAGAGAAGGAGCAATTAATTATATGTGTAATGATCGGTGCCAAGATATGAATCAAATTATGGAGCATAGATCCAGTGATAAGATCATAGCCTTTTGTTTTCGAATTAAGTTTAGAAATTATCTTCTTTACATCGCATATGGAGACAGAAGCAAAACTGAAGGATTGTGAATAGTTTATGATTGAGGAAAAAATGTCAGAGATAGTTAAATTTCTCTGATTTACTGAAAATATATTAGGTGGTGATGAGAAGGCATCATTTAATGCATCAAGAGAGACAGAAGGTAGTTCAGAGTCTCTTTTCTTATTCCCAATTCCGAATACTTTCAGTTTTCTCCATAGTGATGCATTGTCGGACTGAGGAGAAATTATTGAGTACGAGAATTTTATTTTGGCATTTCTAACTGCCTGCTTTACTGAGTTCCTCAGTTTTCTATATTCTTCGAGTTGGAGCGTAGAATTTGTGCGTTTGAATTTACGAAAAGCGGAATCACAATTCGACATTAATCTTTTTATATCATCCGTAATCCAAGGAGAATTTTTTCTAGTAATACGAATTGTTTTTTGTGGAGCATGGCGATCAAATAGATTGAGGAGGAAAGCATTAAAATTATTCACCTTGTCATCTATGTCATTTATATTAATAATACTTGCCCAAGGGACTAAGAGAGCATCATCTGTCAATTTGTTTATGTCTATGTTTTTAAAATCTCTAAAAGTAATAAATTTTGGTTGTTCCTTTGGTACTTTGAAAGATATCCCCGGGACTGAGACCTGACCGTATTTGAGTATTTTGTCAGGTTTGGTCGTTATTATTAAATCAAGTAGAGTAGAAGAGGTTAGGGTGCTGTGTGTAGGATTAAGCGGGAGAATACTAAGTCCTAGTGGATGTAATATATTAAGGAGTGTTTTAGTGTGAAAATTATTATTATTATCTACTCTAAGTTCCGTGAGGGGAATTTCAATAATCGATAGATTTGAAATTTGAGGGGGTTTGTACACAACTCCAAATAATAATTTTTGACAATTGAAAGTTATTTCCAGGAAAAGAAATTCAGGTCTGCGAGAATAAAGGCTGTGACTTTTAAGGAGCAATTTACAACATAGCTCTTCGTGAATATAGATACCCACCCCACCCCCTCTCTTTCCAGTGCGGTCATTACGAAAAAGCTTATATCCGGGAATATGTACAAGTGAAGAAGGAAAAGAAGGTTTCAGCCAAGTTTCAGATACCGCGATCGCATGGACACCCTTCTCAGGTAGAATAGAGCGAAGCTCTTCAATGTGAGGGATAAGGCTCTGGCTGTTAACATGGATAGCTTGAAAATTACGGGAAAATGGGGAAAGTGAATTACTAAGAAGTAGCCTTGTCCACTCAGGAATGTGAGGGGAGGGAAAAGATAAGGGAGCGTGAGGGCAGTTCCTGGAAGGACAAGCATTCTGCGAATTTTCAGGTAGCCGGAAAGAATCGTAGCAAGCTTTGAATGGGTTACTTTTGAGGATATGAAGAAAGAATTTAGGGAAAGATTTAGACATAGTATTCACACAAGAAGAAAGAAGAAAATATCAGAAGAAAGAGTAAAATATCAGCACAGCCACTTACCTCCAACGTTATAAATAAATTTCAGCAGAAACTGCCGAATGAAAATACCTATTGACATAAAAATTAAAGTATGGAATAAAAGAATAAGCAAGTTGTGTATAACTAGAAACAAAATGAATATGAAATTAAAACATAGATATATTAATAGTCTAAAAGAACAAAGTATCGTAATACACACGCAATATAAAAGGAGATCAATTTACATAACGTAAACCCTCATAATGTGAGACACCAACACGAAAGAGAAGAAAACAGTGGTAAATAATTGGGAATAAGGAGAAGGTGAGCACTTAACAAAGACATAGCTGAAATTAATGGATAATTACTGGGAAAGCCAGCTTTGTCTGAGAAAGTTAAATTCACGGATAGTGCAAAAGCAACATTTGGATCGTCCTGTTTTATCACAAAAATTTTTCCTTCAACCGACCAGGCGTTTGTGGGTCCCACAAGATCACGTGATTCCTGCAGTAACTTTTGCCTGATTGGCGTCAGAGATTCAGTAATTAGGATTTTTGAGCCCTTAAAAAATTTTTTGTTACGCCACACAACATCCTGGATTCGACAACTTACAAAATTGACTAATAATGGCCTCGGTCTCAAGTCACGAGGCCGACCAAGTCTGCGAACACAGGATAGGGCTTCCATACTAACTTGCACTTTCACTTGTTTGCTAAAAAAATTGCTAGCAACACTGTAAGCGTCTTCGTTGGATTCTTCTGCAAGTCCTTGGACAAGAAGACAATTCCTTCTGGCCAGTTGGTCAACAGCGTCGATCTTCTCCTCGAAGACAGAGTGGCTAGCGGTGAGAAGATCAATCTTTTCCATGATGCACTCCAGGTCTTTCATGACACCCGATTTAAAAGTGAAGAAACTGGCTTCAATGGACGTAAGGCTATCTCTCCGTTCCGATCCGTCCAGTTTCCTCGCCTCTTCAAGCTGATTATGGAATTTCGTCAATTCCTCAATCTTTTTCTTCAGATCCCTATTCTGGGATCTAAGATCGGCGTTTTGGGCCTGCAAGCTAGTCTTCGCGGACATGGTTGGTAGAGTGGGGGCGGAAGTGAAAGTGGGGGTCGGAGCAAAGGGTTAGGCACGTCCGTTCACCGCGAGCATTGGGGAACGAATATATCATATATAGTGAACCAATAGCATTAGATATTTCTTAATTTTTTGTATTTTTCCGATAAATATATTAAAATAAGTTACATTCGATCATGGAGATGCCCATATTTAAATCATCCTTGAGTGGACAATTCTTGAATTGGGGCTGAAATGGCTGTGGCTACATCACTGTCCTTGGCCATGGTTAATATTTAGATGTTTTATAGATTTTTTTATTTTTGAATGTTTACTCATCTGAACCATAGATTATTTTTTATTGCAAAAGACATAAATAACACTAGATAGTATTTTAAATTTTACTAAACATTTGCTAATTTCCACATAATATTAATAACACGACCGGTTTTGGTGAGTAATCACCATCATCAGATGACATGATGATGATTATTCACCGAAACTGGTCATTTTTTAAAAGTACTATGTGGAAATTAGCAAATGTTTAGTAAAATTAGAAATACCTTCTAGTATTGTTTAGGTCTTTTGATTATGGAATTCCACAAAGTCTTGGCTTCAGCCATTAAATTTATTTTTTATTGCATGTGTGTTTGATGAACCATACACTTATACATTAAACAAGTTAATTTGTTATGCTTTTTTATTTACTATATGTGCCAGTGTGTGAAGCTCAAAAAAAATTACGAAAACTTAAGGTCAACTTATATGCCGAATATAAAATGTGACCCTTAAATTACAGATTAAAAACATCGATATTTATTAAAACATTTGATCTTACGGCATAGGTGATAGTCATTTTAAATCATCTGCTCCATTGTTTACATATTCTGTCATTTATTTTAGAAGATTTAAGATAATTATTTTTAATAGTTAATTAAAATTGTAACTTTGTTTTTATTACTGAATCTCAAAAATATAAATGATCTATTTGCAATCACAGGAATAAAGGATAAGTAGAAATACATTCTGCCAATAGATGGCAATATGGTATTTGGATGATCTTTCTTAAATTAAACAAATGATGTAATAACTCAAAAATCGACACTGCATTTTTTGGAAAAGGTTATATTTAGGTTTTTAAAACCATAAAATTCCTCATATTCTTCTTTCGAAGTTTTTTTAGCGGAAAAGTGGGGGGGTCGACTTATATGGCGAATATGTCTAGTCGTGTATTTACAATCCAAAAAATTGAGGTCGACTTATACGCCAGCATATACGGTAATTGCTTGAGTGTTGATTCTTCAGCATTGTTGCCTGATGCAAGTTGAGTTGACTATTTACCCAATCTAAAGAAATAACTTGAATATAATTTGATTTGATGAAATTTTTATAGGTGTTATTTTATGTTATAGCTTACAATTGGAATTGTTTCAACCTCATTAACATGAATTTAAGTAATTATGTAACTACATAAGAGATTTAACTTAAGAGGTACTCAATTGAATTTTTTATACACTCAACTTCTGTCAGCCTTTACAACATTTAGGAGTCCCTAACTAATGGTGTATTAGCAGTATCTAGCATTCAGAGGAATACCATGATTTTGAGCATTATCACATCAAAATGTGCATATCAGTGTCATTATCTCCAGTAGTTTTTCATATATGTAGTTATCCTTTTATTTGTTTACTCATGCCTATGTTGTTAAGGGTTGATAAGCTCGTGACACTGTATCCTCTTGCAGCTTTCTATGGGCATTTTTTATGTATTGCTGATTTAGTGTTATAACCAATCCTCCCGAAACACGAGAGGCATTCTAAGTAAGCAGTTAATGTAATTGAAAAATTGCTTTAGATGAACCTGCCTTATCAGTTGCTAGGGGAAGAGGTGGTTCACTATACTTTCAGGCATCTTCATTCAGACCTTATCCCTACCCTAGTGCATGAACATGTGAGAAGGTTATCTCAGGTAACCAAATGATTGATTGAGGTAACAATAAATACCATACATATTGTATGTGATGTTTGGGCCCCACCTATTGGGCACATTAAAGTTGTGGACAAGAAATTGGGAAGAAGTTTACAGGGGCCACACCACATTTTTGGGAGCCAATATTTTAGGTAGAGGAATTTTGGGCTTAGGATTTTCAGGCATTATATTTATAGGTGCTAATGCTGCAGGCAGCAGATCTTTTTAGACCTGAATTTTCTGGTGATGGACTTTTAGATTCTGATTTTCAACAAAGCAGGACTTAATTTTTTAGAATTCTTTTTATATAATTAGTATAATTTCTCCTCAAACATGAAGTGATGAGATGAATGCATTCATGGCAATTAAAATGTCGGATCTAACCATTTGTATTCTTGGAAACATTTCTGTTGCTGAACCAATTACCATATTGTCCCGAATATAACGTGATGTTTTTTTCCCCAAAAAATGACATTTTAAAGTAGCTCCCCTGTTATATTTGTGTACGAGTGATTTTAAAAGATTGTAAAATCATGTGGACGTTGATCATGATAAGAAAAAGGTTCTTCTAAATCCCCAGGTTAACAGAGGAATCCGACGAAGTTATGGCATGAATTTTTAAATAGTCATACCTCAAGAGGCAGAAAAAAACAATATTCAAGCTTCAAAAAAGTATGATGTTCCTGAAGCAAATGTATGTCTATGGTGGAAGTAATTAGAAAAGTTATGATGTGCAATTTCAACCAGGAAGGCATTAGAGGACCTTCAACTGGGAGATTTGAAGACCTCGAGAACCGTATTTTTGACTTTTTTTTACAAAAGCGAAGTGAAGATTTTCCCATCACTTTAGAATTGATAAGGATGAAGGCATAGGAAGTGGCAAGGGAATGTAAAATTCCACACAATGATTTCAAAGCAAGCATTAGCTGATGTACATGGATGATGCAGAGAAAAAGCCTTTCCCTATGACTCTGCACTTCCCTAACTCAACATCTGCCTAGTGATTACAATGAGAATTTGATCACTTATCAGAGGTGTCATAAGCTTATGGAAAAACATAACTATCTGCCAGGCCAGATGAGGAATGCAGAAATGAGAAATCAAGGATTACTTTTATGCTTGCAGTCATGGCCAATGGGTGAAAACTGACTCCCTACGTAATTTTAAATCGTAAAAGGATGCCAAAGGGAAAGTTACCACCTGGTGTAATGTTTCGTGTGCAGAAGGGATGGATGAACAAGGAACTTGTGGGAGTCATCTGACAGAAAGTGTTAAGAGAAATGGTTGAAATGCATACCGACCTAGTTATAATTCCAGGAGGGATGACATTCCAATTACAAGTGTTAGATGTTGTGATTAATAAGCCTTTCGAAGACTACTTAAGAAAGGAATATGTGTGGTTATTGGCCAGTAACCATGCATTAACCCTGTCAGGCAAGATATAGAAACCATCAGTCTCTGTCTTAGTACAGTGGGTCAAAACAGCCTGGGACAAAATCACTTAGAGTCCATTGTGCATGGATTTAAGAACTGCTGTATATCATAATGCATGGATGGTAGCAAAGATGATGCCTTGTGGGAAGAAGACAGCAAATACGATGACTCGGAACCTGTTTTAACTTCGAATGATGAAGAGGTAGGAGAGGAAGAAGATTCTGATTAGGTAATTACCTGTTTAATTAATTATAATTTTTCCTTTTATTTTTATGTGTTTTACAATGGTTTTGGGACAATGAAGAAGACTCCAGATTTTATAGCAGATAATACAGTAGAAGCCCTCATAACCAACCTTCGCTTAACCCTAGGTCTGAAAACTGAAATCCACAGTTAAGTGTGACATTTTACATAAAAACGACTAGTTTAAAACCATTCCTTTAACTCCATAACAATGTCATGAGTTGTCCCTTGTGTGTGTGTATATATATATATATATATGGATGTCAACAAGGTGGAGGCGGAGAATTTGCTCGGACAGAGATTCCCTGTCCGAGTACTGCTCCACCCTCGAACATGCCTTCTTACAGCGCGGATACCCGCCGGATCTGATCCGAGACCAAATCCGGCGGGCAGTCGCACCCGCCACCCCTAACTCCCACCCCAATACCCACACCACCACTGATTCCACCCTCCAACTCACCCTAACCACCCTGTATTTCCCCGGCATCCACGACATTCTGAAAAACATCCTGAAAGCCGCCCACCTTATCCTCTCATCCTCCCCTCACCAGATCCCATTTCCCAGACCACCGATGCTCTCCTTCCGCCGTCCCCCTAATCTGGCAAATATTCTATGGAAGAAAGAACCCCCAGTACCCACGCCTTTACACCCTGCCGGATCTTACCCCTGCGGTAGACCCCGATGTCTAACATGCCCAATAAACCCCCCCTGCAACTCCTTCTCCAGTCCCACAACCAACATCACCTACCCCATAACTTCCACCACCAACTGCACCACCCGCAATATCATTTACCTCCTGAAATGCACCCAATGTCCCGCCTTTTATGTTGGCCTCACCAGCAATCCCCTCAACATCCGAATGGATGGCCACCGCAACAGCGTCATTCTCAAACGACCGCTGCCGGTGGCCATTCATGCGAACAAACATAATTTAAAATTCAACAACTGCTTCACAGTGAGAGTCATTCGCGCTCTCCCCGACAATGCTTCGGCTCCCCAACTCCGTCAGTGGGAGCTTTCGCATATCTCCTAAACTCCTTCACTCCCCCAGGCCTCAACCTTCGATAGCTTTTCACACCCCTTCTGTCTTCTCCCAACACCCTACCCATCCCCAACCCCCTCCGTTTCCTCCAATCCTCGACCTTTCCGCACTACCCTTCCACCCCCATGCCTCCACCCAGTGTCACCGCCATCAGTTCTCTCTCTGTAGCTGAAGAAGGAGTAGTTCCGAAAGCTTTACGTTTGTGATGTTTCTGTGTTTTTGTGTTATTTTACGTGTGTCGCTTCGACATCCCCGGGGCCTCGCCAACCTGAAGTCGTCTGATTGGTGAGTGCTCACTGGGTTTCCTCATCCCAACACCTTGTTGACATCCATATATTCATTTTACCTTTCCTTTTCCGTAAGTTGTTATATATATATATTCAGGGTGATATGGAAATACCTCCGAAAACTTCGGGAGCTTGTTAAGTGGTTCAAAATAAAGAGAAAAGTTCATATATTATATATCGATAAATGCACTGTTTACGAGATACAGCTCCATTTAGTCCATGCCGCTGAGTGGGAGTTGGGGTCATAGAAGGAATAAGAGGAGCAGCATTGTTGTGCGTAACTTGATTAATGTTCTTTACAATCCTATGAAGTACTTAAAAATCATAATAAATGTTCAAAGAGATGTTTATCAAGTTTATGGTATGCTAGCCTTGTTATAGAAGGGCAAGATGTATATTAACAAATAGTGACAACTCCCTATTTATCTAAATAATCCATTCTTAGGTGACCTTGCATGATTAGACATTGTTAAAGGTCGCTTAATAATGCATAACAAAAAGGGGTATGCGTTCTAGAATACCATGCCATCACCCCAAACAAAATTTTGAATTATATGAAAGTTGTTATTCAGATTGGTCATCAATCCCTACTTATCATAAATACAATTTACTACACAAAAATAAAATACCTTTAGATGTTAGAGATAAATATGATAGATTGGTGCTAGTTTCAATTTGGAAGAAGAAACTGGCTTCATTAGTTCTGAAGTTACCTTCCTTTGTTTTTAATTCTTTATAAATTTCTACATAGAGATCCACTGAAGAGCCAGTGCTTCTCTTGAAGTTGATGCTCTTTTTCCATGAATGAATAAAATTACTTACTCTTTAAGTAACTATGCCAACAATCTTTGCTATGCCTTGGCTGTTAATTGCATTTTCTTTGGCTCTCTATGTTCACTTTGTATTTACCCAGAAAAGTTACATCCAAAGACTGCCTTGCTCTTTATTCAAGTAAAGACCGATATGGATAACAAAAATTTTTTCATCTGCCTCCAGTGGACAGTCTTGTTGTTATATCTATTAATATTATATTAATTATTATATATATTAATTAATTTTGTTCTAAAAAATGTATTCTCTCACACAATTGATTCTACATACTAAGCATACTAGTAGCTTTCATTTAACTTATCCATTAAATATGCACATTTCTTTCAATCCATCAGGCTTTCTATTCATTTTCATTCAGTTATTTGGTATTTCGGTATTTTTCAGAAATTCTTTTAGTGACAGGGAAAATGATAAAAATTAACCTTCACTGCTGGTTAACCAGTTGCTGCAAGAACCCTTGAATTACTAATAAAAAGCTTAAATATAAAGTTTAGTGCTGATCCAATCATTAGTTTTTGAGTTGGAATGCTCACAACATTCATATCACACACAGATATCATCGAGAAAATGGTGAAAACATACTCAGAGGACCTCAAATGTGTATTTCTGTTGAAATCCCAGATTCAATTTTTTCATGAATGCTATCATGCCCCATCAAGATTGTCAATGCCTGAAATTTCAGCATTTCTGACGGAATAATTTCGGGAATTCTCAGAGATGCTCTTTTACTCTGAATGAATTGATGGTTATAGCTATTTGATTCTGTCACTAAGAAACCAAGAACTTCTTTACCAAAAAAAAATTGGAAAAAATCCAGAGAATTATTTTCTGACATAAGCGGTGCTTCATGCATATCTAACCTGCATGGTGGTCCGATAAACGCAAAGACTTGTGGATTAAAAGGAGGGCACTAGGATGACTTAACTTCGGTTTAACTTGCTTAATCACTAACGATGTCTGATAGCACTTCCAGGTCTTCCTCCGCTTCAGAGCTGGAACCCATGAGCACTTCCCTCTCAATTTCCTCATCAGTGAAAAATGCCCTTTGATCTGTTGTCACTTATTTTCTTAAAAGTATTGCACCACAACTGTAATTATTACAATATATCACAAAGGATATACCATATAAGAAATAAGCACAACTTAAGATCGCAAGTTCAGACAAGACTCGCTAACATGTAAACCCTTGGTAAAAGGAATAGGCAAGTTCAGGCAAACAGTTTGGCCCTCTGAGAAAGTAAAATAAATAAATAAATATAAATATAGTGCATTCAGCATGCAGCGCCTTGATTAGGCCCTGCCATAAACATCCCTCTTCACATTCTTCGTAAACAAACTGCAGGGCTTGGAGAAGTAAGGGTCATTTGATTCCAGAGCTCAAACGAAACCATTTGACATGAGATAAGCAAAAAAAATTTCTGAGGGGAGGGACAACCTATGCTCAAGGAATGCCCCAAAGAAAAAAATTTTTGTGACAAGTGCATCGTCATGGCCTTGAAAGCAATGGGAGGACGAAATGTGCCAAATGAACATGCTTGGCAGTCTAGGTATACATTTTTTGTGCTGGAGATACACGCTCGTAAGATAAAGGTTTAAGCTGTTCAGTGTATTGTATCATTTAATTTCAGAAACCAATTCCTATAGTTGAATTTTAGCATGTCATCCTTATTGAAAATAACTAGTGTGATTGCGTCAGAAATGATGGGCATGCATTAATAAAGTAAAAAATTAAAATAAATACACTTCCTATTCTTCCACCAGCACTCGCTCCCATTATTTGCTTCCATTCCATTCTTTCCCTCCCTCCCATTCTCTCCCTCCCTCCCATTCTCTCCCTCCCTTTCATTCTCTCCCTCCCTCCCATTATCTCCCTCCTTCCATTATGTCCTTCCCTCCCATTATCTCCCTCCCTCCCATTCTCTCCCTCCCTCCAATTCTCTCCCTACCCCCAATTCTCTTCCTACCCCCAATTCTCTCCCTACCCCCAATTCTCTCCCTACCCCCAATTCTCTCCCTACCCCCAATTTTCTCCCTACCCCCAATTCTCTCCCTACCCCAATTCTCTCCCTACCCCAATTCTCTCCCTACCCCAATTCTCTCCCTAACCCCAATTCTCTCCCTACCCCCAATTCTCTCCCTACCTCCAATTCTTTTTATTCCATTCTCTCCCTTCTTCCCCCTTCCCTAATTCTCTCCCACCCCACCTCCCTCTCCTTCCCTCACTCTCCCTTCCCTTCTCCTTATCTAAAGTGAATTTAACGTAAGTAATGTAATAAATCCAGCAACAATGAATTTGGTTGTCCTTGGTTGGGAAAGATTAATTTCTAAAAAAATATTTTGTCTTCTAAACATTTTAATGGAGCAATTCAAATCATATATGGAAATTGACGTAGGAAAATAATCATTCATTCTTTTAGGAGCACTTTGGGTTTCCTGATTTTGTACTATGATTGTAATAATTTTTAAAATGCAAATCATAGATACAATGCACCAAGTCCATTGCTATTCAAATGTGGGAATGAAATATCCCTAGGATCAAACCTGGTCCATTATCATAATCAGTGATCGTCCAAATCTACTTTAATGTTTGAGGTCAATTATGCTAAGAAAGACTAGCCACAATTGATTGAACCATACTCGAGTTGTCAACTAGTTAAAAACATTAGCGAAAGACAAACTGCTCATTATATAATTAGATACTAAAGGTCGGCAAAAGTATTATTTTGTTCTATCTTTTACTGTTATAAAGAAATGCCTATTATTAATACCTGTTCCAAAATAACAGCCTAAATTGCATGCCAATCTACTGGGAGGTTTCAGACCCACTTATCATATGTTGCTTAAATGGATCTCGGTCATAAACAAAAATAAGTGGTTTAAAGAACATAACACGACCATGATTATTTAATCTCTCTAATTTAAGAAACAGTGAAACATCAAATAAGTTTATTATCAACAATTGTAAATAATACTGTATATACTTGTGTATAATGCACAGTTTGAAGACAAAATTTTTAGAACATAAAGTATGGGTGCATGCTAGGGTTTATACAAAAACCGACTTTTGAAAAAACCGGTTTTCGAATTCCAGTATTTCCAAAAAACCGGGTTTCGAATTTTTACAAAAAAAAAAAAAACAAAATATAATTAAAACAGTAAAAAAATATTTATACTTATTTTAAAAAATTTCAGTTTATTTAATATTTATGGAACTACAAAAATATAACAAAATAAAATATACTCGATACAAAACAAAATAATTAAAAAATAACTAAAATCCGTACAATTTTTCAGTTTATTTAATATTTATGGAACTACAAATGTCCACTGAACGATTACTTAATCTTGTTCTTATTATAGATACAAAATTGCCTGAAATAGAGAATACTCTCTCACTGGCTACTGAACTTGGTTTTATCGTTTTCAGGGCATCAAATAATAAATCTAAATTCTTTGTTCTTTTATTGGTTGCCTCAAATACTGAAAATTCGGCCTTCAGTGTCTTCGGATTTGATATTATTTCTTCAGGTTCCTCAAGAAACCTATGAATTGATTTTCTCATTGCTTCTTTTAGAGCATTGCCCTGATTAATAGTTTCTCCGTCTTCGATATATTCATCATCGGAATCTGTTTCCATACAAGAATTTGGATATATTCTAGACAATATTTTTCCAGATAACTTAATAATATCGAGTTTTGAAGCTAGTGGAAATACACTAGATTTCTTTGTTGAAATGTTTTGTGGATTTTGCAAATATAGCAAAAGGGTTACCAATCCAACTTGTCTTCTTTCTTGAATTCGTACTTCTAAAGCATTTAATAATTTGGAACTAATTTCAGTCTTTAAATTTTTTAGTTCATTTAACAGAAATTCAAATATGCCTTCACTTGTTAATAAATTGGCATCTCGCCGCCCTAAGGCCTCAGCTGCTAGACGTACTGGTCCCAACACTTTAAGAAGCTCCATGATTTTAGGATATTGAGTTTCATTCCACATATGAGAAGCACCAATAACATTCAAAGCTAAAACAACACATTTTTTAATGTTATAAATCTTTCAATCGTGGCCTCTAAACTATTCCATCTCGTTTGGCAGTCAAGAATCAGACTTAATTCCTTTTTCTTGTTTTACATAATTATGAAGGATGCTATCTCTTACGGGAGATTTTCTAAAAAATTTGCAAATTTTTCTAATTTGGGAAATTGATTGTTTGTAATTGTCAGACAACATAGGGAATCCACAGTCGTTATCGAGATCAGGAGAATTTAAAAAATCCTCGCCATAGTCATCTTCACACTCTACGTCATCTTCTGATTCCTCACTTGTAACATATACATTGGTTTCAGCAATTTCTTTATTTTTATATAACACATCAGTAACTGCTAAGTGTATGGTGTGTGAATAGCATAGTTCATTAATTATAGGTGATAATTGGCCAAATTTTTTCATAACAGTGGCACCATCATTTGTCGCTGCAACTATGTCGGTTGCTAGATCCAAGTTAAAAATTTGTAGCCTCTCAGAAACTAATTCTAATGTTTTCTTAGCATCGCAGGAACTAGCTATTGGAACTAAGCCCAAATTAAAATCTTCCGCAAAATGGTGTACGTTGATATTCAAATATCTGCGATTTCTTTTGCTAGTCCACTCATCTAAAGTTATAGAAACTTTTTTCCCATTCTTCTTAATACAATCCAATTCATTTATAGTTTCACGTTTGGCATTGTCATAAAATGTATGACTGAGATCCATTACTCGAGAGTTGTTTTTTGGTAATGAATATCCCCGTTGTTGCAAAGGATCGTACGAACGAGCTTGTTGTAATGCTATTAATGGACAATCCATCCATTGCAGCAAGTTTTGCTATAATTTCTTCTAAACTGCTCCTTTTCACGAAATTAAAAATACTGGCTTGTTTTTGTGGGCAGGAGGAGGGTCCAGGTGTTTCTTGCTTGTTGATCGTTTCTGTTTTCTCGTCGATTATTATTTTATGAACTGCTTTCAGATGATTATGGAGATTGCTCGTAGATGATCCTTTGCAGCTCAACATTTTGTTACAATGATTGCAGCATGGCTTGTCTTTTCCAACCTTTTTGAAATTATCCCAAACCTCCAACTTATTTGCAACATTTATTTTGGTCTAAAAATCAAATGAAATATTTTAAATATTTTTATCAATGACATTAATATTTAATAATGAAAGAATGTTATATTATTAGAATAGACATTAATAAATTTACTTACTTTGTTTTTGTTTTTACTAACTAAAACAAGAATAATAACAAGCAATAACATAAACTTCCTATTCCTGCTTGTGATCAAACTCAAGTGAACGGAGCTGTCGCGGCGCGTTGTGTACTGTGGAGAACGGGTAGTACGCAGGACTAAACTGGTCTGGTCTGGTGGGGTGCACGTGAGCAACACAGCTGATGTCATCGGTCAGTCTGTGTGCTGCCACATAGATAGAATGCGTTTGTGGATTTGCATGTCAAACATTCGTCTGACTCATGAAGATTAGTTTTACTACAATATGCTTGTGCCCAAGGCGATTTCAAGTCAAATTGTTAACGTTTTTAATTAAACAGTTAATTAATTTTTACATATTAATTCTAGTATCTAAAACCGGTTTTTTAATTTAAAAACCGGTTTTCGAATTTTACAAATTTATCCCAAAAAAACTGTTTTTAACCCCGGTTTTTTAAAACCGACAAACCCTAGTGCACGCTATACATGGGTAACACTTCTGTGCAGTTTAAGTAAAAAATTAAAGAGTACCAACCTTGCACCAGATTCTCGCTTTTTGGGTGAATTGAGGGGAAAACCATGCTAATTATCAATAATTAAGTTTATACATATATTAATTAAATGTATCAAACACCTAATTACTTCCTTACAATTGTATTTCCATCCTCTATAAATATTCCACATTTCACTAGCTAATCAGCTGGTTGCTGTAGTCGCCCGCAAAATCACCACAAAACACGTATCGAAAACAAAAAACTTAGTAGGTATATAACCAAATTGAAATAGTTAATAGTTAGTTAATGAATATATTATATATAATTAACGATGTAAGTAAACCCATAGAAATCATCTTCCTCATCGACTTCACAATCAAATAACTATGAAAAGAAAGCGACTGTGATACGCAATGAAATTTAAGATTCTGTATTTAAATATCATCATAAAATATTTCTAGTCATTCAATATTCCAGAAATAAGTGATATGTGTAGTTTGATAAATTTAAGATAAATTGTCGTGTTTAAACTTCATTCAACATTTGATCTTGAAGCTTGAAGCATTTTGCCTTGTAAACAAATTTCTGCAACTCGGAATTTTCATATTTTGAAATTAATATTTGAATATTTTTACATAAAGTCGGTTTTGTGCAAGTCAAGTCTTGCGTTACCCGGAATAGGTATGTATTTATTTATTTATGGTACTCTAGTTATTACCTAACATGTCAATATAATTCTAAAATTTTCTTCTTATACCCCTCAAAATCTAGAGTGCGCGTTATATCCAGGGTATACGAAAAAGTCGGTATTTTTTGGCAAAAAGTATGGATGTGCGTTATACATGTGTATATACGGTAAATTTTCAGCAGACTAACTTTTTTATCACTTTTTAAACAACCTTATATCTCGCCTTCTATTGTAAATAGCCTTTTTTCTGATAAAACGTTCAAGTTATAAAGAATCTAAAAATTTCAGCAGACTACCTTTTCCATCACCTTTTAAGCATACAACCTCATATCTTGCCTTCTATTGAAAAATAGCAGTTTTCCGATAAAACTTTCAAGTTACAACAAATCTAAGAATTTCAGCAGACCAACCTTTTTATCACTTTTTAACCATACAACCTTCATTCTCCCATTATATTGAGGAATAGCAGCTTTCCGATAAATCAGCTATTATGAAAATAATGCACATATATTTCAGAACAGATGTAATGAAAATAATAGGTAATAACAGATATTCTCATATAACAAGTATCCTTATTATTAGGTATAACAGATATCCTGTTAATATTATTTAGATTAGATGTCCTGGTAGAGGTATCGTGAAAATAATAGGCATAACAGGTATCATGAAGGGAATATTTTTTAAATGAGAAAAATGTATCATGAAACTAATACAGATTCTTTTTAAAACAGACACCTTCTAAAAGGTGAGGCAGTTCGTTTTGCAGAAACCTGGCATAAATGTCACCTATAAGATAAATGGTCCAATAAGCTGATTGCCAATGACACCACACATTAACAGAAAAATGATGTTGGAAATTACTTTCCATTGTTCCGTGAGGATTCTTATCTGACCATCCATGAGAGTTTTGGGTATTATTTACTCCATCATGGGTTAACTGCACTTCATCGGTGAATAAAATGTAATGCTGCATCTGGGAGTTTGAATTAAACCAACGATAGAATTACAACCACTTAGCCAGTTCCCCAGGTTCAAGATGCTGAATTCACTGAATGTGGTACGAATACAGGCATTCATTATGTTATGTTCACCTCGTTTCGTAACGTTCACCAGGATATCAGTTGCGAAACACAGGCAGATGGAAATTCTATGGGTACTAACACGTCAACTGCATTTCACCACTTAAATAATATTTTCTTCCTCAATCACATTTTGTCTTGCAGGATATTGAGCTGGCGAAGAAATGCTGGGAAATGAACCACTTTCTTGCAAATGTAAATACATGTAAATGGAACAAACAAATTTTTATGTAATCTCCCCATATTATCAGGAGAGAATCAAGCCAATTTTCCAATAGCAATTGTGAGGGTTATTTACCATCTCAAAATATTTTATTTTTTAAGGAAGAAAAACTTCATTTTCAGGTTTTTTATATATACCAGATATCAGTGATGGCAGCTCTTTTAATAAATAATTTTATCATTCTGTTATAGAATATTTCATGAATAATTTTTTAAATAGAGGTTTTATAACAATCCTCATCTTTCAATCCTGCTTGATTTACTCTAATTCTTTCTTGATCTTTGTATGTGTTCTTGTGCATGTGTAATGGTTGCAAACTTTGTTGCTACCCTCTTGTGCCTTGCTCGTACTGGTACGTGCACAGCAGGTGTGACACCTGCTGATGACCGACACCCTGGAGCAGAGGACCAGGGCGACGCGCCTTTCCCTTTTGATGCAGACAGCACCGGATTCCGAGAAGTACGAGGAAGAAGGGGAGGAGGAAGGATTGGTGCAGAAGAGAACAGTGTTGGTCCACAGCCCCGTCAACAACAACAGCCTTCTCAGCGTCAGCAAAGAAGAGAGGGTCCTAGAGGAGAAGGTAGAGGTGGAAAAGGTGGAGGCAAAGGCCAAGCACCAGTTGGTGTTGGTAGGGCATCAGGTGGAGCTCCAAGAACAGGAACACCATCACCAGGACCTACAAGTACTGTTTCAACATCAGGTGGTCCTTGTCGACCTGGTTCTCCATCATCAGTTGCTGGTGGATCCTTTGAACGAAACAGACCAAAGCTTCCACCTCGTCTCATAAAACAGAAGGAAACGGAAAGGCTGCAGAAACAACAAGCACAGCAACAACAACAACAGCAAGGAAGAGGTGGACATATGGGTGGTTCTTTTGGTGGTACAGCATACCATTCTCATCATGGAGCTCCCTCAAGTCATTTAAGAAATGACGTTGGGGAAGTAAACCATCATCATCACCCTGGAAAGGTCGTGGGATCAAGTGGTGTGCTCTTTTCCATGAAAGGTGGGTTTCTGATTAAGGTATTTTGTTTAATTTTTAGTGAGGTTTTATTTCTATATCACTTTTGAAGGTTTTTGATAAAGTTGCAGTTGAATTAAATTTAAATTTAATTAACCGCTTCCCTGATTACCCCGAGTATACTCGTATTGAGGCGAGGGTCAAATTCTGACAAGCCCGAGTATACTCGGGCCGCTGTATTTTTTCCGTTCCTTTAGAAACGCAACCGAGTTTTTTCGATCCTTCGTAGTAGTTTACGTTCCGACCGTTAGAGGTCACTCAGAGAGACAGATTAGATTTCTCGGAGGGTTTCTCGAAGCGTGTTCTTCGAAATATCGGAGTACTAAACTCACACGGTCATTTGCACCGCTGATGCCAAAATTTCTCTTTACAACCCAGTTGTTTCAATTGCTACTCCAGATGTTCTTTACCCTACCAAGGACACTTTCCATTGCTAGGTCATTCGCTCTGAGAGGGTTTTCCCCACCCACCCTTTCTTTCCATTGCTAGGTCATTCGCCCTGAGAGGGTTTTGCCCACCCACTCTTTCGTTCCTCAGTTCCTGGAAGGTCCTTTGCCTCCCCTCCTTGGTGATGCCCTTCGAGATAAGTATGCACCCTTTAGGATCGGCCTTTTGAAGAAATTTTCGGGTCAGTTATTCGTACAGCTTTCGAGTGAATACGTCTAGCAGTTTTCCTTCTGTTTCTGCTCTGTAGCATTTTTATTTTTCTCTTGTTTTTGTTGTTATATTCTGTTACCTTGTTACTACTACTGAAAAGAAGAAGAACCCCACGAAGCAGTGTGCATTGTGTAGATGAAAGCGAGACGCACGGGGAAAGCGGATAAGGAAAGAGCCGTTTCTACTGTGCGACGCGTAATGTTCCGTTATGCGTGGTGCGGTGTTTTAGAATTTATTATTCAAGTTCAAATATATGAATGTTTATATTTTGTATACAGTTTATTTGTTACATATGTGAATTAGTTATGTTTAATATTTAGCACTTTTTTACCTATTATTAGTTATTTTTTATTGTATATTATTTTATTGTTTCATGTTTATTACATAAGTGTATATATAATTTACACCATATATATATATATATATATATATATATATATATATATATATATATATATGTGTGTGTGTGTGTGTGTGTGTGTGTGTGTATGTATTTTTTATTGCATAGAAATGTTTTATGTTGTATATAAGTACGTTTTATACATAAGTTTTTCTTAATTTTGTAGTTTGCACCAAAGAAATGTAACTTTTAAATATGAACCGAGTTCAAGTACCTCGTATCTATCAATAATATAAAAAATTTTAAGTTCGATAACATTTTTATTAAAATTTACTGTTAAAAAATGAATGCATTTCTTTAATTGTATCATTATGATTTTTTCAAAATTGCAATAAAAAAATATGACTTTTTTAGATCCTATATTGTAAAAAAATCGTCAGGGAAGCGGTTAATTAAATTAAATTGATTATACACCTGGAGTATGATATTGGAGGCCTTTGAAATAAGTGGTTAAAAAACATCCAACTGTAGAATTATGGTACAGGCTATTGTCACTGCAGGCAAATATAAGCATTATGGAAACTGTAATTCATATTTATACTCGCATTGACAACTTATTTAAGCATTATCCAAGTGTTTATTTCATACCTAGGAGCTATTTTTTCATACCTGTCTGAGAAGCTGGTCTTAATTTTAACTGAGTGAAGCTTTTTTCTTTATTGTATTTTGTCCTATCTACATTTTCATACTATGTTGACGGACTGTCTGTCACTGCCTTAATGTAGCACAGTTTTTATTAACATTATTAACTAATTGATTAGAATCAGACTTCCAATTTTCATGACTTGGAGAAGATAGTTTATTTTGTATAAGACATCTAATGCTCTTTAGCAAAGTTACTGGAGGAAAAAAGTTTCAGATGAAACATTTTGTTTAGAGTGTGAGTTGAAAGCAAAAACACACCGTAATAATTAATCCCAGACAAAACGTCACATAATATTGGGCAAGCATCCCCTCCTACATTGTAACAAACAGTACAACTTTGTATGAATCTTCCCCTTCCATTTTGCATTATAAGTTTTATTACTCTGTTTAATACTGTTTTAAGAGAATGAAAAATTTATTTTACTTTTTAGTGTATATTAACGCCATTAAAATTCATTTTTTTACTTTCCCCATATGTAGTATAGGGGAAAGTATTGTTTTCATGAAAAAAATCGACTTCAAGATTTCAACAGAAATACATGTTTTGGGTGCCCCTGAACACATTTCGACCATTTTCTCGATGTTTGTGTGTGTGATAGCTTTTTTGTGGGTGCTTAACTCAAAAACTATTAATCAGGTCAATGTGAAATTTTATATTTAACATTTTTATAAACGCCAGAAGAACTGATTAGTTTTCACTAAAAATCGGTCAACCGGAAGTGGGTGTTTACTCTTGTCACTTATCCGTTATTTTGAGATATTTACTTTAATATTTGATAAATGTAAAAATGTATTGGAATAAAAGTTGTAGGAAACTTAATTTTCTACAACCTTTGTTTGAAACATTCCCATAGAATGCATTGTTTAAGAGCAATCATATTTTTAGCTGCCACCATCATGCCTCCTACCGACAACTATTTTTAACAATTGACGCTTAGTTACATCTTAGTAACCTTTTCTTTTCTTAATTATTGGAGCTTGTGGCTATATCCAATATCAGAAGGCTATGGGTTGAGTTATTATAGGGTTTGACTCAAAACCAAGCTCATGTATCTGTCCTCTAGCAGCAGGGGGTTTCTAGCCGACCAAATCATTTACAATAAAATTTTAACTTTTTTATGTTGTTAAATTAATGAAAAAGTAACTCAAGCTTTAAATCTGAGTAAATGTGCTGATTAAGTGCATCTTTTAAACGTAATTCTACGATAAATAATAAGATATTTACACACATGTAATCTTGATGCTCAGGAATACCAACCTCAAGATTTTTGGGACGGGATTGTATTGAAAACATGAAAAAAGTGTATTATATGGAAGTTGGGTTGGGTTGGTTGAACTGAATTTGGTTGGTTGGGTTTGTTGCAGCACAAACTTGGTGGCCTCTATATTGACAGATTGTGTCAGAATTGTTACTACGACTAGTCTTAAACTGTTTCCAATACAATCCCATCCCAGAAACTCTTAAAAGGTTGGTATTCCTGGGCATCAAGATTACATGCAAGTGTGAATATCTTATTATTTATCATAGAATTACGTTTAAAAGACGCTCTTAATCAACACGTTTACCTGGATTTGATGCTTCAGTTACATACTAGTTTAGCAACATAAAAAGTTTAAATTTTATTGGTCAGCTAGAGACCCCCTGCTGCAAGGGGGCAGGTACTTGAGCTTGGTTTACAGTCAAACCCTTGAGTTCTGCACTCATCCGAGTTAATGACGGTTGTGAGGTCTCAACAGCGGTCAGTTGCAGATGTGGTCCCAGGCAGTTAACATGAGCCCAGTGAACCGTTTTTTTAATTCTGCTATTTTGTTAATAGCAAATTTTCTTAAAAGAATTAAACATGCATATGTGATCATTCTGACTGTCCATCCATGGACAATAAAATTTTTTGTTTTAAGAGATATTTGGAAAATTCTTATTGAAGTAGATTGCTCTTATAAATCCATTAAGTTTTCATCAATTGAATTTTCAAGGTAGTTAATAGATTTTCTGCTAGAGAATTGTAGCATGCCCTGTTGCCACGTCTTCTATGTTAGTGAGTCATTTACATGACCAGGCGTGCAATGAATGTGCAGGAGGTAGCAACAGCGTGCACTCTCTCCCATCATTTTACTATGCCAGATGTAGCTATAAGGTGGAGAGAGAATGAAGATGAAATAAAAATCTGTATCATCTTGGCAAGTAATTTTCTGGTGTTATTTTTTACATATTAGTAATATAGGCATTTGTCCGGTGACAATGGTACCTCTAACTTTAAAAACAACCCAGAAACAACGAAGATAGTCTAATTTCAGAAATGTAACAAAATGGAGTATTAATGTTGCAGTTATGAAATAATGCTTCCGTATACTTATTTCTAATAATTTTAGGTAAGTGTTATTAAAATTGCATGTTGATACATTGTAGGGTTTCTGAGATGTAAACATTCAAATTGGTCTTATCGGATTTCCAGGTCTAAAAACCATGTTTTTCTTCAAATACAGCCCAATATAAAATATTTAAACCTAGACAAAAAATTTAAAGTCATCAATCAACGTAGAAATAATCCGTTACTTTTCATCCCATTAAAATCGTTGCGGGTGTTTTCAAGCTATACGGTCTCAAACTTGGGTGTCTATACTTTTTGCAAGGACAGTAGTAAGGATCTTAATTCTAATGGTGCAGATTGTCCCTTCCCCAAAGGTGAAGACAAACTCGGAAAATTTTTAAGTAATTCTGCTTCCACATCTTACTTCAGCAAGGGTATTTTACCTTTTCCAGATTCTAACAGTGGGCCTATTACCTCAGGTGTGAATGCTTGGGATAAACCTCTTGGTGCATCATCAGCAATTGGCTCTTCATCACCAGCATCATCATCCTCAGGTGTGGGGTTGGGAGGTTTGGGTGGACCAGGTTCATCTGTTGGAGAGGAAAGGTCAGATGCAAGGCATGATCACATTGTGCAATAATTGCTTGAAGTCTATTAGAATTTTCGAATATCAGAATATTTTTATACATTCAAAATGCCTTATTTTTCCAGCAGGTTATTTGATATGAAAAAGCATTAAATTATAATCCTGAATCTTTACTGCTTCTTCATTTCCTTATAGTACATATGCACTCATATCCCTTTATTTGACAAGGATGCATTCCTGAAAAGTACAGTGAATCAATTTTTCCATTGGAATTAATGGTACATTAATGTCATTTGTGGACTAAGTCTTTGGGGACTTAATTTATTAAAAATAGTAATTAGTCAATCAGAAACATATAAGTTGTTAAGATGAAACAATAGAGTTGGTTGGGGAACCTAAGGCTTGCATGTTTATATAGTCCGCAAAACTATGAAGAAAAAGCAGGCCATAAAATTGAACTCATATTCATACCTTTTTATTGAATTTATGATAATCAAACAGTTAATATTGAATGTTCATTCTAAAAACCTCATATTGAATTGATTTTCACTTACATTATACCTCAGAATCTCAGGATAATTTTTTATGTAAACACCAATGTGACTTGCCAAAGCATTGGCAACTTCCAATGCAGTCCACCATAGAATTTTCAGTTGCTAATGTGGCTCGCCATGGTGAAAAGGTTACACAGCCCTTATGTAAAGCTAACAATCATTTCTCAATTCATACGCATTTCATTTATGCATTTTTGTTTTAATGCTGCCAAATAATATATCCCACTTTTCAATTTAGGACTCTTTAGTTCTTACTTTAATGCTGTTAGCAACGAAGCACATGGCAGGTAACTGGTGGATGTAGGTGAATGCGCCATGTAAAGGCAGGCTCACACTTAGTCAAATCATAGTGCAGCAACCAGAAAATTATTGTAACCTTAAATTTAAATTAATCTGCTCTCATATATACATGGGGAATTGAATCAAAATGAAAAGAAGTGCAGAGAATCCTTAGCAAAGAATATTTTCTTCGTTTTGACTATGGCGCAAGGTGAAGTTTTAGACCTTATGGCAGATTTTCTATTGTAAGTTAATTCAACAGGAAACTATCAAGCTCATCTTATGGCTGAAAAAAATTCAAGAACAAACAATTTAAAAAATGTACTTGCCTCAGGTATCTCCAATAGCCACAAGTATAAAAACCATATGCACATTTCAGCTACAAAGCAGCCATCTTCAGTGGTAATTCACCAAAAATAGATAAGTTCCTGTAAACAAAATGATGATAAAACTTAACAAAGAACATGTAAAATTGTGAATTGCATTTTAATAAAAGCTTCTTTAACCTCTTATGTTTTTTCCCTCCAATTTCATTGGTGGGCAATTTAAAGATAAATCTATATTTCACATAAAATTTTTAAAAAATAATATCTTGTATAGCCTATTTAAGCATATTTATTAACTACTGTATTTAAGTCCTGTCGTAATTATTTTTAGTAATTTTTTACATAGAAGTAATTATTCTTTTTTTTTACACTGCTATGTTTCACCCTTAAAAATTCTCCACATTTCGCTTAAAATGTACCTTTTTTTCAAATCAATATAAAATATACAATAATTACTCATACATTTTACTCTGGGATACATTATTTGCATGCTATTATTTACCCTACATGAATTGCGCTGAACATGATGCTTCATATTGAGACTACCTAATCAGAAAAAATCGTGTTAGATAGCAGAATCCTACAAAGTAATCTGTCAAAAGAAGCATGTCTGTAAATGCTCTGCCTACTGAGAAAATAATTTTTTTTCAGAGCGTGTCTGTAGCTGCTCTCCCCGCTACTACATGGAAGGCTAAGGTTTGCTTCTTAAGCTGCTCTTCTGGCTTAAGGAGTTAAACGAGAATTTGTATCAGTGATATTCATAGTGCGATAATGTTACCAAGTTGGCATCTAAGTCTTGCATTTGCCTGATGGCAGTGCATCAATTTTTTTAGCTTCATACTTTTCATTCGTGAATTTCCTTGTGTGGAATTATTGTTCTATTACCAATCTTATTAATTTTTTTGTTGTTCTTTGCAGGGGAGGCGAAAATGGAGGAGATCGAAGTGGGTCACACGCAGTTGTGAGTGGTATGTCTTCCTCAGGAGGAGGTAGCCACAGGGGCAGTCCAACAGGGACAGAAGTTGGCTCGGGTATTGGTAATGGTGTGACAAAGGGGCCTTCAGTGCAGAAGTTAGCTGTGGAGAAGCCCTCATCTGTGCTTCTTGATGGCACCTCACCACCTGTGCAAACCATCATCTTCGAGAACACAAATTACAAGTCAGGACCCCCAACTGCATCAGCAGCTCAAGTGCCCAAGTTTAATAGCCATCACCATCATCACCACCACCATTCACACAAGATGCAGAGGGTGCTAGAAAAAGGGAGGGGTAATGGTAAGCAAGTAATCATTCACTAATGCCATTGAGCAATTTTCTTTTAAATGGGTCCTATCTTAAACCGGTTTATTCAGCAGGTTTGAGATCCTCAATATCATTTTATCTAACATGTATGCCAGTGGCCCCTAACCTTCTTTAACATATCGCCAAAATAACTTTGCCACTGCCCCCTTTATAGATACAGCAAACCCTCCTCCAGCGCAGATTCGCTTATATAATCAAAAATAAATACTACCAATTGCCTGCCAAATGCTGAAAATTCAAATATGTGTGGGTCGCCAAACACGCAACGGTATGTGCACTCTAGAACTTTAATAAACAATCACCCGATTTGGCGTGTCCCTAGCTTTCCCGTGTCCCTCGCTTTCCTGTGTCCCTCGCTTTCCCGTGCCTCTCTCCAACGCTGCCCTGTCTCTCCTTCTCTCCTGTGTTTATCTTCCACTCTCTCAGACTCGTGTAAGCTGATACTGCACTAAGTTCAGTGCTGTACAGTCGATTTATTTTATTTTAAAAAATCTACATATATTTATCGGAGTCTTCACATGGCTGTGTTCATGTATCTAAATTAATCCCATATGGCAGGAGTGTCCAACTCAAAACCGGGCGTGGGCCAGATTTCTTATTTGAAAGGATCCGTGGGTCAAAGATTATCATGAGTTCTTCAAATCAGTTTTAAAGTGAAAAACAGTATACATACAGAGCTGAGAGGTTGGTTTATTTCAATAATTTCATCAATTTAATTTTAAAATAGCACAATTATAGTTAGGCAATTTTTATAATGTTTATAATAAAGCACAATTAAAAAATATAAAAACATCTAGTGCTGCACTATATTTTTAAAAATCTCATGTGGCCACCACATGACTTTCTCCAAACCTGTAATATTTCTAAAAATTCCAAATAGGTTACATAATAATAAATATTTTTAGAAACTACGAGAAAATTTTAGACTTTACAAAGAACAGAAATAAACTCAACCGATAGCCTTCTGATATTGGATATATCCACAAGCTCCACTAATTAAGAAAAGAAAAGGTTACTAAGATGTAACTAAGCGTCAATTGTTAACAATAGTTGTCGGTAGGAGGCATGATGGTGGCAGCTAAAAATATGATAGCTCTTAAACAATGCATTATATGGGAAAATGTTTCAAACAAAGGTTGTAGTAAATTAAATTTCCTACCACTTTTATTCCAATACATTTTTACATTTATCAAATATTAAAGCAAATATCTCAATATAACAGATAAGTGACAAGAGTAAACACCCACTTCCAGTTGACCATTGTTTACCAAAAACTAATCAGTTCTTCTGACTTTTATAAAAATGTTAAATATAAAATTTCACGTTGAGCTGATTAATAGTTTTTAATTTAATGAAAGTTTAATATTATTTATAATTTTTTTGAAAGGTCTTGAATTCTATGAGCGATGTAATTTTTCCTCCTATTCAATAACCACCATTTTCCCTGACCAACAGCCACACCTTTCCCTGAATGAAAACCACCCATCTCCTCAACCAACAGTCACCTCTAAGATTTCCAAATTACTCGTGTTTTTGGTACCCAGATATTCGATTATTATTTCACTGAGCTTCCCAGGTGCCTTGAATATTTATCGAAAAAAAAATTTAAATATTTATTTAAATAATATTTTAAAAAAATTTATTGATACAAGAGTTGTTGAATAATAAAAAAATAATATTAAAAAATGATTGTTTAAAGTGCAGGTTTTCATGTGGTTTCACAATTTCGTGATGAGAGTACCAGCTACAGAAAAAAACATGCTCAGAAGCATTGGAAGACAGCTTAACAATCAGCAATGCTTGATAGAATTTCTCCAGTCTGTCGGCATGTTTTTCATAATTTGCTTCCAATAGTTTGGCGTAGTAGCGTTATTTACAGGTATTTTTACCTCTTTTAACGTAGGTCTTTAAAGTAATTTATTTAAATTTAACAAGGAATTTATTACTTTAATTATTATAATTGTTCCGGCAATCTGTTGACAGTAATGATAAATTTATGATTTTAATTTTTCCAACAATAATTGAGTACTCAAACAATATTACCCGGTTACTCAGGTACTTGAAAAATCGATGAAAACACCTAGTAACTGCTACTCGGCATTGGAATCTCTAGTCACCCCTCACACCAGCCAACTACCTAAGACAATAAAATAGCATGTTGTCCGAACTTGACATATTAAATGACTATTTTTCATTGGTATTGTAGGTGGTTGCATAATAGAATTCTTAGTGTATCGCCTAGTGAATAGGGTTTCTAGTGTTTTGGAATTAGTTTAATTGAAACAATTTTTTAGGATATCAATAATGAGGACAAACTCAACCTTGTGGAATTGACTCATCGAGAAAAAGAAAGAACTTAAATTTGTGGAAGTGACTAAGTTTTCTTTTTCTCGAATTTTTTAGGAGTATGTATACAAACAGAGACTGTAACTGTTGATAGATTAATTTCCTCTGTGGGTCATACAATCAATGATAGAGGTATAAAAAATCTTGGGTATCTAAACTATTTTTAAAATTATTTCAGTTTCATGGTTATTAATTAATGCTTATTTAATTTTACTATCATCAAATCTTATCCTTTCAGATCGTAAATTATCAGATGATAGTGATGATGGTGTGTCAATTGGATATGGAAGTACTAAGGATTTGGGCAAAGTTGGAGGGATGGATGTGAAGGCTGATCCTATGCAACTGCCATTGGGTTTTACCAAGGTATGTCATAGATGATAGTTCGAAATTCCATGATAAATTCAGTGAATTGTGCATTGTTGCCAGATTTATGCAAACTTTGCTATTTTACTGTTTTAAAAAATACCAAATGAAATAGTTTATTTAGAGCTATCTTCTGAGGTAAAAACAATTAGTTATGAACTCTTTTACTGCTTGTTTTGTATTTGGTTCAAAACAAAAAGTTACGTTAATGAACTCACAGCATAACACTATTAACCCTAGAACTACCAGGGGGGGGGGGGGGGCTCCGAGGCCCACGACTTATTTTTTCGTATATTTCTCTTTTGAAAACAAAGGAAAAGCCTGGATATTTTATTACATTATGAAGAGACTTATGATAATTACCTGAAGTTTCTCATCAATATCTGCATATTTCAATTTTCTGCAAATTATTTCATAATTGGCTGCATGCCTTGGCATGTGGGTGGCCTAACTTATAGGGCACCATGTGCGTGGAAAGCACATTATAAAGCATGCTATTTGTTTAAACTTTTGTTTAAGATGAAACATGAAATCATTTTTTTAATCAATTTGTTATTATTTTTGTAAAAACAATTACTGCAACATTAATCTGATCTTGAAAACATGATGAAAAATGTAAAAAAATTCTTTTAATGTAAATATTTTTGTCTTTATACTGTATAATGTACATATAATTTCAAATAAATTACTAAAATTGTGTAGTTATATTCCTGTCATTTAAAAATACATAACGTGAGGTTCAAAATATTACTATGACTTTTTATTGTATTTTAAATGGTGGGCCTCGGAGACCTCCCCTTTGTAGCCCATGGTAGTAAAAATCACTTGTTATATGGTTAACCTGAAAGGAAAACGAGATTTTTCCCCCAAAAATTTCAGCAAACAAATTAGGGATCATCTTAAAATCAGGTGCATGCTGATTCTATGTCTACAAAAATGCATTTATTTATAGATACACTATACATTACATTTAAATTATTAATACAATACATCTATTCTTATTCTTGAAGTTCACAATGTGCAAACAAGTAATTTTCTATCTCTAAGTACTGGTGGAAGGGGAGTATTGACCAACCTACATCAGAACTTGTAATCGACTGGGTAGGAAATTTGATACATACAGTAAATGGCTACGCAAAGGCTGCTGTCATTTTCCTGCCTTGTTACAGTTTAAACATATTTCTTACTTTTCAATTGGTGCACCTGCAGCAGACGACAAGTACATCTGGAATTTGAAGAATATAACCTCGATGAGAGCATGCAATTGGTACAAACTGCTAAGTTTTAGCGTGAAATGAGGACTAGTTATTATTTTTAGCAGTTTTGAATAAGTTATCCCAAATCTTAGGGCTGAAATGATAGTGTAGAGAAGAAAGGAACCTCTGTAAAAGGGAATGTATCACAAAGTATAAGACAAAATTTTGATAGAAATATTAAGCTAATAGTGGTGCATTATGCTGAAGAAAGTAACAGTTCTGAGGCCACAAGAAAATATAATGTGATGAAGACAAATGTGTGAAGGTAGAAAGCAAGCAAAACAGAAACTTGAAGGTGCTAACTAAACACAGAAATCATTTAGTGGACTCAAATGAGGTTGAGCTCATGAATTAGAAGAAGAAACCCTAAAACTTGTGCATTGTCATAGAATGGACGGGAAACCAGTATCACTGGAAATCATTAACTGGAAGCTCACAAATTAACCCTCGAAAGCCTGCCCCTAGAATGAGTTGTTCACATCTTATGAAATTAATGAATTTTACTTATAATGCACTAATTTAGAAGAATTCTTATCAAGCATTATGATATTTTTAAGTTCAAGTGAATTTTTAAGGTGTCTAAAAATTCATATGCTAGGCTTTCGTACTGTATAGCATGTATGCCACCTTGCGATACAATACCTACTGTTGTGGTTTTTTGTTAAATGATGAATGTTTCATTTTTATAAAAAATTATTTGTTGTCATGTATATCATTATAACATATAAAGTTTAAGCAAATACTGTTTTTATTTTTGACACATTTTTCACTAGAAATATGCGACAGTTTGATGGAATATGAGACAAGATTTTATTTGCTAAAATTTTTTATAAAAACATATAGGTAATTGAAGCAGTATAAAATAAGTTTTATCATTCACTTTATATGCTATGATAAATGAGATAAGAAAATGTGATAAGTTTCTTCGTTACATATTTTATTACTATTATTATTAAAAATAAAATTACAAAAATATGGAACTTTTTCCTGCAGTCTTATTTTACTTGTACAGGTTAACTCATTTTTCATCAAAAAATACAAAGTTGGGACTATATACTATTGTTATTACAAACATATGCCATTACTGGTAATTATAAGATGCAGTTTATTTCTTCTACATTTATTCTTTTGTATGATAAGGCATGAAACACTCGATATGCAAAGTGACATTACATTTTGTACATATATATGTAACTGCTTTGTGGCATCTCACACATTACGCTGCGTTGGATACCTTGCTGGCCAATGCTCTTTTCTGTCAAATCGAATTTCTGGTAAGACATTGCTGCTTCAATGTGGAGCCACACTTCTAGGCTGAGGTACAATAGATGCAGCAAATAGTGGAAGTGTTATCCTTCCCAGGAATTCCAAGAGAGGCAAACCCCATTCAACATTTCTGAACAGTAGCCATCCATTTACCACAGCTGCATTCAAGCAGAATCGCACTATCAGCCAGTACCACTTTTTGCTTCTGTTACCAACCCTGTATGCTCCTCTGAATTGATCAAACAGATCTACGCTTCCCATTCCCTTGTGATATTCACTGATCTGAAATGGTTGGTCAACATCAATTTTCTTTTTTGAGGTGACACTGTATCGTGAACACGAGCCGACACTAGTAACAAGACTAAGATCTGTTCGAGGCCATTGTTACTTGACGACTATCATACCAATGCGCAAGTGTAATCTTGCTTACTGCATCTTCTAAAACATCAAATGAGCCCCTAGGAGCCTTTTTCAAGTCTTTCAAAGGTGACCCTTGAATTCTGTCAGCTCTCTATAGTTTAAGTGTTGTAGACTCCTAACATATCCTCTAAAAGTGGCAAAGGAGTGAAGTAATTGTCAATGAAAACATGACTTTCTTGTGGAACAAGTTTTGTTATCATCTGTTTTGTGACTACACTTCTTAATGCCATGGAATAGTCCCTTTCCTCACGCACTTCATACAATTTTAACCGAACATAGCATCCGTTTGGTTTATTGACGCACCAGAACTTGAATCCAAAATGGATTGGCTTGCCACATATGAACTGCTTCATATGGAATTGACCATAATAAGGTTCCATTGCATCATCAAATGACCAAACAGTAGGAAGGGTTTCAGCACATTCTTCAAACTAGTTGCTCATATTAGTCAGAAGAAGCCGCACTTTATGACATCTGTCACCACTGTCATTTGCATTGTCATAATTGAAATGGAGGTATTTGAAGATTGTCAAAAAGCTCTCTCTCGACATGTAACTAGAAATAGCTGCATTGTTTACATCTGCTTTTGTTTTCCAATACATTTTTCTGTTAGGAATAATATGATCATTATACATCCCACTGCATAAATTGGTGCATTCGGATGATGCATTGTAATGGTTTTTGCCTCAGACGAAGAACTTTTCTTTGCCAACGTTTATCCTTGACTACACGGACAAACTCTTTGCTATCCAGAAGGATGTAATTGCGTTATGGAAAATTCACCCCTTGTGAGTCAAATGGGTAATGCAGACGAGACATTTATTTATTTTGACATGCCATCCATATGCGCAGTTAACGAAAAAGACACAACAAACTTGATTATAGAAACTTTGAGGAATGAAAAAATTCACAATACTGTAATGCCGGATGACATAAAGTTACCACCATATGTTATTTTTTAAATTGGCATTAAAAAGTTTTCTATAGAGCTTGTTTTTATTATTGTCGTCTTAAATTTGAAATCGTCTTCCTTTTGGGTTAATACTGTATTTACATGTTAATGCAGTTAGGATGGGATTTTTTTCCATTGGAGCTTTATATTGTAATTACAATAAACCCCCGTTAATTTGAACACACTTATTTTGAAATTCAGTATAATTTGAAGTCTTACTAATGCCCATAAAGAAAAATTATTTTCATAATAATGTTTGTGTATAATTCAAAGACCTTGATAATTCATTATTCGAAGCTACTTTTAGTCTCATATGCAAAGTACTAGTACATGTATGTCTAGAAAATTCAAAAAAATTAATTCTGAGAATACCAGAATATATTCAAATTGTTTAAGATTAACAGGGTTTTTTGTATTTTTATTTGTATTTTTGTTAATTATTGGAAATATTGGCAGCTTTCTGTTGCATAGCTTTCATTTACTATTTTGAGGTCCATGAAGCCTTGATTTTACATGTTTCTGGTAGGAAAGATAAATCATTAGATCATATCATAATGTACCTAATGAATGAGGTCACCATCCAATGTCTTGCCATATCATGTCTTTTAGTACTATGTGATTCTTTTATTCGAGAACCAGTTAAATAGCTATTTCTCAAGGCATAAATCAGAGAAATGTTTTAGTATGTTCATATTAAGTGCATTTTTGCAAGATCATCCATGTGATGGGCAATTTTCATCACATGCACTCATGGGACAGGTACATATTTTTTTTATGGAGGGTGATATTTTTATTAAAGAACCATGATAAATGCTATATCTCAAGTAGTAAATCAGAGAAATTAAAAAAAAAATTATTCAAGTTATGTCATGCATAAAAGTTTATTTTTTAAAATCTCAAATAAAGTTATGTAAGTGACCATCATCATGCTGGATACATTAATGTGCTCTCTGTAGAATATTTTCCAAAATTGAATCGAGCATTTCTTGGAGGATATTTGCTGTGATATCCCTGATTCTTGTCTTTATTTTGCCAAGCATATGGGGATTCCTTCCACTACATCCAACTAAAAGTTCGAAGTAGTGGAAGAAAGATTGTCTCTTCCTCCTCCAGTGCTATTTCATATGTAAAATTGTGGCATCGCTGGCTTATGTTATGTAAAATTACTTTTAGATATTATAGCTCTGTCTTGCATTTCAGTATGTTTGAGACTTTCTTTTGGCTGTATAGTCTGAATTATGTATTTTTAAAATAATTCTGTAAATGGTTTTTTTTAACAGAATACTGAAGATAATTCTGAGATGAAATTAGACTTTGCCTTTCATTCTGAGCTGTCTCAGTTGACAGAAGAGAAAGCTCATGGTGGTGGAAGTGTGAAGAGTGGGGGCAATTCAGGGGGAAGTGGTGGAGGAGGTGGCACAATAGGAGGTGGCATGGCTTTACAAAGGAATATGCATGTTACCTCAACAATAGGCACTGCTGCTGAGCTTAACTATAAGATTGCAGCTGTCAAGACGGTGAGTTGAAGTCTTTGCAGTCGTATAATATGTCATTGAATTGAGGTTATAATAAAATTTTCTTATTTGAATGAAAGTTGAACTTCAATAATTCTTTTAGTATGTTAGATCCTTAGCCAAACCAAGTAGAAGTAGCATATTTCTCTCCTTGTTTGATCTGATGAATAAGAACATTTAACAATAGATTGTTGATATATGGAAATTATTCCTCCCTTCCCATAATATGTGATATTTAGAGAAATTTAATAAATCAACCATGAATACTTAGAGTAATTAAATCGAATCCTATTTAATTAAAAAATGAAAAAAGAAAATAGCAGAAATAGCATAGATTAGCTATCACTGGTCTTGTCAAAATTATCACTCTCCAGCAAATACCTTGTCAATAGAAAATAGTGTAATTATTTTTGTGAAAATGACCCATCATTCTTTCAAATTTTGTTAAAATAAAACTAGTTGATTGGCACGAGTTCTCCATTGCTGCAAAAAAATCGTTTTAAGGTATTTAACTCCTATACCTGGACATTTTTTGGCAGTGAAATTCAGTGGCAGATTTATGCCTCATGGGGCCCCTGATGCTTAGTAGTCGGGGGCCCTGCAATCTAAATATATAGCAAAACCATTCCTAATGGTCACCCTCGTTGATGACACCTCTTAACAATCGTTTTTCTATAGAATCATAGAGAGGTTCTATTGATTTTTAAATTGAGACATTTAATATCTCTGAGATTATATTCACGAACATTTTATCGAGCCCCTTAAATTCGCCACTGAGTGTGAGGCAGAAATTCAAGGTTTAGGGCAGGGGTTTCCAACCTTTTCCATGTGCCGAGCACTAAGTTGTATTCTGGTATATCAAGCAAGCACCAAGCTATGTCCTAGAATATCAAGCGAGCACCACTAATTAATAAAAAATAATGGTCATAAATACTAAAATCGAACAAACGTCAACATTATTATTAAATGTTCTTATATACATTTATAAAGAAAGTAACTGATCATATTAAATTAATGATGTTAGGAAATAAGATTAAAGCA
Source organism: Tanypteryx hageni (assembly GCA_028673005.1). Lineage (NCBI taxonomy): Eukaryota > Metazoa > Arthropoda > Insecta > Odonata > Petaluridae > Tanypteryx > Tanypteryx hageni. Next base: position 118,416,328 of record CM054116.1, read on the forward strand.
TCATAGAAGTTCATAACCAGGCTGCCGAAGAGCGCAATCAAGCTGCCAAAGAGCACAGCAGTGATCGCGAGCATGTGTGTGTGTTTTTGCTGATCAACCTCTTGAATTATTATAGGATTGCGAGCACCAGACTGAGAACTCCTGATTTAGGGTAACTGAGCAGTAGGGAAATCTTGCCTTTTGCTCCCATTTTCGCGGATCCACATGGAACCTCAATCATTCGCGGAACCCTAGGGTTTCGCGTAGCTCAAGTTGAGAAGCCCTGCAAATATGTGATGGGGGCCCATACTTCATGGGACCCCTGGCGTGCACCAAATGCAACCCCCCCCCTCCCCCCTAAATTCACCACTGGTGGAATTCCAACCACCTCATTCTTATTGTCACAACTAGCATTCCTCGCTTGTACTAATTTCCATACCTTTATTTTTGCTTTTTCTTCAAAATCTCTTTTGGAGTATCATCGACTGTTAAAACTTTCTTTGCATTGATTGAGTTTGTTTTCTTTTATTTATATCAGTTCATTCTTCTTTGTTGTCATGATCATTCTTTTACATGATCATTAAAGTCAGCCTTATCAAACCATATATACACACACACACCTAACTCTTAACTCAACACCCTAAATAAATAGCCATTTAAATAAATATAGCATAAGAATTTTTCAATATCTCGGCAAGATTTTGTCATTTTAAAAATGATTTTAAATCCTGTCAGTGATATAAATGGACAATTCTTTCTAGAGTAGTTAACATACAGTAAAAGTCCGAAAATCCGGACTGCTCGGGGATTTGGTCCGTCCGGATTCTCGGGCATACTTTTAAAATTCAAATTTAAGGAAGAATAAAGAAGAGATGAACAGGCAAATTTTGTTGGTTTATTCATTAACAAATACAGAATGCTTCATTTATCAAAATGAGTATATTTATTCATTCATTTCCGCGACTTCTGTTGCATCTGCTGCACTGCTTGTCAATGGAACACTAGTTTGATCGGCAGACGCTTCTATTGTTTTCTTTAAATACTTTCGTTTATCACCTTGTTTACGACTTTGTAATTTCTTTGTGATACGGTTATTCTGCACCATGTGCACATGCATGACATCTTGAAGACTAAAGCTATGGTTCTGTTCCACGAATTTAATAACTGTTTCCATGCACTTTTCTGCAGTAGCCCAAGATATCTTTTCTTTTTTAACTTCTTCCTCTTCTTCATCAGATTCTTCTGAATAATTCCCTTCTATCTTATCAGGAGTTGTAATACTTTCAATGATTTCTTGATCAGTGAAAGTGGCTGCAACTTCAACATCATCGTCAGTGTGTATCCACTCTTCTATGTCATCTTCATTAAGTATCATAGAGGCTTGTCTTCCCGAGCTAATTTAACAGATTCCATCAGTTCCTGCACTTCAGATGCCCTCTGTTTTACGAGGAACCCTTTAAAATCTTCGTCTCGATCACACTCTAGATCTGCAAACACCACGTTTGGCCATAACTTTCGCCACGCTCTTAAAAGAGATACAGGCTTGACTGCATTCCATGCAGTCATAAGTGAAAATATTGCATCTTTGATTGTAAAACTGCATTGAAATTCTGTAAGGTCAACCTTATTCGTCATTTTCATCATAAAATCATTTTTATAACGACATTTAAAGTTCCTAATGACTCCTTGATCCATGGGTTGAATCAGTGATGTTACGTGTTGTCGCTATGCATCTGTAGCGATCACACGTGCACGCATGCGCTCTCACACACAAAATCCCGGAAATTTTAAAAAGTTTTCAAAAAGTCCGGATTCTCGGGTGGTCTGGATTTCTGGCCTCCGGATTTTTGGACTTTTACTGTAGTACAATATATGTATATCAACAACACATTTTAAAATGTAATCTTAGAGCATCTTGCCATGCACATCATGGATATTTTTGTGTATAAATAATTGTCTTTTTTTAAACAAATAGAATCTAAGAACTATAATATAGTCTAACAGAGTCATTACTATTCTTTTACCAGGCTAATGTATTAGTTTTTGATACAATAATAATTATAAAAATTTTATTAGACTTTAAGAGACAAGACTAGTAAATAATTGGACCAGACAGCATTACTTATCCATAGTATGTCCTAAAATGCTACTTTGTAATTTTAATATTATAAATATTTGAATAATATCTCTATTGTTTATGAGCGACAATTTCACCTTACAGTTTTGGGAAAACACTCCTCCTATGCCTACTGTCCTAGAAATATCTGAGGGTAATGATGGTGGCAGTGGAGTTGTAGTAGCGTCTTCCTCTGTAGCTGCAGCTACATCAGCTTCCCCATCATCTTCATCTCCATCCTCTTTGGCTCCAGGAGTTGTTACAGCTACAACAGGCTTTGTTGTTGACCAGCCATCATCTTCAGTCGTAGTTGTCACAGGTGAAGATGGGTCAGGCCTCAATGCTACAGAAGTAGTTTTCAGGTGAGAATAGCATGATCTTTTATACAATAATTTTTAATAATTTTGATTCTGTGCAGGCATCAGGAAGACCTATTGTTTGTCTATAATCTGCATTTGTCTTATCTGTAATCATTATTTATTTTGCCTTATCTGTAATCATTATTTATTTTGCCTTTTTCAGCCCTGGTACCCCAATGCAAGGTTCAAACAGTTTTGGAGTTGCTCCAGCCAGTTTAGGAAAAGGAGACCCTAATTCCACATCAAGCAATGTGTGCAAGGTATTTTTATTTATGATGAATATATTTAAAGAATTTTAATATAAATTTGAAAGCTAAAAATATAAATTTCTAATTGTAATTTAACACAATAGAAACATTTTTTAATGACCAACTCAGATAAATAATTATTTTTACAAGAAATAAGGTCCAGGTTTTTGATTTAGCTCAGTTTTCCACTATGTGAAATTAAGCTTAAAAATATTTTAGTATGCATTGCATACCAAATGTTGAGGGCTTTTGCTGCTGATTAAGAAATCTAAAAAATAATAATTTAAAGTTTTCCTTGTGCAGTAAACATTCAAGGAGAAAGGAGGGGTGAATACTCAAAAAATGTCAATTTTACTTGAGCATATCTTCTCCTGTATGTACTTTGTGTGCCATCAGCAGCTTTGTTTGTTCTTACCTTTGCTCATCCCTTAGTTCCTTATCTACTCTCTACATGGTTCATGATATCTTCACATTCTCTTTCTAGAGAATATTAGGAAATCTATCAATTAGACACTGCATCTCGATTTGATCAAATCCCATTTTCAGGAATAATATTAGTTGTAACTTATAGTAGGACTTAAGTATGTGTACCAAATTTTAACACTTTCAGGACCACCTCTAAAACACATGACTATCCCGTCGGCCCACTTTGAAATTTTTTGTTATATGAATACATGTTTACATGAATAATGTGTAAAATGTCATTATTATGTATTACAAGTGAAATGAGCATGGAATTTCAAAAACATAAAATTGGACGCATATATTGCATTGGCAGGCTGTGGCGACTGCTTTCCTGATCCACGACATCATCTAGTTCCTTTTAATCCGCTAAACTAAAGGCATTTATTTGCTTATGCCACTTCTTATACTTATTCAGGGTCTGATACAGATAAATAAATTTTAAAAAAATATGATTGAGTGATATTTTTGTTTAATATTGTAAATACTATTCGAAAATTTATGGAATTATGCTAATAAATATGGTATTATTTTACATATTTAAATACCGGTCATAAAAATATTCTAAAAAACGTTTAGAATATGAAATTCAAGAACCAAAACTCCCTATTTCTTATTAACATAATACCGTATTAGCCCGAATATAATGCGACCCTGGATATAGTGCGACCCCAAGTATTTTGAAAGGAATTTTAGAAAAAGACGAAAAACATTTCATTTTCTCTAATTTGCACATTTAAATTACCTGTAAACTCATGAATTATGTACTAAAGGGGGGTAATGTGACGCAAAGTTTAAACGGTCCTCGTTTTCTAACGTTGAGTGTTGCGACGCTGCGTATAGTTGTGCCGGCACACTGTGGTTGCTGCAATTTGTCCTTGATCTATTTTCAAGTCTCCTCAGACCCCTACCGAGTATATCTGTACAATGTAGTATCATGCCATGAACGCCCAATTCACTTCCAATATAACAATTATAAACAGACGCGCTGAAACACGTGTCATGAAACTTGCCAATACACAGTTGTGCCGGTGCTGTGGTTGCTGCAATTTGACCTTGATCTATTTTCAAGCTCCTCAGACCCCTACCGAGTATATCTGTACAATGTAGTATCGTAACATGAACGTCCAATTCACTTACAATGTAGCAATTATAAAAATATGCGCTGAAACATGCATCATGAAACGCGCCGATACAGTTATTTTTTAAAGATACAAGTATTCGAATATAGTATGAATGCAACAAGTACTCGGATATAGTGCGAATGCGACTTTCAAAGGTACATATTGAGGAAAAAACATCGCACTATATTCAGGTCAATACAGTACTTCATATAACGCGATTTCACAAGACATGATGATTTCAATGAGCTGAAAGTGAAGTACTGGAGAGAGAAAAATCACTCGGAAAAAAAACTCGACCAATGCTATCATAGTGAAGGTTGAGCCGAAAATGAGGCTCACTGCCCTTATCAGCTCATTCTCAGCTCTCCGCAATGGTGGGGATGGCGTTAGAAATTGTGGGCTCTTGGATGCATATGCTCAGACGCAGCATATGCATTGGCAGTCCCGAAAGTGTTGTCTCCAAGTTTCTTGGTTTTCGAGAAATGCTGTCCACATGCACACAGACATACATTGCCCCCTTTTATTATTATAGATACAGTGTGTCCTCGATTAACGTCGTTAATTAATTCCAGAAAATTGCAACATAGGGTAAAACATGGTTAAATGAATCAATATTTCCATAAGAATCCTTGTTATACAATATAATTGGTTCAAATCCTCTTGAAACCCAAAAAGATGTTATACACTATTTTATTGCTACTTGGTTCAACATTTCTTGAGAGCAATATAATGAGAATGAGAGAGAGAAAGTTATTTGACATCAATGCACAAACAAGCCCATTCAAAGATGTTTACAATGCTATCTTTTGACCAAAAGCATGACCAGAGTGCATTGGAAGCGCTTGGATCGTACAAAAAATATTCTGAGGGAAACATTTACACTGTATGGAGGCAGTTATTGTTCGTTATTTTTCCTTTGTTACTTTGTTTAATTTCTAAGAGATTAAAAGAGTCGACCAATAGAAAAACGCAAGCAATACCTGGTGATGAAAAGTAGATGGAGATCTTACTTGAACGTGATTCGGAAGAAAGTATCGGAGTTCAAAGAGTGATAGTGAGAATAACATTGAAGATCGTGATCAAATTACTAAGGTAAAAACCTATATTTTTTGGCATTTTTTTGTTGAGTAGGCAAATACAAAACCTCATCTCTCCTGTCCCTGCATACTTCTAGCATCTTTGTTTATCCTCATTTGAAATTTTTTTCCGAAAAACTTATCTACGATAAAGCAGTATACATTAAGTGGAATAAAGAAGGTCTAGTGATGCAAGGATAAGATGATTCCTCTATTCGTACCATCTACGATTTTATTTCACGTTGACTATTAAATAAGTAAAAAGTAGTTACCTGTTTAGGGGGCAATGTATAATTCATTTGCGAGAAATGGAGAACAAAAATACGATGCCTTTGTCATGTGCGCGCACGAACTTTTCACTTAAACACCAAATGGGTAAAGGTTTTGAATTAAACGAAATGTTCATGAGTCACCAGACCAGATCATTACTTCAAATTTAATTGTAGACGTATTTCGAATAATCTGTGCTAAAAAGTACGCAAAATCCTATGATGTTGGCCGGGGACTGCTCTTAGCTTCGAATTACACGCTATTTTGAATTATGTCATCGAAAATGAGTGCCTACTAAACCATAAAGGAATTTTTCATCTGTCTCTTTGACCAAAATAGTTGGTTGTTTGCATAGACGTACGGCAAAGAGAGAACAATAGCTTGTTTTTCACATATTTGAAAAATAGCTAAAAATAGTTTAAGTAGATATTCTGTATGGAATATTTTAATTTTCTGTTATTGCAAAATTAATTTGATTGTTGTGTTGTTCTTGATTAAATAGGTGAAACCTCAGCAGCAAACAGCAGTCATGTCAACAGGGCCATCGCCTATAGGACATCCTGGTCCTCTTTCACCTCCCCCATATAACTCAAGCGCACAGGCCACTGCTGGTCATATTAATTACCAGGTATAAATAATAGTATCCGAAATGAAGTTTTGAGAAAAGCAAAATATTTGTTGAAATTTTAATGTTTATAATTTGTATTTATTAACCCCTTAAACAGGTGCTTTTTTTTGAGAAAAGCAAATTATTTGTGTTGAAATTTTAATGTTTATAATTTGTATTTATTAACCCTTTAAACAGGTGCTTATTTTTTTTTATTTGGAGAAAAGCAAAATATTTGTGTTGAAATTTTAATGTTTATAATTTGTATTTATTAACCACTTAAACAGGTGCATATTTTTTGTTATTCAGTCATCTGGAGGGCAATTTTATTTATTGGAGAAAATTAATAAAACTAGGAAATATCATCTAGTCAACAAAGTTAGTGAAACTATTTAAGATATATTTTACCAAAAACAAATTTAAGTAATATTTTTATGTTTATAAAATATCAGTATTTCATGCATTTTAAAATGAAAAAAATTCAATTTTCATTCAGGCTTGTCTTGATGATGATAAATATAGTTTTTCCAGACAATACCTTTTTCCAAAGAAGTAATTCATCGGACACGTGACAAATAGCGCCGTCTCTGGGGTGGTATAGTGAATTAAACAAAATTTTCTGCTGTAAAAATCATCCATCGCACAAACGGTAACATTTTACCATTCACAAGAGATTTCCTTAGCTACACATTTACACGCATATGTATTTTTCTACAGCCAACTATAGGAGGAACTGCCCAGTACGGTGGCATGTCAGCAATTCCTTCTCCTCCATCTGTTATTTTCAACTCGTCTCAACAGATTCCTACACAAGGAGGACTATATGGTGCTTTTCCAATTGACGGACAGGTTAGTAGATTTTAAATTTATTTAATTTTCTTTAGTGGTATTTTATGAGTATAAACCTAATTCATGCACAGTCTGTAGATCTATTAGTTTTATGATTTACACAAATGTTTGCAAAATTCCCTTTTCCATTTCAACCATTCAGATTTTTTTAAATTTTGAATCACTTATGGAAGCATTTTCTATATCATCTGTGGCTTAAGTTTGTTTTTATACGTAAATGTGTGTTACTCATACTGGGTGGTTATTTTGATAATGGATTTTAAGTAGAGAAAATTTTATAATAGTGCTGTCATTTAATTGATGTTATTTTTTCATTTACTGATTATAAATGGTTATTGTTACTCTCCATCTTAAGAAAAAGTTCCCTTAAACTCATGTAACTCCATTAAAGTTTCATTGGTTCAAGTTTCTCAATGGTTCTTTTAAAAGATGAGCTTTTTCTCCTGATAAATTTTGTATCTGATTTTGTTATACAGGCACTCCTTGGGTTATGCAAGCCTCGACTTAGGCAAATCCACGCTTATGCAAGCTGCCCCATAAATTTCTAAAAAATTTTGTTTACGTTAGTGGTTTTTGTAAGCGAGTGGGAACTAAATACGTGTGTGGAGGAAGAATGCAAGGCATGAGTTGTAATACGGTAGTCCCACTATGCTACCCAGGCACTGTTGCCAATTAGCAAATTTTTAGCTAGATCAAGCGACTTTGGATTCGAACTAGTGCCTAAAAAAGGCCTCAGCGACTACCTATGAATCTAGTGAATCAATTTAACAATCTATTTAATTCTAGAGACTGTCCATACAGTAAAACCTTCATATAATGAAATTGACGGGACTGAAAAAAGGGGATGTTCGTTGTACGTAGGTTAGTGGGGATACTCACAGAGGCAGACCAGCAATGTGCGGGTATGTCAGGCTTAACCCCTCAGAAACAGATATTTAATTGAAATGGCCAATTTTGATGTAGCTCATTATAAACATTTATAACGTTTTCCCTAATAATCGGATTTATGTGAAAATTTTGGAATATCTAAGCCATAGTACATGTTATAGCTTATTTTTGTTACAATTCTATTTCAATATGTTTACGCATTATCGCCTGATGATGTAATAACGGTTTATACCATACAAATGTTTAACTCTTAATCACTGCTTTTAGTGCTAGAATAGTTCTCATGAACTTCAACTTCATTCAAATAACGTAGTTGAGCTCTCAGTAAATATTCAGCTTGCCACTTTGTTCTCCTTACAACGCAGTAGCTGAGAGTCTCTTCCCACTTTATCTCTTCCCACTTTATCTCTTCCAAACACAGATGTTGTGGCACTCGAGAACTGTTTATGATTAACATCGCATGGATACGATTTATGAAAATGAGAGTGAATCATCTCTAGCTATCGCCTATTCCCCTTTTTCTCACAGTGCCTTATTGACTTTTAACACTACTAATTCCTATTGATTGAGAACACTAGCCTTTTTTTCTGTATCTTTGATTGTATTCTTTCTGAAAATCATCAACTTTAAAAAAAATGATTTTCTTCCAAAAAGCAAGTTAATTTCTGAAAGTGATTTAGAGACATTAATAAATTTTTATGAACTGAAAGAGATTAAAGGTGAAGAAATACTGCAAATCATTTTTACTCACGTCAACCAGTGGAGCAGACGTAAAAACGGTTAGAAAAATATTGTATTCAACCTCTTATTAAGGTAATAACCTTTCTATATAATATTGTGAAAGCAACTCGAAAAAATTAAAAACTTATCTCTATATAGGAAATTAAAAGCAGTGCGGCATGGGTACGTACCACGCACAGAGACTGGCGATACAGTAAGAAACCGAGGTCTGTACCATGCACAGACTGGCACTGAGGGATTAATCATGGTACTCATCTGATCAAGCAAGGCACTGCCAAACCATTGAATATACGCATAAAAATACATAAAGATTAATATGTTCATTATCATAATAGTGCATTCTATGACAACAATAATAGTCAATATTAATGTGTTGCTATTAATAAAAGTGCAAGCTGAGATAATGATTTTTATCTTAATATGCATTTGATTCGTTTATGCACTCACTCATCTCTGTCAATGAAAATCTCAATAGAATTGCAATACTTGCTTTATTTTTCGACTGGAAGAACATCGGCTGTTTTTTCTGCAGTAGCTCATCTAGTGTTCCTTAGAAAAGGTCGTAGCAGTGATTTATCTTGCTTGTAATTGTTACTTTTAGCCAATTGATATTTTATTTTTGGATACGGGAAAGGAGTTGCTTCATTTCCAGTAATAATAGGTAATGTATTTCCGTGTTTAAAAAAATAATTTTCACAAAGTACCCCGAATAAATTAATATAAGTTTTAAATATTTTTTTGGACGAGCCTAAATATTCTCATTGGTTTTGTAATATACAAATACATATAAATAATATGTACATATATTATGTAATCTACACCAAAATTTATTAGTATTTTAGAATACATATAATTACATAAAATATGTGTGGGTAATGGGCGCAATGTTTAATTAAATTAAGTGTAATTAATGCAAAAATTATGCCACGAGCATAAAATTTTTTTCAGGCTAAAAACTAATGCCAATGACAAATATTAACAAAATTACTAACGACAATAATTTTCTATGCACAATTTTTATAATCTAAATGTAAAAGTTGATATTTTTTATAACTAAACTTATGAATAAAATGTTTTTCCTAAATTTAAACGCAGTGAAAACAACATAATTAAATTGTATTCTATATCCTGCATGTTTAAAGAGAATTAATAATGAAATTTAGCTTCAGAATATTAATATTAGCTTTTATATAAATTTCTATCCGAAAACGTACACATTCATCAAAAAAGCCCTGGCATTTTTCGCATATACCACTTGATGGAGGCTGGCAGCAAAAGGGTTAAAGATCTTCATTACTTAATTTTCTCATCGCTTTCTCAAAATAGCTTCGCGTGCCGAATAAAATGCCTTCACGGGCCAGATCCAGCCTGCAGGCTGTAATTTCTCCACCTCTGCTGTACTGTATACTATCCGTAATAACTTATGCAAATTTCGAGTTACACAACGGGTGCTGTAACGCATTCCTTACATAACCCAGGGAATGCCTGTATACAATGGTAAATTATCTTCCGGTATATTCAATTTCCATTGCTTAAATTTATATATAGAAATACTTTTAATGTTTTAACAAATGGGGTGGCAGTGGCAGAGTGGTTGAAGCATTGTCCTTCCCCGCAATGCTCTCAGGTTCATATCTGGTGAAGGTCGAATTTTTCAATCTGGGATCGTCCCATCCCTCTTCTTGTGTGATTTGAAGAGACTGTGCAAGTCAGACCTCTGTCCTTCAGAAGGAACGCTAAGAAGTTGACCCCCTTGGTGCTCTTCATAAAAGAGTAGGCTAATGTCAGCACTGGGTTTCCCTCCTCCCTTTTGTGTATGTTTGATGTGGAAGGAGTAATGATTATAATAATCCAAGAGGTTGATTAGCCAGAAATTCCATACAAATAAACAAATCTTGACAAAATCGACTCATTATCTAACAATAGCTTGCATAAATGAAAATGGTAGGAAGCTTTTCCTCTTCATAATGAAATTTCCTTGTGGTATAGTAAAAACCTAAATTCTCCTCAAGCGCATCATAGTAAGTCATCTTTTGCACTTTTGTGTAGTTTTACATATCATAGATAATATTGCTTATTTGACTCTGGATTTATTTCTTCATTTAGGTGCTAGGTGGAGGAGCGAGGTCACAGTTTCCACAGTTTCCAAGTCCTTATGGTCTGTCGCAGAGTATTGGTGGCACTTCAGCTTTCAGTCCACAGTCCATGTATCTTCACCAGCCTGCCCCTCATCCTCAACCACCTCCTCCGACTGCAGCTCCAGATATGTACTCATCATCTATCTCACAATTTCGCATACAGGTATATACTCTGTCTTTCAGTCAATAAGATTAGCATTCGGATTACCATATATACTCGTGTATTGGTCAAGGTCTTAAGACTAAATTTTAGCAAAAAACTCAATGGTCGACTTATACACGAGAAATACTTTTGATATGTTTAAACCCATGAGTTTATTTGCCCTGCGGTTATTAAAATTTCATGGAATCTTGTTGTACTTTAACTGTATCGATAACTATCAGATATTTAAATACCGATGTATAGAAAGAATAAATTACTATGTAATTTGGTGATCCTAAGTTGATCTCTGATGCTTTGCAAATAATTAAGCAATTTTGGTAAACCTAACGTTCAGTAACATGATGGTGGAAAGACAGAATACTGGCAGCAAGACAGATGCGCAATATGGTAACTCTGTGACATGTAAATAAAAAACACCTCATGGAGGAGAGAAACCAAATTCCGTTATAGCAACAAAAAAATATTTTTTTTAATTTCGAAAAATACCAAATGTGTTCTTCGAAACGTTTTTTACATACTTTGTAATTGCTTATTAAGCTTTTAATATGTTTCTAAGCATTTATTTTTATTGTAGTATCAAGGCTAAATATTCCTGAACATCCTACTTTTAAGAAATACTTGGAAAATTACGAATAATGTAACATAATCTAATAAAAACACTGATAATTCAATTCAGTCGCCCATAAAAAATACTGGATTTTGGGGATGGGTTGAAAGGGTTAATGAACATTTCACCAAAATGGTATAACAGTAGTACTGTATTAACCTGAAAAGAAGGCTGAATTTAAGACAACCACAATAAAAAAGGTCTATTCAGGAAAAAAATATTGTAATGCCAATTTTAAAAATAACATATGGTATAGGTCTACCGTGATCAAAAGAACATTTTCGGTGTACAGTGGGTGTGGCCTAACCCCTCACTCCACTTGGCAACCACCCCCTTCCTTACCTCACAGGTTATTGCTGTCTTGGTCCCTTTCTAACTACGCTGTTGCCAATTATTCACAAAACTTTGTCTATGCAGCAACAGTAAATAGTGAGAACTGACTACCTAAGGAGAAGGATGGGCTAGTAGTGGGGTGGAGGAAGTCAAGATGACCGAGGAAACTTCCCCTCCATGACGGAGGAACTTCCGTGCATATTTTTGTTTGTGGCATACCTATAGTAACTTACAGTTAGTGCCATTCGCTAATACTGCCGGCATTACAGTAATGCACATATTTTCATTCCCCGATGTTTTTATAATGATGTTTTTTCTGCCTTTTTCATTAGCTGTGTAAATGGTTGCCATGTTGAAATAGGTGTTCATCTGCATTACCCATTTGGCTCAGAAGATAATCGTGAATTTTCCACAACTCAATTACGGTTGGTCCCCATTACTCATGGGGATTACATACTAGAAAATAGCCACGAATACCGGGGAATTTTTCCCTGTAAAAATACATTATGTAAGGGGGGTTATGTTCCGATACGCCACTAAAATAACTCATGTGACGAAAAAAGGGGAATTTTCCCTCATAAGATTTCATGTAATAAGGGAGATTAGGTTTTAAGTAGTTGCCACTGTATCGTATAAGATACAAACTAAGAAAACAACTCTGTTTATGGGCATTTCAGTTGTGAAAGGGTTAATATACTGTACAGCACATCCACTGAACATTGCCTAATCTTAATATAAATGAAATTCACTTAAAATTACATAAATACAAATGGAAAACATAATGACAAGGATAAACACATGTATTGCGGAGTAAAACTTTTGAGAATTTCAGATGCGATGTTCACGGCACAATTCCAAAACAAATCACGTGGAGCTGGTGCATAATAACACTCAGAAGATGGCTTCACACATTCGTTATTCGCCGAATGCCGAGCCATGAATATTCGTCACTCGGCAAACCACAATTATTTCCCGTCGAGAGTCGGTAAAAGAGCACGAGTCCAAGGAACGAATATTCTGCAAGCCGCAGTGTTTTTAACCCCTCCACACATTCGTTATTCGTCGATTTACGAATGTCTCTCTGCATTGCAACCAGATCGTGGGAATTTTCCCTATTTGTGAGAAATTTCATGTGGATCGGGCAGTATTGCTCCTACCAAACCTGTACTCAGTGATCTCAGCCATTAAGTGTATGTCGTAGAATCACATCCATCATCTTCTTTTTCACATTTTCTTCTTTTCCAGCTTCATTTTCAAACAGGTGCAGCTCATGACAGCAAATATTAGTAAGAAGAGGGACTATATTCATGCCCAAGATATAGCAAATGAAAATATCACCGCCATCAATAAGTATAGGTAACAATTAATGCCTTCACTGATTTGATTGTTTTATGGAGAATTTCTTGATACATATGCCTCAATAACTCAATTCTTTTTGTTCACTCTTTGGAATCCTTGCCTTGACGTTTGTATTTTCATAATAGCAGGAATCGCAGAAGTTTTCGCTTTGAAAGCGTTGACTGGCCAACTTCATCCCTTCCCTAAGTCACAAATATGCAAATATTGGTATGTAGTGGTACCACCTATCGTTATTTTAAAGAAAATGTCATTACGATGAAAGAAATTATGTATGTATCTTCGTTACCCATTAATCCGTAGTTCCGTAGTGATCCCTAGGGCCGTAGGCAATTCTGTCAGCTGATCAGACTCCAGTTGCACAGCTGTTGATCATATATGTATAATGCAATCTCATTATAAAAGTATTACTTACATAAATCAAACCGAGGTGTTGAAGGTGTTTCAACTGTCTACATATTCCTTGATGTGATATTCCGAGGCATAAATGTTGAAAGTAACAAAAATACAGGTAAAATAAATTATGAAAAGAATATGTTAAATGGAAATCTGGTGATAATTTCTTTTTTATACATGCACGATTCAAGTAGCCATTGTCAATGGCATCTGAGTGATACGAATGGAATTTAAATAACAGTCATAAATAAAAAATTTTGAATTTAGTCCAGTAACACTTGATACATATTTAAATTACTCCTGCAACTATAACACGCAAAACATGATGTCATAGTTTCATTGTAAATTGATAGCTATAACTAAATTGCTCATACATATTTAAACTTGTTCTTTAGAATATTGCAAGATGATCCAAACAGAACTTATGATGCCTACTTTTTGTTTAATCATTTATTTAATGCGTATATTGGCTTTAATTAAAGTCATCGCAGATATATAGCTCTTTGTGTTCCCAAATTTCATAATTTAGCATTATAAAATACTACAAATATGTTCAAATGGAATATTAAATTGATCATCCGTATTTGTGTGGCAAAAAGAATGCATGTACATATTAGAATATACCGAATTTGAGTCCAACAGTAGTTGCTATGGCAAAACTCGCGTAATTAGTCATAAAAACTGCAAAATCACCAGTATTTATGCGAAATTCTAAGAAATACAATCGATAAGCAAAATTCTAAGATAAAAATTAAAATCTTCATTCTTTTCCTCAGAGAATAGTACAAATCCCGCTTTACGCTAGTTGCAACGAATAAAAAAGTAATTACCAACAGTATAATCATTATCAATAGCAAAAAATAAACAAAATAGGCCAGAAAATAAAATTAAACAAGTACAATGAGGCAGTCACTGTTGAACAAGTAGCTTGCATCTCGACTCTGCCGCAGCAAGTAGTTCGAGTGACAAATAAGCGAAACGAAAAACCACGGATATCGAAACATTGTTCCTTAATACATGAATGCCGAATAAGTGAAATGACGAATACCAATTCCACGAATACCAATTCCACGAATACCGGAGTCCAACTGTACATGCTTCCGGAATGCAATGAGTTTGTCTGTGTAGTCAGATGGTAAACATTGGCAAAGAGTCCCTTGTCACAAGCAAAGACCATTATGACGCATCATTCATACCCACCAACCATTACTAGTCTTAAATTCTTCCAATGAGATGTTTAGCAATTGTGACAATTCATGAGCTTTCAGTTTTATGATTTCCCATGACACTGGTTTTCCATCCGTTCTTTGAGTATGCAGAAATTCAAAGTTTCTTCTTCTAATTCATGAAATAGACATCATTTGGGTCCACTAAATGATTTCTGTGTTGAGTTAGCACCTTCAAGTTTCTGTTTTGCTTCCTTACACCTTCGCACATTTGCCTTCGTCACATTATATTTTCTCCCAGCCTCAGAATTGTTACTTTCTTCAGCATAATGCACCACCATTAGCTTAAAATTTCTATCAAAACTTCATCTTATACTTTATGATACATTCCCTTTTACAGAGGTGCCTTTCTTCTCTAAACGATCTCATTTCAATCGTAAGATTTGGGAGGACTTATTTAAAACTGCTGAAAATAATGTCTTCACTACACGTAAAAACCTAGAGCAGTTTGTAACAGTCGCATGCTCTTCAAACTGCTAACGTACTACATGCATAAAACACTGGCAATCTTAGTGTAGCCATTTTCAACACCGTGTATATCAAGTTTTCTACCCAGTCGATTACAAGTTCTGATGTAGGTTAGTCAACACTTCTTGAAAGTCGCTCATTTGCTATTCTAGCTCAAATGTCATCATATGTTCATTGAGTTTCATTTCTTTCATTTATTGTTAGATATAGTGAAATGTGAGAGGAATAAGCCCTGTATCAACAGATTCAAGAGTATTGTGCATGTGAATCCTTCATACTGTAAATAATTTTTTTAGCACATTGGATGTATAGGCTGACCGTCTGGTTGGACAAAATTGTCTGCAATTAGTCAAACTCACCAGTAGATCAGTACAGACATGCCTCACTTAGCGCAAGAGAGGCATTCTTAGACATCTGTTCACTATCCGAATTTGCGCTAAAAGAACAGTTTGTAACATAGCACTTAGCCCAGCTAATTTTTACTCTTCAGTAATTTTACTATTCTTATCTGCAACTTAAATAATTATAGGCCATTTTTATATACTAATTTAAAGTCAAGAAAACGAAGTAGAGTATTTACTCGTGTAATAACTGCACTTTTTTCCCTACTAGTTACCATCAAAAAAGGGTGTGCAGACATAACATTTTGATTTAGGTTCCTTTACGTTATCCAATCCTAAAAGAATATACTTTTGTTACTCTGTATAAAAGCAATGTACACAATCTTGCAATGGAGATGTGTCACTAAATAGCTGTTGGAGTTGTTCGTTTGTGCTTTCTGAAAGCTGTAAGTGATACATTTTATCCACAGAAACATGATAAATGCAACCGGGTCACAGTGTATCTAGTGACCAGTTTATTTTTGGTATTGTGTGATCTATGGGGGATTTGACACGGAGATTTATTTTGAACATGAACAGTTTACGTTTATGTAAAATTTGCTCTTTTTCTAGGTGGATAATGGCTGAGTTAGCGTAATTTTGCAAAATTAGCAAAAATTACTCATTTTAAATTAAATAACTTGAGAATGTGCAACGGCTCAAAATTGAAAATTTCTACGAGATTAACGAGCTAGACTTCAAAATAGTTTTTCAAATTGTCTCCATGTAATATAATGGTAATGAATGTGAATTTTTCATTATTACATACATTAAAAAGTATAAAAAATCATTTTTAAAAGTCATTTCTTAAATATTTGCTTGTTGAGATAATTGTATCTTCAAGCTCTGCTTCAGATACATTATTCAACTGATATTGCTGTAAAATATCAAAATTTTGGAAGTGTTTACATTACACGAATTAGTTTTTTCCAGATTTTTTAAATCTAAAAACAGGGGTGCGGGAATTAGACTCATGCATATATTATATGAGTAAATTTGGTATATGACAATTATTTATAAATAATTATTTATGATTAACTTAATTTGTGTACATCTTCAGAAAACTGATTCTTTATGATGGAAAATCACAATTTTCTAATAACATTTGCTATGAAAAAACGTATTATAAAATAAATGTGATATACAAAATATCGTAAATATTTCTGGTATATACTTGGTAAAACATCAATATAGTGTATTGCCTTGACATGTTCCTAAAACTCTTCATGATTACGAATATCTTTGATGATGATTGGCCAGTGCAAAAGTAAACAAAAATGGAATATGAGTGTCATAATGAGTCAGTGGCACCGCCACAGCTTCAGACACACAACTGTAGCATAGGTACCTATAGAAAAATAACATCAGAATAACAAATGGCTAATGATCACGAAAGTTAGAGTTGTCGTGAACCTAATCCCAAGCAAAAATCCATCCAAAGCGAACACAGCCCTGTACATCTCAACAGTAACCTTAACAAGTTTAAAACTTCCAATGTTAGCTTCACTGCAAAAGACTGGAATTGTGGCAAACCAATGTAAAAAACATAATAAAACTGAACAAGTGAAATAGAAATAAAGCTGATAAATTTATAACAAGAAATTTGTTTTTAATTTGAGTGTAATGACTATCACTGAACAGAGAGTGAAGTGCAAATGATGAAGTGAGAAAAATGTTCAGACCATAATAACGGACCGTAGCATTTAGGAGCATTATTTTGAGAATTTTCAAAAATTAGATTTTTAGTCCTGGGATGCCAACCACACTATATCGAAAATGCGCTAAAAGAGCATGCGCTGTATATGCTAACTTTTTCTACCCGCATGAGTTGCAATTCCCAATGATAAAGATAACTAAATCCTGTTTCCTGGCCTAACTTCATTTCAGTAAACATCTGGTTGCTATCCTGACTGGAAATTAATTATTACTTTTATTACATTAGGAGGTTTTTATGTTTTGGTGACAGTGGGTGGCAATTTTTTACTACTTGGCTAACCTTTAATTCCACCTCAGTACTTTTTAATCTTCAAATGACCAAATATTTTCTACATTTTTTATCTAAAATAATTATGATCATGTTCCTATATCTTAGGAAAAGTAACAAAATTCTGCATTAATTGCTTTGACTGTGCTCAAGATGGTTGATACCATATGGCATCACTAGGTCACTTTTATTTAACCCTAGAAGTGGCATTGGCTGAACCCTATGCTGTCAGCCATTTTTATTGACTGTTACTTGTCAGAAATTTTACTATTTAATCTTGTAATTTTTATAATAATAGGCCACTTTTATATGCTGTTGTAAAGCCCAGAAAGCGATTTTTATGATGATTATTTTAAAATGAAGGTTTATTGTGAACTTAATAGTGTAAACAGGTTTTTAAAAACATTCTTTATGGTGAAGATGAAAATCAATTTTTTTATAACATTTGCTATGAAAAAAACATTATAAATAACTGAGACGTACAAAATACTATAAATACTCCTTGTATGCACAAGATAAAATATCAATACATTAAATTATCTTCTATTTGATATATTCCTAAAAACATTTTCTTATGCTTATGGAAGCTCTATGAACTCCATTACATTAGCTAAAGCCTTATAAACCCAAACAGTACAAAAATGCTCATTTATATGCTAGGATCTCAAATAGTAGCATGTCATGCCATCTGCACAAAAAAAACTAAATGAGAATTTCCTGTTGACAAATCAACGCTTGTCATTACAGAGTATATACTGGTGATAAAAATTGGCAGTTGCTGCTTCTAAAGTTAATATGCACAAAAAATTCTAATAAAAACTATTTGAACAATAAAATCTACTTTTCTTGTAATTATGCCTTGAAAATAATAGAACTTAAATGTAGTACAAAGAGATTAATTTAATCCAGCGTAAAATGTAATAAAGGACAGCATGGGATTAACATAGCAGAGGTGCAGCAAACAATAAATCGATTGTACCAAAAGGTAGGATTTGGTAAAGAAATGTCATGGGCAGTTTCCATAGATGAGGTTTTTCCCTTTCAACAAATCATCAAATATGTACATATAATCAGATGTCCCATTTGAGTGGTTCAAGATTGGTTATATATTGATGAAATAAAGTTTCAAGCATTCTCGTTGCTTTTTCCACATCAATAATTACATCATAGTTGATCACTACATTTTTGTAGTAAAAAATGTGTTTATAAACAAGTCGTTTATTCACAGGCTGCTGCTGCGGCTGGTGTTGGAGCTCCATACGGTGGCTCAGGCCATCATGTGGGTGGGACTACTCCTCCCCAGGCACCCACTGCTGTACTCATCTCCACCCCACCTACAAATTCATTAGCTGCAGTGAAGCCTCCACCTTCCCAGGGACAAGGAACTGCTGGTGGGCAAGGAGCGGGTGGTGGTGGTGGTGGTGCTGGTCCACAGCAACCACCACCTTCCCAGGGAGGTCCACCAGGAGCTGTAGGATCTAAGGGTGCTGGGGGTCACTATGGGGGGACAGG
Source organism: Tanypteryx hageni (assembly GCA_028673005.1). Taxonomy (NCBI): domain Eukaryota; kingdom Metazoa; phylum Arthropoda; class Insecta; order Odonata; family Petaluridae; genus Tanypteryx; species Tanypteryx hageni. The sequence goes on from CM054116.1 coordinate 118,435,610, forward strand.
AACCCTTGGATCTGGTATTCCTTCTGCACCACAACCTTCTCCTGTAAGTTGTCATAGGCATATTCTCCTTCCCCCTGCTTTGCATGGGACATGTTCTGGAATATTACATCCTCACTGAAATCATGCAAAGCAGAAAAAATTCCCAAACCAATCAAAATTCCCTTTTATTGCCTCTCCTTTGCCACTGAAAAAAGTGTACTTACACTACAGATGGTTGATGTATGGTAATGATGGTTTTATATGTATATTTACTGTTAGGGAGGTATTTTGAAAATAATAATGTAAAGTGGCCTGCTTGACACTTCAGCGCTTCGTATAATTTGCCTAAAGAAAAATTAAACCCTCCCAATCAGAAACAGCTTATTTGAGTGGGAAATATGTTTTGTATTGATGTACTTTTATTAAATTTGCATTATTTGCATGGCGACATCTTGTAACAATTGGTCCAAATAGAAGTGGTAGTAATGTCTTTCTTCTCGAAGTCCCTCCAGCAGTCATTAAAATCGTCTTAATCCCCATGAATAGAAACCTTAAAATTTATTGCCCCTTGTATCCAGTGTCGTCAATCCAGCGCATTCATAGCTAGATATAGCAACTAAAATATTGATTCATTTAACGTTTTGTTGCTCTACGTCGCAATTTTCTGGAATTAATTAATGACGTTAATCGAAAACACACTGTATATGGTCTCTCTTGTTGAAACATTGAATTTTGTAAAATGAGGCAAAACCGCTTAAAGGAAACAAATATAATTTTGCATAGTTTGAGTTCAAGGTCCTTTTCATATGTTGAACTACCTCTAAGCTACCATCCTTTGCATCAGTTTTTGTATTGAAGTATACTGTCAATGTAGACCACTGTTCCAGAATGCGTTCAACACACTGCAGCATGGCTAGCCACCCTGTAAAACATGGTCTTAAAATTTTGTGGCACTCAATTTCAAGACACTCTTGAACTTCCTTAAATTGCTGTGTTGTTTTCCTGATGTTTTAAAAAATGTGTAAACATCTCTAGGCAATTGTTCACATATGCTTCCACTACTAATGAATAAAAGTTTTCGTTTGTCAACAAACTAAAAAAATCTATCGGTTCTACAATAGAAACCGGAAATTTCATACCAGGAATTCTGGTGAAGGAAAACTGTTGAGAATCCGATTGAGGTTGAGATGCCCATGCTGGCTGCAGCTCTTCTTCTTCATTAGAATCCTCTGCAGGACTTCCAAAATCATCTGTGTTGGACGATGAATCTTCAGAGGCTGTTAAATTTGCTTCCAAGTCTTCTGATTCATCGGAATAAATTTCCTCCAGCACATCTAACACTTCTTCTTTTTCCACAATTTCCATTCTCTTTCTTTTCCTCGTTCCCCTTACATTGGAAGGATCAGGTTGATTTTCAGCCATGGCTAAAATAAGATTTGAATATTTTTAATGTGTTACGCATTATAATTTGATCCATTTTATAATATTGTATATGATAAAAATTATCGGAAAATTAAAGTTGAAAAACTTACCAAATGGAAAATTCCAAAAATCGATCACAAGTAAACTTCACGAAAAATAATCCGAAAAATTCTGAAAGGGAATTAAAGATGAATTAATTTATTATAATCAATATAAAATTCATAGAAATGAAAAGAAACATCCACCATATATACTATACTGTATACCTACCTTATCAATGTACAATACAAGATAAAAATATATAATCGGGAAACAGTACAAGGGAAAAATCTTCTAAGATAATCCAAAAAGGATCTAAGAGAGAAATAAATATAATTTATTATTTAAAACAACTATAAAAAGGTGAAAAAATATAATAAGAACATTAAAAATAGTTATACTTACACTTCGAATATTCAGTAGAAATTATTAGAAAATACTAGCGAAATATCAGTAGAATAAAAACTGATGCTTCTCCGCTCACTTTCAAACCTTCACTGAGTGCCACTTCTAGGGAGGAGACCCCTCGCAAAAATATAGCGGTACCAGGCCAAAGGGAAAATGCTTACAGCTGCGACATGTGCGTCAGGGGCATGGCGGAGACGAGCGCTTTGATGCACATGTGCGTCCGTGGCACGGAAGGTGTTAATTGGAGTAATATTTCAAAATGTCAACAACTAAACCATTTTCCACTCTTTTCTTCAATCTCGAATAATGTATTCTAGGCCGTGCATGCATGCCCGGCACACTTCAGCATAAAATCTACAAAATATACTTTTTTGTCAAAAAATGGTGGAAATTTTTGGGAGGTCGGCTTAAACCTGGGATTGGCTTCTATTCGGGCAGATACGGTAGTTCCTTAAAAATGCCATGACGACTAATTGCAAATCTAGGGAATGAACTTAGCAATCTTGCTAATTCTAGTGACTGTCTGTACGTGCAGTGGATATATGCATTCATACAAATACTAAAAAGGGAGTTAAGGAAAAAATATAAATATGCCTTCGATTGCCAGTGTAGTTCTACAGCTTAGTTTTGTACAATAAGTAGCGAGTTTGTGCACTTTCAAATTATATTCGTACATACAAAACAATTTTACCAAACCGTATATTGTTAACACAATTTGTATTATTTGTATGTTAATATTAATTATCTCAGAATTTCTTAGTAGTTCATGTACTTTTTGCATAAACAGCTCAGGTAAGAACCAAATTTTACCTTATAAATAAATATCCGTGAATCACTGAAATGTCTCAGTTTTTCGTTAAAAATCCATGAAAACGGCAGCCCTGTGCTAATGGTCTCAAACAGTTGATCTTCCATATAATGATCTGATTTGCAGTATGTGTTAATGCTAAAATATATCAGAACATGAAAATAATCAAATTGTGTTTCATTGAAGAACATATCTTAACTTCGGCATTTAAAATTGTTATTTATTATTCACTCCAGGGTCTTGGGTCCTTAGTGTCTCAGTCATCACTTGCTCGCTTCCTTTTACTTCGGCTAGTAATTTCACATATCTGTTGCCTTGCCTTTTCAGATTTTCATGGCTGAATGCTTTCTTTAGTCTCTTGAAAGAAAGTATTTTTTCTTTTGTCCAAATTGTTATCCCATCAGTAATGTGTATGTTCTACACACCAAATGTGCTGTATACAAGACTTACCCCTCCTTACCTGCATTATCCGCCCCTCCTGAATCTCTTTTCCAAATGGGCTGTGAGCACAATCCTCTCCTTTCCCTCCCCTCTCCTCCCCAACTCTTCCCGTCCAACGTTAGATGGAAGCATTAAGAAGCATTAAAACTATTTTAATAGATAGAGAGATATATATATTTATACTTCAGGAAAAGAGACATTAATCTGCATATATCGACATACTGACTGCATGCCATGCATAAATTTGTCAAGTAAAAATATTAATGATGCTATGTATGATGATGTCCTTTTTTAGCATGCTAGTTCAGTGCTTTTCAACCATTTTCATTCCATACGTACATATGCAGAAAAATATTGGCAGCACACTGCCCCCTTTTCCAGTATAGTTTTCCCATTTCTTCCCAAATTCCCTGGCACACCAGTTCATATCTGACAACACTGCTCTAGCTGTCCATCTGACAGTTTTTCTGCATCAGTCTATTTTGGGTGTACGAGAGGTCTCTGAGTTACAAATGGGTTGCATTCCAAAATTTTGTTCTTAAATCTTCATTCAGGACTCGGAACTCGATTACCAATAGACAAAAATATTATAAATGGTTGTTAGGTTCTCAAGCCAGTCCACATAAGCCTATTTAGTTCACAATTAAGGTGAAATACTGTATATTTGCAATGAATAATAGTGAAAAACAATACTGTTGTAAATACTAGCTTTGTCGTTGACTGTTGTCCTGATCATCAAAGGAACGAGTAATTGAGTAAGAGTGGAACGGATCACTGTGTCACACCAAATGAAGCTCCCATTCTTTATCTAGTTAATCTTGTAAATCAAAAGTGCAGCTTATATGCAGAGGCAGTGTATATGCATGTAAATACTCTTTCTATATATTAGGGATGTGTGAACTGTTCGAAATTACTAACTGAACAGACTTTTAAAATAAAACTTCACTTGATTCAAACTAACAAGGAGATGCTATGACCTTCGGGTCACAGATTTTGATGAAATGCGACCATGTGATTCTATTTGAGTTGAAGGCTTTCGCAGCGTTGCTGAATGCTGGTGGAGGTTTTCGGGTTTCGCTGCGTTGGTGGCATTTCTGGCTCTCGACGTTTCGCAGACGTTGCAGTCTGCATCTTCAGGAGATGAAGTGAGATCCGATGGTAGGGATCTGACTTTTATATTCACTCGTGCCTTCCTAGTTTAACCGTTGTCCATCGCTGATTGGCTCGTTCGAGTTGCTGTCCCTTTCTCTTTGGAGGTTGCTCCAACGTATTTTTCCTCCCTTTCACTTTTCCGTTGGGAGAGTCGCTTCCATGTTGCGCTGATGCGCAAACCGTCGTCCCGGTTGAAATTGACCGGATGCTTTTCGATCTCAATAGCTTCGCGAATTAACCTCGGAAGATATCGATCTTCTTTCGCGAGCAATTTCGTTTCTTCGAGCGTGATTTTATGTCCCGGGCCGGAGGTGAAGTGTTCCGCTATGGCCGACTCCCTCCATTTTTTGTTCATCATGGCCCGTTTATGTTCGGCTAAGCGACAGCGAATGGATCGTCCTGTTTGTCCGACGTATACGTGTCCGCAGCTGCATGGAATCCTGTAGACTCCTTCAGATGTTAGCGGGTCGAGTGCATCTTTCGCAGACGGAAGTTCTTCTTTTATTTTCCTTAGCGTGTTGAAACGGACGACGATATTTTCTTTTTGTAGAATCCTGGCTATGCGTTCTGATGTCCCGGCGATGAAGGGAATTTTTGCGTAGGCTGTGGGTTTTGGTCGTTCCACCGATGGTTTTTGTTTCGGTTTTATATTCCGCCGGATGAATGGGTGACTGTAGCCATTATTCATGAGTGCCCTTCTTATATGCTCTTCTTCGTCTTTTAGGGACTCGGGATCGGAAATCGTCTTTGCTCGGTGCATCAGGGTCTTGATTATTGATGCCTTCTGTTGAGGATGGTGATGAGAGGCAGCATGCAGGTAACGATCAGTGTGCGTCTTTTTCCGAAATACGCTGTGTCCAAGGCTTCCGTCAGGTCTCTTCTTCACCATGACGTCGAGAAATGGTAGGGTGCCGTTCTCTTCGACTTCCATGGTGAACTGGATGGCCGGGTGGACTTGGTTGAGTAGACGGTGGAACTCGTGAAGTTTATTTGTCCCATGGGGCCAAATGACGAATGTGTCATCCACGTAACGCAGCCAGCATGAAGGACGAGGACCACATGATGATAGCGCCTTAGACTCGAAACGCTCCATATACAGATTAGCTATGACGGGGGAGAGAGGGCAGCCCATAGCTGCTCCTTCCTTCTGCTCGTAAAACTGTCCGTTCCACAGGAAGTAGTTGTTGGTGAGGCAGAATTCTGTTAAATCCGGATAGTCTGCCGGAAGTCCATGATGTATAAGCTCCTTCAAGATCTCGATGGAGTCCTTTATGGGAACCTTAGTGAAGAGTGAGGTCACGTCAAAGCTTACTAGAATATCGTTCTCCGATACTTTCATGTCGTTTAGCCTTTCTATGAAATGTGCTGAATTCTTCACGTGCGACTCCGTTCCGCCTACGTACGTCTGTAAGGTGCGTGCGAGGTATTTTGACAGCCGATATGTTGGAGAGCCGATGGCGCTGACGATGGGTCTCAGGGGAACGTCGTTCTTGTGTATTTTTGGTAACCCATACAGTCGTGGAGGCCTGGATGATGACGGCAGTAGGTTCCGTTGGTCTTCAATAGGTATGGAGGATTTCTTAATCAGTTCTCGGATTTTCCTTTCGGTTTTCATCGTCGGGTCGCCTTTGAGTGTGGAGTAAGTTGGATCGTCCAGCAGATTGCGGATCTTCTCGTCGTAGTCCTCCTTGGAGATAATTACGGTGGCGTTTCCCTTATCAGCCGGTAAAATCACGATGCATTTGTTGTTTTTCAAATCTTTGATGGCCTGTCTTTCAGCTGTGGAGATGTTGGAGGATGGTGGTCTTGCTTTACGAATAATATGCGCCACCTCTTGGCGTATTTCTTCTGCTTGGTTCGAATTCAGATTTCGGATGGCCGCTTCCACTCCCACGACAATTTCTTCCTTAGGTATTTTGTTGGGAGCGATGGCGAAGTTCAGACCTTTCGCTAAGACTGATTTTGTTGCATCGGAGAAAATGATGTCCGTTAGGTTGTAAATCGTCTTGTCGTGGCTCGGCGTCGGATCTGGATGTTGTTTCTTACGGAGATTTTCGAATTTCTTAACCTGCTTGTCCGTGAAAGACCGCTGGGTTTTTGTTGAGGAACTGGCGGTGATATGGTCAATCTGGTCCCAGTCTTCGTGAGACATAACGGAGGCGAGCTCTAGGTGGAGATGGTAGAGATTATGAGCACATTGCAGAAGCGCATATCTCGTGGAGCGGATGCGTTCACGCAGGAGTGCTTGGCTTGTCCGATATAGAATCTTCTTTGCAGCCTGGGATGATATGTGATGTTTCACCTTGACACAAGTTGGTATCGTGTCTGTATCCCGGCACCGTTGAAGAAAGGCGAGTGATGACAAAAGTTTGCACTTCTGTTTGCGGAGACGCTCGAATCTCCTTGTCTTCCTCTGGATGTCCTCCCCGTAGAGGGATATCAATTTGAGTTGAAGGCTTTCGCAGCGTTGCTGAATGCTGGTGGAGGTTTTCGGGTTTCGCTGCGTTGGCGGCATTTCTGGCTCTCGACGTTTCGCAGACGTTGCAGTCTGCATCTTCAGGAGATGAAGTGAGATCCGATGGTAGGGATCTAAAACCGAAACAAAAACCATCGGTGGAACGACCAAAACCCACAGCCTACGCAAAAATTCCCTTCATCGCCGGGACATCAGAACGCATAGCCAGGATTCTACAAAAAGAAAATATCGTCGTCCGTTTCAACACGCTAAGGAAAATAAAAGAAGAACTTCCGTCTGCGAAAGATGCACTCGACCCGCTAGCATCTGAAGGAGTCTACAGGATTCCATGCAGCTGCGGACACGTATACGTCGGACAAACAGGACGATCCATTCGCTGTCGCTTAGCCGAACATAAACGGGCCATGATGAACAAAAAATGGAGGGAGTCGGCCATAGCGGAACACTTCACCTCCGGCCCGGGACATAAAATCACGCTCGAAGAAATGAAATTGCTCGCGAAAGAAGATCGATATCTTCCGAGGTTAATTCGCGAAGCTATTGAGATCGAAAAGCATCCGGTCAATTTCAACCGGGACGATGGTTTGCGCATCAGCGCAACATGGAAGCTACTCTCCCAACGGAAAAGTGAAAGGGAGGAAAAATACGTTGGAGCAACCTCCAAAGAGAAAGGGACAGCAACTCGAACGAGCCAATCAGCGATGGACAACGGTTAAACTAGGAAGGCACGAGTGAATATAAAAGTCAGATCCCTACCATCGGATCTCACTTCATCTCCTGAAGATGCAGACTGCAACGTCTGCGAAACGTCGAGAGCCAGAAATGCCGCCAACGCAGCGAAACCCGAAAACCTCCACCAGCATGTGATTCTACATTGAAAATAAGGACACCCATGTCTCGGGGTTTTTGTGAATGGGCCCTTGAGTACGAGAAATCAGCATTAAAAATATGCAAAAACATTGCATGCAACTTAATAGGCTTCATTGTCGAATTGTTGATAAGAAATGGAATGTCTGAGGCGATATCATGCCTCGATCCTATGGCGTGGGCCTGGGTTCGATTCCAAATGTTTTCATCTAACTTGGGCTGTTATTGTAGACAATGGTTATTCAAAATCCTCTCAAAGCATCACATCAACGAAACTGAATGAATGGTCAAAATTGAATGAGTTATACTAAAGTTTTTCATGTTCGTATCAAGCTTTTTTTTCACAAATCAACCAACAAATCCACTTGGTCTATTTTTATAATGATATTGTTACATACCTATATCTATTCTGCAGTCATTCTACACCTGAGTGCATACTTCATGTTAAGTTTAATATCCATTAATTCAGGTATATCAACCTGTGAACCTGGTTTTATTTTCTCTTTAAGGTAAGATTATATTGTATTCTTTCATGAAAAATCAACAACAATAGTTAAACAAATATTTGATTTATTAATGAACATGACACAAAACTAATTTTTTTATTGAAATATGAGCTATCACTGAAATTATTTTTGTTTTATCTTTGTAATATATTTTCTATATTCTTCTGTAGCTATACATCCAATATAATGACCAAGGTCAGGCAGTGCTGAATCATAGCTTCTTATCAGCTGGATCTCAGATGGTACAGCGTCCTGGCCCAGTTCAAAGTACAGTTGTCCCCCCTCCAATTCAGCCTCCAACATCCTTTTATTCCACATCGGCTGGTAAGTTACCACAGTAATCCATTAACCCTATTGAATTAGTGATTCCCGTGAATTTTAAGACTTTCACAATAGTCTCACAACTTAACAAATATCAGATCAAATAACTTCTCATTTTGGCACCTCAAAATTCAGTTTTACAAATGTGAATTTTAAAAAATGTCACTTTTTGAAGATAAAATGAGTAAAAATGAAATAACTATTGTCATTGTTACTATTGAAAGAAACCCTTAAAATAACTTTTACATTTTTTGTTCTTATTTTGATGCATTTTTGAGGTGAAATTTTTTCCACATTGTTTAATTCCATGCATGCTTGAAAAATTGTAAATATTCTTGACTAAAGTAATTGCCCAGCAGAAGTAATGGGTATACACGAATAAAACATTAAATTACAGAAGAGGAAAGGTAAATGGATGGCAACAAGTTGTTGGGATAAGGAAGCCCAGTGAGCACTCACCAATAAGATAACTTCAGGTTGGCGAGCTGCTGGGGGTGTCGAAGTGACACACGTAAAACGAACACAAAAAACACGGAAGCTTTCGGGGGTGATCCCTTTGTCAGCACAGGAGAGACAACTTTGTATATATATATAATCTTGCATACAGAATGGCATTAAAAAATCAAAGTGAATGGAAAAAGCACGCACAAAGAAAGCATACGTAACCTTAAATTAATCACCAAATAAAAGTATTGGACTCTGATATGTGACAACCATGAGTGTTGTCTTAATTTCTCAATGTTAAGTACACGAAAAAATCACATTTTCTGATTATATACACATTTTTATGCTACTACAACACATTCGAATTCTCGCATAAAAATTTGACTGTTCTTTCAAGTCCAAATTCCAAGTTCATACCATGGTTTTAATTAATTTTAAATGTAAATGACTAATATTCTGTACTCATCCCTATTTTAATCTGATGGAGAAAATAAATGCTCCTGATATATAACCCATAATCATATGATAGACAGTGACATGTCCAAAAGGTGCAAGAGGTAGATCCCAGCATATTGTGAAAAACGTCATCAAAATCATATTTGGTATTCTTGATTTATTCGCATTACCAAAATGTGCCAGACAAACAAACCAGCTGACAGACTTGAGCTTTTAGCATAAAGATGTTGCCATAATTGAAATATGCAAAACATTTAAAAATATTAGACACACGTGACACTCAAATGCACTATCTTTTTGGACTTTGCGAGCTTGTGGTTCGCAAATTTGCACTTTGCAACAATATTTTTTATGGCCATTACTTCTGTTTTGCACCAATTATTTGCATTTTGCATCAAGAGTTGGCAATGCAAATAAGTGTGATCTCCCTCTACTTTTTGTCTTGAAGTTTATTTTCAACTTTGGCACCCTAGAAAAGTACATTATTATTATACTAGCGTAATTGCCCATCAAATATGACAGGTATGTGTGAATTAAGTATTAAGTTCATATTGAAATAAAAATTAATCAAACCAACTTGTATAGGCACTAAAAAGTAAAAAATAAATTAAAATTCACATAATTGAGTGTTCTAGAGAGTAAAAATGGTTGTTGGCGAATAGAAATTGTATGGCAAAGAAATATATTATGCTCTACAATTCTTATACAACCAAAATTATTTTTAATTTATGGATCATTTAATTTTATCTCTTTCCCTCTCTCTCTCTCTCTCCTTCTTTCTTTCTTCCTCTCTCATATTAAAGCATTCAAAGCATGCATTCCTTTCATGTAAGTTATAAGGATTAAGGCATCAATACAATCTCGAGGTTTAACATTGACATGGTCGGCAAGAAAACATATTGTTAAAATGCTTAAAATTTTCAAATAAATATGATTCAAACGTAAGAATTTTTCTTTAAAATGGTCCCTGTCTGATGATAGTAGGTCAATTACTTCTAATTTAATTTTGCAAAAGAAAAAAGCCTGCAAGTGAAAAAAAGGATTTTTAAGTGTTCTTTTATGGGGATTTGTATAGAGCGTTCTGGATAAACATACCAATGTATGTACCAACAACCTGGGTTTTTATTATATTAATTACATTCAATTTTTATTGCGAATGTCTTATATAAATCTAAGAATTGTTATCATCTTATATCGTTAGATTTTCTCCTGCATAATTTGAACGTGATTACTAAAAGAAATGTTATCACTTTCTTATGCTAAATTTTGATTTTCTTTTATGCATTTCAAAAGTAATCAATAAAAGAAATGTTATCACTAGTGTTTTTTTTGTGACTTGGAAATATTTGTTGCAGAATCGAAGAAAACATCCATGCATCACATACTCAACATTCCATTTCATTAGTTTATCAGTTTAAATTAAACCATTTCCTTGGAATGAATGAAAGAAGATCGAAAATCGCATGCAAAAATGTGGTGGTGGTAAACTGCAAAAGTACCAAAAAAATTGTAATTGCTTTGTAATGCTGAGTTTTCATTTGCTATTATGTATTCTGAAGATAATTAAATGAATTTTTTCACTTTATGTTGCTAGGATTTCATTTAGTTACATTTTGTTTTAGTTTCTGTTAAACTGTATTATTTATGGTAAAAAGTGAATTTTTTAGGTTGATTGGGAACCATACTCCCATTATTACATTGCATCTTATCGGAAAATAGGACTGAGAATTTGCATTTCGCATCAGTTTTCACAAAGTTCAAAAAGGTGGTGTACAGGTATTCCCCGATTTACACGAGTTGCATTTCTGGAAAACATCGCATAAATTGAAAATAATGTAATAGGCGTTGCTTACATTCCTGAGCAGAGGTGTTCTACTTATAACGTCTTTAAATTTGATTTAACAAGCGTTTTAACAACAACATATGTGAAGCGTCCACTTCTACAATTCCTTAATATTTTGTGCATTGAGATTCTGCCATAAATCACAGATGTCTCAAAGCTTCTTCAATCAGTTAACCTTCCTATACAAATATATTCTCATTGCCCAACTCAATGAATATTTTTCCAAGGGTTTTTCCCCTTACAGTTGTTGACCGCTCACAGTGCATCGCACTATAGAAGAAAACCCCTCTTCAAGACAAAAAAGAGTGGGTTCAAGTTCATTGTTTGCTCAGAAAGGGAAACAAGAAAAGAGACTTTCTACCATCGTAGGAACTCCCGGAAAACCCTGCTCTGTCGTATGATACAATGAATTGTATCACTGCCCAGACGATTCAAGGGCAAGAATTTACGAAATATTTAATAAATAATAAAATATATTAATGGTGCATACTGTGCATATAACAAATCTTGTTAATGCAAAAATGAGATGCATATATTGAAAAATTGTCATAAGAATAAAATTGCATCAATGCGAATACATGACACGTATATCAAGAAATGGTGGCAAAAATAAAATCATGCATATGCGAAAACGCATAAACCAAACATGTTTAAATCAAGGAATTCCTGTATTAGAGATCAGTTGAAGAATTTTGATTCCAATATGAAATTCTCAAAATTCATTTTTGAGAAATACATCATCATTTATATCTCATGCCATATTTAGACATCAGGTAGTACTACATCTAGATGTTTAAACAGTCTTTTGTGACTAATACTAACTGTAAAATTATTATCTGATGCTGTTAATTATGATTTATTTGGCTTAGTCTTTTTTCACTGTCAGGAGCTTTATTGCAGGTAAAAAGGATCTTACACAACAGAAATATATCTGGTAATTTTCCGTCTTGTGTCAGATTTTCCACCATGCCATCCCATTCACTAACCAAGAATCATCCCTTCTGATAACTGTATACCACCTACCATCAAGCAAAGTTTGAATCCAGTAAAACTCTAAATATTTACAGCTACTCCCCAACTTACCTAAGGGTTCTGTTCCGCAAACCTTTACGTAGCCTGAGTTTTACATAAGTCAGAATTTGCCTAACTACCCACAGTTCAGTACAGTAAATAAGTCATTGGGAAAAAAATCATTCTAATCATAGAAATTGAGGAAATTATTTAGACCCTGTGCTATCCCTCACTCGGAAAACAATAACCGCAAAAGAGTCCAGCCTCTCAAGCAGTGAACTGCGGCAATATTCCTGATAGGCGGAGGTAGTTGGAACGGTAGACGTTAGATGGTGCGCTGAACAGTGGTAGTGGTAAGGTTGCAGAAGTGCAGACCCAGGGTCTAAATAATATCCGATATTGAACAAAAAATGTCATTTACGTTAATCCTAGTGTTATTTCGGCTCATTGAAGGCAGTATTTCCATGAGACATCTATAGCAACATTATTGTGTTACGATTGTACGATAGTTAAAGATGTGCTATTAGGTAGGCATTTGTTTGGCTCTTAGCTGTTCCTGCAACACAACATTCTTAAAACATTTTTGACTAGTGAGCGACGAACTGTGATAATTACAGTTATTCACGCATTTTCTCTTCATTAATACGTAAATACAGGTAATTAAAAGGTATTTTTTTCAATTAGAAGTACAGGTGTACATTTGAATGCTTTCTCTTTACTTTCATGAAGATAGAAATCATATGGAAACGAACTAAAGAAAATGCACTATATTTTAGGGGAACTGAAGGTCATGCTATCAGAACTCAAAAATTCCAAATCGCACATTACATGACACAAGATGAAAACAAGATTTTGAGGCAAAAAATAAGGGATCGCAAGTTATGCTGGGTCGCAAAATACTCGGGTATATAAGGTACGTACGTTACGTTCTGAGCGTAACATAATATGTATGGACTTTCGCACTTCGAATTTTTTGTTTGTGGCTTATGGAAAAGTTGACATAAGGTTGAGTTTACGTAAGTCGGGGGCTTACAGTATCCTACATTGCTTCCCAGTCTTCTTTTAAAATTTCCCATTCTAGATTCAATTCTTTATTGTTGCAATGTTGTTTTATTGGGGAATTAATATCTTTGAGTAATTTACTCCATTCTGTTTTAAGCTTGAATTCTTAAGTAAGTAATTATTAATCAGGAATTTCTGCATATAGTATCCACTTATTACCATTCCTCAATAAACTAGAACAGTTTAATTGAAAATAAAACATGAGTCTTCTCCCTGTACAACCTTGACAGTATTTGCAAAAAGAAGGTTATCACCTTCCAATAGATAGATGAGTTACAGTATGAGATGTAGTATGGTGCATGCAATACAAGGGCATGGGATTGGCATAAAATATTAAATTGATCTTTTCTATCTCCCTAATATATTTGACAATTTAAATGCTAGTATATAGAAATATACTTGTCTGGATAAATATAATATTTCTTACCATAAAGTGAAGACTTTCGACACAATTTACATGTGAGTTTGTGCATGAGTTTTATCACCCGCTCTAAATACTAGGCTATAGGGCCCTGTAGATAAATAATTTTCCTGTTTTTACAAGTGTTATGTGAAAATTTAATTTTCTAAGTTTAAGTTTCACCAACTCAAATATACAGTTAAATATGAATGTGTTGAGTCTCTAAGGAAAAACTTTCTTTTTGTTGAAACTTAACCTCTTAATTGAGGGGTCTTGCCGCCTGTAATGCAACCTTTCCTGGGAACATCTTCTACCCACATAAGAAAAATTTTGTATTTTATTTTTTTTAGTGTTATTGTAGTAAAATATTAAAATCTTATATTTACATAATTTTATTTATATTTGCGTCCAAAAAACGCACTTTTTACATATCGGGTTCAGTGTGGTAAATCCAGAAACATGGTGAGACACAAGGCTTTTTGACAGTCTAGGCCAGTGTTTCCCAAACTATGGTCCGCAGACCATTTGGGGTCTGTGAAGGTTTCGTTGGTGGTCCACGAAGACTTCCAAAATGTAATTTTTTAGAATGAACCACATATTTAGTTGAATTTTTTTGGGAAAAGTTAATCAATTCTTACACTGTCACAGGTATTCAATACTTTATTAACCCTTAGTTAGGTGCTCTGGCGTACAGAGCATGCCAATGCATTTTGAAATGCTGACAATTTGTAAATTTTGCTTTATAGTGTTCTTTTGTGTAACCTATGAGTATTGCCTGAGTAGTTGAATAAGTTGTTTGCAACCTTTTAGCTATTGTTCTTGAGGAGTAAAACAGACGCTATGCTGTGTGTGCCACTTCTGCTGTGCTATATACGCATCACGATTTGTCTGTAATAGTTTAAATATTTCAATAACTTTAATTTTTTGAGCATTATTTCTTCTATTGTTACAATGTTGATCCTAAAATGGCACTTACTTTAATATTTCATAGTAATAAATTTTTAATGCTATAATGTCATATTTTCTAAATATATCATGAACATTTAGCTCGTAAATAATGTAGAAAATATAAACAATTTTAACAATGAGAATTATAAATCATTATATACATTAAACTACTGCATAAACAAAAAATTAGAATGAATTTATCGTTATTACTACTATTTACAACCATGTTTCCCCACAATGCAACAGCGTACGAGGACGCCGCATGCCCAGTTAAGGGTTAATGTACCAAGTTAACTTAAAGATTACTCTACTACTTCATATTTCCTGATTTCACCTCTCTACAGTCAATAACTTACAGTTAATGATTTAGTGAAACATAGTTACAGTAAGTATGTTTGTGTAAGAAATGAGGTCCGTAGGGCCTGGAGGGTTGCTGTAGTGGTCTGTGGAGCTCAAAAGTTTGGAAAGCACTGGTCTAGGCACCAGTAGGAGCAAATTTTTCTGACACTTAGACCACCAAAGAACACATTCAGTATTCAGATTATCAAGCTTTTGTTTAGAACTACAGCTACATGCCTACAATATATTGTGAGGGTAAAAAAATATATAACAGATGGCAAGGATTGTGCTACAAGTTCTGAAGATCTGCCATCTGTGCAAAAAACTCCCAGCTCCGTATCTTGTTATACCCATCAGATATTGGTGACAGCAGCTGCAGAACGTAATGCTCCGTCATTCACAGTAAAATAAAAAAATGATTTTGACGTTTGAATTTGTACAGGAATAAATATATTCTTTGAGGTGTGTACATAAATATATCCATCAAAACTCATTTATAAACAAGGTTTTGTTAAGGAATAGTTCTTGTGTAAAGATGTTTTTATTGTCGATTAATTATAGTAACTCTAGTCATGTATTCTCATAAGCTATAATAGTAAAAAGTGAAATACTGGTTATAAAAATTTTAATTGTTATTTTTTAGAATAGTATTTTGATATTATACTTCTGGTTAAGTAAAATAAAATAGTTTTTATTCTACCTAATAATTCACTTATTCACTTTTCAGGAAATCAGTCATAAAATGGTAACCATATTTTTATGAACTCGTAAAGGCTCCAAAGATGTAAACAGTTATTTCATCCACTTATAGATTATTAATGTTTCACAAATATCTTCCTCATTTGGCCTCGATTTTCCAAAGTCATCTGTTGTGAACCTTTTTCTCTAGTACGCTCAAATTTTTTACTTTGTTCCATTTCTGAAATCTTTTACCAGCAATTGAATGTGTGTTTATGTAGGTATTTGCCATAAAAATTAGTACTTTTTGAATGAAATTGTTTTGTTCAAAGGAAAATCCCAGAAATTACAAATTTTTTGTGTAGTAAAATTAAGTTTGAGAAATTTACTTCTAAAATTTTTGTATAATAAATTCAATTAATGCAGATTTAGGTATGGATTAGTTTTTAAATTTTATAAACATTGTTATATTAATGTGAAAATGCGATTTAGTTTCATTACTATTGGTAAAACATTGTCATCATCACTTACACTAAATTGCTAGCATATTATATTTGGGTACATTTAATTATTGATATAGAAATTGTGCATTGAAAGTACATTTTTATTATTAGGTTAATGAATTTCAATAATTGTCTAGTTAATTTTGAATTAAGTCAGGTATTCTGCTGGAAATCATGGCTGATTTTTTTAATATTTGATTTATTAATTCAGTTTTAAAAAAACCTTAAATTTCTCTTCAGCTTATCTATTCATAAAAATTATCAACATTGTTTTTGGATATCTATGTCAATTAAGAGTGTATTTAAAGTCCCAACTGCTGATGGTCAACAACCTTACTAACCCGAATGGAAGACAAGGTTTTTTTCCAAATATTTCAGCAAACAAATTAGGGATCATCTTAAAATTAGGTGCAAAGTTTTAAATGCCGCACGGAACACTGCTGCACTCATTCTTTGTTCACAAAAATTCATTTATTTATACATACACAATACATTACATTTTATTTATTAATACAATGTTTATTCATATCTTGAAGTTCACAATGTGCAAACGAGTGACTTTCCACATTGTAGGTACTAGTGGAAGTGGAGTTTTTTCTAACCTACATCAGAACTTGTAATCGACTGGGTAGGAAATTTGATACATGCAGTATTGAAAATGGCTACACAAAGTTAGCCGGTGGTTTACGCATGTCTTGTTCCAAATTAAACATATTTATTACTTTTTGATTGGTGAGCCAGTTGCAGAAGATAAGTACACCTTCAGTTTGAAGAATATAACAACTATGAGAGCACTTGATTGGCACAAACTTCACTAAGTTTAAACATGAAGTGAGAAGTAGTTACTAATTTGAGCAGATTTAAATAAGTTACCCCAAATCTTAGGACTGAAATGACATTGTTTGGTGAAGAAAGTCACCTCTCTAAAAGGGAATGTATTATAAGGTATAAGACAAAGTTTTTATAGAAATATTATGCTAATGGTAATACATTATACTGAAGAAACTAAGTATTGTCAGGCTGGGAGGAAATATAATGTGATGGAGGCAAATGTGCAAAGATGAAAGCAAGCAAAACAGAAACTTGAAGGTGCTAACTTAACATGGAAATTATTTAGTGGATGCAAACAAGGTTGATTTCATGAAGAAGAAACTGTAAAATTTGTGTTGTCAAAACCAGAAAGCCAGTATCATGGGAAATCATTAAACTGAAAGCTCGCAAATTATCACGACCACTAAACATCCCACAGCAAGAATTCAAGGCTAGTAATGGTTGATGTATATGGATGATGTCATAATGGTTTTTCCTTCCTACAAAGAACTCTCTGCTAACATTTATCTTCTGATTACACTCCAGAAGCATGTAATTGCTTTGTGGAAACAACGTGATTGCCTTCTGAAACAAATGGGTAATGCAAACGATACACCTATTTATTTCAGCATGCTATTCAATTACATAGTTAACAAAAAAGTTGTGAAAACCTCATTATAAAAATTTCGGGGAATAAAAAATGTGCATTACTTTAATGCTGGCAGTGTTAGCAGATGGCACAAAGTCACCACTGAATGTTGTTTTTAAAATTGCCATTACAAAGTTTTTCCTGAATAGACCTTGTTTTTTATTATGATCATCTTAAATTTGAAGTCATCTTCCTTTCGGGTTAATGCAGTATTTTGAGTTTGTGTAGTTTGAAGATATTATTTTTGGTGCCTTCATCTTAACTAATTTATATTTGGCTGCCATGCTGATCTCCAGTGTATGATTAGAACTAAGCCAAATTTATGGTACCATTATAAATTGCATGAAAAAATCTTTTAGGAGGTGGAAGACCCTTTGTATACTCATTGTTAGACTTGGAGTTGCCTATTTCTAGTAGATAATTTATTTGATTGAAGAAAGATAATCTCTTAAGTTTTATTCCAAAAATGATATTTTTGTGTTAGTCAACCTAGCTTCAGTAACTTTTGTTATTTGTATTGTTTATTTATAATATTATATACATAAATGATCTTAAAGATTTTATTAATACTGAGGTGGATAAATTATTTTGAATGAAATTAAGATTGTGTATATCATAGAAAATCACTTTAAAATGCTTAATTTCTTGTAAAATCTCGAATATTGCCTATAAAATAACAAAATCAGCAAATTTTTAAGTTGATAGAAGTCATTTATTTATTTAATAATGAATCTTTGTTCTTTTGAAGCTCCAATTTTGAGCTACTGCAAGAATTCATATTGCTCACCTTTTTCTGTTGTGTATGAATAGACATCAATAAATATTCACAATGAAATCAGTTATTAACATTAGTGTTTTTGCTTCTAAAATTTATCTTGTGATTTTTTGCAATTAACTGCTAAAATTGTTAAAAATTATATTTAAGTAAATTATGTGTATTGAGCTGGGTAATAATTAGTATTATATGATTAATAATTTGCAATGTAAAGGACTAGTTCCCATTGTAACTACAATTTTTGTTCGAGTGCTGATGGCATATGTGTAGTGCTTGCACTAACTTTTTAATGGGGAAATTAACGCAGCACATTTGCATTTTAATCAAACAGGGTCAGGGCGATAAACTAGCGGTTCTAAAACTGGTTCATGCAATATTGATGGTACACAACTTTTTAAATGGTATGCGAGAAATATTCAAAACTTCTGCTTCATTCTGCTGACTTGACAACAGCATGATTTGTTTATAACTATTTTTAATGTGTTTTGTGTAATGATATGTTGATGGCATTATTTTGAAGTTTTGATTCAACTTCATTTCACATTTGGTTGGAAAGAAAGTAATGTCATTTTTATATGGCGTTTATTAGAATAAACAATGGTTTAGTGATGACGTCTGTCAAGAATATACAGGGTGGCTATAAAGTCCTGCACCAAGATCCAGTAAGTGTATAGGTAATTAGTTTTAAAGATATGTAGTATTTATTTTACGAAAACAAAAGAAACGTTTTTTTTTGTAATTATAGCTATAATAATTTTAACAGACTTCCGGTTTTATTTGATATTTAGGTGCTCAAAATATGCTCCATCGACAGATATAAATTTTTGAAGATGATATTCAAAATTTTCATAAACTTGTTGAACCAAATCTGCATTTCCATTAAACAAAATGCATGTGTCAGTAGTTCGTTGATGAAGATGCTCAAGATCCTGTATCTTCACTTGATACACTAAAGACTTAACATACCCCCAGAAAAAATAATCCATGGGATTAAGGTCTGGAAATCTTTGAGCCCATTCGACGGTACCATGATGCCTGATCCAATTATCAAAGGTATCATCAAGCCAGACAAGAACTTGTAGAGTGTAGTGGGGAGGGGCACCATCTTCACAGAACTCCAATTTCCAAAGAAGTTCTTCTGACTGATTTCTTAGGACTTTTACGCACTTTATTGAGAACATTGTCATGCGTTTTCTGGGAAATCTTTGGGCGACCGGACTATCCATGACACTTCCCGTTTCTTTAAATTTTTTGAGCAGCCTTCCAACAGTGGTGTGTGACACAGGTTTGTCAGGATGCATTCCGTTCAAGTGATCTGCAACTATTCAGTGAGTCCAGTTTTCTCAACTGCATAACAGTATCAATTTGATACGATCTTCCTTTGTTAACATTATTAATTATATCTGAAAGAAAGAAAAAACAGTAATTACAGTGCAATAAATAAATTATAAATATAATAAAAAACAAAACTAATTACCTATACACTTATTGGATCTTGGTGCGGGACTTTATAGCCACCCTGTAGTTATTCTCATTTTCCATTCCAGCTTTTCACCAAATTTTAGGTACCACAATGATAGAATTCAGCAGGTTTTGATTTAAAAAATTCTAATTCAGTTTTTTCTTCATTGGGGTTGCTATACATCTTTCTGCCCAAGAATTTCTGAAGAAAAATAAATAAATGGTATCAGACGGAGTAGTCTGGAGAGTATGGTGGATGAGACAAAACTTCCCATCACAGTATTAGAAGCTTTTTCTGCATCATTCTTGCAACATCAGGCCAGGCATTATGTCCTTTTCAATTCACCAGCATTTACTGTTTTTGCCGTTGAAGCCTGACTGAAATGATTATAATGTTGACACTATCATTTGGATGTGATGGTCTGATTTTTATCTAAGAGTTCAAAATGAACTATGCCCTTCATCTCCCACCATATGCAAAACAACCTTTTTTGGGTGCAAGAAGCAGCTTTTATGGGTAGGTAAGGGGGTTTCCTTGTGGAACATCCACTACCTTTTGTGTTTAATGTTCATTTACAGTTATCTACCTCTCATCTCCAGTCATATTTCATTACAGAAATGGCTCACGAGCTTGCCTTGCCCTCATAGAGGAACATGGAGATACATTGCATACAGTTGCTAGCCATAAGTTCATGTGCAACTCAAATACCAAACTTTGACACTTTTCCAAGCTTATTTAGATGAGTTTAAACAGTTGTGTGCATTGCATTGATTCTTGGGGTAATTTTTCATTTGTAATCATAGAATCCGATTCCACCAAAGATAGCAAGTCTTCAATATTGATCTCATTCAGTCGACTAGAACAAAATGAATCAGACAGGTCAGACACAGATTGGAACTTTTAAAACTACCACTGACACTTCTGGATGTTCAGGACATCTTCACACACACGGCATATGGTTTTCTCTGTATATGTAGCTCTTGAACCTTTTTTGTATTGATAGAGCATGCAGTGTGGTATATGGATTTCATCTACACTCATTATTTGTGCTTAAAGGAAGGCCCAACCTGTAGTTTCCCTTATTTCTTCTTTTCTACAACAAGAGAAGGTGTCAGTCTTTTTATTTAGCTTGAAAATAAAATTTGTCAACTTATGTTTTTAATATGACTGAAAACATTTGTTCAATACTTGAAAAAATGACTTTACTTTATTCCAATCTAATAATTTAAAATGAATTGTAACATTTGTGTACTGAAGACTTCATTTAAGCTTGATCAATCTCCTTGTGGTCATCAATAATGCAAACAGACTTGTATTTAATGAGCATTTTTTACTCTGAAAGGGTGGTATCATTTGGACCTAGATGTGGAGTGCAACATGCCATCACTGACAGTTTTTACCTGTGCACAGCCAGAAGGGATATAAGTCTGCACATGACCACAAGGGATCAGGAAGCGAGCTAGCTATCATTGTGCGCAGGAACGTGTAGTGGGCACATAAACCTAATAAGGTTTTTGCGTTGCACCCTTTGGGTCGACACTTTACTCTGTTTGCAGGAGGCCAGACGGGCTTTTACCAGCCCGGCAGCTCAGGATTAGGTCAAGCAGCTCAGCTGCACCAGACAGCAGCAGCAGCTGCTGTAGCAGCCGCAGCGGCTTCATCACAGTTTGGTCTAGCTCAAGGTTTTGGCCCTTCTCAGTCTGCTCCAACACCAGTTGGCCTTCAGAGTTTTGGATCTCAGGTAAAATTTGCTTGTACACAAATATAGATAAATTTTATGGCATAAAATGGAACAATTATTTTTTATTGCAGACCAAAACTGAATTTTTATTTCAGTCTTTGCAATTTTTAATAACATCTAATAGTATCTAATTATACAGTAAGCAATAATTTTATAATTGGCTTCTGCTAGGTGAGTTTAGTTCTGCTTTTATCTTAAAAACGGCTGTGTTTCACTTCTATCACTTGATATCTAATATAGATATAAGCCAGTTTCTTGCTTGCTTGCATATGTGTAATTCTATAATTCAACAACTACAGAAGGTAGAAACAAGTAGGTGGTGTCATTTTAACTGTGGTGTAATAGGGTTTTTAAACCAATTTCATCGACCAGTTTAATTTTTAAAAAGTTTTTCTTTTAATTTTTTCCATTTGAATAACATGGGAATAAGTGCAGAATATATTTTCTATTTGCATTTTAAAATTAGTTACAAGCAAGCTTCAAACTCAGGGCTGAAACGATTGAACTCTTGAAGTACAAAGTTTATTTTGATTAAAGAGAGAATTCGAATCAATACCAAAATATCATGAAAATGCATTTTTAAGCGTAAATACTGCCCATTTTTCATGGCTCTAACAATGAGTAATTATAAATGATATGACAACGCAATCACATTGTTGCCGCCAATGGGAGTCCAATGCTTAAAAATCTGATGTAGCCACCAGATGACTTTCTCCATACCTGTAATATTTCTAAAAATTCTAAATCGATTAAATGGTAATAAATATTTTAAGGAACTGCGAGAAAATTTTAGACTTTAAAAAGAACAGAAATGAACTCAAACCATAGCCTCCTGATAATGGATATAGCTGTGAAGCTCCAAAAATTAAGCATAAAAAGGAACATTACTAAGATGTAACTAAGCACCAAATGTTTACAAAAATTGCATCCAGGTGGTGTGGTGGTAGCAGCTAAAAAATATAATTTAAAAAATATCTCTTCTAAAATGCATTATATGGGAAAACGTTTTGAATCAATGTTGTAGAAAATTAAATTACAACTTTTATACCCTTTGTATCACAAAATTTGTGAGCAGTCTCTAGGTTAGCAGTTTCCAAACTTACCACACCCACATTCACTCAAGAATCCCTGCTGTGCCCTTACCCCCCGACCGTGGTAATATGACGCCACACTAGGTGTTCGGTGTGTTTTGAAACATTTCCGTATCTTAATTGCAACAGTGCAACATATCGTAATATAACAAATAATAAGTGCAACAGCTCAGAAATGGTCAATTTTGAGATAGTGCGGCACAGAAGCATAGCACTATGTTCTGGGGTATCAATTTCGTATACTCCCCATATTTTTTCTTACGATATCATGTCCATACACTTCATTCTAGTATGCGCAGTTAAGACAATTGTTAATTACTTGAGTAACAACAGCCAGAAAGAACTTTACATGTAAGAGATGATGATAGGTTTGGATGAGCGTTTTAAATATAATAATATTCCAACTATTGCACTTTGTGATGGCGACAGCTTAAGAGTAATCAGCGAGCACAATCCATTCTCTTATTCAACCACTCCCAACTAGAGATGGTGATTCAGAGGTAGTAGGAAAATAGTTAAGCATGTCTCACATGGCGTTATGGTGACACTTTTTGTGCAGAGACAGTCCAGGTACAGCCAATGTTTAAGATTTTCTTTTCTTCAAAGTTTCATTGCTCGGAGGTAGATTTAATTTCAAAGTTCATTATACGGAGGTTTTTGTTATATGAAGGTTCATAAGGTAGAGGTTTTACTGTATCACCTATAGAGGAAGGTTTAGATGGATGTAAGATAATATGCATCCCCGTTAGTTTAAAGCCGAAATACCCATTTAGTTTTAGTATTTTATCTACATGTGGTCCATGATGAGTGCAGGAATGGAACGTATGGTCTATGACAAAGATGTCATTAAATATTTCAATAAAATTGCAAGGCTCTAATATCTGCATTTTTAATTATACTGTAGTTAATTTGATTAAATCAGATTTAGTCATATCATTTTACTGGTAGACATTCTTTGATGTAATATTACTTAAGTTGCTTGAGAATTAATAAAATTTTGCATAAATGCCTTGACAGATGGCTGCAGCACAACAGTATCGCAGCACCTATCTTAAAAGTGGAGGTGCTGGAGGAGGCAGTGGAATGGGGGGACCCTCTGATCATCTCCAACAGGGAGTTGGTGGAAGGAGCCAGCTCAAGTCGCCCTCAGCTAACCCAGGCAGCCAGCAGCAGGCACCTGATGTCTTAACTTCTGCTTTCTCCTCGGGTGAGAGAAATGCTCTTCCTTCTCGGAGAAATAACCCTGGCCCACCTCGCAGGCGACATCCCCAGTGAACTGCATTATATATTTTCCCTTGACCACAAATCTTGTTTTGGCAAGAGTAAAAAAACTTGATCATGTCATTGGACGTATTTTTGGAGGTTGTAGTGTGATGCTGACTCATCCTAAAATCTGACATTGGAACTTAATGCAGAAATTATTTTACTGCTTTGTAATGTAATGGGTTATGGCTATTTCATCTTTGTTTTATCAGTGATTGGGCTCTTGCTAATTTGCAAAAATCTGCTTTAGCCATTCCATATGCTTTCATTCATTGAGTTTATAATTTTCAACTATTAGTTAATTTATAAATCTCATCTATTAGACATTCCCAACTTAGGCTTTACGGATATTATTTTTAATATCTGTTATAGCCATACTTTTTTGCTTTCTAAAATGAAACTAGTAAATACCTGTAGTAAAATCTTTCCACTTTTCCTAGTAGTGAAAGACTTTATTTCAAAATTAAACTCAATTAGTTTAGGATGTTATAAAAAACAAGGTTAAATATATTGTGCCTTGAGTTATGTTTTGGGAATATTTTATTTCAAAATTAAAACATTTCTGCTGTTCTCTACTATGCTTATCTAAGACAAATATTTCAACCATGTGAGAAATGATATTTTAGGAAATAACTACACAGGTTGTTAAAAAGAGAGACAAAATCAATTCTTCAAAAATGGAAAGTTTATCTGTGGGTGTGCCTTTGGATTATAACAAATGCATTTTGTAATAATTTGGATACATATCAACTTCCAGTGTTTGTTACATTTTGTACAATTTTACATGCAGCAAATATTAATATCTCATTGTTTAGAAAATATAATTTACCAGACTTAAGATATAAGTTCTTAGTGACTGTTAATGTTAAAATTGCAGAGCTTGAAATTAACTAGTTGTAAAGCTTGTGAAATTTTACACCAAGTATTTTGGCCATTTGCATATTGTAATTGGGTAGAGCTTGGTGTCCTGAGCAGATTACATTGAAGGAAAATTTATTTTCATTGTTCTCAAAAATTAATTAAAAGTTTTGTTCTTTTTGGAAACATGAAGAGATACTGTTTATCATGTTGATTTAGAGAGAGATATTATTCGTCTCCTGCAGGCAAAGTCATTCATATTCTTATTAAAATGTACTTTTTGATGAAGTAGGGTATTATTTTCTTTTAAGATTTGTATTCTGGTAAATTTGTCAAATAACCTGGTTGGGCATATTGCACTGCTCATATCAGTGGAATTTCACAGGCTTTTGTGTTTTTTTTCTGCAATAGAATTTCACTTGATCATTTTTGTGCTTATCGCTGTTGTAGTTATAATTAGTTATATATTTAACTCCAAGCTCAATCCATTTAGATTATATGTTTTAATTAGAAAGTTTTAGGTATAAAAATCTGATCTCACATCAGGTATTAGATATATAATTTTAAGAATGTTCTGCCCAATGATGAAGTAACTAACTTAGAAGCAAGTGTTCCTATTTCTGGTTCCTACTCAATAGGGATTTATGTTAATAATATGCTTTGATAAACTTTGGTGCTTATGTTTTCCTCATCTTATGAATCTTGCTTTCTACTTTGAGGTATGCTGTGCCACTTATTTATAAGAAAATACTTCTTGGAAGACTGCTGTATTAGTAATGTTAAAAAAATGTTTTTTGAATATAAAACTTGTAGAAGTTCCTCCAATGAAAGAACGTGTTAGGAAGTTGATTTTTTTTAGTAGAAGTTCTCTTTGTAAACACTTTCATTGTTTTCAGCAGATTTAGTCCAGTATAATGACTTCCTAGTAATTTAGTTGAGCTTGTATAATAATTGTTTTTTTTTCTAAAATATATTCCATTTTGTTGAAGATTATTTTCTTTATTGTAGAGATTCACAAGCATGAACTTTTGTTTTGTCTGGTCATTTCTTCATGTAGCTTGTTAAACTTTTTAATTTGATATTTTAGTTGTATGTTGGTGTATTTTAATATGAATTTCAGTTCTTTTCATTAATTTATATGCATATGTGATTGATATTTTTCAATTGTAGGATTTTTGTTGTGATATTGTGGATGTTTCTATTTAAAGGATTTGTTTGTTAAATGTATGAAATGTTGTGTGAATAGGCCTTCCAAGAAAGAGGCTATTTCTGTAGATAATGTTTTTATCCCTGAAATTTAGGGTTTAAATGTCAAAAATTTCCAGCATTATTGAAAGTGTGATTAATGCCTTCATTGTTCATAGCTCTTGTGACATCTTCTGTATATGGTATTTTAAATAACTGTCTTTGTATTTATCCCATGGTGTATGTGAATCTGAGGACATCCTGTTGTTTGTCTAACCTCAAAAGAGAGCGTATCTGGTTGCTATGGTTTTTCTTTTTCCTAAATGGAAAACAAAAAATGCATGTTGAAGTTGTTCTTTATTGATGGAAATTTGAATGTACAGGTTTTTGTAATAAAACTGATACAACTGAAAAGCTTTGACATGAGGTGAATTTACCCTCAACCAAAATTCCTAATTGTGACATTTTTGCACTAATTTTTAGAAACAGTAATTGTTTGGCTTTTTTTTCAAGGTAGTAATAATGAAATTTCATCTGTATGATGTGAATTATGTTTAGATCAACCCCATGGAGTATTTATTTAACTTGTAAAAATAAACTGGCCAAGGCATGAAATTTATCTCTATATTAAAACTATCTTAGTCTATGGTAAAGAAGACGTTTCTTTTACCCTTTACTAATTCCTTTGAGATATTATTAAAGAATGATTGTCATTTGGAATATCATCTATTTTAATAAAAGGCAAAAAATCTTTCATTTCTTTGGGTGGAATATAGGTGGTGTCCGATAAAAATGCCATACATATTTTAAATCTGATGTTTTTCTTTTTATTTTGTTTCAACTTCAAAATATGAATAAGTCCCAATTTTTTCATAAATAACCAATGCTAATGGAACACTCTCATTCTAGGCATTTGCCCAGGGAACATATTTATTCGTTTAAATTTTAATGAGACTTTTATTTTACTTAATATTCTTGTCTTTTTTAGGTTCTTCTGCTAATTTGTTTTAATCAGTCAACTGGACCATTGTGCCTTCTGCATAGAAATGGTGATCACCTCAGTGTTCTCCTTATAGTTAATTTCACACATTAGCCAAATTAGGTTAGTGTTTTAATGATGTTATTTAAGACATTTGAAAAGATCAGACATAATGTAACAACACTCATGCTGTGGCAGCTTACAATAATTTTTTAATGGCTTACCATGTAAGTGATTGTGGGATTTTTAGTCACACTATGCTCATTTTAATATTTATGGGTGCCTGATTAAGCTCTATGGTGATTAAAAATAAAACAAAATGATTGAGAACAAATGGCAGAGATCAAAGAAATTTAATGTGCTATATTCATCTGCCAGTCAACTTTTAGCAATCATAATCAATAATCTTAATTTACTAGCAGCATTTGCTTTAAGTTTGATTACCTGAATGTGTACATGGGGAATTGTATTAATGTTAGAGACACCCTTATTTTGAAAAATGATTTTTCCTAAATGTGTGTGTGTGCTTGCAAACACGTGCGTGGGTGCGTGCCAGCATGTGTGTGTATGCATGTTTATAATGGGTATTAAAGCTTTCTATTTCATTGAAATTTGTCCCCTATGCATCAACACGTGATTACACAGACTGTAATGCTAGCTCCTGGCTTCATTGAAGATAAAAATGTCGGTGTTAAAGTGCAAACCAAACTATCTCTTCTTGCTGTGAAAATGGTGGACATATTCAAGAAGCACGTCAGAAGTGTTTAGACTTTGGGTGATTAGTGAATGTATTACAAATGTTTTGGCATTAGAACTATAGGAATTTGTTTTTGTATGTTGATTTTGAATAAAGTTTTAGATACTTTGAATTGGCATTTTTTGTTGGACACCCTTATATTCATTCAATCGATAATCTTATAGAATTGTGGAATCGTTGTTCAATAACTAAGGCATTAATCAGGGGAGTGGTTACTGAAGGCATCTGCTATGAAGCAATTTCTATGCTGCATAGAAGTAGGAAAACTGCCCAACTCTTGTATGTCTGTCTTATTGCATTACCATGTGAAATATGTTCATTTACGCTACTAAAATAAAGGTATTCATAATGATTTGTATCCATTGTGAAATAATGCTCATAGCTAATGAAATTTTGTTCAAAAAGTACGATAATTTTGTATGTGATAAATTACTGGCAGAGATTTGTTCCTAACATTATTTACTCTTTTTTTATAAATGATGGTCTTTATTATGAATTACGCACCAACGAGTATCATTTTAATTGCTGTGCATTAATATATTTAAGTAATAAAATTTCATTATGACATATGGTTTACATATTGTGATTGCCTTTTGAGTCTTACCGATTCATTATTTTGTAATTGAACATACGATTATTTTTTGAAGGAATGATTTTCATATTAACATCATAAACTGAAGGAGAATTTTTAAAAATTTCAATGGTAATTTATGTATCCGTTATAATTATTGGAGTATTACAAACAGTTTGCATCCAACAGTTTAATTTATAAACTGATGTGACTGATAGGGAAGTGAATTATTTTAGATTTTGCACGTACCTTTGTGGCTGAATTGCATCTTCAAACAAGTAGGAATTAGATAATTGTTTTCCCAGTTAATTTTTGTGAGCATAGTATATTGGTTAATGTCAAGATGGAATGAAATACTTAAATGATGCTTTAAATATTGGAGATTTTTACATCTGACATAGACTAAAATGATTTACGTTATAACTAATCGAAAGAGTTACTGTGTTGTCAGAACATCTATGAAGGTTGCATTTACAGATGGAACAATAATGGCTTTCTTCTCTTGGAAAGTTACTTATGTATGGGGAATTGTTGGGAAAGGATGTGTGCTTTATGAATATAAATATCAAAGCAGAAAGTTCCTTTTAATTTCATGAGTAAATTATTATTGGCTTCAATTTCAATGCCTTTAATTAGGTTCTGGGTGCTGTTATGATTTGTAACGATGCATTTCCTATTGTATTTTTGGCATTTCTCTTTTTCTATAAATTTGCATCAATGTGGAGTATTCTTTATGTATTAGTGTGTTTAGTTTGTTGTTTCATTCATATTTAATGTTGCTCATTTCTGCTCATTTATTGATAATAATTAGTGAAAATTATAGCATTCTAATGGCTGAAAAGGTCTCGGTTATATGTTTTAGGTGCTGAAATTTATAAAATTTGGAGAAAGGATACTGAGTGGCCACCTGACTAACCTTGTATTCTTGTATTTATCAGCAGCTCAGATACCATCTCCAAAGGCACGTAATACAAAACTACAAGGTGGTCCAGGTGGAGGACAGGGAAATCAGCCACAGCAACCAAGTCCAACTCAACCCACTACCCACCAAAAATTCTCATCTTATACCCCTGTAGCAGCTTTGGTTAGTAAAACTTCTTATGATTTTTGCCTAGGTGTTGGTGTATGATCTTGTAACAAGCAGAATGTAAGCAATATTTTTTTGCCTTTAAGGCTATGCATGCACTGGTAACTTCAGTTGAGCAAATTATTTTGTTGCCTGGATGAAACATTGCTTTTTATGAGAGTACGCACACAGGCGACTTTTTTTTGTGGCAACTAAAAAGTTACAACATTTTCGAGGCAACGAAACTGTTGCCGGTATTAATGGAACGTTCATGTTTGAGGCCAATCGCATGCATTGGTGATTAATTAGTTGCTTACTGCCTATAGCAGTGTACACATCTCAGCTATTTTGTCGCCGCCACGTCTGTTGCGGAAGTTGGTGACAGAAAAGTTAATCTGTGAGGTGGAGAAAAGACCAGCATTATATAAAAACAAAAGAATTCATTGATAAGTAGGGAGTTGGGAGTCACCCCCTCCCATACACCATTCAATGTGTCTTCTCAAACAAAAATTTGCAACAAACCATTTCAATTAATTAACAAACTAGAATATATATACCGACTACGTGTGTTCAAAATATACACCAAATACGTTCAGTGAGAAGTTGAGTATTTTTGTATGTAATTCTTGGCCCAACAAGCACTAACAAATTATCAAAGCTTTTGATTTGAAATAATTTTTTTAAAATTCCTCTATAGTTTCTTAAATCCTCATATAATTTATAAAACTGCCCATTTAAAAGTCGAACTAACTTTGGTATGCACCCAATATCGCTTTTTACGTTGAACTTTCCGAAGCCTAAGAAGTAGAGCACATACACATGCTGCCTCTCTGAAGTGCATTATGTGCTGAAGGAAATAATCACAAATATCAGCAACATTTCAGTTACAGTGTGCACGAGATCACTGTGCCACCATCAGCAAACTGTTTTATCACCACTACAGTTTAGTTGCCAGTGCACACATAGCCTAAGTTCCAAGTTGCGTATATAGTTATTTTTTTTTAATTCTTACCTTTCATAACAATGAATATCCCATGTTGAAGTTTGACACCAAATTTTATTGTCCAAAAGTAAGGAAACTGCTTTCCTTTCGTTTTTGTGATTTTTGAATCCTCAAGTACTTTTCAGGGGTATTTAAACAATCTTAATTTTATTGTTTCAATTTTGCATCGATTTGATGGTTTTCAAATATAATTTATGAAGTAAATGCATTCTTGTTTAATAAAAAAATTGACTACTTGATAAGAAAAGCAGGATTGGGTTCATCAAAAATACTATGAGAAAATAAATTATATTTACAAAAATAACATATATAAAAAACACAAGAGGTTTAATCTTGGGGCAGTTCTTTTGTCAATTTAATTGTTTCTGGGCGTGTTTTGCTTCCAGCATGAGCGCCCATTAGCTTTGATTTGTCAGTCTGTGTCCACATGTTCGTTCTCACCTTCTACTGAGCAGATTTTCATGAAATTTGATCTTAAGGACAGTCATAGACAATAAAAAATCACATAAATGGATTGCATAAGCCAATCAGTCACTTTACCTGTGACAAAAAAATTAACTTTCTGTCATATCTCGTAAAGTACTGGTCATATCAAAATAGTTTTCAAATAAACTTGTAGAACTAGTAAAGTATTTCATTTCCTGTACATTTTTATCGTAGGAGTAGCCATTATAAAAAAATCAAACAATAAAGTCTTAGTTCGAGTTGAACTTGGAAAATTTCTTGTATGGTTACTTCATCATTGTTGTAAGCATAAATAAACATCTCAAGTTCAAAAACGTTTATATAATAATTTCTTTCAAACACTCCATTGCATGAAACATGCTCATTTGTGATATGCTGTACCCTTGCCTAACTTGTTGATCAGATAAAATGTGCCTGGTGGAATTAGAGTTGGTCTTCTTTTTCATTGGAAAGTGCCGTTTTGAAAAATGAAGGAAGATGCAGTTATGTGAAACAGGTGTTGTTAACCTATATTTTTTGATTAATTATGACTAAGCCTTATTACTTTCTCCATACATAGTATAGGGGAAAGTATTGTTTTCATGAAAAAATTGATTTTTAGATCCCCTGAACACATTTTGACCATGATGTCTCTCTTTGTGTCTATGAGAGTGTGTGTATGTGAGTTTTTTTGTGGGTGCTCGAACTCAAAAACTATTAATCAGGTCAACGGGAAATCTTATATTTAACATTTTATGACAGTCACAAGAACTGATTAGTTCTTGGTAAAGATCGGTCAACTGGAAGTGGGTTTTTACTCTTGTCACTTCAGTTTTTTTTTTAAATATTTGATTAATGTAAAAAAATATTGGAATAAATGTAGGAAATTTAATTTTCTAGAACCTTTTTTTGAAACATTTTCCCGTATAAATGGATTGTTTAAGAGATATTTTTTAAACTAATTTTTTATCTGCCACCACCTACTGTTGTTAACAATTGATGCTTGCTTTTGTCTTAGTAATGCTCCTTTTTATTCTCTTAATTGTTGAAGATTCCTGGCTATATCCAATATGGTATGAATCTATTTCTGTTTGTAAAGTCTTTAAATTTTTCTCGCAGTTCCTTAAAGTATTCATTATCATTTAACCTATTTGGAATTTTTACAAATATTACAGGTATGGAGAAAGTCATGTGGTGGCCACACCAGATTTTTTATTTTCTGTCATTGTATTGGCAATCCTATACAGGAAATTCTCATTTCATATATACATATATATATATATAAGAAGTTTGATTTGTTAAGCCCATCCTAATGCCCCTATGATGTATGCTAAATTTTCCTGCTTAAAAAGCATTGAATTGTATAAATCTGAACTCTAATTTACCCACTGAATACATTTTTTGTTTGTATAAAAAGAAAATAAGTTCCAAATGACGTATTTCTTACTGTAACATGTCCATGTTGGTACTTTACCATAATCACGGTTCTCTGGTTTTGACAGTTCTCCATTTACTGTTAAGGACACATTTTAGCCAATATAACAATTTAAGATAGATTCCTAATACTCCAGCAATAAATATTACTTATGACTTGGTCATCGTTGAGCATGCTAGGTATAATGCCACTTGCAGTAATCTTTGAACATACTGATACAATTGGCATCCATCTTACTCAGGAGGATATCTGATGGCATATGCCCTGCAGCTTACGCTGATGATATTAAGACAATAAGGTATATTAGCTATGGTATAAGGCTTTACCCCTTTTGCTGCTACTTGAATTTATAAAATAATTTGTGAGAATCTGTTCTGGACTTGAATAGGTTTATTGCTGAAAAATGAAGTTTGTTTAATTTGCTGAAGAAATTCAATTGCATTTCAAATTAGCCATAAATCCAAACCAATGTCATAGCTATTATTAATGCTCTTAAATACTTGAAGAAAGAAAGCAATTGAACAGATTAAATTATTGGTGAATTTTAAGCATAGCAGAAGAGTACAGGCAGACTTCCAAAGTAAACAATCATGCTACATGCAGTGATGCTTGCAAGCACAAGTTTTGGAACCCCTAAAGTAGAGGAATGAATATTGCCAAGAGAGGTTGCCCATGGAATGCGAGTGAAATTCCACAGCAGAAAAGATGGTGCTCAGAACCTAGACTTCCAGTAGGTTTCCAAACTGGGAACAAAGGACATAGGCTGAAGTGGACCCAAGAAAGAGAAAGATGTAAAAGGAAAAGGTAGAAAGGAAAATCAAGAGAGAGAAATTTAAAGTTCATTTTTGTTTTAATTTCCATTGTCAAAGTAAAATGTGTATGTAATACAGATGTAAGCAGAAGACTACACTGCACTGTTAAAAAATATATAAACAAGTAAGATACCCTTGCTAAAGCAGTAGATGGAAGTATGTTTTCTTATAATTTTCCAGGATTCTGGTTTGCCTCCTGTGAGGTTGGAATGTAGATCCTCGTTAGAATTTTTTCATCCATGAAAACTTTACTCAAGCTTTAGCAGTTTGGATACACTTCAAAATTTTGAATTTTTCGAAATTGAAGCCATCTAACAAAAATTTATGAACTACATGGAAAACCAAATCAGTGAGAAGTTCATAGATTGATAAGAGCTATCTAATTCAATAAGAATTTTCCTGATATTTCCAGTAATTGGGCCAAAGTTTTGATTTTTCTGAATTTGAAGCCATCTAGCAGAAAATCTATGAACTACTGTGAAAGTTCAATCAGTGAAAACTTAATGGATTTATAAGAGCTATTTAATTCAAAAAGAATTTTTGAAATATCTCTTAAAACATAAAAGTTGTTTTCCACAAACGGACAGACAAAGTGATCACATAAGCATGTTTTTTTATTTTAAGAAAATGTGTTAAAAATAGTGTTTTTATGTTAATTTCTTAAACATTCCTTATCTGGTTCTGTTTAATACCATTAATAGTTTTTTAACCGAACAAAAAATTCTTGCAATAAAGGGTCAAGGGTGCGGAAATAAAAATTTGATCAGAGTGCTGATTTGCCTCATAACAGCTCTGTACACACACACACATACATAATCAACCCACAGTTTAGCAATCCCTATGTACTATCTCCCATATTTATTGCCCGCAAAAGTTTGCAAACAAAGCTTGTGCAGCAAGGACACCTTTTTTATTTATTTAATCCCCATTGATAGCACCTACATCAGTGAGGAACACATTAAATTGGGGTTGATTTTGTGTGTACATGTGTGTGTGTTTTAGGAAAGGAACTGAAAGAAGGCTGTTTGCTTTAGGTTCTTCAGCAGCAACAAAATAATTCAGTGCGTAACCAGATGGGTGGTGGAATGGGAGGTTTGATGAGGGGTGGTGGTGCATCAGGTAACTCCATGAACTCTGCTCCATCTCGATATCCAACACCCATACAACGACCTGTTGCTGTGCCTCCTACTGGAGGAAATTCTGGCAGGCACCGTATGCAACAGCAGAGGACTAACAACATTGGGAAGCATTATTTTGGTGAGTCAAGAATGAGTTTAATTTGTTGTTAATATGATTTCAGAAAAGGCATTTTCAAGTTCAATGAAAAAGACATCTCTCTTGAGAAGTGATTCTCAAATAAGGTGCCACAGTACCCTAATGTGCTGGAGAACTTTCTAAAAGGTTCCACAAAAGATTTGCTGATTTTAAATCATTTGTTTCAGCAGCATGTTATTAAACCTATTTTGAATTGGTCAAATGATGATATTATTGTGAAAAACTTTATGCTCTATTAGAGGAGTAACATATAGTGAAACCCTGATTTAAGTTTCTGCATTTAGAAGTTATCTGTATTTTAATTTTTGCATTTCCATCACACCATGAATTCCTGTCATATATCCTATATATATACTTGCATATAAGCAGTACCCTTTTTTTTAGACGGAATCTAGGGAAATAAATGTTTCTGAATATAAGGCATGCTTAAAAAATTGCAGTTAGGTGTAAAAAATTCCGGCTAACTAAAAACCAATAATATGTACCATTAACTGTTCCCAAATATTAATAAATATTGTTATTATGTATAAAAATAAAGTATTTCATTGATTTGTTAATAGGAATAAAACAATTATTGTAATTTCCACTGAACGAGAATGTTATCGACCGGTTTCACCTATTGCAGCATCATCAGGTGATAAACGTAAATATTACAACTACTTAACTCAAGTGAGGTATGTTTTAAGTAATTTTCGATTTTTTTGATTAATTACAACTGATTAGAAAATAAATCAGTAAGTGAAAATTTTATATTTCCCTGGCATCATTTCTGATATATTGTTTTGCAGTACTATTTATTAATACTAAAATTACATAAATACGTTTATTTTTCTGTTGAAATCTTGAAATAAATTTTTTTTCATGAAAACTACTTTCCCCAATACTTCATTCATATTGAAAAAGTAGAAATGTTGAACTTGGAATAACTCCATTAAGGCAAACTAGCTATGATAGACTTCATATAAGTGTTTCATCACATTGAATATACCATATTTTGTTTCCAATATTATGGAGGAACGATTTGAACACACAATTTTTAATGATTTTTATTTTATCATATTAAAAATATAATTTTCAAACTCTTTATCCCTCACACATAAGCCCTTAACACACTGTTTGCTTTTCTTTCTTGGGAAAAATGAAAAGGATGCAGTTGATATTTACCTAGTTGTCCATAATAAAACAAAACATCCATTTCCACAAGATATATGTTTACTTATGACCGGTTTCACTGTGATATGGCATCATCGTCATATTATGGAAATATTAAACACTTCCACAAAGTCAAACCTGAGAAAGTTAGTTAAATTTTTAGTTGATTGAAATTAATGATATGTGATATTAAAATTTTTATCTTTGATGTTAGTTTTATAAACTGTGAAATAGTCCATATTTAAATACACATAAGAAATAAATTAAACATCTTACAACTCATTCTTACATATATCTCATAGGACAAGATTCTAAGAGTGAAGATGGAAGTGACACAGGAAAGATGCCTTTGGACGGAAGTAAACCAGCCAGTGGAAGGAATGGAGATGCAGGATCAGCACCAACTGCTCCATCACCCCCAGGACCCAATCCTACCACTGCCCAGCCGACTGCCCCCACCTCCTCTCCTACAACTCCATCTGCAAATCCAGATTCACAGGTCGAAGGAGGCCCAAGTCACGAAGAGCAGGGCCCACCTCCCAGTGCAGGAACAGAGTGAGGAGAACATAAAGGAAGACTCACCAAACAATAAAGATCCTCCTCCTTCCACCAGATTTTATAGTTTAGGTCATGGGGATGAAATATGAGTACATATGATACTAATTCTTCTTGTGAAGGTTATTTCTGATTCCAGAGGTATCTTGATACCTGCCTCATCGTATGTCCCATACCTGCAAGAAAGTGGTAAAACTTTCTATGCCAAATGAAAAGGATATCCTCGGAAGAGGATAAAAATCATAAAGTCTCGTTGTTTTGTGGCTGCACTACTTCCAGCCATTTTATTACCCAGTATTTAACCCCTTCACATTGGGGTAGGTTTGTTGAAAGTATTAAGAGCTGCACCGAGTCATCTGCCCTTTCCGTTCCTCCCTAACTTTTTAATCTTGCTGCTCTTTGATTATGTTGAGTGCCGGAAGGGAACCCCACATTTGAAAAATAAGTACTCTAAAGAGACACCATGTGCTGGCAATGCCCTACATCACCACTCATCTCCATTCGCTGTAATATGTTCAATGTCTTGTCTCTATGCATATTAAGCTCAGAAAAAGCCATAAGGTTAAGCTGGGTGAGTTGAATTCCTATCATAAATAAATATATATATGTATATGTGTGTGTATATATATATATATGCATATGTGTATGGATATGTAATATATGTATATGTGTATATATATATATATATATATATATATATATATATATATATATATATATATATACATATATATATATATAATGTATGTATTGCGATAACAGCCTTGAGTTTATTGTGAATACTGTAACTACTGTTTACTCTCACAGTCTGCAGAGAAGTAATGCTGAGAAACAGTTAATTGGAGACAATAGTGGGACTTTCATAAAGTGCCCCAAAGAGGTGTGGTTTAAGGACAAGATAGTGTTTTCAGCTATTCACACGGAGGATTTGACGATGATAGGTGACAAAACTGTGTTTTATTCCGCAGAAAGGAGTATATTTGTCGAGTGTCCTCCTGTGAAAATTGGCTGCCTGCTATACAGGTGGCTTTGGAACATGCCCATGTATTTTGTTTTAGTGCGCAGTTTGGGATTACCAGTAAGGATAATGGATGTGTATGGTGTGGGAAAGGAAGGGATACTTTGCTACTGGAAAATTCCCTGTCCTCTGTTTCTCCTACCCTCCTGAATCCATTACTTACCGCACTACAAGTCATCAAGTTCTTGAGTGGCTTGCCACAAAGAACGTACTTGATATTTGTAAGCTCAAAAATGCTGTTCTGTAGTTTTTTTGTCCCTAGTTGCAATAATAAATTGAGTCAAGTTAAGCCTCAAAAGTGTTCTTGGGATAGAAATGAGAAAATAACCATTTTATATAAAGAATGTAAATGGTAAAAATTAAATGCATGGTGATTGGAGATTGCTGTCAAGGTCACAAGAATATGAATCAAAGTGTGCAGATGTTTAAATTATCTTTTTGCATTTGTTACAAATACATGAGGATTGATTATCCAATTGAAATCCTTAAATTTCATTTTTTTGTCCTTGCTGTAGTGTTTATAATATTAATGTTGTTATCCTTCAATATTTATTAAGGCCTTAACTACCCTGGAGGTTTTTACTCTGTTCCTTAATGTAGTGACTGCCACTAACCATTTTAGTAATAGTAAATAACTCACATGCCATTTATAGTGACGTTAAAATACTTTAAATTGACATCGTAAGAAAATAAAAATTCAATTCTGAAATTCTTTTCTAGAAACAGTGTTCAAGATATTTGAAAAAGTTTTTTTTATTATTTTATTTTGCTTTGAGTTTTATTTATTCCCAATGCTGAAGTGAATATTTTTGCAATAAAACAAGTGACAATGGAACTATTTTCAAGAAAAATTTTTATAGTAAAGAATAGCTTATATTGTGGTAGGGCAAAGTAATGGCTAATCTGTGGACAAGAATGATGTCAAAACTACACTGGAAGAGGCAAAGCAGCCACTCTTAAGCAGCTAGTCATCCTAATCCATTATCATTATGCCTATATGAGGTGCAGTTGATAAAACCTGCCCAATATTCTCTTATAACATGTACATATGCATGTGTAAATTTGTATGGTTTCATGAAAAGGTTATTCAACAATTGGAGCTCTTCAATGCTTTTTAAGACAAGATTTATTTTGTTCGTTAATACTTAATTACTATCGAATCATCTACTACTATTATTATCTTGATAGAAAGTTATTATTTCAAAGTGAAATATCATAAAGAGAACGTTTGGCACTAATCCAAATAAATTCTAACTACTTCCTGAACCTCAATATGATTTAGGCACTACTGTTCCAGACAGAATTGCTGAATGTAAAAATTGAATTTGGAGTTATCCCCTTTATGCCTAAATTATCTGGCTTGTTTCAAATCTATAATGCATGTAATCAAGATATTTATAGTATAGTAAATTTTGCTAGGAATTTTTTATAAGAATCATTTTAAATCACCATCTTAAGAGATGCACAAATTGTAAGTATTGTCTATAGATTCTTTGATTACTAGCTAAATTTATTTAATAAATTATAAGGGAAATTTAATTTATACTTCATGGTCAGATATTTCTATTTGCCTGTATAGCTTTAGGCATTAGTGATACAGTTAATAGATACTGAAAAACGCGGGTTTAATATCATCTCCCACATTAGCTTTCTAGGTAGTGCACTCATTTCCTCATACCATGAGGTAGGGAGAGAATTCAATGTAAATTCTTTAAAGTCTAAATATTCCCTTACCTTGGTACAGTCATATTAACTTGAAGCATCCCAGCTCTCAAAATCCTTCAGTATTCTTACACTACTTGCTTTACCCTTTGCCTGTATCATGTATGGAAACTGCTTCACGTGGTCTCTATTTTGATATGCCAGTGTTTTTCCCAAATTTGTTTCTCATGGAGTTTTTTCAATATTGCATTGAAAATACCATAATATTTGAATTAATAAGCAACTATTGCTTTTATCATTATTTTTGTAGAAATATTAATTGTAATTGAATTTTTTGTCAAAAATTTAAAAGACTGTTAAAGGGCTAATTACTCGCACCAATCTTGGGAGAAAAATATTCTGTCAAGAAAGGAAAATGTGTGGATTTAAATGACAGTATGCAAGGATTCAAGGTAGGACAACTATTCTGAATATTATCATTCAAAATTGCTATTTTAAAGCAGTGGTTTCCAAATGGGGTTGGCACCTCCTGAGGGCTGTGAAGATGGAATGTTTGTTTTATTTTTTAATTTTATGTATGGATATATTTAGAATAAAATTAAGTTTTGTACAAATAAAAGAACATTTTGAAATTAATAATACATTTTATTAAAATGAGTTTATTTGGTTTAAACCAATGGTTTTAAAATAAATAAATAATTCTTAGCCTTCAGCTTCCAATGCAAACAAATCATCTGGAGTCCCTTTGTCAAGGTCAACATCGCAAAGGCCTCGGTATTAGATTTTTAAATTTTGCAATGTGTGCAGTGAATGTGGGTGGCTGAATAACATTACTCATAATGCAAGTAACTTTGTACAGTTTTTAATAATTTTTTTGTTTTTTATACACCTTGATTTTTTCCATCTTACTCCGTATTTCACTGACATATTGAAGGTCTGGAAATATTTAATTTCACAGGCAGTGGAGATTTCTAAAATAACTTTGTTGTCATTGCCGTCTGGATTTGAAAACTGAGGGTCAAAAAGGAACTTGCATAAGGCTTTATGTGATGCAAGACTCGGAATATTATTATTCAATGTTACTAGGGGCTTTGCTCCTACTGGAATCAACCCCGTGTCTCGCTCCACAAGGCGTAGTTGCCAACTGCCTGTATGCAGATAGATATACCATATGTACTCGCATTTTCACATGATAATGTAAATAAAATATACCCTTTGATTCCCCCTTGTTGGGGAAACAAAGGTTACAGGGTAACATACTTTTCCATGGTCATTCAGTTGATTTCTAGCATTTTAAGAGTGATTTATTATATCAACTAAAAATAATATTACAAATAAATTGAGGATAAAAATATTAGTTTATAACCAATTGAACTTCCAATATTTTAATTTATAAATAAATAATTATTAACTAATTGCTAAAATTAATGATTATACAATTATTTTTTTCTTTAAAATTGACGAAAAAGTAGATATAAATATATTAGTTAAAAACAGTAAGCTTGAAAAAAAGTATTCATCAGTGGGGAGCATATTGTCTGAGCATATAGCACCAGCAGCATGTTAAGGGAATGAACAATGTAGCAGGGTTAATTACTAGCTATGGAGAGGAGAAAGAGTCAAGTATATGTGTAAAGAGATTTTATTTTGAATCAAGTTTTTTAGTATCTATTAGAATGAATTTGAGTCAGCCAATGATATCAATATTGCATTTTTAAAGGTTGCTGCATACAGTAGATCATTGATTATGCGGCGGCCTGGGGGGGGGGGGAAGGAGTATTCTCATAAACGTCGGATAATCACATCAGTTTTTATACAGTTTATTTTCAGGGGCGTAGAGAGCTAACGCGGGCCCCGGTGCAAAATGTATGACGGCCCCTCCTTGTGTGTGTCCGCCAGGTCATATTTTCGAGTCTTACTTTCCACTCCACGTATCGTTCAGTTGGTCTTGTTCGTATGGTGTGCACGGCTGCTTGCTTATTAATTTTTTGCCGATTTTTCACGAATTTTTTTTGCCGATTTTTTCCAAATTTATTTTTCTCCCTTAATTCGATGTTCAAAAACGAGGTGCGCGATTTACACGAAGGCGCGTGGTACACCGGTAAATACGGTATTTAACTTATGAGTAATTATCAATAAAAATATTATTGCTTAAATAAATATAACAGGATATAAATAAATAGCTAGCGATTACTTACCTTTATTGTTAATCCCAATCAAACGTCTTGAAAATATGCCCATATAATTTATGCTGGTTGCAGTAAAATATTAAATGCATAGTACATATTTATGCCGTATAAATGGCTGTGATAAATGGATGTTAACACTAGGAAACCACTGAGATCTCTATTTCCGGCCACTAATTTCTGTTAACGTCTTTCCCCGCACATCCACTTTGTCAACAATACAATTAAACCGGTATACTCGGCCGGGCCCCTTGAAGAATTGCGGGCCCGGGTACTGTAGACCCCCTATAATCTGGCCTGCTCATTGTGTTGTATGTGTGTTTAGTGTTTGAATTTGTTTACCGTGCTGAATGTTATAAATAAAGCATGGAATATTTAAAAACATAAATACAGCACTGTAATATAAAATTACGAGAATGACGTACAATTCAGTTAAGTACAGCTCAGTATGTGTGGGTATCATTTTGCAAAATGTTTCACCGAGGATAGCATAAAAATACGGATGAACGAGTATTACGCATAACTAGGCTTGGTATTTTCATGGTACTACTAAGGGAGGTAGGTCGTTGCGCATCTCAGGCGAGCGTGTGACGTCACGTGGCATATAGATTGCGCTTGCCGCCTATGATATAGCATTGACTGTGGTCGCGGGTTTGGAAATTATTATCTTTTCTCTTGAACTGTGGCTTTCTCGGTGAAATTACGTCTTGTGCGGTATTTGGTTGCAATAGCAGTTACAAAAATTGTAATGGTAGGGTAAGATTTTTCCCCCAAGAAAAGTCCATTCAAGAAACATAGATTCGAGCATGCCGGAGAAGAGACAATATAAACGTGAAATCAGGTAAGAGCAGGTATTCTTTGGTTTAAATTTGCTACTTATTAATTTGATCTATATCTATTTATTTAATTATTGCCGCTGAATTGAACTTCAGTGATCTGGTTGTAGTGGAACTAGTGATGTCGATATAAATAGTGAAAGCGCCAATATTATGAAATTTATTCATTCAGTATGATGTTAACTATTGCTTAATCGATTTATACAGTGTCTCTTCGGTGGATTTATGGATATTTAGAATGAAAGTGCTTGGTGCAATATAAATTTGTCACAAATACAGTATGTTGAGAGAATAACATGTTAAAAAATAGTATTTTTTGTATAATTCTTAAGTATCTCTTAACAAGATCTGAAACATTATTTATTTAATGTACAATAAGTACCTACTTAACATCATAAGCATTGCTAAAATACAAAATTTTACTGTTGCGTTAATGACCATTTTTATGTAAATTTAGCTGTTTACAAACGTGCCTCCTAATTATACAGCACTAGTTCTCCCTACATATGTTCATGCGCAGTGTTTAAAATTTTAATACCATACGATTTAACGAATTATTATTTACATTTGAAATTTAGTGTGTTTTCTGATCGATTTAAGTTTTTGAAAAATATAAAGCTACAATTTTGCCAATTTTTCGGTGAATATTTTAGTTGAGTTTAGTCTTCAGCCATAAAACTTTGCCTGCACCAAAGCATTTTCTTTTAATGTTCCCACCTGTTGGCCAGACTGTGAATTTTATATTTATTGTTTACTCTTTAGTGTATCTAAAAGTTGGTTTCATTAATCTTTTTATTTCAATTTAATTCACGCATACCCGTCATATTTAAAGGGCAATTACGCTAGTGAGTTATAAAAAGGCCAGTATTTACGCGAAATTCGAAGAAATCAATGACGAAAAAACTAAAAAGTTAAATTGGGAAAAATCGGCCTTTCAGTGAGAATCATACGGGAAATGAAACCCTTCTCTTTGAGATGAGTTCGGGACCTTTCTTAGAAGTCTTTTCCCTTCTTCGAAGTTCACTTGATGCCGAATGTTCTTAACAAACTTGAACTTTTTCCGATTCCGGTAATTCGTTAAAAAATCATTGTATATAGAAATTAACGTCCCGGGATTTTATAGCATGACTTATAAATGTATTATTTATAATAATGAAGGGTGAAGAAATAAAGATACGGATATCAGCCGCCGATTTACGTTAATTTTTATACAAATTTTAAGCTTCCCGCTACAAAGCTTACGCCACGTGACGTCATGCGCGAACTGGACGCGTTTTCGTCCACCGAAACGACCTACCTCCCTTAGTAGTACGTATTTTTCGACTTATTTTTGGTAAAAATCAACGACTGAAGTAGATGTTTATTTTTCCTAAAAATCGGTGACGAATATCAAAGTTTATTTTAATATATTTTACTAGGATGTTTAGTTTTCGACTTATATTTCTTAAAAAGCAATCAATAATATACGAGGGTGAATCAAAAAGTTCCCGGAAAGTTTCATTAACAATGTTCCTGTATTCCTAATAATAACAAAGCATTGTTGCCTGAAACTAGCAATATCTTAGCCATAACAATTCAATATTTCGTAATAATTCATTCATTTGTTATAATATAAAAGCAGTTTTTCTAACCCATTAATTCATGAGTATGGATAACTTAAAGTTTGAGATTCGAGTAAACGTAATGTTTTTGACAAAACTTGGATGGAAATAGAATGCCATTATTCAGGCTTTGCAGAAAGTTTACGGGGATGATGCATCTAAGAAAACTACAGTTAATGAATGAATTAAATGGTTTAAGCTTGGACGAGAAAACATTAAGGATGACTATCGAAGTGGAAGACCATCAACGTCGATCAACGAAGAAA
This sequence comes from Tanypteryx hageni, assembly GCA_028673005.1. NCBI lineage: Eukaryota > Metazoa > Arthropoda > Insecta > Odonata > Petaluridae > Tanypteryx > Tanypteryx hageni. Next base: position 118,479,165 of record CM054116.1, read on the forward strand.
CTGTGGTCGTCGTCCAATCAATTGTGGAAGAAGATAGACGAGTTTCAGTGCAAATGATAGACAAACGTTTGGACATCTCATATGGCTCAGCTCAATCAATCCTCAAAGATAGTTTAGGATTAAGCAAGCTTTCTGCTAAATGGGTACCGAAAGCGTTGCGCCCTGACCACAAGACTCGGAGAGCTGACCATGCAGTTGAGTTCCTCAACCGATTTGATGCAGACCCACAAGATTTCTTTTGCCGAATAGTGACTGGTGATGAAACATGGATCTACCAGTACGATCCGGAAAGCAAAATTCAATCTAAACAATGGTTATCAAGGGGGTCAAGTGGACCAATAAAGTTCAAAGCTGAACAATCAATCAAGAAGGTTATGGCAATTGTTTTTTGGGATAATGAAGGTGTAATCATGGTCAATTTTCTTGAGGAGCAACGGACAGTAACAGGAGGTTATTACGAACAAGTTTTTTAAAACTGAATGCTGCGCTTATAAAAAAAGGCCTTGGAAACTGCACCGGCGAATTCTGTTTCACCATGACAATGCTCCAGCACATTCATCTACGGTATCAAGGGCTGTGCTTCGAGAATTGCGCTGGGAAACGTTGTCTCACCCACTCTACAGTACAGACTTGGCTTTTTCGGACTTTTTTCTGTTTCCCAAATTAAAGGAGCACACCAAGGGAGTTCACTGGGAATTGATATGTGAGGCCAAACAAGCAGTTTTGAACTGGTTTCATTCAAACGATCAAAATTTCTACAAAATGGGTTAGAACGATGGCGACATCGAATGGAAAAGTGTTTCGAGTTAAATGGTGAATATGTTGAAAAATAACTCCAAAATAAATGGTTCTTTATGAGTTTCTATTGTTTTTATATGATAATTCCGGGAACTTTTTGATTCACCCTCGTATACGTTAATTTTGATACATTTTATCGATTTTTTCTATAAAGATTTTATAAACTGAATTACTTCTAATTAAATTGAACTAACAGTGTGTAAATAAAAAGAAGGGTTCTTGTATGCTGCCTTGTTTGTTATACATATTTTGGTGAATGTGTTGTTCGACTTCGATCACCAACCTGGAAGTTAATTTTTCTGAATAAATCAGAAAGTATAAGTAGGGGGATTTTACCGACTCTGGCACAAGGCTATGGCAAAACGCCAAGGACACTGTATTGCGCAGAATCGACACGTGTACTCAATGCCGCAGCACACCTGGCCAACTCAAGGCTATGGCAAAACTCCTAGGACACTGTATTGCGCAGAATCGGTACGTGTACTCAATGCCGCAGCACATCTGGCCAATTCAAGGCTATGGCAAAACTCTAAGGATACTGTATTGCGCAGTAAGGATATGGGTACTAGAAACCACAGCATACCTCTTCTCATTCGAGGCTATAGCTCTGTTGCATAGTTTGAAAACGACGCATTAGTTATCTATTCTAAATTATTTCAAGGATAAATTGAGCGATCTTTAGGAATATAAGAGCTTAATAGGCGTACGTTCATCATTGAATCTGTGGTGAAGCAGTACATCGGCTTTTAATCTCCGCGGTTTTGAGATTGCCATTCCTACATTTGCAAGTTCATCATTTTTGAAGATTAGTCTGAGATAACCGTAAGTAATATACTATTTACCTAAAATAATTAATATAAAGTCGGTAGGTATTTGTCTTAACTCGTACATTAATATGTTATAGATGGATGTGAAAAGGAGGTTCAACGAAAGTAATGAAACTTCATTCAAAAATTTCAAAGATCTTCCAAGTAACACGGAATATACAATTATTAAAATGGAGGCTATCACAACTAAATATGGGAAATCGATATTAACTACGCTGAAAAAAGTAAACGAAAAAGAGTTCAAAGTGTTTCTACCTAAACGATTTGATCCTGACAAATTAGAGAAGGAGATTGTAGAAATAAATAGCCAAAAAGAAATATACAAATTAAAATATATAGGCTTTATTAATAACAAATATGAAATGAAATTTTTTTTAAATGCAATCCAATTTTATAAAATAAAATTTTTTAATGTTTTACTTTTGTTTTATTTTCTATCATTTTTAGATATTTTATACAATGGACGTGATGGGAAGTGAATTCCCTTGCTTCCTTTTCCGAGAGAGGTTACACCAATTCTGCTGGATATGATATTAGGAGTGCAGAAAATATCTGTGCCGAAAAGAATCAGAAAATTAATTCCAACAGGATTGAGCATTGCGATTCCTCCTGGTTAATACGGGAGATTAGCATCAAAATCAGGTCTCTCCTTAAAATATGGAATAGAAGTGGGTGCAGGAGTTATAGATGCAGATTATAGGGGTGAAATCAAGGTTTTGCTCTATAATCACTCAAACAATGATTTTGATATAAGAATAGGAGAAAAAATATGTAAAATAATTTTTGAAAAAATTGAAGATAACGTAAGTGAACCGCAATACACAATATGCTTCTTGCTTTTTTTATCATTTTCTTTATTTGCTATTTTGTTTTCTTATTCTCCACCCTCCTCCCACCTCATTTTAAACCGCTCCATTATGCATGTTACGCCCACCGCCTCTTATAGGTATAAAGAAACCTCTCACATGCTCCATTACGTTTAATACCGTTTGGTTCTTACTTGTTTTAAAAGGGACCGTTTGAATCAAATCACATACTTTTTTCTACCAGGTATGGACTATTTTTTAATAAAGCAGACAATTACAAATTTTTATTAATTTTTATTTAGTTTTTCATATACTATAATAACATCCTCCTCCACCTCCTCCACCTCCTCAGCCTCCTCCACTTCTATTTCCTGTGGAATTTCAACTATAATAGGAAATAAAAAGAACTAATAATAATCTTCATATTTAATAAGAATCATGATTGAGGTATTATGATGATTAGAAAATAAAATAAATATATTATATACTGCATAAAATTTGCTTAGTTTAAACAAATAAAATTGCCGTGTGACGCGAATAGAAATTTTCATTACTCACTCAACGAAATTTTATAATATTCTCCGTTTATTCTTAAAATAAAATCCATTGTTTCTCACTTTTTTAACTGTTAAAAGATTAGAAAAATGCATTTCAGATTACTTTCGTGCGAGAAAGCAGTATGAGTGACAGTATACGCAAAATATGAGAAACCGTACTCACCGAGGAAGCAGTCTTCTCTTTCTTCAGCCGTATGGCGGATAACCAAGTGAAAGGCTTATATAGCCTGGTACGTTACCCTGAATGCGGGCCGGAAAGCATTATTACAATTGATTAACACGCTCGTGATGTTAAAGAATTAATGCACGGTGGATAATTCATTTCATTTACCGAAGATTAAGTAGAGGGATTAATGTGAGGCCTCTTCACAAACGTGACTTGACTCATTTTCTGCCAACTACGAGGATGTGTTATCGAATATTAATGTGAGCGACTCATGAGAGGAGACCCGCCAATAAACGTGACTTGATCACGATAGCATTTGCCAAGTTTGAAGACGTGAATTGCTTCGACTTACCCGAATACGTGAGCGCCTTATGAGAGGAGACCTGCCAATAAACGTGACTTGATCACGGTAGCATATGCCAAGTATGAAGACGTGAATTGCTTCGACTTACCCGGATATGGTTGGAGGACATCTGGTAGTTTACGTCGCGCATTAGAGAAAGGTATAAAAGGTCGACAAAAATCTCTCAGAATTCCAGTGGCTGTTTTACTGCGAGACGTTGTTTATTTGGAAACGGTAGATTTCTCGCATTTCCGGCACTATATTCACTGCGTGTGAAAGAAAAGCGATATCATCGGTGCTATCTTTTGAGGTAAGTTTTCTATATATTTACTCACAAGTAAAATATTTAAAAAAGGATTACGAGTCGCACTAAAAGATTAAACGCTTTATCTTCATAGTTACCATCGGTCTACACCTACATTCCCTCCTCACCTCTTTTCATAATGTCTTCTGTATCTGAGATATTAAAACTTTTTAAATCCGGTTCATTAACATCTCTCGAGGAAATTCAGGAGGGTTTTAATAAAATTGCAGAACTAGTAGTATTTAATGACGAAGGTGTTGATGATATGAAGACATACATGGCAATGTGTGAAGTAGTTGATAGTGCGAGAGGACGTTGGTTCTGTAGGTTCTGTCAACAGTATTATGAGATTAAAAATCGAATTCATCACGAGAACAGCGCCTCTCATCGCGAAAATTCAATAATTCAACGAGGAGGCGAGATCACAGAAATCGAATCGGCGGTAAAAAATAGATTGAAAACGTTCTGGATAGGAGGTGATGAAAAAAGCAAAGACGTCGTTTCCTTTCTCCAAAAAAACAAAGATATTCTCATTTCTAAAGTTAGGGAGCATTAACCAATACTGCCCTTAAAATTAATATTATTTTGCATGCTGTATTTAAGAAAGGTGAAGAGATTAAGGATATGCTATTTAAAACTAAAAACACGCGGGTATTACAGATGGATGACATTGTGGAAATTTTAGAGAAACTGTTCGGGAAAATTTTGAAAGAAAAATCCGAGAGTCAGGAGAAAGGATCAGGATGGGGTCTTGAACGTGTGAAGGGAGTGGAAATAAGAATTAACAAATACGTACCGTTGAGGGGATCCAAATTCATTGAATTACCATATAAAATAAAAGCAACAAAAGCGATCGTTAATATAAAAAAATTTGATAATTACTGTTTCAAGTATGCGATTTGGTCAAAAAATGTTCCGAAAAATCCTCAACGGCCATCCTCATATGATAATGAAGATTTTCGCAATGGGTACAATTGGGATTGCATCTCCTACCCCGTACGATTATGCGACATTCCCAAATTTGAGAAGGTGAATAATATTTCGATCAACGTTTTTGGCTTAGACGAAAAAAACAATGTCTATCCGATCAAAATTGTTGATAGGGAACAAGAAGATCATAGGGACCTTTTGTACTTGACAGATGAGAACATTTCCCATTACTGCTACATTAAAAACTTTGAAAGGTTAGTGAGATCACAAATAACGAAATATGGACATAAAATTTTTATTTGCAAAAGGTGCTTCGCGTACTATCGTGATCGGGAAGTCCTGGAAGATCATAAAATTAAATGTAGCGTCAATGCACCAGCAAAAATCGTATTGCCTAGCGAAGAGGATAGATGGTTGAAATTCAAAAATTTTAACAACATTTATCGTGTTCCTTATGTCATCTACGCGGATTTCGAGTGCCTCCTAAAATTTGACGGTTGTTGATCATTCCTATTCAAAATTATACCAAAAGCATTAACCCATGAGTTTTTCATTTATTGTTGTCAATTCCGGAGGAGAATATTTTGAGCCAGTGTTATATCGCGGACCTGATGCCGCTAAGGTATTCGTAGAATACATCAAAGAGAGGGTGGAACTGATTGAGGCGGAATACAAACATACTATTCCGATGACACCCTTAACCTCAGAGCAAGAAGAGGCATTTAAAACAGCAACCACATGCCACATCTGTGGAGGTATGCTTGAGAACGATCGCGTAAGGGATCATTGTCATCTTACTGGAATGTTTAGGGGTCCAGCGCATAATAATTGTAATTTACAGTTTCAAATGCCGAAATTCGTCCCAGTATTTATTCACAATCTTTCCGGCTACGATTCTCACTTTATTGTCAAGGAATTAGGTTATGATGAGAGAGAAATACATTGTATACCTAATTCTGAGGAAAAATACATCTCTTTCACCAAAGTAGTGGGTGAGAAATTTACCATTAGATTTTTGGACACCTTCAGATTCTTCACTCTCGAAATTGGTGGGCAATTTACCCAGAGACAAATTTCGGCAAACCAAAAAGATTTTCGAGGGGAAACTCGACTTGGTTACGCGTAAAGGTGTTTATCCTTACGAATACACGGACACTTGGAAAAGACTCGATGAAACGTGCTTGCCACCTAAAGAGGAATTCTTTAGCAATTTGACCCTGGACTGCATAAGCGACGAAGACTATGAGTATGCCAAGAAAATATGGACCGAGTTTAATTGTAAGAATCTGGGCGACTATAGTGACCTTTATCTTAAAACTGACGTTGTACTTTTGGCTGACGTTTTTGAAAATTTTAGGGACGTTTGCATGACTGCATATAATTTGGATCCTGCGTGGTACTATACGGCCCCCGGTTTAACCTTCGACGCCATGCTAAAGTATACTCAAATTAACTTTGAGCTATTGACTGACTAAGACATGATTCTAATGGTAGAGAAGGGTATTCGTGGTGGAATCAGCCAATGCATGAAACGATATAGCGAGGTTAATAATAAGTATATGGATGACTACAATCCAATTGTTGAGTCTCGCTATATCCTGTATTTAGATGCAAATAACCTCTATGGGTGGGCGATGAGTAATTACTTACCCCATAGCGGATTCCGCTGGCTAACTACTGAGGAAATTCGAAATTTTAATGTATCCCATATTTCGGATGAAAACGAAAAAGGTTATATTTTAGAAGTTGATTTAGAATATCCTCAAGACCTCCATCACGAACACAACGATCTACCATTGTGCCCCGAAAACAAGACTCCCCCAGGTGGTAAACATAAAAAACTGTTGACGACTCTAGACGATAAGACAAAGTACGTCATTCACTATGTAAATTTAAAACAGGCTCTATCTCTCGGATTAAGACTGAAGACCATTCACCGAGTCATTGAATTCGAACAATCTCCATGGTTAAAGTCTTACATCGACTTGAATACAGAACGTAGAAAAATTGCTACGAATGAATTTGAAAAGGATTTTTATAAACAAATGAATAACGCGGTCTTTGGAAAAACTATGGAGAACGTTCGCAAGAGAATAAATTTGGAATTGGTTTCCAACGAAAAGAGGTTGGATAAATTAATTTCCAAAACCACTTTCCTCGATCGAACGGTCTTTAATGAAAATTTAGTCGCGGTCCATATGAGAAAATCCTTAATTAAAATGGATAAACCTATTTATATAGGTTTATGTGTTCTAGATTTAAGCAAAACTTTAATGTATGACTTCCACTACAGGAGAATGAAACCTAAATATGGTGACCGCTTGAAGCTATGCTACATGGACACTGACAGTTTCATATATGAAATAAAGACCGACGACTTTTACGAAGACATATCGACCGAATTAGACTTTTACGATACCTCCAACTTTCCAAAGGATCATCGATGCTATTCAAACAAAAACAAAAAAGTTATCGGAAAAATGAAGGACGAATGTGACGGGCGTATTGTTACACACTTTGTAGGATTAAGAAGCAAACTTTATTTCTATAGGATAAAAGGGGAGAAAGATAAAAAGAAAGCGAAAGGGATCACTAAAGCCGTAATTAATAAAAGCTTAAGTTTCGATGATTATGTAAATTGTTTAAGAGAAAACTCGAAGGGACTTAGGAAGATGATGGTCATAAGAAGTACGAAACATGAATTATTCACCGTAGAGATGAATAAAGTAGCGTTGAATGCTATGGATGATAAGCGTTACATATGCGAGGATGGTATAAACACGTTTGCCTGGGGACATCTCAAAATTCCAAATTTAAAGAGGACGTGGGATGAAGCCTTTGAATCTGAAGGTGACACTTGAATAAAAGTTACAATTTTGGGAAATTTGCTCAGTTAGGGTTATGTCGTTGAGGTGGAAACATCCCTTTACCTGTATTTGTGCCGGTCCTAGTTGTTGCGGAAAAACAACTTTTGTGTTGAGGTTTTTAGAAAATTTACAGCATTTGGTAGAAGGTGATATAGATCGTATAATATGGTTCTGCAGCCCAGGTAGTGAGCCTGATATAGAGGGAATCGAGTTTGAAAATCAAATTCCTTCTTTCGACAACCCGGAAGAATACCGACTCTATATGTCATCGATGATTTAATGCATGAAGCATATACTAAACAAGTTTGCGAATTATTCACGAGAGGTTCCCACCATAGTAGTATCTCTGTGATACTCATAACTCAAAACGTGTTCTATCAGAGTCCTCAATCGAGAAACATATCTCTAAATTCCAAGTACATCATCGCTTTTCGCAACCCTCGCGATAGACTTCAGTTTGGTCATTTAGCGAGGCAGGTGTATCCGGCGCAATCGTCCGAGTTGGTGAGGATATATAAGGAGGTGACATCAGAACCGTACAGTTATTTGGTCCTAGATCTTTCACAAGAGACGGACGATCGTTTGCGATTCAGTACCTGTATATTCCCAGATGAGATTACCACCGTATATGCGCCATCACATCTGATCGATGATGAAAAGGTTGAGATCTAACAAGCATTTGCTACACGTCATGAAAAACGCCAAACCTAAATTGCGTAACGCGATTTTGAAAAACGTAGACAAAGAGGTAATCAAAGTCTTGTGCGAGTGCTGCTTGAACACTTTGAACGGTAATCATAAAATAAGCCCTGCCTTAAAGAAAAATCTAAGGAAGCATTGTAAAACGCTAAGAGCGCTCGGCGATAAGAAAGGGTCCTTGAAACAGAAGCGGACATTATTGATTCAGAAAGGTGGTTTCCTTCCAATGCTCATCGGTTCCATTCTCAGCGGAATTATAGGCAGTCTGATAAACAAATGAGTCTCAAAAAGATGTTACTCATCGACCCAGAAGTTCTCGACAGAGAACGATCGAAAGCACGAATATCTAAATTAGACGAAGAAATGCACAAGGTCTTAAACAGGAAAGATCTGAGCGATGTAGATAAATGGCACCTATACAAACGTGCGTTGGATACTTATTTAAGCGTTGCGGTAGAGAAGAGAAAGTCAATTAGTATTCCGATCGTGAAAGTAAAAAGAGTTAGGAGGCGGGCGGTGATGAGACCTCCCGGTAAGACCTTGGAATCTCTAACCAAGCGCATAAAGTTAGATAGTGTAGCGTTAGATAAATCATGGGAAGGTATGATGGAGAGATTAAACCGCGCAGAGGCGTTAAGCGAAAAAATAACATCAAAGCGGGGAAGAAGCTTACCGCGTCGGGGATCTCGGGTTCGAAAACCAAAGACGCCGTGGACCCCGATAAAGTAATCGAAAGTATTTACGGTGATCCTGCAAATCCTGCGGGTTTTTCCACTGCGGATAAATAGTGGAAAGCTTTGAATAAAAAGATATCGAAAAGTAAAGTTCAAAATTGGCTGGATTCGCAGGATGCGTATACGTTGCATAGACCGTTACGAAAACGTTTTCAAAGAAACTTTTACGACGTTTCGTACATTGACGAAACGTGGCAATGCGATTTGAACGATATGCGAAATTTGAAAAAATACAATAAGGGATATGCATATATTTTGACCGTAATCGATTTGTTCTCTAAATATGCGTGGGCACTTCCGCTAAAAAGTAAAACTGGGGAAGACATCGTGGAGGCATTCAGGTTAATATTTAAGCAGAGCGGTAGAAAACCGTTAAAATTGCAAAGCGATAAGGGTACCGAATTCAAGAATAGAAAATTTCAAGAATTTCTAACAAGGGAAAATATAAAGTTTTATTACACACACAATCCGGATGTTAAAGCTTCGGTTGTGGAAAGATTTAATAGAACGCTCAAGACTAAAATGTACAAATATTTCACCAAATATTCCACTTACGATTTTGTGAGCGTCTTACCGAAACTTATGAAGGGATATAACGATGGCGTTCATTCTACCATCGGAATAGCTCCTTCCCGAGTAAACGACTCAAATGCATTCGAGGTGGGGAAAAGACTGGTCGAGACACGTATCGGAGAGAGGAAAAAAAAGAAAAAGCCGAGATTTACCGCGGGAGATTACGTAAGAATCAGCAAAGAGAGAATGCCGTTCGCTAAAGGATATACGTCAAACTATACGACCGAAGTTTTTAAAATTAAATCTATCGTTACGGGGAACATTGTTCCTACGTACGAGTTGGAAGATATGAACGGAGAGAGTATCGAAGGATACTTTTACGAACCAGAACTAAAGAGAACAATCGTATCCGAGGCCACCGAGTTTAAAATAGATAAAATATTGAGGCGTAGAGGAAAAGGTCGCAGTCTCGAATATTTCGTCAAGTGGAAAGGATATTCGGATTCCTTTAATTCTTGGATTGAGGCTTCGACGGTAAGACGTTTAAAATGAACGAGTTCTATCTCACCCTCCTTAGTGATAGCTCTCGCGAGTATTTCGAAGATAATACAATATTTACAACATTTTACAACATTTTACAACATTACAACATTTTTGGACGAAATTATCTCAACGAGTGGATTTAGGAAGCGGAGAATGGAGAGTGGGTTTGGCCGAATTTTCGCATCCAAGGATTCGTGATAACAGGATCCACAGGGAGGAAATGAATAGGGATAGACGACAGGTCAATATCGAAATGGATGATAGTACACCGATCACGATAGCTCCAGGAACTTATAAATCTATGAAACATATGCTAGACTCGTTACCTACTGAGAAAAGAAAACGCGCTTTGGATGTATTGAAGGAACATATGACTTGTCCTAAAGATAAAGTTCATATTGAGATTCCCGGTGATTTACCAGTTACGATCCATCCCGGAACTTACAACTCGTTAGAGGATATGTTACGATCGCTATCGGCTGATGAGAAAAGAAATTTGTTGAAATGTGATGAAAATGACTCGGATAAGTTATTGGATTTAGTCTTAGAATCAAAATCAATGATGAATGTTGAATTAAATGCAAGGATGTCTTTAGGAACGAAGGTTATTAAGGAGATAGATAAATTAATAGGCGTCTATGTTGAAATTCCACCAGATTCATTGCTTATTGCACCTCCTGCGGGAAAATACGAATCTTTGTTGCAATATATCATCAGTATGAATTCCCAAGATTTGAATGCTCGTTTTGACGATATTATTTTGCAACTCGTCTATTTTCTCTACAAATGCGTCGACATACCTGAAGATGTGAAAAATTTAGAAAAATTTGCTAATGTACGCATCGAAATACCAGAGAATTCACCGATTATATCATCTCCTGGCACTTACGGGTCTGCTGATGAATTAATATCTTCGGTTTTAGAACCGAAGAAATAGGGTGAAATCGATTTCGGTGAAAGGGTGATAAAAGCTATGGATAAACTCGTAAGTTTCCACGTCGAAATATTACCAAATGGCTTGGGTGTGGATTTTCCCCCAGGATCTTACAGGTCTCTGGAGGAATTTTTGCGAGTATTATATGAGGTCCGTGAAAAAAAGGATTTTTTGGGTAGCGAAGCGAAAGTCGGTGTAAGAGAAATAATGGAGAAAATAAACTATGTCATATTTGAAAATCCAAATTATTCGATAGATGTCACCAAAGGAGGAGAATATAGGAAAAAGCGGGACATCGCACGCAGTATTGACACGCGATATATTTTCGTTTATACGGATTTAATAAAGCCGCAATTGGTTGGTGTTTCTCTCAGCAGATGTTTGCGAATTGTCAGCGTAAACGAAGAAAGACACCATTTTTTCAATCCAGTTTACTACTTTCCCGTAGAGAAAAAAGAAATCGAGAACGTCGAAATATTACTCACAGGAAAAGACGGCAAACCATATCCTTTCTTCGGTGGAGCTACACCTTCTCTTTTAGTTTTACACTTTATAAAAGTGTTGCAATAACCAAAAAAGCCATCATTATCGTTCGAGATGTTAAAGGACGTGGATCGATATACGACGTATTACGTCAATCAATGCGGAGGAGAAATAGGTCCCGTCTACCGCGCCAGTTATCGTGTGCAGAGAGGTAGAGGATTAGGAAGCTTTCTCGCGGGTCTTTTTCGTTTCGCTAAACCACTTATACAAAGCAGTCTTAAAGCGGTAGGTAAGGAGGCGGCCAGTACGGGGGTCGGAATTCTCTCGGATTTGGGAACGAGACCAATTAAGGAAATATTGCGTAATCGATTGGGTGAGTCTGGAGCGAATTTGAAGAGAAAGGCGGAAGAAAAAATTAAAAAGATGAGTGGATCGGGTTTACGCAAAAGTAAAAGACCAAAGTTAATAAAAAGGAACATCAAACGCAAAAAACTTCATTCGAGGAGAAAGAGACGTCGCGTCAATACGGACATATTTTCTTCATAACCGAGATGGAACACATGCTATCCTCGCTCGACATATTTAGTCGGCCAGCTTTGCAAACGAATATTTTAGGCAAGCGCCTCATTCCGTACAAACCGATCTCTTTCTTAGACAATCAATCGACCATCGAATTCGTAGTGAAAGATTTGGGAGAATCGTACAAAAATTTGAACAGTTTTTATTTACAAATCAGGGTGAAATTTGTCAAAGCTGATGGATCAGACTATGGGCCAGGGGACAATAAACAACCCGGGGTAGTGAATAATGTCTTGCATTCGATGATCGAGCAATGCAGCGTCGATTTAAACGGAAAGCAAGCTACATCCTCGGAAGGTAATTATCACTATCGTAGCACTTTAGAAAATCTCCTTAGTTATGGCGCAGATGCGGCGAAGACTCATTTGGCTTGCGATGGGTGGTTGCTCGATAGCGGTGAGGATATCAATAAACAAGATGACGCAAATGTAGGATTTGTTACGAGAAAAGCTAAATTTGCTAACAGTAGGGTCGTGGAGCTCTACGGTAAATTGCATGTCGACGTATTCGACCAAGAGCGTCTCTTAATTAATGGAGTCGACGTAGGTGTTAAATTAACGCTCGCAAAACCGAGTTTCTACATCAAGGAGGATGCTGCGGGTACTTCCGTGCTGAAAATTCTCGATGCTACTTTATACGTCGAGCATAACGATATAAACCCCTCAATTTTGTTGGCTCATTCCATAGCGTTGGAGCAAAGCAACGCGATATATCCTTTCAAGCGAGTGGAAGTTAAGACTTTCACCGTCCCTCGAGGAAATCAAACGATTTCTGTAGATAACGTCATAACAGGACAGCTTCCGAACAAAATAGTTTTCAGCATGGTCGATAACGATGCGTACGTTGGAAGGAGGGACAAAAATCCGTTCGCGTTCTTTCATTATTCTTTGGCTAGTTTCTTTCTCATCGTCAACGGTGAGCGAATTCCACCGCAAGGCATTTCCACAAATTTCACCAATCAAAAATGCTGGACGCAAGCATACCGTTCTATGTTTTCGGGAATCGGCGTGCATCACGGTGATAAAGGTAATCAAATAACCTTGGACATGTTCGCACATGGATATTTCATTTTAGCTTTCGATCTAACACCTGACGGTTCGGGTAACGAAGAATATGTCGGTTTGATGGATAAGGGTACCGTGAGAATCGAAGCTGGCTTCGAAAACCCGCTCGAAAAAACCATAACGTGCATCGTTTACGCGGAATACGACGCATCTTTGGAAATAGATAAAAGTCGAAACATCATCACGAATTTTGCATAAGCGATGAACACGTTAGATATATACAACTTACTTAGTCGCGATCTACGCACGAGAAAAGTGTTTCGTGGGGTGTTTCCTTCAGATAGTTTACCCTCACCCACGCCTGGAATCTACGTGATAAATTTAGACGCTTCTACTCGACCGGGAAGCCATTGGATCGCGGTGCACATTTTAAATAAGCAAAAGGCAGAATATTTCGATTCGTATGGTTATCCACCACTCGTCCATTCGATATCAAAATTTCTAGAATCGTTCTCTCTCGCTCGAAATTCAGTTCAACTTCAGAGCTTTCGTTCGGACGTTTGCGGGGAATTCTGTTGTCTCTATGCACTCTACAAATCCACTGGTAAAACCCTCACCCAATACCTCAACCTATTTTCCCTCCCACAATTCAACGACTGCCGAGTCGCTCAACTCTTTTACCTAGAGTTTGGGAGCACCAGGAAAGGAAGACGTTGCCATCCTCGGTCGCAAAGTTGCTGTTCGAGAATAAATAGCACCGCAACCCGCGATAGTCATCATTCGAGATTCTGACTCGAAACTGTCAAGATGCGACTCATCATCGACTTCGAGTGGGGCTCGGACCGAAGAGTGAAAGAATTGGCTGCGGTGGAGGTGGATTCCGAGAGAGTCTTTTGGTGCAGCTTCCAAAGTCCGAACAAATGGATCGGTGGAGGCAGAAAGGTGAAATCGAGCAACGTTCTCCTGTGTAATGAGACATCGTTCGCAAACGGATTCATTCCCTACACCGAGCTGCTCTCCTGCCTGGAAACTATCATCAAGGACGCCACCGCCCTCTACGTCTTCGACGAGGAAAAATGTAGCTTTCTCTCTGACCTCACCGGACGCACTTTCATAAGCATGAGGAAAGATTTAGATTGCCCTTCACCGGATGACCTTTCCTTCCCCTCCATTTCCTGCTTTAATCCGTGCCACCGCTTACGCAAAAGTGATTGCGCATTAAGAAATGCGTACTGCTTATCTCATTGGCTGAAATTCCTATCCTTGAAGGTCGACGTAGATCCTTGTTCGACCGATGTCGAATGTTCCACCTCCTCACTCCCTTCCGCCTCCTCCTAAAGCATATATCCAGGCATTCGACCTAGTTACCATCAGTTGTCATGCAGAAACCAGCAAGTGCAGAGTCTCCCGTCCTTCCTAAACGCAGACGGGTAACTTCACGGCCACCACCATCCGGTCTGGAAACCCCCGAGAAGCGACCATCACCTCCATCAAGTCTGCAAACATCACCCACTTCAAAATCTAACAGACAGCCGAAAACTGTGCAGAAGTAGAAGAAAAAAGTGTGTTTTTCTTGAACTCTGCTAAAACAAGAATTGTCAGCATCGGTTTCGATCCCGAGAGATTCTGTTAAGTGATCGTGCAGTTAACTCAAGTGAACAAGGGATCGGTTGAACTAAACTATACCGATTGGTGTGAATTTGTTACTCAAGAGAAATTAATATCTGATTATTTTAATTTGGGGCAAAAAAATATTCCGCTCAAATCTTCCCTGAGTTTAGTGAATTATTTTGGAAAAAAACATGTGCTCATTAAAGGTGATCAATGCTCGGTGACCTTGAATGCTGAGGAATGGAATAAATTGTTACTATGTGTGAAATGTATAGCACTGGCTTTTGACAATCTAGACAACGAACGGATAAACGTAGACTATTTTTACGAACAGTTTATTGAAGTGGCAGGTGTAATCTGTATCGAAAACGTCGATAACTTGGAAAAGACTAAGGGGAGCAAACTCGACTTCGAACGTTTGAGACTTGAAATTCCCTTACATTGCTCGCTATCTGATAAAATTATCGGATGAATGTGAAAGAGGTGACAGTCACTGGCATCGGGTTAAAACCGTGTAAACTGCTCATCTCTGTGTGTATGTGGTCGATTCGGTCCCTGGCGTTGGGTTTAATTACCTCGCAAACCGTGAGTGATGGAGTGATGGAGTCGGTCCCTGGCGATGGAAGTAAAACTCCCGTAAACCGTATTCCATTAAAAGTCCTCCGATTGAATAAATGTATAGTGGATTTTCAAGCGTATCTCAATAGCGGTAATGAATTCGTAGTCAGAGAACTCGCAATTTGTGATACCGATCGCAATTGCTCTCAATCGTGGGTTTTTGACTGCCCAAAGGATTTGTCACTAAAACGAGAAAACACTTGGTTAGCACATAATCATCACAGAATTGCATTAGATGATGGGGAAGTTCATCATGAGGATTTCCAACGAGTTTTAAACAAATACATTTCAAACTATCATTTAATCTTAGTAAAGGGATTACAAAAAGTTAAATTCCTTTCCTCAGTTTTGGGAGACCGAGTCATCGATCTACAAGTTTTCGGATGCCCCTCGATTAAACAACTACCATCAATGGGTAGATATTGCATGTTACCTCAACATAAAAATGGTGAAGTCATTTGTGCAACGAACAATTGTGAATCACTAAGGAAATGGTTTCAGAGTAATGTTAATTTAGATAGGGAACATGATAGATTTATAACGTTTAACGATTTTCCCAAAAAAAAGATATTTTTAAATATTACCAAAATGGCTAATTTAGGATTTATTTTTACTGGTTATGAGGACGTCACCGTATGCTGTAAATGTGGTGTGAGCATATATTCATGGGAAAAAGGTGACGATCCTAAAGAAGAGCACGACAAATTTTCGAGAGGGTGTCCATTATTTAAAAGAACAGAATGTGATTCAAAATTGTAAACAAATGTCAATAAATACTTAAGTTAACCTATACTATTGTTTTTTATTTCACCCCTTGAATGTTACACCTTTCCGTGTTAATATACACAAAAGCAAGACGACATATTTCGAGTAAAACCTGAAAAATAAATTGTCTGAACAGGGATTTGAACCCTGGACCTTTGAATCTAAATGTCACAGCTCTACCCACTGAGCTATTCGGACAACACTATAAAAAAAGGTGCTCTTTTCATATTTCAGTCGTTAAATATCTAGATTACACGTGTTCCGACTGCATAATAGGTTGACCTTGACCTTTAGCTTGGCCTTGACCTGTGCCAGAACCGCTAAGGTGAGCTGTGGCCTCGAGTAGCCGTATCCTTACTGCGCAATACAGTATCCTTGGAGTTTTGCCATAGCCTTGAGTTGGCCAGGTGTACTGCGGCATTGAGTACACGTACCGATTCTGCGCAATACAGTGTCCTTAGCGTTTTGCCATAGCCTTGTGCCAGAGTCGGTAAAATCACCCTACTAGTATATTTTACTCGTTTATTCGCGCCCCCTCATTCACGAAATGGTGATCATCCGTGGAAAAATTTGTGACGTGAATATAATGTATAACCTAATGTATGAATGAATATTTTGATTTAAAAAGTCTTACCTTGTTGAGTAACAAACAACTATGAATGCAGGAAAAAGCCCCGAGTGCATATACGGAACGATGCTTCTTCGACAGTAATGCAAAAGAAACAGCCCGAGGGACTCATGGAGAAAGAATTATATAAATTTTATAAAATCCATAAGGACATCTGACGATCGGTAGTCATTTTTCATTTCGGGAAAACCTTTCTTTTTGGCTTTTGGAGGAGGTCGGCAGATCTTGTCGCACAGAACACAATCGACGTCTCCCGATTTTTCAGTAAATGAAATCCAAAGCGCGTAAGGATTATCGGATCCGGTCGAGGGTAAAGACGGAGCGCGATAAACAGTTCATATTGTTTTGCCCCTTAACTTGGGCTTTGGATCCCACGGCAGTGACATTAGAAAGGAAAGTGTAATAAATTCCGAATGTTGTGTGGCCGACTTCTCTTCCATTTTGGATGTTTGGTGGTAAAATATATCAAGTTTGAGTGGGGTAATGCAAATGTAAAAATCATGACGCATAATTTTGTAGAAAATGTTGTGGTGAAAAATCGACACTTATCGATGACAATTCATATTCGTTGAAAATAAAAGTTTTTAAAATTCGATGTTTATCGACATTTACCGATTTAAATCGAATCCTACCAAGCCTACGTATAACCCAGATCCTACTGTAATACTCGCGATCGTCCCGTAACGTTTTGGCACCACGCGGTGCGGTATCGCTGGACTGATACTGCCTTTGATGCGATTCTACGGCGAACGCCGAAAACTCGCAACTTTCGCCGAATCGGCCAGGAACGCCGGATGTTGGAAGTCGGATAATCGATCGCCGAATAACCGATGATTTACTGTATTTACATTTCAATTTGGCCATGCTCATTACATTCCTTGACGTTTAAAAACTAACTTGGTGTATGAACTGTTCTTTTGGGATTTACCAGAGAACAGTTGTTTACACAAGTTGTGATTTTTATTTATTTTTTTGGTATTCAAAATCTAATGCAGTGAAAAATAAAAAAGGCTGAATAATTTTCTATTACTTAGAGAATAATGTCAATTTTATAAAAATAACTATCAAACGAAAATGGCATAATGAAAAGGGTGCAAAAAAGAAAACTAAGCAAGAAATGATTTGTAAACGAAATGAAAATATTTTGCAATAATATTTTTAATAATTATAAAGAATAAGAATACTTCCACTGTAATCATTAGTGAGAATTTAGAATCTGAGGATAGTGGCATTGAAAATATGCAATTATTTAACTTAGCTGAATTTGCATTTTGAATTCTGACAGCAGTTCAAGATTCTGATAGTGAAGATATAAAACTAAATTATGAAGAAGAATTAATAAAGTGTCCTGTTGATAACTTGCTGAAAGATAAGACCACATTTCCAAATAAACTGACAAAAAAATTAAGCTTAAAATTGCCTTTTTTAAAATATCAACCAGGGAAACTATAAAATGATCAAAATAAAAAATGAACATTTTTCAAAATACTTTTATACATTAAATAATTAGGCAAGAATTAAATTAAGACAAACTTGACATTGTTATTCTTCAATATTGGATAGAACTAATTGTGAGACATGCTGGCTTTTTTCAGCAGTGGAATCAAATTATTGGTAAATTGATGTAAGGGATTGGTTGCATTTATCTGATAAAATTAAAGTGCATGAAAACTCTAGTGAACATATTTTTTGCTTAGAAGTTTCTGATATGTGGACTATTGCCAAGGCCGGATTATGGGGCTCAGGGACCCTGGTGCATAATTTTTCGCAGGGCCCTTCCTTCACCCCACACCCAGTGCCTGGTGCTTAAGTGGGGTCCTAGTGCAACTGCACCCCGGTTAATCCGGCATTGGCTATTACTGATTAAATTGATCAGAAAATTCACAAAGAAGCATATTACACATAATTGAGAAACACATTATTTTTGGCAATGAGTAATTTAGCATTTAGGGATGCAAAGAACATAAGAAGTTATTGAACCAAATGAACTTTTCAAGCATAATAAATCTGATGGCAACTTATGATACTCAATTGCAATGCCTCCTGAACCAGCATGATGAGATAATTAATAGTTAGTCCACAAATTCAGAATGAAATTATTAAACTTCATTCAAATTCTGTACTAGAAGACATTCTGAAAGATTGCAAATCAGCATCATTTTATTCTATTCATATTCTACTACACCCCATCTTTTCTTCCTAGGGCTTTATAAGGCAATTTTAAATTATTTCAAGATTTTTGTTATAATTTAAAAGATTAAAACAATTATTTGACAAATTATACATATCTACAAAATATGTTTAACATAATGGTTACACATAAATTCAGTTTTTTATGAGCATCACTCTAATGCTGATGAGGTCTTGCACAAGTTGTTTTCTATGTTTCTTACTAATTTTGGGAAGTTAGGATCAAGAAGGCAGAGCTGAATTGCCCTTTCCAAGGGAAAATCTTCTTTCAGGAGAGAATCTACACCACCTATATTGAAATTATAGAAATGCTTAGTAGTTGGTGAGGTAGTTGATTAATATAGTTTATTTGTACTTCTGGCTAATCAACCTCTTGGATTATTATAGAATTAATATAGTTTATTGAGATATCTTAATTATATTTCTCAGGGTATGCCTTGCATAAAATCATAATTTATTGTTGTGAAATTCTTCCAAATTGCTCTTATTCTGAAGAGGGTTTTATTACATTTAACTTGAACTTATAAAGAGTGATTTAAATCCCATTGCATATTAATAAATTTTGAAAGTTACTGTTTTATTTTAAACAAATCCTTGCATAAAGTTTTCTTATGCAGTTTTGTAATGTAATGTATATTCCCATTGATAAAATGGTGAGGTACAGAAAACAGGAGCACAGAGGGAATTACTGCAAGAATATATCCTATCTTTCATTCTCTTCTTTGAGCAAACGATTCATTTAATTCTAGTCATATTTTTGCTAAAGGATGTTTTCTTTTAGGATGCTGTATCATGCATGCCGCATAGCATTAAATCAGTGTTACTATAAATGCTTACAAAATACTCGAACAAACTATAAATTGAAAGTAAAATGTTAGTCTTAATTTTACGCTCAGTCAAATGCAGAAATATTAATGCTATACATGTCTTTCTAACAAAAACACAGACAACTGACTGATCATGATATTCGTCACTTTTTAAATATTATTTTTCTCTTCTAATACACTTTCCTTATTCAATAAGTAATAAAATTATGTAATATACTCAAGTAGAATAGTTTTCTCATCACATTGAAGAGTATCCTGAATGTCAACAAACACTTACTGGTAGACCAAAAGTAGGGATTTGAAATAAGGCCAAAGTAGGCAATGACCTAGGGACAGCGAGATTTCGGGGTGGCAATAAAAACAGGATTTCAGGGTGGAAATAAAAAAATTAATATTATGCAGACTTTTGATGAATTTAACTATTATGATCCATAGACAGATGGATGGACAGACAAACCATTATCATGCAGAAAAATAATTTGGCCTAAGGGAGAGGGGGGAGGAATTTCCAAATCTGCCACTGTGGTAGACATAATGTACCTAATTAATGCAAAAGTGTATTTACTGGAGGGTGTTCCAGGCAGCAGTCCAGGACCTTCAGACAGGAGATTTAAAATATTTTGGAAAATTGATTTTTAAAAATTATTAACGTCTCACAGAAAGACATGCTATAATTAACCAGAGCCAATTTTTAGACCCAAGGCTCCCAAGTGTTAAGATGTCACTGGCTAAATACATGAAGAAAAATAATTTCAAGAACCTTTATGTGAAAGATTCCCCAACCTTGAAAAATAGTAGCATCTTTTATTGTTAAAAAGAACTTGGTGGCTAAATTAAATGTTTTTCATTGAAGCCATGTAATTCCTTTTGATGTCAAAGTTTAACTTTATTTTAATTAGTTAGCATCAGCCTTTTTATGCATTCTTTGCATGAAGTGAACACATATGGGGGAGGTCGTTTCCATCCATATGTCAGCATGTCAAAACTTGGGAACCACTAGACGTATTTTGATGAAATTTGGTGTTGCAGAGTTTTGCTAAAATTGGTCAAAGGATTCCAATTTTGGTTTAAATCGGACAAAAATTACAACCACTTTGCATGAAGACCTACATGTAGTATACAATGTTCCTTCATTTCAACTCGGGAACCGCTCCACATATTTTGATTAAATTTGGTATTTGGGAGTTTTGCTAACATTTGCCAACCGATTCCAATTTATGTTAGAATCGGACGATAATTACGACCACTTTACATGAAGACCTACATATAGTTTACAATGTTGTTTAAACTCGGGAACCGCTTGACGTATTTTGATGAAATTTGGTATTAAGGAGTTTTACTAAGATTTGTTCACCAATTCCAATTTTGATTAAAATCGGACAATAATGACGACAATTTTACATAAGGACTTACATGTATTTTACAACGTACCTCGCTAGCTTCTCGTTAAATACTCATCTGAGCGAAAAATATTGAGAACATGGTGAAATTTCAAAGAACACATTTGGAAACTCTGTGTACTCTGACATGGAGTACACCTTTCCAATCTTATTTTTTAATGAGCAAAAAAACTTGTTGGTAAATATATTGTACTTTTAACAGACTCAATTTTAACAAATGTAAAATAATATCATTACTTATAATATAGAGATAAAGATCTTAAGTTTGCTTTTTGTAGCTCTGTGGTCACAAGGAATGCGAATTCTGATGAAATCTCATATAAAATTTTTTAACAGAGGAACTGTTGTAAATAATATTTTTCAAGGGGTTAAATATAAAAGTGTATATCTAAAGTGCCCACAATTTTTCTGTAAAGAGGCATATAGTTCAAAATCCTGAGTGTTGTATAAATGAAAATGTACTGCTTAGGTATGTCTTTATCTAATTAATTATTACTAAATTAATTTTTACAGTTATAGTAAAAAATAAGTGTCAATATAATGAATATATAATCATAACCTCAATAATAAGTTCAGGTTCCATTTTGTAGAATTTATTCATGATACAAATGAAATTCAACTACAGTATTAGACCCCTTATCTGGCAAGCTCAGAACCTGAAGTTAGCAGCATTTGTGAATTTTCCATATTTTGGGTTGTTAGCTTAAAATATCCTTATAATATATTCAAGGAGCATTAAAAGTAAAGAATACGAGCGTTTTATTCGTTTTGTAAATCATTGTACTTTTTTATTTATTTAAACAAAAATTTTATTTTTAAATTGAAATATTTTTAAAAATTCTTTAAATGAGAATACTGAAGTCTTTTATGTTTGCTTTAAATTCTCAAGAGAGAGGAGATAAAATTGATCATACATGAATTTTATTTAGTTGAAGCAAAGCTTAATGAAAGAATTCAGTGAAATTTTGTTATAACTTATCCAACTAGCAAAATGTACATATGTCCTTACAATGTTTGAGAAACTTACCCCATTCTGGTAGTTCATTGTGTTTGCTCTTCCTTAATAACTCCTGAACAACTTCTTGCAAAGGAATAACTTTTGGTAAAGTCTTCCCTTCTGCTATATTTTCTCCTTTCTCTAGCTCTAAATTGAAGAAAAAAACTAGAGGATAATGAATGAAACAATATCTCCTTAGTTACATATTTAATTTATTAGATACTAGACCTATGCTGAGATCAGTATTCCATATCTGCTGGTTTATTTTATTCTTTTTTCTGGGATGTCTCTTAAAATTTATCTACCTCTTATAGACAAAAAGTATGTAACCACATACATACAGTTGCACGCTCTTGGTAGGTTGCAGAATGCAAAATATCCTAACTGATTCAATGAAAATTTTACAAAACAGAGATAGGTATTTCGTTTACAAAACCATTATTTTAAAGGGAAAAGATGATCATTTTGTAATCAATGTACATGTAAGTAATTTTCTAAAACAACTTAGCAGTGGCATGGAAGTCATAAGCACAATTTCAAATTTTTCACACTTAAATCTCAAGTGTAAACATTAAATGCACCCTTAAAATAAAAGGTCAAGTTATTATTATTATTTTGCAACATTGAGGCTATTTTTGTCAATTTTAAATGTTTTTTTTGCTTGCTTTTAATTTGACAACTTTGAGATTCAATTTTATCTCATGTGTCTAGAACACTTGTAATTACTTAATACTAATGTTGAAAGTTTGTTTAATTTACTTTTGAACAGCAGTAATTGAAATTAATGTGATATGATTTAACATAATGTAAATCTGGATAAATATGTCTTGTGTTACTTTCACAAAATTCTTTCTACAATTATATAGAGGCATTCGTTTCTTCTTGCAAGCATGCATTATTTTTATGAACAATATTGAATGGCATAAGTGTTGAAATGCATGGGCTAATGCGCAACTATTATTTTATTAAAATAAATATGAAACACCATGTAAATAGGTAATTTCATCATCAAATTTGTCCTTCCTTATTATTAAAAATAACTGCATTTGTCCTCCCTTTTGGTAAAAAAATCTCATCACTTTAGATATATATATATATATGGCAGCCGAAAATAAGATGCGATGACTGACAGTTTTCTTTTCTTTTCACCATTCATGCCTAAATGTTGAATATTCCAACTTCATCGTTGGACTTTCCGTACCCCCTTACCCTTTACTACCCCTCTCATTTGTTTTTCCATATGGTTGTAAATGGTTTTCGAGCGACAAAAGTGGTGTATGTGGGTAGGGGTCTCAAAGGCAAGCGTGGATGCAGGAAGCATATTTTTGTTTTGTTTCCTTGGATTTGAATGTCATGAGATCTGGGCCGTGCCGATAGACTTTAGGGTAGCAAGAAGAAGGAATGCAAAAATCAATGGTCTTCAGGGACCATGTGGCTTCAGGAAGCTCGGTAAAGCAATTTTCCTCTCTTCCATGCTCTCAAAACAAATCTCTCCTCCTCCCTGCTTCATAGATTCTAAAAGAGTGACATGAGCCGCATGTGGTGAAAGAAAGCACATTTTATGGCATGCTACCATATATGCTCCCCCTATTATTTCTTTTTCTCAAACTTGTATTTTTAAACTATATAAATAGGGTGATGTGTTCTCTGTCATCTTTTTAATCTCACAAAATGAGAAAATTTGACATAAATTTTGCACAATTTTCCATTTTCAACTGTGTTTAATCTTACAGTATAGAACCCTATATCTGGCATCCTTGGGATATAGGGATATCCATCTATCTGGAATATGCTCATAAACAGTGCTTTGAATGAGCCAGAACAGGCTGGAACGCACAAAAACTATGTTACGGTTCATCACACGCATTGGTAAAATTGTTCCGTCTAGTCAAACATTTAGTAAATACTTCAGTTGCAACTTTTTTTCGAACCACTCAATAAATATTGAACACACAATCTTTGATCTATTATTGGCCTTATAGTGTACAGGGAAAACCTTTATTCCATTAAAGCATACAAAGTTCTGATTTTTACACATTTTATGGAGTAAAATAGGAAAGGAGATATTTAACACTAGTAAACATACACACAAACAATGCACTGAAAAAAGAAAGCTCAGAGCGCCGGAGTGCATCCAATGCTCAGTGGTGAGCCGGATAATTACTAGCGAGATGCTAAATTTATATTTCTATTTACTAACAAATTTAGGAAAAATGCATTAGTTTTAAAAATAGCTGGTTAACTGGATTTCTGGATAAGTGAAATCTGGATAAAAGGTTTTATACTGTATTTGAAGTTAGTCAAAATAGCTTTTGAAAACCAAATACAATAAATTTCAGGGGCCCATCTTACAACATGGAAGGGAAAAGGGAAAAGAAAGAGTGAAAGGTGGAACTGAACAACTAACGGACAAAAAAACAACATTTGCTATGGAAGCAAGCAAGAGTAAGACTTTGAAAACACTTCTCGGTATATCAACAACAAAATCCAAAGAAGAGTTGCATAAAGACAGCAACAACCAGGTGATTTTGAAACCGGCTCAGAGACTGACTATCCTGAAAATTCAGCAGAAAATGATTTAATTCACAATTCCAATTATTAGCATTGATTCCACCAATGTTAATAATGAAGAAATAATATTAGATTTATTTCGACAACCTAAGCAGTGCTATTTATTTATTCCTTTGAGGCCAATACAATTGGCATGGAATATGTCAAGATACAATACAAACAGCACATACATGAAAAGAAAATATATAAATAAAAAAGTGAAATGTACAATAAAAAGAGTAAAATATACAATACCCAATATGGCGGCAAAAAACAGATGAGGGAAATTGGGGATGATTTCCCTTCACAGATAATACAAGCCAATATTTAAAATTACATATCCAGAAATTCATGAATACTATAATAACACCTGTTTAACAGGTAATGTTTTACTTAAAAAAAATACATTTGGAGAGAAAATTTCTTTCAATTCCTTAGGTAATTTGTTATATATTACTGAAGCAGAACTGATATGAGCCTTTGAGACATAGAGTATATGAATACTGATTGGTATGTATCAGGTTGAGGAAAAAGTTCTGTCGTTTTAACAAGGTTGTGGAAATTGAATGTAAAGAAGTATTTAATTTTGAGAAATAATTTTATTTTTTTTAGTTAGTTCAACTAATAATAAAATTTTGTTTATTTGGTGGCAACAATTAAAATTGTTTATTTAATTATTGTGTATTTGCCCTTCATATAGGATGAGTTTGAAAGAGATTCGGGTCTGTTTATTGTATGAATTCAAACTTGGAAGCACAGTAACCGATGCTGCTGAGCAGATAGCCAAGGCTTGGGGACAAGGTTGTGACAGTAAGAACTGCTCAATGATGGTTTACCAAATTTCACTCTGGATATATGGGCGTTGAAGATAAACACCGTATAGGACGCCCCTCTGTTGTTGACAACGAGGTCTTGAAGCAGCTTGTGGAATCTGATCCACGACAAACAGCTAGGGAGATGGCTGTCACATTTATTGTTGACCAGAAAACTGTGTGCCATCATTTAAAACGGATAGGAAAAGTAAAAAATACTAGAAAAATGGGTGCCACACGAATTGATTGAAAGAAACAAAATGCAGAGGTTAAATATGTTCATTTCCTTGCCCCAAAAGAGCGTAACTGAGCCTTTCTTTGACCGGATCATCACGTGTGATGAAAAGTGGATTCTCTATGATAATCAGAGAAGGTCGGGACAATGGTTAAATGTTGATGCACCACCTATAAAATTACTGAAAAAAGATCTTCATCTGAAGAAGACTATGATTTGCGTCTGGTGGAACGTGAGAAGGATCATTCATTATGAATTTCTCAGACCACGAGAAACCATCACAGCAGAAGCGTATTGTCGTCAACTGGATGATATGCATAAAAAATGTGCAAAAAACAGCCGAGTTTACACAAAAGAAAATGACCAATTCTTCTCCAAGATAATTCAAAGCCATACATTTCAAAAATCACAACCCAAAAATTAATGCAATTGGGATATGAAGTTCTCCCCCACCCACCATATTCACCAGACCTTTCACCTACCGATTACCACTTGTTCTGATCCATGGACAATTTTATGAAAGATAGGAGATTCAAGAAGCATTGTGATGTAGAAATTGCAGTCACAAAATTTTTTGATTCCAGAGAACCAAACTTTTATAAAAAAGGAATAATTAAACTAGTTGAGCATTGGGAAAAGTGTATCAAATCAGAAGGTACATATTTTGATGAATAAAAATAATTTGTTAATAAATATTTGCGTTTTTATTCTCAGCCTCTTAAAACGACAGAACTTTTTCCTCAACCTAATATATTATTTTTGACACGAGTATGATAATTATGATAATTACCATTAGTGGAAAACTTAACGGGATTATTTTTAACAAAAAAACAGCACATGTAAGGATATACAGTGAAGGAAGAGTAAGAATGTTAATGGTAGAGAATAGTGGCTTGCCATGTGTACAGGTAGATACTCTGAATATTGCTTTCACAGCCTGTTTCTGAACAGAGAAAACTTCATTGGCTAAACTTGAATTCCCCCAGAACATGGTAGCAAAAGAGATGTAGGAGTGCACCTTAGCATAGTATAAAGATCTTAAAGTGTTTGTTGAAACAATTGGAGCAAGTTTTCTGATCATGAAGATCCTTATAGCAGCTTTTTTTACTAATGCATTGATATGTACAGACCAGTCCAGCTTCTCAGTAATATGGAGACCAAGAAACTTAACAGAAGACGAGTGATTTATACTAGAGTCATTCAAATGAAGAGGAGCATTACAAAGAGAAGATTTTTATGCATGAAATTTTAGGTACATTGTTTTTTTACTGTTTACAACAAGGTTGCTATTGACACACCACTCGTTCATTTCCTTTATTGTTAGGTTAGCATATTCAAGTAGGTCCGGTAAATTTTCTGCTGTTATTAGACTAGAATTATCATCAGCATATAAAATAGTTTTACTTCTGGAAAGGTAGTTGGGAAGGTCATTCATGAATAAGATGAAAAGTAGACACCCCAAGAATTGAGCCCTGTGGTACACCGAGTCCTGTTTTCAATGGACTAGAATTAGTAGTTAATTTGCCGTTAGGGATTCGGAGAGAATAATTAACCATTTGATATCTATTGCTTAGGTATGACATGATCCAATTTAGGGCTATCCCTGAAATTCCCCAATTATTTAGTTTATACTTCAATATATTATGATCAATATGGTCAAAAGCTTTACTTAGGTCGAAAAAAATACCTAGTGTATATAGCTTATCATTTATGGATTTATGAATATTGTTAAGAAGCTCAAAAATGGCAGTGTATGTAGATTTACCATATCTGAAACCATGTTGGTTATCAGATAGTAACCCAAATGAATTTAGATAGTCACTTATATGATTATGAAATAGTTTTTCAAATATTTTAGAAAACACTGATAAAACCGATGTTGGTCGATAATAATTGGAATCAGAAAGGGAGCCTTTCTTGGGGACAGGAAATATACATACATATTTAAGTGCAGAAGGAAACAGACCAGAGGAAAAAGACAAATTAATGATATCAGAGAGTGGTAGCGCA
This sequence comes from Tanypteryx hageni, assembly GCA_028673005.1. NCBI lineage: Eukaryota > Metazoa > Arthropoda > Insecta > Odonata > Petaluridae > Tanypteryx > Tanypteryx hageni. Next base: position 118,506,895 of record CM054116.1, read on the forward strand.
ACAAAATAACAAGCAGCTTTAACAACAGGCAAGGGAATGCCATCCAAACCAGAGGAAAAGTTGTTTTCAAAAGATTTGATAATTTTTATAATCTCATCAGGACATGTAGGGAATAAAATAATTGAATGAGGATGGCAATTATTAATATTAGATAAAGGATCAGTTGCAGAAATATTAGGAGAATTATTACAGAAGTGAAGGTTGAAACTCTCAGCAATTTCATCTGGGTCAGAAAGTTCTTTGTCATTAAATTTAATATAGGTGGGACTAGGACTATAACTTGAAGCTTTAGTGGGGTGCTTAATAATATTCCAGGTAGACTTAACAATGTTATTACAATTTTTAATGTGATTTTCAATGGCAATTTTCCTAGTATTTAACAAGCAAGGCCTAAATTCCTCGAAAGCTTGTAAATATAAAGCATGAAGGCTGGGATCAACAAATCTACTTAAGTAATGAAGATCTCACAAATATTGAGACAAAGTAATGAGCTGAGGGGAGTATATTTTATGTTTTCTACCCAGTAACTTCTGCTTAACCTTCTTCAGAGTAAGAGCAGCATCAAAGTATACAGAGAAAATATTAATAAAAGCATTAAATTTGGAGTCCACTTCCTGTGCAGTGAGAACATAATCCCATGGTTCTTGAGACAAAAGAAAGAAGTTGTTAACTGATTCCTGAGAAAAAAATCGTTTTGGTAATATAAATGGGATTAGGCTTATTAGGTAGTTTATTAAATTTTATAGTAACATCTAAAACTAAGTGGTTTGATAAGCCAGTATTAAAAGTTGAACAAAAAGATTTGAAATAATTAAATCGAAAATCACAAGATCGATGAGTGTACTCGATTGAGAAGCAATCCTAGTAGGCTCACTGTTAACTACCTGAAAACCAAATGAAGAGAGAAGATCAGTCTTCATATAAGAATCCTTTATGAGATCAATATTAAGATCTCCAAACAAGATTATGCCATCAACATCTTTACAAGTAACATAAGAGAAGGCATCACTGAGGGCCTGTAAAAATTCAGGGAGGACGATATATAGAAATTATAGCATACGTTTGTAGGGTTATCTTCAGAAGAGCCATTGAGCATTCAAAAACCCTCTCAATGTTGTCACTAAAATTAAGACATGTCATATCAATACCAGGTCTATAATAAATAGACACTCCTCCACATTTAAAATGTATGCGACAATAAGAAGAAATGAGGTTAAAACTAACAATACAGAAGGCAAAAATCTCGTCTTCCGATAACCAATGTTCTGCTAATAAAAAAATATCAATATTGAGATCTTCTATTAATAGTTCAAACATGAGACCTTTTTTACGAAGGCATTGAACACTGACAAAGAGAAACTTTAAAGTCAACCATATGATATACCAGCAGTGGGATTACCATTTTCTGTTCAAAAAGTATAGGTACCAAAAAGATGGGACTCAAAGACAATGGATATTGTACTAATAATAGCATTACTCGTTTTTTTGCTATATTTATCTGGCATTTGGAAATCCTTCAGAGAATAACATATTTGTATTTGTATTTTATGGAGTCGATTAACTCAAAACTTGGAAGAACATGAAAATACAATAGTCATAGGGCAAATTTAGATAGTTTATGTGAAATAATCAGTTAAATATAATTTCTTGTATTCAACCATTATATCTGGCCCCAAATAAAACTTATTTAAAAGAGAAGACAAGTAATGATAAGAATATTAGAAGTGGTAAAATTTATTGAAAAAAGGGGACTCAGTTACAGGGGTAAATCGAATGAAGCTGGATACATTTTAAATGACGAGTCTATTGACTGTGGTAATTTTTTGGAACTGATTCTCCTAGTTATCAAATTTTACCCATTTTTAGAAGCTCATCTGAACAATGTTACAAAGAAAAGTGTGGAAACAAGTGAGAAATGTAAATAAGGTTAATGCTAGCCACAACGAGGCTGGCTCCCAACATTCTTGTCAAAAACCACTGCTGTACATATTATAGGATCAATATGCTTTTTGATGAAAAAGAAAATAGCTGATGAAATAAGGGAAGCTAGGATGTATACCATACATATTGATTGTACACAGTATGTGACTTTTTCTGGTCAGTGTTCCATAATTTTACGTTACCAAAGCGCTAACAGTACTATTGAAGAGAAATTAGTAAGCATTGTACTATGCACTTCTTCCACAGATCGTGACATTTTTGAAACTTTTAAGAAAACTCTGCAAGAACTTAATATTGACTTTAAAAAATGCATAAGTACATAGTTACACTGACAGTGTCCCTAATAAGAAAGGTGCCTATAATGGTTTTACTGCCTGGCTAAGTACTGTTGCTCCTCTCCAAATACACATCGGATATTATGTCTAAAAATTAAATTTAGTCATATGTAATGCTACACAAAGCATCTTTCCTGTTTGGAAAGTAAAATTCCTGTGAATCATTTTTTCAGGAATCATACTTATGAATGAATGTTTGGCATGAAGAATCTACCAACCAAAGATTAAATTTGATAGAAGACAGACGGTGGTGGACCAAAGAACCTGTGGTGCAGAAATTGTTTGATTCTTTTGATGGAAATTCTGAGGGATTTTTTACTCATCTAATTGTTACCATAGAAAAAATTTGAACATCATCTACAGCAAAATCGGAAGCTCATTTCCTAGCTCAAAATTTCATAAAGTCTCTCGTCTCTTTTGACACAATTTTAATATCAAATCTGTTCTTAAGGGTATTTTCTATTGCCAAACAACTATCTAAATACTTTCAAACAAAAGGTTTTGATATTTTAACTATGTATAAAATGGTAGAAGACACTTTTCAAAAGATGAAAAACAAGAAATTACTTCAAAATTGTAAAAGAGAAAGCTGTAGTGTTTTCTGAATGAGCAAACAGTGCTTTGAGGGAGGCAGGTTGTAATATATTGGTGCATAGTTCACTGAAAAAAGAATGACTTAAGAGAAACAAGCAGATTGATGGAAATTCTTCATATATGAGTTTGATTGATGATCCAGAAATAAAGTATAAAATATAAGTCTGCAATGTTGTGTTAGACTGTACCATCAGAAGTATCAAAGAAAGATTCAAATCTGAAAAAGTTTTTTTCTCTGATTTATCTATTCTTGATCCAAGAAATTTGTCAGATTTAAATAAACAGCTTCCACCTTAACCTTTAATGAAACTTAGTGAAAGCTTAGAGCAAATTTGTCCACATATCTTGCCAGAGACATTACAGGAGGAGTTGATAAATTTTGCAAAAAAATGGCCAAAATTGAAAACTAGTATTTTAAATGAATTAATGATAGAAGTAAAGGAGTAAGTTGAAGAAGATAATATTTGTGTCTTTCATGAAAGTGAGGATGAAGCTGAGAGTAAAGTGTGTACACTGAACAGAAATTGCAAGAACTGTGCATTATGTTGCTATGCTGTTTTACAGAAATATAATTTACATAACTCTATTTACCCAAATTAAACAGTAGCCTATAAATATTTGCTTTGAAGAGTCATATGGAAGCCTCCGTGCTTATGGCAGTAGAAAAATATATGTTAGAATCATATCAAATGATGAGAAAATTGACTGTCACTGGAAGAAGTGAATATTTATGAAAATTCCTTCTATCTTAAATGAACATGTACACAATATACTCTCACGATCCGGCCCCTTTCGACTCCCATCCTCTCTGCGAAAGTATCGTATGGAGGTGGTCTCGAGACTTCTTGATGACTCTCAGACCTAAAAGGACTCTTCTAAACACAACCCGTCGCGTGCGGACTATGGTGGGTTGTTGGGAAAATAGGATGTATGGTACTCTTACTGTGAACATAGCTTAATACCACTGAAAGTGATTGGATGGGAAAGATAACATCAGGTTAAACTTAAATTCATGAAACAAAAAGGAATTTAATAAACAATGAGGACTGTACAACAAAAAACATGCTTCTCATGCATAAGAGACAAGCAAAAGCATTACCCAAAATGCAGAAAAAACAAAGAGAAGAAAAACACAAAAGCAAAACACGTTCAATGAGCGAATGAGCACATGCAATGGGCAAATAAGCAAATATAATGGCAAATAAGCAATTGCGATGGCACATGAACAATTACAATGGGCAAATAAGCAATTACATTGGCAAATGAACAATTACAATGGGCAATTGACAAAATACAATGGGCAAATAAGCGTCTAACGCGATTTGACGCCGTTAGCAATTGCCGAATTTCTAATGGACTAATTGACCAGCGAACGATGCCGTGGCAAAAGACCAATTTAATGAACAAGTTTAGAAAGCACAATGAACAACTCTTAGTAAGAACAATGAACAATTAACCGTCTAAAGCGATCTGACACCGTTAGCGATTTCAAAATTTCTAATCGACTAATTGACCGGCGAACAGTGTCATGGCAAAAGACCCTGTTGCTTTCCGGTCACGCCTTTTATAGGTCCACCTTAGTACCCGGGGATCAAGTTAAAATAGGTGGTCTCAATGCCACACATTGCTCTGGTCCCACTAGCGGAGGGTCGGGGAACCTTTCTACTTCGGCGGTGTCTTTGAACGTTGCGAATTTTGTTTCGTCACAATACTTATTTCATTTGTCTATTGTACTATGTACTTTTATATTAAATACATATTATTGTTATTATTATTACTTTGATACGATTTATATATACATATTTCGATAAAAAATAAAAAAATTCTCTCCATTATACTGCTTGATTTTAAATAAGATTTGGTCCACTCTCCTCTAATAGTGTGATGGGAGGGAGAGTTTGGACCAATTTTTTTCACCAATTACCAGGTTGTTTGATATCTCTCAGTCTGCCTCTGGTTTTTATTTGTTTATGTGTATTTATGGCTAATCAACCTCTTGGATTATTATAACCATAACTCCTTCCACACCAAACACACATGAGGAGAGAAACCAAGTGCCAGTATTAGCCCACTCTTTACAAAGAGCACCAAGGGAGCCATCTGCTTAATGTCCCTTCTAAATGACAGAGCGTTGACTTATGCAGTCTCCTCTAACCACAAAAGTAGGGGACGGGTCGATCCCATGTTGAAAAATCTGACCTCCACCACATTCAAACCTCAGAGGAGGGCCAATGCTCTAACCACTCCATCACCGCCAACCCAAGCTTGCCCCCGACTTTATGAATTTATGATCCCTTACTGTAATGGTTGCATAACTATATAACTGGAAGAAGCTTAGCTTTGAAGCTTATTTCCACAATATACAATGCATTTCCAGCATCTAGTCGAGTTTTTCAGGGATCCCATATGGAGCCTTTATTTTTTCTATTGTTTATTAACGACTATGGGCCTATTTCATTTTCTGTATTATTTAATTTACAAAATTTCTTTATATGCAATAGTATTGGAAACAGTTTGTCTTTGCTTAAGACCTGCTATTATTTGAAACTAGCTTAAGTTCCTGAGATTTCTCAGATAAATCAAATACATCATGTGTCACAAACTGGTGAACTTTATCCTTTGATATCCTATAAGTTGCTTATCTTGGGTGTCATAAAATGCTCTAAAACCCATCACCAATTTTTTTAATCTCCACCCTCTTTCTCAATAGGAATAAAGAATTTTCAAAGAGTCTTAACTCTCAAAAAAAATGTTGAATTTTCGATTCCCAACCAAATTTGCACATTGATTTGATATGTCTTTGAAAATCAACTACATTAATATAAATTTGTATACTTCTAGACAGTTTTTGGTTCTAGTCCTGATTTTCTAAGATGATTACAAGTAATTTTTAAAAATGCGAGGGAAAAATACAGTGCACTCATTCCTATGCAATTCTAATGAGATAACAGAATCAAACTTGGTACTTGGGATTGAATGCAAACATAACCCTCGACTTCGCTGTGGATGAATGTAGATTCCATGAAAAATTTGGTTGATGTTCTATCTGAATGCATAGAGGACAGACAGACTTCTTTATATATTAGATCAACTTTACTATCCTGTTTTGGATGGCCGTCCATCAAAACCCAATGTGGCACTGTCTTGCTGAAATCAGCAATCAAGGAGTGAAATGAATTGGGCGATGATATTCCAGTATATGTTATCATCAACTGTCACCTCAAAGAAAATAAGTCTCACCAAATGTTGACGAGACAGAGTACACCATACTCCAAGTTTTGCAGAGTGCAAGGGCACTTCGTTTAACTCCGTTTCTTGTCATTTACATTTCCAGTCTCACAAAAATGGTCAACCAATTGTGAAGTCATCATCTTATGAGGGACAGAAGCATCAGGATATATCCTCTGACACACTTCTTGCATTTGCGCATATAACCGAGTTGCAAAATAATGTTCAATTATGAACATCTGCTGCACCTGGGAAAACGAAATGTTGCTCCCGCTGCAGACAAAGCACTACTTATGCTGGATGGGACACGTGACACTACATGTCAGGGACTGTGAGTCATCGAGACACACAGATGGTACCAACTGTTGCCTGCAGGAAAAGTTCCAACATGTCATGCATTACCAGACCACTAAATCCTTGGTTGCATGACTTTTGAATCACCCTTTAGCATTATTTTTCCTACCTGCGGCACATATGCTGTGCCTAGATTTATTTATTATGATATTAATACTGTTGCAGAAAAAAGTTTGTTACTATATATATGTGCCTAACAGCCTAAATATCAGTCGCATAATACAATGGAGCAACGTCATTAAATTTGCATTTAATTTTGTTTTTGAAAGAAAAATATTCACTATTGTCGTAAGAGAATATAAGGTTTGCATCAGTTGCCAAGACCTATAGAGAGAATTAAGTTCATACATTGGGGCCCGGTAAGTTGTTTGTCCAGGGACCCGTATTGGCTCTTGGTGCCCCTGCTCATACCTCATATTGAGAATGCATCTTCTGTTTGGCCTCTCTATTATTTAAACTATGTTGATTGTGTTGGACAAGTTCAATGCAATCTCCTAAGGTTTATTAAATAAAAACATTGTTATGATGTTGAGGAAATTTGTAATCCTAATCTCTTGAAACCCCTTAAATTGAACTCTTTTCATTCCTATAGAATTGTTCATGATTTGGTCTTCTTTTTTTATAGAGTTAGCTTACTTGTACCAAACTTTTAAGTTTTATCTCTCCCTCCATACAATACTAGGAATGATCTGATTTTTCATACTGAAAATAGTATTTTATCTACAATTCGTATGTTCAATTCAACTTTAATAAGAATTCAGAGATTTGCTAATAAGTACTGCACCAAAACTGCCATTTTCAATTCCACTAAATATACAATTACCATCTACAATCAATCACAATTAAATTTGATTCTTGCTTTTTAATTAAAATATTGCATAATAATGGGTGTAAACCTGTAAATGTATTAAAATAAAATATATTACTTCTCATCACTTATACAAAATGTACCTTTTGTTAGAGCAATCATATTTTGCTAACTACTATTATATACTGCTAGAATATTTCCCAATTCACAACAAAGATTAAAAATCTATTAATTTTCATTCTAACTGCATTTTAAATAAAATATTAACAAAACTGCTTACCATTATCAACATCATGAATGACCATAAAATCTTGAAGTGCAGCAATACATGAAATCTTTTGCTCTTGAACTGATTTTTCATAATCTGATGCAAACTTAATGCGAAACTTGCGAATTAGTCTTTTTTGTGAGTCAGAAGCTGGATTTTCTTTATCCTACATTATTAAATAAAATAATATTAAAATGTGGAATGCTTTAACATATTTGTTATATTTCAACTATTATTATAAATTACTTCCTCACATACTGTAAATACCTGCATATAAGAAACACCCATGTAGGGGACTCGGGGAGATTTTTGGGCTCAAATTTTATGAATATTAAATACACCTGTTTATAGGATGCATAATATATATATTCTAGCAAATGATCTGTGTAACAAATATTTTATCATTTAAAAGTAAAGATGATGAGTAAATTATTGAATGCCTTTTTAATAGGAGGAATAAATAAATTAAAATTTACACTTTTCATCCCATTATGTATGTACTTAAAATCAATGTTGAAATGGTTTTATGTAGCAATAGTGGAGATGATTACAAACTTAGGTAGCATTCCCAAAACAATGTAATAGCAAGATACATTGTGGCAGGATGATGACAAAAACACCATGATGACAAAATGTATATTTCCAAAGCGAATGAAGATTTCAGCCAGTTCAACAACATCATCAGGAATTTCTTGCTTTTTCAGTTTTTTAATTTCACTTTTTGTCATTATGTTTAAATAAATATCTTCTAATGCATACATCTAAGTAATCAATAACTTGTAATTTGTCGTCATTTGATTTTCGCTTCTCAGTGAAGACATCGCTGGGGAAAAAACAAAAAATATTAAGTACATGTGAAGGGTGCACTCTATTTTTGAGCCCAAAATTTTTGCAAAAATGTGCGTCCTTTATGCAGGAGTTTACAGTAAGTTCTTAGGAAATCCTGTTAAGTGCAAAATTATTTAGGTGAAACACATTTGTAAAATTATACTAATGGAAATGTTCCAGGTGTTAACACAGATGAACACAATGTTTTATTTCTAAATTAGGTGGAAAAAATAAATAATAAATCAATATTCAAGGAATACATAAAAAAACTAGATTTTATGCAAATTGAAAGAAATTTTTTTTATGAGATGGATATTAATCTAGGTGGGTAAGCAGGTTGTTAGAAAAATAAGATTTCAATGGCAAACTCATATAAAGTTAAGGGCCTGTCCTAACCAGTGATAGCATTCATATCACCAAATTGTGACTCTTAGGCAAACTATTTTTAATGAATTTTTGGTTTTAATAAAGAAATCTTTTGAGGACAAAATTGATCAAAAAGTACTTGAAAGCAAATGAATACTGTACAGAGTTAAAAAATATTCTTCATAAGGGGAAACATCACAAGAGAGCAAAAAAGTGATTAAAATTTATTACTGCATGTGGCTTTAAAGAGGTAATATATTCTTCTCTTTTACTGCATAAATAAACATTTAAATTCATGTAAAAGAAAATTTAAAACAACACTGCTGATTCAACTATTTTCTTGATGTGGCCAGGAAAAAAATTATGAATGACAAATTAACCAGGCAAATATTTTGTGGCCTCTGTTGTAAAGCTACAAGTATCATCAGACTGGATCCTCTACTTAAACCATGTGTGCTTGATTGGTTTAGTACTACTGTCTCAAGTGCAATTCCTCCATGAACCACAAGCAGCAAATTTCCCTGTAAAATTTGACACATTTCCATCAGTCTGTAAGATCAAATTTTCATTATGATTTATGAACAGTCGATCAAAATCAATTGAATGATAGTTTTATCAAACACAAGTGGGTACCTGGGATCTATATGACCTCATGTTATATTTTTCTGTTAATTCTATTAATTTACTGAATTATATACTGCAATGATGTATTAGAGCAAAAATTTATTATTGAACAAAAATATCACCAGATTGAATAAAATTATTTATGGTCTAATTATCTATCAAATATCTAGTGGGGTCATATAGACTAGAGTTGGGGAGTATTTGCAGTCACTGCTATTTTGTAACAGTGAATAATGGGGAACTGCGACCAGCAACAGGTATGCGTGGGAAGAAACAGGTATGGGAGTCAAAGCCAGTCACAGGTTCAGTCACCGTGGGCTCGGTGGAACAGGAGAAGGGGCGCAGTCCCTAGTCCCATTCCCAACCACCTGAGTCCTAACTTGGTCCCAACAGTCCAAAGAGGGGAATGGAATGAATAGGAAGAAGAAGCTTTAAGGGGGAGCTGGAGAATTGTGGCTTCTAAAACCCTGATTCAATGCCGAGACGAACTGTGTAGTGGAAGGGGATGTAGGCACTGTTTATCTGCTCTGTAACGTCACTTACTCTTGAGATATTTTTTTTCTTTGTGTCAACTCTTGAGAGCTATATGAAAAGGGAAGAGGAAGGGTCTTTGGGTCTGGGCTAGTGCTTGGTTCAGCATTTCTTGAGAACAATATAATGAGAGTCAGAGAGAAACACTTATCTGACATCATTGCACAAACAAGCCCATTCAAAGATATTTACAATGCTACCCGTTATTGGCCAATTCTTGGTTTGATGGTGGTACCACTGTCACCAGCTCAAGGTAAATGCAATGAAAAAGTCACCGGTGACTCAAGTAACAGGTACAAGTCATAGGCATTTGTTTGTCACTGGAACAGTTTGTGACTGTGACAGAAAAAAGTCACACTCCACAACTCTAATATAGACATCCACATGCCTACTAAAGGGTTAAATCATTTATCTAATTAACTTTGTTCTTTTTAGGATATTTTATAAAAATTATTTTTTGTTATTGATTCAGTAATTGAGACAACGCAGTTTTCAACTATTTTAATCCGAAAATTATAAGCACAATTAAATTAGTGTTAAAGAGTCTTTTCTGTTCACATTGATTAATATGCTATTAAATTTTTAAACATATTTTGAAATAATTTAAAACAATAGTTTTTTATTTTTTGAGATTCAATCTTTATCATTCAATTGTCAAACCTGTAACATTAACTTTAAATCATTCTTTCCCTTGTCTGTTTGTAACCATTTTCCATCATTAAGGTATGCATATTTTTCCAGATTCCATGACCCCACTGCGTTATGGAAACGATAAACAGAAAAAAGAATCATTAAATTTCAGATCTGGTAGATTTTAATGTATTCATGTGCCAAAACATTTATTGTTGTAAAGCATTTTATTTCGGATAAATTTTAATAAAATATTTTAATTATATCAAAGGTATAATAGTAAAATCAAATTATAGATAAATAGATATATAAGTAGTTTGGAATACTGGCTGAAGGAAAATGTGAAATAAAATGAAAAGAAACAAGAAAAGCAATCACTTAGCCACTTCAAGTAAATTTCTTTAAGTATATTTGAATATATTACACCGACTTAAACAATACCCAGCAAGTGCTTTAATTTTTTATGAATAAATTATAATTTAAAGATATTATATAATATTATTTATCCGTCATAGACGAATGTTATGACTAGAGAATTATGTAGTTACTTTTAGTGTTTATAATCCCGCGAAGATTCATCCAACAGAGGGCCCCAGCATGATAAAATTTCGGAATTAGCAAACGAGAATCGTCGAGCGTTATCTTGTAATATTGACAAATCTCGAGGTAGGTTTACTAGAATTCTATTAAGGTAAATCAATTATATAATTTTTCATTTGAGCGGCTTCATATTATAAGTCTTGATCTTCAATTAATATGATATTTGATTACTTTATACGTATTATTTGCCGTGTAAAACAAATTTGGAGCCGACTTGAGTAGGAACGTCGGAATATCGTATGCAGAATTTTACTTTTGCTGAATTTTAGTTATTGTATGTAAAATTAATGTATTTCATTGTAGCTCGATAGTAATTTTTAAAAATATTCCTTCTCCGTTTAATAGATGTTCGCTAATAATATTAACTAATTGCATGTAACTTGTATTAAAGGAAGAAGTCGAAATAGGAAACGGGCTGAAAAATCGAACGTGAAATCTTCCTCATCTTCTAGCACTGAAGATCTGCATAATAAGTTAGAGTGAGTTGAAGTTTAAGGACATTTCTTACTTAGTGATACCGGACCTCATTTTTATCCAGTCTTTGTTTTAATATTTCAATAAGGTAAGATATTCAATAGATACACCAGTTTGGTTAAATTTTCTAGCATCATGAGTAGTTCTGAAGAAGTTTCGTGGATATCTTGGTTTTGTGGACTACGTGGGAATGAATTTTTCTGTGAAGTAGATGAAGATTATATTCAGGATAAATTTAATCTTACCGGTTTGAATGAACAAGTTCCACATTATAGACAAGCATTGGATATGATTCTCGACCTAGAACCAGGTATTTGAATGTCATAAAATGTAGCGTATTAGTAATGCATTGAATTTACTAATCTGTATTCAACTTCATTATTTGTTAGATGATGAGCTGGATGATAATCCTGCTCAATCTGACATGATTGAGCAAGCTGCAGAATTACTCTATGGATTAATTCATGCCCGTTACATTCTTACTAATCGAGGAATTGCGCAGATGATTGAAAAGTATCAGGCCGGCGATTTTGGACATTGTCCTAGAGTATATTGTGAGAGTCAGCCTTTGTTGCCAATTGGTAAGATAACTATTTGAATCAGACTTCTAATAGGTAATATTGTAATATTTTGAGCTTGTAATTTTTTTTAGTTTTTGTGTGGCTTTTGGGTTAACTCATCATAATTGCTGCATAGGTCCAGAAGTTGATTGTAGTGTAATTTCTTACACTAAACATACCTGTAATTATAATTATTAAATGTTTTATTTGAAGATTTATTTTTTAAATTAGAAATGTTTTTATTCTTTCATGGAAATTCGATATTGTCATTCTGAATTGGTTTATTTGCATTTTTCATTTAGGTCTCTCAGATGTTCCTGGGGAAGCAATGGTTAAGTCTTATTGTTCAAAGTGCATGGATGTCTATACACCAAAATCATCACGCCACCATCACACAGATGGCGCATATTTTGGCACTGGTTTTCCACATATGCTCTTTATGGTTCATCCTGAATATAGGCCTAAGCGTCCAGCTAATCAGTTTGTGCCACGGTGAGTGATCAATCCTTATGAAACTTTTTGGTCTGAAGGCTCGTTGTTTAATTCAATGCTTCTCAGCTTGAGGAAAAAAAATCACTTATATGTTGTATGATACAAATATGGTTTTATAAGACAGTTTACCATAGATTTGTCAAGTTCTCATAATTCACCATTAATTTATGAATCCTTTTTTTAGTGTTGCATTGCAAATACATGCATTAAGAATGGAGAATTATCATTAATGTAAAATTTCATAAAAGTTAACTTTTTAGCATACTGGAATTATATGCTAGATATTTTTGTTTTGAGCATGCGAGTTTTAACAACATAGTATATGCCTGTTCCAATTAGTTGAAATGAACTTGTACTCATTGAAAAGCTAGTTTGTTGATTAATATGCTTTTGTTTCTATTATAGTCTCTGCCTTACAAGGAGAGATGCTGTATGCTATTGGCTTGTATCTACTATTGAGATTTTCCCTGATAAATTGTAATTCTCCTAGAAACATTAAATGGTTGTGAAAACTAAATGTGTTTTTTGGCTATAGGGCAGCCATCATCATTTGTAATTCTCAGATAGTGGTTTCTTGAAAGAAGATTCTACTATCAGGGAATTGCCGCTTATGATGGCTGCCTTTCTGTCAAAATGTGCATTTAGTTTTCACAACCATATGTAGGTTTTAGAGAATTCAGATTTATCAATTTGATCCTAGACACAAGATGAGCTTGATAATCCTTCGAAACTTTTCCTTCTCAAACAGTTGTCTTGACATCCATACATTCACATTTAAAGCTGGCATGTAGTGGGATACCACTCTTTGTTGCTAATGTTCTTGTAGATGGCTAACAATATTATATTGCTTTATTAACTGTTCATTATAAATTACTAGAGTTATGCACATTTCCTGCATATATTAACCCCTTTACACCTTAAACCAGTGGTGCACAACCATTTACCTGTCATGCACCATTTCCCTTTGGCAGAATGTCCATGTGTTACTTAATTTTTTGCATGCAATAGGCATATATCTAACAATAATAAATTCTACATTTTACTTACAAGGGGAGTCCACAACCTTGGCATCTCTGATTTCATTCAAATTTTGTGATGATAAAGAACATCTCTAATTATGTTAAATACCAAAGAAGTACGACCCCATATTAAATTTATAAGAAAATCGAAGATAAAGTTTTGCATGTGACTCTTATGCATTTTGTATCACCCTCCATGACAGAGTCACGGTGGCTGAGGGATTAGCACACGTATCTCACAAAGTAACTTTTCGCCGGTTCGAATCCTGAATATGTTAAATTATTTCATTTTTGTTTTGCATTTTCTTGTCATTTCTTTCTTAATATAATGATGCTATATTAGGACAAATTTTTATTAACTTCTTTTGCATTTTTTATTATTTCTAATATGACAATGTCGTTTTAGGATCAAAAACATTTTTCATTTTCTTATTACTTCTTTCCTATGATGACAATGTCGCTACTGCAAAACTGTTATTTCGTTCAACAGTTCAATAATTTTCTTCGTGTATGGAGAATATGCAAGATGTTACAATGTGGACATGACATGGCCTGCATTATCTCATTGTTGCGTATTCATATTATCAGAAGATCTGCGCTCATCAGACCACAGTATTACTATGATTGCATAGGTTAGCTGATTTAGAGCGTTACTTGAGGTTGGTTGATTATTCAGTGAACAAATATTGTTATGAGTTATGACGTGGTAGTTGTGAAGAACCAGTCATTAACCATCGTAAGGGTTCATTTCCCCCATGCCCAACGGTATCAGGGCCCGATCCCCTTCTCTGATACCTCGATTACTCATTAAGGTAAGCTATCTCCAAGCCATTCCTCATTACTTGCAATATATAAGAGGTGCTGAGGATCAGAGGGATTATCTGTCGGTGTACCCTACAGGAGTAAGTGTTGCTGGAGACGGGAAGGAGTTAATGCAAGGGAGAAGCGGCAAGGAGTACAGATACATGGGTGGAGAACATGGAATGGAGGAGAATGTGCGGGAGGAGACCAACAGAGAAGCAAAGTATACTTCAACTTTTTGTGGCTGTCCAAATATTGCTTGACATCGCGAGTAGAATGGGAAGGAGTCCCATTATGCAGTACCCACATTGTCTGCCACACTGCCAATGGTACATTGTCCAGTAGTCGCGGTAATTGCTCCGATAGAAACTGTAAATAGGAGGCCTCTGATAGTCGAGGTGGTAGCTCATAAGGGCCTAGGAGGTGATAGCCAATTATTCCCACCCAAACATTTATTGCAAACTGGTGTTGGAATCATCTTTCCCGAATTGGGTGCGAGTTTTCATCAGCCCTTGTGTGCTGATTACGGCTATTCACAATTCCGCTTCATGTGAAGCATGCTTCAACCATCACCAGGACTTGGCTGAGAAAGTTTGGATCTTACTGCAGTAGCCATTCGCAGAACACTCTTTGTCGCTAATAATCCGGCAGTTGCATAGCTTGAACAGGCTGTATGTGGAACAGATACAACATTTGATCATGTAACACCCTCACACCCTTGGCTGGGAAATCCAGTGATGAGCAGCCAACCGCCTGGTACTAGTACCAGGGAATTGTTCAACGGCATGCAGAACATCTTCCGCATCGGTGCTCCTGTGACTTCCTGGTCTACCAGCATTTGCCATAATGGGCCGCTGACGGCCTGTTTCTCTCAGACGACGATCCAGAGAAATGAATGTCCTGCAATTCAGATGTACTGTTACGCTGTTTCTCCGTGCAGCAATATTATATCTGTCAATTCGTCTAATGAATAATCAGCATTATGCACCATTCTTCAATACGAAACATGATTACTACAACACCAGAACATCAACAGTAAGACTAGTTACTTCGTGCGAGTCTGTAGACTGAATGGTTGCTTTCTCCGTATCTCGGCATTGCCTCGTTGATGCCACATGTAATGTTGCCATATCTCGCTAACGAAGCGGTTGTGACCATATGTTTATATAAAAGTTTTTGCTTGGCTGTAGGTGTAGAACACGATGCTAATATTTAAGGTATGCAATTAAGCATCACCCTGTATAAGTATGTTTTTGTCACCTAACAGCATCCAGGAAGAAATCGGTAGAAACTTGTATTATTGCATGCTTGCAACAAATCCTAGTTTATTATCTCATTTTGTAGTAGAAAATAGTAATATGTATTACACTACTCCCTCGATATCAGTGAGGGATGCATTCTGCGAAAACGTCGCGGATACCGAATTCGGGGATACTGGGCCTTATGTTTACATTATATCTTAGGATAGGGTCACCATACAAAAGAAGTAATTTCAACAAATTTTATGCGCTATTTAGGCTTATTTTTACTGGTAATAGTACTAGATAATATCACCTAGATGAATTTGAAGAATATTTCATCAGTTAAATTCGTTCCGGTTTGTCTCAAGTAAGGTTGGGGATCCTCATACAGTAATTAAAGAAAAATAATTGAATTTGTCCATTTTTTATGAAAGAAATCGTATTACATTGAGTAAATTACTATTGGCATCGTATTTTACTAGGGATAAAAGAAATAATAGCCTTGCATATCTGCGTTATTTTTACCTTTCCTTTGAGAACCACGAACCGTTACCTATGTTCATAGTTCTAAAAGGAAAACTAAAATATTAAATACTATATCATATACTGTAAAAGAATATGACTCAGATATTATAAGTATATACAGATTACCGCTTATCTGAGAGATACTGCTGTCAAAAGTAAAAAGGTTTCCTAATACATATTTATTGCCAAGTCACTGCATATGTAGTAAATAGCATGGGACATTTGAATAAAAGTCGGACATGGCAAGATTATGAAATTCTTGAATTTATGTATAAAAATTAAGCTCTTACAGTTGAAGTGAATACGATTTCGAAGAATCGTGTAGTAATTTTCTTACCACTAAAAGCAATTCTACTCCTGTCTGAAATAACAATAGTGAAAGCGAACAGCCAATCAAAAGAAAATGGAAAACTAAACTTAATAATAATGATTTTAATTGGAAAAGTCAAAATTATTTTTACAATTTCTTGTGTGTATAATAAATAATCTTAAATGGTCAATTTTTACTTATTAATCTCTACTAAACAAAATGTTTATAAAAAACTCAGTCCTTAAAGAGGTTACGTAAAATAACGTGTTGGAGAGATTCGGGGATATGCGAGACCTTGCTCGCAAATACTGGGTAATGAGAGATAAAACCAACTTGCGGATAATGGGGGAGTAGTGTATATTCCAATTTGAAATTTTAGTAAAAACTTTTTCTTAAAGAACCTACCAAATGAGCAAGTGTTGCATGTTTTGAAAAGATCCAAACTTTTGACTTATTGCCCAGAACATAATTTTTAATGTTTTAGTTGTTGTAAATCGAATTATTTCTAACATGCCCTAACAATAAGGATCTGGTAGACAGTAGGGTACAAACCTTGGCAGTTGAATATCTTATTTTATTCAAAACTTGACTGCTCTCTAAAATTATACAAAATAGCCAAAAACTTGCAAAGTAATTCTCATTCATCAAAGAAGGATATGTTAATTTTTCATACTTAGAATGGTTTAGTAATGTCTTAAATTATTCTTAAGCAATAAATTTAAAAATGAAAGAGTAAGGTTATTTATATTAAATGATGGTTAATATAGCTTATATAAACTGTGTATTATGCTGAATTAGTTATTTAGGGGTTATATTAGTCATTTAAAGGTGTTTTATGAACTTGTTTATGACCGTCCATACATATTATGGTGACCACATATGAAAATCAAGAGTTACAAAATTTTCCAGTTTTGAATGGCCCGACTGCCCTTTTAGTTCGATTGATCATGGCCGAACTCTCCATAAAATAATGGTTCATCTATTTAGCAATTTTAAGAGAATGCCTCCAATATGAACAGTTAAGTAGGCTGAGAAATAAGGTTTGTACAGATATTCATCTACTCAGTTGTAGAGAAAAGAGAGCAAACCTGTTCTTTCCATTTAAACCTGGCAATCCTTGTTTATCAGGAAAATTTTTATAATCAATTAGTATATGAAAAAGTCAGTCATTAGAAAACATCAGAGTGACAAATTCATTTGTTTTATAGTATTGACCATATTTGATTCAAAGCATGTGTTATGGGTTACATTGATACTTTTGCATCGCTATTAATTTTAATCTTTTTTCTTTGAAGTTTATATGGATTCAAGATACATCCCTTGGCTTATCAAATCCAACACCAGGCTGCTATCAACTTCAAAGCCCCAATGAGAGCAGTGGGATTTAACAATGGAAAGCGCTGAGAAAAGTGTAAAGGAATATTTTTCCCTTCTTGTCCATCATAACCTGTGCTGCATTCATTTGGAAAGTCAAGTGGAATATTTGGGGAGAGTGTGATGGCATGTTGAACTATTAAGTAATTTTGTTGTTTGAGGTGTAAAGATGTAGGTTATCTTAACAATTTTAAGTTCATTACAAGTACTACAGTGGTTGCCAATAGATTTGGAAATTCCTTGTTCACTCAACCAGAAAAGATGATTTAATAATTGTGAAATGTTTTATTTTCCTTACTTCCAAATATGTATTTCCTCAATTGTTTGATTCATCACCATTAATTTCCAGAGAAACTGAATGAAATTGTAATAAATAAAATTATCGAATCACTTATATTTTTGGCAGACTTTTATGAGGTGATACACATTTTTATTACATCGTTTTTTGCCAGTTATTTATCCTGAATAGATACAATATATTATCTCTGACCCCAGTGCAGTCTTCTATTTTTTTTATGCAATAGCAGGATTTATTTTCAACTAAGGATATCCTCTCAAATACTTTAGACAACAAGAATTATGTCTTACAGAAAAACTCGAGCATTTGGGGCTACCAAGTAAAATAACGAGGGCTTTTTCCTTAGTATCTGAAGGCTTGTTGCCAATCTTCAATATGAATAACTGAGATAGTTATTGATTCCCTTTGCATTTATAGTAATATTAAAACATCTAGCTCTTTCATAAAATTACACTATAGGGAGACAATTTAAAGGGATGACAGTCTCCAACCATAAATGTGGTCAGCTCCACACTTCGTGAGAAACTATTAGGGCCCATTTCCTTTATAGCCGAGGAAATTCCATTTGTTAGGAAACTAATGGGCAAAGCAAATTAGCAGTTGACCTTGCTCTATCCTGAACCCCACTAGTACATTCCCAATGCCAGATCAGTTGAGAGATCTACGGCAGTTTCATTAATTTTGTGATGGTATCAGGACTCAAGATAAAATTCAATGAGACCAACGATATTCTTTCTTTGGACATTGTGGCTTCAAGGTCCTCCTCTTGTACCTGCAAGCGGCATATTTCCTCCTTCCGAGCGTTGCTGTTTTTGCTGCTCCAGGAGACGTTCCAGTGGCGATGGTCCTGGTCCAGACCATAAAGACTGAAAAAGGAATAAATTTTATAAATCTTGACAGAATTCATAATGATTTTCAATGCTCTCCAAGAGCAGCAAAATATTTAACAATGCACATTTTGTGTCATCATTGCAAATACAATAAGGAAATTTTAATTTGAAAGTGTGGATGATATGAGGTGCCTAGAATCAAAACCCACCAAATCCATTTTTTATAAAAATTGAGTTAGACACGTTTTCTTATGGTTCTTATAACGAGGAATTTGATAAAAGTGGTATTTTCCTTAAGAACCTGTCACATCTATGCATAAAATGAGGTCAAAGTAGACTCAGGTTCAATACCCGCTACATCCACACGAGTTGTGACATATGTGACAGGTTTTGAAGCAAAATAACACTTTTATTGAATTCCTCATCATAAGAAAACATGTCGAACTCAATTTTTATAAAAAATGGATCTGGTGGGTTTTGATTCTAGGTGCCTCATATAACACATCTTGATTAAGCTAAAATATGAGCCTTTCATTATACATCCTGGTAAAAAAAATTCAAATTTCAAAAATAATATCTCAGTTTAAGCTAAAAATTAAATTCATAGTGTTAAATCAACCAAGCAAATTCTACATTGGTGCATGAAAAAGTAAAACAATATAGTCGAGAGATTTTTACAATACTTTTATAACAGCATTAAAGCCGAAGATATTCATCAAACTTCATTAAGCTGCCAGCATTTATGAAGTATTTTTATACCTAAAAGACTAATTTATTCACAACTATTTATTTTGTTACTGCAGTATATAATTATAAATTGATGGAACATACACATTAGTTATATGCAATGCATATATTTAATTGTGTTAGTGAATGCAACAGCATAACTATGTAATAAATTATTTATAATATACACAGCTTCCAGTACTGAACATTGCTAGAATTTCTCACTGTAAAGTGTTGTTGAATATATTTTTTTTTTCAATATCCAGTTGACACACAATGATACAATGGCTTATTTTTCTATAAAATATGCTGACAATTATTTTCTCAAGGATCATATTTTGGAGATATAAACTTTCCTTCACAAGATTTCATCAAAACTATGTAATCTTTTTTTCAATATACATGAATCCTACTCAACATTTTTTGGATGTATTACTAAATAGGAATAATCTAATACAATTATTTTGAGCAAAGTAGCATTAATTTTTAGGGAGGGATAAACTAGAAACTATTGCATTACACAAGATTGTTTATAAATGTGATATTTATTGTAATTTTTAATATAGAGATGATGTGAGGGAATTGATGTTTATTTTAGCATTAAAGTTGTATAGATCATTTGATCAAATTCCAGAAAAATAATCCTAGTGAATAATTGTTGACAAACAATAAGTTTTTTTCCTGTAATCATAACCCTTCCTTATGTAAGAGTGTGATGTTAAAAATGTAGTCTAACTTTGCAAAACGATGTGCCATAGATCTCTAGAATAGCTGCTTAAATTCTCTTCTGAATAAAAAAGTTTCATCTTTCCAGAACTCAATCACTTAGACAAAATTAAATATTTATCTTCAAGTGTAAAATAAAATTCCCTCAAACACCTCAGCTTTAAGTCACATGAGAAGTTCTTAAACAGTGTAACCCTTTCAGTCCTCTGTCACGCTGAGTCAGTCATATCATATACAACATGTATGAATCCCGACCGATGACGATAACACAATCAGAAATTAAATCACTTTCGTGAAGAAGGTTGGGGCATAAGTTAAGCGCATCAGCGAATAAATGAGATTTCCCCAAATTTTCATCATTGATCGGCAGGATGCATCTTGCCGAAGATGGATCTCGCAAAGATTCATTCCATTCTAAAAGTTCAAAGTCTGCAATTGTACGGAGAAATTAAATTTTGAACGAACTGTGAAAGGTTGACCAATGTACAAGATATTTCGAAAAATCAATAAAAATACTAGAATCACACACAAAAAAAATATTCTTCGACTTTTGCTTGTTCCTTGAAAAATAACTCCGTAAAAGTCACACAAAATAAAAAAATATCCACAGATCACACACAAATTGCCAGTAGATTTATGTATTCAAAAACAATGATGAAGCCTCCTAGACAATGCAATCACTCACAGAAACTCGAACAAGCGAGCAAGAAATGTGTATGTCGAGCAGAAAATTTCTAATTTCAGATCACATCATTCTGATTGTGCTATTGCAATTGGTCAGGATAGGTACAATCCTACTATGGGGATGAAACATAAAACAAAAGTTTTGTTACCTGTCGATGCATAAGCAAATGAATGTTTCTCTTCTAACTCTCCCCATCATTGCTCCCGTTGATGATTGTAGATTATTAATGTTTTTAATCAATTAACCAAATTTCTGAGGGATTCATAAAAGATTTTTATTTATTTATATTATTGTACATTTAACGGACTTCTCACCAGTTTTTTTCTTTTTTACTTTCAACGATCCTTTGCCTAATGGATCTCTTTTTAGTATTCAGAAAAAGTCTTCACAAAAATAATTTCAGGGATCCTTTCCATGTCATAAGCATCAATATAGGATGTAGCGGGTGCCAAGATCAATGAAGAATATGAGATTTAATAATTTAAACTTTGTTGAAAAAATAGTACGTTGAATGACTTGAGAAAAAATCCAGACCACCACCTAACAACATAGAAAAAAATAAAAATATGAACGTGGCTGCCCAGTTAAATTTTAATGCAAAATTCGAAAAAGAATTTGTAAAAAGGGGAATGAAAGAAAAAAAGCTACCCAAGAGGGAATCGAACTTGCGCCCACATGTTTCAGATGCACACACTATACGCTCACCACCAACAATTAATTAATCAATTATGCATGCATTAAGAAATTTATACCAGTTGACGAAAAATTGGAATATTTAATCGCGATTTTCGGAAAAACTATCGGCCGTATATGCCCAAAAGGGAATCCAGAGCTATCCACCTACCAAGTGTCATAAAAATCCATGATCCCACTACCGTGTCCTCTCCTTGTTAGATTAGGTCAAATGTGTCAAATGTGGTCCAAGCTAAATGCTCTTAATAAAATATGTTTCAATAAGTAAATAGAGGGAACCTTTGGACAGCACATTATTGTCCCAAATCGAGTGCTTAATATTCTGACTTTTCCACTAAAATTATGCTAAACCCATTTTATGAATACCTAAGCATTTCTTTGGAATTAGGATTTTTTATTAATTAACATTAGGTTAGATAAAGATACATTTTGATCTATCAAATTTATGTATTTCTTAATAAAAGTTCATTGTATTTCACCCAAAAAAAATCTTTACATAAATTAATGTCTATATAAATATTTGTCAAATAAAATAGTATAAAACTAAAAAATTGAACTTGCATATTAATAATTAAGAGATTGCATATGTAAGTGAACAACAAAATCACCTGTAAACCAGTCGGATGGATGCCACCAGAGGCCCCCAATGTTCCAAATCCACCAGCACTACCATCTGCTCCCCTTGGATGCGCTGTTCTAGCACTAAAGAGTGAGTAGGTCCCAGTGTCTGCTAGATTTGGTCCTCCGACCCTTCCTGGTCTATCCTGGAACATGGCTTGTGCAGGAACAGATGAAACTGTAGGTGGTGACGGTGCTCGTCTCCCTGCTTGAAGTCTCCCTATCAGGTGAGCAAGACTAGACACATCAGCTCCTCCCCAACCAACAGAATAAGGATCTGCTGATTGTACCATGGAGTTTTGAACGGACGGAGGGGTACTGACGCGAAGAGCCATTACACCTGTGTCTGGATTAGGAAAAAGTGTTCCCAATGGATGAGCTGTTTGCTCCACATCTGTTCTGATAGATCTCCTTTGAAGCTGAGGAATTTGCTGAGGCTGTAGTTGGTGGATCTGCTGCTGCTGTTGAATCTGATGCATTTTTTGCTGTTGCATTTTCTGTTGCTGGATTTGTTGTTGCTGCATTTGTTGCTGTTGTATTTGTTGCTGTTGCATTTGTTGCTGTTGGATTTGTTGCTGCTGGATTTGCTGCTGCTGGATTTGCTGCTGTTGGATTTGCTGCTGTTGGATTTGTTGCTGTTGCTGCCACCATGCAAGTGGTGGCAATGGTAGACCAGGACCATTGACTTGTGCAATAGAGGTTTCTGTAGGAGGCCATGAGTGGTCATTACTAGGGGGTATTCCATGATGGAAGTTGGAAGGAGGCAAGGGAGCATCTTGATGAGGTGGCAGAGGTCGAGGCATGGAAAGGGTGGTAGCTGGACACTGGAGAGTTTGCTGCCATAATGTATGATCTTGCTGAGTTACTCTGACCTCTGGAGTTATTGGCGGAGAATTACTGGGTGAAGGAGTTTTGAATGTTACCTGGAAGAGATTTCATTAAAAATTAAGCAAATAGTTAACTAATGATAATTACCTGTTTGTCTTTTGAGCTTTAAAAATTCTACTTTAATTCTAACAATGCTAGAGAAAACATTCACCATATGTGATACGACAAGATTTTAAAAATTTCAGAAAATATTTCATTGCATTTACTTATATGTATCATTTTTAATAGGAAAAAATATGGAAAATTAAAAAAATACCTCGAGCAATAAAATTTATCTTTATTCAACCTTCCGGTAATTTTTAGGCCCACCCAACTCAATCTGTGCCAACCAAGGCCTTTCTTTTCATCTTTCCATAGGCAATTCCATCTTTTAATGCCCTTTATTTTCCTACCTCTTTCCTTACATTTTTCTAAGACATCTTTCAGCAGAAAGTTTCCTTTCAAAATCTGACCAATCCATTTCTTCTCTCTCCCTTATTACTCTAATTAAGCTCCTCTATACAATATAAAACCCAAGAAAATGACCGTTGTTATCAAAGTGCTTTGACATAAAATTTTTTCTATTCACATAGTCAATATCTTCACCATTATCAAGTGCTTCCATTTTTTGAATGATTTTTATTTGTAAATAAAATGCAATCACAATTTGGTTTATATCTTTTTTATCTATTTAATTTTTATCTAAGTTAAATAAAAAACAAGGAAGGCCTCCTCATCCAAAACCAATATAATTATCTGCCCTATTTACAATGATGATGGTTATTTATCTAACAAAAATAATTATCAGTTGTTCAGAAAAACAATTTTGGTGCTGGCTTACAAGTTGCATCTTCCCTTTCCCTCTGTTTATGGAGTTTTATGAAGTATTGGCTACATCAGTAAATGATATTTTTTATACGCTCAGCACAAAATCCAATTTAAATTTTTACAATAAAAAAGTGATTATGCATTCTCCATATTTCTTTCCCTGGTGATGACACTTGTTAGACCTTATCAGTTCTTAATATATTTTATAACTAGGGTATCGTTGTATGATAAGACAAATAAATTTGGATATCTAGGTGACGTTTTTTCAGAAAAATATATGGCCATATTTTCATTTAAAAAGTGCATTCATTTTATATGGCTGACTAATAGATTTTGGAGTAAAAGTAAAAATAATAAACTCATTAAAGAAAATGTTCTATACATGTACTAGGGATACTTTATCTCCAAAATCTTGATTTATGCAATGCTAGCAAGACTCATTGAGCCACATTTCAATGTAGAAATTATTTTTAAAATTAAAAGGTTTTTTTTCATAATCAAGGAAGAAAATCTGTTTTATTGCCACCTTTCTGCTCATTGCCTATTTTCACAAAATTAAGAGTAAATTTTAAATACATAACTACAAATACAATGTCCTCTCTAAAACCCAACTTGTGCTCAAGTACAAAGCAATCACCAGGAGAAGTAAGGGGTTATTTTCTAAATACACTTCCATAAGGGTTAGGAGGTAGTGACAGCATAAGTAATCATTCCCTAACTGACAATTGTAAATGGCTCCAGTGGGTAATAGTCATTCTTGGAGTGTGGAGTTATTCCATTATAACATTGCCACATAAATGGACCAATAAACAACCGTATGAATGGAAAACCCAAATTCACAGATAAAAATTAAGCAAAAATAAATAGCATGGATGAGTTGCATGATATTTTGAGGAGAGAGAAAGTTGAAACTGCATGCAGTAAATTTTCCAGGGATGAAAGTTAATATAATCCAGACTAAACTTATACTACATGTGAGGAAGGGGATGAGTGGAAAATTATGATAAATATACCATACAAAAATAAGTACCTTTCACAAGTAATTATAAATTTTTTCCAAACAAGGTGAATTCCTCACAATTATGTTATTATAGTGTAGATATGAATATATACATAGATTCATCTGAGAAAATTTTTACCCCACAATGAAGAAAATTTTGTTTGTTGGGGTGACAATTAAATGATGAAAAAATGATGGATAAGTTTATGCCCATAAAGAATAACTAGGCTGACAACTAAGAAAACGATATAAAAAATAAGTCCTCTCTCCATTAGAATAAAATACATTTTCAAAATAATAAAAGATTTTGCCAGCTATACCTTCCGGCTGTTCAACAATGCTACTGCTTTGAAATTAATTTATAAGTTTAATTAACTGTTAATGACTATGCATTATGTTAGCAATAGGAACTGATTTTCCTACACATACACTTACCGAGCGTAATTTGTTTTTCTAAAAATAATAATCCAAATCATTATTTCAAAACAGAATAAAACTTATATAAAATAGTACTTCATTGTAATAGATTAAAAAAACTGCCAGTATTGGGGTTCGAGCCACAAAACAAGAATTGTCAACTTGGTAGTTTAGCGCCTTAACCACTCAGCCTGCCTATGCATTAATTAATTCCCTGTGAAGACCTTATAAGGAGCATAGTAATTTTCTCTAAACTTGGACCCCTGATTTCTAGGAGCCAAAAGCCGAGACACGTGTCTGCTTATTTTTATGCTTCTATCCACCAGTGAAAATTAGTCACAGTTTGTGACATCGATGTCTGGTCCTCCCTTGTAAGTTAAAAGTAAAGTGGCATTTATTTCTTTAATTTCAATTAGTTGGATTTCTTTAGAAATAAATTATTTTTAAAATAGTACTTTTACTTTCATATCTACTATGTATACAAAGAGGCCATAAATTATAAAATGACAGCATGATGATAACTGGGGATAGACTGAATCATAAGCTTTCTTCTCTTAAAATTACGGCTTTTCTAGATTTATATGTCTATATAAAACATGATATTTTAAAAGCATGCTGAATAAAAAAATGAGAGTTAATTTTAACATAGTCAAGTAGTCATTAACAGGTGCACAATGTATTTCTTTATTAATATTAGTCAGTTAAAGAAGCAGGAGAGTATATCTGTTACCTATAACACATTGAATGATATTATATGCATTACCACATTCCTTTTAAATTGAATAACATAAATAAAAGTTCTCCATTACCTTTTTTTAGAAAATCCTTCAAAATATTTCATGAACCCCTTAGAAATTGGTGAATCATTGCTTAGGAAACATTGCTGTAGACTGATAAAATTTTTATAAACTTTTCCTTTTGCTTGAGACTATACATTATCATAACATCGGCATATCATCTAGTATTTTCTACCGAGGGCCTACAGTGGTGAGATATACCTGTTTGGGCTCTGATGCCCTAATAGTGACCTCATCTACTCCAGCTCCTTGCTTCCTCAATATGGCCTGCATAGCCACATTCTGCCTCCCACCTTTCTTCCCACCTCCTACAGCACCTTCCCTAACATCATTCTTCTCTCCCCTTGCCTTCTCTAATGACCCCTGTGGCTTTAGGATGCCTTGGGGCTTTGATGGCTGGCATGCCACTGGTGTACATGCAGGCTTATGAAGGGCTGGAGGAGGCGTTGCTCGTGTGGGAGCTCCAGGAGCAACCTCAAATACTTCTGTTCCATAAGGTGATGGGGATCTCAGACGTAAGTGAGATTTTGCAGGGCCTACAGCAAGCCAGCGCCCAAGTTCAACTAGCCTGTGAGCTCTGAGGTGCAAAAGGACTCCTTCTTCTGGAGGACCTTCCCTAGAGTGGAACCTGTTGACAATTTACAGCAAAAAATTTAATTTCTTTCATAGTTTAAAAAATAAGTGATTCAAGCTTTCCTTAGGTACCAGTCAAAATATCTTGAATTGGTGATAAAAGCATCTGTTTCAAAGAAACTCATCATATGAGCAGTGAGACACTATGACACTATTTTGGGAATGGATTTTGTGAGAAAGGAAATTTTCCATCTAAACTGTATTTAATCTTTTATGCAAAGCAATTTCTTTACTTTATGAAGCAAACAAACCAAGACATTACTAAGGCATACCTGGTTCCAAATACACATATCTACTGTGACTGTATTTAATGAAAAAGAAGTTGAAATTTTATTTCCAAATTTCAAAATTAAAAAAATCGGGGATCATTTCAAATATCCATAAGGAGTAAAACATTTTCATGAGCACACGTTTTTATGGTGGCTAAACTTGTAGCGGGGTTATATTTTCTATATGGTACTAACTGTAACATTTGTTTACTGTAAATAAGTGAAAAGGACAATTAGGTGATTGTTTGTATGGAATTTCTGGCTAATCAGTCTCTTGGATTATTATAGCCATAACTCCTTCCACAATGAACACACGAGCGAGGAGGGAAACCCAGTGCCAGCATTAGCCTACTCTTTATGAAGAGCACCAAGGGAGCCAATTGCTTAACGTCCCTTCTGAAGGATGGAGCGCTGACTGACAATCAGGCGAGATGTGATATACAGCATATTTGGATTTAGTTGTAACAATATCAAAAACAATTATTTTCACTAAAAACCATGTCACTCACTTAAAAATAATTTATCTGTCAGGTTACAATGAGAGCCTTAATATATTACAAAACTATAAAAAGTTTTAGGCATTTCAACATTAGTAATCTTAAAAGGAGTTCCTTTACCTTTCCTCCTCTCACACTCATGTTCTTATCCCTTTGTCTTTTTCGCAAAGGAGACAATGATAGCAGTATATATTTCCTTTACTTACTATTAAAATTTACCTATATTTTGTATTAAGAAATAAAGTAATATATGCATAGGAAAATCAAAGTTGGTACAGAGGGGTGATCATACATCCTAGTTTTTCCATAACAGTTTTGGTTCTTGATTGCCCATTGATCAAATTTCCATTCTGTGAAATTGTGAAATTTATTCTTGTAATTTAATGAAATTATATTCACACTTAGCAAAATTTAATTGTATTAAAGTTAAGCATATATAATATGCCAAAAAGCCAAGGTGCACATAATAATTTAGCATCATATCTTTTGAAACATTCTCCCCATACTGGTTTATCTTTTCTCTAATTGATCTATCATATTTTACAACATAGTTGACTATCAACAGAATCTGAGATATGAATAGTGAAGTTGATTTCCCAAAAAAACTAATAACTATGAAATGGGAAGAAAATACAAAAGCAGAAAGGATAAGGTAAGAAGATGAAGACAATAGGAATAAATACTGTAAGAGTGATAGTTAAAATTGGTGAATAGTTAGAAGGAGAAATGAAGGCAGGTGATCATAAGAGCTGAAACAAATGAGTAAAATGAGATTCAATTCAGTTAACTTAGAGTATATGTCCATTTTATGGCTGTTCGATATATTTGCACTAATTACAAGATCTAGAAAATTACTTTTTCTGAACACCACACGTTGAGGCACATAAGTCCACCTTTAAAGCTTTAAAACTATTTTTCCAAAAATTAGGGTCAACTTACATGCCAAGTATAAAAATCGGAATTAAAGGTCAATCACTACTGCCTATTCTCAGAGTACATTTGGTCTTAAGCTTCTTCACCATATTGGATTCATTCTTTTTCTAACCTCTTTTCAGTAACACCAAATGCCTTAACTGCAGCAGAATTGTTCAATGAAATCATAAATTTTACAACTTTTGACTTGAAACTAGGTTCATGCTTCATTCTTTTGATTGGTATTACTTGTCAGTTTGAATAAATGCTATTGTGATGTCATACGTTTCATATAAGTGTAAAGAAATTTACCACTTATTTTCAGAAAGGAATTCCTAAATTATTTCCTGATCCTCAAATCAGATCCTCATTATTGTTATGCTTATTTTCACAATATATTCAAAACTTTGATTGTTTGTTGTACTGAGGAAGAGTTATCAACATAGAGCAATAGTAAGCTGTCACATGAGTATTTTATGGTGACAGAGTATGCATTCCACAACAATAAAAAAACTTTGACAGCATCAATTTAACAGCCAGTGAAATGACGAGCTTTCTTTGAATTCGGTGAATTTCATCCAACCTACTGTGAGCTTTGTTCCCTGCACTACAGATCATACTGATAAACCCTAATTTCCTTGATTATACAGTAAAACCTCCAAATAGTGAAATTGAAGGCATCAGATTTTTGGCATTTTATTATATGGGGGTTCACTATTACTAATGATGAAATTATGCAGTTGAATTAAAGAAGTGTAATTAAAAAAGGTTTGTGAATGAAATTATATTTAATCATAAATTAAAACATTACAATATAAGTTTTTAGAAATATATAAAAATTACATTTATCAGACATGTTCTAGAAAAAATTGCTTTTGTACTGTACCAGAAACTACAATATACTTAAAATGCTTATTGATTATGGAGATAACTTGTAATGGATTTTTGCTTCATCTGTCATTCAAATTCTCTAGTAACAATGCTTTCAATGCTGTTCAATAACAAAAGATGATTGATTCTATAGTCCTCCATATTAATAAGAAATCTTTCGAGTGTATTTAATACTTCTCACATTTAAATTTTTTTGGTGAGGGCTTTGTCATGTTCCACATCTTTATTCTCATCATCTGAAACCAAATTGTTCATTTCAACTTTAGGCTCCACTTCCTTCTCAAAATTTTCTATTGGAGCAGAAGTAACCAGAGTATCATCAGCTTTCACAAACTCGTCAAATCATGTTTGCATATGCATTTTTTTCATTTATTTCAGCTCATATTTCATTCATCATAGTCAGTTCATCTTACTGCTCTTGAATATTAAAGCCAGCCTTAGCAAAACATTTAGAAATTGTACTCTGGTTAACTGATCATGAGCCTGTGTATGGCCTGCAAAATCCTCCATTTAACCTTTAAATGGTCATCACGTGCCTCCATATTTCTCAATATATAGAGCACTAGCTGATGTCTAAATATCTGTTTAAATTAGAAATAATACCTAGATCTAGTGGTTGCAAAATGATAGTGCAATTTGGTGGTAAATACATTTATTTTCACATTTCTAAGTTCCATACTTTCACATTGATCAGCAGTGCATCAATCAAAAAATGAAATGATGTTTTTGAGCCCATTTTTGACTCAAGTATTGTCATTGCAAAATTCCACTTCGGGCACATTTTGGATCTTCCTCAAAACTTTTAAATGGATGATGCAATATGCATCACTGGGATGCCTACATAACTTTTTCTGATGATGAAATATACATCATTGGAATACAAAAAGGGCTGTAGAACAGCAGTTCTCAACCTTTTTCTATCATGTCATATCTGATGCCCACTAGCACGACATATTGCACACTAAAATCTGCAAACTAGAAAGAGGACTAGTGTGTAATGATAAAGAGTTTAAGCCTAAAAAATTCCTTTTATTGTTGTTAAAAATGATGCAAGAGAAAGACAAAAACTCCACTTAACAAAATTTACTATATTTTTTACAAGCCATTATTAAAATTTTCGGTAACACACCTCGTGGCACTACGAGACCAACTATTCTGTCATGACACACCAGCTGAGAACTGCTGTTGTATAGGGTATACATGAGATTGAATTGTTTAAAGAGTCTGCCATGACTTCCAAATAAATAGTTTAGTGTCATCATCATGCTGCTGTCCGAAGACAGGTTTTAGCATAGCATAGCATCTCTAGTTCCTCGTCCTTTTTTGAAACCAAATTGATCTTCCCCTAGCATTTCTTCTGCCTTTTTCTCCAGCCTTTTATTAACAATCCTCATGATGATCTTCGAAGTGAGTGATAGAAGGCTTATCATTCTGTAGTCTTTACACTGCATTGCCTTTGGCTTCTTCTTTAGAGGGATCATTGTTATTTCTAGGAAATCCTGATCAATGTCGTAAATCTTATTAATTAATTTCGTGATCGCTTTTAGTCCTTCTGATCCCATGACTTTAAGTACCTCAGCTGGTATTCCATTGCTGCCTGTGGCTTTCCCTTTCTTTAGGTCCACTATTGCTTTTCTACTTCGCTCTCCATAATACTTGGTCCTAAGTTGTCTTCTTTAATGTTTTCCTCATTTTCCAGTTCTATTTTTGCTGATCCTGCCTGCTTGCTGTATAGTTCCTTAATGTATTCTTCCCATACCTGTGCTAAATCCTTTGCTTCTGAGACTATCTTCCCAGCCTTTATACTGGTTTTAATTTCTTTGCATTCTATATCCACGTTCTTTGGTTTGTTTTCCAAATTTTTTAGGCGATCTTCCAACTTCATGCTGACTACATCCTGCCTTCTTTCAGTTTTTCTAGGTCCCAAGTCTGTCTTTCTCTTCTTGTTTTTCTTATTTGTTTGAGCTTTGTACTTATGTCAACTATTAGAAGGCTGTGATCTGAATCAATGTCTGCTCCTGGTAATGCCTTGGCGGTCTTTATGCTGCTCTTGAATCTTTGTTTTACTAGAATGTAATCTATTTGGCATCTCATTCTATTCCCTGGGCTTTTCCATCTGTATAACCTTCATTTATGGTTTTTGAACCATGTATTAGTCACTACAAGATTATTATTGATGCAGAATTCCACCAGTTTTTCCCCTCCTCAGTTTCTCTTCCCAAGTACGTATTGCCCGAAATTTTCTTCCTGTCCTTCTCCGACTATGATGTTCCAATCTCCCATTATTATGCAGTTTACCTTTCCTCTTCCGTCTTCTTCATAAATGTCATTAATTTGCTCATAAATTTTGATAAATGGAGGTATATTTAGGTTGCAGGGACACATTTCCATTTCAGTGAACATAGGTTTACGTAAATATGGAGCTTTGTAATAAAGAAGTAATTTTCCTATATAATTACATTAAGTGTAGTCAAGACCAAGGCGATAGTATGAAATACAAAGATTTTCATTATAGAGAGATTCATTAGGAAGAGGTTTGACTGTATACCTGTTCTCTGCAGTGATTCTCCAGAATCATTTTAGGTTTCTTGCCAAGTAAAAAAATGGAAGGGATTACCGTATCTGCCCGAATATAAGCCGATGTTTTTTGTCAGAATCTATCATGAAAAAATCACCCCTCGGCTTATATGCGAGTCCGAGAAATGAAATTTGGTCTCGTAATCACCCAAGATGGCAGTACATTTCTCATTGCCATCGCGATCATATGATAGTACCGATTCTATTTTTGATAAAGTAAATATCTGACCTACAATGAATATTAATGAATAAATAATAAAAGCTAGAACATTGAATTTAGCAGTGCCCGTGTTTTGTTGCTGTTGTTACTTGTTCTTTCATTTCCAAATGCTATTGGATATCATTAAGAATATTTAGCAATTTATATTATTTTTCATTAGCCATTAAAGTTGATATTAGTTTTACTTAGCTGTTATAGTTATTGATACAGCCATTGTAATGTTTGTATGCATGTTAAAATCTCATTCATTAAAACTATTAAAATTGTGTAAATTGACTACGTAGACGATTACGTAAAATGCGATGACGGCTTTTGATGCTCAAGAGTTTGAATTTCGG
Source organism: Tanypteryx hageni (assembly GCA_028673005.1). Taxonomy (NCBI): domain Eukaryota; kingdom Metazoa; phylum Arthropoda; class Insecta; order Odonata; family Petaluridae; genus Tanypteryx; species Tanypteryx hageni. Next base: position 118,539,620 of record CM054116.1, read on the forward strand.
TAAAACTTTACATGGAACGTGTATAATTATAAAAACGCAATTTCTTAAGGCAATGTAAATACTAATTTCATTGGAAATAGACTTGGATGAAAAATTATCTTGGCGAGGTCGCTAATGCTTTATTTGAGCTATCGAGAAAATAAAGATGAATGCAATTATCGTCACTGAATGTGGAACATTATGCAACAATGCGAAATTATTAATTGGAGTAATATTTAAAAATGTCAACAACTAAACTATTTCCCAATCTCTTCTTTGATCTCGAATAATGTATTATAGGCCGTGCATGCATACCCGGTACACTTGAGCATAAAATCTATGAAATTTACTTTTTTGTCAAAAAATTATGGAAATTTTTGGGGGGTCGGCTTATATTTGGGCAAATACGGTAATATTCCTTGGTATTAGGCCCACTTTGGTAATGGCTCCCAGATGCTTCAGGGTATGTCTGACACATCACTAATTCTCACCATATTAAAACAGCACAACAAATATTCCCATCAATTAAAATAATAAGTAATAACAGCACTAATCACATCAATATCTGAGAGCTGTGAAGGGAATGGCAAAGAAAGCAACAGAAAACATGCTTTTGATCATATCAGGATTTAACTCAAAGAAAATTACTGAGCTTGCCTTATGGCTAAAGTCAAATTGACTAAATATATATCTCCACTAGCCATAAAAAAGTTAGGAGTATCTATTTTTGACTAAAAAGCAGCCATCATTAATGGCGATTCAATGATAGTCACTTCTAATAAATACAATAATAATCTAATAGTAAATTCCAATAAAGAAAATTTTATTTGAATTTACTATTGGTAAATCACCACTGAAGACTGCTGCTTTGTAGATGAAATGCCAACTGGGTTTTCCAAGTCTTTTTATGGCTACTGGAAATACATATAGTCAATTAGATTATGATTTAGTTTAAGATCATAAAGAGAATTTATCAAAATATTGACTTTTTAAAATAAATAACTTAGTTCCAAGCAAATACACCATAATCATAATTTACTCACCAAAGGTCAGAAAAAGCCCTCTGAAGGGGAAGAAAACCTTGAAGGTCGATATCTTCAGGCAAAGGGATGTGCACATCTATAAATGTAAATAACCATCATATATGAAAATGGCATCCATAGCAGCCATGATTGATACACAAAAAACATCTTTGTGAATGAGTATCAATATCAAGTCACTTCATTATCATTCATGCAAAAGCTTAGGAAAACCACAACAAAAATTTAATAGTCAGTTTGTCCAGCAAGAAAACAGATTTCGGCAACTGGTCGGTGAGGTCTTTGATCTAACTATGGACATTTATGAGATATACTTCCACTTACAAGGGGACTACGCCACATTTGGATAACCGATCTTGTTCTCCTTTTGCAAGCGTTTAGGAACCGATGCATAATAGAAAGTGTGCAAGTAATACGACCCGCTTCTCAAGCATTTTGGAGAAAAAACGTAATTTCAATGTGAGAAGCAGCTAAAACACTATTCCTGCTTCCAATTAACCATGTAGCGATTAGCCTAATTGGTTAAATTCGGGATTCCTATGATGAGGGTCCGGGTTTCGAATCTCACTCGAAACTTTTTTTTTCTCTCAAGTTTTTGCAATTATTATTTTCATGTTAATTAACTGCAAAGTACATTATTTTTTCAAGGTTTTCGTCTGTTAACCTTTAGTTAGTTACGTAAACAAAGTTCCTTAACTACTCGCGTGGGGTCTTTTAAAACCCCTAAATTATTTTTTCAATTTAATAATAAAATGTTACGTTATTTTCATTTTACTGTAAAGTACATCATTTTAATTTAAAATGAAATAGTTTATGTAGAATTTTGTCAAGACAAAACAAGTTTTGTAAATAAACAAAATTTTACTTTTTTTAGTTACCAGTGCTATCCTAACATTCGTAACATTTCAAAATCATATGCTCTTTACATATAAAATCACCACAATTTGCACATTTACTTTGCACTTTTATGTTCTTGTTTCTAGGGCAAAATCTACAAAGAGTGAACACATGCGTTTGTTTGTGGCGGTAACGAATACTGGGGGTGGATGACCGTACGCTCCGTGCGGCCGAAGGGATGGCACGCGCGGTTGCTTAGGGGTCGGTTTATTGCTGCGATGGGAAGATTGTGGGGCCACATGTGAAGGGAGAAAGTGGAGCAAAGACATCCCTAGAGAAAGAAAGTGAAAAATATGTACCACAGTTTTCGGAGTTCTTATTTTGTTGTCAGAAATAATAGTTGTATTAAATAATGCATGCAGCAGAACAAAACTCGGAGAGGAAATAAACACATTATTTTTAAAAGTTTTCGTCTGTTAATGAGAGAATTACGTTTTAAAGGAATACTTTTCTTTTTAATTGCCAAATAAATATTTTTATTTGCAATACATTGTTATTTAATTTTTACGCATTCACGCTGTATACATGCTTAAGGAAATTGTCGATTCTTCCTAATATTGGAAGATTTTTTGCACGGAGATGTCTAGAATTTACACCTCATCCCACACCCCCCCACTCGACCCTACTCGATACACAATAGCCTGGATGCCCAAGTCTTTCGTCGACGAAACTATTGCCCTGCCTGCGAAGTCAGGTGACTAATTCTCAGCAGTCTTTCAACAGCTTTTGCAGTGGTTTGACGGTCTTTCCTACTTTTGTACAAAATATTTGTGAAGAAGCATTCGTTCTGTTCCCTAAAATGGATCCACAACCTGGAACATCGAGTGGTGTTCCCTTTCAAGAGGACAGTGACAACTGTGAAAGATCAATTCACGACGTAAAATCGAAAGCAGAATTGAAAAATGCATTAGTGTACTGCGAAGAAATGCTCCTTCAGGATGATCTTATTATAAGAGTGTCCAATTCTACAATTTCCACTGTTTCTTCTGCGATGGGAGAAGAAATATATGAACGAATAGTAGACATGTTGGGAGAAAATAAAGTTATTGTGGACGAAGAACTCATTTTGCCTGACGAAAGTGACAGTGAAATGCAATATGAAGAGGTTGACGCAGAGGGAAACGAAGAAGACGATTGGTACGTGCCGAAGGAGAAAGTTTATGATTTCATTCCAATCAGTAATAAAAAAAAACTCGTTGCCCTGGCCAAGAATCATCCTTATTGGAGTTTACAAAATCTGCGACGAAAAGGTGCTCATCGTTTGAAAAGAAAAGATGATTTGAAAAGGTGGGAAGATGATGTACGTAAAGGTGGAACAAATCAAGATAAGTACGCCATAATAGATTCGTGGACGTATGACCGCTTTGCGGAATCAAGGGCACAATTTGAGCAAGTGACGACGAGGATTTTACAGCAATGGGCCATGGCAGCTGCATATCAGTTTCAATCTGATCACTTTGTCTTCACTGCTAGTTCAACATGGGTGGCATCTTTCAAAAAGAGACACAGAATCCATCAGTGGAAAAATCACATTGTGTGCGGTTTGAGTCATTCAATAACCCTCCTGAGGAGCAGATGTCTCGAGCGTGAGTCATCCTGCCGAGAATTTTCGAATCCAGACGAAGGCTCTAATTCCGAAATTTGATATGGATTTTATTATCAACACGGACCAGACAGGGTGCCAGTACCAATCAACAATCGACAGGACTCTCGCCCAAAAAGGAATAAAGACTGTTCTCGTGAAAAAGCAAAGTTTGAATAAAATTACACATTCATATACAGCACAGTATGCGGTTACTTTATCAGGAAAATTACTACCATGTGTATTTTTATGCCTACAAGAACCAACAGGCACATTCGGGCCTCAGGTGCAAAAAAAAGTAAATGCATTAACAAATGATTTAAAAATGTTATCGTAACATGTTCTAAATCTGGAAAGCTTACCACCCAGCTATACATTTCATTTTTAAAAAGCATTTTGGTACCATATGTTACTAATCAAAATTTTCTTTTGATAATTGATTCATGGGGAGGACAGACGAATCCAGCAATATATGACGAAATATTTTCAAAAGATGACAATGTTAGTACGTGTACATTAAAAGTTATTCCACCAAAATGTACGCCATTATGTCAGCCGTGCGATGGCTACTTTTATAGACAAGTGAAAAATTTCATAAAACGTATACAGAATTGTTCGTATTTATTGCAAGAAAAGCAAGAAATTTCATCGCGTGAAGATGCGATAAAAATTCATTCGCTAATCCACCACCAATTAAGTGCTCCAATATTCAGAAACATGTTGCGATATGCATAGTTTGCATCCAAGTTGGCTGACCAAAAAGAAGTTTTTGAAAATGTGAATGATGTATGTTTTCCCACTAGTCTTCTAAAGAATAACTGTAGTTGTCATAATATCGCTTTTGTACAATGTTCGTGGTGTAGGTTAAACTATTGTTTTCTATGTTTTTATAGTATGTATCACCCAAATCATTGTCCATCTTTGAACGCTAACAAATAATATGTTTGAACAAAAAAATAAATGTTCTAATTATGAAAGTAACATATATCGCATTAAAAGGTTTATTTTTCGATACCCAATTAAGAACTCCGAAAAACTGTGGTACATATTTTTCACTTTCTTTCTCTAGGGATGTCTTTGCTCCACTTTCTCCCATCACATGTGGCCCCACAATCTTCCCATCGCAGCAATAAACCGACCCCTAAGCAACCGCGCGTGCCATCCCTTCGGCCGCACGGAGCGTACGGTCATCCACCCCCAGTATTCGTTACCGCCACAAACAAACGCATGTGTTCACTCTTTGTAGATTTTGCCCTAGAAACAAGAACATAAAAGTGCAAAGTAAATGTGCAAATTGTGGTGATTTTATACGTAAAGAGCATATGATTTTGAAATGTTACGAATGTTAGGATAGCACTGGTAACTAAAAAAAGTAAAATTTTGTTTATTTACAAAACTTGTTTTGTCTTGACAAAATTCTACATAAACTATTTCATTTTAAATTAAAATGATGTACTTTACAGTAAAATGAAAATAACGTAACATTTTATTATTAAATTGAAAAAATAATTTAGGGGTTTTAAAAGACCCCACGCGAGTAGTTAAGGAACTTTGTTTACGTAACTAACTAAAGGTTAACAGACGAAAACCTTGAAAAAATAATGTACTTTGCAGTTAATTAACATGAAAATAATAATTGCAAAAACTTGAGAGAAAAAAAAAGTTTCGAGTGAGATTCGAAACCCGGACCCTCATCATAGGAATCCCGAATTTAACCAATTAGGCTAATCGCTACATGGTTAATTGGAAGCAGGAATAGTGTTTTAGCTGCTTCTCACATTGAAATTACGTTTTTTCTCCAAAATGCTTGAGAAGCGGGTCGTATTACTTGCACACTTTCTATTATGCATCGGTTCCTAAACGCTTGCAAAAGGAGAACAAGATCGGTTATCCGAATGTGTCGTAGTCCCCTTGTTAGACTAATGCGTCATTGAATAGTTTATATGTAAAAACAATACAAATGAAATTTCGTTAGTATAATTCCAGCATTAGAAACAGAGACCTCAGTAAACAAATAATTGACGAGAAATACAACATCCCAAAACTAAAGAAATAAAATAATAAATGCAATTAAACTCATACAATCTCTCTGACTAAGAGGATATTACTCCTTGCCAAGCATCGTTTTAGGATTTATTTCTTATTAGTCAAGATTTGTTAATGTTAATTGGAAAGATATTACTAATTACTGTAATACATTTTTGCTAAAAGACCAACTGAAGTGAAACCTCATCCTGGCGAATAAAATCTTAGCAGAAAAGATATCATGCATATAATTTTTCTTAGGAAGTGCAATAAATAATATTCTCCAGTGCTATGTGATAATAATGATCAACAACTCTTTCCCTTTCCTACAACCTTTTCTTCCCAGCATTTAATGCATGCCTTCCACTATATCTAACCCTTGGATAGTGTAGCATAAAGATGAGGTACACTGTAGACTATTAAGCAATAACATATATTCTCAAAACAACTCTACAATTAGAACCACCTTTTCATTGTGCAACTTTTGGCAATGTTATCATAATTAAAACAAAATATTTTCTAATCCATATATTTCATAAACAATTTTTTTCAATACTGTAACTTTAGGGAGGTTTTGCTTTCAATACAAAAATACAAGTAGTTAACAAATACAAGCTGTCACACATGAAGTACTCAATTTTTAAATGGAGTTGTATAATTTTCAGTGCAGTTCTGAGTTTCTTTCTCTTCCTATCAAATTTTAATGCACCTTTTCCAGATAACCTTCTATGATAAAACTGAACAATTATAAAGTTATAAAGATATGACATTTTTAACAATGAAAATGACTGATTCACCAAAATCATTTAATTAAAAACCAGCTTTTACATAAAGAAACATTCAATGCTATTGTCTAAAAACCTTTGTACATAAAATAAAATATTTATCTTTAAAAGGATAAATTCAGTATTGAGGGAGAAGCAGCATGGTTTCAGTGATCTTACTAACAAGGGGACTATGCCACATTCAGATAACTGATCTTGTTCTCCTTTTGCAAGCGTTTAGGAACTGATGGATAACAGAAAGTGTGCAAGTAATACGACCTGTCTCTCAAGCATTTTGGAGAAAAAATGTAATTTCAATGTGAGAAGCAGTTTAAGTACTATTCCTGCATCCCGATATTAGTAAGTCAGTTAGCCTAATTGGTTAAAGGCAGGAATCCTGTGCTGAGGGTCCGGGTTTCGAATTTCACTCGGAACATTTTTTTCTCAGGTTGTTGCTATTATTATTTTCATGTTAATTAACTGCAAAGTACATTTGATATCCACTGTTCCAGTGTTGTAGTTAATTGCTCAAATTGCAAAAAGAATTAAATAAAGAGACAAACCAAAAGAATATTCTTATTTACGTTATACTCCCAGTCTCCGACTAACATGATAGATATGTTCTTAAAAAATTCCGTGCAAGGTGAAATTGTGTTAGTCAGACACGAATTTCTCATAAGAAATAATGTAATTTCAGCATCCTAACCTGATTGACATTTTAAATTTTATTCCTTCTTTATGACTATACTTTGGTTAATACTTTGTGTTATTTGTTTATGTATATTTCATACATGTAACTCATTTTTACAGAAAAGAAATGATGATAACGTGGATGGTTCATAGCATTGTTGCGTTAAGACCTGTATGATGAACGACATCACGTGTTTGATCATTGTTCTCATAGTGCTGTAAATCTAGTTTTTGCTCTAGCAATATAACTTTTCTCTGTTTCTTACTCCCACCACCAATAAAATGTTAACTATAAACTCCAGCATATTTTTCAATGTAGATGACCGACATTTTGAATCAGCTGTTCACCTTTCATTTAGCAGATGTTATTTAGAAGATTTGTAAAATGATAATTTTAAACAACAAATAACTAAGAATTAAACATAATTAATGAGGTCAGGCTCAACTTTGTGGAATTTACTCATAATGAAATGAATACTTTGTGGTTTCCACAACTTTAATATAACACGACCGGTTTCACTACGATCGTAGCATCATCAGGTGAAAATATATAAATAGTTCCATATATATAGGGTTAAATGAGGGGGAAGAGGGAGAGAGTAGGGGTTACAAAGAAAACGAATGGGAGGTAATTGGATGAGCGGTTGGGAAAAGAAGGGGGGGAAGCGTTTACCAAGTTTTTGTAATTTTGTAACAGTTTGCTTCCCCCCCTTCTTTTCCCAACCGCTCATCCAATTACCTCCCATTCGTTTTCTTTGTAACCCCTACTCTCTCCCTCTTCCCCCTCATTTAACCCTATATATATGGAACTATTTATATATTTTCACCTGATGATGCTACGACCGTAGTGAAACCGGTCGTGTTATATTAAAGTTGTGGAAACCACAAAGTATTCGTTTCATTAAGAATTAAACATTTTTGTTTTAATACATGAAATAATTTTTCAAAAGATAACAACATACAATCTACAGAAAATTACAAAAATGGTCAAAGGAAATTTTAAAAACATTCAAGAATGGCATTTTTCTGCATTGCAGTTTAAAAACCATGAAATCCCTTGCCTTCTGCATCAGACTTATAGAAATTATCAAATTCATCCTCTAGATCTGATGTTATGATAATGGGCTCATTGTAATCCATAATTAATGAAGAGCAGGGCTCAAGTTTTTTTCTGTTTCCGCTTTATAGACCTTTTTCATGATTGTAGAGAAGTCATGGAGAAATTGTGTTAAACCAAATGACCAGTCGTGTTAGTCGAAAACCAGCCATACTTTAAAAATCGTGTTAAACCGAAACTGTGTTGGTAGAATTTGTGTCAGTCGGGGATTAGGTGTATCCATTTTTGTTATACAATTTTCTTTCTTCGTTTATCTCGGCTCATCCTCACAGCACCAAATTCCTTTTGTGAGAAGATACTGAAGTGTCAAGCATTTTTTTTCCACTATGTGCCTTTCCCTCCAACCCACATTTGCATTTCTTTTTCTCCTAAGCCTTTATGGAAAATACGATGAAGAGCTAGGTATTAATAAAGAGAGAAACAACAAGCAGAGCTAAGGTGTTTACATTCAGCAAATAATAACATGGGTCACATTTAAAGCCTGAAAAAAGCCTGAATATAATCGACCACGTAGCCTGAGAGAGGCACTCCTCCGGTCACCCTACCTCTCCATCCACCTGAGTGCCATGCACATGGGTCCCTTTCTCATGAGACTGCCTCAGTTTTGGAAGCCCTGATCACATAACTCATCTTTTAATGAAAGTTAACTTGTATGATGCCAAGTAAAACACTAATGAATTTTATTTACTCGTTCCGACATTCGCAATTATCTTGGGGCATCCATACCTTTTCCAGAGGATATTCGAAGTATATGCTGCTCATGGTGGAGAGGGTTATAACCCCCAAAACCCCCCTGGATACACCACTGGCTTTGGGGGCTATATCTAATATCAGAAGGCTACAGTTTGAGTTTATTTCTGTTCTTTGTAAAGTCCTTAAATTTTTCTTGCAGTTCCTTAAAATATTTATTATCATTTAACCTATTTGGAATTTATAGAAATATTACAGGTATGGAGAAAGTCATTTGGTGGCCACATCAGATTTTTGTGTTTAGTTTGAATGCAGATGGCATAATTTTAGCCGATAGCTAGATTGTTAAATTGATTTCCTAGTTTTGTAAATGGTCACTATAGTATTTATTTTAGGTGTTAGTTAGAATCTAAAGTCGCTATATCTAGCTATGAATTCACTGGATTGACAACACTGGATACAAACAGCAATAAAATAGGAAGACGTTCAACTCAAGTTATCCCAAAAGTACAGAATAATTTCAAATTTATAAATAGGGCACTCGGCAGATTTTTCTTTCTGCACAACTCACAAAGCTTGTAATGTTTCATGGGGATTAAGAGGATTTTAATGACTGCTGGGGGGACTTCGGGAAGAAGGCCATTACTTCCAGTTCTATTTGGACCCATTGCTACAAAATACCACCATGCAAATTTAATAAAAATACATCAATTCAAAACAAATTTTCCATTCAAATAATGTGAACCGTCGCAACAGATGTGCACAAGTCATCTACGCAATATTTTTTTCGTACTTTATTTAAGTGCTGAGTCAGGAAAATGTTAAGTCGAATCATCAATGATATTAATTTGAATATGGGTAGAAATTTTTGAACGATGTTAAGTCAAATCGATATTAATCAAAGCAATGTTAAACAGAAATCACACTGTATGTTGAAATTTCTTGTGAAATAATATACTTACAACGAGAGTGATCAAACGTCTGCAATACTGGTCGCAAGGCATTGAGAAGTCGACAGAGAGAAGGCCAGATTTGTAGTCGTGAAGTAAAGGCTTGCTCTTCAAGAACTTTATGGTCTAAGCGTATCCACTCCAACAGGAGCTTAACTGTAATGCAGAAAAAAAGATGAACATTCTAATGAAATTCAAACTTTCAACTTCCCAAAAATTTTCCTATTTCAATTTACTTAAGCCAGGTAAAATCATCTCATTGTGTACAATCTAAATCATTTCCCACCAACAGGGTACAATGAAATTTACAGCCATTAGCCTAATTATTTCACATACAGGGTATCTATAAATTATTCACCTGATTATGAAGCTATATAAAAATTTTATTTTAACACACTTTGTAAAACGGTTTCTTACAATTAATAAAACAACTCAAAGAATTTCTTATCACAAAACTGCACTTAAGTAAACCTCCAAATGGGCACCTCTGGTAGCATGTAGAATATCAAGATGATAGCTGAATTCATTCCAGGTATTGTGAATCGTGTCAAGCGTGATGGAAGCCATTGGCTGTTGAATCCTGTCTCCTAACTCTTTGACATTATTTACCTTTTCTGCATAAACCCTGTCCTTGACATAGCCCCATAAATAGAAATCCATAGGCCTGACGTCCGGGGAACGAGGAGGCCATGGAATGGGACCGTCATGACCGATCCATCGATTAGGAAATTTTTCATTGAGGAAATCATGTACAAGTTTGCCCCAGTGTGGTGGTGCCCCATCTTGCTGAAAGAGCACATGAGGCTGCATTTATTCCAGCTGAGGTGTAGCATACAATTTCAGCATATCTAAGTAATCGACAGAATTCACAGTTTTTTCATGGAAGAAAAATGGCCCAATTACACGGTTGTAGGAGAGTCTGCACCAGACTCTTGGGACTATCATGCTTATGCTCACAAAATGAATGGGGATTTTCAGATCCCCATATCCGACGATTGTCTGTTAACTTTACCAGACGTGGAATGTCGCTTCATCACTGAAAATGACATTCTCCAAAAAGTGCTCATCTTGATCGATATGGTCAAGAATGCCAACAGCGAATTTCTCGCATCGGGGTTTGTCGTTAGTTTTTGATTTCCTGGACAATTTGCACTTTGTACGCATAAAGTTTCAACCTCTTCTGAACAACATTGTGCAATGTTGCATGCGGTATTCCCAGTTACAGGCTTGCTTGGCAGATAGATTTTGTAGGACTTTGTGTGAACACTTCCTGAATATCACCTACTGCATCTGTAGACACAATAGGCCTACCTGTTCCTTTCTGGTGTAGCACACTACGGGTTTCTTGAAACTGTTTCAGCCATCGCCTGAGTGATTGTTCTGTTGGTGGATCTTTATTGAATTCACGTTGGAAACGTCTCTTTACAGTCACAGGAGATTTGGTTTCCCACAACCACAACACACACATTACTTTCTCCTGCACGGCCACCATTTTACTGCTGTACTGTCGCAATGCATGCTGGTAGCAGTGCTACCAACCATACAATAAAAAATTCCTGAGTTGTTTTATTAGTTGCAGCAAATCGTTTTATGATATATGTTATAGTAACATTTTAATTGAGCTTCATAATCAGGTGAATAATTTTTCGACACCCTGTATATAGATATTAAAACCTTGATTTAATGCCACTGTGTCCTTTAAGCTCTATTAATGAAAGTCACATCCCACTTATCATTCCAAATTGAAGTTGAGTTCCAATTAGTACAGAAAAATAATAATTAAAAAATAATTCATCATTAACCCTTAAAAGATGGAAATGTAGCTATTGATGGCAGGGCATTTAAATGCCATATTTATATAAATTGCATTTCATAGGAAATATAAACAAGTGTTCAAAAAATAAAAATATATTTTAAAATATTTTTTTCAACTTTTAAAAATTTCAGTGCAATAAAAAGAAAAAACAAGCCCTTTATAGGAAACTAGGGAGATATCCGTTGAAATTCAACGGGAAAGTATTTTATGAAATTTCATGAATATGTGCGACGCAAAGCTATTATCCAAATCAATGGTATGCAATTATACGGAACCAGCAACAAAGCAAATCACTAAGAATACGTCAAATTTTCGCATTAAAAACTCATCTGTTGATTGATTCGATGCATATTCAAAAATTGATAGCAGAAAACAAACTTCTGTTCTTTTAGTGGTTCGTTGTTTCAAGTCTCGTATTCCTACAATGATTCTAAGTAATTTTCATATGGGAAGGTTAATAATCTACATTCAAATGTATTCCTTCTTGTAAATAATGCAACAAATGTTTTTTACATTGGTTGCTATGAAAATCATTTTCCTCTACTTCCTTCTCTCTCTTGTATTAACCTTTAATCGCTGAATGTGTTTGTATGGGCACATAAAATGCAATAGCTCATGGACGCATATTTTTCATAATGTTTTTTGACGTTTCTTTCCCCTACAAAACAGAAGTATGCAATTCTTCATTATTTTTATAATAAAATACTTTTTATTTGAACATTTTAGTGCCAATAATCCATGAGATACGTCATTTTTGCATAAAATGAACAAAAATTCTCCAAAATAAATCTGGCGTTTAAAGGTTAAAAGCATTCAAAGAATGCTTTCACCCATAAGGATTGAAATAACAATGAGATTTCGAGGTTTAAAAAAGTAATTGATTTGCAAGGCAACATCCCAATAAAACATGTTTACTGCTCTACTACCTTTGAGACTTTCTACTTTGAAGAGAAAAGTTCAATGTAACTGTGCACACATTTGGTGATGTAGGCCTGGTTAGGAATTATTTTACTGACACAATGTAAATAGTAGATGTGGCCTGCCACAAACAATATCAAATGGCAGGATTTATAAAGTACGTTCAAAAAATATTACATGAATTTCTGCTATGGAAGCAAAGCTAATTTGCTGGGAATTGGCTCGAGTCCTCTGGGACATATGTGTTACACACAGCGAACAACAAATACATTTATCAGAACTTATGTGTTCTGTTTGGATGATAAGGGTTAAAAGAATACTAAAAAATTAAGAAACAAAATGGTTGAATGGATCTAAACAAGGCATCTATAACAAAAGTACTCATTAGAAAATACAAAAATAAATAAGCATAGGTGCATCATCAGACCTTATCTTTATTCATTCTTACTGTTAGTTTAGACATTAGAGGTAAAATAGGACTAGTTTCTAAAACAATTCTACTTTATTACCATTCCAATCAAACTTAGCAATTTCTAAAATTTTTAATTAGAAATTTTTCTTGTATAATGAGTATCAAACAGACTCAACCACTTACTAGCTGGCAAGGCAAAGTAGCGAAGCAGGGCATCAGCATCACTATCTCCTTCTGGTGAGTCTGCTAAGGTATAAACTGGCAGAAGATATGCACAGAGTGACCCGGCCATAAGGTCATGAACAACTTGTCTTCTCAAAGGAGCCAGATTGTTTGAAACATCATCATTTGGCACACTCATTATGTCTCCTTTATTACTGTCATGCAATGCAAAAAGATTGATGGACAGCATCTGTAAAGATCAATCTGTTCTCACTATGTCATTGGAGGAATAGGTTACTGTTGCTAAATTATGTAATATATTATTGGTTTTTCAAAAAGATTTCCCCACAGCTTTGGAGAAAATTACTCAAAAATAATTCCTCCCTAACCTGAACCAATTTCCATGAGTTAAATGCTTGGGTTGCAACATGGGCTGTCAGACCTTTTCCAAGTGCCCAGCAGACTTCCCAGGCAGCCTCAGCATCTCTTGGAACATTAGCATTTGGATCAGTTGAGCGCAATAACAAGGCATGGAGACGCAAGAAGCAGGAAATGAACTCTGATGGGGAGGCATGGGCTCTGAAAAAAATAATAAAAATACTGCTTTTAGTGATTCATCATATCTTCCAAAACCACAATTAATGACATAAAGAAAATACCATATACATATTATAGCATATAAGTTGGTCCTGATTTTTTGGTATGAAAATGCATGTTTTGATATATATACAGTAAACTCCCAATTATCTATGCGTGGGCTTTCTGGTTTGCAGATTATGTGTGTATGATTATTCCGTCTTTACATGTTTAACCTTTGCACTTGTATGTTGAGTGTCACCTGACATCTTTCGCAGAAAGAGGGGCGAGATTCATAGATTTATTTCTGGCCAGCTCATGGTGGCACTTTTTTTGTCTAAGCAACTTCCTGTACGTCAAGAAACTGTTTATTGATACTTATGGGGATAATTCATTGAACTCTATATAGTTCACAATTGCATTTTTTGATATCTCATACTCTCTTTGATTACAGGCACACAAGCAATTTTTTTTCGTCTGAACTCAGATTGGAAAAAACACAGGGAATGAATCCAATGGAAGCAGTGCCAGGTGGGCACATGGAGGAGTTTCCTGTTTATTATATTTCATTTAATTTATATAATGAAATTTACTAAGATTGAGTATCATGTGGTTGGATTTTATAAGCATTTCACATATGGTTTTTTCCCATCCATGTTTGGATGGGAAAAATTGCTTGTGTGATATGTGAAAATGGGTTGAGTAGTATGTGATGCGATAGGCAAAGATAAAATATTCTTTTTTTGGATTATCTGTGTTTTTGAATTATTTGTGCCTCTTCTACCCTTCATTACCCCAGATAAACGGGAATTTACTGTACTTGCTTTATAAATCAACCTACCTATTTCACTTAAAAAACTTTGCATGAAATCTTTTTTCGTATAAATCAAGGTTCCTTACAATAAAGGTTTACCAATTACAAACATTGAAAGTATAACAACTATTTTGGGATCAATGAATCATAAACAGCCCGGATGTGAGGAAAAAGGTCAGCCTCTTGACCAACTGCATTGTCATACATGAGGCTCTTGATGTGACCCCAAACAAAAAAGTCCAGAGTATTGAGATCCGGGGAATGAGCTGACCTATTGAAGGGTTGCCTTAACACCAGGCACTTAGGTGCAAGATTTCTCACCTCGTAGCTCCAACAGGAAACTGCTCCGGACACAGGGACCGGTTGTTTAGCACATCGGGCATGCCACTCTACAACCCTTATCATTTTGTCGGCATAATTTAAGAACACCCTGTATGTTACAAAGTATCATTCTTTTATAGCTATTGCAATTTGTGATTACATATATTCAAACTGGCCACAAATACTCTCATCATGGTCTGACCAAAAGAATAAAGTACAGTATAGAACCTTTTATCTGGATTCCACCTATCTGGAAATCCAGTTACCCAGCTATTCTTTAAAAAGTTGACAAAAAACAGCATTTTCCAAAATTTGTTAGAAAGAAATTCAAATTTAATGCCTTGCTAGTAATAACCTGGCTCACCACTAGAGGTGCCACCTCTTTAGGTTAGACCCAGAGTCTCCGAGTTTTGGGCCTTTTCTACAGCTCAATAGTAAAATTCTCCTGGTGTAAACGATTATTTTCGAATTTTCCGACATATGTATTACGATTAATTTTATTTTTAGTGAATTTTGTACCATCCAGAAAATAGCCATCCCAGGCAATTAAACCGGGAATAGGTCCGCAAAAATATGAGTAGTAAGAAAATGCTTGTACTAAAAATCTTTGGTTTTGTGGTAACAATCTCAGGGTTTGGTTTTTTGAAACTTCAGGTTAGAAGTCAGCATAAAGTGGTAACTCTACTAACCACTGTGCATTGGGTGTGCTCCAGCATTTCAGGTACTCCCCTTTTCAGTTCACTGGCTTGTTTGTTCGGTTACTAGTGTTAAATACAGTATAAAACCTTTTATCCAGATTCCACTTATCCAGAAATCCAGTTAACTGGCTATTTTTTCCAAACTAATGCATTTTTTCCAAATTTGTAAGGAGAAAGAAATTTAAATTTGGTGCCTCATTAGTAATTACCCAGCTCGCCACCATACGTTGAATGTGCGCTCCGACCTTTTGTTTTTTCAGTTCCTTGTCTGTTTATTTACTAGTGTTAAATATCTCTTTTCCTATTCTGCCCCATAAAATGTCTAAAAATCAGAAGCTCAGGTGCTTTAATGGACTGAAGGTTTTCCATTTGCAGTATAAGGCCAGTATAGATAGTATAGTATATTTATATTGGCAAGTACCCCATTACTGGAGCATTTTTATTAATATACAGTACATGTATAGTTTATATAAGTGCTCAAAATAGAAAACATTATGAAATGGAACGCTAATTCTGGTAGCGGAACCGAAAGCAATGGGTGCGAAATAAATGATAGAATATTTACTATCAAGCTAAATTTGGATTTATTTCTTATTTACCACGATGAAGAAAGGTAAAAAATATGTTTTCTGTTATATTTAGTAAATGAAGTTAAATATAAATATAAATGATACATATGAGAAACGAAAGAAAATATCCAATAGCATTTAGAAACGAAAGAACAATGGCAACAAAACACAGGTACTGCTATATTCAATATTCTAGCTTTATTATTTATTCATTAATATTCATTGAAGGTCAAATATTTACTTTACGAAAAACATAGTACTATCACTTGAATGTGACAGCAATGAGAAATGCTGCCATCTGTGGGTGATTATGAGACTTAACCCTAACCCCAAATTTTTTCTCGAACTCGCATTTCAGCAGAAGGGTGATGTTTTCACTATAGATTTTGATTAAAAACATCGGCTTATATTTGGACAGATTTGGTAAATCCATTGCATTAAGAGGCAAAAAAATCAAACCAGAAAGAGCTTGGAGAGGAAAATTTTACCACCTGAGAGAAGAATTGCAATTATTAGTTACAATTTTTTTGTTATGCTCTGGCACTCTCCATATGCACAGAAGAGCAGAAAGATGACCAAAATGCTTCTATGTATTACTCTTGGATATAGGATCATATTCAGTAATCTGCATTGTCAGTTCGGCTGCTATTGTCTATATTAACCCAGACAACATGAAATGCTGAATGCACCCTAACTCCACTTTATGGCTTGCTTGAAAATTATGAGTGAATTTATGAAAAGAAAATTAGTAAAAAATATTGACTAATAATTTCCCTTACCCAGATGAAGAGAGTTCTTCTTGAGAGTTAGAAAAAGGAGGAGTATCTCTCTCAGAAGACTGTCTAGGAAGTGCCATCATCAAAGTACGCTCCAAATTGGACCTTCCAGCAGGGAAGGGGTGGGCAGTGCATACACTACGGACATAATGAAAAACTACAGAAAGTCTGTCTCCACTGCCTCCTCCTCGACTTCCTTCCAACAATGCTAGCTGATTGTAAGGCTGCCCACTGCATGGAGCAACATGAACTGCATGTCTGATAAGAAAAAGAAAAATGTTACACAGCCAATGAAACACTCTTGCATGTAGGAATGGGCAAACTTACACAAACTAATGATATTTCTGAGGATGTGGCAGACATTTAATCCTTAAAATTAATTACACAAAATTAAAATTAATAATTACATACTACTTCCATTTGAATTCTCTTAGTATTTACAATAATTAAAAAGTTAAACTACTTTGTTAAGAATGTTAGTGCATCTTAAATTGAAAGGCGGAAATATTTGATTTTCTGGTTTATACTGCTACAATTTTTAATGATAGATACAGATCTGCTTGTAAGGCTAGCACAACAAAAGAAGTAAACCAGGTGATAATTTCTGTATTTAATCTTTACCTTGAAACAATAATTACGCAATTTAAGCTTGAAAATCAAAATAATATTATTTTTACAACTTTAATATAGGTCGACAAAATGAAGGAAAGTATAAACAGCAAAGAAATTGCAAACCATTAATCATACAACTTTATCAATGATAATTCCTGTTATTCCTAGCATAATCATCCTAGACATAATTGCAAAAGAACTGATGAAAAACCTGAAGTTAATACATCAATAGCAACTGTTACCCAACCGGTTAAAAACTCATCTTGCCAAGCTAAAGCATCTTGCTCTTTGTGGGTTTCCTACGGTCAGCTCATGAAAAATAACCCTATAGTAGAGCACAATCTGTGAAAGATCAAATCTGCAAAAACTTAGCTGAGAGGGTTATATCTAGGCATGAAAATTCTTATTCATGGCAGAACTTGATGGAAAGTGGTGCCATTAACTCCAGCCCATTACTTAACATTATTTGTCCATACTGGCAATATAGGTAACAAGTGAAAAGTTATTCTCAACTACATGAAACCCAGTGACTGCAAAGGGGAAACCTCATGCAAGAACATGTAAAAAAACTAGTGTTTCTTCATCATGATATGAAGTAACATCTTGAATGCAGTGAACTCTATTAACTTAAACCATCAGTAAATGAGTCACGTGTCTTACTACTGGTGATAATTAATATTACAATTATTGCTTCATATTGATATCTACAGCCATAACCAGAGTATATATTTCAGGCTCAGTTTAAAAACATTCTTTGAATCAAACCTATCAACTTGTGGATCTGGTTTTATTTTCTCTTAAAGATGAGCTTATATTGTTTTCCTATGTAAACAATAAATGGGCATGGTTAAATATGTTAATTTAGTAATGAATGCAACTCAAATTTTCAACAGTGTCTGGGACAACTTGACAATATGACGATCATCTATCCTTAACACGAATCCTTACCAAGAGAATAAAGAAATGGACAAAAGAAATGTTGGAAGATGATCTACCCAATTCTATAAAAGGCAGAGGAATGAGAGATGCCACTGGATTGATGACATTCACATCAGAAAGAAAAATAGAATATAAAAAGGATTGACATTTATTGGTAGAAGGTCTTGGATATATTTAAACCAATGAAGTTTATGGAGATACTGAAGGATATCCATCTGGCCTGAATAGGTCGAGGACTAATAAGGAATTTATACATAAACCAGAAGGTAAAAGCCAGATAGGAGGAAGATGATACTAACAAAGTAGGTAGGTAGAATAGAAGAGGTAAGACATATTGTTGCTTGTCACCACTACTATCCAATATATGAGGATTGAGACTAATGCAAGAAGCATTACTAGAAACTGGAAATTTGAAGATTGAATAATGCATTCTTAGGACAATAAAATATGCAGATGACCAAGTAATCTTGGCAAGACAATAAAAGGAACTCCAGAAAATGACTGAAAGATTAGTAATAACTGGGAGAAAGAACTGGATGGTTATAAATAAGAAAAAATCCTAAGTGATGAGAAGTTGGGAGAAGCTGAGACAATACAAGGATTGATAGAAAAAACATTACAACAGGTTGAACAGTATAAATACCTATCTTGAAAGTAGAAAAAAGATATGCAAAATGAACAAATGAAAAAAGGGCTATCTTAAAGGAAGAAAGCCACTTTCAGAAGCAACTCCTGCTAACAAATAAAATAATCCAAAAGCTAAGCAAGAAGTCAGTTACATGCCATATTACCTTGCATGGAGAGGAAACAGGAAAAATTACATAAAAACTTGGAAATATTATAAATTTGGATATGGAGAAGAATGCTGAAAACAAAAAGGAAGGATATATATATAAAAACGAGGAACTATTAATAAAAGAGGAGACAAGAGATTGAAGATACAAATGATTAGAAAGGGAAAGATGAGCTGGATCGAGCATTTTATGTGGGTAGATTCCATGATCCAAGTTGTGATTGAAGAAAATCTGGAAGGCAAAAGAGAGAAAAGAAGGAAACGTTTTTAGAGAATGACTTGAAATAGAGAGTAATCAAGTGTTGAAGAAGGTTTTGGAAAATAGGAGAATGTGAAGAACGTGGCTTAACATAGACCTGCCTGCAGACAGATTACTGATGATGATATAGGCTTGGGCTTAACATAAGGCAACATTCACATTCAAATGCTAACATTATTCATGAAGCATAAGTAATAATGGGAGTTAAATTTACAAAGGCCTTTTGAAAAGTTTTGGACCCCGTCTAATCTAAAAAAAATCCAAAGCTGCTTGCGGGGTTCAAACCATCTCACCTCACATCGCATAAGAGGAGTGATTTAGTCACCTCGGCTCGGCCACCAGATCCTTCCATTGGTGCTGAGATAAATGTGTATTTGAATTCACGTGTGAAGATAGATGAGCATAAATCATAGCAACGAGATTAAACCAACTATTGTCATTGTTGGTGTAAGACAACTTTATTTTAATGTGGATTTGTATTGACACTAGCATTCCTACATTTTTTGAAGGGTTATTTCTGCTAATAATTGTAGGTTTTTATTTATTGTAATTATTATTGATAGTAAGTTTTTATTTATCTAAAAAACTTTTTATCTTTATTCATTTAAGATTATTCTAAACTGTCTTCCCTATGAGTTTCATTAAGAAATACGTCTGGAAAATCAAGGTACATGTAAGCTTTTGATGAATTTTATTTTTATTATTAAATTTTTATTGCTCATCTTATAACATCGCGTTATACATGCATTTTATTATTATTACATTATAATCACATTCATATTGCTCTATCATTAATAATCATTAATGTCATCTTCTTGGAATAGTTCACATTGAAAATTCGTTTGAAAACTAATTTAGATGACTACATTTGTTTATGTTGTTTGTGCCATGAACATAATTTTATTCTTTGGAACTGTTCACTTGGCTTATTTTTTACTTTGGATGAAATCTTTTCTAATTATAGATCTTTAAGACCAGTTGTTCTTGCATTTTTCTAAAAGCCCTCACATCTTAGTATCATATTCCTTTTTTTTAGTATTTAACATAGGTAATACTGTTGTCAAGGATGTTAATTTGAACAAATTTAAATAAAACATTTTTAAGTGTTGTGTTGTAGCTTAGCAATTCTTCAGCTAATTATTCTTATACAGTGGTTTTATATGGATGGTTGATGTGATGTTAGGAAAAGAACAATTTATTATTTTTGCCATTTAAGTTAGGTGACTAAAATATGAAATGTTCAAGTTTCACTCCTACTAATATCTAAAGCTGAATTACTCTGAACTAGCAGTGTATTTTCGTTAATTTTAAGCAATATAAATGGACAAGTCAGTATTTTCATTAATGAAACAAAAGATACTATCGAACTTCTTACTACTTATATACCAAACATTCTTACGTTTGTCACCGAGTTCTCTACTTCTGTCTACCATTCCCACAACTGTAAAAAGATTAAAGTTTAAATAGAGAGACCTGCACATCACTCAAGAGCTGGTAGACACTTTTGCAAATTTTTACGCCCATGCAAGCAAAAAGGTTATCATAATTATATTATAGAGTTTATTCATATTAAAGTATTAACTATATAAAAGTTGGTTATAAAAATTCATTTTTATATCTTCACTTGTTTATTTTTTAGCCTAGTCTTCTTGGATGCCCACACACTTCGGTTAATGATTCTGCAGTACCTTGAACCAATTGATGTAGACAGTTTGTGTTGTGGATGTCAAAAGTCTTCAAAAGGAGAAATGATTTGATTGTTTGCTGTCTAATTACCAACAGTCATGGGATTTATCAGTGGTAATTCACCAAAAATAGATTCTAAAAGAATCTAGTTTTTATAAACTTGTTGTGGCTATTGGAAATATCCGAGATAAGTATTTTTAATATGCTTGCTCTTGAATTTTCTGAACAATATAGCTATGGTTAGGACAGATTTGTGAGCCACTGTAGGAACAACTCACCTATCTAGAGCTTTTGAAATATTTAATCTTGATATTATCTTCAAAAGTGTAGTATTAACTCTCTTATGGTCTTTAGGAGGTAATAATAGTCTCTCTCCATCCTGGAAAACAGAAACTATCACCCTTTCTTGTTGATGGAACAGATGTCTTTCTTTGGAGGGGAGTATGCTAATTTTGTTTTGAATGCTGTCTGGTCCCAGCCAGGGGTGGATCCAGAAACTTCTGAGGGAGGGAGGGGGGGGCTATTGATAACATCGCCTCTCCCTCTTGAACTTGCCTCTGCCGATGATCCTATATTTTGAAAATCCCTATGCCTACAATCATTCTTTCTCTAGCCATACAGACCTAATCTGTAATGTAGAATCAATGAATTTTACCCAGAATGAATTTAAGAATGTATCCAGTGAAGGGAGATGGGGAGAGGGGAAGAGAGTAGATCGCCCCTCCCCTTGGATCCACTATTGATATCAGCCTGAATTTGCAGTAGCCAGGTTCCATTCATCATCCCATCAAATATATGCTTCAACGTGACACAAATTACTAAAGGACAAGTTGAATCTAATGAGCTGCCTACCTACAGTCAGAAGCTTTGTGAACCAACATACTAAAACCCTCCTTGTAGCCAGTACATTTACTAGAATGTTATGATACTTTTCCAGTGAGATGAGTATTACATTGGTGATGTCTTGGTTGGTCACTTATTGATCATTCATGAATATTTTATGCACCTTATCAACAAACTTCATAGAGGAAACTGCTAAAGGTCTTTAAAGCTGTCTACACTTGAATCTTGATGATAACTTCTTAATGATATACAACGTCTTCTTCACCTAATATCACTACTCTAACAGTATGGATGGTCTTGGATCTTATGAATATATTCTGCATGTACTGGATCCCTGCAGAGTGACTAATTTAGCATATTTTCTTGAAAAGTAGATTAACATTAACCTTTATGATCTGTGCATCCCCATATGGGGTCAGCCAGTAACATCACTCTTGGCTGTGCCAACTCATACAGAGACACAATGTGATGCAATTTTTTAAGTTTTAGCATAATCTCTTCCCACTTAAATTATTAATTTTTTAATCAACCTTCATGGGGTAATTACAAAAATCAGGTGTTTATACATACATTGCCAAGTTCTAAAATTTTCCTCCTAGTAAAATTTTATACAATAAGTTCATACATTTCCTTATCTAAAATGGGCATAATTATATCTCAGTATTATTAAAGAATAAATTTAAATACATCTCTAATTTGTATATTAAGAAAATTTAATTCATAAATAAATTAAGAATTATTCTGGAGAGATTGATAAAAGGGATGTATAAGAAAAGACAATTAATAAAAATGAATGATTAAAAAATAAGCAAGGAAAATATCAAGACGGAAAATAACGAGGACTTAGAATCAATTTTCATACTAACCTATAAAAAGCCTCAGCTTGACGAGCCTGACCACGATAACGAGCAACATCTCCAAGATGAACTAAACAGTGCTGGCAGACATACAAGCAGGAGCTCTTACGTGGGCGCTGGTGACATAGGATAGATGACATGACTTGGTTACCATTGTCCCTACCATCTGGTAATGAAGGTGATGAAGCTTCACGTTCAACATCATTAGTTCTGCATGTTCGCCGTCCTCCATATACTCCAGCACTCCTACATCATTATGATATCATGTCAATCCCAAACAGTGAAACAAAGAATATTGATATAAAAATTCTTTTAAGGCATTGTTTTCCCTTGTCTTCACTTAACCAGGTAGTGCTTTATGGGAAAGGTATTGTATAATTTTTATATAATTTAGCTGTGGATAAAACACCTTGTTTTATATTGAAAATAAAATTACCAACCCTTAACGATTCACACATGCTGTTAAAATACGCCAAAGTGAACACTAGGATGCAGAAGTGGGGAATATAGACCCTGCCATATGCAAATATTACTCTTTCCACAGAGTTCTTTAAGATATTGATTTGTGGTTTTAGATATGCATCAGGCATCTCTTTCATGATTTAAAACTGGTATTTCAAAGAATTAGTATTTAATCGTTTTTGAGAATTCATGCAAAAAGAACAAAAACTACACATTTACATAGGTGGGATATTTTCCACCCTTCACATATTTCTACTACTTCATGGATGTTGAGTAATTAGTCATTCGCTTTTGAAGGCTAATAATGTACTGCAGCATCATGTTTTACTAACTAAGGATGAGGATCAGCCAAATAATAGTATATTAAGTGAGTAATTTTTGCAACACCCATGAGTAATTTCTGAAAATTCACAGAGAAAACATCAAAAGTTTGTAAGTACAAAAATGAGTTCAACACGCAAATGGCAAAGCATTCAGGAGTTGAATGCTTTGGCTGAAGACTTAAAATAACAAGTTTCTGAAAGGGTCAATGAGGAATATTACACCTTTGAAGAGTCAAGTGACGAGTCTGACCTGGAAGAGTGAAACCACAACTTTATGACTGATTTGTAGACTATGAAGTAATATGATGGTTTCAACAGCAGCAGTCATTCTGAACTGGATGTAGCAGATATACAAAGACCTTCTCAGCTTATGACTGCACCAAATGACACAAATCATAACAGAAATCCTGTGCAGCTAGATAGAAATACCGCATCTCAAAACATCATTTACTTTGTTTATGGATCAAAGGACATAAATCTACCAATCTTTACACCAGTTAATGCTTGGCTACAATTCATCACAGACAAGATAAATGATGAAATCAGACTGTATACCAACCAAAAAGTCAGATGCATTTGAACCAGCAAGGGAAAGACATGGCAGCCTATATCTTCAGATGAGCTGGATGCTTTCTTTGGAATTCAATAAATTATGGAACAAATCTATCAGAGAACTCTATCTACAGAGCTTCCATGTCCATTAACTGATTTGAAAGCATAAGATTTTTGAGATTCAACAGCAAGAGAACTTGGTAAGAAAGGATAGCAACTGATAAAATTGCTCCTATCAGAAATATATGTGACAAGTTTTTCAAGGGATATCATACAGTGCTGATAGAAGCAGAAAATGTGACCACTGATGATCTGCTTTGAGGTATTCGTGACAGATGCTTCTTCATCCAATACATTCCCAGCAAGAGAATGTGAAATAGAATCAAGGTCTTTTGGATATAAGTAGACACAGGCTAAGCTATGGATGGCTCCATCCATGTGTGAGAATAGTCTTAAAAATCTTCAACTGGGTAGACCATAATACTACTACTAACCAGATTGATCCACAATTCAAGAAATCTTACTGTTTACAACTTCTTCACTGGTGTCGCACTTTCTGAGCAACTTCTTTCTGTTAGGATGACAGCAGTTGGCCCCATAAGCAGTGGCTGATTTACACCTCCTGGAGTCCCTGATGCTAAACATTTGAGGGTCTCGGGTGCTAAACATTTGGGGGCCTCTAGCACTTAACATTTGGGGGTCCCTGGCACTAAGCAGTCGGGGCCCTGCAATCTAAATATATAGTGACACCTCTTAACGAACATTTTTCTATGGAATCATAGAGAGGTTCCACTGGTTTTTAAATTGAGACATTTAATATTTCTGAGATTATATACACAAAGATTTCTTTGGGGTCCCTGTCATGCGCCAATTGCGACCCTCCTTAAATCTGTCACTGAGTGTGAGGGAGAAATTCAAGATTTAGGATAACTGAGCCTGAACTGCCTTTTTCCCTATTTTCTTGGATCCACATGGAACTCTAATCTTTTGCATAACCCTAGGGCTACACGTAACCCAAGTTGAGAAGCACTGCCATATGTCACGGGGCCCTGGCACACGCCATGTGCAACCCCCCCTAAATCCACCATTGCCCATAAGAAAAAAATTAAAGAAATGCTGTCCATTTAAGATTTAAGGGCAACATGGCAATAATTAGCTACGTACCTAACAAAAACAAGATTACGATTTTATTCAGTACCTATTCAATATTATGCAATTTCATTGAAAAAACAACACAAAATAAGGTTAATCCACATTTATGGTCAGATTAAATGTGGACTTGGTATTATGGATCATAAAATACAAAACCACACCTGTAAACAATAGACAAAAAGAAACATATTTTAAAAACGTTTTGAGATGTTACACTGGCAGATGCTTCACAAAAAGAGAGGAAAGTATTTACTGTGGGTAGTAAGGTTGACGATGGAGGGCATGGGGGAGTTGGGATTGGTCACACAACCTTAGGTCAGAGGTGTGCAACCTTTTTCTGATGGCAAGCTGCATTAGAATTTTCAAGTACCTTGGCAGTCTGCATTTAAGGTCGTGATTGTTTCAATGGGCTAATATTAAAGTCTCAGATGGTTTGATGGGCCATGCTAGACTTAAACACTTAAGAGGGTGTGCTGCATTTTGTAATTTAAGAGTGATGTGCAGTAATTTTGACTGCGTTAGAAATTTTTTTATCCTATTATAAAAAGAAAAATAAAAATGTTAGTGAGTAGGTTTAGTAAATGAATTGTTGGTCTGTAAATAATTACACAAGTACTTCTCATTTCCAATGCCTTTACCGTGAAGTGTGAACCAAAATAAAGGCATATAGCACCATCTTATCTGGAGGAAGCAGAAGGAGAGTTTGACATGCATTGCCCATGAAGTTAGTGAAAATACCTCGTGAAGCGAGGCATAGGGGTTGGGCACCACAGGCATCAAGGGTGAAGCCCCTATATATAACATAAATAAATGTTTTCTGCTTTATCATATTTAAAATATTAAAAATGCATTATTTTATGAGAAAAACTACACATATGATTTTACTAGTGTCTTTCCTACCACACCTATGTAAATGTGAGCATATACTGAGCATCCTAGGATTATAAAGTTATATCTTACAATCTATTTATATACTAGAATTTTAACCAAAAATAAAAAAGTCATAATTTAACAGAACATCCATTTCAGTTCATTGTTCTTGTTATTATATAGAAGTAGGAAAATGGAGTAAATACTAATAAGATCTATGTGGCGTATTAGGAGAAATCTTGCATGTACTGTATTTTAATTAGCAATCATTCCAGAAAGAAAGTAGTCTCAATTAACTTAGTGAAACAACTCAGGCAACCTTGACTATGAGAGAATTAGATTATGCAGAGAAAATAATAAAAAACAAAGTAACATACAACTAACTCAATCATCTTATCCACCTTTTTATGCAAGATAGCAGCTATAGTTTCCTCATTCAGTTGTTAATCATATTTCAGAGTAGTTTATAATACTGGAATATTATTTTTCACGAATCCTTTTCTAAGCTTGCTAAAATTGCAATAAATAAGAAAAGCAACTGCACACCAATTAAGATATAGAATTAAATTATACTTAGAAGAATCAAGTTAGATTAACTGAAAATATTAGATACATTTCTAGATAATTTTTAGCAAAAAAACATTTGTGCAAAAATACATGAAGATGTTATGTTAATGGAAAAGCTGTAAAATTTACAGAATTGAAGATATAAAAAGTAGCTGGTTTAAATATTTAGACTGCAAGTGAATTTAGATGAAATAATAAATTCAAATTTCATAAAATAATCCTATCTTGAAGAGTCAACTAGTCAGAGAAAGATACAAAATAATTTGATAAATTACTGCTTAATTATGATTTTGGTCAATTTGTAGAAACTAATTTTATTGAAATTACTATTACTTCTTATTCCTTTAGTATTTCAACGTGAATATGCAAGTATTGATTTGTATAGTTAATGACATACCTTCGGAATGGTAGGTCAAGATCAAAAGCTGAACATATCTCTTGAAGCAATGTGAGATAAAATCCACTGGCAGCATCAAGGCACCATGAAAGCAATGCCTGCCACTCTGTGCGTTTTGGATTCTCCACAAAAAAATAAAGAGGTTTGAACTTATTCGTGCACATCATAGTTATTATTGCAAAATTAAATGGTATGTTTTACACTATCACCGTTTGAGCAAATATATGCTAAAATGAATTTTAAAATTTCATATATTAAATTTTCGACTCATAGTTACTATTTTTAAAATCAATGGTATGAATGTAAAATTGGTTGTGAACTCTGAAATGAAGTTTCTTTTATAAAGGCTAGTTCATATAGAAGGCTATATGCTTCAAAATTTAAAAACACAAATTCAGACACCTAAAATTCAAGTCATCCACAGTTCCATTGGTATTTTGATACGATTCTCATTCTTAGATAGTTTTAAATATTTTAACTGTATTACATGCATTAATAAGAAACTTCACCAAGCGGACTGTTAAGGTTTTTAACTCTATTATTAGAAGAATAACACAATGGAGGTATGACCTGATAATTCTTATAAATAATAAGCTATTTTAAAAACATCAATAAGAGAAACTCTGTTCTTAATTACCTTTTTATCTTTAGTGAGAGACTGCAAAGTTCCAATATAATTCTTAAAACCGAAGTTCCATAAATCCTGCTCCACTTTTTTGTCAAGGGCATACTCCAAATCCAGTATTAAAACTTGTTGATAAATCCGCTATTTCGTTAATAAATGAAATTCATCATTAAGGAACTTCAAAAAAATTAAAGTATTGTTAAATTACGCTTTAAATACTTATTTCAAACCTGCAACTGCCGTTGACAACTCCATGCTTCGTTATCGTTTATAAGATCTTTAGAATTCAGAATTTTTTCTTTAAGTTCATCTGCTTTTCTATAAATGTGGATACATATTAATCAACACTTGATTGAATAGTGTAACTTGAAACAAATCGAGCAAGTGATAGTTACATTTTTTTGGTACTTAACAGCACTATTCAAGATAATTACACTTACATAACAGCCTGAACAGCAGCCTTCAGTCCCATTGCATACGTCAGGAATAAATTCTTCCATAAATAAAGTAAGATCATATGGCAAATGAAAAATCATCACAAACATTACTGTCAAATCGCATGGAACATGATTGGAAATACTTCTTCTAAAAAGGCAAACGTAATGCGCACCGAGGTTTTTTTGTTTGTTTGTGTGGTCATGGTTTTGAACAGATTAACCAGTATATCCGAAAAATGTCTCAGAAAACGTTGTGTAAGTTTAAATTGAATGAATTTTTTAAACGGACGTGTACTTTCCACTTTATTTATCAACTTTACAGTTTCTTTATTTCGAGAAAAATCGTCTTTCCTCTACTGTTACCCAAGATGAAAAGAAGAAAAGGCAAAAGGAAATGATGGCTCGGGGATTACCAAAGAAAAAGCCAATAACAGGAGTAAAACATGTAATTATTGTGGCATCTGGCAAAGGAGGCGTAGGAAAGTCTACTTTGGCGGGTAATAATTTTTTTATTTCGCAAGAAGTAAGTAGTCTTGAATCTTAAGAGTCTATTTTTAAGCAACTGGTTCACATTTATTATAGTTAATATAGCAGTTGCCTTGAAAGCATTGAATCAACAGTCGGAAATAGGTCTTCTGGATGCTGATGTATTTGGTCCTACTGTTCCGCTAATGATGAATCTTCATGAAAGCCCTCTTGTTACTAAAGAAAATCTAATGAAACCACTAGTGAACCATGGAGTAAAATGGCAAGTACAAGCTTATGAATTTTTAAAACGCATAATATTTTAGAGAAGCATTTAAAAAATTGAAGGCAGACCAATTTAATTTTTTTATACTAAAAGGCTTATCTGGTATGGAGAGACTTGTTTATTTACTTAAATAAATAAAAAACCGCCACTATTAGGCCTATTACGGTGGATTTATAAACAAAAATAATTTACTAAAAATAGAGAAATCAACATAAAACAACAACAAACAGTAAAAGGAATGAGTGCGTATATTAACAATTGAAACAAACTTCTTATTATTAGAAGGAGAAATGGACAGTGGTCAAGAGAACAACTAGTCGCACCCATGGGTGAGAAAAAAGGAGGGAGAGAGTAAATATTAGGATTTGACAATTAAGGAACGGAAAGACAAGGAGGATGGGAATGTATCGAGGGAAGGATAAAGGATGCTTAAGGAGTTGTAGGTATGTGGAATGTGATGGAACATTGAGTGCTGTTATATAGAAAGATGGAATTTAGGTAGGTGCAATACATTGTCGCTGTGAGTAGGACATTGAGGGACATGGAGAGAGATGGAGGTCATTGGATCTGAATTTACCATTCACTACTGAATGTAGGAAATTAAGGTCATTCAATTTTTGCCAGAAAGGGAGAGAAGAAATCCCAAGTGATGATAATATATGCTTGTGGGTTGAATTACAGAAGAATTACTGAGAAGAAGAAATTGAGAGGGCGGTCAAGAAGCTTCAGGTTAGAGGGTGAGGCAGAGTTCCACACAGGTGAACAATAATCAATTATAGGAAGGATGCAGCCAAAGAAGAAGCATTTAAGAGCAATCCATCAACTCAGTGAATCTGTACAGAAGCCTGACGAGGGACATGACTTTGGATGTAGTGCTTTTGATGTGTGCAGAAAAAGTGAGTTTTGGATCGAAGACCACTCCAAGGTCACATTGGGATGAGGCTGCTGATATGGGTTGATTAGAAATGAAGTAAAATGTAGGAATGGGTTTGGTGCAAAGGGCGAATATCAGGGTGGATGATTTATTAGGGATAACTTTCATTTTCCAACGAGTGCACCACTCTGAAATAGAATTAAAAGCACCTTGGACAGACTGTCTGCAGTGTTATCAATTCTCTTAAAAACCTTGCAGTCATCAGCAAATAACAGGATGTTGCATTGATTAGACAGTGCCACATCCACAATGTCATCAATAAAAAGAGAAAAAAGAAGGGGACCGAGAATACTGCCGTGAGGAACACCGGAAGTGACAGGAACAGATTGGGAAGAATGACCATCTATTACAACAGTTTGAGTGTGAAGAGAAAGGAAATCATTGAGAAGGGAAAGAAGGGGTCCATGTATGTTATAGGGATTTTTAAGTTTGTGTATAAGAAGTAAGTGGTCCACTGTGTCGAAAGCTTTAGAAAAATCAAAGTAACACATGTCAAGTTGGGAGAAAAATTCAAAGGTGGAGATGATGTGGTGATGTAGGATGGAAAGATTTGTGAGACTGGAATTACCAGGAAGAAAGCCATGCTGATGTGATGAAATGAAGGGAAGGGTGAAATATAGCACAGTTGTGAATGATTCATTTGAAGATGGTGGAAAGAGAAAGGAGAATAGAGATAGGTCGTTGATTTTCGACCCAAGCCCTGTTACCATTTTTCAGAATGGGCATTACATCCGTATGTTCCACTGCGGAGGAAAATAGCCGGTGGAGATGCACCTGTTAAACAGAATGGCAATTGGAGTTGTTATGGTATCCACCGTGTGCCAAAGGAAAAGGGGGCCAATGTTATCATGGCCGGTGGCTTTGTTCAAGGGCAGAGAGGAGAGTAGGTTGTGGACCTCTCACATGGAGAGGTCAAGATGGCTAATAGAGAAAGGGAGCAGATGGGCTTCAATGGAGGGAGGTTGGTGGGGAGGGAAGGAAGGGAATAGTTAGAGGAGAAGTGGGAATTGAATAGTGAAGGTCTGTCTCTGTTAAAGCTCACTATACCATTTGAGTTAACAGAATTAGGGATCCTGGTCATCTTTCTTCTGTGGTTGATTAGGGTCCAGAACCTCTTGCTGTTGACATGCATGTCGGCAGAGATCGAAGCAATGAAGTTCAAGTGGTCCTGCCTAAGGAGTTGTCTGCAGCGGCACCGGAGATTCAAGAATGAAGCCTGGGTGTGGATATTGGGGTGATCTTTCACGAGTCTTCAGACTGCAAGTTTGTTTTGAAGACTAAGGGCTGTCTCAGCAGACATCCATAGAGGCCTCTTCCAAGAAACCTTACAGTTAAGGCCGATTTTCATTCGAGGGAAGTGCACGTGATGGACACAGGCAAGGCATTTTCTAAGGCAATACATTTTCAGACCATTCCATTTTGCGTATACAGGATGCCCTCTGGTCAATTTCCACTAGAGGGACAGGCACATTCAAGGCATGTGAAGTGAAGGGACGGACACAGATTGCTCGGTGGGATATTTTTGCACATTGCCCTTGCCTTGCCTGTACCCTGCACATCTCCTCAACACTAGTGGAAATTGAGTACGGGACAGGCACGAGCAGATTACGTTCATATTCGGATGTAGTCTGTAAACTTCGCACTTTTTTGGACTCGGGTCTTCCAGATAAGGATAGCATGCCGAAGAATAGAGAGGTTAGAGTGTCACTACCAGTCACTACAGGTTTCATAATGGAAGACGAAAGGCTTATTGCTATTGTTAGTGAATATCCATATATTTATAATATGCAACATGCTGATTATTGCAATAATATCGTGAAGGAAAATACATGGAAGGAGATAGGAAATTGGCTAAATGTAACAGGTATATATGTTGATCGAATTTTAAATGCTGTCTTTTTATATACTTTTATTAACTTTAATATCCATGCACATATTGAAACGGTTCTCTATTTCTATAACAATGAAAATTTGGGATCTGGAACACAAACTGCAGTAGTTATAATTTATAACAAAATAATTAGTTATTAATGAAACATGGATTTTCTTTCCGAATCACATCTGAAGCTGTTTCTGATTACCTCTCATAATGGCTTCTTGTTGCCAGGGTACTGAGCCATTTGGAGAAGAAAATTACACCCGGAACTTATCCCTTACTCCCTCTGCAGCATTTCCACCCACACATCTGAGATTTCTAAGAGTATCGTGGTTAGTATTTTCAGCAGGCTCTTCGTTTAGAATTTCCTGCAATAACTGGGAAGTATCAATCTTCACAAAATTGTTAAGGATGCAACAAGCAAATACTGCCCTATCTACATTTTCAGCTTTCATTATTATTCTTATCTGTAACGGAATTTTTGTACTAAAATCCCAAACGCATTTTCCACTGTTCATCTAGCTCTTGTGAGTCTGTAATTCAATATTTTTTTTGTCTCATCATTTCCTGTTTGGGTTCCTGGGTAAGGCCAGAGTAAATATGATTTCAATGGGAAAGCTTCATCTCCAAGTAGAACATGCAGAAGTGATTCATTGGTGTCCAGCAGATTCTTTTTCCCTGGTAGCTTTACAGATCCATTTTCCAGTCCCCTCCCGAAAGCAGATGAAGCGAATATTGCACCATCGGAAGATTTTCCATAACTCCTTACGTCAACGATAATAAATTTATAATTTGCGTCCACTACTGCCATCAACACTATAGAAAAAGTTCTTTTATAATTAAAGAACAGTGAGTCAGTTCTGGCCGGTGCTTGAATAACAACATGCTTTCCATCTATCGAACCCACACAATTTGGAGAGTTCCACAAATTTGTGATATCCATTTCCTTTTCTCTCCAGAACTCTTCTGACGATTTAGGCATTTCGGAAGGTGACAGCTTGGTCCATATTGTTTCAGAAGTTGATTTCACAATTCTGTGCACCGTAGTTGGGGAAATCCGATAGTTGAAACTCAGTGATACTTGAGAATTATACCTAGAAACCTGAAAATGAGACATACAAGGAGTCTGTAATATCAGCTATAAAGTAGTGATTAGTTTTGTTGCTATTTTCAGGACAAATGTGTAAAAACAATTGGACATTATTGAGGGCTTCATACTCTCATCATATGAAAAAAAAACAAAGAGTGGACAGTCTGCGAATGCAGAAAGGAAATGGCACCTGCAAGATCAGATGCAATTTCTAATACCTTTCATGCAAGAAAGACAGTAAGTTATTTCAATTATCCCACACAGTTTTTGCAAGACTGCATTAATGTTTTAAACATGGAAATTTGACTTCCATATTTTAAAATTTTACTTATTCACTGGTGAAACTTATATCTTGGTAGTTCATACCTAATATTCAAGATATAATGAGTAAAGTAGGTATCTGTGAAAGGCAAATTTCACATAAAAGAAATTATTTTATTTATAGTAGCACCAGTAACTTTAAGGATACTAATGAAGGAGATGAAGTTCATGGTTCAGAAAGCGAGCTGGAGGACAATCCATCAAGTGAACTCACACAAAAGCTTACATCAGGCTCTTCTCTTGTTATATAACACCCATCGAACACTTCGTCCCCAACGACATCAAGTACAAGAATATCTCAGGGGACATCAGCAGCTTCTCCAAAGGATACATGATCCGAACTTGCCTCTTCACTGAAGGAATTTATTGACTTCAGAAAAGGCTCTGGCATAAAGGAAGATTCTACTAAAATGAAGTTAATAAAATTTTTTGAAGATGTAGCAGAAATAACGAGCGACTTTCCTCCATTGGACTTGGTTCAAACGAAAACAGAAATGTTCAATTTGGTACAGAAGAAGTATGTTTCCATTTTAACCTGACGGGTCATTCCATCTGCTTCTGCTTCTCCAAACTTGCCTTCTGCTCAGTTTCTGATCGCAAACCATGGTCAATGTGTTTCGTCAGTATCTTCTGGGGTTCCTTTCAATTCTGCACAATTTTCTGGACAATTCCCAATCGCCCACCCTGGTTCATCAGTTCCAACTGAATCTCCTCAGATTTCTTACGATTCTGCGCAACATTCTGGACAATATTAATCATAACAGTCAACTGACAACACTTCAGGCAATGTGCTTCCCCAATTCTGGGTTAAATTTTAACAGGTTTAAATTTTATACAGATTGTACATATTATTATTATACTTGAAACAATTACTTTAACTGTATGCAAGATCACATACCAATTTATGTATGATTAGCGTAAATTTAAAACTATATCTATTATTACTATATTTATTGTATTATTATATTAAGTATGTTTACCTTAAGTTTAATACTATATCTGTTATAACTATATATATTATTAATATTATTATATTGTTATAACTATATATATTATTATTAATTATTATTATTATGTATTATTGCTATATAAATCTGTGTTCAATAAGTTAATAATACTGTTGTAAATGAAACACTTTCTAGTTCTAATTTCCCATTGTTATTTTGCAATCGTGTTTTCACCTTCACTTCCTCAAATATCCTTTTTTTTTTCTTTAATTGTTTTTCTTACGTATGCAACATGAATTGTTTCCAGCATACATATCTTAAAGTTATGGCTAGTCGTTCTTCAGCTGAAATTGGTTTTCTCATTTTTGTGTACTCCATAGTGTTATCGGGTCTCAACGTTTCTAAGAGATATTGAAATTTCCGAAAACTCATTCTGAAATATTTGAAGAACATGTGAGAATCCTCCTGTGGACGTTGGAATATTGCGTGGAATTTTCCTACCTCTTCACAAGCTCGAAAGACTGGATGGACCCAGTATGTTTTTTCCTCTTCCTTTTTCTCCCAGTTTCTTCATCAGTTTTGTTTAGCAGGCACAAAATACCTCCCAATATAATGATATCCTCGTCATTGCTCCCAATCATTGCAACTGTGACGGAGAAATTGCCCGTGCCTGCACTGTGCCAAATGTTTCTGCTTGTGCACTGCACTTGCCCTGCCCGTGCCTGCCACGTTATGTTTAGTGGAAATGTCTCTGCTCAAGTACTTCACTTGCCTTGCCTGTTACGTGCACTTCACTCTAGTGGAAACCTGCCTTTAGGGACAAAATTGTCGATCGTGTTGTTTAGATAATCATAGAAAAGACTGAGAGCATCGTTGATGGTGCCGCTCTCCAGGAGGTCCCATGGTAAGAGTGAAAGGGGGCAGTTAATGGAAGGTCAGTCCACTTTGTTCCAAGCTTTGAGGGTCCAGAGGGTGGGTCAAGATGC